>CM062593.1:0-1315692 GCA_031468815.1 Morus bassanus
TTGGCTTTGTGACTTCATAGAGGTGCTTTGTGACTTGATAGAGGAGCTTTGTGTCATCATAGAGGGCCTTTGTGCAGTCAGAGAGGAGCTTTTGGACTACCTACAGGGCATTGAGTTGGTATAGAGGGCTTTGTGACCCTATAAAGGGGGTTTGTGATATCATAAGTGGGCTTTGTGACATCACAGGGAGCTTTGTGACTTCAGAGATGAGCCTTGTGTCATCATAGAGGGCCTCTGTGCATTCACAGAGGAGATTTGTGACTACAGACACCAAATTGAGATGGTATAGAGGAGCTTTGTGACTTCATAGAGGGGCTTGTATCATCATAGAGGGCCTTTGTGCAGTCACAGAGGTGCTTTGTGACTACATACAGGGCATTGAAACGTCATAGAGGTGCTTTGTGACTTCACAGAGGGGCTTTGTGACTTCATAGAGGGCTTTGTGACTTCACAGAGGGGCTTTGTGCAGTCACAGAGGAGCTTTGTGACTACATACAGGGCATGGAGGTGTCATAGAGGTGCTTTGTGACTTTTTAGAGGAGCTTTGTGATATCATAAGTGGGCTTTGTGACTTCATAGAGGGAACTTTCTGACTACATACAGGGCATGGAGGTGTCATAGAGGTGCTTTGTGACTTTTTAGAGGAGCTTTGTGATATCATAAGTGGGCTTTGTGACTTCATAGAGGAACTTTGTGACTTGATAGCGGTGCTCTGTGTCATCATAGAGGGCCTTTGTGCAGTCACAGAGGAGATTTGTGACTACATACAGTGCATTGAGACGTCATAGAGGTGGTTTGTGACATCATAGAGGTGCTTTGTGACTTCACAGAGGGGTTTGTAATTTCATAAGTGGCTTTTGTGACATCATAGGTGGGCTTTGTGACATCATAGACGTGCATTGTGCTTCATAGAGGGCCTTTGTGCAGTCACAGAGGAGCTTTGTGACTACATACAGGGCATTGAGATGTCATAGACGTGCTTTGTGACATCATAGAGGTGCTTTCTGACTTCGCAGAGGTGCTTTCTGACATCATAGAGGTGCTTTGTGACTTGTAGAGGTGCTTTGTGACTTCATAGATGGCTATTTGATATCATTAGTGGGCTTTGTGACATCACAGGGCAGCTTTGTGACTTCATAGAGGAGCTTTGTGTCATCATAGAGGGCCTTTGTGCAGTCACAGAGGAGATTTTTGACTACATACAGGGCATTGAGATGTCATTGAGGTGCTTCCTGACATCATAGATGGCTATGTGATATCATAAGTGGGCTTTGTGACATCATAGGTGGGCTTTGTGACATCATAGGTGGGCTTTGTGACATCATAGAGGTGCTTTGTGTCATCATAGAGGGCCTTTGTGCAGTCACAGAGGAGCTTTGCGACTTCATAGAGGTGCTTTTGTGACATCATAGAGGAGCTTTGTGTCATCATAGCGGGCCTTTGTGCAGTCACAGAGGAGATTTGTGACTACATACAGGGCATTGAGACGTCATAGACATGCTTTCTGACTTCATACAGGGGCTTTGTGACATCATAGGTGGGCTTTGTGACATCATAGGTGGGCTTTCTTACTTCATAGATGAGCTTTGTGACATTATAGGTGGGCTTTGTGACATTATAGGTGGGCTTTGTGATATCATAGGTGGGCTTTGTGACTTCATACAGGAGCTTTGTGACTTCATAGAGGGCCTTTGTGCAGTCACAGAGGAGATTTGTGAGTACATACAGTGTATTGACACGTCATAGAGGTGCTTTGTGACATCATAGAGGTGCTTTGCGACTTCACAGAGGTGCTTTCTGATATCATAAATGGGCTTTGTGACATCATAGGTGGGCTTTGTGACTTCATAGAGGATCTTTGTGTCATCATAGAGGACCTTTGTGCAGTCACAGAGGAGCTTTGTGACTACATACAGTGCATTGAGACGTCATAGAGGGCTTTGTGACTTCATAGAGGGCTTTGTGATATCATAGGTGGGCTTTGTGACATCATAGGTGGGCTTTGTGACATCATAGAGGAGCTTTGTGTCATCAAAGAGGGCCTTTGTGCAGTCACAGAGGAGGTTTGTGACTCTATACCTGGCATTGAGACGTCATAAACGTGCTTTCTGACTTCATAGAGGAGCTTTGTGACTTCATAGGTGGGCTTTGTGACATCATAGGTGTACTTAGTGACTTCATAGAGGGCCTCTGTGTTATCATAGAGGGCTTATGTGCACTCACAGAGGAGATTTGTGACTACATACAGGGCACTGAGATTGTATAGAGGGACTTTGTGACTTCATAGAGTGGCTTTGTGGCATCATAGGTGGGCTTTCTGACATCATAGGTGGGCTTTGCGACATCATAAGTCGGCTTTGTGACATCATAAGGCGACATTGTGACTTCATAGAGGTCCTTTGTGCAGTCACAGAGGAGATTTGTGACTACATACCAGGCATTGAGATGTCATAGAGGTGCATTGAGACGTCATAGAGGTGCTTTGTGACTTCATAGAGTGGCTTTGTGATATCATAAATGGGCTTTGTGACATCATAGGTGGGCTTTGTGACATCATAGAGGAGCTTTGTGTCATCATAGGGGGCCTTTGTGCAGTCACAGAGGAGATTTGTGACTACATACAGTGTATTAAGACGTCATAGAGGTGCTTTCTGACATCATAGGGGGGCTTTGTGATATCATAAATCGGCTTTGTGATATCATAGGTGGGCTTTGTGACTTCATAGAGGAGCTTTGTGTCATCATAGAGGGCCTTTGTGCAGACACAGAGGAGATTTGTGACTACAGACAGGGCATTGAAACGTCATAGAGGTGCTTTGTGACTTCACAGAGGTGCTTTGTGACTTCACAGAGGGGCTTTGTGTCTTCACGGAGGAGCTTTGTGTCATCATAGAGGGCCTTTGTGCAGTCACAGAGGAGATTTGTGACTACATACAGGGAATGGAGATGTCATAGAGGTGCTTTGTGAACTTTTTAGAGGAGCTTTGTGATATCATAAGTGGGCTTTGTGCAGTCACAGAGGAGCTTTGTGACTACATACAGGGCATTGAAACGTCATAGAGGTGCTTTGTGACTCCATAGAGGGGCTTTGTGATATCATAAGTGGGCTTTGTGCAGTCACAGAGGAGATTTGTGACTACATACAGTGTATTCCAGACATCATAGAGGTGCTTTGTGACATCATAGAGGTGCTTTGTGACTTCACAGAGGGGTTTGTAATTTCATAAGTGGCTTTTGTGACATCATAGGTGGGCTTTGTGACATCATAGACGTGCATTGTGACTTCATAGAGGGCCTTTGTGCAGTCACAGAGGAGCTTTGTGACTACATACAGGGCACTGAGATGTCATAGAGGTGCTTTGTGACATCATAGAGGTGCTTTGTGACTTCGTAGAGGTGCTTTCTGACAACATAGAGCTGCTTTGTGACTATGTAGAGGTGCTTTGTGATATCATAAGTGGGTTTTGTGATATCATTAGTGGGCTTTGTGACATCACAGGGCAGCTTTGTGACTTCATAGAGGAGCTTTGTGTCATCATAGAGGGCCTTTGTGCAGTCACAGAGGAGATTTGTGACTACATACAGGGCATGGAGAAGTGATGGAGGTGGTTTGTGACCCTATAGAGGGGCTTTGTGATATCATAAGTGGGCTTTGACTTCATAGAGGAGCTTTGTGTCTTCATAGAGGGCCTTTGTGCAGTCACAGAGGAGATTTGTGACTACATAGAGTGCATGGAGATGTCATGGAGGTGCTTTGTGACTTCATAGAGGGACTCTGTGATATCATAAGTGGGCTTTGTGACTTCATAGAGGTGCTTTGTGACTTGATAGAGGAGCTTTGTGTCATCATAGAGGGCCTTTGTGCAGTCAGAGAGGAGCTTTTGGACTACCTACAGGGCATTGAGTTGGTATAGAGGGGCTTTGTGACCCTATAAAGGGGGTTTGTGATATCATAAGTGGGCTTTGTGACATCACAGGGGAGCTTTGTGACTTCAGAGATGAGCCTTGTGTCATCATAGAGGGCCTCTGTGCATTCACAGAGGAGATTTGTGACTACAGACACCAAATTGAGATGGTATAGAGGAGCTTTGTGACTTCATAGAGGGGCTTTGTATCATCATAGAGGGCCTTTGTGCAGTCACAGAGGTGCTTTGTGACTACATACAGGGCATTGAAACGTCATAGAGGTGCTTTGTGACTTCACAGAGGGGCTTTGTGACTTCATAGAGGGGCTTTGTGACTTCACAGAGGGGCTTTGTGCAGTCACAGAGGAGCTTTGTGACTACATACAGGGCATGGAGGTGTCATAGAGGTGCTTTGTGACTTTTTAGAGGAGCTTTGTGATATCATAAGTGGGCTTTGTGACTTCATAGAGGAACTTTGTGACTTGATAGCGGTGCTCTGTGTCATCATAGAGGGCCTTTGTGCAGTCACAGAGGAGATTTGTGACTACATACAGTGCATTGAGACGTCATAGAGGTGGTTTGTGACATCATAGAGGTGCTTTGTGACTTCACAGAGGGGTTTGTAATTTCATAAGTGGCTTTTGTGACATCATAGGTGGGCTTTGTGACATCATAGACGTGCATTGTGACTTCATAGAGGGCCTTTGTGCAGTCACAGAGGAGCTTTGTGACTACATACAGGGCATTGAGATGTCATAGACGTGCTTTGTGACATCATAGAGGTGCTTTCTGACTTCGCAGAGGTGCTTTCTGACATCATAGAGGTGCTTTGTGACTTCGTAGAGGTGCTTTGTGACTTCATAGATGGCTATTTGATATCATTAGTGGGCTTTGTGACATCACAGGGCAGCTTTGTGACTTCATAGAGGAGCTTTGTGTCATCATAGAGGGCCTTTGTGCAGTCACAGAGGAGATTTGTGACTACATACAGGGCATTGAGATGTCATTGAGGTGCTTCCTGACATCATAGATGGCTATGTGATATCATAAGTGGGCTTGTGACATCATAGGTGGCTTTGTGACATCATAGGTGGGCTTTGTGACATCATAGAGGTGCTTTGTGTCATCATAGAGGGCCTTTGTGCAGTCACAGAGGAGCTTTGCGACTTCATAGAGGTGCTTTGTGACATCATAGAGGAGCTTTGTGTCATCATAGAGGGCCTTTGTGCAGTCACAGAGGAGATTTGTGACTACATACAGTGCATTGAGATGTCATAGAGCTGCTTTGTGACTTCATAGAGTGGCTTTGTGACATCAGAGGTGGGCTTTGTGACATCATAGGTGGGCTTTGTGACATCATAGAGGTGCTTTGTGTCATCATAGCGGGCCTTTGTGCAGTCACAGAGGAGATTTGTGACTACATACAGGGCATTGAGACGTCATAGACATGCTTTCTGACTTCATACAGGGGCCTTTGTGATATCATAAGTGGGCTTTGTGACATCATAGGTGGGCTTTCTTACTTCATAGATGAGCTTTGTGACATTATAGGTGGGCTTTGTGACATTATAGGTGGGCTTTGTGATATCATAGGTGGGCTTTGTGACTTCATACAGGAGCTTTGTGACTTCATAGAGGGCCTTTGTGCAGTCACAGAGGAGATTTGTGAGTACATACAGTGTATTGACACGTCATAGAGGTGCTTTGTGACATCATAGAGGTGCTTTGCGACTTCACAGAGGTGCTTTCTGATATCATAAATGGGCTTTGTGACATCATAGGTGGGCTTTGTGACTTCATAGAGGATCTTTGTGTCATCATAGAGGACCTTTGTGCAGTCACAGAGGAGCTTTGTGACTACATACAGTGCATTGAGACGTCATAGAGGGGCTTTGTGACTTCATAGAGGGGCTTTGTGATATCATAGGTGGGCTTTGTGACATCATAGGTGGGCTTTGTGACATCATAGAGGAGCTTTGTGTCATCAAAGAGGGCCTTTGTGCAGTCACAGAGGAGGTTTGTGACTCTATACCTGGCATTGAGACGTCATAAACGTGCTTTCTGACTTCATAGAGGAGCTTTGTGACTTCATAGGTGGGCTTTGTGACATCATAGGTGTACTTAGTGACTTCATAGAGGGCCTCTGTGTTATCATAGAGGGCTTATGTGCACTCACAGAGGAGATTTGTGACTACATACAGGGCACTGAGATTGTATAGAGGGACTTTGTGACTTCATAGAGTGGCTTTGTGGCATCATAGGTGGGCTTTCTGACATCATAGGTGGGCTTTGCGACATCATAAGTCGGCTTTGTGACATCATAAGGCGACATTGTGACTTCATAGAGGTCCTTTGTGCAGTCACAGAGGAGATTTGTGACTACAAACCAGGCATTGAGATGTCATAGAGGTGCAGTGAGACGTCATAGAGGTGCTTTGTGACTTCATAGAGTGCTTTGTGATATCATAAATGGGCTTTGTGACATCATAGGTGGGCTTTGTGACATCATAGAGGAGCTTTGTGTCATCATAGGGGGCCTTTGTGCAGTCACAGAGGAGATTTGTGACTACATACAGTGTATTAAGACGTCATAGAGGTGCTTTGTGACATCATAGAGGGGCTTTGTGATATCATAAATCGGCTTTGTGATATCATAGGTGGGCTTTGTGACTTCATAGAGGAGCTTTGTGTCATCATAGAGGCCTTTGTGCAGACACAGAGGAGATTTGTGACTACAGACAGGGCATTGAAACGTCATAGAGGTGCTTTGTGACTTCACAGAGGGGCTTTGTGACTTCACAGAGGGGCTTTGTGTCTTCACGGAGGAGCTTTGTGTCATCATAGAGGGCCTTTGTGCAGTCACAGAGGAGATTTGTGACTACATACAGGAATGGAGATGTCATAGAGGTGCTTTGTGAACTTTTTAGAGGAGCTTTGTGATATCATAAGTGGGCTTTGTGCAGTCACAGAGGAGCTTTGTGACTACATACAGGGCATTGAAACGTCATAGAGGTGCTTTGTGACTCCAAGAGGGGCTTTGTGATATCATAAGTGGGCTTTGTGCAGTCACAGAGGAGATTTGTGACTACATACAGTGTATTCCAGACATCATAGAGGTGCTTTGTGACATCATAGAGGTGCTTTGTGACTTCACAGAGGGGTTTGTAATTTCATAAGTGGCTTTTGTGACATCATAGGTGGGCTTTGTGACATCATAGACGTGCATTGTGACTTCATAGAGGGCCTTTGTGCAGTCACAGAGGAGCTTTGTGACTACATACAGGGCACTGAGATGTCATAGAGGTGCTTTGTGACATCATAGAGGTGCTTTGTGACTTCGTAGAGGTGCTTTCTGACAACATAGAGCTGCTTTGTGACTATGTAGAGGTGCTTTGTGATATCATAAGTGGGTTTTGTGATATCATTAGTGGGCTTTGTGACATCACAGGGCAGCTTTGTGACTTCATAGAGGAGCTTTGTGTCATCATAGAGGGCCTTTGTGCAGTCACAGAGGAGATTTGTGACTACATACAGGGCATGGAGAAGTGATGGAGGTGGTTTGTGACCCTATAGAGGGGCTTTGTGATATCATAAGTGGGCTTTGACTTCATAGAGGAGCTTTGTGTCTTCATAGAGGGCCTTTGTGCAGTCACAGAGGAGATTTGTGACTACATAGAGTGCATGGAGATGTCATGGAGGTGCTTTGTGACTTCATAGAGGGACTCTGTGATATCATAAGTGGGCTTTGTGACTTCATAGAGGTGCTTTGTGACTTGATAGAGGAGCTTTGTGTCATCATAGAGGGCCTTTGTGCAGTCAGAGAGGAGCTTTTGGACTACCTACAGGGCATTGAGTTGGTATAGAGGGGCTTTGTGACCTATAAAGGGGGTTTGTGATATCATAAGTGGGCTTTGTGACATCACAGGGGAGCTTTGTGACTTCAGAGATGAGCCTTGTGTCATCATAGAGGGCCTCTGTGCATTCACAGAGGAGATTTGTGACTACAGACACCAAATTGAGATGGTATAGAGGAGCTTTGTGACTTCATAGAGGGGCTTTGTATCATCATAGAGGGCCTTTGTGCAGTCACAGAGGTGCTTTGTGACTACATACAGGGCATTGAAACGTCATAGAGGTGCTTTGTGACTTCACAGAGGGGCTTTGTGACTTCATAGAGGGGCTTTGTGACTTCACAGAGGGGCTTTGTGCAGTCACAGAGGAGCTTTGTGACTACATACAGGGCATGGAGGTGTCATAGAGGTGCTTTGTGACTTTTTAGAGGAGCTTTGTGATATCATAAGTGGGCTTTGTGACTTCATAGAGGAACTTTGTGACTTGATAGCGGTGCTCTGTGTCATCATAGAGGGCCTTTGTGCAGTCACAGAGGAGATTTGTGACTACATACAGTGCATTGAGACGTCATAGAGGTGGTTTGTGACATCATAGAGGTGCTTTGTGACTTCACAGAGGGGTTTGTAATTTCATAAGTGGCTTTTGTGACATCATAGGTGGGCTTTGTGACATCATAGACGTGCATTGTGACTTCATAGAGGGCCTTTGTGCAGTCACAGAGGAGCTTTGTGACTACATACAGGGCATTGAGATGTCATAGACGTGCTTTGTGACATCATAGAGGTGCTTTCTGACTTCGCAGAGGTGCTTTCTGACATCATAGAGGTGCTTTGTGACTTGTAGAGGTGCTTTGTGACTTCATAGATGGCTATTTGATATCATTAGTGGGCTTTGTGACATCACAGGGCAGCTTTGTGACTTCATAGAGGAGCTTTGTGTCATCATAGAGGGCCTTTGTGCAGTCACAGAGGAGATTTGTGACTACATACAGGGCATTGAGATGTCATTGAGGTGCTTCCTGACATCATAGATGGCTATGTGATATCATAAGTGGGCTTTGTGACATCATAGGTGGGCTTTCTTACTTCATAGATGAGCTTTGTGACATTATAGGTGGGCTTTGTGACATTATAGGTGGGCTTTGTGATATCATAGGTGGGCTTTGTGACTTCATACAGGAGCTTTGTGACTTCATAGAGGGCCTTTGTGCAGTCACAGAGGAGATTTGTGAGTACATACAGTGTATTGACACGTCATAGAGGTGCTTTGTGACATCATAGAGGTGCTTTGCGACTTCACAGAGGTGCTTTCTGATATCATAAATGGGCTTTGTGACATCATAGGTGGGCTTTGTGACTTCATAGAGGATCTTTGTGTCATCATAGAGGACCTTTGTGCAGTCACAGAGGAGCTTTGTGACTACATACAGTGCATTGAGACGTCATAGAGGGGCTTTGTGACTTCATAGAGGGGCTTTGTGATATCATAGGTGGGCTTTGTGACATCATAGGTGGGGCTTTGTGACATCATAGAGGAGCTTTGTGTCATCAAAGAGGGCCTTTGTGCAGTCACAGAGGAGGTTTGTGACTCTATACCTGGCATTGAGACGTCATAAACGTGCTTTCTGACTTCATAGAGGAGCTTTGTGACTTCATAGGTGGGCTTTGTGACATCATAGGTGTACTTAGTGACTTCATAGAGGGCCTCTGTGTTATCATAGAGGGCTTATGTGCACTCACAGAGGAGATTTGTGACTACATACAGGGCACTGAGATTGTATAGAGGGACTTTGTGACTTCATAGAGTGGCTTTGTGGCATCATAGGTGGGCTTTCTGACATCATAGGTGGGCTTTGCGACATCATAAGTCGGCTTTGTGACATCATAAGGCGACATTGTGACTTCATAGAGGTCCTTTGTGCAGTCACAGAGGAGATTTGTGACTACATACCAGGCATTGAGATGTCATAGAGGTGCATTGAGACGTCATAGAGGTGCTTTGTGACTTCATAGAGTGGCTTTGTGATATCATAAATGGGCTTTGTGACATCATAGGTGGGCTTTGTGACATCATAGAGGAGCTTTGTGTCATCATAGGGGGCCTTTGTGCAGTCACAGAGGAGATTTGTGACTACATACAGTGTATTAAGACGTCATAGAGGTGCTTTCTGACATCATAGGGGGGCTTTGTGATATCATAAATCGGCTTTGTGATATCATAGGTGGGCTTTGTGACTTCATAGAGGAGCTTTGTGTCATCATAGAGGGCCTTTGTGCAGACACAGAGGAGATTTGTGACTACAGACAGGGCATTGAAACGTCATAGAGGTGCTTTGTGACTTCACAGAGGTGCTTTGTGACTTCACAGAGGGGCTTTGTGTCTTCACGGAGGAGCTTTGTGTCATCATAGAGGGCCTTTGTGCAGTCACAGAGGAGATTTGTGACTACATACAGGGAATGGAGATGTCATAGAGGTGCTTTGTGAACTTTTTAGAGGAGCTTTGTGATATCATAAGTGGGCTTTGTGCAGTCACAGAGGAGCTTTGTGACTACATACAGTGCATTGAAACGTCATAGAGGTGCTTTGTGACTCCATAGAGGGGCTTTGTGATATCATAAGTGGGCTTTGTGCAGTCACAGAGGAGATTTGTGACTACATACCAGGCATTGAGATGTCATAGAGGTGCATTGAGACGTCATAGAGGTGCTTTGTGACTTCATAGAGTGGCTTTGTGATATCATAAATGGGCTTTGTGACATCATAGGTGGGCTTTGTGACATCATAGAGGAGCTTTGTGTCATCATAGGGGGCCTTTGTGCAGTCACAGAGGAGATTTGTGACTACATACAGTGTATTAAGACGTCATAGAGGTGCTTTCTGACATCATAGGGGGGCTTTGTGATATCATAAATCGGCTTTGTGATATCATAGGTGGGCTTTGTGACTTCATAGAGGAGCTTTGTGTCATCATAGAGGGCCTTTGTGCAGACACAGAGGAGATTTGTGACTACAGACAGGGCATTGAAACGTCATAGAGGTGCTTTGTGACTTCACAGAGGTGCTTTGTGACTTCACAGAGGGGCTTTGTGTCTTCACGGAGGAGCTTTGTGTCATCATAGAGGGCCTTTGTGCAGTCACAGAGGAGATTTGTGACTACATACAGGGAATGGAGATGTCATAGAGGTGCTTTGTGAACTTTTTAGAGGAGCTTTGTGATATCATAAGTGGGCTTTGTGCAGTCACAGAGGAGCTTTGTGACTACATACAGTGCATTGAAACGTCATAGAGGTGCTTTGTGACTCCATAGAGGGGCTTTGTGATATCATAAGTGGGCTTTGTGCAGTCACAGAGGAGATTTGTGACTACATACAGTGTATTCCAGACATCATAGAGGTGCTTTGTGACATCATAGAGGTGCTTTGTGACTTCACAGAGGGGTTTGTAATTTCATAAGTGGCTTTTGTGACATCATAGGTGGGCTTTGTGACATCATAGACGTGCATTGTGACTTCATAGAGGGCCTTTGTGCAGTCACAGAGGAGCTTTGTGACTACATACAGGGCACTGAGATGTCATAGAGGTGCTTTGTGACATCATAGAGGTGCTTTGTGACTTCGTAGAGGTGCTTTCTGACAACATAGAGCTGCTTTGTGACTATGTAGAGGTGCTTTGTGATATCATAAGTGGGTTTTGTGATATCATTAGTGGGCTTTGTGACATCACAGGGCAGCTTTGTGACTTCATAGAGGAGCTTTGTGTCATCATAGAGGGCCTTTGTGCAGTCACAGAGGAGATTTGTGACTACATACAGGGCATGGAGAAGTGATGGAGGTGGTTTGTGACCCTATAGAGGGGCTTTGTGATATCATAAGTGGGCTTTGACTTCATAGAGGAGCTTTGTGTCTTCATAGAGGGCCTTTGTGCAGTCACAGAGGAGATTTGTGACTACATAGAGTGCATGGAGATGTCATGGAGGTGCTTTGTGACTTCATAGAGGGACTCTGTGATATCATAAGTGGGCTTTGTGACTTCATAGAGGTGCTTTGTGACTTGATAGAGGAGCTTTGTGTCATCATAGAGGGCCTTTGTGCAGTCAGAGAGGAGCTTTTGGACTACCTACAGGGCATTGAGTTGGTATAGAGGGGCTTTGTGACCCTATAAAGGGGGTTTGTGATATCATAAGTGGGCTTTGTGACATCACAGGGGAGCTTTGTGACTTCAGAGATGAGCCTTGTGTCATCATAGAGGGCCTCTGTGCATTCACAGAGGAGATTTGTGACTACAGACACCAAATTGAGATGGTATAGAGGAGCTTTGTGACTTCATAGAGGGGCTTTGTATCATCATAGAGGGCCTTTGTGCAGTCACAGAGGTGCTTTGTGACTACATACAGGGCATTGAAACGTCATAGAGGTGCTTTGTGACTTCACAGAGGGGCTTTGTGACTTCATAGAGGGGCTTTGTGACTTCACAGAGGGGCTTTGTGCAGTCACAGAGGAGCTTTGTGACTACATACAGGGCATGGAGGTGTCATAGAGGTGCTTTGTGACTTTTTAGAGGAGCTTTGTGATATCATAAGTGGGCTTTGTGACTTCATAGAGGAACTTTGTGACTTGATAGCGGTGCTCTGTGTCATCATAGAGGGCCTTTGTGCAGTCACAGAGGAGATTTGTGACTACATACAGTGCATTGAGACGTCATAGAGGTGGTTTGTGACATCATAGAGGTGCTTTGTGACTTCACAGAGGGGTTTGTAATTTCATAAGTGGCTTTTGTGACATCATAGGTGGGCTTTGTGACATCATAGACGTGCATTGTGACTTCATAGAGGGCCTTTGTGCAGTCACAGAGGAGCTTTGTGACTACATACAGGGCATTGAGATGTCATAGACGTGCTTTGTGACATCATAGAGGTGCTTTCTGACTTCGCAGAGGTGCTTTCTGACATCATAGAGGTGCTTTGTGACTTTGTAGAGGTGCTTTGTGACTTCATAGATGGCTATTTGATATCATTAGTGGGCTTTGTGACATCACAGGGCAGCTTTGTGACTTCATAGAGGAGCTTTGTGTCATCATAGAGGGCCTTTGTGCAGTCACAGAGGAGATTTGTGACTACATACAGGGCATTGAGATGTCATTGAGGTGCTTCCTGACATCATAGATGGCTATGTGATATCATAAGTGGGCTTTGTGACATCATAGGTGGGCTTTGTGACATCATAGGTGGGCTTTGTGACATCATAGAGGTGCTTTGTGTCATCATAGAGGGCCTTTGTGCAGTCACAGAGGAGCTTTGCGACTTCATAGAGGTGCTTTGTGACATCATAGAGGAGCTTTGTGTCATCATAGAGGGCCTTTGTGCAGTCACAGAGGAGATTTGTGACTACATACAGTGCATTGAGATGTCATAGAGCTGCTTTGTGACTTCATAGAGTGGCTTTGTGACATCAGAGGTGGGCTTTGTGACATCATAGGTGGGCTTTGTGACATCATAGGTGGGCTTTGTGACATCATAGAGGTGCTTTGTGTCATCATAGCGGGCCTTTGTGCAGTCACAGAGGAGATTTGTGACTACATACAGGGCATTGAGACGTCATAGACATGCTTTCTGACTTCATACAGGGGCTTTGTGATATCATAAGTGGGCTTTGTGACATCATAGGTGGGCTTTCTTACTTCATAGATGAGCTTTGTGACATTATAGGTGGGCTTTGTGACATTATAGGTGGGCTTTGTGATATCATAGGTGGGCTTTGTGACTTCATACAGGAGCTTTGTGACTTCATAGAGGGCCTTTGTGCAGTCACAGAGGAGATTTGTGAGTACATACAGTGTATTGACACGTCATAGAGGTGCTTTGTGACATCATAGAGGTGCTTTGCGACTTCACAGAGGTGCTTTCTGATATCATAAATGGGCTTTGTGACATCATAGGTGGGCTTTGTGACTTCATAGAGGATCTTTGTGTCATCATAGAGGACCTTTGTGCAGTCACAGAGGAGCTTTGTGACTACATACAGTGCATTGAGACGTCATAGAGGGGCTTTGTGACTTCATAGAGGGGCTTTGTGATATCATAGGTGGGCTTTGTGACATCATAGGTGGGCTTTGTGACATCATAGAGGAGCTTTGTGTCATCAAAGAGGGCCTTTGTGCAGTCACAGAGGAGGTTTGTGACTCTATACCTGGCATTGAGACGTCATAAACGTGCTTTCTGACTTCATAGAGGAGCTTTGTGACTTCATAGGTGGGCTTTGTGACATCATAGGTGTACTTAGTGACTTCATAGAGGGCCTCTGTGTTATCATAGAGGGCTTATGTGCACTCACAGAGGAGATTTGTGACTACATACAGGGCACTGAGATTGTATAGAGGGACTTTGTGACTTCATAGAGTGGCTTTGTGGCATCATAGGTGGGCTTTCTGACATCATAGGTGGGCTTTGCGACATCATAAGTCGGCTTTGTGACATCATAAGGCGACATTGTGACTTCATAGAGGTCCTTTGTGCAGTCACAGAGGAGATTTGTGACTACATACCAGGCATTGAGATGTCATAGAGGTGCAGTGAGACGTCATAGAGGTGCTTTGTGACTTCATAGAGTGGCTTTGTGATATCATAAATGGTCTTTGTGACATCATAGGTGGGCTTTGTGACATCATAGAGGAGCTTTGTGTCATCATAGGGGGCCTTTGTGCAGTCACAGAGGAGATTTGTGACTACATACAGTGTATTAAGACGTCATAGAGGTGCTTTCTGACATCATAGAGGGGCTTTGTGATATCATAAATCGGCTTTGTGATATCATAGGTGGGCTTTGTGACTTCATAGAGGAGCTTTGTGTCATCATAGAGGGCCTTTGTGCAGACACAGAGGAGATTTGTGACTACAGACAGGGCATTGAAACGTCATAGAGGTGCTTTGTGACTTCACAGAGGGGCTTTGTGACTTCACAGAGGGGCTTTGTGTCTTCACGGAGGAGCTTTGTGTCATCATAGAGGGCCTTTGTGCAGTCACAGAGGAGATTTGTGACTACATACAGGGAATGGAGATGTCATAGAGGTGCTTTGTGAACTTTTTAGAGGAGCTTTGTGATATCATAAGTGGGCTTTGTGCAGTCACAGAGGAGCTTTGTGACTACATACAGGGCATTGAAACGTCATAGAGGTGCTTTGTGACTCCATAGAGGGGCTTTGTGATATCATAAGTGGGCTTTGTGCAGTCACAGAGGAGATTTGTGACTACATACAGTGTATTCCAGACATCATAGAGGTGCTTTGTGACATCATAGAGGTGCTTTGTGACTTCACAGAGGGGTTTGTAATTTCATAAGTGGCTTTTGTGACATCATAGGTGGGCTTTGTGACATCATAGACGTGCATTGTGACTTCATAGAGGGCCTTTGTGCAGTCACAGAGGAGCTTTGTGACTACATACAGGGCACTGAGATGTCATAGAGGTGCTTTGTGACATCATAGAGGTGCTTTGTGACTTCGTAGAGGTGCTTTCTGACAACATAGAGCTGCTTTGTGACTATGTAGAGGTGCTTTGTGATATCATAAGTGGGTTTTGTGATATCATTAGTGGGCTTTGTGACATCACAGGGCAGCTTTTTGACTTCATAGAGGAGCTTTGTGTCATCATAGAGGGCCTTTGTGCAGTCACAGAGGAGCTTTGTGACTACATACAGGGCATGGAGAAGTGATGGAGGTGGTTTGTGACCCTATAGAGGGGCTTTGTGATATCATAAGTGGGCTTTGACTTCATAGAGGAGCTTTGTGTCTTCATAGAGGGCCTTTGTGCAGTCACAGAGGAGATTTGTGACTACATAGAGTGCATGGAGATGTGAGGGAGGTGCTTTGTGACTTCATAGAGGGGCTTTGTGACTTCATAGGTGGGTTTGTGATATCATAGGTGGGCTTTGTGACATCATAGGTGGGCTTTGTGACTCCATAGAGGAGCTTTGTATCATCAAAGAGGGCCTTTGTGCAGTCACAGAGGAGATTTGTGACTACATACAGGGCCTGGAGATGTCATGGAGGTGCTTTGTGACTTCATAGAGGGACTCTGTGATATCATAAGTGGGCTTTGTGAAATCATAGGTGGGCTTTGTGACTTCATAGAGGAGCTTTGTGTCATCATAGAGGGCCTTTGTGCAG
Source organism: Morus bassanus (assembly GCA_031468815.1). Taxonomy (NCBI): domain Eukaryota; kingdom Metazoa; phylum Chordata; class Aves; order Suliformes; family Sulidae; genus Morus; species Morus bassanus. The sequence continues at coordinate 15,918 of CM062593.1, forward strand.
TCAGAGAGGAGCTTTGGACTACCTACAGGGCATTGAGTTGGTATAGAGGGGCTTTGTGACCCTATAAAGGGGGTTTGTGATATCATAAGTGGGCTTTGTGACATCACAGGGGAGCTTTGTGACTTCAGAGATGAGCCTTGTGTCATCATAGAGGGCCTCTGTGCATTCACAGAGGAGATTTGTGACTACAGACACCAAATTGAGATGGTATAGAGGAGCTTTGTGACTTCATAGAGGGGCTTTGTATCATCATAGAGGGCCTTTGTGCAGTCACAGAGGTGCTTTGTGACTACATACAGGGCATTGAAACGTCATAGAGGTGCTTTGTGACTTCACAGAGGGGCTTTGTGACTTCATAGAGGGGCTTTGTGACTTCACAGAGGGGCTTTGTGCAGTCACAGAGGAGCTTTGTGACTACATACAGGGCATGGAGGTGTCATAGAGGTGCTTTGTGACTTTTTAGAGGAGCTTTGTGATATCATAAGTGGGCTTTGTGACTTCATAGAGGAACTTTGTGACTTGATAGCGGTGCTCTGTGTCATCATAGAGGGCCTTTGTGCAGTCACAGAGGAGATTTGTGACTACATACAGTGCATTGAGACGTCATAGAGGTGGTTTGTGACATCATAGAGGTGCTTTGTGACTTCACAGAGGGGTTTGTAATTTCATAAGTGGCTTTTGTGACATCATAGGTGGGCTTTGTGACATCATAGACGTGCATTGTGACTTCATAGAGGGCCTTTGTGCAGTCACAGAGGAGCTTTGTGACTACATACAGGGCATTGAGATGTCATAGACGTGCTTTGTGACATCATAGAGGTGCTTTCTGACTTCGCAGAGGTGCTTTCTGACATCATAGAGGTGCTTTGTGACTTTGTAGAGGTGCTTTGTGACTTCATAGATGGCTATTTGATATCATTAGTGGGCTTTGTGACATCACAGGGCAGCTTTGTGACTTCATAGAGGAGCTTTGTGTCATCATAGAGGGCATTTGTGCAGTCACAGAGGGGATTTGTGACTACATACAGTGTATTGAGACGTCATAGAGGTGCTTTGTGACATCATAGAGGGGCTTTGTGACTTCATAGGTGGGTTTGTGATATCATAGGTGGGCTTTGTGACATCATAGAGTTTCTTTGTGCCATCATAGAGGGCCTTTGTGCAGTCACAGAGGAGATGTGTGACTACATACAGGGCCTGGAGATGTCATGGAGGTGCTTTGTGGCTTCAAGGAGGTGCTTTGTGACTTCATAGAGGGGCTTTGTCACTTCATAGATGTCCTTTGTGATATCATAAGTGGGCTTTGTGACATCATGGATGGGCTTTGTGTCATGATAGAGGGCCTTTGTGCAGTCACAGAGGATAATTGTGACTACATACAGTGCATGGAGATGTCATAGAGGTGCTTTGTGACATCATAGATGGGTATGTGATATCATAAGTGGGCTTTGTTCAGTCACAGAGGAGCTTTGTGACTTCATAGAGGGGCTTTGTGATATCATAAGTGGGCTTTGTGCAGTCACAGAGGAGCTTTGCGACTTCATAGAGGTGCTTTGTGTCATCATAGATGGCCTTTGTGCAGTCACAGAGGAGATTTTGACTACATACCGGGCACTGAGATGTCATAGAGGTGCTTTGTGACTTCATGGAGGGGCTTTGTGACTCCATGGAGGTGCTTTGTGACTCCATAGATGGGCTTTCTGTTATCATTAGTGGGCTTTGTGACATCACAGGGCAGCTTTGTGACTTCATAGAGGACCTTTGTGTCATCATAGAGGGCCTTTGTGCAGTCACAGAGGAGCTTTGTGACTACATACAGGGCATTGAGATGTCATAGAAGTGCTTTGTGACAACATAGAGGTGCTTTGTGACTTCCTAGAGGTGGTTTGTGACTTCATAAGTGGGCTTTGTGACATCATAGGTGGGCTATGTGACTTCATAGAGGAGCTTTATGACTTCATAGAGGGCCTTTATGCAGTCACAGAGGAGATTTGTGACTACATACAATGCATGGAGAAGTTGTAGAGGTGGTTTGTGACTTCACAGATGTCCTTTTTGATATCATAAGTGGGCTTTCGGACTTCACAGAGGAACTTTGTGACTTGATAGAGGAGCTTTGTGTCATCACAGAGGGCCTTTGTGCAGTCACAGAGGAGATTTGTGACTACATACAGGGCATTGAGATGTCATTGAGGTGCTTTCTGACATCATAGATGGCTATGTGACATCATAAGTGGGCTTTGTGACATCACAGGGCAGCTTTGTGACATCATAGAGGTGCTTTGTGTCATCATAGAGGGCCTTTGTGCAGTCACAGAGGAGCTTTGCGACTTCATAGAGGTGCTTTGTGACATCATAGAGGAGCTTTGTGTCATCATAGAGGGCCTTTGTGCAGTCACAGAGGAGATTTGTGACTACATACAGTGCATTGAGATGTCATAGAGCTGCTTTGTGACTTCATAGAGTGGCTTTGTGACATCAGAGGTGGGCTTTGTGACATCATAGGTGGGCTTTGTGACATCATAGGTGGGCTTTGTGACATCATAGAGGTGCTTTGTGTCATCATAGCGGGCCTTTGTGCAGTCACAGAGGAGCTTTGTGACTACATACAGGGCATTGAGACGTCATAGACATGCTTTGTGACTTCATACAGGGGCTTTGTGATATCATAAGTGGGCTTTGTGACATCATAGGTGGGCTTTCTTACTTCATAGATGAGCTTTGTGACGTTATAGGTGGGCTTTGTGACATTATAGGTGGGCTTTGTGATATCATAGGTGGGCTTTGTGACTTCATACAGGAGCTTTGTGACTTCATAGAGGGCCTTTGTGCAGTCACAGAGGAGATTTGTGAGTACATACAGTGTATTGACACGTCATAGAGGTGCTTTGTGACATCATAGAGGTGCTTTGCGACTTCACAGAGGTGCTTTCTGATATCATAAATGGGCTTTGTGACATCATAGGTGGGCTTTGTGACTTCATAGAGGATCTTTGTGTCATCATAGAGGACCTTTGTGCAGTCACAGAGGAGCTTTGTGACTACATACAGTGCATTGAGACGTCATAGAGGGGCTTTGTGACTTCATAGAGGGGCTTTGTGATATCATAGGTGGGCTTTATGACATCATAGAGGAGCTTTGTGTCATCAAAGAGGGCCTTTGTGCAGTCACAGAGGAGATTTGTGACTCTATACCTGGCATTGAGACGTCATAAACGTGCTTTCTGACTTCATAGAGGAGCTTTGTGACTTCATAGGTGGGCTTTGTGACATCATAGGTGTACTTAGTGACTTCATAGAGGGCCTCTGTGTTATCATAGAGGGCTTATGTGCACTCACAGAGGAGATTTGTGACTACATACAGGGCACTGAGATTGTATAGAGGGACTTTGTGACTTCATAGAGTGGCTTTGTGGCATCATAGGTGGGCTTTCTGACATCATAGGTGGGCTTTGCGACATCATAAGTCGGCTTTGTGACATCATAAGGCGACATTGTGACTTCATAGAGGTCCTTTGTGCAGTCACAGAGGAGATTTGTGACTACATACCAGGCATTGAGATGTCATAGAGGTGCATTGAGACGTCATAGAGGTGCTTTGTGACTTCATAGAGGGGCTTTGTGATATCATAAATCGGCTTTGTGATATCATAGGTGGGCTTTGTGACTTCATAGAGGAGCTTTGTGTCATCATAGAGGGCCTTTGTGCAGACACAGAGGAGATTTGTGACTACAGACAGGGCATTGAAACGTCATAGAGGTGCTTTGTGACTTCACAGAGGGGCTTTGTGACTTCACAGAGGGGCTTTGTGTCTTCACGGAGGAGCTTTGTGTCATCATAGAGGGCCTTTGTGCAGTCACAGAGGAGATTTGTGACTACATACAGGGAATGGAGATGTCATAGAGGTGCTTTGTGAACTTTTTAGAGGAGCTTTGTGATATCATAAGTGGGCTTTGTGCAGTCACAGAGGAGCTTTGTGACTACATACAGGGCATTGAAACGTCATAGAGGTGCTTTGTGACTCCATAGAGGGGCTTTGTGATATCATAAGTGGGCTTTGTGCAGTCACAGAGGAGATTTGTGACTACATACAGTGTATTCCAGACATCATAGAGGTGCTTTGTGACATCATAGAGGTGCTTTGTGACTTCACAGAGGGGTTTGTAATTTCATAAGTGGCTTTTGTGACATCATAGGTGGGCTTTGTGACATCATAGACGTGCATTGTGACTTCATAGAGGGCCTTTGTGCAGTCACAGAGGAGCTTTGTGACTACATACAGGGCACTGAGATGTCATAGAGGTGCTTTGTGACATCATAGAGGTGCTTTGTGACTTCGTAGAGGTGCTTTCTGACAACATAGAGCTGCTTTGTGACTATGTAGAGGTGCTTTGTGATATCATAAGTGGGTTTTGTGATATCATTAGTGGGCTTTGTGACATCACAGGGCAGCTTTGTGACTTCATAGAGGAGCTTTGTGTCATCATAGATGGCCTTTGTGCAGTCACAGAGGAGATTTGTGACTACATACAGGGCATGGAGAAGTGATGGAGGTGGTTTGTGACCCTATAGAGGGGCTTTGTGATATCATAAGTGGGCTTTGACTTCATAGAGGAGCTTTGTGTCTTCATAGAGGGCCTTTGTGCAGTCACAGAGGAGATTTGTGACTACATAGAGTGCATGGAGATGTCATGGAGGTGCTTTGTGACTTCATAGAGGGACTCTGTGATATCATAAGTGGGCTTTGTGACTTCATAGAGGTGCTTTGTGACTTGATAGAGGAGCTTTGTGTCATCATAGAGGGCCTTTGTGCAGTCAGAGAGGAGCTTTTGGACTACCTACAGGGCATTGAGTTGGTATAGAGGGGCTTTGTGACCCTATAAAGGGGGTTTGTGATATCATAAGTGGGCTTTGTGACATCACAGGGGAGCTTTGTGACTTCAGAGATGAGCCTTGTGTCATCATAGAGGGCCTCTGTGCATTCACAGAGGAGATTTGTGACTACAGACACCAAATTGAGATGGTATAGAGGAGCTTTGTGACTTCATAGAGGGGCTTTGTATCATCATAGAGGGCCTTTGTGCAGTCACAGAGGTGCTTTGTGACTACATACAGGGCATTGAAACGTCATAGAGGTGCTTTGTGACTTCACAGAGGGGCTTTGTGACTTCATAGAGGGGCTTTGTGACTTCACAGAGGGGCTTTGTGCAGTCACAGAGGAGCTTTGTGACTTCACAGAGGGGCTTTGTGCAGTCACAGAGGAGTTTTGTGACTACATACAGGGCATGGAGGTGTCATAGAGGTGCTTTGTGACTTTTTAGAGGAGCTTTGTGATATCATAAGTGGGCTTTGTGACTTCATAGAGGAACTTTGTGACTTGATAGCGGTGCTCTGTGTCATCATAGAGGGCCTTTGTGCAGTCACAGAGGAGATTTGTGACTACATACAGTGCATTGAGACGTCATAGAGGTGGTTTGTGACATCATAGAGGTGCTTTGTGACTTCACAGAGGGGTTTGTAATTTCATAAGTGGCTTTTGTGACATCATAGGTGGGCTTTGTGACATCATAGACGTGCATTGTGACTTCATAGAGGGCCTTTGTGCAGTCACAGAGGAGCTTTGTGACTACATACAGGGCATTGAGATGTCATAGACGTGCTTTGTGACATCATAGAGGTGCTTTCTGACTTCGCAGAGGTGCTTTCTGACATCATAGAGGTGCTTTGTGACTTTGTAGAGGTGCTTTGTGACTTCATAGATGGCTATTTGATATCATTAGTGGGCTTTGTGACATCACAGGGCAGCTTTGTGACTTCATAGAGGAGCTTTGTGTCATCATAGAGGGCCTTTGTGCAGTCACAGAGGAGATTTGTGACTACATACATGGCATTGAGATGTCATAGAGGGGCTTTGTGATATCATAAGTGGGCTTTGTGACATAGGTTGGCTTTGTGACTTCATAAAGTTTCTTTGTGTCTTTATAGAGGGCCTTTGTGCAGTCACAGAGGAGCTTTGTGACTACATACAGTGTATTGAGACGTCATAGAGGTGCTTTGTGACATCATAGAGGGGCTTTGTGACTTCATAGGTGGGTTTGTGATATCATAGGTGGGCTTTGTGACATCATAGAGTTTCTTTGTGCCATCATAGAGGGCCTTTGTGCAGTCACAGAGGAGATGTGTGACTACATACAGGGCCTGGAGATGTCATGGAGGTGCTTTGTGGCTTCAAGGAGGTGCTTTGTGACTTCATAGAGGGGCTTTGTCACTTCATAGATGTCCTTTGTGATATCATAAGTGGGCTTTGTGACATCATGGATGGGCTTTGTGTCATGATAGAGGGCCTTTGTGCAGTCACAGAGGATAATTGTGACTACATACAGTGCATGGAGATGTCATAGAGGTGCTTTGTGACATCATAGATGGGTATGTGATATCATAAGTGGGCTTTGTTCAGTCACAGAGGAGCTTTGTGACTTCATAGAGGGGCTTTGTGATATCATAAGTGGGCTTTGTGCAGTCACAGAGGAGCTTTGCGACTTCATAGAGGTGCTTTGTGTCATCATAGATGGCCTTTGTGCAGTCACAGAGGAGATTTTGACTACATACCGGGCACTGAGATGTCATAGAGGTGCTTTGTGACTTCATGGAGGGGCTTTGTGACTCCATGGAGGTGCTTTGTGACTCCATAGATGGGCTTTCTGTTATCATTAGTGGGCTTTGTGACATCACAGGGCAGCTTTGTGACTTCATAGAGGACCTTTGTGTCATCATAGAGGGCCTTTGTGCAGTCACAGAGGAGATTTGTGACTACATACAGGGCATTGAGATGTCATAGAAGTGCTTTGTGACAACATAGAGGTGCTTTGTGACTTCCTAGAGGTGGTTTGTGACTTCATAAGTGGGCTTTGTGACATCATAGGTGGGCTTTGTGACTTCATAGAGGAGCTTTATGACTTCATAGAGGGCCTTTATGCAGTCACAGAGGAGATTTGTGACTACATACAATGCATGGAGATGTTGTAGAGGTGGTTTGTGACTTCACAGATGTCCTTTTTGATATCATAAGTGGGCTTTCGGACTTCACAGAGGAACTTTGTGACTTGATAGAGGAGCTTTGTGTCATCACAGAGGGCCTTTGTGCAGTCACAGAGGAGATTTGTGACTACATACAGGGCATTGAGATGTCATTGAGGTGCTTTCTGACATCATAGATGGCTATGTGACATCATAAGTGGGCTTTGTGACATCATAGGTGGGCTTTGTGACATCATAGAGGAGCTTTGTGTCATCATAGAGGGCCTTTGTGCAGTCACAGAGGAGCTTTGCGACTTCATAGAGGTGCTTTGTGACATCATAGAGGAGCTTTGTGTCATCATAGAGGGCCTTTGTGCAGTCACAGAGGAGATTTGTGACTACATACATGGCATTGAGATGTCATAGAGCTGCTTTGTGACTTCATAGAGTGGCTTTGTGACATCAGAGGTGGGCTTTGTGACATCATAGGTGGGCTTTGTGACTTCATAGAGGAGCTTTGTGTCATCATAGCGGGCCTTTGTGCAGTCACAGAGGAGATTTGTGACTACATACAGGGCATTGAGACGTCATAGAAATGCTTTGTGACTTCATACAGGGGCTTTGTGATATCATAAGTGGGCTTTGTGACATCATAGGTGGGCTTTCTTACTTCATAGATGAGCTTTGTGACATTATAGGTGGGCTTTGTGACATTATAGGTGGGCTTTGTGATATCATAGGTGGGCTTTGTGACTTCATACAGGAGCTTTGTGACTTCATAGAGGGCCTTTGTGCAGTCACAGAGGAGATTTGTGAGTACATACCGTGTATTGACACGTCATAGAGGTGCTTTGTGACATCATAGAGGTGCTTTGCGACTTCACAGAGGTGCTTTCTGATATCATAAATGGGCTTTGTGACATCATAGGTGGGCTTTGTGACTTCATAGAGGATCTTTGTGTCATCATAGAGGACCTTTGTGCAGTCACAGAGGAGCTTTGTGACTACATACAGTGCATTGAGACGTCATAGAGGGGCTTTGTGACTTCATAGAGGGGCTTTGTGATATCATAGGTGGGCTTTGTGTCATCATAGGTGGGCTTTGTGACATCATAGAGGAGCTTTGTGTCATCAAAGAGGGCCTTTGTGCAGTCACAGAGGAGGTTTGTGACTCTATACCTGGCATTGAGACGTCATAAACGTGCTTTCTGACTTCATAGAGGAGCTTTGTGACTTCATAGAGGAGCTTTGTGACTTCATAGAGGGGCATTGTGGCTTCATAGGTGGGCTTTGTGACTTCATAGGTGGGCTTTGTGACATCATAGGTGTACTTAGTGACTTCATAGAGGGCCTCTGTGTTATCATAGAGGGCTTATGTGCACTCACAGAGGAGATTTGTGACTACATACAGGGCACTGAGATTGTATAGAGGGACTTTGTGACTTCATAGAGTGGCTTTGTGGCATCATAGGTGGGCTTTCTGACATCATAGGTGGGCTTTGCGACATCATAAGTGGGCTTTGTGACATCATAGGTGGGCTTTGTGACTTCATAGAGGAGCTTTATGACTTCATAGAGGGCCTTTGTGCAGTCACAGAGGAGATTTGTGACTACATACCAGGCATTGAGATGTCATAGAGGTGCATTGAGACGTCATAGAGGTGCTTTGTGACTTCATAGAGTGGCTTTGTGATATCATAAATGGGCTTTGTGACATCATAGGTGGGCTTTGTGACATCATAGAGGAGCTTTGTGTCATCATAGGGGGCCTTTGTGCAGTCACAGAGGAGATTTGTGACTACATACAGTGTATTGAGACGTCATAGAGGTGCTTTCTGACATCATAGAGGGGCTTTGTGATATCATAAATCGGCTTTGTGATATCATAGGTGGGCTTTGTGACTTCATAGAGGAGCTTTGTGTCATCATAGAGGGCCTTTGTGCAGACACAGAGGAGATTTGTGACTACAGACAGGGCATTGAAACGTCATAGAGGTGCTTTGTGACTTCACAGAGGGGCTTTGTGACTTCACAGAGGGGCTTTGTGTCTTCACGGAGGAGCTTTGTGTCATCATAGAGGGCCTTTGTGCAGTCACAGAGGAGATTTGTGACTACATACAGGGAATGGAGATGTCATAGAGGTGCTTTGTGAACTTTTTAGAGGAGCTTTGTGATATCATAAGTGGGCTTTGTGCAGTCACAGAGGAGCTTTGTGACTACATACAGGGCATTGAAACGTCATAGAGGTGCTTTGTGACTCCATAGAGGGGCTTTGTGATATCATAAGTGGGCTTTGTGCAGTCACAGAGGAGATTTGTGACTACATACAGGGCCTGGAGATGTCATGGAGGTGCTTTGTGACTTCATAGAGGGACTCTGTGATATCATAAGTGGGCTTTGTGAAATCATAGGTGGGCTTTGTGACTTCATAGAGGAGCTTTGTGTCATCATAGAGGGCCTTTGTGCAGTCAGAGAGGAGCTTTGGACTACCTACAGGGCATTGAGTTGGTATAGAGGGGCTTTGTGACCCTATAAAGGGGGTTTGTGATATCATTAGTGGGCTTTGTGACATCACAGGGGAGCTTTGTGACTTCAGAGATGAGCCTTGTGTCATCATAGAGGGCCTCTGTGCATTCACAGAGGAGATTTGTGACTACAGACACCAAATTGAGATGGTATAGAGGAGCTTTGTGACTTCATAGAGGGGCTTTGTATCATCATAGAGGGCCTTTGTGCAGTCACAGAGGTGCTTTGTGACTACATACAGGGCATTGAAACGTCATAGAGGTGCTTTGTGACTTCACAGAGGGGCTTTGTGACTTCATAGAGGGGCTTTGTGACTTCACAGAGGGGCTTTGTGCAGTCACAGAGGAGCTTTGTGACTACATACAGGGCATGGAGGTGTCATAGAGGTGCTTTGTGACTTTTTAGAGGAGCTTTGTGATATCATAAGTGGGCTTTGTGACTTCATAGAGGAACTTTGTGACTTGATAGCGGTGCTCTGTGTCATCATAGAGGGCCTTTGTGCAGTCACAGAGGAGATTTGTGACTACATACAGTGCATTGAGACGTCATAGAGGTGGTTTGTGACATCATAGAGGTGCTTTGTGACTTCACAGAGGGGTTTGTAATTTCATAAGTGGCTTTTGTGACATCATAGGTGGGCTTTGTGACATCATAGACGTGCATTGTGACTTCATAGAGGGCCTTTGTGCAGTCACAGAGGAGCTTTGTGACTACATACAGGGCATTGAGATGTCATAGACGTGCTTTGTGACATCATAGAGGTGCTTTCTGACTTCGCAGAGGTGCTTTCTGACATCATAGAGGTGCTTTGTGACTTTGTAGAGGTGCTTTGTGACTTCATAGATGGCTATTTGATATCATTAGTGGGCTTTGTGACATCACAGGGCAGCTTTGTGACTTCATAGAGGAGCTTTGTGTCATCATAGAGGGCCTTTGTGCAGTCACAGAGGGGATTTGTGACTACATACAGTGTATTGAGACGTCATAGAGGTGCTTTGTGACATCATAGAGGGGCTTTGTGACTTCATAGGTGGGTTTGTGATATCATAGGTGGGCTTTGTGACATCATAGAGTTTCTTTGTGCCATCATAGAGGGCCTTTGTGCAGTCACAGAGGAGATGTGTGACTACATACAGGGCCTGGAGATGTCATGGAGGTGCTTTGTGGCTTCAAGGAGGTGCTTTGTGACTTCATAGAGGGGCTTTGTCACTTCATAGATGTCCTTTGTGATATCATAAGTGGGCTTTGTGACATCATGGATGGGCTTTGTGTCATGATAGAGGGCCTTTGTGCAGTCACAGAGGATAATTGTGACTACATACAGTGCATGGAGATGTCATAGAGGTGCTTTGTGACATCATAGATGGGTATGTGATATCATAAGTGGGCTTTGTTCAGTCACAGAGGAGCTTTGTGACTTCATAGAGGGGCTTTGTGATATCATAAGTGGGCTTTGTGCAGTCACAGAGGAGCTTTGCGACTTCATAGAGGTGCTTTGTGTCATCATAGATGGCCTTTGTGCAGTCACAGAGGAGATTTTGACTACATACCGGGCACTGAGATGTCATAGAGGTGCTTTGTGACTTCATGGAGGGGCTTTGTGACTCCATGGAGGTGCTTTGTGACTCCATAGATGGGTTTTCTGTTATCATTAGTGGGCTTTGTGACATCACAGGGCAGCTTTGTGACTTCATAGAGGACCTTTGTGTCATCATAGAGGGCCTTTGTGCAGTCACAGAGGAGCTTTGTGACTACATACAGGGCATTGAGATGTCATAGAAGTGCTTTGTGACAACATAGAGGTGCTTTGTGACTTCCTAGAGGTGGTTTGTGACTTCATAAGTGGGCTTTGTGACATCATAGGTGGGCTATGTGACTTCATAGAGGAGCTTTATGACTTCATAGAGGGCCTTTATGCAGTCACAGAGGAGATTTGTGACTACATACAATGCATGGAGAAGTTGTAGAGGTGGTTTGTGACTTCACAGATGTCCTTTTTGATATCATAAGTGGGCTTTCGGACTTCACAGAGGAACATTGTGACTTGATAGAGGAGCTTTGTGTCATCACAGAGGGCCTTTGTGCAGTCACAGAGGAGATTTGTGACTACATACAGGGCATTGAGATGTCATTGAGGTGCTTTCTGACATCATAGATGGCTATGTGACATCATAAGTGGGCTTTGTGACATCACAGGGCAGCTTTGTGACATCATAGAGGTGCTTTGTGTCATCATAGAGGGCCTTTGTGCAGTCACAGAGGAGCTTTGCGATGTCATAGAGGTGCTTTATGACATCATAGAGGAGCTTTGTGTCATCATAGAGGGCCTTTGTGCAGTCACAGAGGAGATTTGTGACTACATACAGTGCATTGAGATGTCATAGAGCTGCTTTGTGACTTCATAGAGGGGCTTTGTGATATCATAGGTGGGCTTTATGACATCATAGAGGAGCTTTGTGTCATCAAAGAGGGCCTTTGTGCAGTCACAGAGGAGATTTGTGACTCTATACCTGGCATTGAGACGTCATAAACGTGCTTTCTGACTTCATAGAGGAGCTTTGTGACTTCATAGGTGGGCTTTGTGACATCATAGGTGTACTTAGTGACTTCATAGAGGGCCTCTGTGTTATCATAGAGGGCTTATGTGCACTCACAGAGGAGATTTGTGACTACATACAGGGCACTGAGATTGTATAGAGGGACTTTGTGACTTCATAGAGTGGCTTTGTGGCATCATAGGTGGGCTTTCTGACATCATAGGTGGGCTTTGCGACATCATAAGTCGGCTTTGTGACATCATAAGGCGACATTGTGACTTCATAGAGGTCCTTTGTGCAGTCACAGAGGAGATTTGTGACTACATACCAGGCATTGAGATGTCATAGAGGTGCATTGAGACGTCATAGAGGTGCTTTGTGACTTCATAGAGGGGCTTTGTGATATCATAAATCGGCTTTGTGATATCATAGGTGGGCTTTGTGACTTCATAGAGGAGCTTTGTGTCATCATAGAGGGCCTTTGTGCAGTCACAGAGGAGATTTGTGACTACATACAGTGCATTGAGACGTCATAGAGGGGCTTTGTGACTTCATAGAGGGGCTTTGTGATATCATAGGTGGGCTTTATGACATCATAGAGGAGCTTTGTGTCATCAAAGAGGGCCTTTGTGCAGTCACAGAGGAGATTTGTGACTCTATACCTGGCATTGAGACGTCATAAACGTGCTTTCTGACTTCATAGAGGAGCTTTGTGACTTCATAGGTGGGCTTTGTGACATCATAGGTGTACTTAGTGACTTCATAGAGGGCCTCTGTGTTATCATAGAGGGCTTATGTGCACTCACAGAGGAGATTTGTGACTACATACAGGGCACTGAGATTGTATAGAGGGACTTTGTGACTTCATAGAGTGGCTTTGTGGCATCATAGGTGGGCTTTCTGACATCATAGGTGGGCTTTGCGACATCATAAGTCGGCTTTGTGACATCATAAGGCGACATTGTGACTTCATAGAGGTCCTTTGTGCAGTCACAGAGGAGATTTGTGACTACATACCAGGCATTGAGATGTCATAGAGGTGCATTGAGACGTCATAGAGGTGCTTTGTGACTTCATAGAGGGGCTTTGTGATATCATAAATCGGCTTTGTGATATCATAGGTGGGCTTTGTGACTTCATAGAGGAGCTTTGTGTCATCATAGAGGGCCTTTGTGCAGACACAGAGGAGATTTGTGACTACAGACAGGGCATTGAAACGTCATAGAGGTGCTTTGTGACTTCACAGAGGGGCTTTGTGACTTCACAGAGGGGCTTTGTGTCTTCACGGAGGAGCTTTGTGTCATCATAGAGGGCCTTTGTGCAGTCACAGAGGAGATTTGTGACTACATACAGGGAATGGAGATGTCATAGAGGTGCTTTGTGAACTTTTTAGAGGAGCTTTGTGATATCATAAGTGGGCTTTGTGCAGTCACAGAGGAGCTTTCTGACTACATACAGGGCATTGAAACGTCATAGAGGTGCTTTGTGACTCCATAGAGGGGCTTTGTGATATCATAAGTGGGCTTTGTGCAGTCACAGAGGAGATTTGTGACTACATACAGTGTATTCCAGACATCATAGAGGTGCTTTGTGACATCATAGAGGTGCTTTGTGACTTCACAGAGGGGTTTGTAATTTCATAAGTGGCTTTTGTGACATCATAGGTGGGCTTTGTGACATCATAGACGTGCATTGTGACTTCATAGAGGGCCTTTGTGCAGTCACAGAGGAGCTTTGTGACTACATACAGGGCACTGAGATGTCATAGAGGTGCTTTGTGACATCATAGAGGTGCTTTGTGACTTCGTAGAGGTGCTTTCTGACAACATAGAGCTGCTTTGTGACTATGTAGAGGTGCTTTGTGATATCATAAGTGGGTTTTGTGATATCATTAGTGGGCTTTGTGACATCACAGGGCAGCTTTGTGACTTCATAGAGGAGCTTTGTGTCATCATAGAGGGCCTTTGTGCAGTCACAGAGGAGATTTGTGACTACATAGAGTGCATGGAGATGTCAGGGAGGTGCTTTGTGACTTCATAGAGGGGCTTTGTGACTTCATAGGTGGGTTTGTGATATCATAGGTGGGCTTTGTGACATCATAGGTGGGCTTTGTGACTCCATAGAGGAGCTTTGTATCATCAAAGAGGGCCTTTGTGCAGTCACAGAGGAGATTTGTGACTACATACAGGGCCTGGAGATGTCATGGAGGTGCTTTGTGACTTCATAGAGGGACTCTGTGATATCATAAGTGGGCTTTGTGAAATCATAGGTGGGCTTTGTGACTTCATAGAGGAGCTTTGTGTCATCATAGAGGGCCTTTGTGCAGTCAGAGAGGAGCTTTGGACTACCTACAGGGCATTGAGTTGGTATAGAGGGGCTTTGTGACCCTATAAAGGGGGTTTGTGATATCATAAGTGGGCTTTGTGACATCACAGGGGAGCTTTGTGACTTCAGAGATGAGCCTTGTGTCATCATAGAGGGCCTCTGTGCATTCACAGAGGAGATTTGTGACTACAGACACCAAATTGAGATGGTATAGAGGAGCTTTGTGACTTCATAGAGGGGCTTTGTATCATCATAGAGGGCCTTTGTGCAGTCACAGAGGTGCTTTGTGACTACATACAGGGCATTGAAACGTCATAGAGGTGCTTTGTGACTTCACAGAGGGGCTTTGTGACTTCATAGAGGGGCTTTGTGACTTCACAGAGGGGCTTTGTGACTTCATAGAGGGGCTTTGTGACTTCACAGAGGGGCTTTGTGCAGTCACAGAGGAGCTTTGTGACTACATACAGGGCATGGAGGTGTCATAGAGGTGCTTTGTGACTTTTTAGAGGAGCTTTGTGATATCATAAGTGGGCTTTGTGACTTCATAGAGGAACTTTGTGACTTGATAGCGGTGCTCTGTGTCATCATAGAGGGCCTTTGTGCAGTCACAGAGGAGATTTGTGACTACATACAGTGCATTGAGACGTCATAGAGGTGGTTTGTGACATCATAGAGGTGCTTTGTGACTTCACAGAGGGGTTTGTAATTTCATAAGTGGCTTTTGTGACATCATAGGTGGGCTTTGTGACATCATAGACGTGCATTGTGACTTCATAGAGGGCCTTTGTGCAGTCACAGAGGAGCTTTGTGACTACATACAGGGCATTGAGATGTCATAGACGTGCTTTGTGACATCATAGAGGTGCTTTCTGACTTCGCAGAGGTGCTTTCTGACATCATAGAGGTGCTTTGTGACTTTGTAGAGGTGCTTTGTGACTTCATAGATGGCTATTTGATATCATTAGTGGGCTTTGTGACATCACAGGGCAGCTTTGTGACTTCATAGAGGAGCTTTGTGTCATCATAGAGGGCCTTTGTGCAGTCACAGAGGGGATTTGTGACTACATACCGGGCGTTGAGATGTCATAGAGGGGCTTTGTGATATCATAAGTGGGCTTTGTGACATAGGTTGGCTTTGTGACTTCATAAAGTTTCTTTGTGTCTTTATAGAGGGCCTTTGTGCAGTCACAGAGGAGCTTTGTGACTACATACAGTGTATTGAGACGTCATAGAGGTGCTTTGTGACATCATAGAGGGGCTTTGTGACTTCATAGGTGGGTTTGTGATATCATAGGTGGGCTTTGTGACATCATAGAGTTTCTTTGTGCCATCATAGAGGGCCTTTGTGCAGTCACAGAGGAGATGTGTGACTACATACAGGGCCTGGAGATGTCATGGAGGTGCTTTGTGGCTTCAAGGAGGTGCTTTGTGACTTCATAGAGGGGCTTTGTCACTTCATAGATGTCCTTTGTGATATCATAAGTGGGCTTTGTGACATCATGGATGGGCTTTGTGTCATGATAGAGGGCCTTTGTGCAGTCACAGAGGATAATTGTGACTACATACAGTGCATGGAGATGTCATAGAGGTGCTTTGTGACATCATAGATGGGTATGTGATATCATAAGTGGGCTTTGTTCAGTCACAGAGGAGCTTTGTGACTTCATAGAGGGGCTTTGTGATATCATAAGTGGGCTTTGTGCAGTCACAGAGGAGCTTTGCGACTTCATAGAGGTGCTTTGTGTCATCATAGATGGCCTTTGTGCAGTCACAGAGGAGATTTTGACTACATACCGGGCACTGAGATGTCATAGAGGTGCTTTGTGACTTCATGGAGGGGCTTTGTGACTCCATGGAGGTGCTTTGTGACTCCATAGATGGGCTTTCTGTTATCATTAGTGGGCTTTGTGACATCACAGGGCAGCTTTGTGACTTCATAGAGGACCTTTGTGTCATCATAGAGGGCCTTTGTGCAGTCACAGAGGAGCTTTGTGACTACATACAGGGCATTGAGATGTCATAGAAGTGCTTTGTGACAACATAGAGGTGCTTTGTGACTTCCTAGAGGTGGTTTGTGACTTCATAAGTGGGCTTTGTGACATCATAGGTGGGCTTTGTGACTTCATAGAGGAGCTTTATGACTTCATAGAGGGCCTTTATGCAGTCACAGAGGAGATTTGTGACTACATACAATGCATGGAGATGTTGTAGAGGTGGTTTGTGACTTCACAGATGTCCTTTTTGATATCATAAGTGGGCTTTCGGACTTCACAGAGGAACTTTGTGACTTGATAGAGGAGCTTTGTGTCATCACAGAGGGCCTTTGTGCAGTCACAGAGGAGATTTGTGACTACATACAGGGCATTGAGATGTCATTGAGGTGCTTTCTGACATCATAGATGGCTATGTGACATCATAAGTGGGCTTTGTGACATCATAGGTGGGCTTTGTGACATCATAGAGGAGCTTTGTGTCATCATAGAGGGCCTTTGTGCAGTCACAGAGGAGCTTTGCGACTTCATAGAGGTGCTTTGTGACATCATAGAGGAGCTTTGTGTCATCATAGAGGGCCTTTGTGCAGTCACAGAGGAGATTTGTGACTACATACAGTGCATTGAGATGTCATAGAGCTGCTTTGTGACTTCATAGAGTGGCTTTGTGACATCAGAGGTGGGCTTTGTGACATCATAGGTGGGCTTTGTGACTTCATAGAGGAGCTTTGTGTCATCATAGCGGGCCTTTGTGCAGTCACAGAGGAGATTTGTGACTACATACAGGGCATTGAGACGTCATAGAAATGCTTTGTGACTTCATACAGGGGCTTTGTGATATCATAAGTGGGCTTTGTGACATCATAGGTGGGCTTTCTTACTTCATAGATGAGCTTTGTGACATTATAGGTGGGCTTTGTGACATTATAGGTGGGCTTTGTGATATCATAGGTGGGCTTTGTGACTTCATACAGGAGCTTTGTGACTTCATAGAGGGCCTTTGTGCAGTCACAGAGGAGATTTGTGAGTACATACCGTGTATTGACACGTCATAGAGGTGCTTTGTGACATCATAGAGGTGCTTTGCGACTTCACAGAGGTGCTTTCTGATATCATAAATGGGCTTTGTGACATCATAGGTGGGCTTTGTGACTTCATAGAGGATCTTTGTGTCATCATAGAGGACCTTTGTGCAGTCACAGAGGAGCTTTGTGACTACATACAGTGCACTGAGACGTCATAGAGGGGCTTTGTGACTTCATAGAGGGGCTTTGTGATATCATAGGTGGGCTTTGTGACATCATAGGTGGGCTTTGTGACATCATAGAGGAGCTTTGTGTCATCAAAGAGGGCCTTTGTGCAGTCACAGAGGAGGTTTGTGACTCTATACCTGGCATTGAGACGTCATAAACGTGCTTTCTGACTTAATAGAGGAGCTTTGTGACTTCATAGAGGAGCTTTGTGACTTCATAGAGGGGCATTGTGGCTTCATAGGTGGGCTTTGTGACTTCATAGGTGGGCTTTGTGACATCATAGGTGTACTTAGTGACTTCATAGAGGGCCTCTGTGTTATCATAGAGGGCTTATGTGCACTCACAGAGGAGATTTGTGACTACATACAGGGCACTGAGATTGTATAGAGGGACTTTGTGACTTCATAGAGTGGCTTTGTGGCATCATAGGTGGGCTTTCTGACATCATAGGTGGGCTTTGCGACATCATAAGTCGGCTTTGTGACATCATAAGGCGACATTGTGACTTCATAGAGGTCCTTTGTGCAGTCACAGAGGAGATTTGTGACTACATACCAGGCATTGAGATGTCATAGAGGTGCATTGAGACGTCATAGAGGTGCTTTCTGACATCATAGAGGGGCTTTGTGATATCATAAATCGGCTTTGTGATATCATAGGTGGGCTTTGTGACTTCATAGAGGAGCTTTGTGTCATCATAGAGGGCCTTTGTGCAGACACAGAGGAGATTTGTGACTACAGACAGGGCATTGAAACGTCATAGAGGTGCTTTGTGACTTCACAGAGGGGCTTTGTGACTTCACAGAGGGGCTTTGTGTCTTCACGGAGGAGCTTTGTGTCATCATAGAGGGCCTTTGTGCAGTCACAGAGGAGATTTGTGACTACATACAGGGAATGGAGATGTCATAGAGGTGCTTTGTGAACTTTTTAGAGGAGCTTTGTGTCATCATAGAGGGCCTTTGTGCAGTCACAGAGGAGCTTTGTGACTACATACCGGGCATTGAAACGTCATAGAGGTGCTTTGTGACTCCATAGAGGGGCTTTGTGATATCATAAGTGGGCTTTGTGCAGTCACAGAGGAGATTTGTGACTACATACAGTGTATTCCAGACATCATAGAGGTGCTTTGTGACATCATAGAGGTGCTTTGTGACTTCACAGAGGGGTTTGTAATTTCATAAGTGGCTTTTGTGACATCATAGGTGGGCTTTGTGACATCATAGACGTGCATTGTGACTTCATAGAGGGCCTTTGTGCAGTCACAGAGGAGCTTTGTGACTACATACAGGGCACTGAGATGTCATAGAGGTGCTTTGTGACATCATAGAGGTGCTTTGTGACTTCGTAGAGGTGCTTTCTGACAACATAGAGCTGCTTTGTGACTATGTAGAGGTGCTTTGTGATATCATAAGTGGGTTTTGTGATATCATTAGTGGGCTTTGTGACATCACAGGGCAGCTTTGTGACTTCATAGAGGAGCTTTGTGTCATCATAGAGGGCCTTTGTGCAGTCACAGAGGAGATTTGTGACTACATACAGGGCATGGAGATGTGATGGAGGTGGTTTGTGACCCTATAGAGGGGCTTTGTGATATCATAAGTGGGCTTTGAGACTTCATAGAGGAGCTTTGTGTCTTCATAGAGGGCCTTTGTGCAGTCACAGAGGAGATTTGTGACTACATAGAGTGCATGGAGATGTCAGGGAGGTGCTTTGTGACTTCATAGAGGGCTTTGTGACTTCATAGGTGGGTTTGTGATATCATAGGTGGGCTTTGTGACATCATAGGTGGGCTTTGTGACTCCATAGAGGAGCTTTGTATCATCAAAGAGGGCCTTTGTGCAGTCACAGAGGAGATTTGTGACTACATACAGGGCCTGGAGATGTCATGGAGGTGCTTTGTGACTTCATAGAGGGACTCTGTGATATCATAAGTGGGCTTTGTGACATCATAAGTGGGCTTTGTGACTTCATAGAGGTGCTTTGTGACTTCATAGAGGAGCTTTGTGTCATCATAGAGGGCCTTTGTGCAGTCAGAGAGGAGCTTTTGGACTACCTACAGGGCATTGAGTTGGTATAGAGGGGCTTTGTGACCCTATAAAGGGGGTTTGTGATATCATAAGTGGGCTTTGTGACATCACAGGGGAGCTTTGTGACTTCAGAGATGAGCCTTGTGTCATCATAGAGGGCCTCTGTGCATTCACAGAGGAGATTTGTGACTACAGACACCAAATTGAGATGGTATAGAGGAGCTTTGTGACTTCATAGAGGGGCTTTGTATCATCATAGAGGGCCTTTGTGCAGTCACAGAGGAGCTTTGTGACTACATACAGGGCATTGAAACGTCATAGAGGTGCTTTGTGACTTTTTAGAGGAGCTTTGTGATATCATAAGTGGGCTTTGTGACTTCATAGAGGAACTTTGTGACTTGATAGCGGTGCTCTGTGTAATCATAGAGGGCCTTTGTGCAGTCACAGAGGAGATTTGTGACTGACCAACAGGCCATTGGGATGTCATAGACGTGCTTTGTGACTTCATAGATGGGCTTTGAGATATCATAAGTGGGCTTTCTGACATCATAGAGGAGCTTTGTGACTTCATAGAGGAGCTTTGTGTCATCATAGACGGCTTTTGTGCAGTCACAAAGGAGACTTGTGACTACATACAGTGCATTGAGACGTTATAGAGCTGCTTTGTGAATTCACAGAGGTGCTTTGTGATATCATAAATGGGCTTTGTGACATCACAGGGCAGCTTTGTGACTTCATAGAGGACCTTTGTGTCATCATAGAGGGCCTTTGTGCAGTCACAGAGGAGATTTGTGACTACATACAGGGCATGGAGATGTCATAGAGGGTCTTTGTGACTTCATAGATGGCCTTTGTGATATCATAAGTGGGCTTTGTGACATCATAGGTGGGCTTTGTGACTCCATAGAGGAGCTTTGTGTCATCATAGGGGGCCTTTGTGCAGTCACAGAGGAGATTTGTGACTACATACAGTCTATTGAGACGTCATAGAGGTGGTTTGTGACATCATAGAGGTGCTTTGTGATACCATAAGTGGGCTTTGTAATATCATAAGTGGGCGTTGTGACATCATAGTTCGGCTTTGTGACATCATAGAGGAGATTTGTGACATCATAGAGGGCCTTTGTACAGTCACAGAGGAGCTTTGTGACTACACTCAGGGCACTGAGATGTCATAGAGGTGCTTTGTGACTTCATAGAGGTGCTTTGTGACTTCATAGAGGTGCTTTGTGACTTCATAGATGGCCTTTGTGATATCATAAGTGGGCTTTATGACATCATAGGTGGGCTTTGTGACATCACAGAGGGCCTTTGTGCAGTCACAGAGGAGATTTGTGACTACATACAGGGCATGGAGATGTCATGGAGGTGCTTTGTGACTTCATAGAGGTGCTTTGTGACTTCATAGAGGGGCTTTGAGACATCGCAGGGGAGCTTTGTGACTTCATAGAGGAGCTTTGTGTCATCATAGAGGGCCTTTGTGCAGTCACAGAGGAGATTTGTGACTACATACAGGGCATTGAAACGTCATAGAGGTGCTTTTGACTTCATAGAGGGGCTTTCTGACATCATAGGTAGGCTTTGTGACTTGATAGGGGAGCTTTGTGTCATCATAGAGGGCCTTTGTGCAGTCACAGAGGAGATTTGTGACTACATACAGTGCATGGAGATGTCGTAGAGGTGATTTCTGACTTTATAGAGGAGCTTTGTGATATCATAAGTGGGCTTTCTGCCTTCATAGAGGAACTTTGTGACTTGATAGAGGAGCTTTGTGTCATCACAGAGGGCCTTTGTGCAGTCACAGAGGAGATTTGTGACTACATACAAGGCATTGAGATGGTGTAGAGGGGCTTTGTGACCCTCTAGTGGGGCTTTGTGATATCAAAAGTGGGCTTTGTGACATCGTAGGTGGGCTTTGTAACTTCATAGAGGTGCTTTGTGTCATCATAGAGGGCCTTTGTGCAGTCACAGAGGAGATTTGTGACTACATACAGTGTATTGAGACGTCATAGAGGTGCTTTGTGACATCATAGAGGGCCTTTGTGACTTCGTAGAGGTGCTTTCTGACATCATAGAGGTGCTTTGTGACTATGTAGAGGTGCTTTGTGATATCATAAGTGGGTTTTGTGATATCATTAGTGGGCTTTGTGACATCACAGGGCAGCTTTGTGACTTCATAGAGGAGCTTTGTGTCATCATAGAGGGCCTTTGTGCAGTCACAGAGGAGATTTGTGACTACATACATGGCATTGAGATGTCATAGAGGGGCTTTCTGATATCATAAGTGGGCTTTGTGACATAGGTTGGCTTTGTGACTTCATAAAGTTTCTTTGTGTCTTTATAGAGGGCCTTTGTGCAGTCACAGAGGAGCTTTGTGACTACATACAGGGCATGGAGATGTCATGGAGATGGTTTGTGACCCTATAGAGGGGCTTTGTGATATCATAAGTGGGCTTTGAGACTTCATAGAGGAGCTTTGTGTCATCATAGAGGGCCTTTGTGCAGTCACAGAGGAGATTTGTGACTACATACAGGGCATGGAGATGTCATGGAGGTGCTTTGTGACTTCATAGAGGAGCTTTGTGTCATCATAGACGGCTTTTGTGCAGTCACAAAGGAGACTTGTGACTACATACAGTGCATTGAGACGTTATAGAGCTGCTTTGTGAATTCACAGAGGTGCTTTGTGATATCATAAATGGGCTTTGTGACATCACAGGGCAGCTTTGTGACTTCATAGAGGACCTTTGTGTCATCATAGAGGGCCTTTGTGCAGTCACAGAGGAGATTTGTGACTACATACAGGGCATGGAGATGTCATAGAGGGTCTTTGTGACTTCATAGATGGCCTTTGTGATATCATAAGTGGGCTTTGTGACATCATAGGTGGGCTTTGTGACTCCATAGAGGAGCTTTGTGTCATCATAGGGGGCCTTTGTGCAGTCACAGAGGAGATTTGTGACTACATACAGTCTATTGAGACGTCATAGAGGTGGTTTGTGACATCATAGAGGTGCTTTGTGATACCATAAGTGGGCTTTGTAATATCATAAGTGGGCGTTGTGACATCATAGTTCGGCTTTGTGACATCATAGAGGAGATTTGTGACATCATAGAGGGCCTTTGTGCAGTCACAGAGGAGATTTGTGACTACACTCAGGGCACTGAGATGTCATAGAGGTGCTTTGTGACTTCATAGAGGTGCTTTGTGACTTCATAGAGGTGCTTTGTGACTTCATAGATGGCCTTTGTGATATCATAAGTGGGCTTTATGACATCATAGGTGGGCTTTGTGACATCACAGAGGGCCTTTGTGCAGTCACAGAGGAGATTTGTGACTACATACAGGGCATGGAGATGTCATGGAGGTGCTTTGTGACTTCATAGAGGTGCTTTGTGACTTCATAGAGGGGCTTTGAGACATCGCAGGGGAGCTTTGTGACTTCATAGAGGAGCTTTGTGTCATCATAGAGGGCCTTTGTGCAGTCACAGAGGAGATTTGTGACTACATACAGGGCATTGAAACGTCATAGAGGTGCTTTTGACTTCATAGAGGGGCTTTCTGACATCATAGGTAGGCTTTGTGACTTGATAGGGGAGCTTTGTGTCATCATAGAGGGCCTTTGTGCAGTCACAGAGGAGATTTGTGACTACATACAGTGCATGGAGATGTCGTAGAGGTGATTTCTGACTTTATAGAGGAGCTTTGTGATATCATAAGTGGGCTTTCTGCCTTCATAGAGGAACTTTGTGACTTGATAGAGGAGCTTTGTGTCATCACAGAGGGCCTTTGTGCAGTCACAGAGGAGATTTGTGACTACATACAAGGCATTGAGATGGTGTAGAGGGGCTTTGTGACCCTCTAGTGGGGCTTTGTGATATCAAAAGTGGGCTTTGTGACATCGTAGGTGGGCTTTGTAACTTCATAGAGGTGCTTTGTGTCATCATAGAGGGCCTTTGTGCAGTCACAGAGGAGATTTGTGACTACATACAGTGTATTGAGACGTCATAGAGGTGCTTTGTGACATCATAGAGGGCCTTTGTGACTTCGTAGAGGTGCTTTCTGACATCATAGAGGTGCTTTGTGACTATGTAGAGGTGCTTTGTGATATCATAAGTGGGTTTTGTGATATCATTAGTGGGCTTTGTGACATCACAGGGCAGCTTTGTGACTTCATAGAGGAGCTTTGTGTCATCATAGAGGGCCTTTGTGCAGTCACAGAGGAGATTTGTGACTACATACATGGCATTGAGATGTCATGGAGGTGGTTTGTGACCCTATAGAGGGGCTTTGTGATATCATAAGTGGGCTTTGAGACTTCATAGAGGAGCTTTGTGTCATCATAGAGGGCCTTTGTGCAGTCACAGAGGAGATTTGTGACTACATACAGGGCATGGAGATGTCATGGAGGTGCTTTGTGACTTCATAGAGGTGCTTTCTGACTTCATAGAGGGGCTTTGAGACATCGCAGGGGAGCTTTGTGACTTGATAGAGGAGCTTTGTGTCATCAAAGAAGGCCTTTGTGCAGTCACAGAGGAGATTTGTGACTACATACATGGCATTGAGATGTAATAGAGGTGCTTTGTGACTTCACAGAGGGGTTTGTGACTTCAGAGGTGGGCTTTGTGAATTCATAGAGGAGCTTTGTGACTTCATAGAGAAGCTTTGTGTCATCATAGAGGGCCTTTGTGCAGTCACAGAGGAGATTTGTGACTATATACAGGGTATTGAGATGATATAGAGGTGCTTTGTGACTTCATAGAGGTGCTTTGTCACTTCATAGAGGTGGTTTGTGACTTCATAGAGGTGCTTTGTGATATCATAGAGGGGCTTTCTGACATCACAGAGGAGCTTTGTGTCATTATAGAGGGCTTTTGTGCAGTCACAGAGGAGCTTTGTGACTACATACAGTGCATTGAGACGTCATAGAGGGGCTTTGTGACTTCATAGAGGGGCTTTGTGATATCATAGGTGGGCTTTGTGACATCATAGGTGGGCTTTGTGTCATCATAGAGGAGCTTTGTGTCATCATAGAGGGCCTTTGTGCAGTCACAGAGGAGCTTTGTGACTACATACAGTGCATTGAGACGTCATAGAGGGGCTTTGTGATATCATAGGTGGGCTTTGTGACATCATAGAGGAGCTTTGTGTACCAAGACGGCCTTTGTGCAGTCACAGAGGAGATTTGTGACTCTATACCTGGCATTGAGACGTCATAAACGTGCTTTCTGACTTCATAGAGGAGCTTTGTGACTTCATAGGTGGGCTTTGTGACATCATAGGTGTACTTAGTGACTTCATAGAGGGCCTCTGTGTTATCATAGAGGGCTTATGTGCACTCACAGAGGAGATTTGTGACTACATACAGGGCACTGAGATTGTATAGAGGGACTTTGTGACTTCATAGAGTGGCTTTGTGGCATCATAGGTGGGCTTTCTGACATCATAGGTGGGCTTTGCGACATCATAAGTCGGCTTTGTGACATCATAAGGCGACATTGTGACTTCATAGAGGTCCTTTGTGCAGTCACAGAGGAGATTTGTGACTACATACCAGGCATTGAGATGTCAAAGAGGTGCATTGAGACGTCATAGAGGTGCTTTGTGACTTCATAGAGTGGCTTTGTGATATCATAAATGGGCTTTGTGACATCATAGGTGGGCTTTGTGACATCATAGAGGAGCTTTGTGTCATCATAGGGGGCCTTTGTGCAGTCACAGAGGAGATTTGTGACTACATACAGTGTATTAAGACGTCATAGAGGTGCTTTCTGACATCATAGAGGGGCTTTGTGATATCATAAATCGGCTTTGTGATATCATAGGTGGGCTTTGTGACTTCATAGAGGAGCTTTGTGTCATCATAGAGGGCCTTTGTGCAGACACAGAGGAGATTTGTGACTACAGACAGGGCATTGAAACGTCATAGAGGTGCTTTGTGACTTCACAGAGGTGCTTTGTGACTTCACAGAGGGGCTTTGTGTCTTCACGGAGGAGCTTTGTGTCATCATAGAGGGCCTTTGTGCAGTCACAGAGGAGCTTTGTGACTACATACAGGGCATTGAAACGTCATAGAGGTGCTTTGTGACTCCATAGAGGGGCTTTGTGATATCATAAGTGGGCTTTGTGCAGTCACAGAGGAGATTTGTGACTACATACAGTGTATTGAGAGATCATAGAGGTGCTTTGTGACATCATAGAGGTGCTTTGTGACTTCACAGAGGGGTTTGTAATTTCATAAGTGGCTTTTGTGACATCATAGGTGGGCTTTGTGACATCATAGACGTGCATTGTGACTTCATAGAGGGCCTTTGTGCAGTCACAGAGGAGCTTTGTGACTACATACAGGGCACTGAGATGTCATAGAGGTGCTTTGTGATATCATAGAGGTGCTTTGTGACTTCGTAGAGGTGCTTTCTGACAACATAGAGCTGCTTTGTGACTATGTAGAGGTGCTTTGTGATATCATAAGTGGGTTTTGTGATATCATTAGTGGGCTTTGTGACATCACAGGGCAGCTTTGTGACTTCATAGAGGAGCTTTGTGTCATCATAGAGGGCCTTTGTGCAGTCACAGAGGAGATTTGTGACTACATACAGGGCATGGAGATGTGATGGAGGTGGTTTGTGACCCTATAGAGGGGCTTTGTGATATCATAAGTGGGCTTTGAGACTTCATAGAGGAGCTTTGTGACTTGATAGAGGAGCTTTGTATCATCATAGAGGGCCTTTGTGCAGTCACAGAGGAGCTTTGTGACTACATACAGGGCATTGAAACGTCATAGAGGTGCTTTGTGACTTTTTAGAGGAGCTTTGTGATATCATAAGTGGGCTTTGTGACTTCATAGAGGAACTTTGTGACTTGATAGCGGTGCTCTGTGTAATCATAGAGGGCCTTTGTGCAGTCACAGAGGAGATTTGTGACTGACCAACAGGCCATTGGGATGTCATAGACGTGCTTTGTGACTTCATAGATGGGCTTTGAGATATCATAAGTGGGCTTTCTGACATCATAGAGGAGCTTTGTGACTTCATAGAGGAGCTTTGTGTCATCATAGACGGCTTTTGTGCAGTCACAAAGGAGACTTGTGACTACATACAGTGCATTGAGACGTTATAGAGCTGCTTTGTGAATTCACAGAGGTGCTTTGTGATATCATAAATGGGCTTTGTGACATCACAGGGCAGCTTTGTGACTTCATAGAGGACCTTTGTGTCATCATAGAGGGCCTTTGTGCAGTCACAGAGGAGATTTGTGACTACATACAGGGCATGGAGATGTCATAGAGGGTCTTTGTGACTTCATAGATGGCCTTTGTGATATCATAAGTGGGCTTTGTGACATCATAGGTGGGCTTTGTGACTCCATAGAGGAGCTTTGTGTCATCATAGGGGGCCTTTGTGCAGTCACAGAGGAGATTTGTGACTACATACAGTCTATTGAGACGTCATAGAGGTGGTTTGTGACATCATAGAGGTGCTTTGTGATACCATAAGTGGGCTTTGTAATATCATAAGTGGGCGTTGTGACATCATAGTTCGGCTTTGTGACATCACAGAGGGCCTTTGTGCAGTCACAGAGGAGATTTGTGACTACATACAGGGCATGGAGATGTCATGGAGGTGCTTTGTGACTTCATAGAGGTGCTTTGTGACTTCATAGAGGGGCTTTGAGACATCGCAGGGGAGCTTTGTAACTTCATAGAGGAGCTTTGTGTCATCATAGAGGGCCTTTGTGCAGTCACAGAGGAGATTTGTGACTACATACAGGGCATTGAAACGTCATAGAGGTGCTTTTGACTTCATAGAGGGGCTTTGTGACATCATAGGTAGGCTTTGTGACTTCATAGGGGAGCTTTGTGTCATCATAGAGGGCCTTTGTGCAGTCACAGAGGAGATTTGTGACTACATACAGTGCATGGAGATGTCGTAGAGGTGGTTTCTGACTTTATAGAGGAGCTTTGTGATATCATAAGTGGGCTTTCTGCCTTCATAGAGGAACTTTGTGACTTGATAGAGGAGCTTTGTGTCATCACAGAGGGCCTTTGTGCAGTCACAGAGGAGATTTGTGACTACATACAGGGCATTGAGATGGTGTAGAGGGGCTTTGTGACCCTCTAGTGGGGCTTTGTGATATCAAAAGTGGGCTTTGTGACATCGTAGGTGGGCTTTGTAACTTCATAGAGGTGCTTTGTGTCATCATAGAGGGCCTTTGTGCAGTCACAGAGGAGATTTGTGACTACATACAGTGTATTGAGACGTCATAGAGGTGCTTTGTGACATCATAGAGGGCCTTTGTGACTTCGTAGAGGTGCTTTCTGACATCATAGAGGTGCTTTGTGACTTTGTAAAGGTGCTTTGTAACTTCATAGATGGCTATGTGATATCATTAGTGGGCTTTGTGACATCACAGGGCAGCTTTGTGACTTCATAGAGGAGCTTTGTGTCATCATAGGGGGCCTTTGTGCAGTCACAGAGGAGATTTGTGACTACATACATGGCATGGAGATGTCATAGAGGTGCTTTGTGACTTCACAGAGGGGTTTGTGACTTCATAGGTGGGCTTTGTGAATTCATAGAGGAGCTTTGTGACTTCATAGAGAAGCTTTGTGTCATCATAGAGGGCCTTTGTGCAGTCACAGAGGAGATTTGTGACTATATACAGGGTATTGAGATGGTATAGAGGTGCTTTGTGACTTCATAGAGGTGCTTTGTCACTTCATAGAGGTGGTTTGTGACTTCATAGAGGTGCTTTGTGATATCATAGAGGGGCTTTCTGACATCACAGAGGAGCTTTGTGTCATTATAGAGTGTGGGAGAATGGTTAGCTGAACAGAGGCATACCGACATAGAAATGATTACTCATCAGGATCTCAGAAAGTATCGAAAGCGGCTAGTATAGTAGCCAATCAGGGGCAAGGACAAATTACCCTTGCTTATGAGAAAGAATGTGAAGCCAGGAACTCGCGATAAGAAAATATGTAGGGGAGTCACTGAAGCAATGGTCTCCCTGGACCTATTGGCCCTGCTGGTATGCGTAGCTCTCATAGTAGCCAAGGCCCTGCCGGTCCTCCTGGTTCCCCTGGTCCCCCTGGTTAGACTAACGGAACATGACCTTTAGGCTGTTAACCAATGAGGAGCTTAGCTTTTGCAATATGTATGAGCTAATTAAGAATGCTATAAATTGTGTAACCAAAGGATAATAAACGAAGCTTGCTGATCACTCATATTGAGCGACTGCTTCTTCCCTCCGTCTTGACAAATGGCACGACAAATTGGCGCCCGAACAGGGACCCCGGCGACCTGATAGCAGAGTCCGGTAGCAGACCCCGGCGACCCGATAGCGGAGTCCGGTAGCAGACCCCGGCGACCCGATAGCGGAGTCCGGTAGCCACGGTCGACGGAGCTTTGGAGCGGTCCTGTAGCAGCGCAGGAGGCGGAAGGGAGTTTTTCCCCGCGCCCGGGAGCACCTATAGAGGCTGTCCCGCCTGCCACGCGCCGCCGAAGTTTGCAAAGGCTGCAATAGCGCGCTAAGTGAGGTATGAACAAACAAGAGGTGTATAATTTGCTCAGATGCTTTTTAGAAAAGCGGGGCATTAAAGATATAGATTTAAAGAAGGAACTAAATGATCTCTTAGCCTATGGAGAACTTAGGGGGGTTTTTACCGACCCCAACACGGTGTTTGAAGAAGAGGAGTGGAGAAAGCTAGGAGATAAATTGTTTGATGCCGTTATTAATGAGGAAAAGGCAGCAAAGAAATTAATGAAGCCGTGGCGAGCAGTAACGAATACCCTAACCATGCATAAAGCGGAACAGCGAGTTGCCGCCGCCGCCGCCCTGTCATTCGTTACGACTACACCAGCACCGCGGCCTCCGCCAGCCCCTTCTTGGCCCGTCTCCATCACGCCAGCGCCGGCTGCAGCGCATTTGCTTGTTATGAATGGAGCAGGAGACTTGCTGAGGCTCCGTCTGGGCCGGTGGACTGCAGGCTCCTCCTTCGGTACCTGCTGCTTGGCCCTCGCCCCCGCCGCCTCTTCTTCCTCCTCCTCCGAGTCAGAGTACTTGTCCCTGCCGCCGCCGTAGGAGAGGAGCCGGTTACCGTTCACGGTCCGGTTCTTCCACCGCTGCTGCTCGCTCTCCTCCTCCTCCTCCTCCTCCTCCCCTCCTTCCTCGTCGCCGTCCCCGGGCTCCCGCACGCCCTGAGCCGCCGCCGGCCTCCTGGGTGGCCGAAATAGCTCAGTTGGGAGAGCGTTAGACTGAAGATCTAAAGGTCCCTGGTTCGATCCCGGGTTTCGGCAAGAAGTGTTTTTCCCCCCCCTTTCTCACCCCGCAGGCGCCGTGGGGGGCGGCGGGCCGCAGCCCGCGGAAGAGGGGCGAAGCCCGCTCCCTCCTGCTGCCGGCGCCGGCCTGGCTCCGGGGACTGGTTTCCACATCCGACTCGTCCGAGCTGAAGCCCAGCAGCACTTTGCCGCCCCCGGCAGAGGGTGCTGCGCGGCTCCGGCCGCTCCCGGCGGCAGCCCCGGGGAGGTAGGGGTGCTCGGCGCCGACCAGCTGCGCGCCCACGCCCGGGGCCGCCCGCCCGGGGCCGCCGCCGCCCGCCGCCGCTCCGGCCCCCGTGTTATTGTTGTTGCTGTTCCGGGTCTTGTTGGCGCCGCCGCGGGCCCCGGCCCGCTCATCCTCGCGCAGCTTCTTCAGCTTCTTCAGGTAGACGGGCCGGGTGCTCTCGGTGACCGGCCCCGGGGAGAAGCCGAAGCGCCTCAGCTCCGAGAAGAGCTCCTCGTCCTGCTGTGGAGGGAAGCACCAGCGATAGCAACAGACGACCATCGGCAGCCACTAGCTGAGAGCCTCTCTTTGGCCGCAGTGAAGAAGCCGCGAACAGGAGCCTTAACCATAGGCACTCCTAGTGTGCCATAAGGACTGTTAGCGTATAGTCAGATGCATTGAGCAAGTAATTGTTTGTGATTAGCAATAGTTGTGCGAAAACGCGGTCTTAGCAACTAGTGATTGATTAGCAATAGTTGTGCGAAAACGCGGTCCTAGCAAATAGTGATTTACAAGATGTGGCCGATAGCCCTTGTTGTACTTGGCACCATTGGAATTGATGCCCCAGCGGTACCCTCACTGTCTTTTGATCTTAGGGAAAATGTGTGGGTAACGCTTAGTCGAGCCATAAACACCACCACCTTCTGTGCCAGTCTATCCACCCCCAGCACTCCGTTTATTACCTGTCTTATCGGGGTCCCAGTAAATGACACAGACAACCCCATGTTGAACTCTATTATATTGACATTCAAGTCGCAATGGAATATCACCAGTCAATCAGCGTTCGGTAACATGACTGCATATGACTTAATTGAGAGATATGACATGTGGGACGATAAGCTCCCAATAGGACCGCCCCCACAAGAAATTGAATTAATAGATTCTTTAAACGCCTCATATTGCCTATACCTCAACGCGCGTAAATCTGATTGTGCTAGGGAAAGATCCCACATGCCTTGTGATATCACAGCTCCCTCTCTAGTGTCCCCCATAGGGAATTCATCCCTCTGGGAGGCGTGGTGTCACAATTTTACTAGAAACCAATCTAACCCAGCGCCAGGCACCCTCTATCCAAGGAGGCTGCCTGCTGGGCTTTTCCTCATATGCGGTAATCGAGCTTGGAATGGACTACCCGCCTCTCCCATAGGGGGCCCTTGTACAATAGGGCGTTTGAGCCTTGCTCTCCCTCATCATCACCCCAACAAAACAAACCCCATTAGGCGACGCCGAGAGCTGAGGGAATCGCTACAAAATAACTGTGATGATAACGTTCGGCTTTGGAGCAAGTGGGAAATCATCTTTACCTCGTTTTTCGTGCCAGGAGGAGCAGCAGCTCGGGCACATCGAAACCTAGAAGCTCTTTCTTGCTGGGTCGTCAAACAAGCGAACCTGACTAGCAAGGTATTATCGGACCTTGCTACTGATCTGAACCAAGTACAACATGCGGTATTACAAAACCGTATGGCCATTGATTTTTTGCTTTTAGCTCATGGGCATGGTTGTGAAGATTTTGATGGTATGTGCTGTATGGATCTGGAGGATAACTCCAGCTCCATACACAAAGAGATTAAACAACTGATGGAGCATTCACAGAAAATACAGCAGGATGTAGGGTTTTTTAGCCTGGAAGGTCTAACCAATCGTGCAAAGCTTATTAATGGTATTAATCATTGTCATAATAGGGCTTGTTTTGCTTAGTCTACTTATGTCTTGTATTAAGCGCCTCATTTTACAAGCTACGCACAATATCTGGGTAGCACAAAATAAAAACGGGGGAATTGTGGGAGAATGGTTAGCTGAACAGAGGCATACCGACATAGAAATGATTACTCATCAGGATCTCAGAAAGTATCGAAAGCGGCTAGTATAGTAGCCAATCAGGGGCAAGGACAAATTACCCTTGCTTATGAGAAAGAATGTGAAGCCAGGAACTCGCGATAAGAAAATATGTAGGGGAGTCACTGAAGCAATGGTCTCCCTGGACCTATTGGCCCTGCTGGTATGCGTAGCTCTCATAGTAGCCAAGGCCCTGCCGGTCCTCCTGGTTAGACTAACGGAATATGACCTTTAGGCTGTTAACCAATGAGGAGCTTAGCTTTTGCAATATGTATGAGCTAATTAAGAATGCTATAAATTGTGTAACCAAAGGATAATAAACGAAGCTTGCTGATCACTCATATTGAGCGACTGCTTCTTCCCTCCGTCTTGACAAATGGCACGACAATAGAGGGCTTTTGTGCAGTCACAGAGGAGCTTTGTGACTACATACAGTGCATTGAGACGTCATAGAGGGGCTTTGTGACTTCATAGAGGGGCTTTGTGATATCATAGGTGGGCTTTGTGACATCATAGGTGGGCTTTGTGACATCATAGAGGAGCTTTGTGTCATCATAGAGGGCCTTTGTGCAGTCACAGAGGAGATTTGTGACTCTATACCTGGCATTGAGACGTCATAAACGTGCTTTCTGACTTCATAGAGGAGCTTTGTGACTTCATAGAGGAGCTTTGTGACTTCATAGAGGGGCATTGTGGCTTCATAGGTGGGCTTTGTGACTTCATAGGTGGGCTTTGTGACTTCATAGGTGGGCTTTGTGACATCATAGGTGTACTTAGTGACTTCATAGAGGGCCTCTGTGTTATCATAGAGGGCTTATGTGCACTCACAGAGGAGATTTGTGACTATATACAGGGCACTGAGATTGTATAGAGGGACTTTGTGACTTCATAGAGTGGCTTTGTGGCATCATAGGTGGGCTTTCTGACATCATAGGTGGGCTTTGCGACATCATAAGTCGGCTTTGTGACATCATAAGGCGACATTGTGACTTCATAGAGGTCCTTTGTGCAGTCACAGAGAAGATTTGTGACTACATACCAGGCATTGAGATGTCATAGAGGTGCATTGAGACGTCATAGAGGTGCTTTGTGACTTCATAGAGTGGCTTTGTGATATCATAAATGGGCTTTGTGACATCATAGGTGGGCTTTGTGACATCATAGAGGAGCTTTGTGTCATCATAGGGGGCCTTTGTGCAGTCACAGAGGAGATTTGTGACTACATACAGTGTATTAAGACGTCATAGAGGTGCTTTCTGACATCATAGAGGGGCTTTGTGATATCATAAGTGGGCTTTGTGCAGTCACAGAGGAGATTTGTGACTACATACAGTGTATTCCAGACATCATAGAGGTGCTTTCTGACTTCATAGAGGTGCTTTCTGATATCATAAATCGGCTTTGTGATATCATAGGTGGGCTTTGTGACTTCATAGAGGAGCTTTGTGTCATCATAGAGGGCCTTTGTGCAGACACAGAGGAGATTTGTGACTACAGACAGGGCATTGAAACGTCATAGAGGTGCTTTGTGACTTCACAGAGGGGCTTTGTGACTTCACAGAGGGGCTTTGTGTCTTCACGGAGGAGCTTTGTGTCATCATAGAGGGCCTTTGTGCAGTCACAGAGGAGATTTGTGACTACATACAGGGAATGGAGATGTCATAGAGGTGCTTTGTGAACTTTTTAGAGGAGCTTTGTGATATCATAAGTGGGCTTTGTGCAGTCACAGAGGAGCTTTGTGACTACATACAGGGCATTGAAACGTCATAGAGGTGCTTTGTGACTCCATAGAGGGGCTTTGTGATATCATAAGTGGGCTTTGTGCAGTCACAGAGGAGATTTGTGACTACATACAGTGTATTCCAGACATCATAGAGGTGCTTTGTGACATCATAGAGGTGCTTTGTGACTTCACAGAGGGGTTTGTAATTTCATAAGTGGCTTTTGTGACATCATAGGTGGGCTTTGTGACATCATAGACGTGCATTGTGACTTCATAGAGGGCCTTTGTGCAGTCACAGAGGAGATTTGTGACTACATACAGGGCATTGAGATGTCATAGAGGTGCTTTGTGACATCATAGAGGTGCTTTGTGACTTCGTAGAGGTGCTTTCTGACAACATAGAGCTGCTTTGTGACGATGTAGAGGTGCTTTGAGATATCATAAGTGGGTTTTGTGATATCATTAGTGGGCTTTGTGACATCACAGGGCAGCTTTGTGACTTCATAGAGGAGCTTTGTGTCATCATAGAGGGCCTTTGTGCAGTCACAGAGGAGATTTGTGACTACATACAGGGCATGGAGAAGTGATGGAGGTGGTTTGTGACCCTATAGAGGGGCTTTGTGATATCATAGGTGGGCTTTGTGACATCATAGAGTTTCTTTGTGCCATCATAGAGGGCCTTTGTGCAGTCACAGAGGAGATTTGTGACTACATAGAGTGCATGGAGATGTGAGGGAGGTGCTTTGTGACTTCATAGAGGGGCTTTGTGACTTCATAGGTGGGTTTGTGATATCATAGGTGGGCTTTGTGACATCATAGGTGGGCTTTGTGACTTCATAGAGGAGCTTTGTATCATCAAAGAGGGCCTTTGTGCAGTCACAGAGGAGATTTGTGACTACATACAGGGCCTGGAGATGTCATGGAGGTGCTTTGTGACTTCATAGAGGGACTCTGTGATATCATAAGTGGGATTTGTGACATCATAAGTGGGCTTTGTGACTTCATAGAGGTGCTTTGTGACTTCATAGAGGAGCTTTGTGTCATCATAGAGGGCCTTTGTGCAGACACAGAGGAGATTTGTGACTACAGACAGGGCATTGAAACGTCATAGAGGTGCTTTGTGACTTCACAGAGGGGCTTTGTGACTTCACAGAGGGGCTTTGTGTCTTCACGGAGGAGCTTTGTGTCATCATAGAGGGCCTTTGTGCAGTCACAGAGGAGATTTGTGACTACATACAGGGCATTGAAACGTCATAGAGGTGCTTTGTGACTCCATAGAGGGGCTTTGTGATATCATAAGTGGGCTTTGTGCAGTCACAGAGGAGATTTGTGACTACATACAGTGTATTGAGACATCATAGAGGTGCTTTGTGACATCATAGAGGTGCTTTGTGACTTCACAGAGGGGTTTGTAATTTCATAAGTGGCTTTTGTGACATCATTGGTGGGCTTTGTGACATCATAGACGTGCATTGTGACTTCATAGAGGGCCTTTGTGCAGTCACAGAGGA
The DNA here is from genome assembly GCA_031468815.1 of Morus bassanus. Classification (NCBI taxonomy): domain Eukaryota; kingdom Metazoa; phylum Chordata; class Aves; order Suliformes; family Sulidae; genus Morus; species Morus bassanus. The sequence continues at coordinate 51,208 of CM062593.1, forward strand.
GCTTTGTGACTACATACAGGGCATTGAGATGTCATAGACGTGCTTTGTGACATCATAGAGGTGCTTTCTGACTTCGCAGAGGTGCTTTCTGACATCATAGAGGTGCTTTGTGACTTTGTAGAGGTGCTTTGTGACTTCATAGATGGCTATTTGATATCATTAATGGGCTTTGTGACATCACAGGGCAGCTTTGTGACTTCATAGAGGAGCTTTGTGTCATCATAGAGGGCCTTTGTGCAGTCACAGAGGGGATTTGTGACTACATACCGGGCGTTGAGATGTCATAGAGGGGCTTTGTGATATCATAAGTGGGCTTTGTGACATAGGTTGGCTTTGTGACTTCATAAAGTTTCTTTGTGTCTTTATAGAGGGCCTTTGTGCAGTCACAGAGGAGCTTTGTGACTACATACAGTGTATTGAGACGTCATAGAGGTGCTTTGTGACATCATAGAGGGGCTTTGTGACTTCATAGGTGGGTTTGTGATATCATAGGTGGGCTTTGTGACATCATAGAGTTTCTTTGTGCCATCATAGAGGGCCTTTGTGCAGTCACAGAGGAGATGTGTGACTACATACAGGGCCTGGAGATGTCATGGAGGTGCTTTGTGGCTTCAAGGAGGTGCTTTGTGACTTCATAGAGGGGCTTTGTCACTTCATAGATGTCCTTTGTGATATCATAAGTGGGCTTTGTGACATCATGGATGGGCTTTGTGTCATGATAGAGGGCCTTTGTGCAGTCACAGAGGATAATTGTGACTACATACAGTGCATGGAGATGTCATAGAGGTGCTTTGTGACATCATAGATGGGTATGTGATATCATAAGTGGGCTTTGTTCAGTCACAGAGGAGCTTTGTGACTTCATAGAGGGGCTTTGTGATATCATAAGTGGGCTTTGTGCAGTCACAGAGGAGCTTTGCGACTTCATAGAGGTGCTTTGTGTCATCATAGATGGCCTTTGTGCAGTCACAGAGGAGATTTTGACTACATACCGGGCACTGAGATGTCATAGAGGTGCTTTGTGACTTCATGGAGGGGCTTTGTGACTCCATGGAGGTGCTTTGTGACTCCATAGATGGGCTTTCTGTTATCATTAGTGGGCTTTGTGACATCACAGGGCAGCTTTGTGACTTCATAGAGGACCTTTGTGTCATCATAGAGGGCCTTTGTGCAGTCACAGAGGAGATTTGTGACTATATACAGGGCATTGAGATGTCATAGAAGTGCTTTGTGACAACATAGAGTTGCTTTGTGACTTCCTAGAGGTGGTTTGTGACTTCATAAGTGGGCTTTGTGACATCATAGGTGGGCTTTGTGACTTCATAGAGGAGCTTTATGACTTCATAGAGGGCCTTTATGCAGTCACAGAGGAGATTTGTGACTACATACAATGCATGGAGATGTTGTAGAGGTGGTTTGTGACTTCACAGATGTCCTTTTTGATATCATAAGTGGGCTTTCGGACTTCACAGAGGAACTTTGTGACTTGATAGAGGAGCTTTGTGTCATCACAGAGGGCCTTTGTGCAGTCACAGAGGAGATTTGTGACTACATACAGGGCATTGAGATGGTGTAGAGGGGCTTTGTGACCCTATAGAGGGGCTTTGTGATATCAAAACTGGGCTTTGTGACATTATAGAGGAGCTTTGTGTCATCATAGAGGAGCTTTGTGTCATCACAGAGGGCCTTTGTGCAGTCACAGAGGAGATTTGTGACTACATACAGGGCATTGAGATGTCATTGAGGTGCTTTCTGACATCATAGATGGCTATGTGATATCATAAGTGGGCTTTGTGACATCATAGGTGGGCTTTGTGACATCATAGGTGGGCTTTGTGACATCATAGAGGTGCTTTGTGTCATCATAGAGGGCCTTTGTGCAGTCACAGAGGAGCTTTGCGACTTCATAGAGGTGCTTTGTGACATCATAGAGGAGCTTTGTGTCATCATAGAGGGCCTTTGTGCAGTCACAGAGGAGATTTGTGACTACATACAGTGCATTGAGATGTCATAGAGCTGCTTTGTGACTTCATAGAGTGGCTTTGTGACATCAGAGGTGGGCTTTGTGACATCATAGTTGGGCTTTGTGACATCATAGGTGGGCTTTGTGACATCATAGAGGTGCTTTGTGTCATCATAGCGGGCCTTTGTGCAGTCACAGAGGAGCTTTGTGACTACATACAGGGCATTGAGACGTCATAGACATGCTTTGTGACTTCATACAGGGGCTTTGTGATATCATAAGTGGGCTTTGTGACATCATAGGTGGGCTTTCTTACTTCATAGATGGCTATGTGATATCATAAGTGGGCTTTGTGACATCATAGGTGGGCTTTGTGACATCATAGGTGGGCTTTGTGACATCATAGAGGTGCTTTGTGTCATCATAGAGGGCCTTTGTGCAGTCACAGAGGAGCTTTGCGACTTCATAGAGGTGCTTTGTGACATCATAGAGGAGCTTTGTGTCATCATAGAGGGCCTTGGTGCAGTCACAGAGGAGATTTGTGAGTACATACAGTGTATTGACACGTCATAGAGGTGCTTTGTGACATCATAGAGGTGCTTTGCGACTTCACAGAGGTGCTTTCTGATATCATAAATGGGCTTTGTGACATCATAGGTGGGCTTTGTGACTTCATAGAGGATCTTTGTGTCATCATAGAGGACCTTTGTGCAGTCACAGAGGAGCTTTGTGACTACATACAGTGCATTGAGACGTCATAGAGGGGCTTTGTGACTTCATAGAGGGGCTTTGTGATATCATAGGTGGGCTTTGTGACATCATAGGTGGGCTTTGTGACATCATAGAGGAGCTTTGTGTCATCAAAGAGGGCCTTTGTGCAGTCACAGAGGAGGTTTGTGACTCTATACCTGGCATTGAGACGTCATAAACGTGCTTTCTGACTTCATAGAGGAGCTTTGTGACTTCATAGAGGAGCTTTGTGACTTCATAGAGGGGCATTGTGGCTTCATAGGTGGGCTTTGTGACTTCATAGGTGGGCTTTGTGACTTCATAGGTGGGCTTTGTGACATCATAGGTGTACTTAGTGACTTCATAGAGGGCCTCTGTGTTATCATAGAGGGCTTATGTGCACTCACAGAGGAGATTTGTGACTACATACAGGGCACTGAGATTGTATAGAGGGACTTTGTGACTTCATAGAGTGGCTTTGTGGCATCATAGGTGGGCTTTCTGACATCATAGGTGGGCTTTGCGACATCATAAGTCGGCTTTGTGACATCATAAGGCGACATTGTGACTTCATAGAGGTCCTTTGTGCAGTCACAGAGGAGATTTGTGACTACATACCAGGCATTGAGATGTCATAGAGGTGCATTGAGACGTCATAGAGGTGCTTTGTGACTTCATAGAGTGGCTTTGTGATATCATAAATGGGCTTTGTGACATCATAGGTGGGCTTTGTGACATCATAGAGGATCTTTGTGTCATCATAGGGGGCCTTTGTGCAGTCACAGAGGAGATTTGTGACTACATACAGTGTATTAAGACGTCATAGAGGTGCTTTCTGACATCATAGAGGGGCTTTGTGATATCATAAGTGGGCTTTGTGCAGTCACAGAGGAGATTTGTGACTACATACAGAGTATTGAGACATCATAGAGGTGCTTTCTGACTTCATAGAGGTGCTTTCTGATATCATAAATCGGCTTTGTGATATCATAGGTGGGCTTTGTGACTTCATAGAGGAGCTTTGTGTCATCATAGAGGGCCTTTGTGCAGACACAGAGGAGATTTGTGACTACAGACAGGGCATTGAAACGTCATAGAGGTGCTTTGTGACTTCACAGAGGGGCTTTGTGACTTCACAGAGGGGCTTTGTGTCTTCACGGAGGAGCTTTGTGTCATCATAGAGGGCCTTTGTGCAGTCACAGAGGAGATTTGTGACTACATACAGGGAATGGAGATGTCATAGAGGTGCTTTGTGAACTTTTTAGAGGAGCTTTGTGATATCATAAGTGGGCTTTGTGCAGTCACAGAGGAGCTTTGTGACTACATACAGGGCATTGAAACGTCATAGAGGTGCTTTGTGACTCCATAGAGGGGCTTTGTGATATCATAAGTGGGCTTTGTGCAGTCACAGAGGAGATTTGTGACTACATACAGTGTATTGAGACATCATAGAGGTGCTTTGTGACATCATAGAGGTGCTTTGTGACTTCACAGAGGGGTTTGTAATTTCATAAGTGGCTTTTGTGACATCATAGGTGGGCTTTGTGACATCATAGACGTGCATTGTGACTTCATAGAGGGCCTTTGTGCAGTCACAGAGGAGCTTTGTGACTACATACAGGGCACTGAGATGTCATAGAGGTGCTTTGTGACATCATAGAGGTGCTTTGTGACTTCGTAGAGGTGCTTTGTGACTTCGTAGAGCTGCTTTGTGACTATGTAGAGGTGCTTTGTGATATCATAAGTGGGTTTTGTGATATCATTAGTGGGCTTTGTGACATCACAGGGCAGCTTTGTGACTTCATAGAGGAGCTTTGTGTCATCATAGAGGGCCTTTGTGCAGTCACAGAGGAGATTTGTGACTACATAGAGTGCATGGAGATGTCAGGGAGGTGCTTTGTGACTTCATAGAGGGGCTTTGTGACTTCATAGGTGGGTTTGTGATATCATAGGTGGGCTTTGTGACATCAAAGGTGGGCTTTGTGACTCCATAGATGAGCTTTGTATCATCAAAGAGGGCCTTTGTGCAGTCACAGAGGAGATTTGTGACTACATACAGGGCCTGGAGATGTCATGGAGGTGCTTTGTGACTTCATAGAGGGACTCTGTGATATCATAAGTGGGCTTTGTGACATCATAAGTGGGCTTTGTGACTTCATAGAGGTGCTTTGTGACTTCATAGAGGAGCTTTGTGTCATCATAGAGGTCCTTTGTGCAGTCAGAGAGGAGCTTTTGGACTACCTACAGGGCATTGAGTTGGTATAGAGGGGCTTTGTGACCCTATAAAGGGGGTTTGTGATATCATAAGTGGGCTTTGTGACATCACAGGGGAGCTTTGTGACTTCAGAGATGAGCCTTGTGTCATCATAGAGGGCCTCTGTGCATTCACAGAGGAGATTTGTGACTACAGACACCAAATTGAGATGGTATAGAGGAGCTTTGTGACTTCATAGAGGGGCTTTGTATCATCATAGAGGGCCTTTGTGCAGTCACAGAGGTGCTTTGTGACTACATACAGGGCATTGAAACGTCATAGAGGTGCTTTGTGACTTCACAGAGGGGCTTTGTGACTTCACAGAGGGGCTTTGTGACTTCATAGAGGGGCTTTGTGACTTCACAGAGGGGCTTTGTGCAGTCACAGAGGAGCTTTGTGACTACATACAGGGCATGGAGGTGTCATAGAGGTGCTTTGTGACTTTTTAGAGGAGCTTTGTGATATCATAAGTGGGCTTTGTGACTTCATAGAGGAACTTTGTGACTTGATAGCGGTGCTCTGTGTCATCATAGAGGGCCTTTGTGCAGTCACAGAGGAGATTTGTGACTACATACAGTGCATTGAGACGTCATAGAGGTGGTTTGTGACATCATAGAGGTGCTTTGTGACTTCACAGAGGGGTTTGTAATTTCATAAGTGGCTTTTGTGACATCATAGGTGGGCTTTGTGACATCATAGACGTGCATTGTGACTTCATAGAGGGCCTTTGTGCAGTCACAGAGGAGCTTTGTGACTACATACAGGGCACTGAGATGTCATAGACGTGCTTTGTGACATCATAGAGGTGCTTTGTGACTTCGTAGAGGTGCTTTCTGACAACATAGAGCTGCTTTGTGACGATGTAGACGTGCTTTGAGATATCATAAGTGGGTTTTGTGATATCATTAGTGGGCTTTGTGACATCACAGGGCAGCTTTGTGACTTCATAGAGGAGCTTTGTGTCATCATAGAGGGCCTTTGTGCAGACACAGAGGAGATTTGTGACTACAGACAGGGCATTGAAACGTCATAGAGGTGCTTTTGACTTCATAGAGGGGCTTTGTGACATCATAGGTAGGCTTTGTTACTTCATAGGGGAGCTTTGTGTCATCATAGAGGGCCTTTGTGCAGTCACAGAGGAGATTTGTGACTGCATACAGTGCATGGAGATGTCGTAGAGGTGATTTCTGACTTTATAGAGGAGCTTTGTGATATCATAAGTGGGCTTTCTGCCTTCATAGAGGAACTTTGTGACTTGATAGAGGTGCTTTGTGTCATCATAGAGGGCCTTTGTGCAGTCACAGAGGAGATTTGTGACTACATACAGTGTATTGAGACGTCATAGAGGTGCTTTGTGACATCATAGAGGGCCTTTGTGACTTCGTAGAGGTGCTTTCTGACATCATAGAGGTGCTTTGTGACTTTGTAGAGGTGCTTTGTAACTTCATAGATGGCTATGTGATATCATTAGTGGGCTTTGTGACATCACAGGGCAGCTTTGTGACTTCATAGAGGAGCTTTGTGTCATCATAGGGGGCCTTTGTGCAGTCACAGAGGAGATTTGTGACTACATACATGGCATTGAGATGTCATAGAGGTGCTTTGTGACTTCATAGGTTGGCTTTGTGACTTCATAGGTGGGCTTTGTGACATCATAGGTGTACTTAGTGACTTCATAGAGGGCCTCTGTGTTATCATAGAGGGCTTATGTGCACTCACAGAGGAGATTTGTGACTACATACAGGGCACTGAGATTGTATAGAGGGACTTTGTGACTTCATAGAGTGGCTTTGTGGCATCATAGGTGGGCTTTCTGACATCATAGGTGGGCTTTGCGACATCATAAGTCGGCTTTGTGACATCATAAGGCAACATTGTGACTTCATAGAGGTCCTTTGTGCAGTCACAGAGGAGATTTGTGACTACATACCAGGCATTGAGATGTCATAGAGGTGCATTGAGACGTCATAGAGGTGCTTTGTGACTTCATAGAGTGGCTTTGTGATATCATAAATGGGCTTTGTGACATCATAGGTGGGCTTTGTGACATGATAGAGGAGCTTTGTGTCATCATAGGGGGCCTTTGTGCAGTCACAGAGGAGATTTGTGACTACATACAGTGTATTAAGACGTCATAGAGGTGCTTTCTGACATCATAGAGGGGCTTTGTGATATCATAAGTGGGCTTTGTGCAGTCACAGAGGAGATTTGTGACTACATACAGTGTATTGAGACATCATAGAGGTGCTTTCTGACTTCATAGAGGTGCTTTCTGATATCATAAATCGGCTTTGTGATATCATAGGTGGGCTTTGTGACTTCATAGAGGAGCTTTGTGTCATCATAGAGGGCCTTTGTGCAGACACAGAGGAGATTTGTGACTACAGACAGGGCATTGAAACGTCATAGAGGTGCTTTGTGACTTCACAGAGGGGCTTTGTGACTTCACAGAGGGGCTTTGTGACTTCACAGAGGGGCTTTGTGTCTTCACGGAGGAGCTTTGTGTCATCATAGAGGGCCTTTGTGCAGTCACAGAGGAGATTTGTGACTACATACAGGGAACGGAGATGTCATAGAGGTGCTTTGTGAACTTTTTAGAGGAGCTTTGTGACATCATAAGTGGGCTTTGTGCAGTCACAGAGGAGCTTTGTGACTACATACAGGGCATTGAAACGTCATAGAGGTGCTTTGTGACTCCATAGAGGGGCTTTGTGATATCATAAGTGGGCTTTGTGCAGTCACAGAGGAGATTTGTGACTACATACAGTGTATTGAGACATCATAGAGGTGCTTTGTGACATCATAGAGGTGCTTTGTGACTTCACAGAGGGGTTTGTAATTTCATAAGTGGCTTTTGTGACATCATAGGTGGGCTTTGTGACATCATAGACGTGCATTGTGACTTCATAGAGGGCCTTTGTGCAGTCACAGAGGAGATTTGTGACTACATACAGGGCATTGAGATGTCATAGAGGTGCTTTGTGACATCATAGAGGTGCTTTGTGACTTCGTAGAGGTGCTTTCTGACAACATAGAGCTGCTTTGTGACGATGTAGAGGTGCTTTGAGATATCATAAGTGGGTTTTGTGATATCATTAGTGGGCTTTGTGACATCACAGGGCAGCTTTGTGACTTCATAGAGGAGCTTTGTGTCATCATAGAGGGCCTTTGTGCAGTCACAGAGGAGATTTGTGACTACATACAGGGCATGGAGAAGTGATGGAGGTGGTTTGTGACCCTATAGAGGGGCTTTGTGATATCATAAGTCGGCTTTGACTTCATAGAGGGCCTTTGTGCAGTCACAGAGGAGATTTGTGACTACATAGAGTGCATGGAGATGTCAGGGAGGTGCTTTGTGACTTCATAGAGGGGCTTTGTGACTTCATAGGTGGGTTTGTGACATCATAGGTGGGCTTTGTGACTCCATAGAGGAGCTTTGTATCATCACAGAGGGCCTTTGTGCAGTCACAGAGGAGATTTGTGACTACATACAGGGCCTGGAGATGTCATGGAGGTGCTTTGTGACTTCATAGAGGGACTCTGTGATATCATAAGTGGGCTTTGTGACTTCATAGAGGTGCTTTGTGACTTGATAGAGGAGCTTTGTGTCATCATAGAGGGCCTTTGTGCAGTCAGAGAGGAGCTTTGGACTACCTACAGGGCATTGAGTTGGTATAGAGGGGCTTTGTGACCCTATAAAGGGGGTTTGTGATATCATAAGTGGGCTTTGTGACATCACAGGGGAGCTTTGTGACTTCAGAGATGAGCCTTGTGTCATCATAGAGGGCCTCTGTGCATTCACAGAGGAGATTTGTGACTACAGACACCAAATTGAGATGGTATAGAGGAGCTTTGTGACTTCATAGAGGGGCTTTGTATCATCATAGAGGGCCTTTGTGCAGTCACAGAGGAGCTTTGTGACTACATACAGGGCATTGAAACGTCATAGAGGTGCTTTGTGACTTCACAGAGGGGCTTTGTGACTTCATAGAGGGGCTTTGTGACTTCACAGAGGGGCTTTGTGCAGTCACAGAGGAGCTTTGTGACTACATACAGGGCATGGAGGTGTCATAGAGGTGCTTTGTGACTTTTTAGAGGAGCTTTGTGATATCATAAGTGGGCTTTGTGACTTCATAGAGGAACTTTGTGACTTGATAGCGGTGCTCTGTGTCATCATAGAGGGCCTTTGTGCAGTCACAGAGGAGATTTGTGACTACATACAGTGCATTGAGACGTCATAGAGGTGGTTTGTGACATCATAGAGGTGCTTTGTGACTTCACAGAGGGGTTTGTAATTTCATAAGTGGCTTTTGTGACATCATAGGTGGGCTTTGTGACATCATAGACGTGCATTGTGACTTCATAGAGGGCCTTTGTGCAGTCACAGAGGAGCTTTGTGACTACATACAGGGCATTGAGATGTCATAGACGTGCTTTGTGACATCATAGAGGTGCTTTCTGACTTCGCAGAGGTGCTTTCTGACATCATAGAGGTGCTTTGTGACTTTGTAGAGGTGCTTTGTGACTTCATAGATGGCTATTTGATATCATTAGTGGGCTTTGTGACATCACAGGGCAGCTTTGTGACTTCCTAGAGGTGGTTTGTGACTTCATAAGTGGGCTTTGTGACATCATAGGTGGGCTTTGTGACTTCATAGAGGAGCTTTGTGTCATTATAGAGGGCCTTTGTGCAGTCAGAGAGGAGATTTCTGTCTACATACAGAGCATTGAGATGGTATAGACGGGCTTTTTGACTTTATAGAGGGGCTTTGTGATATCATAAGTGGGCTTTGTGACATCACAGGGGAGCTTTGTGACTTCAGAGATGAGCTTTATGTCATCATAGGGGGCCTTTATGCAGTCACAGAGGAGATTTGTGACTACAGACACCAAATTGACATGGTATAGAGGAGCTTTGTGACTACATACAGGGCACTGAAATGTTATAGAGGTGCTTTTGACTTCATAGAGGAGCTTTGTGATATCATAAGTGGGCTTTGTGACATCATAGGTGGGCTTTGTGACTTCATAGGGGAGCTTTATGACTTCATAGAGGGCCTTTATGCAGTCACAGAGGAGATTTGTGACTACATACAATGCATGGAGATGTTGTAGAGGTGGTTTGTGACTTCTCAGATGTCCTTTTTGATATCATAAGTGGGCTTTCGGACTTCACATAGGAACTTTGTGACTTGATAGAGGAGCTTTGTGTCATCACAGAGGGCCTTTGTGCAGTCACAGAGGAGATTTGTGACTACATACAGGGCATTGAGATGGTGTAGAGGGGCTTTGTGACCCTATAGAGGGGCTTTGTGATATCAAAACTGGGCTTTGTGACATCATAGAGGAGCTTTGTGTCATCATAGAGGAGCTTTGTGTCATCATAGAGGGCCTTTGTGCAGTCACAGAGGAGATTTGTGACTACATACAGGGCATTGAGATGTCATTGAGGTGCTTTCTGACATCATAGATGGCTATGTGATATCATAAGTGGGCTTTGTGACATCATAGGTGGGCATTGTGACATCATAGGTGGGCTTTGTGACATCATAGAGGTGCTTTGTGTCATCATAGAGGGCCTTTGTGCAGTCACAGAGGAGCTTTGCGACTTCATAGAGGTGCTTTGTGACATCATAGAGGAGCTTTGTGTCATCATAGAGGGCCTTTGTGCAGTCACAGAGGAGATTTGTGACTACATACAGTGCATTGAGATGTCATAGAGCTGCTTTGTGACTTCATAGAGTGGCTTTGTGACATCAGAGGTGGGCTTTGTGACATCATAGGTGGGCTTTGTGACATCATAGGTGGGCTTTGTGACATCATAGAGGTGCTTTGTGTCATCATAGCGGGCCTTTGTGCAGTCACAGAGGAGCTTTGTGACTACATACAGGGCATTGAGACGTCATAGACATGCTTTTTGACTTCATACAGGGGCTTTGTGATATCATAAGTGGGCTTTGTGACATCATAGGTGGGCTTTCTTACTTCATAGATGAGCTTTGTGACGTTATAGGTGGGCTTTGTGACATTATAGGTGGGCTTTGTGATATCATAGGTGGGCTTTGTGACTTCATACAGGAGCTTTGTGACTTCATAGAGGGCCTTTGTGCAGTCACAGAGGAGATTTGTGAGTACATACAGTGTATTGACACGTCATAGAGGTGCTTTGTGACATCATAGAGGTGCTTTGCGACTTCACAGAGGTGCTTTCTGATATCATAAATGGGCTTTGTGACATCATAGGTGGGCTTTGTGACTTCATAGAGGATCTTTGTGTCATCATAGAGGACCTTTGTGCAGTCACAGAGGAGCTTTGTGACTACATACAGTGCATTGAGACGTCATAGAGGGGCTTTGTGACTTCATAGAGGGGCTTTGTGATATCATAGGTGGGCTTTGTGACATCATAGGTGGGCTTTGTGACATCATAGAGGAGCTTTGTGTCATCAAAGAGGGCCTTTGTGCAGTCACAGAGGAGGTTTGTGACTCTATACCTGGCATTGAGACGTCATAAACGTGCTTTCTGACTTCATAGAGGAGCTTTGTGACTTCATAGAGGAGCTTTGTGACTTCATAGAGGGGCATTGTGGCTTCATAGGTGGGCTTTGTGACTTCATAGGTGGGCTTTGTGACATCATAGGTGTACTTAGTGACTTCATAGAGGGCCTCTGTGTTATCATAGAGGGCTTATGTGCACTCACAGAGGAGATTTGTGACTACATACAGGGCACTGAGATTGTATAGAGGGACTTTGTGACTTCATAGAGTGGCTTTGTGGCATCATAGGTGGGCTTTCTGACATCATAGGTGGGCTTTGCGACATCATAAGTCGGCTTTGTGACATCATAAGGCGACATTGTGACTTCATAGAGGTCCTTTGTGCAGTCACAGAGGAGATTTGTGACTACATACCAGGCATTGAGATGTCATAGAGGTGCATTGAGACGTCATAGAGGTGCTTTGTGACTTCATAGAGTGGCTTTGTGATATCATAGGTGGGCTTTGTGACATCATAGGTGGGCTTTGTGACATCATAGAGGAGCTTTGTGTCATCATAGGGGGCCTTTGTGCAGTCACAGAGGAGATTTGTGGCTACATACAGTGTATTAAGACGTCATAGAGGTGCTTTCTGACATCATAGAGGGGCTTTGTGATATCATAAGTGGGCTTTGTGCAGTCACAGAGGAGATTTGTGACTACATACAGAGTATTGAGACATCATAGAGGTGCTTTCTGACTTCATAGAGGTGCTTTCTGATATCATAAATCGGCTTTGTGATATCATAGGTGGGCTTTGTGACTTCATAGAGGAGCTTTGTGTCATCATAGAGGGCCTTTGTGCAGACACAGAGGAGATTTGTGACTACAGACAGGGCATTGAAACGTCATAGAGGTGCTTTGTGACTTCACAGAGGGGCTTTGTGACTTCACAGAGGGGCTTTGTGTCTTCACGGAGGAGCTTTGTGTCATCATAGAGGGCCTTTGTGCAGTCACAGAGGAGATTTGTGACTACATACAGGGAATGGAGATGTCATAGAGGTGCTTTGTGAACTTTTTAGAGGAGCTTTGTGATATCATAAGTGGGCTTTGTGACTTCATAGAGGAACTTTGTGACTTGATAGCGGTGCTCTGTGTCATCATAGAGGGCCTTTGTGCAGTCACAGAGGAGATTTGTGACTACATACAGTGCATTGAGACGTCATAGAGGTGGTTTGTGACATCATAGAGGTGCTTTGTGACTTCACAGAGGGGTTTGTAATTTCATAAGTGGCTTTTGTGACATCATAGGTGGGCTTTGTGACATCATAGACGTGCATTGTGACTTCATAGAGGGCCTTTGTGCAGTCACAGAGGAGCTTTGTGACTACATACAGGGCATTGAGATGTCATAGACGTGCTTTGTGACATCATAGAGGTGCTTTCTGACTTCGCAGAGGTGCTTTCTGACATCATAGAGGTGCTTTGTGACTTTGTAGAGGTGCTTTGTGACTTCATAGATGGCTATTTGATATCATTAGTGGGCTTTGTGACATCACAGGGCAGCTTTGTGACTTCATAGAGGAGCTTTGTGTCATCATAGAGGGCCTTTGTGCAGTCACAGAGGGGATTTGTGACTACATACCGGGCATTGAGATGTCATAGAAGTGCTTTGTGACAACATAGAGTTGCTTTGTGACTTTTTAGAGGATCTTTGTGATATCATAAGTGGGCTTTGTGACTTCATAGAGGAACTTTGTGACTTGATAGCGGTGCTCTGTGTCATCATAGAGGGCCTTTGTGCAGTCAGAGAGGAGATTTCTGTCTACATACAGAGCATTGAGATGGTATAGACGGGCTTTTTGACTTTATAGAGGGGCTTTGTGATATCATAAGTGGGCTTTGTGACATCACAGGGGAGCTTTGTGACTTTAGAGATGAGCTTTATGTCATCATAGGGGGCCTTTATGCAGTCACAGAGGAGATTTGTGACTACAGACACCAAATTGACATGGTATAGAGGAGCTTTGTGACTACATACAGGGCACTGAAATGTTATAGAGGTGCTTTTGACTTCATAGAGGAGCTTTGTGATATCATAAGTGGGCTTTGTGACATCATAGGTGGGCTTTGTGACTTCATAGAGGAGCTTTATGACTTCATAGAGGGCCTTTATGCAGTCACAGAGGAGATTTGTGACTACATACAATGCATGGAGATGTTGTAGAGGTGGTTTGTGACTTCACAGATGTCCTTTTTGATATCATAAGTGGGCTTTCGGACTTCACAGAGGAACTTTGTGACTTGATAGAGGAGCTTTGTGTCATCACAGAGGGCCTTTGTGCAGTCACAGAGGAGATTTGTGACTACATACAGGGCATTGAGATGGTGTAGAGGGGCTTTGTGACCCTATAGAGGGGCTTTGTGATATCAAAACTGGGCTTTGTGACATCATAGAGGAGCTTTGTGTCATCATAGAGGAGCTTTGTGTCATCATAGAGGGCCTTTGTGCAGTCACAGAGGAGATTTGTGACTACATACAGGGCATTGAGATGTCATTGAGGTGCTTTCTGACATCATAGATGGCTATGTGATATCATAAGTGGGCTTTGTGACATCATAGGTGGGCTTTGTGACATCATAGGTGGGCTTTGTGACATCATAGAGGTGCTTTGTGTCATCATAGAGGGCCTTTGTGCAGTCACAGAGGAGCTTTGCGACTTCATAGAGGTGCTTTGTGACATCATAGAGGAGCTTTGTGTCATCATAGAGGGCCTTTGTGCAGTCACAGAGGAGATTTGTGACTACATACAGTGCATTGAGATGTCATAGAGCTGCTTTGTGACTTCATAGAGTGGCTTTGTGACATCAGAGGTGGGCTTTGTGACATCATAGGTGGGCTTTGTGACATCATAGGTGGGCTTTGTGACATCATAGAGGTGCTTTGTGTCATCATAGAGGGCCTTTGTGCAGTCACAGAGGAGCTTTGTGACTACATACAGGGCATTGAGACGTCATAGACATGCTTTGTGACTTCATACAGGGGCTTTGTGATATCATAAGTGGGCTTTGTGACATCATAGGTGGGCTTTCTTACTTCATAGATGAGCTTTGTGACATTATAGGTGGGCTTTGTGACATTATAGGTGGGCTTTGTGATATCATAGGTGGGCTTTGTGACTTCATACAGGAGCTTTGTGACTTCATAGAGGGCCTTGGTGCAGTCACAGAGGAGATTTGTGAGTACATACAGTGTATTGACACGTCATAGAGGTGCTTTGTGACATCATAGAGGTGCTTTGCGACTTCACAGAGGTGCTTTCTGATATCATAAATGGGCTTTGTGACATCATAGGTGGGCTTTGTGACTTCATAGAGGATTTTTGTGTCATCATAGAGGACCTTTGTGCAGTCACAGAGGAGCTTTGTGACTACATACAGTGCATTGAGACGTCATAGAGGGGCTTTGTGACTTCATGGAGGGGCTTTGTGATATCATAGGTGGGCTTTGTGACATCATAGGTGGGCTTTGTGACATCATAGAGGAGCTTTGTGTCATCAAAGAGGGCCTTTGTGCAGTCACAGAGGAGGTTTGTGACTCTATACCTGGCATTGAGACGTCATAAACGTGCTTTCTGACTTCATAGAGGAGCTTTGTGACTTCATAGAGGAGCTTTGTGACTTCATAGAGGGGCATTGTGGCTTCATAGGTGGGCTTTGTGACTTCATAGGTGGGCTTTGTGACATCATAGGTGTACTTAGTGACTTCATAGAGGGCCTCTGTGTTATCATAGAGGGCTTATGTGCACTCACAGAGGAGATTTGTGACTACATACAGGGCACTGAGATTGTATAGAGGGACTTTGTGACTTCATAGAGTGGCTTTGTGGCATCATAGGTGGGCTTTCTGACATCATAGGTGGGCTTTGCGACATCATAAGTCGGCTTTGTGACATCATAAGGCGACATTGTGACTTCATAGAGGTCCTTTGTGCAGTCACAGAGGAGATTTGTGACTACATACCAGGCATTGAGATGTCATAGAGGTGCATTGAGACGTCATAGAGGTGCTTTGTGACTTCATAGAGTGGCTTTGTGATATCATAAATGGGCTTTGTGACATCATAGGTGGGCTTTGCGACATCATAGAGGAGCTTTGTGTCATCATAGAGGGCCTTTGTGCAGTCACAGAGGAGATTTGTGACTACAGACAGGGCATTGAAACGTCATAGAGGTGCTTTGTGACTTCACAGAGGGGCTTTGTGACTTCACAGAGGGGCTTTGTGTCTTCACGGAGGAGCTTTGTGTCATCATAGAGGGCCTTTGTGCAGTCACAGAGGAGATTTGTGACTACATACAGGGAATGGAGATGTCATAGAGGTGCTTTGTGAACTTTTTAGAGGAGCTTTGTGATATCATAAGTGGGCTTTGTGACTTCATAGAGGAACTTTGTGACTTGATAGCGGTGCTCTGTGTCATCATAGAGGGCCTTTGTGCAGTCACAGAGGAGATTTGTGACTACATACAGTGCATTGAGACGTCATAGAGGTGGTTTGTGACATCATAGAGGTGCTTTGTGACTTCACAGAGGGGTTTGTAATTTCATAAGTGGCTTTTGTGACATCATAGGTGGGCTTTGTGACATCATAGACGTGCATTGTGACTTCATAGAGGGCCTTTGTGCAGTCACAGAGGAGCTTTGTGACTACATACAGGGCATTGAGATGTCATAGACGTGCTTTGTGACATCATAGAGGTGCTTTCTGACTTCGCAGAGGTGCTTTCTGACATCATAGAGGTGCTTTGTGACTTTGTAGAGGTGCTTTGTGACTTCATAGATGGCTATTTGATATCATTAGTGGGCTTTGTGACATCACAGGGCAGCTTTGTGACTTCATAGAGGAGCTTTGTGTCATCATAGAGGGCCTTTGTGCAGTCACAGAGGGGATTTGTGACTACATACAGGGCATTGAGATGTCATAGAAGTGCTTTGTGACAACATAGAGTTGCTTTGTGACTTCCTAGAGGTGGTTTGTGACTTCATAAGTGGGCTTTGTGACATCATAGGTGGGCTTTGTGACTTCATAGAGGAGCTTTGTGTCATTATAGAGGGCCTTTGTGCAGTCAGAGAGGAGATTTCTGTCTACATACAGAGCATTGAGATGGTATAGACGGGCTTTTTGACTTTATAGAGGGGCTTTGTGATATCATAAGTGGGCTTTGTGACATCACAGGGGAGCTTTGTGACTTCAGAGATGAGCTTTATGTCATCATAGGGGGCCTTTATGCAGTCACAGAGGAGATTTGTGACTACAGACACCAAATTGAGATGGTATAGAGGAGCTTTGTGACTACATACAGGGCACTGAAATGTTATAGAGGTGCTTTTGACTTCATAGAGGAGCTTTGTGATATCATAAGTGGGCTTTGTGACATCATAGGTGGGCTTTGTGACTTCATAGGGGAGCTTTATGACTTCATAGAGGGCCTTTATGCAGTCACAGAGGAGATTTGTGACTACATACAATGCATGGAGATGTTGTAGAGGTGGTTTGTGACTTCACAGATGTCCTTTTTGATATCATAAGTGGGCTTTCGGACTTCACAGAGGAACTTTGTGACTTGATAGAGGAGCTTTGTGTCATCACAGAGGGCCTTTGTGCAGTCACAGAGGAGATTTGTGACTACATACAGGGCATTGAGATGTCATAGAGCTGCTTTGTGACTTCATAGAGTGGCTTTGTGACATCAGAGGTGGGCTTTGTGACATCATAGGTGGGCTTTGTGACATCATAGGTGGGCTTTGTGACATCATAGAGGTGCTTTGTGTCATCATAGCGGGCCTTTGTGCAGTCACAGAGGAGCTTTGTGACTACATACAGGGCATTGAGACGTCATAGACATGCTTTGTGACTTCATACAGGGGCTTTGTGATATCATAAGTGGGCTTTGTGACATCATAGGTGGGCTTTCTTACTTCATAGATGAGCTTTGTGACGTTATAGGTGGGCTTTGTGACATTATAGGTGGGCTTTGTGATATCATAGGTGGGCTTTGTGACTTCATACAGGAGCTTTGTGACTTCATAGAGGGCCTTTGTGCAGTCACAGAGGAGATTTGTGAGTACATACAGTGTATTGACACGTCATAGAGGTGCTTTGTGACATCATAGAGGTGCTTTGCGACTTCACAGAGGTGCTTTCTGATATCATAAATGGGCTTTGTGACATCATAGGTGGGCTTTGTGACTTCATAGAGGATCTTTGTGTCATCATAGAGGACCTTTGTGCAGTCACAGAGGAGCTTTGTGACTACATACAGTGCATTGAGACGTCATAGAGGGGCTTTGTGACTTCATAGAGGGGCTTTGTGATATCATAGGTGGGCTTTGTGACATCATAGGTGGGCTTTGTGACATCATAGAGGAGCTTTGTGTCATCAAAGAGGGCCTTTGTGCAGTCACAGAGGAGGTTTGTGACTCTATACCTGGCATTGAGACGTCATAAACGTGCTTTCTGACTTCATAGAGGAGCTTTGTGACTTCATAGAGGAGCTTTGTGACTTCATAGAGGGGCATTGTGGCTTCATAGGTGGGCTTTGTGACTTCATAGGTGGGCTTTGTGACATCATAGGTGTACTTAGTGACTTCATAGAGGGCCTCTGTGTTATCATAGAGGGCTTATGTGCACTCACAGAGGAGATTTGTGACTACATACAGGGCACTGAGATTGTATAGAGGGACTTTGTGACTTCATAGAGTGGCTTTGTGGCATCATAGGTGGGCTTTCTGACATCATAGGTGGGCTTTGCGACATCATAAGTCGGCTTTGTGACATCATAAGGCGACATTGTGACTTCATAGAGGTCCTTTGTGCAGTCACAGAGGAGATTTGTGACTACATACCAGGCATTGAGATGTCATAGAGGTGCATTGAGACGTCATAGAGGTGCTTTGTGACTTCATAGAGTGGCTTTGTGATATCATAGGTGGGCTTTGTGACATCATAGGTGGGCTTTGTGACATCATAGAGGAGCTTTGTGTCATCATAGGGGGCCTTTGTGCAGTCACAGAGGAGATTTGTGGCTACATACAGTGTATTAAGACGTCATAGAGGTGCTTTCTGACATCATAGAGGGGCTTTGTGATATCATAAGTGGGCTTTGTGCAGTCACAGAGGAGATTTGTGACTACATACAGAGTATTGAGACATCATAGAGGTGCTTTCTGACTTCATAGAGGTGCTTTCTGATATCATAAATCGGCTTTGTGATATCATAGGTGGGCTTTGTGACTTCATAGAGGAGCTTTGTGTCATCATAGAGGGCCTTTGTGCAGACACAGAGGAGATTTGTGACTACAGACAGGGCATTGAAACGTCATAGAGGTGCTTTGTGACTTCACAGAGGGGCTTTGTGACTTCACAGAGGGGCTTTGTGTCTTCACGGAGGAGCTTTGTGTCATCATAGAGGGCCTTTGTGCAGTCACAGAGGAGATTTGTGACTACATACAGGGAATGGAGATGTCATAGAGGTGCTTTGTGAACTTTTTAGAGGAGCTTTGTGATATCATAAGTGGGCTTTGTGCAGTCACAGAGGAGCTTTGTGACTACATACAGGGCATTGAAACGTCATAGAGGGACTTTGTGACTTCATAGAGTGGCTTTGTGGCATCATAAGTGGGCTTTGTGCAGTCACAGAGGAGATTTGTGACTACATACAGTGTATTGAGACATCATAGAGGTGCTTTGTGACATCATAGAGGTGCTTTGTGACTTCACAGAGGGGTTTGTAATTTCATAAGTGGCTTTTGTGACATCATAGGTCGGCTTTGTGACATCATAGACGTGCATTGTGACTTCATAGAGGGCCTTTGTGCAGTCACAGAGGAGACTTGTGACTACATAGAGTGCATGGAGATGTCAGGGAGGTGCTTTGTGACTTCATAGAGGGGCTTTGTGACTTCATAGGTTGGTTTGTGATATCATAGGTGGGCTTTGTGACATCATAGGTGGGCTTTGTGACTCCATAGAGGAGCTTTGTATCATCAAAGAGGGCCTTTGTGCAGTCACAGAGGAGATTTGTGACTACATACAGGGCCTGGAGATGTCATGGAGGTGCTTTGTGACTTCATAGAGGGACTCTGTGATATCATAAGTGGGCTTTGTGACTTCATAGAGGTGCTTTGTGACTTGATAGAGGAGCTTTGTGTCATCATAGAGGGCCTTTGTGCAGTCAGAGAGGAGCTTTTGGACTACCTACAGGGCATTGAGTTGGTATAGAGGGGCTTTGTGACCCTATAAAGGGGGTTTGTGATATCATAAGTGGGCTTTGTGACATCACAGGGGAGCTTTGTGACTTCAGAGATGAGCCTTGTGTCATCATAGAGGGCCTCTGTGCATTCACAGAGGAGATTTGTGACTACAGACACCAAATTGAGATGGTATAGAGGAGCTTTGTGACTTCATAGAGGGGCTTTGTATCATCATAGAGGGCCTTTGTGCAGTCACAGAGGTGCTTTGTGACTACATACAGGGCATTGAAACGTCATAGAGGTGCTTTGTGACTTCACAGAGGGGCTTTGTGACTTCATAGAGGGGCTTTGTGACTTCACAGAGGGGCTTTGTGCAGTCACAGAGGAGCTTTGTGACTACATACAGGGCATGGAGGTGTCATAGAGGTGCTTTGTGACTTTTTAGAGGAGCTTTGTGATATCATAAGTGGGCTTTGTGACTTCATAGAGGAACTTTGTGACTTGATAGCGGTGCTCTGTGTCATCATAGAGGGCCTTTGTGCAGTCACAGAGGAGATTTGTGACTGACCAACAGGCCATTGGGATGTCATAGACGTGCTTTGTGACTTCATAGATGGGCTTTGAGATATCATAAGTGGGCTTTGTGACATCATAGAGGAGCTTTGTGTCATCATAGAGGGCTTTTGTGCAGTCACAAAGGAGACTTGTGACTACATACAGTGCATTAAGACGTTATAGAGCTGCTTTGTGAATTCACAGAGGTGCTTTGTGATATCATAAATGGGCTTTGTGACATCATAAATGGGCTTTCTGACATCATAGGTGGGCTTTGTGTCATCATAGAGGGCCTTTGTGCAGTCACAGAGGAGATTTGTGACTACATACAGGGCATTGAGATGGTGTAGAGGGGCTTTGTGACCCTATAGAGGGGCTTTGTGATATCAAAAGTGGGCTTTGTGACATCGTAGGTGGGCTTTGTGACTTCATACAGGTGCTTTGTGTCATCATAGAGGGCCTTTGTGCAGTCACAGAGGAGATTTGTGACTACATACAGTGTATTGACACATCATAAAGGTCCTTTGTGACATCATAGAGGTGCTTTGTGACTTCACAGAGGGGTTTGTAATAACATAAGTGGCTTTTGTGACATGATAGCTCGGCTTTGTGACATCATAGAGGTGCTTTGTGACTTCATAGAGGGCCTTTGTGCAGTCGCAGAGGAGCTTTGTGACTACATACAGGGCACTGAGATGTCATAGAGGTGCTTTCTGACATCATAGAGGTGCTTTGTGACTTTGTAGAGGTGCTTTGTGACTTCATAGATGGCTATGTGATATCATTAGTGGGCTTTGTGACATCACAGGGCAGCTTTGTGACTTCATAGAGGACCTTTGTGTCATCATAGAGGGCCTTTGTGCAGTCACAGAGGAGATTTGTGACTACATACAGGGCATGGAGATGTCATGGAGGTGGTTTGTGACCCTATAGAGGGGCTTTGTGATATCATAAGTGGGCTTTGAGACTTCATAGAGGAGCTTTGTGACTTGATAGAGGAGCTTTGTGTCATCATAGAGGGCCTTTGTGCAGTCACAGAGGAGATTTGTGACTACATACAGGGCATGGAGATGTCATAGAGGGTCTTTGTGACTTCATAGATGGCGTTTGTGATATCATAAGTGGGCTTTGTGACATCATAGGTGGGCTTTGTGACTCCATAGAGGAGCTTTGTGTCATCATAGGGGGCCTTTGTGCAGTCACAGAGGAGATTTGTGACTACATACAGTCTATTGAGACGTCATAGAGGTGGTTTGTGACATCATAGAGGTGCTTTGTGATACCATAAGTGGGCTTTGTAATATCATAAGTGGGCGTTGTGACATCATAGTTCGGCTTTGTGACATCATAGAGGAGATTTGTGACATCATAGAGGGCCTTTGTACAGTCACAGAGGAGCTTTGTGACTACATTCAGGGCATTGAGATGTCATAGAGGTGGTTTGTGACATCATAGAGGTGCTTTGTGACATCATAGAGGTGCTTTGTGACTTCATAGATGGCCTTTGTGATATCATAAGTGGGCTTTATGACATCATAGGTGGGCTTTGTGACATCACAGAGGGCCTTTGTGCAGTCACAGAGGAGATTTGTGACTACATACAGGGCATTGAGATGGTGTAGAGGGGCTTTGTGACCCTCTAGTGGGGCTTTGTGATATCAAAAGTGGGCTTTCTGACATCGTAGGTGGGCTTTGTAACTTCATAGAGGTGCTTTGTGTCATCATAGAGGGCCTTTGTGCAGTCACAGAGGAGATTTGTGACTACATACAGTGTATTGAGACGTCATAGAGGGGCTTTGTGACTTCATAGAGGGGCTTTGTGACTTCATAGAGGGGCTTTGTGACTTCATAGGTGGGCTTTGTGACATCATAGAGGGCCTTTGTGACTTCGTAGAGGTGCTTTCTGACATCATAGAGGTGCTTTGTGACTTTGTAGAAGTGCTTTGTAACTTCATAGATGGCTATGTGATATCATTAGTGGGCTTTGTGACATCACAGGGCAGCTTTGTGACTTCATAGAGGAGCTTTGTGCCATCATAGAGGGCCTTTGTGCAGTCACAGAGGAGATTTGTGACTATATACAGGGTATTGAGATGGTATAGAGGTGCTTTGTGACTTCATAGAGGTGCTTTGTCACTTCATAGAGGTGGTTTGTGACTTCATAGAGGTGCTTTGTGATATCATAGAGGGGCTTTCTGACATCACAGAGGAGCTTTGTGTCATTATAGAGGGCTTTTGTGCAGTCACAGAGGAGCTTTGTGACTACATACAGTGCATTGAGACGTCATAGAGGGGCTTTGTGATATCATAGGTGGGCTTTGTGACATCATAGGTGGGCTTTGTGACATCATAGAGGAGCTTTGTGTCATCAAAGAGGGCCTTTGTGCAGTCACAGAGGAGATTTGTGACTCTATACCTGGCATTGAGACGTCATAAACGTGCTTTCTGACTTCATAGAGGAGCTTTGTGACTTCATAGAGGAGCTTTGTGACTTCATAGAGGGGCATTGTGGCTTCATAGGTGGGCTTTGTGACTTCATAGGTGGGCTTTGTGACTTCATAGGTGGGCTTTGTGACATCATAGGTGTACTTAGTGACTTCATAGAGGGCCTCTGTGTTATCATAGAGGGCTTATGTGCACTCACAGAGGAGATTTGTGACTACATACAGGGCACTGAGATTGTATAGAGGGACTTTGTGACTTCATAGAGTGGCTTTGTGGCATCATAGGTGGGCTTTCTGACATCATAGGTGGGCTTTGCGACATCATAAGTCGGCTTTGTGACATCATAAGGCGACATTGTGACTTCATAGAGGTCCTTTGTGCAGTCACAGAGGAGATTTGTGACTACATACCAGGCATTGAGATGTCATAGAGGTGCATTGAGACGTCATAGAGGTGCTTTGTGACTTCATAGGTGGGCTTTGTGACATCATAGGTGTACTTAGTGACTTCATAGAGGGCCTCTGTGTTATCATAGAGGGCTTATGTGCACTCACAGAGGAGATTTGTGACTACATACAGGGCACTGAGATTGTATAGAGGGACTTTGTGACTTCATAGAGTGGCTTTGTGGCATCATAGGTGGGCTTTCTGACATCATAGGTGGGCTTTGCGACATCATAAGTCGGCTTTGTGACATCATAAGGCGACATTGTGACTTCATAGAGGTCCTTTGTGCAGTCACAGAGGAGATTTGTGACTACATACCAGGCATTGAGATGTCATAGAGGTGCATTGAGACGTCATAGAGGAGCTTTGTGTCATCATAGAGGGCCTTTGTGCAGACACAGAGGAGATTTGTGACTACAGACAGGGCATTGAAACGTCATAGAGGTGCTTTGTGACTTCACAGAGGGGCTTTGTGACTTCACAGAGGGGCTTTGTGTCTTCACGGAGGAGCTTTGTGTCATCATAGAGGGCCTTTGTGCAGTCACAGAGGAGATTTGTGACTACATACAGGGAATGGAGATGTCATAGAGGTGCTTTGTGAACTTTTTAGAGGAGCTTTGTGATATCATAAGTGGGCTTTGTGCAGTCACAGAGGAGCTTTGTGACTACATACAGGGCATTGAAACGTCATAGAGGGACTTTGTGACTTCATAGAGTGGCTTTGTGGCATCATAAGTGGGCTTTGTGCAGTCACAGAGGAGATTTGTGACTACATACAGTGTATTGAGACATCATAGAGGTGCATTGAGACGTCATAGAGGTGCTTTGTGACTTCATAGAGTGGCTTTGTGATATCATAAATGGGCTTTGTGACATCATAGGTGGGCTTTGTGACATCATAGAGGATCTTTGTGTCATCATAGGGGGCCTTTGTGCAGTCACAGAGGAGATTTGTGACTACATACAGTGTATTAAGACGTCATAGAGGTGCTTTCTGACATCATAGAGGGGCTTTGTGATATCATAAGTGGGCTTTGTGCAGTCACAGAGGAGATTTGTGACTACATACAGTGTATTGAGACATCATAGAGGTGCTTTCTGACTTCATAGAGGTGCTTTCTGATATCATAAATCGGCTTTGTGATATCATAGGTGGGCTTTGTGACTTCATAGAGGAGCTTTGTGTCATCATAGAGGGCCTTTGTGCAGACACAGAGGAGATTTGTGACTACAGACAGGGCATTGAAACGTCATAGAGGTGCTTTGTGACTTCACAGAGGGGCTTTGTGACTTCACAGAGGGGCTTTGTGTCTTCACGGAGGAGCTTTGTGTCATCATAGAGGGCCTTTGTGCAGTCACAGAGGAGATTTGTGACTACATACAGGGAATGGAGATGTCATAGAGGTGCTTTGTGAACTTTTTAGAGGAGCTTTGTGATATCATAAGTGGGCTTTGTGCAGTCACAGAGGAGCTTTGTGACTACATACAGGGCATTGAAACGTCATAGAGGGACTTTGTGACTTCATAGAGTGGCTTTGTGGCATCATAAGTGGGCTTTGTGACATCATAAGTGGGCTTTGTGACTTCATAGAGGTGCTTTGTGACTTCATAGAGGAGCTTTGTGTCATCATAGAGGGCCTTTGTGCAGTCAGAGAGGAGCTTTTGGACTACCTACAGGGCATTGAGTTGGTATAGAGGGGCTTTGTGACCCTATAAAGGGGGTTTGTGATATCATAAGTGGGCTTTGTGACATCACAGGGGAGCTTTGTGACTTCAGAGATGAGCCTTGTGTCATCATAGAGGGCCTCTGTGCATTCACAGAGGAGATTTGTGACTACAGACACCAAATTGAGATGGTATAGAGGAGCTTTGTGACTTCATAGAGGGGCTTTGTATCATCATAGAGGGCCTTTGTGCAGTCACAGAGGAGATCTGTGACTACATACATGGCATTGAGATGTCATAGAGGTGCTTTGTGACTTCACAGAGGGGTTTGTGACTTCATAGAGGGGCTTTGTGACTTCACAGAGGGGCTTTGTGCAGTCACAGAGGAGCTTTGTGACTACATACAGGGCATGGAGGTGTCATAGAGGTGCTTTGTGACTTTTTAGAGGAGCTTTGTGATATCATAAGTGGGCTTTGTGACTTCATAGAGGAACTTTGTGACTTGATAGCGGTGCTCTGTGTCATCATAGAGGGCCTTTGTGCAGTCACAGAGGAGATTTGTGACTACATACAGTGCATTGAGACGTCATAGAGGTGGTTTGTGACATCATAGAGGTGCTTTGTGACTTCACAGAGGGGTTTGTAATTTCATAAGTGGCTTTTGTGACATCATAGGTGGGCTTTGTGACATCATAGACGTGCATTGTGACTTCATAGAGGGCCTTTGTGCAGTCACAGAGGAGCTTTGTGACTACATACAGGGCATTGAGATGTCATAGACGTGCTTTGTGACATCATAGAGGTGCTTTCTGACTTCGCAGAGGTGCTTTCTGACATCGTAGAGGTGCTTTGTGACTTTGTAGAGGTGCTTTGTGACTTCATAGATGGCTATTTGATATCATTAGTGGGCTTTGTGACATCACAGGGCAGCTTTGTGACTTCATAGAGGAGCTTTGTGTCATCATAGAGGGCCTTTGTGCAGTCACAGAGGGGATTTGTGACTCTATACCTGGCATTGAGACGTCATAAACGTGCTTTCTGCTTCATAGAGGAGCTTTGTGACTTCATAGAGGGGCTTTGTGATATCATAGGTGGGCTTTGTGACATCATAGGTGGGCTTTGTGACATCATAGAGGAGCTTTGTGTCATCATAGAGGGCCTTTGTGCAGTCACAGAGGAGATTTGTGAGTCTATACCTGGCATTGAGACGTCATAAACGTGCTTTCTGACTTCATAGAGGAGCTTTGTGACTTCATAGAGGAGCTTTGTGACTTCATAGAGGGGCATTGTGGCTTCATAGGTGGGCTTTGTGACTTCATAGGTGGGCTTTGTGACTTCATAGGTGGGCTTTGTGACATCATAGGTGTACTTAGTGACTTCATAGAGGGCCTCTGTGTTATCATAGAGGGCTTATGTGCACTCACAGAGGAGATTTGTGACTACATACAGGGCACTGAGATTGTATAGAGGGACTTTGTGACTTCATAGAGTGGCTTTGTGGCATCATAGGTGGGCTTTCTGACATCATAGGTGGGCTTTGCGACATCATAAGTCGGCTTTGTGACATCATAAGGCGACATTGTGACTTCATAGAGGTCCTTTGTGCAGTCACAGAGGAGATTTGTGACTACATACCAGGCATTGAGATGTCATAGAGGTGCATTGAGACGTCATAGAGGTGCTTTGTGACTTCATAGAGTGGCTTTGTGATATCATAAATGGGCTTTGTGACATCATAGGTGGGCTTTGTGACATCATAGAGGATCTTTGTGTCATCATAGGGGGCCTTTGTGCAGTCACAGAGGAGATTTGTGACTACATACAGTGTATTAAGACGTCATAGAGGTGCTTTCTGACATCATAGAGGGGCTTTGTGATATCATAAGTGGGCTTTGTGACATCACAGGGCAGCTTTGTGACTACATACAGTGTATTGAGACATCATAGAGGTGCTTTCTGACTTCATAGAGGTGCTTTCTGATATCATAAATCAGCTTTGTGATATCATAAGTGGGCTTTGTGACTTCATAGAGGAGCTTTGTGTCATCATAGAGGGCCTTTGTGCAGACACAGAGATTTGTGACTACAGACAGGGCATTGAAACGTCATAGAGGTGCTTTGTGACTTCACAGAGGGGCTTTGTGACTTCACAGAGGGGCTTTGTGTCTTCACGGAGGAGCTTTGTGTCATCATAGAGGGCCTTTGTGCAGTCACAGAGGAGATTTGTGACTACATACAGGGAATGGAGATGTCATAGAGGTGCTTTGTGAACTTTTTAGAGGAGCTTTGTGATATCATAAGTGGGCTTTGTGCAGTCACAGAGGAGCTTTGTGACTACATACAGGGCATTGAAACGTCATAGAGGGACTTTGTGACTTCATAGAGTGGCTTTGTGGCATCATAAGTGGGCTTTGTGACATCAAAGTGGGCTTTGTGACTTCATAGAGGTGCTTTGTGACTTGATAGAGGAGCTTTGTGTCATCATAGAGGGCCTTTGTGCAGTCAGAGAGGAGCTTTTGGACTACCTACAGGGCATTGAGTTGGTATAGAGGGGCTTTGTGACCCTATAAAGGGGGTTTGTGATATCATAAGTGGGCTTTGTGACATCACAGGGGAGCTTTGTGACTTCAGAGATGAGCCTTGTGTCATCATAGAGGGCCTCTGTGCATTCACAGAGGAGATTTGTGACTACAGACACCAAATTGAGATGGTATAGAGGAGCTTTGTGACTTCATAGAGGGGCTTTGTATCATCATAGAGGGCCTTTGTGCAGTCACAGAGGAGCTTTGTGACTACATACAGGGCATTGAAACGTCATAGAGGTGCTTTGTGACTTCACAGAGGGGCTTTGTGACTTCATAGAGGGGCTTTGTGACTTCACAGAGGGGCTTTGTGCAGTCACAGAGGAGCTTTGTGACTACATACAGGGCATGGAGGTGTCATAGAGGTGCTTTGTGACTTTTTAGAGGAGCTTTGTGATATCATAAGTGGGCTTTGTGACTTCATAGAGGAACTTTGTGACTTGATAGCGGTGCTCTGTGTCATCATAGAGGGCCTTTGTGCAGTCACAGAGGAGATTTGTGACTACATACAGTGTATTGACACGTCATAGAGGTGCTTTGTGACATCATAGAGGTGCTTTGCGACTTCACAGAGGTGCTTTCTGATATCATAAATGGGCTTTGTGACATCATAGGTGGGCTTTGTGACTTCATAGAGGATCTTTGTGTCATCATAGAGGACCTTTGTGCAGTCACAGAGGAGCTTTGTGACTACATACAGGGCATTGAGACGTCATAGAGGTGCTTTGTGATTTCATAGAGGTGCTTTGTGACTTCATAGAGGTGGTTTCTGACTTCATAGAGGAGCTTTGTGACTTCATAGAGGTGCTCTGTGTCATCATAGAGGACCTTTGTGCAGTCACAGAGGAGATTTGTGATTATATACCCGGCAGTGAGACGTCATAAACGTGCTTTCTGACTCCGTAGATGGGCTTTCTGACTTCATAGAGGGCCTTTGTGCAGTCACAGAGGAGATTTGTGACTACATACAGTGTATTGACACGTCATAGAGGTGCTTTGTGACATCATAGAGGTGCTTTGCGACTTCACAGAGGTGCTTTCTGATATCATAAATGGGCTTTGTGACATCATAGGTGGGCTTTGTGACTTCATAGAGGATCTTTGTGTCATCATAGAGGACCTTTGTGCAGTCACAGAGGAGGTTTGTGACTACATACATTGCATTGAGACGTCATAGAGGTGCTTTGTGACTTCATAGAGGTGCTTTGTGACTTCATAGAGGTGGTTTCTGACTTCATAGAGGAGCTTTGTGACTTCATAGAGGTGCTCTGTGTCATCATAGAGGACCTTTGTGCAGTCACGGAGGAGATTTGTGACTATATACCCGGCAGTGAGATGTCATAAACGTGCTTTCTGACTTCGTAGATGGGCTTTCTGACTTCATAGAGGAGCTTTGTGACTTCATAGAGGAGGTTTGTGTCATCATAGAGGGCCTTTGTGCAGTCACAGAGGAGATTTGTGACTACATTCGAGGTATTGAGATGTCATAGAGGTGCATTGAGACGTCATAGAGCTGCTTTGTGACTTCACAGAGGGGCTTTGTGACTTCACAGAGGGGCTTTGTGACATCACAGGGGAGCTTTGTGACTTCATAGAGGAGTTTTGTGTCATCATAGAGGGCCTTTGTGCAGTCACAGAGGAGATTTGTGACCTCATACAGGGCATTGAGAGGTCACAGAGGTGCTTTGTGACTTCATAGAGTGGCTTTGCAATATCATAAATGGGCTTTGTGACATCATAGAGGAGCTTTGTGTCATCATAGAGGGCCTTTGTGCAGTCACAGAGGAGATTTGTGACTACATACAGGGAATGGAGATGTCATAGAGGTGCTTTGTGAACTTTTTAGAGGAGCTTTGTGATATCATAAGTGGGCTTTGTGCAGTCACAGAGGAGCTTTGTGACTACATACAGGGCATTGAAACGTCATAGAGGGACTTTGTGACTTCATAGAGTGGCTTTGTGGCATCATAAGTGGGCTTTGTGACATCAAAGTGGGCTTTGTGACTTCATAGAGGTGCTTTGTGACTTCATAGAGGAGCTTTGTGTCATCATAGAGGGCCTTTGTGCAGTCAGAGAGGAGCTTTTGGACTACCTACAGGGCATTGAGTTGGTATAGAGGGGCTTTGTGACCCTATAAAGGGGGTTTGTGATATCATAAGTGGGCTTTGTGACATCACAGGGGAGCTTTGTGACTTCAGAGATGAGCCTTGTGTCATCATAGAGGGCCTCTGTGCATTCACAGAGGAGATTTGTGACTACAGACACCAAATTGAGATGGTATAGAGGAGCTTTGTGACTTCATAGAGGGGCTTTGTATCATCATAGAGGGCCTTTGTGCAGTCACAGAGGTGCTTTGTGACTACATACAGGGCATTGAAACGTCATAGAGGTGCTTTGTGACTTCACAGAGGGGCTTTGTGACTTCATAGAGGGGCTTTGTGACTTCACAGAGGGGCTTTGTGCAGTCACAGAGGAGCTTTGTGACTACATACAGGGCATGGAGGTGTCATAGAGGTGCTTTGTGACTTTTTAGAGGAGCTTTGTGATATCATAAGTGGGCTTTGTGACTTCATAGAGGAACTTTGTGACTTGATAGCGGTGCTCTGTGTCATCATAGAGGGCCTTTGTGCAGTCACAGAGGAGATTTGTGACTACATACAGTGCATTGAGACGTCATAGAGGTGGTTTGTGACATCATAGAGGTGCTTTGTGACTTCACAGAGGGGTTTGTAATTTCAGAAGTGGCTTTTGTGACATCATAGGTGGGCTTTGTGACATCATAGACGTACATTGTGACTTCATAGAGGGCCTTTGTGCAGTCACAGAGGAGCTTTGTGACTACATACAGTGTATTGACACGTCATAGAGGTGCTTTGTGACATCATAGAGGTGCTTTGCGACTTCACAGAGGTGCTTTCTGATATCATAAATGGGCTTTGTGACATCATAGGTGGGCTTTGTGACTTCATAGAGGATCTTTGTGTCATCATAGAGGACCTTTGTGCAGTCACAGAGGAGCTTTGTGACTACATACAGGGCATTGAGACGTCATAGAGGTGCTTTGTGATTTCATAGAGGTGCTTTGTGACTTCATAGAGGTGGTTTCTGACTTCATAGAGGAGCTTTGTGACTTCATAGAGGTGCTCTGTGTCATCATAGAGGACCTTTGTGCAGTCACAGAGGAGATTTGTGACTATATACCCGGCAGTGAGACGTCATAAACGTGCTTTCTGACTCCGTAGATGGGCTTTCTGACTTCATAGAGGGCCTTTGTGCAGTCACAGAGGAGATTTGTGACTACATACAGTGTATTGACATGTCATAGAGGTGCTTTGTGACATCATAGAGGTGCTTTGCGACTT
The DNA here is from genome assembly GCA_031468815.1 of Morus bassanus. Classification (NCBI taxonomy): domain Eukaryota; kingdom Metazoa; phylum Chordata; class Aves; order Suliformes; family Sulidae; genus Morus; species Morus bassanus. Next base: position 81,938 of record CM062593.1, read on the forward strand.
CACAGAGGTGCTTTCTGATATCATAAATGGGCTTTGTGACATCATAGGTGGGCTTTGTGACTTCATAGAGGATCTTTGTGTCATCATAGAGGACCTTTGTGCAGTCACAGAGGAGGTTTGTGACTACATACATTGCATTGAGACGTCATAGAGGTGCTTTGTGACTTCATAGAGGTGCTTTGTGACTTCATAGAGGTGGTTTCTGACTTCATAGAGGAGCTTTGTGACTTCATAGAGGTGCTCTGTGTCATCATAGAGGACCTTTGTGCAGTCACGGAGGAGATTTGTGACTATATACCCGGCAGTGAGATGTCATAAACGTGCTTTCTGACTTCGTAGATGGGCTTTCTGACTTCATAGAGGAGCTTTGTGACTTCATAGAGGAGGTTTGTGTCATCATAGAGGGCCTTTGTGCAGTCACAGAGGAGATTTGTGACTACATTCGAGGTATTGAGATGTCATAGAGGTGCATTGAGACGTCATAGAGGTGCTTTGTGACTTCACAGAGGGGCTTTGTGACTTCACAGAGGGGCTTTGTGACATCACAGGGGAGCTTTGTGACTTCATAGAGGAGTTTTGTGTCATCATAGAGGGCCTTTGTGCAGTCACAGAGGAGATTTGTGACCTCATACAGGGCATTGAGAGGTCACAGAGGTGCTTTGTGACTTCATAGAGTGGCTTTGCAATATCATAAATGGGCTTTGTGACATCATAGAGGAGCTTTGTGTCATCATAGAGGGCCTTTGTGCAGTCACAGAGGAGCTTTGTGACTACATACAGGGCATTGAGATGTCATAGAGGTGCTTTGTGACTTCATAGAGGGGCTGTGTGACATCATAGTGGGCTTTGTGACATCATAAGTGGGCTTTGTGACTTCATAAAGTTTCTTTGTGTCTTTATAGAGGGTCTTTGTGCAGTCACACAGGAGATTTCTGACTACATACAGTGTATTGAGATGTCATAGAGGTGCTTTGTGACATCATAGAGGTGCTTTGTGACTTCATAGATGGCCTTTGTGATATCATAAGTGGGTTTTGTGACATCATAGGTGGGCTTTGTGCCATCGTAGAGTTTCTTTGTGCCATCATAGAGGGCCTTTGTGCAGTCACAGAGGAGATTTGTGACTACATACAGGGCATTGAGACGTCTTAGAGGTGCTTTTGACTTCATAGAGGGGCTTTGTGATATCATAAATGGGCTTTTTGACTTCATAGAGGAGCTTTGTGACTTGATAGAGGAGCTTTGTGTCATAGAGGGCCTTTGTGCAGTCACAGAGGGGATTTTTGACTACATACAGGGCATGGAGATGTCATAGAGGGGCTTTGTGACTTCATAGATGGGCTTTGTGACATCATAGGTGGGCTTTGTGACTCCACAGAGGAGCTTTGTGTCATCAAAGAAGGCCTTTGTGCAGTCACAGAGGTGCTTTGTGACTACATACAGTGCGTTGAGACATCCTAGAGGTGTTTTGTGACTTCATAGAGGGTCTTTGTGACTTCACAGAGGGTCTTTGTGACTTCATAGAGGGTCTTTGTGACTTCATAAGTGGGCTTTGTGACATCATAGGTGGGCTTTGTGACTTCATAGAGGAGCTTTGTGTCATCATAGAGGGCCTTTGTGTCTATGACATCATAAGCATCTGCTGAAACCAGGGGCCAGGGTCTGCCTTTAGAAGCAACTCAGCCAGAAGTGACATCACAACCACCGGAAGGAGCCAGGGGCCTGCTTCTGCCATTGCACCTACGGCATCAGCAAAAGCTACCGAAGCCAGAGGTCAGCTCCTGCCTTAAAAGCGAGTCAGCTACAAGTGACATCACAAGCACTGTGACAAGCCAGGGGCCTGCTTCTGCCCTAAGAACTACTCAGGCGCCTATGACATCACCAAAAGCTACTGAAGCCAGGGGCCAGCTCCTGCCTTTAAGGATACTCAGCTACAAGTGACATCACATGCACTGGCACAAGCCAGGGGCCTGCTTCTGCCCTGGTACCTAGTCAGGCGCCTATGACATCACAAGTGGCTGCAGATAGCAGGGGCCAGATCCTCTCCTAAGAATGACTCAGGTATACGTGACATCACAAGCACTGGCAGAAGCCAGGGCCCTGCTTCTGCCCTAGCATATACGCAGGGCCTGTGACATCATAAGCAGCTGCCGAAACCAGGGGCCAGAGCCTGCCTTTAGAAGCGACTCAGCTACAAGTGACATCACAACCACCGGAACGAGCCAGGGCGCTGCTTCTGCCCTAACAACTACTCAGGCGCCTATGACATCACATTTGGCTGAGGAAGCCAAAGGCCTGCTTCTTCCTTCAAAGCGAATCAGCTACATTTGACATCACAAGCACTAGCACGAGCCACGGTTGCTTCTGCCCTAGCACCTACCTCTTCAGGCGCCGATGACATCACAAGGACAGGCACAAGCCAGGGGCCAGCAACTGCCTTAAAAAGCGAATCAGCTGCAAGTGACATCATAAGCACTGGCACAAGCCAGGGTCCTGCTTCTGGCCTAGCAGCTACTCAGGCGCCTATGACATCACCAAAAGCTGCAGAAACAAGGTGCCAGCTCGTGCCTTAAAAACAAATAATTTACAAGTGACATCACAAGCACTGGCACAAGCTGGGGCAGGTTCTGCCCTAGCAGTTACTCAGGAACCTATGCCATTACCAAAATCTGTAGAAACCAGGGGCCAGCTCCTTCTTTAAAAGGAACTCAGCTAAAATTGACATCACAAGCATGGGTAGAAGCCACGGGCCTGCTTCTGCCCTAGTACCTACTCAGCCACCTATGACATCACCTAAAGCTGCAGAAACTAGTGGGGAGCTCCTGCCTTCAAAGCGACTCAGGTAGAAGTGACATCACAAATACCAGGAGAAGCCAGGGCCCTACTTCTACCCTAGCTCTTCTACCCGCTGCTTGCTGGGGATGTGGGCTTCCCGCTGCTCCTGCTTGCTCATGGTGTCGTTCAGGAGCTCCACGTGTGTCAGCTCTGCCTGCCGCTGGTTGTTAAATGTTGTTGTGGTTTAGCCCTGGTCAGCAACTAAGCACCACACAGCCACTCACTCACTCCCCCACCCTCGTGGGATGGGGGAGAGAATTGGAAGGGCCAAAGTAAGAAAACTCGTGGGTTGAGATAAGAACAGTTTAATAATTAAAATAAAACAGCAATAATAATAATATAATGAAAAGGAAAATAATGAGTGAGAGAGAGATGAAACCCTGGAAGAAGGGGAAAAATAAAGAAAAAACCCAAAACTAAACAACAAGTGCTGCAACCGCTCACCACCCGCCGACCGACGCTGCCGGTCCCCGAGCCGCGATCGCTGCCTCACCCGGCCAACTCCCCCCGGTTAATATACTGGGCATCATGTCACATGATATGGAATACCCTTTGACCAATTCGAATCAGCTCTCCTGGTTGTATCCCCTCCCCTCCCGGCTTCTTGTGCACCTGGCAGAGCATGGGAAGCTAGAAAGTCCTTGACTAGTGTAAACACTACCCAGCAACAACTAAAACACCAGGGTGTTATCAACATTATTTACATACCAAGTCTAAAACACAGCACTATACTAGCTACAGTGAAGAAAATCAACTATCCCAGCTAAAACCATGACAAATGCGTACACCTTGCAGACCTGAAAGGAGAGAGGGGGATTTGTAAAGGTAGCCTGGCTCCCACCAGCAAGTGGCTGCTGGGGACTGGCCAGCGGCGGCTGCTGGGAGAGTGGTGCAGCAGCTGGCCACATGCAGAGGAGACTCATCCCCTTGTCCTGTCCCATGCCAAGCTGTCCCATCCATTCCTTGGCACTCACCTGCCTGGGTGGGACATTGAGCTGCCCCGACCGCACCAGGGAGAAATGCTGCTCCTCTCCCTCCTGCTGCTGGTGCCGGGCCAGGCTCCTCTGCGCCGTCCTGCCACCCCTGGCCGCCCAGACCTTGTCTGCTCTCACTCTCATGACCACAGCTCTGCTGTGTGCCCGGTCCTGCTGGGCCGCCGGCTGCTGGCTGGGTCCCTGGTTCCTGGTCAAAACCTTGCCCAGGACCGTACCCACGAGGCACGTGGCCACGTCCTTCACAGCTGCAGCACTGGCTGCGGGGCTGCGTGGGGCACGCCTCCAGCTCTGCACCCTCCCGGCTGTGCCCCCGTCACGGCAGGTGCCCCGAGCAGATGGGACAAGCTGTCAGCGGTTGCTGGCTGCCGTGCTGATGGCCATTTCCCTGCCCCTGGCAGAAGATGCAGAGGGTGCTGCTGGCAGAGGTGGCAGCTTGGGGCAGGTGCTGGCAGCTGCTGGTGGCCGAGCTGCGGGTGCGTGCCTGGGGGCCGCTGCCTGCCTGGGGAGAGGGAGCGAGGCTGGCAGACGGGCTGTGACCTCCTGTGTCACCCTGTTGCAGGGTGCCAGGCTGTCCGTCTGCAAGAGAAGGCAAGCAGAGAGGCGGTGTGACTGTGGCCCTTGCCCCCACACCCTGGCTGGAGGAGCTCCTGCGGCCGGGCTCCCCTGCCGTCCCCAGGGCAGCGCTCAGCCCTGCAGGTGGCTCCTGCCCTGCTCCCAGAGCCGGCTGGGAAGAGGGCTGGTCCCTCCGCAGCCCACGGCGACTTGCGGGAGCACGCCCGGGCAGCCTGCCGGGCACGGCATGGGGGGCTCATCTCACTACGGGCCCCCCTGTCCTGTCGTGCACCTCCCGCCTGCCCGTCGGCAGCTCCTGGGGTCGGGAAGACGTTCGGCCCCGTCTCCGTTGGGCTCCCTACCTGTGTGCGGCGGCTCCCAGCAGCCTGCAAGCTCTCTGGGCAGGGGAGCCGTGGCAGCCTGTCCCCATGGACGGACGAGGCCCGGCTCCGTCTGCTCTGCGACGCTGCCTGCGGCTGCCTGCAGCCCACCTGCGGGCAGGAGGAGGAGGAGGCGTGGGATGGAGGCGGCTGCCTTGGCATAGCGGCCCCCACAGTGCCGGCAAGCCCGGCACCAGGGCAGCTCCGTGCAGCTCCATCCCACCACCGGCCTCTCCCTCCTGCCCTGTCCCTCACCTGGCTCCTCTTCTGCAGGCTCAGCAGCCTGTTGGCAGGCTGGGAGTGGGCGTTCGCCTCCTCCTCCATGGGCGTCTTGGGCATCCTCGGCCACAGACCTGCCACGGACACCCAGGGCAGCTGCTCCCTCCTGAGGGAGGTGCTCTCCTGGGAGTGGGTGCCCCAGGGCTCTCACTCCTTAAATACCCCCACGGTCACCGCGGGGACCCCCGTCACAATGGCCTCTGGGCACGATGAGGCCCCCGCGTCACAAAGCCCTGGCGCTCGCTATGGAGACGCCCGCGCCCGTGGCTGGCTGCGACCGGCTGCGATGGCTGTGCCCGGCCTGGGGCAGCCCCTGCTCTGCCCTCCGCGAGGCCCCGGCAGGCCCGAGCCAACACCTCCCACATCCCCCTGGTGCCAGCGGCCGCTGCAGAGCTCCGTCCTGCGTGCATTCAGCCGCTGTGGGTGCCACCGCCCCGGCCTCGTCCCCAGGCATTGCGCCCACACGGGGCCCCCAGGCCTGGGGGTGCTGCGGTGCCCGCGCGCTCACAGAAACGCAGGGGAGGTCGCAGGCGCCGTCACGCCGCGAAGCTCCAGTGCTGGCGTCGGTGCTGGCTCCGCTCCCTGTGCTTCTGCCTGCTCCGGGCTGACCGCTCGCGGAAGGGGAAGCATCCGTAAAGTTCGGAACGGGGACGTTTTCAAGAAGCAGCCCTGTGGTTCTGTGAACCTTCTGAGAGCTGGGAGCAGCGCAGTGCTCAGTGCTCAGCCCTTGATGGGACCCGCGCAGCCGCTCCGAGGTAGAGCGCCCTCCCCGCCAGCGCCTCTGCTCTCTCGCCATCCCCGATGGGCTCTCTTGTCCCGGTTGGAAAGGGGTGGTGCTTCCATCCTGGCTGAAGTGCATTCTTCACGGAGGTGACCGGAAGAGGCAGATGTAGGCCTGTCCACCTTGGGCACCTTCCCGAGGGGCTTCTCCTGGGCCATTGCCATGGCCATGTGTGCGTGGCTGTCTCTTTAAGGGTGTGAGTCTAACCGTGTTTGACAAGCTATCATGGCCAAAATTGGCTCCGATCACCACAATCTCTCCCCTGCTGTCTAAGCCATCCATAAATGGCAGAAGTACGGATACAATAGAGCTAACAGAAAAATGTAATTGTCTTTCACTGGTTTAGTACATTCTACACGACCTATCCAATGATCAGTCAAAAAGGACAAGCTTTTATTGATGAGATGCTGATTAGTGAAAGACTCATTTTAAGGCATAAAAAACCAGATAAGGCAACACCAGGCTTGTGCTGATATCAAGCTTAGTGAATTGTTTGCAATTACTGTTTAAAATCATCTGAAATTAGTAGCATTGAATTACTAGTTTTCAGGACAAATGAACGTGTCACATCAAGAGGTTGTGGTCGCCTTTTCACAAAGATCAAGCAGCTTCTATGCAGATACAAAAAATGTACTACCTATGAATTTGGTCTTGTCTACTGGACCGCACTGGAGTGAGACCATCTCTCTCATCAAAGAAAATAATTGAAGGTCGCATCTGGTAGGCCTAGAATGAAAACACAGGAATATTGACATCAGTAAAACAGCACTATTTGAAAGAGAAAATGCATGAAAACCATGACGGTTGGAAAGTCACTGGAACTAGATTTTTCAGACTAGCATCAGGGATCTCCAGTCATTGAGCTAATGGAGTAGGTGGCACGAGTAGCAGAAGACAGCAGCCTACGTCAGCCCACTGAGACCGGGCGACGGGAAACAAATAGGACCAGTAGTGTCTACAGCTGTTTGGCAGCCACTGGGAACAGAGCTGGGACTTACTCAATTACAGGTTCTGGGAGGCAGCAAGCTTCATTATGAATTTAAATGACCATGCTTTCAGCCTGCATCTGTTTCCCTCTGATCTAAAGCCACCATCTCTTCCCTCTTGCAACCTTTTCTGTGGCTGGTTTTGTTGGGTTTTTTGGGGTTTGTTTTTTTTTTTTGGAGGGGGGCATTGCTTTGCGAGGTTTTCTTGTTTGTTTTATTAATCTTTCCCAATGCATCTCAAGATTTCAAGCCCCTAAAAAACCCACTGAAAAAGGAAACACTGACAAACTCGTTTCAGTGGAAGGAACTGACAAAGCACAAAAAGGAGTGAGTTCTTCTTAAAAATGTTGACTACAGAAAATTACAGCTACAGCTCAGACAGAACATACAGCACATTTCAACCTTACCTGATCAAATAACAAACGAAGCTGTCGTTCAGATTCCCCCACCCATTTACTCAGGCAGTCGGCACCTTTTCTCATAAAAAAGGCTATTCTCCTGTCACCTTGGCTACATTCGTTAGCAAGTGCACGAGCAACCCGCGTCTTTCCAGTCCCTGGTGGACCATGAATAGACATCCTCTGCAATTAAAAAGGAAAAAGCGTCACGTAAGAAAAAACATAATGGAAAAGTATGTATTACAACCGCCCATCCCTAAAACACACAACTCTCCTCTCCTAACCAAAATATTTTAAGGTACAAGATAGCAGTAACAGCTGAAGAGTGAGATGAGTCAATACAGATGGAAGTTTTGTGTGTTCCTACACAATTCGACAAGGCAGTAAATCCAATTAATTAAGAGGATAATGCAGATGTACAAAACCTTGAGAACAGATCGCAGTGTCCCAGAGGACACTTCCAAAACTGCTGACAAACTAACAGGGGTGGTCGCAGCACAGTGGAGCCAAACCAGAACAAACTTCAGTGCAGAATCTGAGACTGGGCTAACTTATGAAGCAGCAGGTCATTCTTCAATGATACACTGCATATTCATTCCTGTTGTCACAAAAGACAAGATTTGATAGTGAAACATTTCATTGTCCCTTAAAAATCTTTAAGTTACTCCATTTGGTCTCCCAGACCATCCATTGCTGATGATAAAGGAGGAGGAAGTCTAAAGCTGGGGGGTTGTTCTGCATTTCCAGATAAATACAGCCATCAACTGGAAAAGCCAATACACTGCTGTGTCAAAAAGAATTTCAATGAATGAAGAAGCAAAACACTGGAAGACTTTCTTTTTGTTATTTGTAATACTTTTAAAGTTACTCAAAGCAAAGAATTTAAAGTCTTATTTCAATATACAATGACCGAGTTTTTCTGACCATATTTTTCTGAGCATATAAAGCTAACAATTACATCTCTAGCAATTTCACTTCATAATGCAGAACTAATTTAGCTGTGTAAGAAGTGGACACATTCTTATTTTAGGCCAAGCACAATAAACACTGCAAGGTTCTAGTCGCAAGCCCTATCAATTGTAAAATTGATACTTGAGCACTTGAAAAAAAGAAGAGAGTCAGTGGGAGAGACAAGTGGACTTCCAAACAACAAATGACAGTTGACTACCAGTAGATGATTCCTTCCTGCTTATGAACTAGTCAGGGTCACTTGTACACAGAACGCAAAACAAAAACACCCCAACCTCACCTTTTAAAGGCAAGACACTTTTAAAGTATATTCTCACCACACAGTAAATCTTTGAACCTACATATATTCTGGATTCTATCCATTTTTAGAAATTACTTTTTACTACTTCTAAAGAACCCCATCAATGCTGCTGAAAATTTTGAAGCATGGAAACATATTGATACCTCCGTTGAATATTCTCCTGAAAATGGGTAAATTAGAATTCATAGTTTTAAACAATGTCTGTTACCTTGGAGGTTGCATTTTGAATCGCTCAAAGACTTCTGGTTAAAGAAATGGCAAAATGACCATCCCTTTTAAAGCTGAAATGTGCTCAGAAAGACTTCCCACACCATCAGATCGTACCTAAAGATAAATTCAATGGAACACGTTTTGTATGTTAAAGAAAGCTGCAACCTTGATAAGGTTCCATCAGAAATTACGTGTCAGCACAAAGGAAATGTTCTGGGCAATTTTCAAGTCACTTGAGAGAAAACTGTAAACCAAGGCAGTTATATACAGCCCGTTATTGAACGCTTTCATATGCACCGGAAGCATCTCACTGACACAATGAACTAAAAATACCTACGGAACAATCTATTGGCATTGGATCAACATCAGCCAGGCTTGCTCCAATCTTCATTCGATCCTTGTGAATTCCCTGGAGCTCATCTTTCCGAAAGTTTAGTGGAAGACACCTGATTTGAATTAAGGAGAAAGAGAAAGGCGCTTTCTAACTTAAGATGCAGCTAGAAGAATTTTGCTTTTATCATGAAGGCAAACGAATGCAGAAGACCTTATAAATGAGCATAAACTTCCTAAAGAGTTAAATATCCTTTCAAATTGTTTTACATTTCATGTCTATGAGTAAACAAAGGAAAATGGTCACTCCAGACATTGAACTGAGTTAATTGTTCTAGCAGCTCTTAGCACTTACGAATATCCATGCCAGTCAACACAGCACATACACGAATGCAAGCTTAGAACACGTTATTCCGTATGTGGAGACTGTGAACTGACCTTGATTTGTGTGATGGAAGAACCCCCCAAAACGCACTGACATATTTCAAAGATTTTTTGCTTCTCCTTTCAAAAAGTTACAGCCCAAGGAGGTACTTATTTCAGTGTGGATTAACATTATAAAGGCTGCCCACCACTGCTGGTCCTTCCCAAGGACTTTGGGATGTGTGTGCCAAAAGTCACACATCTGGAAGACATTGGGCTGAAAACTTATTTCTTAGATTGTTATTAAAATAGCTTTTCTAGAGCATTTGTTAAGTAGCAAAACCTCCGTCATTTCCTCTACTTATAACATCTTGTGTTATGGTGGTGTTTTTCTGAACAAACTACTGTAAAACACAGGAGCAGTAGAATTTTACATTAAAAAAATTACATAGAAGTGTTCCTCCCCACAGTCCCGCCTAGAAATCAAAATTGCTTATTAAAAATCAATTATAAACATCCAATTTTAGAGAGTCCAGTTACAGTTGTCAGTACCAACAGGTATGATTAATTATTGCTGCAATTTAGAAACTGTACAAGATGAAGAGGATAACACTTCACGGTTCGGCAGATGCAAACTCCTCGCAAGTAGACTCCTCCCTCCCCTATTCTCCCATTACATTCACCTTCTTAGATCTCTGTTACGGCTGGGCTTCCTACGCCTCTCAAAATGCTCTTCATCATCAGATGAGGATGAGGAGGATGTGCAATCACTGTTGTGGACTGTGTCTCTCTGTCTGCAAACGTTTAAACAAACAAGTAAAAAAAATAAAGTACACACACTAAGTAACATCAACATTTAAGCAAATTCTATCTAACTCAGAATTTACTTCCAGATCTATGATGCTTCCAGATCACTGTACTCCCTACGAACCTCATCTCAAAGTACATGACATGATTTTCCTTGTGAGAGCAAAATTTAATTTTTCTTAGGAAGGTTAAATGTTTAACTCTTTTGCAAAGAATTTTCATAAACAAGTTTCTCATGTTGTCCAATCTCTCTCTCTCTCTCACACACACACAAATCGAGTTTCACTTAGCATTATGTAGCCACTCTGTGAAACATAAACCTTTTTAACTTATTTAAAAATTTGGCTTCAAAAACCCTTCCTTCCAAACCTGTCTGCTTTCAAGGATGCTAAACAAAGTGCTCATATCTAGCAAGAGATGGCGTTCTCCACACTCTGACTGCTTACAGGATCCAAAACCCCTTTGTCATTACTATTGCAATTTATAATTTATAATTTCATTTAGCTTTTTTCTTGTTTAAGGACAGTTTCATACAGAAACATTAACTGATTCCAAAGAGAAACCAGAATCAATGTCTGAGTGATTAAAAAATAAATTCCACTAAAACTTCCATACAGGCTCTCCCTCTCACTAGATTACCTTCAGTTTTAAGAAAATAATTTGTACCCTTCAAGATGAAATAGTAAGATTTTCACAGGGAGATTCTGGCTTCAATTCCAGAACAAAAGGATTTCAGTTACACAATCTCAGCCACAACCTCCATAATCACCTTATCACTGACCACAAATACTGCCTTTTCAAAAAATCTAATGGCCAATAAAAAGCATAGTCTCCCCCCACCCCAATATTTGTTTTCTTTATACCCTCAGAGTACCACAACAAAAATCACACTATTAATCTGTAATTACCACCAATCCCAAAACCCTTGAAAGCATTATTCAGTAATGTGACTGACAGCGCTATTGATAAATACGAACTACCATTAACCATACACCAACCTGTTAGTTCTTTTGCAGCAAGAGCCTTGTGGCTGAGGACTTCTACATGAGCGTCTCTGTCTGACAGGTGAAGACCGGCCCGAAAAAAATAGCTTATGTGGTCTTGGTTCTGTTGAAAGCAAAGTATTTATAACAATATTACAAGCAACTTTAAGAGAAAGCAGGATAGTGAAAGAGGCAGAAAATGTGACGTGTTTCACCCATCTCTAATTTCAGGGCAAGTTTCCAGTGATTTGGGAGGGTTTTTTTTTTTTTTTTTTTAAAGCAGTACACAGTAGAAGTGAAAAAGCACACACCTGCTTTTTAAGGAGAACTGAAAACCACAAGAATAAGGTTATCAAGTCTGTTTAATTACTGTTCTTTCAAGACACATAAGTAATTTTTTTACTGAAAACCAACAATAACTATGCACAATGGCGAAGAAATATCGTGTGCACAGGATACATATATTTAGTAAAATTTACTTGCAGAATGAAGGTAAGAAATGTAAATAGAAGTTGAGTGTGTATATATATTTTCATTAAAAAGAAAAATCTCACTTAGATGCAAGAAATCAGCTCTTAAGGGAAACTGGGCATACAACCTACTTTCCAATGGAGCTTGATAGCGCCCAACAGTTTTCCTCTGTCAAAAGTCCTAACGCTTTCGAGTGTCTTCACCATCATCATCTTTCTCTGCACTTTCTTCTGATGAAACTACAGGACATCGACATAACATTGAACTGTTGAAGTACTGTTGCAAATTATATTAAATTCAAAATGCACTACACAGATGCCTACAGGTTTTACTATTACCTTCATGTTAATGACACAACAGATCTGAACACCTGCAAAACCTTAAGACCAATTTATGCAAGACACATTCCAGAAATTACAAAACACAGAGGAGCGTACATAGAGATATTGTTCTGGCCTCGCTCAGCTTGCTGGGTGACTTCTCATCAGTCTTAGTAACAACAGTTCTGTCACCTTGCTTAGCTAAGGTGCAGCTCCTATGCAAACCACTATTTCAGAAAGTCATTTCTTCTTATTTTGAGAGAGTGTTTCGAGGAAATGTTTTTAACCCTCTATAGTGGTAAGACTAAGCATGGTAATCTAGCTCCAAGTCCTAGCTCTGCCACAGATGACATGAGCAATAATGGGCAGGTCACAGGTTTGAACTTCCCCAATCAGAAAATAATATCAAATGCATACAGTTTTATGTCACTAGCTTCTGTAAAGTCACTTGAAGTTCTTCCACGGAATTTGGTAGGAATGCAAAACACAGAGTATAATTATCTAGCAGGTCCTTAATAGTACCCTCTCACATTAATAGCTGGACTCCGGGTAAGGAATGTACATGCTCTGCTGACCTCCCTGCTCACTAAAATTAAGTAAATTTTATTCCCTGGAAAGCACTACCCTTTTTTTTCTTCCCCACAAAGGGTCTCACTGCTTTCTGAATGCAAGAGAAGTTACACAGGGTCTATACACAGCACACGGAAAACTGAAAAATTCTTTTGGCATCACTGCCATCCCCAGTCCTTGGTACTCCAGCGCTTCTGTCACAAAGGCATGGATTCCTCGGCTTTTCTGCTCTGCTAGTCCTTCCCCTTGCTCCACTCATCTTCTTTACACCAACACTGACACACTTTCCCCACTCCTTCCTGGCATGCTTTTCATTATACAAGTATTCTAGTTTAGTTTCTTCCCAATTTAAAAGTCCAGAGTTTACACTCTGATCACAGATGAATTGCCACATACCCTTATTTCCCATTCAACAGACTATTTATAATTACTTTCTGCAAGTCTCTCCTGCCCAACACCCTGTGATCCACTCACTTGAACCAAGCCATATCGTTCCTCCCTCTAGGCTGCCAAGGCCTTAAAGCTGCTCTTACTAAGGCCTTGAGTTGATATTCTCCTAACTACATCTCCAAATCATGAGCTCGCTGTCCTTCTCCCTCACCAGCCAGAGCCCTTGGCACACTCGATCATGTTTCTTTTTGTTAATGCCTTGCCCTACCTCGGTTTCTTTAGGTCAGCCTCTCGATGGACTCCTCCTGTGGCTCCAAGTGTTCCCTCGCTGCTCTGCGAGGAGGTCTGATGACCGAGGTGCACACCTGGGAGCCACAGGCTAGGTCTGAACTAATAACAGGCCTAAAAACAGGCCACGGACTGTTCTCTGGCCTGTTTGTGATTAGGAGCAAGATCACCCCAGTGCTCATTAACACCTGGACAACTAGCCTGAACCTTTTTGTAGGTCTCCATTGCCAGTGGTCAGTCTAACATGTGCAAGACACCGCCCTCACTGGGTGTCTCATAAATCATCTCTCATTCAAGTTCTGATGGTCAGACAGGTCATCAGGCGCAGGGCACAGTCAGACAAGCGTACTGACCAGCCAACTATTTACGTGTGACTGACCCTTTTTATCCCCTTGCCCCTCTACTTTCCCGTTCTTGTTCCTCCCAAAACCACCTAAACTCCTCCCGTGTCCCGCTTTAGGTTCCTGCCCTAAAGATCCCATAGTAAGTCCTGTGTGAACTGCTTGCTGTGACGGCCCTGGGATGGGCCTGGGAGTAGCCCGGCAGGGTATTATTTGGGCTCCCTCCTGCCACTGGCTCTCTGAGCTGGGCTGTGGGTGTGCAGAGAAGGTCTATCACAAAACCCAACGCTGGTCGGCTCAACTATCGCCACATCCTTTTCTGTCCTTAAGTACAGTCTCACCCCATTCTGTCCATCCAGAAATCTCCTACAAGGATCGCTGGACTGACTGCCTTCATCACAGCTATCATTCTCCTTAAAACCTTAAAGATTTCCCCCCTCACCTCAAACATCAAATTAATACGGCCTTTTATGATTCAACCTTATTCCTCGTTATTTCTCACTGAGTACTGGATGACAGCTCCTCATTACAGGCCCGACAGCACCTTCCACTGACTGCCTGCTAAACACAAAAATGAACAACACTATCTTCTCCCCTGCTGATCTTCACACTCGGGAGCAGCTTTCCATACACATCTGGCAGCCTCCCTTACTTCCTGAAAACTCTTGCTGTGCTGCTCAAAACCACAAAAACTGTCCTGCTCCTGCTGTAGCGAGATCACTCTTTCTCCTTCAGAGTAATACCAGCCATTCCTTTGCATTCCCACCTGTGCACAGCCTCTGGTGCCTTTTATCTTGTAAGCATTTTGGAAAAGCACCCATTTTTTTTTTCCCTCTGAATACCTGTTCTGAGCTCACTACAGTACAGCCCTAGAGTCCGTGACTATGGCTTGTAATGTCAACAGCATTACAGATTTTTTTAACAGATGAAAAATACCCAGTAGTTCAGCTCGTCTCACTTGTCTAGAAAAGCTTTTGGCTAGAGCATAGTAAAGAAAATTTAAAACAGAACTCATCTGCAATGCCACCTTGGTTATCAGCTTTGCCACCTCTTTGGATTTCTTTCTTTCCTCCAGAGTATATATTGAGGTTTTCCTAATTAAAAGAAACAAGAAAGGTCAGTCACAAATATGAAGAACACTCAACATGGGCATTTTTGGTGCCTATATAGTAACATTATCAAGGCACCTCATATACACAGAAGATTAAATTAAGGTACAGGAGGAGAGAATAGGAACATCATTCTGGCACCCAGGATTAGTAACAAGAATTTCTGCTCTAAAACAGGCTTTAGTACATGTGATAGTTACTTATCCAGATACAAAACTGAGCGTATCAGTTAATCACAGGTTAATAATCCAAGAGTGTGGCAGAACCCAGGAAAAAGCAATTCCTAGCAGACAAAAAATATTCATACAGGCATTTGAGAGAGGATATACAAAGTACTATGGACAATTCTGGTTTCATTAAAAAAAAAAAAAAAGGGCACGGAGATCTAAAAAAAAAAAAAAACCACCTGTGAAAGCAGGTTATGAAGAAGTTTAAAAAACGAAGTGCCTGTCATTCCAAAGGACAGTAGAAGAACTTAAGAGAGCAAAACTAAGACAGAGGAAATATGATTGCTGTGTATAATTTTAACAGAAGTCCCTCTAGGGACAGAGGACTACTTAAGCTCACAGGCAAGGCTGGCAGAAAACCAAACATACATAAAGCAGACATCAATGAATTCAGTTTTCAGTAAGATTTGAAGTGAAAACCCAAGCCCTGAAAGAGCTGTTTGTAAACAGTGTCCATTCAAAAATCGTAAGCAAATGCAGAAAGCGTAGAATAAGACATGCCTGTCAGCAGATCACTGCTATTTCATGTCTTCTGAGGAAGGTATTTCCTCCACCCTTAGAGCATATCTGTAGCATGACCAGAAGGTGACATGTAAGAGTAAAGATAGGCAAGTACAAAAAAACCCCATTTAAAACAGTACACAGAAGCAGTATGACATTTTAATATAGTATGCACAAAGCAAGAGTCGCTGACACTTAGCCAAGTTTTTAAACACTATTTAAAAATCAGGTCAAATGTTTACTTTATGATAGAGAGATGTAATTTTAAGAATTTTTAAGACATTTTAAGAACAAGCGTTTGAGGATTTGCAAACGTACACTGTTTTCAGGTTCATTTTCCCCTCTCGCTGAACACAGTAAGAAAAAAATATCTGCTTTAGTAGGAACAAAAGAATTCTGAAGCCTATAGTAAGATAACAGAAAGAAATTATGGCAGTTTTTAACAGCACTTCAGTTGCTCTGCATGCTAGCTTTACGTAATTTTTAGTTCACAGCCTTCCTCAGACAACAGGTCACTTATTCTTCTCTTAACTGTCATTTAAGTTTCATGTTGGTTTCCCATGACTAGATATGCTGGAAAACACACCCCACTGCTGTTACACTTTGCAAACCTTTCCGAAAACAATGTCAATTTGGGCTTCACAGGGACAATTAAGCCATGGACAGACAGGCAGGGACACTAGGACTGCTTCACTTTGGCTGTATCCAACTTTCCTCAGTATCTTAACTCAACCGAGCGTTATAAAAATATTCGTAAGCACAGAAGAAAAGTTAATTACAAATGAAGGCACTTCTGATGCTAAGAAAATTGATATAGAGGGCAAGTTAAATCTACCAAAAGTCACAACAGAAGGTGATCGTTTTGGTTCACAAGACGACACATAAACCCACCCAGCCCATACATAAAAGATGCTCTAGCAATCCCAAAGGGAAGACACCAGTGTCCTGGGATTGGCTGGCAGTCACTGAGACACCAGTGTTTGGGACTGACTGGCAATCCCAAAGCGAAGACACCAGTGTCCTGGGATTGGCTGGCAGTCACTGAGACACCGGTGTTTGGGACTGACTGGCAATCCCAAAGGGAAGACACCAGTGGCCAATTCAGACATTGGCTGTGCCCAAATTCGTTACACGGGAAGCACCTTCCGAATACAACCTCCCACACATGCTCTCAGACAGCCGCAAGCACCTGTTTCCCAAAAACGCAGGTTAAACAGCTCGGCTGCGAAGTACACAGGCCCACACCTTACCTAAATCCGTAGACAGGACCTACCAGCGCAGGCAGAGGAGACCCTACCTCTCAAATGGCAATGGAATGTTAGCGGAGGTTGCTAAGCTAACGTTCTGCAGTCCGAGCCGTGTGACCCTGGCGGAACTCTACTGTGGAAGGCACCTGCAGCCCCGCAGTTATCACAAGGACTTACAGCATACGTAGGGGCACGTAGGGAAGGCTCAGCCTAACCACTGAGTACATTGAGCTCTTGCTGCCAGGAATAACAACACCTTTTCTGTTGTCAAAAGAAGGAGAAAGTCCCCAGCCAATATTATGCCATACCACAAAGGCTTGCTAATAAGGCTCATTTCAGGAGCTTTGCAAGGTGATGAAAAAAACCCACTTACTTTGTTTTAAGTTTGTCAAACAAAACAGATTGATTTGTAGTGGTGTAACGGCTCTGTCAAAGTCTGCAGCTTCAGCGGACCTCCAAATCCCCATTTTCTTTGTGGACTTGTTCTGCAGCCTTTGCATCAGCTCTGGTCTTCAGTGTTCTGGGGACTAAAATGCATTAATATAGAAAATATTCTGAGACAGAAAATATGTTATTCCCTTCATTTCACCGTTGCTCTAGTAAAAGGTAAAAAAATCTGCAGTGGATTGATTTTTTCTTTAAACACAAAATTACAAGCTATTGTCATGACCACAGTATTCAATTACTTATGTTTAAACTACCTACTTAAAAGCATGACTTGCATTAGCACCTTTTTAATAGACTGGCAAGCCAATCTGAGAAAAACAAACATGCAGCTTTTGTTCCATGCAGGAGGCAAGTTTATTCCAGACTGTCCCTGAAGGTGTCCTGGCCCTGGCCCTGGCCCCACAGGTGCCCTGTCCCCGGCCCCACAGGTGCCCTGTCCCCCGTCCCTGTCCCCAGTGTCACCCCTACACCTACCCTGTCCCCATCCCTCTCCCTACAGGTGTCCTGTCCCCACTGGAGCCCTGTGCCCAGCCCGGTCCCTCCCTGTCCCCCTTGCTGTGCCCAGTGTCCCCACTCAGTCCCTATCCAGCAGGTCCCCTGCCTGCTTCATCCGGTGCAGCCCCAACCACTCGCTGGTGCTGGCGCAGGACAGGACCCTGCTGGGCTGCGCCTGCGGGGCTGGCGGCCGCCTGCCGGGGTGGCCCCACAGCAGCGTCAACTTTGTCTGCCTCTGCGTCACAGTGAGACTGGGGGACACTGGGGACCCCACTGGCACCACAGGGGACTCCCCGGGCAGCCCCTTCCCCCCTTTGCCTCCCCTTGCCCAGGTCCCCCACTCAGTCAGTGGCCTCAGCACCTCCCGCCATTGCCTCCTCCTCCGCTGCGGCCATGGCGTTGGTGGGCACGGCAGGGCCGGGAGCAGCAGCCATGTCGCTGGTGCTGGTGGAGACGCCAGTTGTGCCCGGGGCATCCACAGTCAGGCCCACCCTCTGTCCGCAGGTCTCCCTGGGCCACTGCCGTGAGGATTACAAGGGCATCTTTCCTCTTTCCAAAATGGGATGCCTACCTCTTGCTAGGGGACTGGAAGGGGGAGGATGAAGCCTGGGGACGGAGCCCAGAGGTGCAGTTTCTGCACAACTCCAGCCTTATCCTTTTTCCTTTGCTCCAACTTTTTAATGCCAGCTCAGTGGTTTGTGCTTCCTGCATTGCTCAGTGGGCATCCCATGTTTACTGCATCACGTCACATGGGAGAGCCCCTCTTCTCTACCTCTTGTTAGGGGGAGCAGCGCTTGCACAGCGTCAAGGGCTTTTCTGCTCCTCGCACTGCCCCGACAGCGAGCAGGCTGGGGCTGCACAAGGAGTTGGGAGGGGATGGATCCAGCCGGGACAGCTGAGCCCAGCTGACCAAAGGCATATCCCACAACACAGGACGTCGTGCTCGGCCATAAAACTAAGGAGTGGAGGCTGGCAGGGGCTGCCCTTGCTTGGGGACGGGCTGGGCATCCGTTAGTTGCCAGTGAGCAGTTGCTTTCTTTTGCATCACTTGCTTGTCTTGATTTTATTTTCTTCTCTCTTTGTTGGTGGGGTTTTTTCCTTACTGTTTGTTTTTAAATTATTATTCTGTCTTCATCTGAACCCGCAACTTCTCTCACCTTTACCCTCTGATCCTCCCTCCCATCCCACTGCAGGGCAGGGAGCGAGCAGCTGGGTGGTGCTGAGCTGCCAGCCAGGGGTAAACCACGACAACCTGTGAGCAAAATAGCTGACAGGGGGAGTGCTCATCCTTCCTTCTCCGTCATGCTGTGGGCATCCACTGATTCACACTGGAGCACACGAAAGCCTCAGCAGTCCGGCTGCTGTTGGAGCTCCTTTGAAAACTTTTTGGGTGA
Organism: Morus bassanus; assembly: GCA_031468815.1. Taxonomy (NCBI): domain Eukaryota; kingdom Metazoa; phylum Chordata; class Aves; order Suliformes; family Sulidae; genus Morus; species Morus bassanus. The sequence goes on from CM062593.1 coordinate 100,907, forward strand.
GCTGAGGTATTCATGCTGTTCAGCGTGGCAGTTAATCTATACCACCACCAAGGGTGGTCAGAGGAGACCAGGCCCTTCCACATCTCCTGTGTCACGGCACTCAAGCACCAGGCCGGGGGTCTGCCGGGTGCGGCGGCACGCCCGGCACCCCAGGAGCTCCCATCAAGCTCGTGCCCAAGGCTTGCAGGGCCCCGGGTCCCTCCGATGTCTCTTCCCTGGCCTCCCTCAAGGTCTGAGCATCTGCTGGGGACTCTCCCAGAGTCAGCTGAGCCAGGGCGCAGGGGAAGGCTTCCCACAGCACTCACTAACCGCCAGCACACCCCCTGCACTGTCAGAGCCCACAGGGAAGGACGTCTGCCCGCTGCCCCACGACGCTTCCTCACACCCAGACGGACCCCGGGCACAGGCCCACCGGCGCTCCCCAGGAAGGGGCAGAGTAACATCACAGAGCTTCGCTTCCCCAACGGCAAGACCAAGACCGACCTGTGGCCCGGAGGAGCGAGTAGTTCTGGACGTCGGGTCCACCATCAGGCCCAGTTCTTCCTTCTGCTCTTGGATTTTCTTCATGAGGTCACGAGGCGAACCGCTCTCTGCCGGATGAAGGTTCTGACCACAGCTCTGGGGGAACAGCAGGCATTAAACGTGGGCGTGCTGCGATGGGTCTGTGATGGAGGGAGGAGGTCCGTGCTGCAGAACCTCCCAAAGATCACCCCTTCAAAGAGAAAGATGCAGGCAGCGAGCAAAGGCAGACGCAGACTGACACACAGGTCATGCTGAGCCAAACCAGAATGCGCTCAGGCCCTCACTGCTTTGGGACTGTTCAGCTGAGGCTTTCCAGGACTGACCGACGACTTGAGACCGGGGCCATGCACTGCAGCGTGACAAACACGCCCAGAAACGGCCAAGGCTACAGCAGAGGCCTGCAGCCCAAATGGAGGTGAAGAAACAGTACTGCCCCCTCCCCAGCCCAGGGACCCTCACCTGCCCCGGCCCCACACCTCAGGCTGCTACCGCTGTCCCAGGAACAGCATCCCCACCCCACGCTGCTACCATCGCCCCCAGTACCTGCATCCCCCACCCCACTGCGAGCAACCCCCACAAGTATCTCCTGGGCACCCCCGCAAGGGGACACCCCAAGGGCTCTCTCATGAAAATCTCATGCCCTAACTATTGCACCAATTCCTTTGGAGAGGATGAAATTGGATCAAGTTCCTTAAGACAGACAGAGAGGCAGACAGAGGTCCATCTAGTTGACATTGTGTACTGCACAGCCATGGTTCAGTCAGCACGACTGAAGGACCCCGGCTCATTGCAAGGACAAGGACAGCCCACAACCTGAAGAAGAAAGGACACCCCTGCACTACCCAGATCATGCCAGCATCCCAGCCCCTCCGACACCTCTGCTCAACCCTCCCCCTAGCTGGCATCAGAGATAAGGAACTGCAGCAAGACCGACTCCAGCAACGCCTAGATCAAGAAAGATGCAGACGGATGACAACACCACAGAATTCGAGGCACTTTACAGAACAGCAGTGCGCACGCGTGTGGGGTGTGTGTCTGCATTAAATAGCGACTGGTCAAATCGTGTTGGACCTGAACGCTTGAACGGTATAAGAACCATGTGTAAGACCGCATTCAGGGTGCCCCAGTTTGAGCGGGACAACTCGTGCGCACACATGCAAGAATTCCTCTTGCAATGCTATACTTTGCATCCCAGCCTCTCTCCTCGGTCGGCACGGGCCAGTTGCCAGATTTTTCTGACAGCTCCCCAGCATGGCCACATGGTACCAGTACCAGCACCGGTTCTACCACAGTTGGGGGCAGCATTTCTCTCCACCCCGGGTCAGAGGAGGAGGACAAAAACAACCCAAAAGTGCATCAAACACCACCCCCCCCCCCATCCCCACCACTGGGGCGGGACAGGTCAGCACACACATGTCGGCATCACAGGGCCACCAGTGCTGGCCCCGTCCCTTCCCCTTGGACAGGAAATTCACCTCCCCGCAAAAATCATGCTTGGGATAGGAGATCGTGAGGATGGGAAACTCTTGGGATAGGAAACCATCACGGGGCTGAGAAATCACTGTTGGGATGGGAAGCCATCATTGTTGGGATGGAAAACCATCATGGGGATGGGAAGTCAGCACTGAGGACAGGAAATCATCAGCAGGATGGGAAATCATTGAGATAGGCACTTGCTGAGGCATGAAAAATCAAACCCTGGCAAGGCTGCCTGAGGCAGGTGCTGGCTGAATGATCGCCATGGGGACGGAACCCCAGAGCACTGTTTGCCCCAAACAAACCCCACACTGACCAAGGGCCATGCCAGGTACAGCAGCAGGCTCCCGCTCCTCCTGGTGCTCCTGCCCTCCAGGTAACCCCCAACCGGCTCTGCCCACCAATACCTCACCCCAACACCCCTCTTTGCTTCCCCCAACAGAGAGATTCCCTCTCCGGCTGCCAATGGCTTCGGAGGTGCCCGGCCTGAGCTTCACCACCTCAGCCATACCGACACCAGTCAGTGCCTGTGTGCTGCCCTCTGTCCCGGGGCTGGTGGTGTCCGGTGAGCCTGCCCAGCCCCACACCATCACCTACCAGCTGGCCCAGGACACCATCTGGCAGGGGGTGCCAGGGCCCCTGGGGGCCCCGGGGCAGGTGGTGCAGCTCCCCACTGGGGTGCAGCTCCCCGCCATGGCTGCTCCCTGTCCCCCTGCCTATGGCTGGGGACAGCAGGTGGTGATGGGGACGCTGGTGCCCCAACAGCCGATGCGGCTGGGGCCGCAGGCCATGGTCCAGGGGGACCCCCTGTACCCCACAGGCTCCTGCCCACTGCGAGTCCCAGCCCGCCCCAGCACACCACCACCCTGCTGCCCCACGGCTCAGCATTGGGTCCAGGAACCCCCTGTGCTCCACACCCTGCCCGGCAGTGCCCAGAAGCTGTCGAAGGGCTTAAGAAGGATGCGGTACCCATCAAGGACAGCATCCCTGCTGCCAGCCCCCACCAGCCTGCCCTGGCTCCGCCGACCAGCAGAACAACGATGAAGCCCAGAGGTGAGCTTTCAGGGGTGGCAGAGCTCGCGGGTGGGTGCCCTGAGCCAAGGAAAGCTTGCATCACCCCGGGGGTTGGGTTGGCTTTGTTTGCTTTTTCAGCAGCAGAGATCACCCCAGCAGCCCCGGAGAAGCCCATGGACCTGCCTGAGCTGGGGCCAGATGCCTTCGCTGTGGCCTTTCCTGAGCTGGCAGAGGACACCACCACCAGCCATGTGCTCGCCTGGCTTGACACCAAGGACAGAGAGGACACTGTCCCTAACGTGCCTGACAGTCCCAGCTTGACCACCTTCCTCCACGAGCTCCCTGACCTGGCTGAGTACGTGGCAGAGGGTGGCTGCTCCAAGGACCGAGCAGCGGTGGTGAGGCTGGGGGACAGCAAGGAATCCCTTGACGATGATGCTGACTCCATCAACTTCCTCAACGGATTCCCTGACCTCTCCGAGTATGTGGTGGAGGGTGGCTATCATGATGAGCGAGTGGTAGCAGCAGGGCTGGGGGGACAGCAAGGACACTGTCCCTATACGTCCTTGATTTCCCCAACAGCCTCGCCACTGCTGCTTTCCTCGATAAGGTCCATGGCTTCTCCGTGTATGTGCCAGATGGCGACTGCCCCCAGGACCAAGCGGTGGTGGCGCGGGTAGGGGACACTGAGGACACCATCTTGACCACCAATGTCCCCAACTTGACCACCGAGGCCCTCGATGAGCTCCCGACCTCTCCGGGTATGTGGCAGAGGGCAGCTGCCCCAAGGAGTGAGTGGCGGCGGTAGGGCTGGGGGACGGCGGGGACACCATCCCCAACGTCCCTGACTTGACAACCTCCCTCAACAAGCTCCCCCACCTCTTGGAGTACAGGGCAGAGGGCAGCTGCAAGGTGGAGCAGTTGGCAGCAGTGATGCTGGTGGACGGCGAAAACATCCTTGCTGATATCCCCAACAGCCTTGCCAGCACCGCCTCCTTCAGCAAAGTCCCCGACTTCCTGGAGTACAGGGCGGAGGGCGACTGGCGCGAGGACCGCCTGGCAGCGGCGATGCTGGGGGATGCCGACCCCTTCTGGGGGGTGCCGGCCTCCCCCTTGCAGAACCCCAAGGGGACCCAGGGTGGGGTAGTGGCAGTCCTCCCCACCTGGCTGCCACAGAGTCCCTCACAGTCTTCTGAGGAGAGCTCCCCGGAGACTTCAGAGGAGACTTCAGGGGACAGTCCTGTGGAGAGTCCCCAGAAGGATCCCCTGAAGGCTCCTCCAGAGAGTCCCCTGCTCAGCCCCCTGCGGATCCCGCTGCCGAGTCCCTTAGCCAGACCCCGGCTGCACCCCCAGCGTCATCCGCCCCGTACAGCCCAACTGGTGCAGGAGGCGCTGCGGAGGCAGCCCCACGTGGGTTTGACCTGCTTGACGCTGCCGCCGGGCGTCACCTCCTGCCGGGTGGGGCCCACATGGGGAGAGGCGGGCGGCAGGCAGGCCAAGCACCCCGCGCCGGCCGGCACCCCCCAGACACAAGAGACGTCCCCGTGGGACACCCAGGAAGAAGAAGATGGTGGTGAGCTGGGTGCCAAAAGACTCAAAAAGCCTGTGGGATGGAAATCTGGACGGGGACGGTGCAGCGCAGGCGGCAGCGGGCAGCAGGCAGGAAGCAGCAAGCAGAGAGCGTCCAACACCCACACTCTGCCCGCCAAGAGACCTAGAGTCCGGGGGGACGCCAGGGGGCAAAGGCCCTTCACGCAGCACAGGGGACAGGTTTAATGCAGCCGGCCACCGAAACACCATAGCACGGAGGCCTTGAACTGCTGCTCTGGGGCTCCGGCCCTCGCCCTGCCCCGGCCTGGCGACCATCGCCCGCTCTGCTCCCACAGACCCCACGCTTGCGGCTACGGCTCCCCGCTGCCCGGGGGCTGCGATATGTTCCACGGAAAACACACCGCTGATGGATGCCAGCACAACCGGTGTCAGGGTCCGGCCAGGCCCCGCAGCTCCCGGCAGCACCGGGCCGCACGCCGCTGCAGCACCCCGGGGCAGCCCCCGGCAGGCCCCAGGCCAGGAGGAAGCCGCGGAGCAGTGGGCGCAGGGGCAAGGCCAGGCAGATGCGCTCACCGCTCCACTGAGACACGAGAGCCCCCTCTGCCCACCATGACAGCGCTGGTCCTGGGCCCACCCATCGCCTCTTCCGCTCCCACTGCCTTGGCCCTGCGCCCCCGCTGGCATCCCCACCGCAGGCTGGAACCGGTGTCCCCAGGAGCACCATCCCCACCGGGGCTGAGGACGCCCCGCACCGCCCTGAGGGCACGCTTGCTCAACTCCATCCAGAGTTTCCACCCGCTGGGGCACACAGTGAAGGTGGTGGGGCCGGTGCGCCAGCCGCCCGACCCGGAGCCCCAAGCCGGCCCCAGCGTGGCCCCCAGGGTCCCAATTCCCTGACAGCCGCCCCGAGACACAGCGCAGCGCCAGCTGCCTCAAGACCCCTGCTGACAGCAAGGACGCGGCACCGGTGGCACCATCGAGCAGCAAGGCGCACACCAGGGCTGCCGCCAAACCCCAGCAGCTGAGCTGGCTGCGCCTGTCACCCACGGGGGGCCAAACCCCACAGGAGGGACTGCTGCAGCAGCTGCACATGCCGCCGCACCCTCCTGCTGACTCCCTGCTATCCCTCAGCACTTGGGGGGGCCTCACGGCTGCACCCACCCCACTGGAGGAGCAGGAGCAGTCCGTGCCCATCACACACAAGCAGCGGCCCCAGCGGGAGCACGTGAAGAAGCTCGGGAGCGGGCAGCCCTGCAGATGTCACTGGGACAGCTGCAGTTTTTGTGCAGAGGGAAATCGACATGGAGATAGCCAACGAGTGTGGCTACCCATACCCCACCGGTCCAGCACCGTCCCCCGCTCTTGTGACTTGCCTTTTCCTCTCCAGCATTTGACTACTGACAGAGGAGTGCACCAATGACGGCCTTGTTCTACAGCTTACTTCCAGGTGCCCTGTGAGGTCTTTTGACCTACTGTGGTCAAGACAGTCTTATCCTGCTCTAGCTCATTTGCCCATAAGAATAGTAAAGGAAGAAGCAGCTACCAGAAGCTTCAGCAAACAGTTTGGCAAGCTATTGTGGCCTGCTTCCACAGTCAGAAGACCCAGTGGTGTTAGCAGAATGTCTCATTGCCTTCTCTAGAAAGCCACTGAAAGAAGAATGGCCTCCCTGTCACTACTCATTACCAGCAACAACAGAGTCCTCAGAAAGCCCAGGATTCCTAGTCTTTCACTAGCAGGCCAGTAGCAGTGCGTACTACGGGATGTGGCACTTGTATGCACTTGGAGGCCATTCAAGCTGATTTCAGCTTCACCTGCGGCGGTGGTAGGTGCTGAAGCTTCTCCCCAGCCAAGCGCATTTCTCCTCCTCTCCTACAATTCTCCTCCCTCTTTGTCCCCATACCTTCAGCTGGAAGGTTTCACCGCGATTCAGCACCACCCCGAAAGTGAACTGTTCAGGAGCGTTCCCTGCTCCTCATGCTCTTCCTTCAGGCCCTAGAGAAAGATGGGGCTGCAGAAAACAAGAGCGCCTCGCACACCGTGGCAAGACTGAACTTCAGTTGGTGAAGCACTGCTTTATTTCAGCTACGTAGCCCAAGGAAGATGAGCACCAGGAGAAGACAAGAAGCTGCACCTAGGTGGCATGCCACACTTGCCTACTCAGCGAGTCTAAGCTGCCACTCAGAAAAGGAGCAGATGTTCCCAGTGGGAGGGGGGTAACCTGAGCATCACAAATGCCCACAGGTATTGAAAGCCAAGAAGGTCTAGGATGGTGCACTGCGCCAGCTACCCTTCCCTGTGCCTCCTGGAGCTCCATCTTGCCCCAGAAGCTTCCTTTTGAACGGTACACTGGATAAAAGGGGAATACAACTCCAAGGACCTTGCTGCTTCTGTGAGCCAGGAGGAAGCCGCAGGCCACTGGACTCTTTGACTCGTGCTCACCCCCTGCCTAGAAATGCTGTGCAACACCCGCCCCCCACTCCAGAGAAACCACTCACCTAGACAGCAAAGTCCTTTGGAGCTCTGCAGATACTGTCTCCAGGGAACATTGTCCCTCAAACATTGCCCGTGGTGACTGGTCTGGGAATGATTGGCACAGACAGCTTGACGAAGACTTGTCCCCGTCTTCCCAGCAAGGGCCACCAGTTTCCCAGGTGGTTTTCAGGCTGGAAGGAGAAGAAACTACGTTCACATGGAGAAGGCTGTCCTGGCTCTCGTTCCCGCTATGAGCATCAGAGGATTAAGAACTGATTTGGCCAATCAGCTCTGCTCTGAACCGCAGCCAGTGCCTTCAGTCGGACCCTGCGGGTACCAAACAGAGAAGTAGCCACAAGAATTCACGCCTCACAAGACCCCTTGAGCGGAGAAGCACTTGGATGGCAGGCAGCTGGGTGCGCTACTTGTAGAAGCTCTCCAGCCTCTCCTGGTGCAGAGCAACTCGCCAAGAACAAGCAAGGGACGGTGTGGCTGAAAGGCACCTGCCCAGAGCAGGGGGCAACTAAGGGCCCACCTGGACGAGCCTTTCCTGGAAGGGGAAGCAATTGCTCCCCCTCATCCAGTCCCACCTCCTTCCACTGGCACCATCCAACTCTTCCACTTGTGCAGGCAGCTCAGGGGCACTGCCAGGACAGCTTGCAAACACAGCGTGGGGCCCTCCAGCAGGGCAGGCTCTCAGCGCTCGCATGTGCTCACCGAGAGCCCCAGCGAGCTCACACCCTACACCTCTGCAGGCACCTTTTCCATTCTCCTTCCATGCCACGATGACAGTTTGTATGTTCACTGGGAAGACAAAGACTGCAGGACCAAGCTACCCTGTTAGAAGCTCGCGCGCAGGACCTGGGGCACTGCGGGAGAGGAAGTACTCAGCAGGGAGACACAGGAAGCGAGCAGGTCCAGGCAAGAAGGCAGGAAAAGAAAGCTTTGAGAAGCAAAGGAAAGGATAAAGGCAACACTCAGCAGCATGTTTGGTTTCTCCCCCCACAACCTTTGTTTTTCTGTTTCTTGGTGCTCCTACCTCAAGAATAAGCTCAGCAGACCTCACATAATCCAGCACCAGCAGGGAAGAGAAAAAGACTTTCCACGTCCAGAGGAGATGCGGAGGCAGAGACCAGCAGCCAGCTGCTCCAGCCCCAGCCCTCTCCCAGGTCCCCGTTTCTTGCTTAATTCATTAAAAGAGTTGGCTGGTGGCTTTGCAGTGCCTCTCTCTGCCTGTTGTCATTGGCTTAGCGGGAGGGAGGGTGGCGGGGTTAACGCAGCCCCTGCCCACCCCGCCGGTGGCTGAGCTGGGCTGGGGATGGCGTACATACAGAAAAGTGTATTTTTTTGTATAAAATAATACTATTTTGTTTTTATAAAAAATACATTTTTTTTGTTTATAAATAAATATTTTTATATTATTTTATTGTGTATATGTCTATATATAATATCATATATATCTATACACGTACATACATATATATGTACCTTTCTATACCACCACAAAATACACAGAGGGAAAGGGGGGGGTGTGGCAGGGAGGGACTGGGATGCAGAAGAGGGGTGACATGACCCCAAGGGCCCAGCACTCACCGCAGTTCCTGCTCTCTGCACTGCCATGGCAGTTTTACAGCTCAGGCACTTCTGTCTCTGTCTGTCTGTCCCTTCCTCCCCTCCTCCGCTGTAGCTCCGGTCACTTGACTGCCTTCCACCTAAGAGAATACATTGGTGTCTTACAGCTTGTACCACATGGGGCTTCCTAGAGGCACAGCCTCACACACTGTCGTGGTTTAGCCCCAGCCAGCAACTGAGCACCACACAGCCGCTCGCTCACTGCCCCCACCCCAGTGGGATGCGGGAGGGAATCGGAAGGGCAAAAGTAAGGAAACTCGTGGGTTGAGATAAGAACAGTTTACAAATTTAATAACAATGATAATAATAATATGAAAAGGAAAACAGCATGAGAGAGCGAGAGAGAGAGAGACGAAAAGCAAGGGAAAAAAAACCTAAGTGACGAAACTGCTCACCAGCTGCTGAACGAAGACACCAGTCCCCGAGCCACGATCGCTGCTTTGCCCGGCCAACTCCCCCCAGTTAATTACTGGGTGTGACGTCATATGGTATGGAATATCCCTTTGGCCATTTTGGAGCGGCTGCCTTGGCTGTGCCCCTTCCCATCCCAGCTTCTTGTGCACCTGGCACAGCACGGGAAGCTGGAACAGTCCTTGACAAGTGTAAGCACTACTCAGCAACAACTAAAACATCAGTGTGTTATCAACATTATTCTCATCCTAAATCCACAACACAGCACTGGACCAGCTACAGTGAAGAAAATTAACTCTATCCCAGCCAAAACCATGACACACACGCACGCACACACTACGTGGCCGTACTGTACTTTTGGTTACGCATACAGACCCCATGGCGCACGCTGGCAAACTGCTCTGCTGAGGACTACTCAGAGGGAGCCTTCCTCACCCAGAGAGGCCGGCTGTCTCTTGCCTGCAGCTGGAGGCAGCAGCTGGCGGGATCCCCTTCATTTCACTCTCCACCTCCTTTACCTTGTTCTGGTCTCTTCAGCTTCAGCCGCAGCAGCTCCCCTCCAAAGCCAGGCAGCGCCCACACGTCCCTTCTCGCCCACGCCACCTGAGGCAGAGACGGCCAAGAGGGAGGAAGGGAGAAGGAGCCCTCAGCGATGCCTCCGGGAGAGAGAAAGAGCCGTGATGCCCGCAGGCGGCCCCGGCGGGAGCCCCTCCTGCTGCAGCAGCTCCTGCAGACACCCCTCCTTCCCCACGCTGGCGCTGGCGGCGCCTGCGCTAAGGGAGGCTGGAGCGTGCCCGAGGCCCAGCTCGCTGCTGCCAGGACAGGCCCTGGGGCGGCCTGGGGCTGCGCGACAGGCCTCAGGGCAGGTGCTGGGGCCGGGGCAGCCGCAGGGGGCCAGCGGGGCTGGGGGGGCTGTGGGGGGCGCTGGCAGTGGGGCTGCCCGTGCCTGTGCCCAGCGGCTCTGCCTGCGTCTCCTTCCCCTGCCCAGCTCTCGGCTCACTGCCGGGGCTGCCCCGGCCGGGCCCGGCTCCAGCTGAGCAAGGTGCCCTGGGAGCCAACATGGCCGCCCGGCAGCCCCTGCCCCAGGACTACAGCTCCCAGCATGCCCCCGGAGCCAACATGGCCACCCGGCAGCCCCTGCCCCAGGACTACAGCTCCCAGCATGCCCCGGGAGCCAACATGGCCGCCCGGCAGCCCCTGCCCCAGGACTACAGCTCCCAGCATGCCCCGGGAGCCAACATGGCCGCCCGGCAGCCCCTGCCCCAGGACTACAGCTCCCAGCATGCCCCGGGAGCCATCATGGCCGCCCAGCAGCCCCTCCCCCAGGACTACAGCTCCCAGCGTGCCCCGGGAGCCAACATGGCCACCCGGCAGCCCCTGCCCCAGGACTACAGCTCCCAGCGTGCCCCGGGAGCCAACATGGCCGCCCGGCAGCCCCTGCCCCAGGACTACAGCTCCCAGCATGCCCCGGGAGCCAACATGGCCGCCCGGCAGCCCCTGCCCCAGGACTACAGCTCCCAGCATGCCCCCGGAGCCAACATGGCCACCCGGCAGCCCCTGCCCCAGGACTACAGCTCCCAGCATGCCCCGGGAGCCAACATGGCCGCCCGGCAGCCCCTGCCCCAGGACTACAGCTCCCAGCATGCCCCGGGAGCCAACATGGCCGCCCGGCAGCCCCTGCCCCAGGACTACAGCTCCCAGCATGCCCCGGGGCGCTCCTTCCTGCTGCCTGACCCTGCCGGGACACCGTACCCCCAGCCGTGCCCCAGAGGGGGCTGAAACACTGGGCACGTGCCGAAGCCCCGGGACTGGGGGAAAGGTAATTCCGGCAGGGGGAGGCTGCGACCACCGACTCCACTGAGGGACGGAAGGACTGCCCCCCACCCCTCCTGAGCGTGCACAGGGAATTAAAATCACACTGCGGCTTTAAACGTAAGCGGAGAAGATACAGGCCGATGGCAGAAGGGGATGGTCAGGTCAGTGACTGTGTATGAGATGGGCGCGGTGTGTTACCTGTCACGTATAGATGTCACAAAGGGATTATGGTGGGTGAGCACGGTAGGAGGAAAGATCCCCCGTGCACCCGGCACCGAATAATGTAATGCCTGCTCTTGAACATGCCCAGGGTAAAGGAGTTTAGTTCCCAGCTTCGGTGACAATGTCACTGTCGCTGTTGTGCTTTGGAGGCAGAGTCTGGTCCCTGGCTTCTGCAGCTTTTGGTGATGTCAAAGACAGCTGAGTAGGTGCAAGGGCAGAAGCAGGCCCCTGGCTTGTGCCGGTGACTGCAATGTCACTTGTAGGTAAATATCTTTTAAGGCAGGAGCTGGCCCCTAGCTTCTGCAGCCCCTTCTGATGTCATAGTCCCTGAGTAGGTGCTAGCACAGAAGTAGGCCCATGGTTTGTGCCAGTGATTGTGATGTCAGTTGTAGCTGAGTTGCATGAAAGGCAGATGCTGGCCCCTGGCTTCTGCAGCTGCTTGTGATGTCATAGGTGCCTTAATAGGTGCTCGGGCAGAAGCAGGCCCCTGGCTTGTGCCATTGCTTATGATGTCACTTGTAGCTGAGTCACTCTGCAGGCAGGGGCTGGCTCCTGGCTTCTGGAGCCACTTCTGATGTCACTTGTAGCTGATTTGCTTGTAAGGGAGGATCTGGCCCCTGGTTTCTGCAGCCACTTGTGATGTCATAGGCCCCTGAGCAGGTGCTAGGACAGAAGCAGGCCCCTGCCTTTTGCCTGTCCTTGTGATGTCACTTGTAGCTGAGTCACTTTTAAGTCAGGAGCTGGCCCCTAGCTTCTGCAGCTGCTTCTGACGTCATAGGACCTGAGGTGGTGCAGGGGCAGAAGCAGGCCCCTGGCTCATGCCGGTGCTTGTCATGTCTCTTGTAGCTGACTATCTTTTAAGGCAGGAGCTGGCCCCTGCCTTCTGCAGCTGCTTGTGATGTCATAGGCCCTGACTAGGTGCTTGGGTAGAAGCAGGTCCTTGGCCTCTGCTGGAACCTGTGATGTCACTTGTAGCTGAGTCGCTTTGAAGGCAGGCGCTGGCACCTGGCTTCTGCAGCTCCTTGTGATGTCACTTGTAGCTGAGTCGCTTTTAAGGCAGGGGCTGTCTCCTGGCTTCTGTAGGTTTTGGTGATTTCCTAGTGTTGTGGTTTAGCCCCAGTCAGCAACTAAGCACCACACAGCCGCTCGCTCCCTCCCCCCACCACTGTGGGATGGGGGAGAGAATCGGAAGGGCCAAAGTAAGAAAACTCGTGGGTTGAGATAAGAACAGTTTAATAATTAAAATAAAACAGCAATAATAATAATAATAATAATATAATGAAAAGGAAAATAATGAGCAAGAGAGAGATGAAACCTTGGAAGAAGGAAAAAGAAAACCAAAACAAACAAAAAAACCCCTAAACAACAAGTGCTGCAACCGCTCACCACCCGCCGACCGATGCTGCCGGTCCCCAAGCCGCGATCGCTGCTTCCCCCGGCCAACTCCCCCCAGTTAATATACTGGGCATGACGTCACATGATATGGAATACCTTTTGGCCAATTCGGATCAGCTCTCCTGGTTGTATCCCCTCCCCTCCCGGCTTCTTGTGCACCTGGCAGAGCATGGGAAGCTAGAAAGTCCTTGACTAGTGTAAGCACTACCTAGCAACAACTAAAACATTAGTGTGTTATCAACATTCTTTTCATACTAAGTCTAAAACACAGCACTGTACCAGCTACAGTGAAGAAAATTAACTATCCCAGCTAAAACCATGACACACAGGCACCTGAGTAGGCGCTAGGGCAGAAGCAGGCCCGTGTCTTGTGCTGGTGCTTGTGATGTCACTTGCAGGCGGGAGCTGGCCCCTGGCTTCTGCAGCCACTTGTGATGTCACTTGTAGCTGAGTCTCTTTTAAGGCAGGGGCTGGCCCCTGCCTTCTTCAGCTTTTGGTGATGTCATAGGTGTAAGAGAACAACCCCCTCCTTGGAAGGGACAGGTATTTTATACGTCTAGTTAGCATGAATCTCGACTCCTTTCTCTGTAATCAAGCACTGTTTCATGTTTTAATATTTAACCCAAGCTTAGGGACAGGATATCTTGACCATCAGTGATTATCCATTTTATCAAGGACAAGCATTCCTTTTAGAAGAAAATTAAGGATAATTGGCAAGAAAATATAGCCTTAAATTGTCCTTGTGTAATACACGACCATATATGGGTAAAAAGGGTTAGGGTACTTTATTTTTAAAGACCACTAAAGGGCCTCGAAGAGTGGAAGGCATGTGCAGAGGAATCTGAAGCAGAGCGAAGAGGAGTGACTTAATGCCATTTCTCAACCTATGTAGATTAGAATGAATATCTATTAGATAGGCAGAATACGTCTGGATTTATTGTATAAATATAATGAGATAGCTGGCTTTGGTCTGCTTGATTTGTGGAAAACCACCGAGCACCCAGGCTTGAGCAACCCTGAAATAAATTAGCAATGTCTCTCCTGAGTGTGTCATCATTGACTCATTGCACACCGTGTGACAGATCCGCTTTTTGGACAACAAGATGACACCAAGGACAGACTACAGAGCCAGTCTTATCACACCTCTGCTCTGCAGCTGCGACTGAAGGGTACGGGAGTCAGGCAGAAAAGGCTTTCTCTATCATCACAGGCTGCTTCGCTGGGCTTTACGAGCACCTCCTCCCAATGTTCCTCCTCCTGTGCCGAGCACCCTGTATCACCCGGTCTGCACAACGGCTGACCTGAGTGCCTGTGCACTCCCATAGGCAGCGCTGCCTCCAAAGGTGGGTCCACCCTTCTCCACTTCTGCTCCCTCCACACGGGTGTGGAAGGAGGAACAGCAATAGTTTGCAGACTCAGTAATTCATTGGCAACGGCTGTACGTGGCAGGGATGGAGCTTTGGCAAGTATTTTGCCCTGCATGAAAGGGATCTGCCCAAGTGCACACAGGCAAAAGGCTTCCATGCTGAGCAAAGCTGGGTTGGTTTTCTTTGAAAAGGTTTCGTTTTCTGTCTTGTGACCCAATTGGCAAAGCAGATCCACAACTCGCAAAGGCGCATAGTGAAGTCTGTTTGTTGTGGGAGTGTTTAGGCCAGAATCCCTTCCAAGCCAAAAAGCAGTGTTTTCCACTTAACCGCATCAGGATGAGCCCGGGTTGGTCAAGTTTGCTGCGCTCGGACTCGGCGGGCGTCACAGCTGCTCCTCACACCCCATGTGTCAATCCCTGAGGCAGCGCGCCGCCACGCCAGGGCAGCTCCCAAGAGAAGCCCTGCAGTGTGGGACCCGCATTCCCCACGCACCGCCCGGCCTCGGCGTTGCCCCTCGGCCCCTTCCTGCGCCAGGACACACGGCACCGGCGCTGGAGAGGGCTGCTCCCGGCCGTGCCGGCCGCCCCAGCGCTGCAGAGAGCCGGCCGCGATGCCCAGCCAGGGCCATGAGGTGCGGGGCCTCCGCGGCACACGGCCCCGCCGGGGGGCAGGATGGGGCGGTCTCAGTCCCCCTCCCCCCCGGGAGCCCCGCCCTCCCAGGTGACGTGTGGGGGTGGGGCGTGCTGGGGGCGGTGCTTGGGGGAGGGGCGGTGCCCCGGGGCGTGGCCGTGGGGGCGTGGCCGTGCTGTGAGGTCACAGACCCCGCTGTGCCACGCCGTGGTGTGCGGTGCTGTGCCACGGGCACCGCTCCAGCAGTGCCAGCCGTGGCAGCGGCAGCAGCAGCATGGTGCAGGCGCGGGGGGCCGTGGCCCCCGCCCACCTCCTTATCCTCCTCCTGGTGGCTCTGCGAGCCTGGCACGTCGGGGCTGCTCCGTGGCGAGCGCAGGGATTAGGTAGGTGGGCAGGCGAGGGCCAGCCCCCAACCCTGGCAGCGTGGAGCAGCACCCACGGCACCTCGGGGTGACAGCGGGGCTGGGGTCGTGGTGGGGCAGGGCCGGGAAAGCAGCGGGGCCAGGCTTGGCCAGGTGAGTCGTGGCCAGCTCCATGGGCAGCCGGAGGCAGACGCCCCACGGTGAGGCACAGGGGGCTGTGGCCACTGTGGGGGCATTTTCCAGGTGAATGGTGGGGCCGGGAGCAGCGCTGCGGGGTGAGAAACCATCCCTCGAGCTGGCCATGTGCCACCCTGCCCCGGGGCAGCCTTCCCCCAGCCTGTGCGGTGGGGCCGGAGCGGCACCACAGGGGCCAGGCAATAGCCCATGGGAGCGCTTCTCCTCCAGGCTGGTCACAGCCGTGCCCGGTAGCCGTGGCTCTGCCGCTCCCCAGCTGGGTCCTGGCTTTGAGCCTCAGGGAGGTCCATCCTTGGGAGATGTCCGCTCAGGAAGACGGGAGCATTCCTGCTCTAGCCCTGCAGTGCTCTCCTTGGGGGAACCCAGGTCCCCGTGGGACGCACAGCCCCAGCCCACAGCCCAGGGCACGATGCTCCTGAGTGGAAGGGAGAGACGAGTGCCACGGAGCAATCCCGCCTTTGAACTGCATTCGCTGCTGTTCAGATCTGAAGTAGTATATTGAAATATTTCATGGGGGCTTCTCTGTCCTGTGTTTACAGATGTGGCTGAAGGTGATGGATCTCCAGCTTCCCGGCTGGGCTCCAGGGCTGACGCGCTGGGAGATCGCATGGGTACGTCATGGCTTTTTACTTCCTCTGAGAGCTGCCAGCTCAAACCCCAAATGTGAGCGAGACATCTCTTGCAGGTGTGACAATACAGGCCATGTGTGCCATGTCGTTACACGATCCCCTCATATGTTCTGCTATTCAGTTCTGAAAGCGAATATCCCAATGTATGATGGAAACTTCTCCTGGGTGTTTGGTTGCAGATGTGGGTACAGGGAGGGCTTTTCCAGCTTCTGGGCTGGATCCTGCGCTGGAGCTCACCTGGCATCGCAGGGGTGAGTAGTCAGTCTTGACTGGCTTCACAGACTAAGCACTCCTTTTCAATATTTTATTTGTGAGAAATTTAACTTTATACTTCCCGTTAAGGTCCTCAAAGAGCAAAGTATAAAGCTGAAACAGGCAAATCTTCCCAGCGGTCATCAGAAGTCCTAAAGCAAATCCTGAAGGAACTGGACAAGGCAGCACATGGTGGGTATATATCACTCTTAACTAGAAGACTTGGGAAGCTGAGGTTTTGATGCCTGTATGGACCAGCCGTAGCTACACAGCAGGAAGGGATCGATGAGAGCCTCACTGCGGTGACACTCAATTTCAGGCCTTGCAGGCGCTGGTGAGCTGCAGAGGTGGCCCAGGGTCTCTGCTGCCAGTTGTGGTTCAAGCTGAGTCCCAGGGCCAGCTGCTGCCCCAGTTATAGCAGTACTGGTCAGAGCTGTTCTGGGCAGACGCTGGCAGTGACGGGCGGCACGCATGCCTTGAATTCGTGAGGGACTTGCCAAGGAGCTGGTTCCTGATAAGCTGTGAGAGGGCCAGCACCCTGCCAGTCGCCAGAGGGGAGAGTGCCCTTGGGTGGCGCAGGGGATGCGCAGGCAGCTTGGGGTCGCTGAGAGCGGCAGAGTTTGCCTGCGCTGCAGGCGCCCCCTGGCCAGGATTGGAGCAGCCCCAGCTTCACAGCCTGGTCCAGCCCCGTTGTTCTCCCTGATGCCTGAGGACTCTCAGTGACACCTCGGAGTCAGGGACAGGTGAGAGCCTGGGCAGCCAGCTTGAGGCGGGACACCCAACTTGAAGGCAGCTAAAATGAGGGGCTGTGAGTTCAGTCTCGCATGGTTTAGCTGTCTGTTTCTAGTTGTGTTTTAGATAACTTGGCTGTGGTTTTCCTTCTGTCTTGGGGGACTGTGGGCTCTTCACAGCCACTTGTGAAAGTGCCCAGAACATGGTTGCAAGAGCCTGCGGTTCAGTCCACCATGTGTGCCTGATGGCCTTACCATGTGATGGAGTTGGCATGATGGGATGTGCTTCTCAGAAGGGCTCTTTCCCCAGCTGAACTGGCTACGGCATCTTCCTGTCCTCTCTGAAGGAAGTCACGTACCATCATCTTGCAGTTTGCCAGAAATGCACTCAGTGGAGTGTGAACAAGATCACATGCAATCTCCTAGCCTTTCAGCAGGTCGGGATTTGCTCTCTAATTACGTCTAATTAAACTGACTCGCTTTCTTTCTGAAGAGATGGATGGTGAGACTGTGGAGAAGGAGGCACCTCAGGAAGGAGGCAGTCATGCGGTGCCAATCTCTGATGACAAAAGAGGGGCAATTCAATCAACGGGGATGCCAGGTAATTGCTGTCCTTCGGTCATCCAGTGTCATAAATAAAAATCACCGGGTGTCTGCAGGCTCTTCCCCAGGTGCTCGCTACTGCACATTGTGTCAGCAGCCAGACTAGTAGTACAGAGCTAGTGTTCTAAAAGAAGCCAGGAGTGGCTCTCTGAGGATGACTCTCATCTCTGGGGAGTGAAGGTTATTGCCATCAGTGTGCCAGAGACACACTCACTCCTAACCCACTGCGGATGCAGTGAGATGCTCACCGCCCGCCGCACCCAGTGCACAGGAATTTCAGAACGTTGCCATTTTGGGAGCGGGGCCATCTGAACCATGCTCAGCAGATGATGGGAAATGTGACTCTCAATCGAATGTACCTCCCGCAATACCTGCATCCCAGAGCTTGCTGTGAGTCCCCCTAGGCACAATGGTGGGGCGGGGGGCATCGTGTGACCTGAGGTCCAAAGGGATGCACTGACAGATCAGGCATGGCTTAGAGGGAACCTCCACACCATCCTTCTGCTTCCTCTGTGCCTGAGCCTTTATTATTGGCACATGAGGCTTTACCTTTCTCAGATTCTTGGTAGTGCTGTCCAACCCCAGGGAAGCCCACCACGCCAGGATGTATGAATTTTTTCAAAAGAATCCAGGTACTGAGCAGTCTGGCAGGGGACCATAAGTGGGAGACAAGTCCTGAAAACTGGGGGCATGCAAGTGGCACCCATGCTGGAGAAAAGGCAAATAGGGAGGGTGAGGTTCAGGTGTCTCCCAAGAGGGCCTGACTCTCTGCCCTCGGGGTGTGGGTCCCGTGGGGAGGGAGGGCTGGGGGTGGCACTCCCTGACGCTGGGATGGGTTTTGTCCATCTCACTCAAAGGGGCGATTGGTCAAACAGCTGCGCTGCCCCATGTGCTCTCCATCTGGCCTCATGAGTTCTCCCAAAGGGTCAGAGTGAGCCTCCAGGCAGCAGCACTAGCAAGCCTTGGAAAGCAAAGGAGGGTGAGCACAAAGGAAATTGTGTGCAAACGTGAAGGATCACCAAGAAGGGGGAGCAAGTCCATGACACTGGGATAAGTGGATTATGGCCGTGCCAGAGCGTAAACAAAGCTGAGAGGAGAAAGAGAGGCTCCAGAGTGCGTTGATTTGCAACAGCCTTGGGAATTTCCTTTGCTTCTACTGAACCCACGGGAATGTTGCAGCCCCAGGATGTTCACTGGTTCAGAGAGGCTAACAAAGTGAGAAGGAACATTTCCTGGCAATGTCAGGCCTCCGTGAGATGAGCAGTAGTGTGCAGGACACACTAACATACAGAATCATTCCTCCAGGCATGGATGGCAGGAGAAACGCAAATGCTACGGATCCAAAAGATTTCCAGAAGTACTGCGTAGAAGGCGCTGTGGCAATCTTGGGCTCCGTGCTGCTTGGGATGGTATGGTGGTGTGCGATCTGTCTGTGGAGGAAGAGAAAGCGGTGAGTTGGTGGGGGGGAGGCATTGCCAAACTTCTGTGTTAGATGGCTGCTATTAGCCACGAAGCATTTTGAGGTAGGGTATTCTGGAGTGCCGAGATAGTTACTGGCCAAACTCTACTGAGATTTCTGCTGTAAGATGTTTTAACTGTCCTCTCAACTCATGGGCACTCTTTTCTGAAACCTGTCCTTACTGTTGCAAGTATTAGTTAAAAGTGACCCTGCCTCGAGAAGAGCAGACCCAGCAACAGACGTAGGCAGAGCAAGGTCAGGAAGAAAAACATCGAGGGATGACATTGCCATAGAAAGCAAGAAGCGCAATAGTGACATCTCCCTACCAGTGAACCTAGCAGCAGAAATCACCCTGTTAGGTGATGCTGTAAATTCCAGATGTTCACCTCGGCCAAGGTGTCCCAGCAAGTCAGTCTGTGGTGAGGAACCTTCCCAGCTATTGGCCTTGCTTTGGAGAAAGAGTCAGCCTGTCCCACCTGACAGCGTGCATGTTCTCAGCACAGGCAGGGGTTTTGCCTGTGCAGGGGTACGTGCCTCTTTGGATACATATTCTGAAGAGAGGATGGAGAGCACCTCACCGAACAGAGAGCCGAGGCTGCCGCCTTGTCTGGTCAGGGGAGCCGAGTGCTGGTCTCTGCCAGGCATGCTGAGAAAGGAGGACAGGAGGCTCTCCTGGCCCTGCAGTGCCCTGCCCAGCTTTGGTCCCCTCGGTCTGCTGGGGTCAGGTCTCCTTCCCAGCAGGTGCAGAGCAGGCAGGTCAGGACGGTCAGGGCTGAGAGGAGAGGAGCCATGGGCTCATGGGAGCAGAGCCCCAGCCGAGGGGTGCGGGGCACCCTGTTTTCTGCACAGAGCTCTCCGTGCCCACAGCTCCCACGCGGAGCTAGGTGCCCACACCCCACGGGGCACGCAGCACTGCCCCGCACCCTCCCAGCACCGCAGCCATGGTGGGGCCTCAGCAGCCTCCTCTCTCCACAGGCGCCTCGCCGCAGCGTCGGGAGCCCGGCCCGACACCAGCAGCTGCTCCTCACACCCGGACAGCTGGACTGCCCGCCCCAGCACCTCCGAGAGCCAGACCCGACACCAGCAGCCATCGTGTGTGCCTGGAAAAGCGGCCCACCTGCCATGGAGCACTGGGGAGGGACCAGCCCCCGCCGGCCCAGACAGGCGCCCGGCCTGCCCGCCTCCGCCCCTGCCCCCATGGCTGTCCAGCTCAGCCAGCCAGGTGTTGCAGGACTGGCCCAGCACCCTCCAGGCCCCGGAGAAACGGACACCACCCCCTCGCCCCCCAAGCCCATTGCTCCAGCCCTCCTGCAAGGGCCTGAGGCGGTCCCACCAGGGTACGGATTTGGGGAGCAACGACACACTCCCGACCGACAGCTTCAGGGGTCAACCGTAAATTTCAGAAGAAGGACATAGCAATAAACAGAGATCAGCAGCACAATTGTCCACGTCGTAATGGCAGCAAACCCAGGAATTCACCAATTTGGGGCCAAACTTCCTATTGGGGCACGCAGGGACGTGGATGTCCACAGTGTCAGCAGGCAGGGAGCTGGGCACGGGACCCACTGACGGGCTGGGGGAACCCAGCTTCCCTGGTGGGACCGGCCTGCTAAATTCTGAGCCACAGAGGCACCGATGGGGCTTGTTAACAGGGCGTCACCCCCACCTCTGCTCCCCATGTGTCGCGTTAAGAGTGTGAGTCTAGCCGCATTCGACGAGCTACCACGGCCAAAATACTGGTCGCGCTCAAAAGAACTATCACGACTGGACCAATGCACACCACAATTTATTTGAGCAACAGATACACAGGTTGTTTGGATTGCCGGTGATAGTGATTGTCTGCAAAAGTGTATACAAATATATAATATAGCAAATAGCAATAGCAGCACTGATTATAAATAATCTAAAGTGACTCTATATAGAGATTTCTAAATATTTCCCGGGGAAACACTTGGTATAACCGAGTGTTTGAATCTTACCCAAAGGCGTCCCAATGAGGGGGAAGAGAGGCTCAGCCCATCAACTGGTCCCAGTAGTCAGAGTGGTACGATGGTATCTTCCCTAATATCCTCTCTCCCTTAAAGTATATTTATACTATTTTTTACCTTTCAGGTGGAGCTTGAGTGGCTCTAGTCATACGTACCTTTGTTATGATTGGTGCAAAACTTTCTCGCTTTGCTTTTAAAGGTATATACTAGAAAAATTCAATGTGCAAGCTCAGTGAGGGGTGGTCGCACCTTGGAGGCGGGTAACTTTTGGGATGGAAGGTGTGTTTTGGTATTATAATGAGGTTATAATGACCAAAGTTCATCCACAGGGCATGATTTTGCAATTGTACGGTGCTGGCCAGGGCATGGTTCCATGGTTCCATGGTTCCATCTAGTTCCCGGACCTGCAGTGATTTATGGAGGAGTTGGGCCGTGGAGCCTTCACCCCACTCCCTGCTCCAGTTGTCTCTCTTAGAACTAGTACACCGAGTTCCCCCAGTGTTACCACATCTAAGATTGCAGGTGGTGTTGCTTAGGGAATGATCACTGAACCGATACTCAGCATGTCAACCATATTCCACCCTGGAAGTTAACTTTTATGAAATGTGGATATAACTTTAGCCTCAATAATTTCAACCTCAATAATCTTACCCCCCAGTAATCACTCCACAACTTCAGCAACAGCCGCTCCTTGCCCGTGGTGAGCCAGGGCGTTAGCGTGGCTGATGTGAGGGGAGAAGCTCCGAGGTTGGATCCTGAACACAGGGGCTGTGGGCCAGATGTGCAGCCACAGCTCAACGGCCCCAGAGCCCTGAAAGGCCAGGCAAGAGGAGTGAGGAGGGGAGCCCTGGCCGAGTGCTGCCCACGGGGCTGGGCTGAAGGGCGGCTGCCTTTGTGGAGTGCCCCTCTGCAGGGCTCCGGCTCCCACGGCAGCCTTACATCGTCAAAGAGGGGCAGGAGCTTCTCCGCCAGCTGCAGAGCGGTCAGGCTGGCCTCCTTCCTCTTCATGTGACCCATCATGTTCCTGAGGAATACCAGGGCCTTCATCTTGACATCAGTGTTGGCGTCCTGCAGGGCCTCCGTGATGTCTGGCAGCAGGACCTTGTATCTTTCTTGCCTGTATGAAAGACACAGTTTCCTTATTCTGAAGCAGTGAAAGACCACCCTGGCATGAATGCACCGGTTGGTGAGCACCAGCCTCCCGTCCGGCTTCCCAGCAGGCGGCACAGGAGTCACTGCAGCAGCCTCCTGGCAGGCAGTGGCCACTGATGGGGGTGTGGGGAGAGCGCGAGGAAAGGAAGGGAGGGCAGGAGAGCAGTGTCTCCTGCTCAGCCACCCCCGTTTCCAACCGGCCAGCAGAAGGGGCAGATGGATTGGTAACCCTCTGTCCCTGGAGGGCTCCCCAGGCACCCACCAGCCCCCTCCACAGCAGGGAGGGTGATTACAGCCCTCACCCCACATTCTAACTCCCAGCCAAGGCCAAGCCACCGCATTACCCGCTGCCCCAGGCCCCGGCTGCCAACATGGCTTCACTGCACCCTGCTCACCGTCTCTGGTGTCGCTGAAAGCGTGATGAGGCCCCTGAGCACCAGCGAGAGCGTCAGCAGGCTTGCATGCCTCAGGGACCTCTGGGCTTTGTACAGGGCAGCAAACTCCTCTGTTTCAATGTGAGCGCAGAGCAGCAGCTAAAATGAAGACAGCAGTGAGGCCAGCAGAGCCCGCAGGGCTCCCTCCGCCTCCACCGAGGCAGGACATGCGGGCGGTGGCAAGCGTCTCCTCTCCCCAGACTTGGAGCCACTCACAACCAAGGGATAGATGAAGGCGTCCTCTACAGCACAGCCGAACACCTTGCACAGCCACTGGTCCTGGAGCACGCCGAGCAGCTCCGTCAAGACATTCAACAAAGCCCAAGGCACTGAGATCATAACCTCCCACATGGCCAGGGCAGCGCTGCAGACCCAGAGTGCTCGGTCAGCAGGGCTGCCTCGGCCACTGCACCGTGCCCGGGCCAGCCTCTCTGGACCCAGGCTCTGCTGCAGCCCTGGCCCTGCCCACCCGCCTCGCCTGGGGTGCCCGGGGGCCCTGCCATGCCCGCAGGACGGGGCTGAGCTGGTGTTCCCCATGGGGCAGGGAGGAGCATGGTGGCAGGGCTCTGGGCTGGCCAGCTTTGGCTGCTGCGGGCCTGGCTGACCCACTGGGGCTGGGAAGGGTGGTGGGATGGAGGGCCCTGCTCCTTGCAGCTGTCCTGCAGTTTTCCATGGGTCTGGCAGCCAGAGGGTCTCTGGGCGCCTTTTTCTGCAGGGAACAAGCCCTCTGGGCTGTCAGGGCCAGTACCTGTCACATGTTGGAGAGATCATCAGCAGGCTCCTGACCACTTCCCTGGGGCACCACTTGGTCAGTAGGAGAAGGAATGAGTCCAGGCTGTGCCGGGCTGGCTCCGCACAGATGCACTCCATGTTTTTGTGGATGTATCTCATGACCTTTGGCACCTGGCGGGGACACAGGTCAGATGGTGCTACCACTGGAGTGCAGCCATTTCCCAAGCTGCCAGTGAAACTGCTGCCTTAGCCATCCCTCTCTGCTGCCTTCAAGTGGCTTCAGGTGCGCGAGAGAGCTGGGTTAAGGAAGGAGGGAAGAACAAGGCCTGACAGGGCTCATGGGCAGGGCAATCCAGCCCCAGGGCATTTACATCCGTCAGCCAGGAGGCAGGGTCTCACAGCCATGCCCAGGATGTTGCTGCCCATCTGCCTGTCACAGATGTCGTCTACTGTCAGGGCCTCAATGGCCACAAGGAGAACGTCTGTCTTCTGAGAAGGCTGGAGGTATTCTCCAAACACCTACGGGAGGAAGGAAGGGCGGGAAGACATGTCACGCTGAGCACCCGGATGGTCCTGCTTGGCTGAGCAGCACGAGCAGCTCTGGCGAGAGATGCCTGGCAGTGCTGGCAGCAGTGGCGCAGGACAGCTGGAAGCAGGGGTTGCATTCTCTGCAGGGCAAAGGATAAGAGCAGAGGGTCCCCGGGTTGAGGGAGGAAGGTTGGGCTCATGGGTGCTGTGTGCTGGCCCTGCAGAGAACCAGGGCTCGCTGGTGGCCAGGAAGGCTGGAGCTGCTGCTGGGACACTGGAGTGCTGCCCTCAGATAGTCCCTGCTTGGGGATAGCAGGAACCCTCTCACCAGGGACAGTGAGGCTGAGCCAGCCCCACTGATTCTGGGTCCCTTTGCTCATGCAAGCCTCCTGCCAATGCCATGGACAAGAGTCCAAGCAAGGGGGGAGCTCATTACCATGCTCATGTTGCTGCTGTCAAGCAAAGAAAGCAAGCAGGTGCTCTCAGAATCCCATCCTGGTTGGAGCTCTGGTTGCTCAGGATTATCCTCTGGCAGTGTCTCGCCTACATGGAGGAGAAACACAGAAGAGTCGGTAGGACACAGCATCTTTGCCAACAAGCTTCCCAATGGGTGAAAAGAACTTGAAGCTCAGCATGGCTGAGGAGGGAGGCTGTGCTGGGGCCAGCTCCCAGCCCCGAGCAGCCCTGGCATTCAGGCACCGCTGTGCCCCCTGCCCGTGGGACCCCTGCTGCCAGCGTGCCGAGGAAACAGGATCCAGTGTTGAGCTGGTTGCGCTTGCTGGCCCCGACCCTGCCGGTCCTGGGGGGGGTCCCTCACTCACCGCTGTGCAGCAGCTGGACCATGCACACCTCACAGGGCTCCGAGGATAAAAGGGGAAAAGCGTCAGGATAAAAGGGGAAAAGAGGGACTAGAAGGTGCAGCTGAAAATGAGCCACGGATGTGTGGGGGTCCCAGTCCAGCAGCCCTGTACCTGCTCCATGCAGCCTGCAGCAGGACAAGAGACCTGTTGCCCTGACTGTACCAACCGTGTCTGGCTGCTGCAGTCAGGCGGACCTGGAGTGCTCGCCAACGTCAGCAAAGGGGCACCCTGGTGTGCTGGTTTTGGCTGGGATAGAGTTAGTTTTCCTCATAGTAGCTAGGATGTTTTGGATTTGTGCTGAAAACAGTGCTGATAACCCAGGGATGTTTTTGTATTACTGAGCAGCGCTTGCACAGTGCCACGGCCTTTTCTGCTTCTCACACCACCCCACCAGCAAGTGGGCTGGGGGTGCACAAAGAGTTGGGAGGGGACCCAGCCGGGACAGCTGACCCCAACTGACCCAAGGGATGTCCCACACCATATGACGTCGTGCTGAGCATATAAAGTTAGGAGACAAGGAAGGAAGAGGGGGGTGTTCGGAGTGGTGGCATTTGACTTCCCAAGTAACCATTACATGTGATGGAGCCCTGCTTCCCTGAAGATGGCTGAACACCTGCCTGCCCATGGGAAGGAGTGAATGAATTCCTTGTTTTGCTTTGCTTGTGTGCATGGCTTTTGCTTTGCCTATTAAACTGTCTTTATCTCAGCCCACAAGTTTTCTCTCCTTTGCCCTTCTATCTTCTCCCCCATCCCACAGGGTGCAGTGAGTGAGCGGCTGTGTAGGGCTGAGTTGCCAGCTGGGGTTAAACCGTGACACCTGGAGAGAACAGAGGAGGGATCAAACCTCACCAACCAAGGGTTTTGTTGGCCTGCGATACCTCTGATTCTTCAGTGATTCAGATGTTAATATCGGAGTGGAAAAGGGTGGTCCCACTCGTTTGTGCTTTCTCTTATCTGGTAGATATTAAAAATACCCAAGGGATTGGTAAAGCTGTTCATTAGAAGAAGTAGGTGATGTGACTATTTCCTTGTTTCACAGCTCTCTGTTTTCAAAACCACTTCAAACCACACTGACGCTGTAAAGGGAAGGTCTGGACAAGTCATATTGGTGCTGACTGGTGATGACTCCCCCTGTGTCCAGAGCAGACAGGAACAGGCTGTGCCTTCCAGAACTGTGCTTGTGCCAAGCTCTGCCTGCCCCCCCACCCCCATTACTTGCTGATTAAAAGGCAATCCATTTCAGTGGCATCGATGCAATTTGCATTCAAAGCCTGCAGGGAGCAGCCCTGCTTGTGGTTGGCAGATGGACAGGAGCTTGTTCACACACAGTGACTCGATCAATTGCCACTGCCAGAGAGAGCCACAGGTCACAAAGCGCCCCACCATTTTAATTTCAATTTCAGCTTATTGCTGCTGACAGACTACTGATTGAATCGGCTTCTTCAGCGAGTCTTTGAGCTCCTGCTTCCTCATGCTGTGGATGAGGGGGTTCACAGCTGGAGGCACCACCGAGTACAGCACTGCCACCACCAGATCAAGAACTGGGGAGGAGATAGAGGGGGGCTTCAGATAGGCAAACATGGCAGTGATGATAAACAGGGAGACCACAGCCTGGCTTGCACGTGGAAGAGGCTTTGTACAGCCCCTGCACAGAGGGGATCCTCAGCATGGCCCTAAAGATCTGCACATAGGACAGCACAATGCAAACAAAACACCCAAAAGCTAAAGAAAAACTAACCATAAGGAGCCCAACTTCCCTGAGGTAGGCATCTGAGCAGGAGAGCTTGAGGATCTATGAGATTTCACAGAAGAACTGGTCCACAGCATTGCCTTGGCAGAGGGGTACTGAAAATGTACTGGCCGTCTGCAGCACAGCATGGAGACACTCACTGGCCCAGGCAGCTGCTGCCATGTGGACACAAGCTCTGCTGCCCAGGAGGGTCCCGTAGTGCAGGGCTTGGCAGATGGCCACGTAGCGGTCATAGGCCATGACAGTGAGGAGAGAAAACTCTGCTGGTATCAAAAAGACAAACAGAAACATTTGTGCAGCACATCCTGTGTAGGAGATGTCCCTGGTGTCCCAGAGGGAATTGGCCATGGATTTGGGGAGAGTGGTGGAGATGGATCCCAGGTCGAGGAGGGAGAGGTTGAGGAGGAAGAAGTACATGGGGGTGTGGAGGTGGTGGTCGCAGGCTATGGTGGTGATGATGAGGCCGTTGCCCAAGAGGGCAACCAGGTAGATGCCCAGGAAGAGCCAGAAGTGCAGAAGCTGCAGCTCCCGCATATCTACAAATGCCAGGAGGAGGAACTCAGTCATGGAGCTGCTGTTAGTCATACGCTGCCTCTGGGTGTGGAGCACTGAACAAGGAGGAAAGGACAGTGACAAGTTAGGGGAGAATTCTCTGAGCAAAATCCAAGCCATTTCTCATACTACACCCTCCCTGCCCCTTCTCCATTTCTGTGGGATCTTTGTTTAGCTCTGTGGCTGGAGCTCTGGTTGATGCTGGCTCAGTGTGCCGCGAGGAGCAGGACCTCAGCCTGCTGGGTGCCAAGGAGTCAGTCCTGCTCTGCAGCAATGGGTTCAAGGGAATTGTGGGGGCAGGGGTCAGTCCTGGTGTTCAAATATGTCAGATAAAAGTGCTCCTAAGGCAAAATGGCTTGTCAGTACCTGCACTCCCAGTGCTAAGAAACCACAATCACAAAAGTGGTTGAGAGACAGGGGTTTTTTTAGTGAGGCCTGCAAGGCAAGAGGATTGCCTGTGTCTTAGTGCAGAGAGAGGGGACCTTTTATTTTCCTGTCTTTTTCCAAATTGTCCTGAGCTTGTACCTTTCTGAGATGGAGAGTAATCACACTGACATGTTACCCTGAAATGACACCTGGTACTGCCGAGAGCAGAGGGACCCGCTGCCGAGCACCAAGTGCCTCACCCTTTCTCAAGGTCTCAGCACCCCGCTTCTCGCCAAGGACACCCAGGGTTCATTTCACAAACCCAACAGCATTTCCTCGGCTGTAGCATCTCTGCACTTCTCCAGAGGGCATTCAGGTTACACCAAGATGTTATGGGACAGATTTGCAACCTGGGGGGCAGCTCACAGCTTGGAAGGTCATAGCAAGGAGATACCCAAGTGTCCTAATGATGGTATCAACGTAAGGGAGAGTCAGCTCATTCGCTAGGGAATGATGCGGACTGCTTTGCCCACGGCCCCACAGCTTAGAGGAAAGCTGGGACACTTGTTACCTTGTTCCTATGGACACACCTTCATGAAAGGACCCACAAGATCAGTATTTGACTCTGCAGCTGCAACTCCCGTCCCCAGAGAGCCTGACAGCAAACACAAGATATCAAGAACAGGATCACAGGCTAGTGGAGAAACAAGGACAAATGCAGTGAGGGTCTGGCTGAGAGAGGCAAGCGGAGAGACAGCCGAGCACTCAGGACAGCATTACCCTCAGCCAGCTGTGCATGCCAGCTCCCAGACATCAACATAGCCAGGCCGTAGCTCTCAGGCCCTGTGCTCTAGAGAGGGAACTGGGCACGTGGCTGGAGAGCTGCACCGAGGCTTTGCTGGAGCTCTGGGGGCAGATGAGGTCGTTCGTGCCTTGGACCCCACAGCCCTGAGGGCAGGGGCTTTGCTGGGGGGCAGAGGAGGCGAGTGGGCCTTCTCAGAGGAAAGCGTCTGCCTTGGGGGGGATAATATGGGGTTTTCTGAATTCTCCCTCCCACAACATTTCTGGTTTTAGTTTCCTTTCATGCCCCTACTGCCTGGACATTCTCAGTGTGGGACGTGATTCCCTATCCCATGTCTTTTCCCTGTGTGTTGGGTTTGCATGGCAAGGTTTTGGCAGTGGGGGGCTACAGGGGTGGCTTCTGTGAGAAGCTGCTAGAAGCTTCCCCTGTGTCCGATAGAACCAGTGACATCCAGCTCCAAGACGGACCCGCTGCTGGCCAAGGCCGAGCCAATCAGTGACGGTGGTAGCGCTGCTGTGACAACATATTTAAGAACAGAAAAAAAACTGCACAATTGCAGCCAGAGAGAGGAGTGAAAATATGTGAGAGAAAACTCTGCAGACAGCAAGGGCAGTGAAGGAGGGGGAGGAGGTGCTCCAGGGGCCAGGTGCAAATGCTGGGCTGCCCTTCCAGGCACTTCAGGAGCCATGGACCAGAGCTGCAGAACCAATGATGGTCAGGTTTGCCAGAGTCCTCAGGCTGGGCAGCCCTTTGAGTTTCATGTTTCCCCCGGGACGAGAGCTGTCAGTCCAGCTCTCCCCACCTCCCCCCCGACCACCTGGGGCTTTGGGAGAAGGACACCCTGGGTCAGTGGGTGCTATGCTACCATGAGCTGCTGGAAAGCATGGGCATCAGGCAGCTCTCCAGGCAGTCCTGACTGGGAGATGCCATTTCCCCATTACCCTCTCCCTCCCTAAAGAAAAGACATTGCCAGTGGTGAACAAACATGGTTCCTCCTGGAAGAAGCCTCATGGAGAGGTAAACTTGTAAAAGAAGCCTGGGGTCAGGGTGTGCTGAGGGGGAAGCTGTACTACAGGCAGCAGGAGAGGCCAGGAATGTCTGCTCAGAATGCTCAGGGTGTTACACATGTGAAGGACACCAGGGGTTTGGGCTTGTTGCTCCGGCTTTATTGAAACAGAGCCATGTTCCTGAGAAGAGCTGCACCTCTGCCTGGCTTAGCAGCATCAGCAGCAGAGCGCTGGCAGGGTGCATCCTGCTCTTGGCTGCACCCTTGGAGAGCACAGGATGAGGACAGTCTGAGCTGCCAGGGAACGGACGGAGGGTTCGCTGTCTTCCTGCAAGGGCTGAAGGGCTGTGACAGAGAGAAAGAGAGCGGAGATGAAGGGCTGTGTCTGCAGAGACTTCCAGGCATCCCCTCCAGACCATGGCAGCCCCACCCGCCGCTTTCCCTGGCCAGGAGAAAGTTGCTGCTGCACAGGAATGCCCCAAATGGCCCTGACACGTTCCCCTGGCCCTGAAGCGTTTCCCTGGAGCAGGGCAAGGCATGGCAGCACCCTGCCCAGGCTCTGTCCCCTGCCCCACCAGCCCCGGCCAACACAGCACTGCCCCTACTCACCGCTGCAGATCTCAGCCAGCTTCTCCTTGCTTTGGTCCCTCAGGAGCCGTGCGGCAAGCCCTAGGCACAGAGCTTCGTCAGTCCCCGCGCTCCCCAGCACGCTCCCAGCAGCACAGCCCCCCACCCTGCCAGCTGGGCCGCACGCCCTCCTCCCCCTCCTCAGGGCTGACCCCAGGGCAGACCAGCAGCTGAGCGAGGTTGGACTGAGCGAGGCGGACCCCGAGCCCACCTGCGTGGGCAGGGGTGGCAGAGGGAGGCCAAGGCCCTGCACGGGGCAGCTGGGGCTCGGGCAGCCACAGGGCTGCTCCTTGCTGCCAGGGCAGCGGCGGGGACTGGGGCCAGGCTGCCCAAAGAGGGACTCTGGGGGCTGTGGCTCACCAATGAACCTCACGGCCGCCTCTCCCAAGGGGGCCTGAGCATCCTTCAGGTATGGCCGGCTCCGATGGCAGTATTCTTCAGCCCTGCTCCTGTCCTGCACCAGCTGGAGAGAGCAGAAGGGTATGGGCATGCCACAGTCCCTCCCCAGTTGGCTGGAGCAGTCCCTCCTGCCAGCACCTCCCGCTCCCCTTCCCCCGCAGGCCCTTCCCGTCTCCCAGCCAGGAGCCCTGTGGGACTGAGGTTGAGAGAGAGCCACAGGCAGAGGGGTCCCAGGGGTGCTGAGACCCTTCCCTCCTGCGGGGTGCGGGGAGGGGAGCGGGGCGTGGAGAAGAGCCCTTGGGCGCTCTCTTCTTGAGGACAGGGAACAAGGATGCGGCTGCCGGCTGTGGGCTCTGGGCTGCAGCAGGGCAGGTGAGGCACATCTGCAGAGCCCACAGCCCAGACGCGGCGGGCAGCCCTCGTCCAGCCTGGGCCCTGGGGCTCGGGGGTTGTCCTCACCAAACACTCTCCAACCATCCATAACATCCATTTCTGCTCTGTCTGCTCTGTCTGCAGCCAGTGTTTGAGCTGTTTCCACTTGAGGAGCTCTGCTACAGCAAGGAGGGCTTCCCTGGAGGCCTGCAGAACAGCAGAAGCTGGGAGATGGCACTAGGGCCTGGGGAAGGAGACCTGGCGTCCCCCTCCTCGTGGCTTTGTTCCTGGGGTGATCCTGGCCTTAGGAAGCTGGGACATGCCCCGTCCCAAACTTGTGGGGGTCTCTTGGGCACAGCTGTCCCTGTGGGACAGGGATTGACGCTCAAAGCCCTGGCCTTCCACAGCTGCAGGGACAGCAGGGAAGCCCGTAGGGAAGCACGTGTTCATGCCTGGGGCCACGGGCTGCTGCTGAGCCCTGCTGGAGCAGGCAGGGCAGGTGTTGGAAAGGTCCATGCCAGCGTCTCTGCCCCTGCTTGTGCTGGGTCTGCAGGGACCCTTCCTATGGGCTGCGCTGGAGGAGGGCTGAAGGGAGGGAGCGTAGCTGGGAGGGGACCCCACCTCCCCTTCCAGCTCTGCAGCAAGAGGCACTGGGGGACGAGGAAGGCAGCGGTGGGACCGGTGCAGGGAGGGAGGGGAGCTCTGCCCTGCCCTCAGTGACTCGGGCAGCTGGACCCCAAGGTGACACACACTGCCAGAGCCCGACTGCCAGCAGCTCTTGCCCCTGCGCCCAGGGGGTCAGCACGCCCTTGCCTGTGTCACTGGCCAGCTTTGAAATCTCTACCTTGGCCACGCTGTCCGTCTCGTCGTGCATGTGAAAGAAGAGCGGGAGCAGGCCCCTTTGCATGTTCTTCTTCATCCTCCTCTTGTCATTCCCCACCAGTCTCCACCACATCTCCGAAGAGGCTGATGGAGAGCTCTCTTATCTGGCTGGACTCCTGGTAGGGAGAAGGAGAGGGGGACTTGAGAAAGAGCCACTCCCTGCTTCCTGTGAGCATTAGCCCAAGGGCGTGAGCATGGCAGATGTGAGGGGAGATGCTGCGGGGTCGGGCTCTGCACACAGGAGCTGTGGGAGTCTCTGGTCCTGCCTGGCGGCGCAGCTGGGGAGCCCTCGGGGCTCTTGGAGCAGCCCTGGGCCTGCAGGTGCTTTGCACAGGGGCCGGGCCGGGCCCTAGCACAGGGCGCTCCGGTGGCCCGGCGGCATCAGCCTGTCAGGGGAAGTTGTGCTGGGCTGCAATGCCCAGAGGCCATCCCACGAGAGCCCAGGGGAGCGAGGAGGGCAGAAGGCCCTGCCCGCAGGGCTGGGCTGAAGGGCAGCTGTCATTGCCCAGTGCCCCTCCGCGGGGCTCAGTCTCCCACATCAGCCTTACATTGTCAAAGAGGGGCAGGAGCTCCTCTGCCAGCTGCACGGCGAAGGGGCTGGCCTCCTTCCTCGTCAGGTGAGGCATCACGCCACGGAGGAGCATCAGGGCCTTCTCCCTGATATCCGTGTTGTCATCCTCGAGCATCTCTGTGACGTGTGGCAGGAGGACCTGCATTTTTCTTGCCTGTATGAAAGACAGAGAGTTTCCTTTTTGTGAAACGGTCAAAGAGCACCGTGGCAAAAATGCTCTGGTCAGTGAGCAGCAGCCTCCTGTCCGGCTTCCTGGCCCGTGGTCGCACAGGCATCTCTGCGGCAGCCTCCCGGTAGGTGGTGGCCATGGGCACGCGGATGGGGATGCAGGAGAGCAGGGGGTGGGCAGGGAGGGCAGGAAAGCAAAGACTCCCCGTCCCCTGCTCAGCCACCCCCTTTTCGCACAGGCCCGCAGGGGCAGACAGCTCGGTAACCCTCCGTGCCTGGAAAGCTCCCCAGGCAGGCGCCAGGCCCCACCGTGGCAGGGAGGCCATTTGGAGCACTCACCCCACCGCCTGACTCCCAGCCAAGGCCAAGCCTCCGCCCTACCCACCGCCCCAGCCCCGGCTGCCAGCACGGCTCCCCTTGACGACGCCCTGCTCACCATGTCAGCTCTCTCTGACAGCGTGATGAGGCTTCCGAGAAACAGGGAGACCGCCACCAGGCTTGGGTGCCTCTGACAGGTCTCGACGTGGGACTGGTCAGCAAAATCCTCTGACTGAAACTCGCTGGAGCCCGTCAGCTGAAGGAAACACAGCAGTGAGGTACTGGCAGAGCCTGCAGGGCTCGCTGAAGGGGACCAAGGCCTTTTGTGGTAACTCACAAACAAGGTGACGGGGCAGGTGCGTTCGTTGATGGAGCTGAGAAGATTGCGCCAGCGCTGGTACCGGAGCAATCTGAGGAGCTCCTTTAAGATCTTCTCCATAGCCGGGGGGATGGAAAGCATCAGCTCCCACATGGCCATGGCAGGGCTGCAAGCGAGCACGCTGGGTGAGCAGGGCTGCCCCAGCCTCAGCAGCATGGCCTGGGAGGGGCCGGCATGAGGCAGACCCTGCCCCTTGCTTGGGATGCCCTGGGCAGCAGGAGAGGGCTGAGCTGGTGTTGCCCGTGGGGCCGGGAGGAGCATGGTGGCGGGGCTCCGGG
This sequence comes from Morus bassanus, assembly GCA_031468815.1. Taxonomy (NCBI): domain Eukaryota; kingdom Metazoa; phylum Chordata; class Aves; order Suliformes; family Sulidae; genus Morus; species Morus bassanus. The sequence continues at coordinate 133,810 of CM062593.1, forward strand.
CTGGCTTGGCTGGCTTTGGCTGCTGCAGGCCTGGCCGACCCACCAGGGCTGGAAAGCGTAGTGGCATGGAGGGCCCTGCTCCTCGGGGGTGTCCTGCAGTAGTCCTTGGGTCTGGCAGCCAGAGAGGCTCCGCGTCCCTCTCCCCGCAGGGAACAAGCCCTCATGGCTTCTGGGGCCAGTACCTGTCTCCTGGCAGAGAGAACTTCTCCAGGCTGGTGACCACTTGTGCGGGGTACTGGTCGGTCAGCAGGAGAAGCAGTGACTCCACGCTCTGCTGGGCTGACTCTGTGTTGATGCCTTCCAGGTTGTCGTGGATGCACTTCATGATCTTTGGCACCTGGAGGGGACACAGGTGAGGATGGTGCTGCCACTGGAGTGCAGCCATTTCCTCAGCTGCCCTTCCCATCCCTCTCTGCTGGCTCAAGGTGGCTTCAGGTGCTCGAGACACCTGCACCTGGGTTTGGGAGGGAGGGAGGGAGGGAGGGAGGAGCAAGGCCTGACAGGGCTGAAGGGCAGGGCAAGCCAGCCACAGGCCACTTACATCTACCAGCCAGAAGTCAGGGTTTCTCATGAACACATTCAGCATGTTTCTTGCCTCCCCCTTCTCAAAGATGCTGGAGTCTCTCATCTCCTTGATGGCTGCGAGGACGATGTCTGTCCTCTCAGAAGGTTGGAGGTATTTTGCAAAGGCCTATGGGAGGGAGGAAGGAAAGGAGCGAAGACACGTCACACCGAGTGCCCTGGTGGTGCTGCTTAGCTGGGCAGTGCGAGCAGCCCTGGAAAGAGATGCCCGGCAGTGCTGGCGGCGGTGCCCGCAGGAGAGCTGGCAGCAGGGGCTGCAGTTGCTGCACGGGGGAAGATGAGAAGAGAGGGCCCCCAGGGTGAGGGAGGAAGGCTGGGCTCATGGGCACAGTGTGCTGGCCCTACAGAGAACCGGGGCTTGCTGGTGGCCAGGAGGGCTGGAGCTGCTGCTGGGACACTGGAGTGCAGCCCTCGCATCGTCCCTGCGCAGGGACAGCAGGAACCCTCTCACCAGGGACAGCGAGGCCGTGCCAGCCCCACTGATTCTGGATGCCTTTGCTCACACAAGTCCCCTGCTGATGCCACGGGCAAGAGTCCCAACAAGGGGGGAGCTCATTATCATGGCGATGTCTCCAGTGGTGGCTAAAAAAAGCAGGGACTTCATCTCAGGTTCCCAATGGAGGTGTTGTGCTTTATCATTTAGCATTGCCCTGCCTAAAAAGCGGGGAAACACAGAAGAGTCAATAAGACACAGCAGCTTTTCCAGCAAGCTTAACCAAACCGCCCTGCAACGTGCTTGCGAGATGGCAGGACAGAAGCAGTCAAGGAGATTTGTGGAGGATGTCAGGAGTAGCTTCTTGCTCCAAGCACTGGAGGGGCCAGCCGGGGTGATGCACGGATGGTTCTGCTCTCCACTAACAGGGAAGACATGGCTTTGGGACAAGGTAATCAATGGTAGCTTTGGCTGTGGGGTCCACAAAACAGCGGGGTTGGAGATTCTGTAAGGAGGGCGGAAGGAGAGCAGCAGAGAACAGATCGTGGACTTCAGGAGAGCTTTCAGGTTCTGCAGCAAAATGACAGCTGGGGTGCTATGGGAAGCAGCTGTGAGGGGCAAAGGAGGTCAGGGAGAGAAGCAGACCTTTCAGGAGATGTGTGTGTGCGGAGAGAAGCAGCACACCACAACTGCTCTTACCTTCTTGCTTCTTGATAAACATAAGGAGGTGAGAAAGAGTATTGAAAACTGGAAATCTTGACTCCTCCTTGGAAGATCGGAAAAGGAGGAGACGTCCCAGCAGCTGCCCCAGGATTGGGATTGGGATGTCTCCAGAGCAGATAGGGCCGTTCATGTCTCTGCCACAGTGGCTCCAGTCCTGGGCGAGGGAGGCAGAAGAGCAGAAGGGTTGAGGGCAGGCAGCGGGTGCCAAAGGCCTGAACTCACAAGTGTGTGCAGGGCTGGATCCCTGGTGCGTCAGGACTTTGCAGGGCCGTGCCGGCCGCGGCTCCCAGAACAGCTGTCTGGGCAGCAGCCCTGCGCAGGGAGAGTTGCATGCTGCTCTGGTGCGCAGGGAGCGGGCGATGGCCTGGCTGGAGGGTGCCTGGCTCCTTACCTCCAGTGCGTAATGCTTGGCCAGCAAAGGCTCAGCTTCATAATCCTCCCCAGGGCTCTCTCCCGCACAGCTGCTCTCTCAGAGTCAGTGAAGTTGAGCAGCACCTGGGAAGAGAGAAGCTGCTGGTGTGCCCTGGGCGCAGACATGTGCTCCAGCAGAAGTAGCACTGCTGAACTCCCGGGCTGGACTCTGGATTCGCACAGTCCATGAAGGCTTCCACTGATGTCGAGCAAAGCCTGCATGGGGTTCCTGCCCTAGGGGTCTCGCAGGCTTGCAGGCTTGGGAGAAACGCCCCGGGCCAACCTTGTGGCCAGGCAGGAAGGCAAATGCCACCCTCTGCCGCCACTGTGCTCCGGAAGAGCCTGGTGGGCAGCCCCTGGTTACCCCCGGGAGGTGGGCAGCCTCCTGCAGCATGCTGTCTCTGCATGGCACTGGGGTTGGGGCCATGCATGCAAGAGTGGACAGTCCCTTCCCCCCAGGGGGAGGAACAGCCCCTGTGAGGAACAGCCCTGTGAAGCCCCCTCTTTGCATAGGCCAGTCCTGAAAGATATTCTGCAGCTCCTCGCAGACTCTGGAGGCAGCAAAGCTGAGCACCACCGCCTCTAGCATGTCGTCCATGGCTTCCAGGGTCTGCAAGGAGGACAAAGAGTTGTGGCAGTGTTTCCTGCTGTCCCTCTCACCCCCAGGAGGCTGATCTGAACTCCCGGAGCCAAGGGAGGACTCCCATGCTGCCCCATGGTTCCCGGGAGAGACCCAGGGGCAGACAATGTGCTGCGGGCAGAGCAGCCTGCGGCGCTGGATATGGCCAGGCCCACGGCAAGGGCACAAAGGGATGAGGGTGGGAAAGCAAAGCCAAGATCCTTCATTGCCTTGGATCTCTGGTCATATTGCAGCACAGGGTGGCCTGAGAGCAGCCCAGAGGGACTGGGGGCTCCTGTAGCTCACCCAGCGCTTACCTGAATGTAAAGGGAACTCTCCCGGTAGCTGCTCATTTCGTCTTTTGGAGGAAGCAAGAAGACACTCAAAAAGCAGGCTTCTAGGAGGCTTCTTTCTTTGCCCTCCAGCACCATCTGCACTGAGCTGCAGAGAGAGAGAGGGGCGGTCGGACAGTGGTGCTGGGAGCAGTGCCTCGAGGCCTCGTGCAGGTGGACGTGGACCTCTGGGGCAGGGGTCCCCAGGAGGGATGGGCAGGTACCTCAACTCGGTGATGGCACGCATGGCTCTCAGCCGCACAGCTGTTTGCAGTTGGTCCCTGGGCTCCTCTTGCAGCAGGACCTGCAGAGCACAAGCGCGATGGGACCTGGCAGCTGCCAGCACCCAGTGCCACCAGACCGTCGCCCTGCCCAAGTGCTCTTCTCACAGGGAGCCATTGCCGGGCAGACTTGCCCCCTTCCCCAGAGCCGCCGGGTGTCCCCTCACCTTGATATTCTCTGCAAGCTCGTAGCTGTGGCAGAAGACATCCAGGCCCTCTGTCAAGCCACGGTACCTGGCAGTTCTGCACAGGATGAGGATGCTCCCAAGAAACTTCATCTTCTGGTCTTCATCCTGGCAGCCAGGGGAACAGAGAGACAGAGAGGGAGCATGAGTCGGGGGACACACGGCCATCGGGACCGGGGCATTGGGGGTGCAGTGCCGTGTGGGTGACCTGGGAGAAGCAGCTCTGCCCAGGCAGCACATCTCCGGCAGCCCAGCAGCAGAGCCCCTGTCAGCAGACGTGGGCACAGCCACATTCAAAATGGCCACGGTAACCTTTTCTGGGCTGCTGAGAAAGGCCTGGATGAAGTCCACGTTTTCCTGTTCCTCTTGGTACACAGGTAACCATATGGCATCTAACAGAGGAGGAGAACAGGGAGGGCTGTAGGGATGATCTGGTGGCAGGAGAGAGCAGAGGAAGGGGCTCTGCCCTCGTCCAGCCCTGTGCATGCTCCCCTGCTGCATTCTTCCCACGCACGGCAGGGCTGGAGGATGCCCGCCAGACGGGCTGCCATGCTGGAGCACAGCACAGTGGGCAAAGCCCCCGGTGCAACGGGCTGCAGAACTTGCTTGCAGATGGGCAGGAAAGGTCCCCGTCCCACAGCGTCGCTGCCTCCTGCCAGTCCAGCAGCCTCTCACTGTGCGTGCTCCGGAGCAGAAGCTGGGTCCCCTATGCTCTCTCCCTCCTTGGGAGAGGCTGTGCTGGGGCCAGCTCCCAGCCCTGAGCATGCCCTGCATTCAGGCAGCATTATGCCCAGCACCCATGGGACCCCCGCTGCCAGTGTGCCGAGGAAGCATGATCCTGGCATCAAGCAGGGTGCGCTGGCTGGCCACTGCCCTGCCCAGATATTGTGGTTTAGCCCCTGTCAGCAACTAAGCACCACACAGCCGCTCGCTCACTCCCCCACCCTTGTGGGATGGGGGAGAGCATCGGAAGGGCCAAAGTAAGAAAACTCGTGGGTTGAGATAAGAACAGTTTAATAATTAAAATAAAACAGCAATAATAATAATATAATGAAAAGGAAAATAATGAGTGAGAGAGAGATGAAACCCTGGAAGAAGGGGAAAAAAAAATCCAAAACTAAACAACAAGTGCTGCAACCGCTCACCACCCGCCAACTGACGCTGCCGGTCCCCAAGCCGCGATTGCTGCTTCCCCCGGCCAACTCCCCCCAGTTAATATACTGGGCATGACGTCACATGATATGGAATACCCTTTGACCAATTCGAATCAGCTCTCCTGGTTGTATCCCCTCCCCTCCCAGCTTCTTGTGCACCTCGCAGAGCACGGGAAGCTAGAAAGTCCTTGACTAATGTAAGCACTACCTAGCAACAACTAAAACATTAGTGTGTTATCAACATGATTTTCATACTAAGTCCAAAACACAGCACTGTACCAGCTACAGTGAAGAAAATTAACTATCCCAGCTAAAACCATGACACCTCCTCCTCCTCCTCTTGCCTCCTTCTGTTACCTCCTGCTGCCTTCTCCTACTCCTCCTTCTGTTGCCTCCTATTGCCTCTTATTGCCTCCTCCCACTCCTCCTCCTCCTCCTCCTCTTCTTCCTCCTTTTTCTCCTCTTCCTCCTCCTCCTGTAATGTCCTGTTGCCTCCTGTTGCCCGCTGTTGCTTGCTCCTCCTCTTCCACTTCCTGTTGCCTACTCATCCTTTTCCTCTACCTGTTGTGTCTTTTGCCTCCTTTTCCTCTTGTTGCCTCCTGTTACCTCCTCCTCCACCTCCTGTTGCCTCCTGATGCCTCCTCTCACTCCTCCTGAGTCCTCCTGTTCTTTCCTGTTGCACCCTGTTGTCTCCTCCTCCAGTTGCCCCCTCCTCCTGTTGTCTTCTGTTGCCCCTGTCTCCACCTCCTCATCATCATCCTCCCCTTCCTGTTGCATCCTGTTGCCTCCTCATCCTGTTGGTCCCCCTCTCCTCCTCCTCCACTTCCTTGTCCTCCTCCTGCTGTTGCATTTTCATCCTGTTGCCTCCTCTTTCTTGTCTTCCTCCTTTTCCTCCTCCTCCTTCTCCTTTAACCTCCTGCTGCCTCCTGTTCCTGTTGTTGCCTGCTCCTCCTCCTCTCTGTTTCTTCCTCTTACCACCTTCTCATCATCATCCTTTTTCTTACAGTTGCCTCCTGCTGCCCCCTTGTCCTCCTCCTGTTGCGTCCTCATCCTTCTCCTGTTTCCTCTTGTTCCTTCCTCCAGCTGCCTCCTGTTGCTTCCTGTTGCTTCCTCCTCCTGTGGCCTCCTGTTGTCTCCTGTTGAGTTCTCCTCCTCCTTCTTCTGTTTCCTCCTGTTGCTTCCTGTCTTCTTCCTCCTCTTCCTGTTGCCTGTTCTTGCTTCCTCTTTCTTCTTCCTCCTCCTCTTCCTCCTGTTCTCTCCTTTTTCCTCCTTGTCCTCCTCTTTCTGTTGCTTCTTGTTGCCTCCATCTTCTCCTCATGTTTCCTCCTGTTGTCTCCTCCTCCTGTTACATCCTGTTACCTCCTGTTGCCTCCTTCTCCTGTTGCCTCCTTCCCCCATGCCTCTTCCTGTGGCCACTTGTTTCCTCCTCCCCCTCTTGTCACCTCCTCCTCCCTGTGTTGCCTCCTGTAGCCTCCTCCTCCTGTTGTCTACTCCTCATCCTGTTGCCTCCTCCTCCTCCAGTTGCTACCTGTTGCCTCCTGTTGACTTCTGTTCCTCCTCCTTTTGCTCCTGTCACCTCCTCCTCCCCCTGTTGCCTCCTCTTGCTTCCCATTGCCTCCTCCTCTGTGTCTTCCTGTTGCCTCTTGTTTCCTCCTCCTCCTGTTGCCACCTCCTCCTGCTTCCCCTGTTGCCTCCTCCTGTTGCTTATGTTGCTCCTACTCCTCTTCCTCTTGCTTATGTTCTTCATCTTTCTCTTCCTCCTGTTACCTCCATTTGCCGCCTCCTCCTCTTCATCCTCCTGTTGCCTCCTCCTGTTTACTCCTCCTGTTTCCTTTTGTTGCCTCTGCCTCCTCCTGTTTCTTCCTTTTACAACCTTCTCTTCATCTTTTTTCTTCTTGCTGCCTCCTGGTCCTTGTTCTCCTCCTCTGCCTCCTCCTATTCCTCTTCCTGAAGGCCACTAACAGCTTTCAGTCCTGGCCAGCTCTGTGTCCAAGCCCTAGGTCTCCATTTTGGACATGGGCTATGGGTAGGGTGAGGGTTAAGTGTGGGTGAGGGTTAGGTGGTAAAGCAAGCGCAGAGCCCCAGTGTTGGTGGGGCTGTGAAAGGGCTCCCAAGGGAAGGTGACAGCCACAAACAGCTTTCAGTCCTGGCCACTTCTGTGTGGGAGCCCTACGTGGTGGGTCTCTGTTTTGGACCTGGGCTCTGGTTAGGGTGAGGGCAAGGGGAGGGTGATATTTAGGTGCAGAATGCAGTGCAGAGCCTCTTCCTCACTCCTGGAGGGCAGCAGGGCATTTCCCAGACATTGGAAAGGTCTGGCAAATGCTCCAGGGCTCTCTGGAGAGCAGCAGGGCCCTGACCAGGCCTTAGCAAAGCCCGGCATCAGCCCCAGGGGTCTCTCTGGAGGGCAGCAGGGCCTTACCCAAGCAGCTTCAAGCCTGGCAAAGGACCTGGGGAACTCTGTAGATAAGCAGGGCTCTTTACAGCAAGCAACAAAGCCCCTGGGGCACTCCTGGGAGAGTGAGGCTTGCTGAAAGCCTGGGAGCAATCTGGATGGCAGCAGAGCACTGTCGAGGCCCTGGCAAAGCCTGGCAAAAGCCCCAGTGCTCTCTGTAGGGCATCAGGGGTCCAACTGGGACACAGCAAAGCCTGGCAAAAGCTCTGGGACATTTTGAAGAGGAGCAAGGCCCTGCATAGGCCCTAGCAAAGCCCAGCAAAAGCCCCAGGTCTCTGTTGGGGATCAGGGCTCAGCCCAGGCCCGAACAAACCCTAGCTGTGGTGGCTTGACCTAGGCTGCTGCCAGGTCCCCACCAAGTCACTCTGTCACTCCCCTTCTTTAACTGGGCAGGGGGAGAAAATACAACAAAAGGGTCATGGGTTGAGATACAGATAGGGAGATCACTCAACAATTGTAATCACAGGCAAAACAGACTTGACTTGGGGAAATTAGGATAATGAGAAATAAAAACAAATCTTAAAACACCTTTCCCCACCCCTCCCTTCTTCCCAGGCTCAACTTGACTCCTGAATTCTCTACCTCCTCCCCTGAGCAATGCAGGGGGATGGGGGACAGAGGTTTTGGCCAGTTCATCACAAGTTGTCTCTGCTGCTCCTTCCTCCTCATGGTCTTCCCCTGCTCCAGCATGGGGTCCCTCCCACAGAAGACAGTCCTTCACGAACCTTGCCAGCATGTGTCCTTCCCATAGGCTGCAGTTCTTCACAAACTGCTCCAGCACAGGTCCTTTCCACAGGGTGCAGTCCTTCAGGAATGGAATGCTCCAGTGTGGGTCCCCCACAGGGCCACAGGTCCTGCTAGAAAGCCTGCTCCAGCGTGGGCTCCTCTCCATGGGGTCACAGGTCCTGCCAGGAGCCTGCTCCAGCGTGGGGTCCTCCACAGGCTGCAGGTGGATATCTGCTCCACCACGGACATACATGGGCTGCAGGAGGACAATCTGCTCCACCGCGGTCTTCACCATGGGCTGCAGGGGAATCTCTGCTCTGGCACCTCCTCCCCCTCCACTGACCTTGGTGTCTGCAGGGTTGTTTCTCTCACATATTCTCACTGATCTCTCCTGGCCACTGTTATGCAGCAGTTTTTACCCTTTCTTAAATATGTTATCACAGAGGTGCTACCACTGTCACAGATTGGCTCACCTTTGGCCAGCAGTGGGTCCCTTTCGGAGCCAGCTGGAACCAGCTGTGTCTGTCATGGAGGGGCAGCTTCTGGATTCTCACAGAAGTCACCCTTGCAGCCCACCCGGATACCAAAACCTTGCCACATAAACCCAATACACCAGCAAAAGCCCTGGAGCACTCTGGGGAGAAGCAAGGCTCCTTGTGGGCCTTGGCCAGGTAAAGTCCCTGGGGCTCTCCATAGGGCAGCAGAGCACTGCCCAGCCCTGGAAAAGACTGGGAAAATACTGGGAAAAGCCCAGGAAAAGCCCTGGGGCAGTCTTTATGGAAGTAGGGCCCCTGTGGGCCCCAACAAGGCCTGGTGAAGGGCCCAGGGCTCTCTGGAGAGCAGCAGGACCCTGCCTGGTCCCTGTCAAAGCTCAGTGAAAGCCCGGGGCTCCCTGGAGGGCAGCAGGGCCCTGCCTGGGTGCCTGCAAAGCCTGGCAAAGGACCTGGGGAGCTCTGGAGAGAAGCAGGGCCCTGCCAGGGCACAAGTGCTGGGCATCTCTGGAGGGCTGCAGGTCCCCTTGAGGCTTAGGGCAAAGCCTGGTGATAGCCCTGGGGCTCTCTGGAGGGCAGCAGAGCAGTGCTCAGGTCCCAGCAAAGCCCACAGAAAGCCCTGGGGCTCTCTGGAGGGCAGCAGAGCACTGCCCAGGCCCTGGCAAAGGCTGGCAAAGGTCCTGGTGCTCTCTGTATGTCATGGGGTGCCACCTGGAACCCAGCAAAGCCTAGCAAAAGCCCCAGGGCTCTCTGGAGAGAAGCTGGCCCCTGCCCAGGCCCCAGCAAAAGGCCAGCAAAAGCCCCAGGTCTCTCTGTAGGGCATCAAGGCCCCACATTCATCAAATCCATATCACTCCAATTTAGCGGCAAGAATGTTTGGGGGGACTGTGTCAAAAGCCTTACAGAAATCCGGGTAAATGATATCTGTAGCTCTGCCCTTGTCCACTGATGCAGTCACTCCATTGTGGAAAGCCACTAGATTAGTGAGGCTTGGGTTTGCCCTTGGTGGGGCCATGTTGGCAGTCTCTAATCACTCCCATGCCTGGGAGTCTGCAGCATGGTGGTTGAAAATAGTGTCACTTCTTGGGACAGGTCTGTCCCAGTTCCATTCAACCTCTGACCTGAAGCTCTTGGCTTTGCAAAGGGTGGGTGCACTGAAGAGCAGCCCTTTCCAGATGCTGAGTGCAGACAGAGTTGGTACAGTGTCTCTGGGCTATTTATCCTTGGTGTTAACCTTAAAGGGGCAAGTGCTGCATTGGAGTGGGAGTGGGGATGAAAAGCCCCTGGGTGCCTGCCCTCCCACACCCCCGGAGCAGCCGCAGTGAAGGGTGTGCTTTTTAATGTCAGTTATAATAAAATATTTTTACAGAGCCCAAAAAAGTCAAAATAGTGCAAAACATCTCACTGTCATGCATCCATGGTAGCCGCCGCCGGCAGTGCCACACGGGGTGGTACAGACACACAGGCATCGGTGACACATGTGCTACAGGAGCAGAATTGGTCAGTTCAATCACATGCCAAACAGGAGGGTTTGGGGAGGTGGCACGGGGCCAGGGGCACCACAGTCAGGGGATGTGGGGCTGAGCCCCGGCCTGGCTGTGCAGGAGCAGCGGTTAGAAAAGGGGTGTAAACATTGAACAGAAACAAGAGAGGAAAGCTAGACCCTTTGGTCCCAGGCAAACCCTATTAGAAAAAGGACGACGGGGGCCAGTTGGGCTACCCTGTTTTGGGATGGGGAGGGGGCTGAAAGAGGTATATTGACTTGTGGGGTCATCAGGCCTCTGTCTTCCCCAGTATGTAGGGCAAGCTGGCCACCTGGGGTGGCCATCCCTGACACCGCACACCCTGGCCTCCCAGGCATTCGCAGGAGACACGCACACTACTGGTCACACAGAAATAATGGTTAATGGGAAATTGGCGGGGTGGGGGGGTCCTCTGGGTTGGTGGTGGGAAGGGTCTTGCTTGTGCCAAGGAGGTCCCATGGGCGCTGCTGCACTGCACAGGGATGGCTGGTCCCCACTGGCCAGAGCAAAGGGAGATGGGTCCCTCTGCTCCAGTGCCCCCAGCCCTCGCCTCCAAGCCCTGGCACCCTGGGGGGCAGCAGTGGGGCAGCCCACAGTGGCGGCAAGGCAGGGAAGACAGGATACGGGCCAAGGGCTTCTCCCTGCCGCTCTCAGCCCCAGCGATACTGCTGCCAGCCAGGGAGGGGACCCTGTGCAGGGCATGCAGGGGCTGCACCCACCAACCCAACAGCCCCAATAGCCCTTCCGGGTGCAGGACACAGCCGCATCATCCAGCCGCCCCGTGTATGTACAGCTATTTACATATGTACAGGGTGCTCAGCGGGTAGGAGCCTCCCTGTCCCTCAGGGCGCCTAGTGATGCTCAAGGGATGGGGACAAGGGGCCATCGTGCTGTGCCAGCCACTCACCAACAGCGCTGGGTGGAATGAGACACCATCCCCCACACCCTCCAGCCCTTTCCTTGTGTCACTGGATGAGGTTTGGGGCTGGATAGGTCAGGGTAGGGTCAGGGATGGGCCATTGGGGTTCCTCCATCTCAGACAGTTTGGGAAGGGGCAGATCTGTCCCATCACCCAGTCTGGGGTCCAGCCCTTCCCAGCAGCACCTTCCCATTGGGGTGGGATGGGGGCATGGCCATGCTCTGCACTGCTGTCACCCAGCCAGTCTGGCCAAGGGAGGGACAGGGAGGGGTCTGTCACTGCAGCCACATCCCCCTCTCGCCAACACCAGAGTCGGGAAGGAGACTCCTCCTGTGGCCGCTCTTATGGCTTATACATGGCTGGAGGATGCTGTAGAAAAGGGGCCAGGAGTTGGGGGAGAGGGCTGGGGGGTGGAAGGGGTTTAACTGCTGCCCTCCTCAGTTGAGCGTGTGTCCGACTTGAGCTTGACGAACTCCTTGGCCACCTCGTCATTGTTGCGTTGGGAGAGGATGCGGAGGACAGTGAGGCCAGTGTCATCCATGTGGATGCGGCGGCCCAAGGGCAGCCAGCAGGCACAGCCGGGTCGCTGCAGGATATCGCGGAGTTGCAGGACAGCGATGCCCACTGTCCGGTCCTCCCGGGCGAAGCAGTAATCCTTCACGCACACCTGCAGCTCGTAGCACTCAGGGCCTGTCTCTGTCCCCAGCGTGCTGTGGGGGGCAAGGGACAGGCAGTGTTGGCATAGGAGGTCACACTCCCAGGCCCCCTGGCTCTGCAACAGCACTGTATATGGGTGCTGCCTCCCCACTGCCCCTAAAAAAAGCCTTTTCTTTTTCTTCCTTTTCTCCAATCCCTGCTTTTACCAATGAGAAAACTTCTAAAACATACCCTGGGGGATGAGCAAACTCACTGGCAGACCCCAGGAGGAGGGAGTCCCAAATTGTGAGGCCACATCCCCCAGCCCGGCCCCACATCCCCAGCCCCACAGTGCCACTCACAACTGGAAGCTCTCGTTGTACTTGGGGGCCCAGCTGTTGTTCTTGGATTTGGTGGCAAATTTCCTCTTCTTGTCACTGAGGTGGGGCCCAATGATGTTGACCTCAATGAAGGGCCGGAAGATGCCCGACGTCTGCCACTTGAGGTCATTCGCAGCCACCACTGCAAGGAGGGGGCACATGAGGCTCCCAGGGCGCTGCCACCTGCCAGACCCTGGCATCCCAGCCAGCAGAACCCACCTTTGACAGTGACTTTGTGTTCACCAGTGCCGGGGTGGGTGAAGAGCTCCACATGGATGGACACCTCCCCAACAGGGTCATCCACACCAGAGCCTGCATGGCAAATGGAGGAGACATGAGTGCCGGCTCCCCCTGTGTCCTTGACATCCCCTGTCCACCACTAACCCCACTGGAGGAGGCAGGTCACCCGCCATGGGGCGGGAGAGGGTGGGCAGTAGGATTTGGCCCAGTGTGGTCTCTGCCAAAGAGCTCTGGGGACAGCAGCATGGGTGCAGCAACTGTCAAGGATGGCTGGGGCTGGCACCAGGCTGGGCTGGGGCATGGCAGGACATCCCCAGCACCAGGCTGGCTCTCTGTCAACCCACCCCACATTGGCAGGGCCCAGTGAGCCCCCTTGCCCAGGCAAGGGCTGAGGTGTCTGCATGGGATGGGGCAGGGGACAGTGGCCCAGATCCCCCTACTATGGGCACGGAGAGGTGTCAGTGCTCCATGCATGGCTATGAGCATGGGCACAACACTGAGCAGGAGGGACCTGATCTAGTCCTTGTGCCACAGGGCAGCCATGGCCCTGCCAGGGGCTTGTAGCCCCTCCACCTCAGGGACCACATCAAGCCCTGGGGTCCCCGAGCCTGGGGAACTTGGGTGACCTGCGACCAACAGCCCAGCTCATCCCCTCCACCCACCCAAGAGCCATGCATGCACCCATGGGTGAAAGAGGGGGTGCAAGGCAGAGGGACAGGCTCCGTGGGTCAGATGGGGTCGAGAAGATCAAACTGAGCTCAGCAGAAAGCTCCCAGGGTAGAAATAACAGTGTGAAGGAGGACACATCCCCATGTGTCACTGCATGTACCCCCAACACAAGGGTGCCAGGCTGCAGGGGGAGGCTGGTGATGGTACACTTTCCTCTCCATCCACCTTAATCCTCCACCCCACTCCCAGCGCCCCATTCTCTGCCCCACCCCCCAGCACCCCAGGCACCCGCCACCCGGGCAGCGCCACATGCTGAGCCGAAATGGAGGCGATGGTGGGCGAGGAGGAGGTGTCTGCGTACAGGAGACCAAGCATTGGGTGCAGTCCCAGCCCCTCTGACAGGGTGCGATGGAGGCCAAGCGGGGCCCATGGAGCTGGGCTCATTCCTCACGCCCCAGGGGAGGCAGACGGAGCTCGCCGGAGCAAGGCTAGTAATGGTCCTTCTGGCAGCAGGGTGGGAGGGGGACATGGTCATAGTCATGGCCTCCCCTGGGGCCACATGTCCTAAGGGGACAGTTCCCTGCCTTGCAGGGAGGTCATGGCAGGTACCCACCCCCAGGCAGCAGCACTGGGGACAATGCAGGGTGCCCAGAGCTTGCAAGCGAAGGCAGGCACCCCTATCCCCATGGGGCAAAGCCCCTGCCCCGGTCTGGGGCAGGAGGTGGGGTGTCAAGACAGCTGAGCACAGTTCCTCCAAATTCAGCCCAAAGCAGCCCTGGGAGTGCAAGTCTATGGGTAGAGGGCTCCAGCTCCACCCACGCTAAGTGTTCCCAAGGCCCGCAGTGCTGGGACAGGGCCCCTGGCCACCCCAGCCCGCAGTGCCGGGACTGTTACTAGCCCAGGCTGGCGGCGGCAGGCAGGTGCAGGGGCGGGCGAGCAGCACACATACCCTTCTCAGGATAAATTTCTTCACTAAGGGTAAACCTAATACCTTTCCCACCATGAACTAGTGGGAAGGAGAGAGAGAAAGAGACAGAGACACAGCACGGAGTAGACAAAGAGAGAAGGAAGGACATGACGTGCATGGGGGATGGAAACAGTGAAAGAGGGGGGAGAAAACAAAGAGAGAGAAAGAGAGATCAGATCTTGCAGACAGACGGACAGCTGAGCATCTGGACAACACTGCAGCGACACAGGAGTGCCGGGTACCACCCAGCTCTGAGTCCAGGGGGTCCTGGGGTCAGAGTGCAACCAGGGGTGCTGGCACCCACTGGACCCAACCCCACGCCCCCAGCATGGCTGGCACAGGAGGCACAGACAGGACAGACATCCCTTGCAGGAGACGCACAAACAGCAAATGCACGTCCCTCTCCCCAAGGACACTGACAAGCCTGGCTGGGGCACTATGCAATGGCCCATGACCACCACCAAGCATCTCTGTCGCCTCCTTGAGCAGCCAAGGGACAAAATAAAGGGCAGCATTTAGAGCCAAGAGGTAGTCCTGCTCTGGACAGTGCCCAGCACCCTGCACTGCATGGCTCTGGGACAGGGACAGAGCCTGAGAGGCACCTGGCACCCCGGACAGATCCCAAATCATGGGGTATGTGGGGTACCCAGCGTGCCCAGAACAGGCCCTGGCACAGCATCCAGATCCAGCCAATCCTGTGCAAGGTCTGAGCCCTGGCCAGGCTGGCACCACTTGGCCAAGACTGGCAGCTCCAAGGCAGCGCTGGACCAGAGGTATCTGCGCTGGGTGACAGAGGCCATCCAGAAGGGATAAACACCGTGACGTGGCCAGAGGGTGGCCACCTTCCCCACCCACAGCCCCATTTCTGTGCCTGCACAGCCATGCCCTGGCACTGGGGATACACTCTTCTTGCTGGCGGGGGACTTGAGGGTGCCAGGCTGCCTCTGGGCACTCATGACCCCTCTTCACCTGCAAACCATGGGAAAAAAAGCCCTTCCCTTCCCACCCATCCCTCCGCGAGCCTGGCTGGGCCCCTCAACCCCACCGGGATGGAGGCAGGGAGGAGCCGTGGCCATGGGGCTGAGCCCCTGTGTGGGATAGGGGGCCCGGGTGAGGGGCCAGGGTGGTGCATCCTACCCTGCGAAGCCTGGGTCTGCACAAAGGTTTTGATGAGGAGGTCAGTGGCCTGGGTGTAGAGGGACAGGGCGTAGCGCAGCGACTGCAGGTCAGGGCTCTTCTCCAGGAATGTCTTCTTCAGCCCCACACCGCCAGCATGGAAGTATTGCTGGATGGGGGAGACAGCCACAGGGTCCTCAGTGGCTCTTCTGGAGTCCCCCCAGTGCCCCACCAGGTCTGTGCCTCAGGGCTAGAGCCCTCGGGGCACCCCTTCGTCCCCCCACCTTGATGGTGTCCAGTGCCAGCTCCACCACTGCACATTGCTTTGGAGTCAGGCTCTTGGCTTCCTCCCGCACCATGTGGTCCTGCAAGGTACAAATCCTGCTCTCAGGATGGGACTAGGGCCCCACTCCCCTTGCCCCAGCCATGCCAGCAAACAAGCACTGGTGGGATTCTTGCAACAGTACCAGTGCCAGCCTGCAAAGTGCCACCCACCCTAGCACAGAAAGGAGCTCGGACCATCTGGCCCCACCCCAGCCCAGCCTCCCAGCCCTCACCTTCAGCTTGGAGAGCTGCCCCAGCTCCTTGGCTGCATTGAAAATCATCTGCGTGCCCTGCAGAGAGCAAAGAGACAGGAATGGCCCGTGAGTGGCTGGGCTGGGGGTGCCATAGCCAGGCTGGGCACACAGTGCCAGGAGGTTGCTGTAGCTCTGGGGGCTCCCCCAGCCCCCCCAGGCTCCAGGGGGCCAGAAGGGTGCTCCTCGGAGAGCCCCAGGTGCCACTGGCCATGCCAGGCATGGTGAGGCAGGTGCGGGGAGCTGGTGTAGCCCCCGTCCCAGCCCCTGAGTTCTTAGCACAGGTGTGTGGCTGGGGGCTTGGGGACCCCAGGGCAGGTCATCACCCTGGCATCAGGGACCTCACACCCCGCTCAGCACAAGCAGCTTGGCCCAAGTGTCCCGTCCTGCTCCCTGTTGTGGCCAAGCACCCACTTCTGAATCCAACAGAGCCCGGCACAGCACATCACTGGCACCAATCATATGTTAATCATATGACATCTGGGCAGGGAGAGCAGAGACTGAGTGCAGGGGAACAGCGGGCACTAGGAGGATGTGGCGTGGTCCCCCTGTACCCCGCGGTGCTGGCAGCCAAGCCAAACACCCCCCTGCCACCTAGACCTCTGCCCACTCCCAGACCCAGGGAGGTTCCCAGCCCCTTTGCACCCCAGGGAACGCCACAGATGGGAGACCCTGGCCACCTTTGCCTGCCCTGTGCCATGCCATCCCCATGGGCGGGGGCCATGAAGCCATTCCATGGGGCCCACTGGCACAGTTCCTGGGGATGCAGTCCCATGGCACGGGCAGGGCAGGCGAAGCTAGCCAGGGGCTCCTTCCCTGGTCTGGCATCCACTCGCATCCACTCACTGGGCTGAACCCAAGCCACCTTTCTCAAGTCCTCCAGTGTGCAACATGCAACTGGGTAAACTGGGGCCCAGTGGGGCAGAGCCAGCAATTCCCTCTTCCTTCCCCTTCCCGGCACGAATAGCTCCAGTCCTTCCCAACAACGAGAAACCCCAGCATCTATTGCACTAACCATTACCTTCTGCAGGGGTCTGGCCTCCCCCCATGCCCTCATTTTTACCCCCCATTAACCCTTTGTGCCCACCCCCCACATTCTGTCCCATTAATCCTTCCCTTGCTGTCCCCGTCTCCCCCAGCCAGTGAACAGACTGGGAGCTGGGGACACTGGTGTCACCCAGAGCACGACAGGACACTGTATGAGCTGGGACCCCTCCAACCCACAGCGCACAGGACAAGGGAGAGGGAGGAGGCAAGAGGAGGGACTAGAGTCAAATGGGGAACAGAAGAGCCATGTCCTTACTTCAGTGTGACTGGGCAGCTTCACCCTGCTCTGGAAGAGAACAGCAAGGGACAGTTACTGGTGGCCCCAACAGTGGCCAGCCACGGGTCTGGGCCCCCCACATCCCCCGGCCATGCGGGCTCTGGCCCTGTACTCTCATCTGGCTGTGCCCAATTCTGCACTGCTGCCACTGGTTTGGCACCAGTTCACACCTGCAAAGGCTCAGCCCTGTGTGCTTGCTAGTGAACCTGTGATGAGTGTGCCAGGTCTCTTCCTGAGTGGGGGCAGGCCTGCTCCCCACCTTGTTTGGGGCTGGAGAAATAGCAGCAGATGGAGGAAAGCAGCTCACCCAGCACGCTCAGTAAACTGGGGCAGGACCCAGTGTCCCCTGTGAGAGGAGAGGGGAGCCAGGGCGAGCCACAGGCATTGCCTAGCGGATGCCAGCACAGTTCTTCCTGAGGGCCAGGTTCTGGGAGCAGGCCGCCTGGAGGGCTGTGCTGGGCCCCCAGCCTGGAGGTAGGGAGCACCCCGACAGAGGGAGAGCCCGTGTGCCTGGAGAAAGCCCTTTGGCAAGTTTTGGGACTCAGCAAGCCTTGCTGAGGCCCCCCAAGCATCAGGGGGAAGCAGGCTCAGAGGTCCAGGGGATCTCAGCAGCCCCATGGCCCCCAGTATGCCCTGCACATCCCCAGCATGGCCCAGCATCCTGGGGATCAACTCTTCCTGCCCCGCAGCAGTGGTATGGGTTTGTGCCAGGGATCTCCCATGCTTGGGCACCCCATCCCCACACTGTCCCAGCCAGGCACCTGGAGGGGTGCTGAGCGCCATGGGGCAGTGTCCCCCATGCCTGCCCAGGGATGTGTAACACCTCACATACCCACCCGGGGACTAAACATGACATGACCCCAGGCTCCCTACCCCAGGTGACACACAGAAACAGGTCACTGCCCCCATCCTGCACACAGGCAGCACGCCCCAGACAACACAGCACACCTCAACACAACAACATGCCACGCAGGCAATGGCACATCCAGACAGCACGACAGAGGAAGCACGGACAAGCCTGGACCTCCACAGCAGGCGGGTGTGGGGCCACAAGCATGGCCACGGGGCGATGAGACACATGGAGCCCATGGCTATTTACCTTCTCTGTCCCCTTGCCATGTTTTCTCAAGAGCGTGCCCTGTAGAAGCAATGTCAGAGGGTGAGTGGTGGGGTGGGCGGACAGCATGGGACGGGACACAGGGGGTGCAGGGCAAGGCTGGGTACATGGGGTGACCGCAATCTGGCGGCAAAGACATGGCTGAGCTCCTAAAGGACAGCAAGGACCAATGGGGGACTGGTCCCTGTTGAGGTGCTGGGCCCACGGGGGACTGGTTGCCACTGGGATACTGGGTTAGTGGGGGACTAGTCCCCAGAGGGATGCTGGGTCAGTGAGGGACTGGTGTCTTTGGGATGCTGGGCCAACTGGTCCCCACTGGAATGTAGGATGGGGAACTGGTCCCTACACTGGGCTTATGGGTAGGTGGTTGCTGCTGGGATACAGGGATGGTGAGCCCATGGGGGACTGGTCCCCACTGGGATACAGGGATGCAGGAGCCAGCTGGCACTGTGTGTGGGAAGCCTCTGGTGCCCCCACATTTCCCTCCAGCTCTGGCAAATGCTCACAGCTCTGGGAAGGGAAGAGGGAAGGAGCAGCTGTACTTGGGTTTTGCACGAAGAGTTCTGGTCCATGCAGTGCTGGGCACAGTGACAATCCCACACTGACCCAGGCCCAGCAGCAGCAAGAGAGACAGTGTGAAATGGGACAGCAGTGCTATGTGAAGGGTTCCTAACCAGCCCCTCTGGGTGGGGGGCTGAGGCACCTCTGACTCAGGATGGGGTAGCGGGTGGGGTCAGCTGGCAGGGAAGCCTGCGGGAGGGACAAGCAGCACAGTTAGGGCCAAGCAGGGCTTTCTTCGGGAGGGTTTCTTGCCCTGGAGGGAAACTGAGACACGGGGTGATGGATGAAAATGAGGACCTTGTAACCCACAGAGCTGACACCAACACCCCAGTCACCCAGCAGCCTCAGCACAGCTGGGACATGGGGTCCCCGTAAGGTCTGAGGAGAAGCTCAGCCCCAAGCTGCCCCCAGGGTTTCTCCAAATGCTGCTGTTGGAAACAAAAGGTGTGGGGGACATGGGACTGGCATTTGTCCCTGCAGGGATTGGCACCCATCACCCACCTACCGGCGCCCACACCACTGCTCCTCCTTGCAAAGGTGCCTGTGGTCAAAGCAGGGCTGGGGGTAAGATTTGTGGGTGGACATGGTCCTTCCCTTGCCGCACAAGGCATAAGCCCATGGCTGCAGACTGAGCAAAGAGGACAAAAGGAAACTGCTCAGCCAAAGCAGTGCAAGGACCCAGCAGCAATGCTGAGAAGGGAACCCAGGAGTCTGGGCTCCCAGGGCCATATCCCAACCAGGGAAAAAGTCTCACAACTTGTGCCAGCAATGTGCTCCACCGCTGAGCAACTGGGCCAGGGACCATTATGTCCCAGTGAGATGCTCCTCTCCACAGGCAGGGAAAGCCTCAGCCCTCAGCCCCCAACATACCCACACCCCAGCCAGGGCCTCAAGGGGAAATTGAGGCACAAGGGGTTAGGAAGAGCAGCCCTGACTGCCAGACACACACCGCTCCCCCTGCTCATGACTCCAGTGGCCTCTCTCATCCTTAGCACAGAGCAAAAAGATGGGATCAGCCTGGGTTTGGCTGTCCCTGATTACATGGCACTGCCCATCACCGCCGCCTGCCACCCCATCACTAACCCTTGCACCTCCCCACATCCAGGCACCGCAAATCTGTCCAAGACCTTTCCACCCCCCAAACCCAGCTGGGGCCACGGGCAAGTGCCCACCAGGAGCCAGTGCCAAGCAGGCAGCACGAGAATGGGGACCACAGAGCTGGACCAAGTCGGGAGCTGGAGGAGGGTGTGGGCAGGGCGCGGGCAGCCACACAAGACAAAAACCGGCGAGGCCAGGACCGACACACAGCAGACAGACAGACAGACAGGGAGCTGCCGTACTTACAATCATCTGCCATTGAAAGGCAAGCGGAGCAATTGGAGAGAACAACCATGACATGAGTGTCGGCCCCCTCCTCCATCCTCCCCAGCCCCAGCTGCCCCATGGCTGGGTACCAGCCCTGGCCATCCCCCCACCCCCGCCAGCCAAGAGGGATGGCAGAACCAGGGGTGTCCTCCATCTGACCTGCTACAGCATTCAGCGATGGTGCCCTGCCACCAGCACTGCGGGTCTCCACAGCCCCAAATTGGCCCCATCCCAGCCTGCCCAGTCCTTCATCACTGTGGCAGGGGGCTCTGCCCCAGGGGGACTCAGCTCCAGGGAACTGGTGGACCCTACTTGACATTCGGCTCTGGCGCATAGCCCCATGCCACCAACTTGCCCAGCCACACCCAGGCTGGAGCCTAGAGCCACTCTGGGTGAGCTGTCCCCTGCCGTAGGGACCAGCCCCAGCACAGCCCCCTCCAAGGACTGCCTCCCCTCAGGAAAAATCACCCAGCAGATCCACATGTCCATGCCACCTCCTCTGCCCGCAGCACAGGGCTTGCTGCCTCCAGAACATGGCATAGCCACACGTGGCCAGGAAGGGACAGAGATAGGGACTGGGATGGCAACTGGGACCCAGTGGCACCAGTGTTCCTGCTAGATTTGGCCTCCTTTGGCCAAGGGTGTGTGACCCTGGCCAGGAGCAATGCAGGGCTGACCTAAGCCAGGCTCTGGGCTGTGACAACATGCCAGTGAGATGGCACCATTGAGGTCTGACAGGTCACCAATGCACTGTCCCTTACAGACACAGCATGAGGAGGCCCACAGCCCCAGAAAGGTGACACAGAGGCCAGTGGCTCCAGGGACTCCAAGCAAGAGCCTGAGCCCAGATTTGTGACAGTGACAAAAGATGTGTGGCTGGCTCAGAGCCCTTGGTGTCACCCTTCCCTGCCTGACCCCAAAGGAACAGTCATCCAGGGAAGCTTCGGGGTGCATGGCTACATGCAAGGAGGACAGACACACAGCAATGTGATACGGAGCCTCAAAGCCTGTAGGCAACCTCCCTCTAAGGAGGCACCATTCCCTGGGCTTTGCTCTGCTCCTCTAGAGCCTGTTCAGCCCATGAGCAAGGAAGAGTTCAGCCCTGCTGTGGGGACATGGGCCCCCATCCCCACATCACCCCCATCCCTGTAAAGCCAGTCCCTGCTCCCCAGGCAACCCCAGCCCCACAGCAATGCCAACCTGTGGTGGCTCCCCACACTCCAGGAGCCTCCTGATTCACCTTATGGCACAGGGACTGTGCCCACAGCCAGTGCTGATGAGCATGGGATGCTGCCCCGGCTTAGAGGGAAGGATGGAGAGGAAAGGGCCAGTGCACCCTCCTGGTGCCATGATGGAGATGGCAGGAACGTTCTTTGGCAAAACCATCCAAGAAGGTGCTGGGCTGCAGTGGGCACCTGGGTCAAGGATGACCTTTCTTTCCTCCATCCCTTTCCTGGCCATGAGCTGAAGGCAGGTTTGGGGAGGCTGCCAAAGTCCCTACACCGTCAGCTGCCAGTGAGGGCACCTGGCCAGCAGCGTCCCACACTGGCCCTAACCAGCCACCTGTGTCTCAGCTCCAGGGTCCCCCATCCCTGGTCCCCCTCCCCATCACTCACCGTCTGGTCAGTGAGTGGGGGCAGGACAATGGTCTTCTCCATCGTGTTCATCACCAGCTTCCAGAGCTCCTTCAGCACCCGCTTCAGCACTGTCTTCTCGCAGATCTTGGCAAAGAGCGTCAGGCTGCAGAGAGGGGACAGGGCTGAAGTTCCCAGCATGGTACCCCTGATGCCACCCCTTACCCAGTCACCCTGACCACGCAGGTCCCCCACACTCCCCAGGAATTGGGGAGGGTGGGGGTCCTGATGCCCCCACACTCACTTGCTGTCCAGGAGGTCCATGATGGGCTGCAGGACATTGTCAGCATCCTGCGCAACGCTGCTGCAGGTGCTGGCGGGGACGTTGCCAGTGCCCTTCACCTGGCCCAGGATGTCACCCATCTGCTTCACACACTCCTCGATGTGTGGCTGGAAACTGGGGACCGCAATGCCCAGGCAGCTCAGCATCCCCCACAGCTGTGCCCAGGACCCGCTTGGCCAAGCAAAGCCCCTAGCCTGGCCCCAGCTGCAGCTCCTGGACCCCCAAACCTCTCCTTGGCCCACCGCCCACGCCCTCTTGCCTGGCTGTACCTGGTGGCAAAGACTCGGCTCAGCTCATCCAGGACGTTGTTGAGTTTCACCTGCAGTTCCTTGAGGATATCACTGGCTTCTGTGTCCAGCTGGAGGAGGGACAGGTTGGAGAAGCCATCAGGGTCCCTGGCCCACCCCTGGGGGTTCTCTGCACCCCTGGGCAGGGTGAAGCCCATCCGTCATCCAACATGCTGGGAGAGCAGGGTGCCATGGGGTGGGACAGCGTGATCCCATCCAGGAGTGAGGAACTCAGGTCTGCTCCCAGCACTGCAGAGCCAGGGAAGGGGCTGCCTCTGGGGAGAAGGGACTGATGCAGTCCCTCCACGGGGCTCCCTCGTGGAGACCCCCGATACACACCTCCTTCCCACCCATGGCTTCAAACATCTTCTCAAGCTGGACGCGGAGCTGCTGGATGTTGTTCATCAGGATGCAGGGCTAGAAGGGTGGGATGGAGAAGAGAGTCAGCACCAATAAATGTGGCTGGAACCACAGCCCACCACCCCAGGTACCTCACACCCTGCACTGGTGGACATGAGAACAGACACGGCATGGAGCCCTGCCTGGCAGCATTTCAGGGACTGCCATCGGACAGAGACTGAGGGGAGGACCTGCATCATGGGAATCAGCTCTGGAGCTGAGGTCATGGCTGGGGTCACCATGTGGGGGCAGTCCTGCCTGACAGCACCAGGCAGGTGGCAAGCAGAAGGGAGATACATCACCACTTTCTCCTTCTCCTTGGAGCAGTATGAGGAAAAATCCTTGGAGATGATCTCAGCATACTGGAGTAGCACATTGCTGATGGTCTGCAGCCAGATGAGGGATGGGACCCACCCAGAGAGCAGCAAAGAGGAGGAAGAAGGGAGAGAAGGAGACCATGAGTCACACAGCAATTAAACAACCCAATGCCTGGATACACCCTGAGACCCCTAGACCCTCTGGCCCTATGGATGCACCAGGAGCCACACAGACACAGACACTGGAAGCCAGATCTGGCACATCTGGTCTCCACAGGCAGCTCCATCACCAGAAGAACTGTGAAGACACCAGCCATCAAGCCTGCATACAACTCCCTCCCACACTGGGGCAAGCCAGTGGCATTTAATTAATCTATATTAATTAACCAATTAACTCATTAATTAGCTAATCTCCTGTACTAGCAAAGCTGGGAGAGCCACAGGGTCTTGTTTTAGCTTCACTGTCAGAGGAGGTGCAATCTGTGCCCTATGCTGCTGCTTGCAGCTGGATGGGAGGTGGTAGAGCGAGCCCAGGAGCCCTGGACCAGGGTCACAGGGGTGCTGCTGGCTCAGCAGCTCCCCCACCCCAGCAGCTGCCCACCTTGGCAAACCTCCGCATGTAGTGCCCAACAATCTGGGGGTCGGGACACTCGAGCTTCTTGATGATCTCAAAGCTCTGGTTGAGCTGGGAGAAGACGTCCACCACAGAGCAAGAGAAGAGCGCGTGCTCTGACGTCTGCTGGAACTGGGGGAGTGAGAGGCAATGTCAGCAGGAGGCAGGGAGGGGAGATTTCGGCCCCGATGGGGACACATTGGGCATTGAGCGACAAGCCCCTCGCCCACCCCCAGCTGCAGCTCCTGTGCCCACTGACAGTCCTGTTTATACCCCATCCTTCTTGTCCCGCTCCAGCGCTCCATGCAGGAAATCCCGTGACACCTCTTCATTCTCATCCAGCCACTGGATAACAAAGGGCTCGAACCAGCTGGAAGAGAGGCCCATCCCTGGTGAGGCCCCAGGGTGCAAGCACCCCCTCACCTGCCCCCCCCCCGAGGGCTGCACTCACGCAGGGTACTCAGGCACACGGCTCTTGAAGGAAGGCAGCTCGGTGACATACTCGTTGTACAGCCACTTCACCTTGAAGTGCAGGTTCATGTAGTCTGCGCTCTTGCACAGGCGGTGCTTGTCGTGCTCTGCACAGGGAAGGCGAGTGCGTGCAGGGGTTGCTTCAAGCCCCAAACATGGGGGGCAGCTGCCCCAAGGGCAGCTCCGGGGATGCCAGGGTAATGGGGTGAAGATGGAAGTGCTTCTTGGGTGGGATTTAAGCTAGGCATTGTAGTGATGAGGGGGTGAAATGGGCTGGCCCAGGGAACATGCGAGGTGGGAGCAGAGTGCAGCTCCTGTCTGGTTGCCCCACCCAGCTCGGGGCAGCGTGGAGGGACTCACCCTCCATCGCATATTTCATGTCCTGAGCAAAGAGGTTCCACATCACCTCGGCGCTGATCTTCCCCACGTTCAGTTCCTGGGGAAACCTGTGGCAGGGGAAAAGCATGGACACGGGGTGGACCAGCCCTCCACTTGGAGATACAGACCCCAACACCTCCCGCCTGCCTCAGTTTCCCCGTCTGTAGAATGGATGTTACAACCCACTTCCAAAGGACTAAAGCTACCATTGCCACTGTGTGGGCATCCCCCCGGGTGCAAAGCAGGGTCCCCTTTCCCAGCACCTACTCACTGGTTCAGGCAGGGTGTGTAGGAGTTCTTGTCCTCCTCGATAATGGAGACTATCAGGGTGATGAGCTTGGACCAGAAGTCCAGGTTTTTGATGCTGGGGCCCTGCTCCTCAGGGGGCACCTCGCCTTTCTTAGTCTGTAGTGATGGGGACACAGCAGAGGCTCTGGTCACCCCACCCGTGGGGCTCAATTTCATGGCAGGGCTAACAAGGAGGCGGGAGGGCTCTGGGAACACCCTAGAGGCTCCCAGGCAGTCCCCTCTTGTCTGACCCCCGTCTCAACCCTACAGCAGTGGGGCTTTAACCCTGTCCAAGGCTTGGGGCTCATTCTGCATGGAGTTGAGTGCTCTGGAGAGGGAGCAGGAGCATCACGTGAAGGAGAAGGGCAGGAGATGGGGAAGGTCAGCAGAGCACAGCGAGGTCCCCCTGCAGCACCCAGCATCCTAATGCATCCCAGCTCCCCCCACCCCACGCACCGGGTCCGTCTGATACTCGCGACTGTACAGCTCGTGACAGTTGTTGAAGATGTACTCATAGGTGGAGTTGAGGCAGGCTTTCACACAGTCCTTCACCACCTGGCTGGCTCGTGGGGGGCTCTGCAGCTCCTGGACCTGGGTGTGCGGGGAGGGAGCCGTGCTGGAGGCAGACCCCCAGCCCCTGCCAGCCACGTGGGAGCTACCACGGGGCCAGCGGGACCCCAACCTTGCAAAGAACCAGGGCCAGCAAGGGTCAAGGGTCCACATCAGAGGGATGGGGTGAGTGGGGCCCCAGCAATACCTTCATCCGAAAGAAAGTGATGCTGGTCAGCAAATCCACCGTGGATTTGAGATCCTGCAGCCGTTCGGGACTGCTAGCAGGGAAGTTGTTCTGCCAAAGGGCAAGAAAAGAGCAGAGTTGCACACAGAACTCTCACGGGGAGAGTGGAGCGGGAGAAAACAGCCACCTGTTGTTTCAGACCTGATTAGACAGGTGGGGAAACTGAGCCATGGCAGGCACCTTACCCGGTACATGGAGAGGTCGATCCGCAGAGAGTTGTGCAGCTGGTCGAGGAGTTTGACAAACCGCTCCTTCTGCAGAGAAATGCCCCGGAGCCAGGTAAACAGGAGAAAGGCAGCAGGGACCGCCCCCCCTCCCTGCTGCCCCTGGCTCTCTCTGCCCTAAGCCTGGCCCATGCTGCCCCTGGCTCATCCCTCTCCTTCCTGCTGTCCTGCTGTCTTTCCTTCCTTCATCAGAGCCCTGCAGGCGGGCACAGGATGCCCACAAAGAAGAGAGCGTCCTCTCTGGTAGCTGGGGCTCACTGGCAGCCATCAGCGGCTCCCGGGGCACATGTGGCCGTGCCGGGTGAGGTACAGGATCAAGAGGCAACACCGTGCATCCCCTTTGCTCTCGCTGGCCGACAGTGCCGGAGGAGGGACAGGCTGCTCTGTCTGCCCTGCCCTCTTGAACAGCTCCAAGCCTGGGCTTGGGGCAGGAGCAGGGAGAGGGTGTGCAGGATTGTCCCTGTGGGCTGCATGGCCCCTGGACTGAAGCTTTCAAAGAGCTCAGGAAAAAAGGGCAGGTAAAGAGCAGCTGGGCTCCTGCAATGGTCGCCCACCTTCAGGGCCGAGCTGCTTCGAGACAAGGCCAGGATGGTCCCCAGGAGTTGAACGCCTCCATGGGTTCCTCGCCAGGCCAACTGGGCTGCATGAAGAGATGTGGGCAGAGAACCGCCCCAAGTAGACAGTCTCCACTGGGGCCGAGTGGCTTTAATTCAGCTTAGCCCAGCTCCCATCCAGGGAGCGCAGGGCAGGAGGATGCAAATCCCGTGTTAGGCTGCGGATTGGGCATCAGAGCTGAGGGCAAAGCAACCAATCTGCCCCAAAACACTGTCAGGAGGCATTTCACTTTGCATCTCTGCCAGGGTGGGGCTTTGGACAACCCCATGGGCCTCCCACAAGAGCCCTGGGTTTCCCCCACAGCACCAGCTGTACTGGGTCAGGGCTGCCCCGCAGGGCTCCTGAGAGCCCGGAGCAGCTCCCCGAGTCCTGGGGGGAAGGACATGGGGACGGGACAGGGCAGCGAGTCCCGCGCCCGCCTGGCTGCGGCCCGGCCAAGCCCGCAGCCTGCACTGGCGACCGCAAACCTTCGGTGCGCTCGCCCGCCGGAGACAGCAAAGCCAGGCTCTGGGCCGAGACCATGCGTCCGAACGGCTGCAGCGCTTTAAAACTGGACACGACGGCTACTCGGGGTTAAAGCGACACGGCCGGGCACTTTAGGACCCAACCTTAGGCTCTCTAAAAAAAGAAAAAGAAACAAGTTTTTAAAACCCTCAACGTTAGAGAAAAGGTGCTTTTTTTTTTTTTTTTTTTTTTTTTGTACGGTTTCCTCCTCCTTCATACCCCGGAGGCACAGCTTGCTCGGCTCTAGCTACCCCCTGCAATGGGAACTGGGAGGTGAGCCAAAGCAGCCACTGCCCAGAGCTGCGCTCAGCCCTGGCTGCGTCCCTGGCTACCCAGCACTTTGCCTGACCCAGGGCTGGGCACTGATCCTGGCTCCACCTGTGTGCGTCCAGAGCAACCACCTGCTGCCTCTAGGACATGCAGGGGGAGCCGGGGTGAGAGCTCAGCCCCTCCTGGCCCATGTCCCCGAGGGCGCACCCGGCCCCGGCACAAACTCACCCCGCTCGCTGCAGGCGAGGCACCCAGGCGAGGCGTGCCGCATGGGTGCTGGCACAGTCAGGTGAGTTTGCAGCGGTCCCGGGGTGCGCCCAAAGCACACAGGGCCGTGCAAAACTCCCGGCAAGCTGCAGGGATGGCTCCTTGCCACCTGCCTGTGATTTTGCTACCAAGATTTCCCCCTCCTGCCATGCTGCCACCCAGCATCCCAGACTCTCATGGTTGGAGAGCAAATTTGGAGAGCAAATTTAGACCTTCTCCCAGGAAGGCGGTGGCTCTTCTCCTTCCTGAAAAACGGGAGTGGGATGAATTTCAGAGCAAGCAGGGGCTAACCCACCTGCTGTCTAGCTACAGTTTGGAGCGGGGGGTTTTGCACAGCCCTTTTTGCCCCTCAAGCCCCCCGCCCCCTCCCAAGAGAAGAGAGAGAAGAAGGAAGGAGTGTTTACGCACCATCGGACTTACCCCGAAATTGGAAGCGGCAAAGCGGTCAGAGGCTGAGACGTTGGTGGAAGCCGTGGTGTGGGCATAGTAGGCATTAATGTTGGCTAGCAGGGTACTCATCACCGCCGGCACCCCCGGGCACATGTATTTCGAGGAGAGACAGGCAAAGTGCCTGCAGAGGGAGGCAGAAGGTGAGGGTGTGGGGCCACGGGAGGGGCTGCCTGTAGGAAGGGGGCAGCGTTTGGGGTGCACGCACAGAGAAGGGGAGGGAGGGGTGCACAGGTGCAGAGTGAGCTGGGGAGCATGTCTGCACCCATGGCGGGGAGGTGGGTGCAAACAGCAGCAGGGGAGGAAGACACAAACAGTGACCCCCCCGACCCAGGGCTGGCGCAGCCCCCTTGAGCAAGGCGGAGGGCGAGGGACTCACGTCATGGCCTGGTAGATGGACTCCACCCCATAGCGCATGGCAAACTCATCCACGATCTCCTGCGCCGTCTCATCAAAGTACACCTTCCAGGCATCGTCCCCCTTGGCATCGGGGATCTTCACCACCCCGTTGTTTTGCAAATCCGTCACAAAGTGGAACAGGTTCTGGAGGTACAAATGAGTCCTGTCAGGTCCCCAGGGGCTGCTGGTGGCACGGTGGCTTCGCTGAGGTGGGGGTCATGCCCCCCACGCCTGCCTGGGCTCCTCACCTCATGCAGGCAGGTGTACTGTACGTGGTAGGGAGCCACCTTCTCCTCGCCTTTGATCTCCACGCTGATGTGCAGCCGGATGGCTCCTGATACAGCCGACTTGTCTGTCCGCTTGTCTGTGGGGATACAGGAAGGGGGACAAGATGTGAGGCTTCCCCAGAGCAACTCTGCTCACTCTTGGCCCCAAAGGGGCAAATGGCTATGGCACAGAGGGGCCTGGGCGAGGGGGACACCCAGCACCGAGTGCAGCCAGGCCAGGGTACAACCCAACCAAGGCACTGCAGAGAGGGATTTGGCCATATCTCCAGGCACTACAGAGATGTGGCCTCTCCATGCCTCAGTTTCCCTTCTGCAGAGGGCCAGTGCTCCAGACCTCCTGGGCAAAGGGTTTTGAGAATGACCCTGGGAAAACACTTGATCCCAATGGCTCTTGATATTAAGTGTTTTTAACAGCAGACCCTATACTGAAGTAGCCTTCACATCAGGGCTGGCAGCATGTCCCCGCAGGAGCGCAGGACCAGGAGTCCCAGCCCGAGCAGGCCATGCCAGGGCAGCCGGTTACCGAGGTTGTACCAGACGTCCATCTCCCCGCTCAGGGTCCGGACCTCGATGATTGTCTGGCCCAGGAAGTCGTCGGACTCCCTCTTGAAGCGCTGCTTGACACGGGACTTGATGTCATCGTCTTCGTCCCAGACACGGACCTTGATGCGGTCAGAGGAGTTATGGCACTCGCTGGGGAGGAGAGAAGGGGCAAGCCCCAGGATGAGCAGGGAAATCTTTCTGGCCTCTCCACAGCCTCTGTTTCCCTAAACAAGAGGGACCATCCCAGCACAGGGCAAGAACTGGGGAAGAAAGCAGATGTGGGAGCACCAACCCTCCCTGGTGGGCTCAGCATTGCTCTGCACCATGCCAAGGCAGCCCCAACACAGCCTGGATCAGCCCCCATCACCAGGAGACAAATGCTCCATGGCAGAAAACCAGCACTCCCAGTGACCCCTGCATCCCCCCTCCTCCCTCAGCTGGGGCAGGATGAGGCTCTCCACCCCCCCACAGGGACGTGCTGACAGCCAGCCCAGCTCAGCATGACCGCGAGTGGCCAGGAAAGGGGACGGGGGGCCAGGGGTGAACTTACAAATGGAAATTCTCCTCCCAGACTGGGTTAAGATTGCCGTAGATAGTTTTAGTCCTTTTTTTTGTCTTTCCAACCTGGACAGTGACATACGGGTCACTGGAACCCGTCTTATCCTTTGCTTGCAGACCCTGGGCACAAACAACTGCAGCACAGCATGGCACAGCACACACACCCATCCACACGAGGCAGATGCATGGCACACACATTGGAGAGAACAGACAGAGGGAGGAGTTAGTGCCACAGCCACACCAAGATCCCTGCAACAGGCATCTTGTGTCCCCCAGCAGAGCCCCAGGGGCTGAAGCCGCTTTGCAGGGTGAGGGGCAGGAGGGGGGTTGGAGCACACAGCATCCGTGTGCAAGGGGACAGCCACACAGTCCCCCACGGCACATGGTGCCGGGCACAACCGGTGTCTACCTGTGATGCTGATCTTGGCCGACCATTTGGAGGTGCCGTCCAGGACACTCTGCTTCACTGCCTTCATCTGCTGTGTGTGCGTGGTCTTGGTGACCCCAAACACCTCCTGGATCAGCTCAAATATCTCCGGCTTGTTGCGCTCCCGGATCTTCATGCGGTCCTTGAGCACCATGATGATATTCTGGGTCCGGTCCTCCGCTCCATGCTTGGAGCTCTTCTCCGCCGCCCCTGGGAGAGGACAGTCATGGGTGAGATGGCAGGAGCAGGCAGCATCCAGGAGAAAGCTGAGAGCTCCCCAAGCCCACCATGCATGAATGAAGTCAAACCTGTAGAGGTCTACACCCTGCCCAGGACAGATCTGCCCTGCCCACCACTTCCCCCATGCGCAAGGCAGGAGTCCGGCTCTCCCCGGGCTGCTCCCTCCTCCCTCTCCAAACTGATAAAGGATGAGACTGCAGGCAACAGCTCCTTACTCTGCAGGCAGTCGGCATTGAGCAGGTCCTGGCACTTCTCATGACACTTGACGCCACACTCGGCGCAGCGCATGCCCTGCCGGGCGATGCCCCAGAGCAGCCCCTCGCACTCGTAGCAGTAAGTGGGGGTGGTGGCCGTCCACACCTCAAAGTTGTGGGGTGTCGTGCAGGAGATGGGGTACACTAAGGCTTGCAGGGTCTTCTTGTAAACATGGTTTTTCTGTGCAAGGACAGAAGAGAGCGGGGAGAAAAGCTCAGGCGACATACAGCAACTGAGCCGTGAAGCAGGGTGCAGAGGCCCCATCCACTGGTGCTGGACCACATACAATGTCACCACTGGGTGCAGACAAGGAGGGCAGAGGACAAACACCACCATCCCCAAGTGCAGCTGCGAGCATCCTGGCTGCTTTGGCATTGCCAGAGGAGGATGCTGGTATAGCACAGACCCCACATCCCCGTTGCTGGCCTGGCTGGCTGGGGCTCAGCCCTCCCACCATGACCGCCCCACACCCCAGCCAACCCCAGCACCTACCAGCTCCTCATTGTTCAAGGTGCTCGAGGCCAGCGCGGACGTGATTCCCGCCTTCCTGGACTGGACCAGGGACTGTGGGAAAGAAACATAATTCCCAGATCTGGCAGACCACAGAGTGTCACTCTCACACTCCTTTGGGGTCCCAGTGGGCATAAAACACCTGGGGTGGACCCCCAACCCAGACAGGGGTGGGTGCTGGCTGCATGGGCTGGCAGTGGGGACAGCCCAGCTCCCAGTGATGCGAGCGCTTCAAAGCACCACCCCACTGCTATGGGACTGGAACCAGTTCAGCAGCCGGCGGCATTCCCAGTTCAGCCCCAACTGGGGCAGAGCCTCTCAACTGAGACCCTGGGGGGAGCAGGGTGAGGAGTACTTACCATTGCCTGCAGGCAGCCAGGGCCAGCGAGGGGGGAATAAAAGGCTGTTAGCACTAGCCACCTCACAGCAGAGCAAGTCCTGGCCCCTTCCCTGTTGGAACTAGTGGGAATCGGGACAATACCAACCCCTCACCCAGCGCCGGACCAGTCCCTGGGGGGTTTCCCACCCCAAGCCACAGCACTGCCAAATCCCAACGGGGAAAGGCAGTGGCCCCTGCCTGACCCCTGCACTCTGCCCACTCCATCACCACCCACAACCCAACACCCCAAAATCCTGACACCAACACAACACAGTGCAGAAGCATCAGCGGCTGCCCAAGTGGGCTGTGGGGTGGAGGGCACTGGGGTTAGAGCAGCAAGGTGGGGCAGCGGGATGGGAGAGGGCAGGCGGGTTGGGGACAGGATGGAGGCACCCTGGAGAGGGCACGAAGTGGAGGCAGCGAGGTGTAAAGAGAGGGGAAAGGAGGTGAAGAACACCTAATTCTGGGTGCAAAAGGTGTCTGGTTTCAAAAATTGCTGTCTTTTGTCACCCAGGAGGGGTGACAGCAGAAGGACCCTGTGCATTATAGCCCAGGGGTGGGATGGGACCCCGGCATGGGAACCAGGCTGTAGCAGCACAGTGTGACAATGGTGGGGACAGGAGCATAGAGTCTGTGCAGCTCAGAAAAGCCAGCGTTACCCCTCCTCTGATACATGGGTCCATCTGCCTGGCACCACCATGGTCCGAGCTGCAGGGAGCCTATGGCAGGTGGGACAGGAAGGGACCAGGGACACAGCACCAGTAAAAAAATCAGAAACCAGATGCAGCCCCAGGAAGCCTTGGGCTGATGCTTGGTGTAGGGACAGGGCCCTGGAGCTCCGTTAAAGAGAAGCACCCTTGGGTGGGAAGAGCCCAGCTGTGCCATCCTCACAGCTCCCCACTGCGAGGTCCAGGGCCAGGAGACACCCAAAACAGCCTGGGACACCGCAGCCCCCACCGGTGGGGCTGGAGGAGGCTGGGCAGGGGTGGCCAGCAGCACCCAAGACTGCTATCTCTTTAACCCTTCAGACCGTGCTCACCAGATCACTGACTAGAGGGAGAGATTTGCGTCCAGGCTTAATGTCGGGCATGCTGTTAATGCAGCGCAGAAACCTTACTGCCGCCCCCCTGCCGCCAAGGACAGCCAAGCCAGGCCGGATAAAAGAAAACAGAAAACACAAGCCATGTTAGGGGCAGCTGGGGAGCAGAGCACAGGCACCCGGCAAGCGTTGGCCGGGGCAGGTGGGCGGCGCAGTCCAGCGGGGCGCAGCGGGAGCGAAGCCGGCAGCTGTGAGGTGTAAGGCGTTAGGAGGAACCTCACCAAATCACTAACTAGGGGGATGGGTTTTCGCTTGCGTATGTCCGGCATGCTGTCTATAATGATCAGCCCGCCACCAGGCCTGCAAGAGAGATGAGAGTCAGCAGGGAAGGGGAAACAGAGGCAGGAAGGGGCCCCCTGCTATTGCCCCATTCTTACTCAGGACTTGGCGGACAAGACTGCAGAGCATCCCCTGGGTGACCTGGGGACCCCCATCCCCACCACCGCCCCAGCTGGGGCAGGGATCACCAGAGTAGAAACTGGGGCGGAAGGAGATTCTGGCAGAAAACTGTGATTTTCCCCACATGAAGATGTTTTGCTTCAGTGGTGTGACAGTGGAACGCAGGAAAAAAAATAGCCCATTTGGCTTAGTTAGCTTTGGCTTTGCAGTGTGGAGCGGGAGAGCTGGGGTTTCCCTCCGGGACACAAAAGGTGAGCACCAAGCTGTTCTGCTGCGAGAGAAACCGAGGCACCGCAGCTCAGGCAGAAATGCCGCTTTGCAGCCTCCAGTTCTGTCCGCAAGAAAACCCTGGCATAATATGGCGGGTTCTCAAGGAAACTTGCCAGGTTCTGCCTGGGTCAGTGGCAGGGCCACCTGTGATGGTGAGACAGGGGCGAGACCCACAGCCCATCCGGGTGAGAGGTTCAGGGTTCCCCATGGCACTACTCAAGCCCCATATGGCAGGAGAGAAGTGGGAGCTGCCACCCCAGCTCGGTCCCATCCCAACCCACTCACCTCCTCGCTCTCCCCTTCAGCAGCAGCTCTTGGGGACACGGAGCAGTGGCATCTCTGCTGGCTCCTCCAAAAGCACCAAGCAACCAGCATTCATCTAGCCCCCCACATGCCCGCAGCTCAGCAACGCTCCCCCACACCAGCCCCCCAACAAGCTCATTAATCACATCCTAATGAGGAGGGGAGAGCAGCCCGCAAAACCCCATGGGGGCATAAAGTACCGGCTTCCCCACATACTCACCCGCCTTTGAACCACAGGGATTTAGCTTCTCCATCGCCTTCTCCGCGGGCCTGCAAGACATGGGGCGGCTGTCATGGGTGCAGCACTGAGTCCCCAGCGCACGTGGCAGCCCTCCCCAGCGCTGCTGGCAGCTGAGCACCCAGCCGGCACCCACAGCACTGGGGAAGCATATGAAGGGTTTACAGGGTGGGCAGAGAAAAGCGTGTTCCTAAAACAACAGGGCTCTTTCCAGCAAAGAGCTTGCACTGGGAATATCTTCAAGAGGCTGAGCTGGGCAAGCGGTGGGCAGGCTTCAGCAGAGGGGCTTGGGCTGGCGAAGCAGTGGGGGTGGCTGCACCGTGCAAAAATTCAGGGTTTGGGGGACTGGAGAAGCATCATTGGAAAGGCTCAGCAGGTCCGCACAGACCCACAGCCAGTTGGAGAGAAGTGCAGGGAAAAGCCAAAGCACACTGGAGATAGGGTGTGTGCAGGGACCGTCCCGCAGTGACACCTCCCTTGCAGGGAGGGGATTATTCTGGGGGAGAAGGGAGGAAACAGCCAATTATACCTCCCTCATGGGGCAATCCCTGCACACACACACACACACACACACACATGGGGTGAAGGCACACACATTGCTGCATCGTTCCGGTTGGACATGCTTACCTGCAGGCAGGCTACACCCCTTCCCTGCAGGAAGGGGAGACGCGGGCGCAAGGGCCATGGTGGTGGACAACTGAAAAGAGAAGCGGTGGGGAGGGGGATCGAAGCCCTGGGGGGCGAATCCAGAGCCAAAACAAAAAGAAAAGATGGAGGATGGAGTCTAAAAACAGAACAAAAAAATTGTCAACTCAATACAGAGGAGAGGGCGGAGGGGCTCGCACCAGCACACCACATGCAACACACACCACGGGAAGGTT
The DNA here is from genome assembly GCA_031468815.1 of Morus bassanus. Lineage (NCBI taxonomy): Eukaryota > Metazoa > Chordata > Aves > Suliformes > Sulidae > Morus > Morus bassanus. Next base: position 168,172 of record CM062593.1, read on the forward strand.
CTCAGCACTCCCTGCCCCTCGTGGGAGTCCCACTTGATGTGGACGGGGTTGTGGGGCCACCACTGTTGAGCCCCCCAGGTCCCCACTGCCTTCAGGGTGTGGGACGTCCATGGGATTGGGGAGCAGACATGTCTGGAAGATGCCCAGGCGCGGGAAAGGGCCGTGCCCCCAGTCCAGCACGTGACTGGCGCTGGGACCTGGCGGTGGGCAGCCGCGGGATTGCTTACCTCCTGCAGCTGCATGCAGACCTTGTTGAAGGCTCTCAACCAGTTGGCTTTGGCTCGTGCTTTGGGGTCCTGCACCTCCACCTCTATTTGCTCCCTGCAAGCACACACACCTTGCTCACCTCCCAGCATGGCACTGGGGATGGGGGAGTCAGCCCCCACACCCCAGGCAGGACTGAGGCTGCAATTTAGGGATCCCGATGGGCCTTGAGCCAGTGTGGCCATGGCAAAAAACCCCTCTTGCTACCAGGAAGGACACTAAAAAGGTAGCAAGTCCCGCTGCAAAGGACAGCACAGTCAAGGCAGAGTGATGAGGAGAAGCCAGGAGATCCCCCTCCCTTGGGAGACTCTGTCCCGGGCACCCAACCAACATGGAGGGATCCCTCCAGGAACAAAGGGTCAGGGGACTGCTAGGGACACAAGCACAAGGATTAAACATCCTTCCCCCCTCGTCTCCCCAGGAGGACGTCCTCTGGCTGCTTCCCACCACGCTGGGACGTCCTGGGGTTAAGAGCTCCCAACACGCCAGTAGCTCCGAGCCCAGGGGGACCTGCCAGCCTGGACATGCTGGTTGTTGTGGGGTTTTTTCTCCTCTCTTGCAAAATCAAGATATGGAGGAAAAGAAAATAAACCCTCCAAATATCCCAGCCTCCTGGAGAGCCTGGTGTGACATCACACGGGAGATGGGTGCTCAGAACAGGGCTGGGACGAGGCCGTGGGGAGCTCAGGAGAGGAACCTGCCCAAACCAGCCCTGTGAGGCCTTGCCTTTGCTAATATGTGGTCCCCAGCGCTAACCTGGGGTCCTCAGCACTAATCCATGGTCCCCAGTGCCCAGCGGGTGACACCCCCCCCAAGCCCCCTGCCCAGGGAAGAGGCACTGCAGGCAGACATTAACTAAGTCCACCTTCGCCAGGACTCTAGCCAGCCCTTGGGCCTAAATGTGTACTTTTTTTAAAAAAGCTCATTACACATTCTTTTAAATTAGAGATTCCCCAGCTCTGGTCTATAATTTAAACTAAATAAAAGGCCGAAAAAGCCCCTCACACTTCCCGCCCTGTGCAGAGTGGTGGTGCTCACCACACCATGGGAAAATGGACATGTTCAATAATTAAAGGCAGAGACCGATATATGAATTATTCACATGCTGTACCAGGGACCTGGCCACCAAATAATTCATCTGTACAGCACAGGGGGCCACGGATGAGCTTTTACCAGTGGCCTAGGGAGAGGATTGACTCCTGTGAAGGAAATTTCCTCCTCTGACCATGCCAAGCTCTGGGGTACCCCCCCATCCAGGGAGCCAAATAACTTGAGACAGAGGAGACAAATCGCAGCCCCAAGCCCCCACTTCCCCCATCCCCAGGTTTGTCCCAGGTTATAAACCTGCACCCCCGGTAGCCCTGGCAGGATCTCGAATGCCTTGAGCTCTGCCCCTGCTTAGCATGGCACTGGTGGCTGGCCAGGGCAGCATGCCCAAGGGGGTTGACCCTTGCCTGGGTTGCACAAGGTGGGCTTCCCCCACCTCGATGCCTCAGGCATCTGGAAAAGCCCCAGACACCACAGAAGGTCCCTGGTGCTGCCCCTTGGCATCAGCAGCACCAGCACCAGCCCCGGGCCACCTCCAGAGCATCCTCAGTGTCACCAGGCACAGTGCCATTCCAAGGATGCTACAGGTCAACATCTCCCTCCTACCTCTCAGCCAGTTTTGGGGGCTCGGGCTCAGGGGCCGCCTCTTGCAGGGGAGCTTCATCCACTCCCCGCTGGGCCTGGAGGGCCTCTGGGGTTTCCAGGGGAGCAGAGGTTTCCTTCTCCTCCTTCCTCTCCTCTTTCTTCTCCTCCTTCCTCTCCTGCTGCTGCGGCTTCAGCTGCGGGACCAGCTGGGGTTGCTGCGGTTGCTGCTGCTGCTGCTGTGGGACCTGTTGCTGCTGCTGCCCAGGGGGTTTCTGCACTGGGGGGTACGCATCATGCTCTGGGGTTTCATAGGTGCGCTGCTGCTGCAGGTCCTCCTCCTCCTCCTTGGGGTAGCCTTCCTCATTCTCGCTGTAGTCCTCATTGAACTCTTCCTCCTCCTCTTCCTCTTCCTCCAGATAGAGGTCATCATCTTCCTCTTCCCAGCGGGGTGAGTCCTTGCGGTAGCTGACAGAGCTGTGGCAGGAGTGGTAGGAGTCGCCGTCCCGCTCATCCAGCTCTGAGTCCCGCAGGCTCTCATTCTCGAAGTCCTCGCTCAGCTGGGAGCTGCCCTGGCTCAGCTCGGCCGACGAGGCATAGTGACTGCTCCCTGTGGGGCTGCAGGGCCAAGGGGAGACAAGGACAGGGCTCCCGTGGGTCCGTGCTGCAGCCTCGCCTGCCCCGTGCCACCCCAGCCAGAGCCCCGGGGTCCCTGCACCACAGGTGGGAGGATGTGCAGCTCCCCCCAGGGCACAGCCCTAGGTGAGCACCGGGCTCCTCATCCTGAGAGCCGAAGGCATGGACCCAGGACCCTGTGGGCTGGGACTAGCCCCCCCAGGCTGGGGCACTCTCAGGGGTCTGACCTTCCTGCCTGTGCCTGGGCTGAGCATGGGGACATGGGGGACAGTGTCTGTCCCCTCAGCTCACCCCTGCCAGGGGTGGGGTCAGAGCGCAGCCAGGCAGCACCTCCAGCCAGATCCTGCCTCCTTCTTCTGCTAGACACCCTGTCCTGCCCCCAACCCATGGATCTGTCACCCAACCTCTATCCTGACATGCCAGCACTCCCTGTAGACCTTCCGGGCACCCCCTCTCCAAGGACACACCCTCAACCCCATCACTCCCCTTAGCCACATCATCCCTACCTGGGGGTCCCCTCTCCAGTCTTCCTGCCAGGCCAGACCCCTGTCCCACTGCCCCATCTGCCCCAGTGGCCCCCGGCCCTTCCAGCGTACCCCTCTCACAGCCACCTGCACCTTGGGGAGCAGCGGCACAGAGGGGCTCCCTGTGTCCCAGGAGGCTGCCGAGGACAGGACAGCCGTGGAGCTCCGTGGGGAGAGGCTCACATAAGCAAACATGCAGACAGGACAGGGACATGCCTAGGAAGAGGCCGACACCACGTCTCCAGCACCAGCAGCCAGGGCTCAGGGGTGGGCAAGGGGGAAGGGGATGAGGGGACGGGATGGGCAGAGCCCCGGAGTGGCTGGGCCAGGCAGTGGGAGCCAGGGGACACCGCAGGGAGGAGGGTGCTGGGGGATGCCCAGGCTGGTTCCAGCAGAAGTGGGGTACTGGTGTCATCCAGGTACCTTGGGAAGCGGGACTTGGGGCACAGGAGTGCAGGAGACATGGCTCATGCCTGGAAACCCCTCACCTCCCCAGCCTGATCCTGGCCAGATCTGGGAGAAGGGCCCTTTGCACATCATGAGGGTCCCAAATCACTGTGCGAGGCTTTTGCCCAGCCAGGTGTTCCCTGGGAGGTGACCAGAAACGGAGGGTGGCATTTGAGTCCCCGAGGCCCCAGCTCCCGTACCCACTGGCATGACAGGGAACTGGCAGCAGTGCTGCCAGCCAGTCACTGTGCTGGTGAGTGGGACCAGGATGCTGGGGCATCGCCCCCATGAACTGGGGCACAGAAGCAAGAAGGGATGCCACAGGGCCAAGAGACGCCTGGAGCATCCCAACACTGCTCCTCTCCAAGGCAGTCCAGGGCAGGGAGAGGGTGACCCCGCGGCAGCATGAGGCCGCCCTTGCCATGACTGGTGTTGGCCTCACCACGGCTGCAAGGACCGACCACAGCACTCTGCGACGGCACACGGCACGCGACGAGGTAGCGACCCACCTATCCGATAGGTCTAGGGACCGCCTGCTCTCAAGGGAAGGCTGGCGGCTGGTCCGCCTGCTCGACTCAGAAGCGGACTCAGCGTCGCTGCGTCCGTTTGCGGCAGAGTCTATGCTACCATAGCGTCTGCCAGGGAGGAGAGGAAGATGATCAGCGAGGTTCCAGGCGCCGCGCCGCCGCACCCACCGCGCCCCAGCATCCCCTGGCACCGTGGGGATGCCGGCAGGGTGGCTCCGTCCTGGTGGACGGGGCTGGCACCTTGGGCTGGATGCTGGCGAGGAACTGGGCTGTGCTGCGACTGTGGGGACAAAGCGCCGGGCAGGCATCCCTGCCTGCGGCTCTGCCTACAGCCACGTCTGCATCCCCAGCCAGGCCACAACCCACTAGCTCGGCTCCCAGCAAGGACAGCTGGGGCTTGGGGGTCCCAAAGCCCAGCGAGGACAGAGGAGGGTGGTGACCCAAAAAAGCTTGAAAACTTTCCAGGGAGAAGGAAAGGCTTAGGGCCGGCACCATCCCCCTCTTCCTTGCCTCAGCATCCTTCCCTCTGTCACCCACCGCCCTGGGAGCACCGTCCCTGGCGTCACCCCAGGGACCCACTGGCCTCTGCCACCTGTGGGGGGTGATTGAAAGAGCAGGTCCCGGGGGTGGAGCTGGCTGTGCCGACGCTACCTGATGGGACGCTGGTCTGAGTAGTCCATCTCATAGCTCTGCATGGAGTCAGTGTAGGAGTCATGGGAGTTCTGCTGCTGGTGCCTCATGGGGTACTGGTGGACGGAGGCGTTGGGCTGGGAGGTGGTGTAATATGGTGGCGGGATGCTGTTGCTGGTCTCGCTGCGGTAATCACTGTCCCGGTCATCCACCGTGCTGTCAGGGTCATCGTCTACAAGGGGCCGCAGTGAGTGGGACAGGGGACAGCCCCGCGGCTGTTGTGGCCAGGCATGCCCCAAATCTGCCCTACACCCAACACAGCCCCGCTACTGCCACCACCGTGTCCCCCCCACCGTGGGACCATGTGGGAAGAGGGACCCTGGAAGGGGTGAGGGGCTACACATGTTCCCCTCTGCAGAAAGGGGTTTTGGGGGAGGGCAGAGGAGGGAAATGGGATATACAGAAGGAGGGAAGAGGAGGACAGTGTGTGGGGACCCTCCCTCTGCCCCACCGATGTCCCACCACAGAGGCAAACCCTGAGCTGCTCATTGGCACCAGGGCACCCCAAGGGCACAGAGCCTCATGGTGCCACGTCCCTGCCAGCCTGTGGGGACAGCCCTGCCCAGGACAGGGTGCTCGTGCCTCTGTCCTCACCCAGCACAGAGCCACAGCGCGAGGCTGCAGGCTGAACCCAAGCTCCAAGTCCCCTGAGCCCTAGGCCAGGCTACAGCACAGCAAAGGGGGATGTGCTGGGGACCGCCAGGCTGGGAGGAGAGGAGGGGACAGGATACTTACTCTGCTGTTCACCCCAGCCAAAATAATTCCAGTTGCCTACAAAAAAAAGGGGGCAGAGACAATAAGGATGCAGGCAGCTCCGGGGCAGCAGCAGGAGCTGGCTGGGAGGAACCAGCATTTCCCAGGCACAGTGACACCAAGCTGGGCTGAGGACAGTTGGGAACAGCGCCCAGATGGGGCACATCAGCACCGAGCCGTGCTGGGGACAGGGACTGGGGCTGGGCAATGCAGTACTGAGATGGGACGGTGATGGGGCCTAGGGATGGGCACGGTGGCACTGAAGTGCACTGGGGATGGTGCCCAGGCCTGGGCATGGTGACACCAAGCTGGGCTTGGGACAGTGCCTGGGGCTGGGCATAGTGACACCAACCCAGGCTGGGGACAGCGCTACGGCTAGGCACGGTGGCACTGAACTGCAGAGGGGACAGGGCCTGGGGCTGGGCACACAGGCACTGAGCTTTGCTTGGGACAGTGCCTGCCTGTGCATGGCCCTGCCTTGATTACAGAATGGGAAACTGAGGCACGGGTTGGGACAAACCGAGCTGCCACCCCAAATCCCCCAGACCCCCTGCCAGTGCCCCACAGAGCAGCCCCCTCACCAGCCTCGCTGCCCCTTGCCCAGGCTCCCCAGGGGACCATCCTTACCAGCCCCGTTGCCATGCCCCCCCATGCCCCTCTACCCTATGGCTCAGCCCCACGGGAGGGCTCACACACTGTGGGGCAGGGAGACAGCAAAGAAACGCCGGCAAACATGGGAGGGAGGATAGGAATGGGGACAGGAACAGTGTGTGGGGTGAGGTTAGCCCCACTTGGGTTGGGGTCCAGTGCCCCAAGGCAGGCACGGACCCCAATCCTGCGCATCCCCGGTGCAGGGAGCTGGGGTCCCGCAGCAGGGCAGGGACAGGGAAGCACTTACAGCACTGGGAGCTGTGAACGGGCAGAGGCTTTTCCTGCTCCTCCTGGAAGGCATACTGAGGAGAGACAGGCCGGTGAGGGCTGCCTGCATGCAGCACTGCTGCTCTCTGCCCAGCCCTCACCCTGGGCCTGACTCTGCACTGACTTACATCGTCCTGGTCCCGCATGGCATTGAGCTGCTCCAGCTTCTTGGCCCAATACCTGGCCTCCTCCTCAGGGATATCTGCAAGTGCAAAGACCCCAACTGGTACACAGACCCCCCCTCCAAAATAGACCCCAGCTTTTCGGGCTACAGTGTCAGACCCCCAGCCTCAACGCCAAGCCCCATAAGCATCCCTGGGGCTGGCAACAAGGAAGGCAGCACCCCAGTTCGAGGGTGCCTTGGGATGGTACTCACCCAGCGGCAGCTCGAAGCGGGTGTCAAGGAGGATACGGTGGAAAGTGGGGTCCTTGGTGCCTGAAATCTCATTGTCGGTCATGATGACCTGGGAGTCGAGCGTGAGCCATTCCCCAGGGCCCTCCTGTGGGGAGGAAATGGGGGTGAGGAGAACTGCCAGGTACCCCCTCCCCCAGCTCCACAACCCCATGCATGCAGCGTCCATCCCCAAGCAGGGTCCTCTCCAGGCAGGGATGGGGAAGGCTCTGCTCCCCGCGAAGAACAGCCAGGGTGGGTGGCTACATGTCCCTTAGGGTCCGGCAGGGGGATGGACGTGCCTGGCTCCCTACCTCATTGGACTGCCGGATGGTCCGGAGGGGGATCCACACCATCCCCACCATGGTGTCCCAGATGAGTCCCTTGTTCCACACCTCCACCGTCAGGCCCAGGTCGAGCCGGTTGATCTCGCTGGGGAGCGGGGAGAGGCATCAGGTCACCCCCCTATCCTGCAGCCCCCACCCCAGCCTCTGCCTGCATCCTTGGCTCCAGGACTCGGGTGAGAGCCCAGGGCTGGGGTCAGGGGGAGCACTGGCAGTGGGGGACCTCCTCCTGGTGGGGAGGTAGGTAGGGGGGAGCAGCAGGGGTGGGGGGGCCCAGGGGAGCCCCCGGACACTCACAACATGAAGTCCTGCTCCCAAGAGGGCAGGTTGCCCCGCACCGCGATGGTTGTGCTCTTGACATTTTGCACCTTCAGTGTCACATAGGTGTTAAACTTCTCTGTGGGAGCAAGCAGAGGGTGAAGTGGCCCCCAGTGTCCCCCCACCCCAGCAATGCTGCCACCCCCCAGACACCCCCCACTGCCACTCTCCCATGGGGTCCCCCCACACTGCTCTCAGCACCCCAGCCCCAGTCAGCCAGGCAGGAGGGACTCTACCACTGCCAGGGGTGGCTTGGCTGCACGCCCCTCCATCCTGCCCAGGGCACCCCCATTCCTGTGTGTGCCCCCCCCCCACTTGCCAAATCGTACCTCCAGAGCTGAGGCTGAGCCTGGGGTGCCCTCGCCACCCCGAGCCCTTCCTCTGATCCTGCCACATCCAACCAGCCCTGAGTCCCAGTCCCCCCGAGGTGGGCAGGCAGGCGGGGGACCACTTACCTTGGGGCCCGTCGAACTTGGCCTTTTTAACTGCAGGGACAGAGAAGGAGGGAAAAGATTCAGCCTGAGAGTCCCGTGCAGGGGGCTGGGGACCCCCACCAGGGTGCCAAAGGGGTGGGAGGACCCCAGGCCTGGCCGCCACCCCCCACCCTGGCTGCAAGGTGGGGGAAGGCAGTGGGATCCCTCCTGCTGGTGTAAATCAGGAGTCCTCAATGCCAGGCACGAGGGAGGGGGATCAGGCATGAGCTGGAGGTGGGCACCGGAGGGGAGCAAAGCCCCCGCCCCCCCAAAAAAAAACCTGCCACTTTGGAACAGCTTGAAACATCTCACTGCAACCCCAAATGACCAGTCTTCATCTGCTGAGGGGGCGTTTAACGCCCCCTCTCCCCCCTGCTTCTGAATTTGGATACATTTGGGGAAACAGATGATGTTACCATACACATCCTGGGGGAAAAGGGGGGTTTGGGGGAACCTTCCCCCAGCTCCAGTCCCCGCCGTGACGCACCGGCCCAGCAGCGCCAGGGTTAAGGCTCTTGCCCATCTCCCAAACCGCTGACCCAGATTTCCTACGGGAGATGCAGGGGCGGGACAGGGCGGGGCTGTAACCCTCCCTTGCCCCACAGCAGCCCCAGGGGTGGTGGAGATGCGTCCCCGACTCCACTGCAGCAGGGACCCCCCAAAACGCCCCCCACTGCACTCCAGCCCTGTCCCCCTCCCAGGGGCACGGAGGTTCCCATCCTGCCCATCGGGGACCCCTCCCAACTGGCTGATTGCATGCAGGGGTGGGGGGGTTGCGTCTGGGCCGGATCCTGCTCAGCACCATGGGAACAAACGCCCCCGATGCTGGCTGATCCCCCCGCCCCCCCAGCTTTACACCAGTGCTGCACTGGTGGGGGGGGTGGCACCCAGGTTTTGCCCGCAATGGGGAGGCAAACAGACAGCTGGGCAGAGCCAGGTACCAACACTGCCGATGCCAGGGGGTGGCGGGGGCGAGTGGTGTCCTTGGGGCTCCCAGGAGGGGACCAGGCAGAGAGGGAATGACACAGCACCCGGAGAACAGTTAAATGACGCGGGTGCCAGCGGGTGGAAGACCAACGTGACCGAGGAGGGATGAAAATAGCCCTGGCCATATCAAAGGTAATTTGATTTCAGAGACGTGTCACTCGCCAGCCGCTTACCACCCGCTGCCAGCGCTGGAAGGGCCGTGGGGCCTGCCGCCGGCTCCGCATGCCCAGCGCAGTTTGGCGGAAGCAACGCAGCAGGAGCAGCCCCCGCCTGGCCCTGGGGTACCTCTGGGGAAACTGAGGCGGGGGGAATCGTTGGCTCAGCCTCAGCATGCCTCTCAGAAAATAATTGGGGATCCTTCAGCTCAGCCGCCCACCCTCTGCTACCGGGAGGGTCACGCGTTGGGCGGCTCTTTGCAGCGACTTTGCCCAAAGGAAGGTCGCCAGATGCATCGCTGGCAGCCGTGTTCCTGGGGAATCACAGGACACTGGGAGCTGTGGCTTCTCTCAGGGATGGCGGGGTTCATGTTGAGAGGGGTTGGTTCGAGGCCAGGCACGAGGCTCTGGGATCCCAAAGATCCCCTAGCATCGCCAGGTCGGGAGCCCGGGGGACTGCATGGGGATGGCCAGCATCACTGTGTGTTATAATATTATATTATGTATTTTTATAGATTATATTATATATAATGTATTATTTTATATATATTATGTGTATAATATATTATTATTATAGTATAATACAGTATCTGGTACCAGGACCAGCCTGCGGTGTGTGCTCGGAGCTGCACGGGATCCCCGGCGTGGGAGCCCACCCTTGCCCCGGACCCAGACACACCCACTGGGGCCAACAGCTCCCTCCAGCCGCTGCCTCCGAAACGGGAGAGCAGAAGAAGGAAAAGCTCCAAAAATACCCCAGCTGACAGGAACAAAGAATTACCCAGGGAACACGTGGCTCTCCTGGCTGTCATCTACTGCCAGGGAGAAGTCCTGCTGCCACCATCTGCAGCCGATGGCCCCGAGTGGGCTGTGCTGCCCTCCCACCCACCAACGGTTCCCCAAAGCTGATGCAGGGGTGGTAGGTCCCAGGGTGCCACCACTGGGCTCAATTCAACCTGAGCCCCCAGACAAGGAGCTGCGGACAGCAGGACCCCCATGGGAGCTGGGGACCCCCACAACAGGCTGGGAAACCCAAAGTGCTTCCTGTGCTGGGGTAATCAGCCTCCTCGCGGGGGGGTGTTGGCCAGTTCGGGAAACTAAGACAGAAGGCAGCTGGCGGGGATTGGACTGGCAACGGCGTAAAAACCAGGCTGGGCTGTAGGCACCGCAACAGGCCTGTCTGTCTGTCCATCCCTCTGTCCATCCCCCCATCCTTCTGTCCGTCCATCCCTCTGTCTGTCCAGCCATTCACCTGTCTGTCCACCCATCCTGCTGTCCGTCCATCCTTTGACCATCCACCCACTCACCTGTCTCTCCATCCACCCCCTCCCTTCATCCATCCGTCTGTCCATCCATCCATCCATCCATCCATCCATCCGTCCCTTCATCCGTCCATGCCCTCCCTCTGTCCATCCACCCACCCCTATGTCTACCTGCTCATGTCTCCCCACCCCTCCATCCATCTGTCCATCCGTCTCTCCATCTGTCTCTCCGGATGCCCATCCACCCGCCCATCCATCTGTCTGTCTGCCTCGCACCACTTCAGACACTCCCCTACTGGCCACGCACCCCTGTCCCCGCTCACCCCACACCGCCCAGGGCCACTTCAGTGCCCATCACCCAGGCACAGCCCCCCCGGCACAAAGCCCCTGGGGGCTGCGTGTGGCCCCGGCCCACTGGGAGGGGCAGGGGAAGGCTCTGGGGTGGCACTTCCACCCCTGGGACCCCAAAAATAGGGTGACAAAAATAGCTGCCCCCAGCAAGCAGTGACAGGATGGCGGGGGAAGCCTGAACCCGCCGAGAGTTGTTTCTCACCATCCACCCCCGGCTTCACTGAGGGTGTCACCACATGTGACAGTCCCTTAAATGGGAGTAAAGACGTGGTCTCCCCTGCCAGAGGGAGGGACCCCAAATCTGGGGCTGGCTGGGGGCTGCCTGAGGGGCATGCAGAGGCCCCCCGGGACCAGCTCCCTGCGTGCCAGTGTGGCACTGCCACGGGAGAGGGGGCTGTGGCAGTACCTAAGGGACGAGGACAAGGTGGGTGGGTGGGTGAGAGGGGGCACAGCCCCCCCCCATCCCGCTGAGCTCAGGCAGCTGTGGGGGAGCCCCCATTTTCCTCCTGATTTCCCCCAGGGAGGGGACCCTGGTGGGGGAATCCCAGACAAACCGTGCCCAACCTGGTCCCCAGCTGCCACTCTGCCACCTCCGTCCCGCCACCCCCAGCACCCACAGGTGCCACCCCCACCCCACTGGGGTGCCATAGGGCCTGGGGAGGGGGGAAAGGAACCCACCCCAGACTGACCACTCAATCCAGATTAATCGCCAGCAAGGCCGAGCCCAAGACCACAGGATTCATCTGCGCACTGAGCTGGGCAGGTCTCAGCATGCTGGGGGGGGGGGGGGCAGGAATCCCCTACCTGCGTACTCCCCCCAGTTCCTCCCAGTATGGGATGACTAGCACCCCTAACCGGGCCCCCACCAGCACCAGACCACCACGCTCCTGCCCTGACCCCCCCACATCCCCATGCCCAAAGTGGGGCAACGCCTGCAGCAGCATAGGGTGCTGGGGGTGGAGGGGTGTTTGGGGCTGGGGGTGTCACTGGGGCTGGGGGTATTTAGGGGCTTGTGGGGAGGTGGGGAAAGATAGAGGGATTTGGGGGTGTATGGGGTTTGTTTGGGGGGGGGAATGTGGTTGGGGATAGATGATGCTTGGCAGTGGGGGGGTGTTTGGTGTGGGTGATGCTGTGGGGGTGGGAATCGGGGGCTTGGGGATAGTTGTGGGGCGTTGGGGGGATGTGTGGGGCGTGACGAGGGTGGGGAGTGTTTAGGAATGCGGGGGTTTGTGTCTGCAGGGTGGGGGTGCTTGGGGATAGACGGGAGTGGTGGGCGGGGGGGGCTGCTTGGGGTGGGGGGGTATTTGGGGAGAGATGGGAGGGTGATGGTGGACGGGGGGGTGTTCGCGGGGATGGGCACGTGGGGGTCTGCGTTGGAGGGGGGGTGGGAGGAGATGCGGGGGGGGGAGGGGGAAGAAGGGGGCTTCGGGGGGGCGGGAAGGCGGAGAGGGAGAGACGGGAGAGGCTGCGGCGGGAGGTGCGGGGGGAGCCCCCTTCCTCCCCGGCGCTCCCCACGGCGGGGGGGAGGTTAGCGGGGGGGGGACCCTCGGCGGGCGGGGTGCGCCCACACCCCCCCTCGCTTCCCCACCCCCACTCCCGGGTCCGGCGCCGCGCGCGCGCCCCCGCCGGTTCATTCATAAATCCACGCGCCGGTTTTTTGTGAATGGAGCCGTTCTCACGACCTTCCCCCCCCCCCCCCGCCCCATCTCCGCCAGCCCCGGACGCCCCGCTGCCCGCCGCGGGGGGTGGGGGGGGTGGGGGGCGGGGATCGGTGCCCCGGTACCGGCAGCGAGCCCCGCCCCGCCCCCCCGGCGGGCAGCGGGGGCGCCCGGGGCTGGCCCATCGCCCCCCTCCCCGCGGTGTGCCCCTTTCTCCCCCGGTACCTCCGACGCAGAGCAGCGACATGGTCCCGGTGGCGGCGCCGGTGCCGGGGGCGCGGGGGGCGCTCGCCGCCGCCGCCCCGGTTGGCTAGCGGGCGGCCATCTTGCTTCAGCACCGGGGACAGCTCCTGACGTCAGCCCCGCCGCCCCCGCCTTGAGCGAGCCGGCGGGCGCCGCCCCCCGCCCCCCCAGCCTCGCCCGGCGGGGGGGGCAGTCGGTTTTTGGGGGGAAAAGCCCGGTTCTGCGCACCCCGAGGGGGTCTGTCCTGAACGTATGGCCCCCTCGGGGGTCCTGCCCGTGCGGCCCCGGGGGGGGCCGTCACGTCCGCATTGCCCGGGGGAAGGGGGGGGGTCCTGCCCCAAATCGGGGGAGTCGTGCTGTCCTACCCACATTGCTCCGAGCACGGGGGAGCGTGTCCTGCCCGCATTGCGCCGGAGGGTTGTCTGGCTTGTACAGCCCTGGGGGTCTGTCGTGCCCTTGTTGCCTCTGGGCGGGGAGGGGTCTCTGGCTTGTACACTCTGGGGGGCTCTGTCCTGCCTGCACAGCCCCAGAACGGGGGGACGATTTCGGGGTGCAGCATTTACCCCATCCTAGGGGCAGGCATGGAGTGGGCTCACAGCCCCCAGGGCCCGAGGCAACAATGTGCTATGCCGTGCCTGCTCAGAGGTGGGGGTAAATTGTCATGGTCCCTCCCCAAGACGGTCCCCTCTCTCTTCTCTGCCCCCAAATGTCACATCCCAAAGAGATGCTCAGATCTGGGCACAGTGATCCTGGCTCAGGTGCTGGAGAAGCTGCCATGGTCCCAGGGAGAGACCAGCACCCCGGCTCCAGACACTGACCGTCATGGGAGGGGTCCCGCATGGGTGTTAGAGCAGAGCCCCCAGCTCCATCAGATGGGGACATGAGCTCAGTCAGAGTTTCATCCTGAGCCTGTCCCTGTTCTGCCTCCCTTCTTGCTGTGGAGCCAGGCGATGGACTCACTCTACCATACTACTGCTCCCAGCGCCTCTGTAGCATAAGCAAGGGTGGCACCATGCCCCTCCCATGGGATCATCACATCTTGCAGGGACCAGCAGAAGGTGGGGTTAGGGACACCAGGGGACAAAATGATGCCAAGAGAAACTGAGGCACAAGGCAGTGATGGAACATGTGCAGGGCCTTGTGGGACCTGAGTGGCCTGGTCTGATCTTGTATACTGGCCCCTGATCACTAACGCATGGTCCCAGCAGGGCAGCAGGGCCTGACTCCCCAAGTAGTGATGGCCTGGAGCGGGTCAGCCCTCTGCCAGCAGAGGACTGGGGTCACTGGTGGCAGCAGCAGGAGACACAAAGGATGGACATCCGTGCGTGCCAGCACACACACATGCACACCCAGCCCAGTGCGTGCGTGGAGCCCAAGCACACACAGGGATGCCCACGCGCACCCATAGTGCACACACATCTGCAGCAGCATGTCTGTGTGCACACCCACGCCCTCAGCCATGCACCTGTACCCACACTCATGTGCACAGGGAGACCCCCCGAGGTGGCAGCACGGGCAGGGTCACCCACAGCAGGCAGCGGGGAGGACCACGGAGCCAGGCCTGGAGCAGCACAGCTGCCAACTCCCTCCCTCCCCTCCAGGAATGGGGCCCCAGGCACGGGCAGGGGGGTTGGAGGGAAGCCCCAGGAGGTGATGTGGGGGGCTGCAGAGGTAGGCAGAGCCCTGCCTGCCAGGGAAACCAAGGCAAGGAGAGCAGGGCTTTGCACTGACAGATCCATAATGAGACAGAGGAGACGGGATTGTCCTGGGAAATGCGAGGATACCAAGGCAGTCCTGCACCAGGACCCCCCAGCCGGAGCAGCTGGCTCAGCCCCATCCTCTTCCCCGCCATCTCTGCTCCCCCGGCACTCTGCTTCCTGGCAGCTCTGCCACGGGGTGGGTGCCGACGCCTGGCACAGCGGCCAGCACTGCAGCTACCTCCCCCTGCCCCCTCTGTGGGGGACTTACCCCCCTTCTGCCCCCGACTGGCACATAAAAAGCCCTTCCAAACCCCCACAAAGTAGGGGTGATGCCCATGTTGATGGACCAGCTCTGCTAAACCAGGCTGGCTGCATGGTTACCCCTCAGGCCTTGCAGTATCCCATTTCCCATGGTGCTTACCTCCATGACTCCCGGCAGGGCTGCAGTGCCCTGCAGGAGGTGCAGGGTCCCCCCAGGTCCTGCCAGGGCCCTTCCCCACAACCAGGGATGTGCTAGGCCCTTCCCAACTCCACCAAGGTCTCTCCAGACCCCCAGGTATTTTTGGGCGCTCTCTTGTGGCATCTCCTCCCTGCTTCCACCAGCATTGCAGCCCCAGGGCAGGAGAGCCCTGCTTCGAGCAGGATGCAACTCCTCCGCTCACAGTCAGCACATCGCCTGCATGTGCCGACACATGCGTGTGCCACACCACACAAATGCACACAAACGTGTTTTTGCACACATATATTGGTGCATGCACACACACACAGAGGCACACACAGAGAGGCATGCACACATGCATGCAGGCACACACTGCTTTAAAATCATCCTTTTCAAGCCAAACAGCAATTCTTAAACAGGAAGATTTTCCTTGTTCAGTACAGTCCATCTGCCCCACCTCCACCGAGGGGCCTGCACCCACTGCCCCAAAGCATCTCCCTTCCAGCCCTGGCACCCAACACTGAGCTGCTCCCATGTCTCACCTTTGGGTTTGTTTTCTGCCCCAAGCCCTCATTTGGATGAAAACAAGTCTCTTCGGAAGGGGAAATGTTCATAAAAAGCTCCTAAGTTCTTTCCCCAAAAAAGCCTGGCTTTTGACCAAAAATAAGGATAAAAAAAATTGTATTCAGAAAAAAAAAAAAAAAGCAGAAAGTAATCTCTAGGCCTTGAAATTAATTATTTCCAGGAGCTGAATTCCTGCAGCTTGCCTCTCGTGCTGTTTCCCTCCCTACACAGCCATTTCCTCCATCCCCAAATCATTCAGTGCTTGGCTGCAGCGGTGCCCAAGCCCCCCAGCACTGGCAGACCCCAGCCAGCAGGATGCTCCCATCCCCAAAAGCTTCTTGTCTAAATATCCCCAAATCTCATCAAATCCCCAGCTCAGCATAAAGTCAGCTTCTCCTGTGACTCCTGAGCCTTCAAAGCCAAAAAACCTCAAACCTCCTCAATCCTCCCACCCTCCCAGCAAAACCCTGTGTCTCACCTGCCCGCTACCAGCATCAGCAATAGTTACTGGGCTCCAGGGATGCCCTGGGGAAACTGCTGCATCTCCTGGCAGAGGTGTGGAGAGGAGCCTGGAGGAGCCAGGCTCTGCCAGCACGTTGGCTGGGCAATTAGGCAGGGTTGGAAAGGCAGTGGGCAGCAGGCAGGAGGGTGGGCAGGGGGCAAGGGGGAAGGCAGGGCACCCAGCAGGGCCTGGGGTTTGTCCCAGTGGGCAGCACCAGGAAGAACCCAGCTGCAGCTGAAGGTAACGAAGCCATAACCAGCAGTTCAACCAAATGCAGAGGAGGTGATCAAGCCCATGACCCCCCGACCCTGAGTCAATTTGTAATTACTGCGAGGATGGATACTAAATCCACCTAAATTGATGGTGACATGGACCACTGACAGCCCCAAGCACTCGCTGGTGGTTGAGGT
The DNA here is from genome assembly GCA_031468815.1 of Morus bassanus. NCBI lineage: Eukaryota > Metazoa > Chordata > Aves > Suliformes > Sulidae > Morus > Morus bassanus. The sequence goes on from CM062593.1 coordinate 184,357, forward strand.
TCCCCATGGCAGAGTGCAAAGTCCAGGAAAACTCATCCCTAGTTAAGGACTAGGGGACAGGCTCAGGGGGAAGGGGGCAGCCATGACCCCGGCCGGGATCCTTTGGGATCCTGCAGCACACGTGGCACCAGTGGGACCCAAAGGACATCACCCCGCAGGAGCCTCCAGTGTCCTCGGGGCTGAGTCACGCTGGTACGAAACCCGGGCAACAGGGCTGGGGATCCGCAGATGGGACTTGCCATTGCTTTTGCCCAGTGACCAGATCCTGCCACCACACTGTGAGCAGAGACCAGCCCCCACAACCCTGCTGGTCCCCAGCCCCCCCGGTCCCTCAGGTGAGACTCCCGCACACCACCGCTTCGTCCCTGAGCTTCTACGGATGTGAGAGCCAGAGGGGAGCAGGCCCCCCGCGCTGAGCACGCTGTGCTTGGTGCTCATGTTGGGAGGACACAGGCAGGCAGCGCTGGACGGAGCGGCACGGGAGTCCGTCAGCCAGGCAGGTATGTGTCTGTGTGTCTGTCTGGTTTTGAGGTTCCTTGGTGTGGGGGATTGTGGGTTGTAAGTGGTACCTGCAGCAGCCCCTTCCCTGGGAAGACAAAGCCAAAGCAACCCCCAAAACCTCGGAGACCCTGCGCATCCCTTTGCCTTCCCACCCCCAGGGTCCCTCCAGCCTCCCGACATGGGTGCTGTCCCGCAGGCATGCCGGCTGGCCGCGGCAGCTGGCACAGCCTGCGCAGTGCAGTGACCACCCACGAGCCCAGCTGAGAGCAGCCGACCCGCCTCCCTCAGGGGTGGCCAAGAAAGCGCCCGGACAGGGATTATTCCTCTCCTCCATCCAGCTGCTTTCCCCCAAGTGTGCTCCGGGCTTGGGGGCTGCTCTGGGTGCTTTATTGAGGGAAAAGGGTCTGCGATGGCACCGGGAGTGGGGCAGGATGCCGGGTACCTCCTGGAGTAGCCGGGTGGGGATGGAGGCACCAGGCACAGCAGTGGCACCAGCAGCAGAGGGCTCGGTGAAGTGGCAGCTGTGCTACAACGTGAGGGCGAAGACGTGGTGGATGGTGAGTGGGAGCGGCCGGGTTGGGGAGTCAGGGTCGGGTATTGGCTGCCTGATTTTGGAGGGGGGAGGCCAATCGCGGGGCAGAAGTGGGACTTCGGGCCAAGGCAGGGGTTATACCGCAGCCCTGGCTGGGACCGAGGCGGGAGGAAGGTTGGGGCGCAATCTGCTTGCCGTTGCTCATTTGGTCGGGTTGTTTCCCAGCATCAGGGGTTTGGCTTTCTATTTCTTCCTGCTGATCTTGGCCTTGCCCTGGGTCCTGGCCAGGCCTGGGGCCATGCTGGGCTATCCTCGCCCTGGCTCACCGCAGGTGCTTTGCTCCTGTGAATGTTTTTTGGAGAAAACCTCGCTGCCGGCAGCGAACAGCATCTCCTTACTTGGCTGTGAAGGTCTCTGCTGGCGTGTGAGCCTCACCCAACCTCTGCCAGCCCCTGTCCTTGGGATGGTGCCCATGAGAGGACCTGGGTGTCTGTCTGTCCATCTCCCAACACCCACCCTGGCTCAAGACAGGGGCTGGGGAATCGCCTTAAGCTAGACTTAAGGCTGGTTTAGGCACAGCCCAAGGCTGGTTTTGGGAAGGAGAGGAATCCCTCCGCAGCTTTGCAGCAAGAGGTTGAGCCAGGGGCTGTCGGTCCCAGGGAGCACCTGAGGTTTCCCCCCAGGCATTTGCAGCAGCTCCCAAGCACCCGTCTCCCTTTGCAAGGTACCCTACAGCTCTTCTGGGCTGGTACGTGGGATTTCTGGGAAGCAGATGGGCTGAGCGTATTCCTGCCGGGAAGCACCAGCCGTTGCCACTGCGGCAGCTCAGGCTTGCGAGGAAAGCCCGAAAGTCCCGGCCATGAGCAGCACAGGGCGCTCAGGCAGGGCCAAACCCTGGGGACACTCATGTGTCCCCGTCCCCGAGCAGGGATGGCACCCGGCATCGTGCCAGCTCCACCAGCGCTTGGGCATGGAGGGCAGGGGTAGAGCAGAGGCCAGATCCTGCCCTGCGCAGCCCTGCCGTGGGTGGCTGCAGTTTCCAGGGCAAGAGGCTGGGCTGGTATCAAAGGGCTGTAGGTGGAGGGCACTGGCTTTTCAGCCCCCCCAGCAGCCCCCTGTGCCGCGGCGGGAACGCAGTGCCCCTTTGCTCAGGAGCACCCACGCTGCCCTGGCGACCCCCTGGCCCTGCCTGCAGCCGCGAACAGAGCCGGGGCTTCAGAGCGAGAAAATTGGGCCTTTGAGGCAGCCCCCGCAGCCCCGTGCTGCCTCCGGCCACGGCCACAGCCACCAGCGTGGGGGAGCTGGGTCGCGCCAGGACATGGGGGCGGCGGGTGACGCTTGGCGGGCCGGAAGAGGGGCTGGCAGGAGCCCAGGAGCTCGGGGGGGGTCAGGGCAGCCCCGCTGTTGGGTGCCCTGTGGTGCACCCACATATGCCAGCTCCCGCACGGGCAGGCAGTGCTGCTCATGGCGGCGCTCGCAGGGTTTGGGGGGCGGTGGGCATGCAGGGAGGTGAGCAAACACAAATGGGACCCTAAATCCCGAGTAAGACTGGTCCTTTCAGCTCCCTCAGCCCACATTTCCCACCAAGGCAACAAGCACATCAGCCACCTGCTTTTAACCCCCAAAATATTTTGGGAATCCACCTTCTGCACCCCTGGGAGATGCTGACAGCCCACAGGACTGTCTATCCCCATCCTGGGAGCAACAGCACTTGGAAAAAACACTGTTTTGCTGAATCAGGGCAGAGTGGAGATGCTTTCAGTGGGGATGAAAGATGTGGGATGCTGCAGCCTCTCCCTGGCTCCCATTTGGGGATTTCTGGCTGGGAAAGTGCCCTGGCAAAAGTTGGAGTATTCCAGTGCGCCCATCCTGCCTGGCTGGGTGGCACCAGCCAGCTGCGAGCCCCCTGGTTGTCTCCCTGCCACACTGGACCCCAGCTTGTCGCATTTTGCATTGCCCCATATAAAACAGGAGCAAAGGTTGGAGCTGACGCAGAGGGATGCACCTGGTGCTCGGGCTTTGCATCAGCCCCTCCCAGCACGCCCAGCTCCAAGCATGCATCCATCAGCTGGTGAAGAGTGCATGATGGATTGACCAACAGAGAAAAAAATTAATCAGGCTGGAGATAGCTATGAATTACACAGCTAAAAATACCTCTGCGGCATCTCCTGCTGAGACATCCCCGAGCAAAGCACCAAAGAGCCCAAAACTCTGCTGACACTCCATCGATCACCCCCCCTCTTCGCAGGGCTGGAGTGAGCATCTGCACACGAGTGTTTCATGGGCTCTGCTGGCTTTAGCACAGCCAATTTACTGCTGAGCCCCAGCAGGGATGCGGCTAGCCGATCAGTCAATGCTAACGCACAAGTCCCTGAGTCAGCAGGTATCGAGCACAGGGTGAGGCCATCCATCTCGGGGAAGCTCAACTGCCTCTGGAGAAAGGGAGGAAACCTGCTCGCCAGCATCATGCATAAAAAGGCTCCACTGGGGACTGCTGCGGCGGTGGTTTGCAGACTAGTCCTTCACCACTACAGTGGCGGTGAGATGCCCGGTGTTGGCCAGGGCTGGTGCAGCCACCCCCAGCACTGGTCCCTGGCAGCATGTTGGCCCCTCTGCAGCACCATTCCTTCCAGTGACAAAGTGAGCCAGGACTGTCGCTGGTGGGTAAAACCGGGATCCTGCACCCCCCACCACAGCCTGTGCCTGGGAAGACAGGGGTGGCCGGTGGGAGGAGGTAAAGAGGCATCCAGACAGCATCGCTGCATCCGACGCCATCGAACCCTTCCCTGGCGGTGTGGTTCCACAGGGTTTATACAAGAAAAGGGTTTTTTTCTTCCAGTTCCCAGGATGATGTGGCTCCAGGTCCCCCTGGAGCCAAGGGCCCCCCACCGTCTCGGGGTCCAGAGCAAGGGGCTCCCAGCCCACCACCACCTCCCCAAAGAGACGACCAAGGTGCCTGGGGTTACCTCAGTTCTCAGGTGGCTTCCCCATGGCACCCAGAGCCGGGGCACTGTCCGCCCCGCGGTGGCCCGAGGCCACGGGCGATGGGCTCCCTGCGGTCCCCGCAGGCCGGGGCCGGGGATCGCCCGTGGGCGAGCACTAGATGGCAGCAGAAGAGCGCACACGGCCACGGCCACGCTCAGCCCCGGCACCGGGCGGCAGCGGAGCTGCGTCCCACGGGGCTCCGGGGCACCGCGGGGGCCGGCGGCGGGGACAGCCCGGGCTGAGCGCGGGGACACGGCGGTGGCCGTCCCCGCTGCCCGGGCGGGGCCGTGGGCCGTAGGCCGTGGGCCGCGCGGCCGGCCCTGCCGCGGGGTGCTCTGCCGTGGCCCCCCCCGGGGCGGGTTGTGGAGGCTATGGGCGCCGTGCAGCGGGGGGGAGACCAAGGTTTGGGGGCGACTGTGGGCCCGAGGGCGGGGGTGTGGGAGCGTTTGGGGAGAGGGCGGGGTGTGGGGGGACATGGGGACCCTGGTCTGCCGGCCCCACTGCGTCCTGCCACACTGTCGTCTCCTCCCTTGGGTGCGGCGGTGTTGGGGGGGGGTCCCTTCCCACCCCAACACACACACACGTGCTTGTGCAGAGAGGCACACACATGTGTGCACATGCACACGTACGCCACACACAGAGGCACACACGCGTGCTGGAACGCTCCCACCCACGCAAACACATGTGCAAATACATATGCATGCACACACACGTGCACACTCCCATGCGTGCACGTGCCCCCATGCACACTCCCATGCGTGCACAACCACAAGCACAAGTGTGCACACATGGAGGCACGCACATGCTTGCAAACATGCACACGCTTGCAAACATGCACACGCATACATATGCAGGTGCACGTATGCACACCCATGCACGTATGCACACGAACACGTGGTGTGCATGGACACAGGCACACACAAATGCGTGCACACACACTCACAATCCCACGCACACATGCACTGACGTGCTCAGGCACAGGCAGGCACTTGCACACACCTGTGTGCCCTCTCGTGCACATACGTACTCATGCACATTTGCAGAGAAGCACATGCATGCGCACACCCGTGCACACACATCCATGTAGGCACTTACACACACATGCACACACGTGCACAGCCCTTCCCAAGGTTGCTTGTTAAAAAGTACCCGGGTAGGTAAATAGGGGGCAAGGCTGGGGGCTGCTGGCCAGGGGGCCAGGGCCAAGGCGGCTGCACTGGGGGGGCTCAGCCCAGCTGCTAATGACCCACGGCCGGTGCCAGCTCTCTAATCCGTGCAGGGGTTCAGGACAAACTGTACCAGCGATTATATAAACCGACTCGCCTCTATTTATTTAATTCCCTTTTATTTATTTACTGCTCAGCCAATTGAGGGCAGGGGAGTGGTGCATCCCCCAGCCCTCTCCCAGCCTGCCACGGTCCCGGCTGCCCGCCAGCCAGCACAAAGGGCTGCCGTGGGCCCCGGCACTCCACGTGTCCCCCCTGCCACAGGCCTGCGTGTGCACCTGTGTTCCTCAGCGTGTGCACGGTGGTGCCCCATGGCGCGTGTTGGGGAAACAGAGCAATGCGCATGTGTGCACACACGAGCAAACATGCGTCCACACACACTGATGTGTGTTGCACGCGTGTGAGTTCACATGCACAGGCATGTGCATGTGCCCACACATGCACTTACATCCATGTGTGCAAGCGCATCTGTGCACAAACACACCCATGTTTGCGCGCCGGCACCATGCAGGGGGCGGTCGGCTCTGCCAGCTCCAGTCCCCTGACACAGGAGGTGATATGAGGACATGAGGCCCGGCCATGTCCCCAAGGGGACAACAGCCTGCCGGGGCCCAGGCTGAGAATGTTGGGGGTAGTTCCCATGGGAAAGGTACAGGACACGCTTGGGGTCCCCCCAGCATGGCAGTGAGCCACAGGGCTCCCCCCAACACCCTTCTCCTTTGGGGCTGACGTGGGGGAGGGCTTGGGGAGCAGCTGAAGGGGTGCAGGGTGGGGGATTCTGGACCACTCACACACCCCCTGCCAGCTGCCCCCTCCCACAGCATCGCCCACCCTTCCCCCGCCGTTACATAAAGGCACGATTACAGGAAATCAAGGGGCAAAATGTCTCACTCGAATTAATAACTGACTTCCTGTGGTTGCAGATTCACCTTCTGTGCTTGTTTATACCCCCGCCCCCCTGCCCGCTTCGGTTAATGCTCCCCAGCACCGTTTGCCATTAACCGGCTCTGGCACCATGGGGAGGGTGACACTGGGGCCCAGTTACCCCAGTATAGCCTGGACAGGGATGTGGTGGGAGCCCTGTCCCCATCCATCCTGGTCCCACTGGGGCAGGAGTGGGCGACCTTGGGTCCCGTCCGCTCTGCCACCGTCTGCCCAGTGCCCTTGGCCATGGCACCCCAACCAGCTCCTGTGCAGGGGAGAGGCCTGGGGACACGGGGAGGGCTCCAAGCCAAGAGTGGTGGGGCATGGCCAAGGCTCCCTTCTGTCCTCACATGGTCCCTCCACACCCTCCCCACCTCCCTGCACCGTGCCTGTACAGGGCCAGCCCATCCCGGCCAGCCTGGCATGGCCTGGCGACCTCCCCATCACCAGCATTGCCCATCCCCGGAACTGCATCCCCCCCCTCAGCAGCCTCCCAGTGCTCCCCGCACTCCCATTTTGTAAGTGGGAGCAGGGCCGGCTCGCCGGGAGCTGGGGCCGGGCGCCGGGGAGCCGGGGCCAAGCCATTGTGCTGCGCCGACAACTCGCGCGGGAGAGCTGGTGCTCCCGGATGAACCCAGCTGGCGCAGCCATTTCCTGGTGCGTTTCTTCTATTTTCCGAAAAAAAACAAACAAAATTCTTCTTAAACCAGTTAAGGTTGCTAAGAGACAACAATGTGCTTTACATGGTGCCTTACTGACAAAGCCCAGCTCTTAATAAGCTCAGAAATCAACGGCGAGCGTCTTGGAAAGCCTACACTGCAGGGACGGGAGCCGAGCGTGGTGGCCTCCTTTCTCCCCACAAAATACCCTTAACCCTGCCCCTGGAAGCCCCAGGACTGGGGCAGTGCCGGGGCTGGTACCCCGCTATCACCCCCCATCAGCTCTCCTGGGAGCCACAGTGTTTTGGAGCTGCCTGCCTGGCACAGGTACAGTGCCGAAAGCCGCCTCTGCGCCCGTCTGCCAAACACCCACCAGCCCGGCTGGCTCTGCGCTGCCCGTTCCTGGTGCAGTGGGCTGTTGGGTGCCACATGCCCGGCTACGGGCGATAAATCAGTCATCAGTGTAAGAGCAAACGATTTCCGTGTGGGGCCAGACTTGGTGTCTGCGCCATCGTTGGCAAAGCTGCGGCAGGGAGAAGGGTCAGGCTGGCCTCTTTGGCGCAGGGCACGAGGCGGGTGCTGAGCGCGCTGGGGCTTGGGTGAGGGCCCCACTGGCGGCGTGTGCAGGCAGGAGCGGGCAGGGAGTGGGTGCCAGGCAGGGCTGGCAGCCAGCTGGCACGGAAGGGCTGCTGCGGGGCGTTTGCGAGCAGTGGGCAACACCCTGTAGCCGGCAGAGGGTGACAGGGGGAACGGGCTGAGGTTGTCCCCTCTGCCAGTTGCCCGCTGTCCCTGATGTGCTACCTGCAGCCTGCCATCGCACCGGGTGTCCCCAAGGGGACAGCTCCTTCCCAACCAGCAGCCTGGCCATCGAGGACCCCAGTGAGGACAGCATGGGAGACAGGGGATGGCTGAGATGGGGGGACAAGGCACGGGCAGAAGGTGATGACGGAGGTGAGGCCAGGATGCTGGTTGGGAGAAGCTGGTCGGGGGGCACAGCACGAAGTTTGGGGTACCTTGGGCTGAGGATGGGCACTCTCATTGCTCCAGCATCTGGCTCCGCCGCCCCTCTTTTGTCTCAGCTCCCAGAGGAGCTCAGCACCCTCATTTCTCCCTCCACTGGTGATGTGGGTGCTCCAGCCCCCACAGTGGGGGTGAACCAGGCCCTAAGCATCCCCATGTCCCCCAGCTCCAGGTGCTGGCTTTGTGCCTGAAACAGTGCCAAACCCAGCCTCAGCCCTGCCACAGCTCCAGCCCCTGGGGAAAGGGGATTCTGCAGGCTCCTGGCTGCTCCCAAAACAGTCCAGGAGGAAAAACTGGTGCAGGAGCACATGTGTGAGGAAGAGGAGGACCGGGGGCGTGGGTAGCAGCTCGCTTGCACAGGCCCCGGGCACTAGGGCACCCATCAGCACATGGAGCCTGGGAACGGTGATGGCTGAGTTGACTTTGGCTGGGGTGCACAGCTCCCACTCCCACCTCGCCCTGCCAACGGCGGCTTCTCCCAGCGCCAGCCCCCACAGCCTGGAGCGGGGCCAGCACCCCAACTCGCCGCCTCCAGCGACGCTGCCCCATGGCATCCCTGGGCATGGGGGGTGATGGACACCGGTGGCAGGAGGGGGATGCCACCCCACAGCACCTCCCGCTCACCCAGTGCCCCCTCCCTGGGAGGGCTCGGGTACCACTTCTCCCAGCGCCAGGGGCAGGTGGGGGCTGGGGCCGGATCAGTGCCTGCCTTGGCCACGTCCCCAGCTTTTCAGCTTAGCGCTCAAATCAGCTTGCGAGGTGCCGGCTGCTTAGCACCCAAATCCCTAGCCAGGGCTAAAAATAACCCCCTGGGCTCGGCGGGTGGCAGCTGGCACCACTCAGCACCGCCTTGGCACCGCCACGAAGGGGCCCTGGAAATGCCACTGATGGGGGGGTGGGACAGGGACAAGGACTGCAGGACAGGAGCTGGCCCCATCACTTAGCCGGGTGCCCTTGCCCGCCATGGGGCACCTCGAGGCTCTTGTCCCCGGGGAGGAGGGAGGTGGGGGAGGGGGGGAGGTGGCCCAGCAGTGCCACCAGTCCCTCCCACTGGCACAACTGGGAGTGGGGCCAGGTGCTGCTGGCCTCGCAAGCGGGGCCGGGGATTTTCACCCTCTGGCAGGATCTCTGCGGTAAACCCAGGAGGGAGTTTCAGGGGGAGGGTTCAATGTTCTCGTCCTCCCCCTGTGACACCGGCGCTGCTCTCACATCGCCCCTGCCCACCCTTGTCCCTGGCACAGCCCCAGTGCCCGGCCCCACAGACCACACGCCCAGCCAGCCATCCCTGCCGTGAGTTTGTGCAGCCTCAGTCCCCGGGGGAGGTGTTTGGGGGGTGCTGGTGCTGGGACCCCTTGGCTGTGGGGAGGGGCGGGGGGTCACCGCCGCTACATTGGAGGTGGAAAGTTGAACTCAGGAAGCCTCAGCCCATGTCCCCGCAGCCACCAGGGCCATTGGCAAGAGTTGTCACCCGCCCTCGCGCTGGTGGCAGGGCAGCGCCTTCACACCTGCGGGGATGGGGACGACGTGCCCCCAAGTCCCGCTCTGGCAGCGCCTGTGCCTGGCAGCTCCCGGCTGCCTGGGCCGCGCCGTGCCTGCCTGCAGCACGCTCAGAACATCGCCAGAGCCGTCACCGGTTTAAAAATAGCGTCTCAGCAGAGTGCAACCGCGTTCCCTAAAAGCCATGTGGTTTGAGTTAGAGGATTAATTGGAAATGCTTATTTTGATTTGCAAAGTGATTGGATTTTTCCAGGGCATTTTGAAAGGAAAAAAGTCTGAATTTAATTATCACTATTCCAAAAAGCACCATGGGACTGAGTGTTTGAGGCCGTCTCATGTTTGCTTCACACCCCTCTCCAAAATGCAGGCGGGCCGCGGGGGACGCGGCAGGGACGCAGCAGGGATGCCTTGCTGTGCCCCACGCCCGCTGTCCGGCCGGTCCCTGGCTCCGGTGGAGGGTGAGGGTTCGGGGCCATGTGTCACGCTGGCCGCTGCCAGTCCCGAGGGAGCAAACACCACCAGAGCCCACCAGCCAGCCCACGACGTGCAGCACCGTACATCCCAGTGTGGCTCAGGCAGGACGGGAACTCGGGGGGAACCATGTCAGCACAGGCTGGGCCCGGTTTTGCAAGGGTTTTCTTTCACCAAGTCTCTTTGTTTTTACCAAAACGGATTTTCAGCAGTAATTGCCTTTTTTTTCTCAGGGAAAGCATCATTTTCAATTACATTTCTCTGGGTTTCCATTGAAAAATGAAAAGCAAATGCTCTTGCACGCTGGCAAAATGTGGAAAAATGTCTAGGAATATTTTTGTCCAAATGAAAACAGTTTCAGTTCTTTTTCGAGATCTCTTTTTTCCTGAAAAGAAACCACAGTTGCCTTCCCAGTTATTCTAGTTGGACTGGTTTCGAGACAGACTTCCCAGTTCAGAGGCTGGAGCTGGGTCTACGGTGCTACGGGGCAGGTGGTGCAGGGCTCCCCAGCAGCCCCAAGCCAGTCCGCCGCGGCACTTTCCACTGCCGGTAGAAAGATGGGGCAGGAGCAGAGTGAGACCTGCCCGCAGCCAGCACCGCCCTGCACCGGGGTGTTGGCAGGTCTGGGGTGCACCGGGCTGGAGAGACCCAGCCCCATGGCCAGGGATGCTCCATGCAGGAGGCTGGGGCTGGCAGGGTCCTCCCCTGGGCTTTGGGGATGTGACCTGAACCCCACACTTACGGGACAATTTGGGACCCAAGCATTGCACCGTGCTCCCCAGAGCCCTGCTCCCATCTCAGGGTCAGACACGGGCGCAGCAGAGCAGTGCCTGGAGACTCCTCCGTCAGCTTCCTTTCGTGCTGACAGGCTATCGGGGTGAGGAACCACCGCCCCAGCCCCACTTTTTGCAATCTGTTTGATTTCCCTGTGCATTTGTGCCCTTCGCACAGAAGCGGCAGCTGGGGGCCGAGGGGAGGTAACAGAGGGATCCAGTGTATGCAGGGCTCTTTTGCAACCACAGCGGGGGATGAGCCCGCATGGAGGGCTGGGATGAGGGACGCAGCTTCGCACAGTGCCTGGCTGTTGCAAAGCACCCGCAGGGGCCTGCTCCTGGCCAAAGAAACCCTGAATTCCGGGTGCCTCCATCCCTCCAAAACACAGTTTATTTGGAAGCTCTTTCTGCTTACAAGCCCGCCAGGCAGGTCTAGGCCTCAGAGCCTGGTCAGGATGGAGGGGACACATGGATGCAGGATGGCCCCGTGGCAAGGAGTCGGTGGCTGCGGGAGCCGTTGGCTCTGCACACACTGAAGTCCTGCCAGGCCGGAGGAAGGGGAAGACAAAAATCAACGTTAAACATTATCACTGGGCTGAGATTTGGCTTGGCTACCCAGCCCGTGACGCTGCCTTCCCCCTCCTTCCTGCTCCGGGCGTACAGCCAGGATGCCCGGGCAGGTGGGGAACACCAGCGCGGGCATTTCAGTGAGGGGCTGCGGGTCTCATCTCAGTTCCGTGACGCAGTTTCCCTCTCTGTACGCAAGGGCTGGGCGCCTTCCCCACTGCCCCACCAATGCTCAACCTCAATGATGCTCCTGTAATGGTGCTTGCCCATGCAGCACCCCATGTCCCCTGGGCAAAGCACCGAGCTGGGAGTGGGGTGCAAAACCCCATGTCTCTGCTGCAGTGACAGCCCTCACCCCAAAAGGCACAAAAATGTTGGTTTAAAAAGATTCAGGATCCAACAGGAAAATCCTCCCCCGTGGGTTCGATCTGCTCCTGCTGCCGTCAATGGCAAAAAGCCAGCACGGAGCCATGCCTCAGTTTCCCCACTCACAACACAGGGGGAGGCGGCGGCGATTCTCCTGCAGCTCCATGGGAATGGGACAGCAGGGACAGATTCTGCCTTCTGCCCCAGCAGGCAGCCCGGGGCGGGGACCGCAGAGCCCCTTCTTAACCCCGGAACAGCTGGAGTTTTGGGCTCAACCCCAAGGCAGCGCTTGGGGAGCAGCAGCTGGGAGGCTTCGGCCCCGCTCTCGCCGGAGGGACCCGGGAGCTGCCAGGGAGGGAGAAGAAACGGCCCCAGCACTGACAGCCGGCAGAAGGATGTTTGCTGGCACAGTCACGTGGCTCCCGCCACATATTTACACACGGGAGCAAGTCAGCCCCGGTGACAAACATGGTGCCACTTGGGTAAACACAGCCCCTCTGAGGAGATGCATCCACGGCCACTGTAGGAAGAGACCCAAGAAATAAAAAAAAGGGAAAAAAAAGGGAAAAAAGGCAAAAAAAAGGGGATAAAAGGGAAGAAGAGCGGGGGGAAGAAAAAAAAGGTGGGGAAAAAAGGCAGAAAAAAAAAAAAAGAAAAAAAAAGCCAAGCAATTGCCTTAAAAAAATATTTTTTCCCCTCGCTTGCCGCAAAGCGGGCTGAGAGAAACGCTGGGAGCTGAACACCCTGTTTTCTGTGCTTCCCGTGAAAAAAAAAAAAAGCAACAACCAGCAGCCCAAAGCAGGGATACAAAGTCCACTTGTCACCCGCCGGTTGCACCCTCCCACCCTGCGGCGGCAGCTGGGTGCTCGCGCAGGGCTGCCGGCGCACAATAGCGGCTGTTGTTGCCGGAGCCGGGAGCTGGCTGGGTTTCAGGGCCCGGCAGAGCATGTGCTGGCAGCCGAGGGCTGGCGTCGCTGGTGTTAACTCTCCAGGCCCTGCTCGGAGCCCCCTGTGTGTGAAACAGGGAGGGAACCGGCCGCCGAACCCCCCTCCCTGGCACGGTGTGGACTGGGGAAACCGAGGCACGGGTGCCTTCGCCTGGGCAAGGCGTTAAAGTGGACAGGCTTGTGCCTCCACAACCTGTGAACATGCCACCCCCAGCCTCTCTTCCCGCAATAATTACAGGTTTACGAGCCAAGTCTAGACCAGGACTGTGAAACATTGTCCCCCCCCGTGCCCCCTTCCCAGGGCTACACAAGGCCCCCACCCGCCTGCCCCCTCTGCCCCGCAGAGAGGTGCCCGGCCCCGGCACCGCTCGCCAGCGCCACGTGGCCAAACGGCACCCACCACCCGCCGGGGTGCTGCCAAAACGCAGCGCGACGGTGCTGCCTCCGGGGCGATGCCCACGCCTCAGGGGACTGTCACAGCAGCCGGCCCAGGCAGGCAGCACCCACGTGTCCCCCGAGTGCCACTGCATCCCCCGGAGAGCCTCTGGCAGGTAGCACAGCATCCCTCGGTGCCTGCTCCATGTGCCCGGGCTGGTTGGTGCCTTGGAACGCCGGCCAGCCTGCAGGCCGGGACGCCGCAGTGCGGGTGCTACGCCGGCACCGGGTATCCCTCGCCACCACCCCAGCCCCTTGCTTACCACCCCGGGACGCTGCAGAGGGGACGACCCCGGCAAAACGCCACAGCCAGCCAGGCCAGTGCTCTCCCCCGGGCCGGTGCAGCTTGATGCCCTGTGCCGAAAGCTCGGGGCAACGTGCCCCCCGCCAAGCCCCGGGGCTGGCGAGCGCAGCTGCAGGCGGGTGCTGCCGCCTCCGCGCCCGGCGAGCACAGCCCCAGCGCCAGCGGCTCACACAACTGCCGCAACCACAAAAGCCATTTTTTCCTCCCCGCTCGGCCGAGCTGCCCGGTCCCGCTAATAAAAAAAATAATAAGGACATGGAAAATTCTATAATATCCCTTTCCAGCTTCTTGGATTTGGCTTTCGCTAATGCGAAGCAGACCCCGGAGGGGGGTGGGGGGAGTCAAATCAAACCAGAATCACGACACGGAAAGCCAGTTTTCACAAAAAAAAACCAAGCCAGCAACCCCAACATTTGAATGCAGCAGGGAAGAAAAAAAAACGTTTAATGTGTGCTTAAAAACAAACGAGCAGTGGTATCATTTTTAATTAGGAGCCTATTTTCAAAGTCCTTATTACTTACAGTACGCTCAGCATCCGAGTAATTTTCCTCTCTCGTAAAATCGTGGCAGGGGAAGGGGGAAAGCGAGCCCTTTGTGCGGCCGGAGAGCTTTGCGAGGCGAATATTCATGCCAATTTGTTTGCAGTAATTGGTTTAGCTATAGACGTAGGCTGGCAATTGATTATGTGAGTTGCTAAACTTTTCCCGGAGAAGGGACCCTTTGCCCAATATTACTTTTGCATATGCCTCTGGTTCACGTTGCTTCGAGACGCGTCTCTGTGCACCAGTGCAACTGGAAGCTCATTCTGGAAAACTAATATAATTCTTTGCCGTTCCCTTCAAACTTTCTTCTTGCAAATTCCAGCCCAGTTTTCTCCTCTGGCAAACAAAACCCTCGGAGAAACCATTTCCTACTGCAGCAAACGCCTCGACCAAAGGGCCGCCAGAGGGGCCGGGGCCGGCGCTGGGCTCCCGCTGCGGCGTGGCGGGCACGAGGGCTGTGCCTGGAGAGCGAACCCCCATGCCTGGCCCCGGTGTCAGACTGGAGCAACTGGGCGATGGTGATTTTCCATTGCTGCTGCTGGGGCGTTTGGCCCCCGGTACTGAACTGGAGCCCCGGTCCCTGATATTACGTGCACTGAGAGAACAGGGGCTCGGGGCCAGGCACGGCCTCCCCGCTGCGGTGGGCGGCGAGGCAGAGACGCTGGAGCCGGCGGCAGGAGCAGGTAGCTCGTTACCTCGCCGTGTTTCTGTTTGCTTTGGCAACTGATTAAAATTCCCCCACGATTCCTCCCCCTCCCGCTCGGGCTCCAAAACGCCACCGCCGGCTGCTTTTGTCCTCCCCAGGCTCTGGCAGCTCCCAGGGGTTGAATCCCCAGGGGACAGGGGTGCCAGCTGGGTACCGGGGCGCAGAGCCCCGATGTGCTTACCGCACCCACCTCCAGCCACTTTCACTTTCTGCTCCCCAAAGCTGGTGAAAGGCTTCCCTGCTCCTACACCCTCCCCCCCAGCAAAGCCATATTTGGGGTGATTTTTGTCCTCCCCCCACCCTTGGGTGCTGCTCCCATTGGCCCATGGGTGTTTTGGGGGCCACCGGTATCGGGGCGCTGCTGGGTGCAGCGTGGCAGTGGCACCTGCCTGCAGCGTGCGGGTGCAGAGCCACATCGCTGCGCCGAGGAAGCCATCAGGGCTGTGGCACCGAGATGGTCCTGCTCCCAAAGCCAAGCTTTCCCCTGCTGCTGGGGCCAAGGGGCGTCCGAGGTGGTTTGGCAGCTCTGCTAAGCAGCGCGGGGACGATGGCAGGAGCCCCCTCCTGCCAGGTCCATCTGCAGGGAGGGGAAAAAAAAGCAAATCTGGATGCACTCACACCAAACAAAGAGATAGGGCCATATTTCTCCCCATTCCTCCCGCTCCAGAAATTTCCCCAGGTTCCCAATACTGACATGACAAACCAGCCCTAGGAGAGTGGCCACACTTGATTTATTTCTTTTGGGGGGGGGGGGGTGGGGTGGGTGTCAAGTGAGGAAATGTTTCCTGGTTGCATTTGGGGTTTGGTTGTTGGTTGGGGTTTTTTTATCGAGTGAAATTTCGGCATTTGCAAGAGTTCCCGGCGCCTCCATCTACATGTGTCTGCAAAAACCCCGACGGGGCTTTGCCCTGCCCGAGCCCCCCAGGTCGGGGACGGCAGCGGCATTGCAGCCCCACGGGTGGATTTGAAGCTGTTTGGCAGCAGCAAGGCCAGCGCACACGGGGAAAAGACAAAAACCCCTCCCTTTTGATGTAAAGAAACAAGTTTTAGGGTCAGTTCAGGGGAGATTGGCCCAGTGAAATCAGGCTTCCCAGAGCAGAGCGGCGCGGGAGCCGGGGAAAGGGTTGCGAAGGGGGTTTCTCACCAGCCGCGGCTCTTCAAGGGCTGGTTTCCAACAAATCCGGAGGAAAGAGGTGATGTTTGAGCTGATGAAAAAAATACAGAGGGGGGAAAAAAAGTAGGGATTTATATTTATTTTTTTTTACATCTAACCTGCAGCCAAAAAAACCAAAAAAAAAGAACCACAGCAAAAATCCTGAAAAACCTTGAAATTCCTGCAGAATAATTCACTGAAATCTGCTAGCAATTTTTAAACTGAAATTGCCCCCCTTGTCAACAACAACTTCACCAGTTAAAAACCTGCTTTATAAAGAAAGAGAAAAGGAAAAAAAAAAATCTTTTTTCATTGCACGTTTTGGCTTTGAATTGAGCCGGGCCAGACCTCTGCCTGTTTGGGACCCAGGCCAAGAGCCATATGCAGGAATAAAGTAAATAAATTCTGGTCAAAACCAGAATATTCTTAAAAGTTACTTTAAAAGCAAAGAAAGGCAGCAACAAAACTGTCCCAACGTGGGTTATTTCCCTTTCTCTTTCTTTCCGGCGAGGGACGTGGCTCAGCGGTGCTGGCAGTCCCAAGTGCTGCACCCAGCAGAATGGGACCTTTGAAAAAACCCTGCAAAAATGCTAGAAACGAGCCCAAGAAAAAGGCTAATGAGGCTGGGGGATATTTTCCCTTGGCGATGGGGGGGTTACCCAGCCCTGCGCTGCTCCACGGGTATCTGCACCCCCTTGGCTGAGCCCAAAAGTTGGCATCAAGGCGTCTTAGCAGCACAAATCAACCATGAAATGCTCTTTAGAAATAAAATCCAGCTTTGAGGAGGGGGCAAGCGCGGCTGTCTCGGCCGCCGGGGCCGTGCCAGGGACTCGGATGGTGGCTGGCCGGCGCTGTTTGGGTTGGTGGCAGGCAGGGGCCCTTGCCCACGGGCACCTGGCCGGATGGGGGGGCATGGGGCGGTGGGGAACAGCGTGAACCCGCCGGCGTGGGATTTCACCAGCTTTGCAGCAGCAAATTGGGGGGGGGGGGCAATTTCCACTTGTTCCCAGCGCTGATTTTATAGACGAGTGGTCGGAAGCCTGCAAACAGGCTGGGCTATACACCCAGGGAATGAAACAAAGGGCCTGATCCAGACTCTCCATCTCCGTGCCAAAATAGGAGTAACTCAGCTTCAACTGCCAGGGTTCAGCCCTTGTGAAAACCCATTAGGAGAAACAGAACCGGACCCCAAATCCCCCCCCCCTTTTTTTTTTTAGTTAGGAAGCAGGTATGACCTGCACAGGAAAATTAAATTGGGTTTGAATTCTGCGCCCCCCTCCTCAGAATGCTGTTTACAGGCAGCCTGGAAGCAAACAAAAAAAAAGGATTATTGTATTTTTGGTGGTTTTCTGCCTGGGGGTTACACTAGGAATTGGGGTTGAGGCTGGGGTGGCTGCAGGGAACTGGGGCGGGATGGGACGAGCTGGGACGCGTTGGTAGCGGGGTCCAGCGGCTGCTCCCCAGCCCTTGGCCAGCGCAGCCCGCCGGCACCCCCCCAGCCCGCCTGCACCCCCGGGGCTGAGTGAAACCCCAACTGCGGCGGGGCGCGAGGATCACGGCCGCAGCCGGCCAGGATGCCTTTCACTCTGCCTCCAGCCCCGACGGCAGCAGGGACCCACAGGTGCCATTTGCTGTGCCGAGATTATTTCAACCCTGGGTCATTGCTATTACAGTTCGGGCAGGATCAGTCCCCAGGCTCCTCGCTGAGATAGGAGAAATGGAATTCATTCGGGGGGACACAATGTGTGCCCGTGGGCCGCTGGAAACCCATGGGGGTGTCTCAGAGACGAGGCCGGCAGGCTTCAACTCCGGCTTTGAATCATCCAGGAAATACTTTAACAGCATTACAAAAATAAATAACTAAGGCAGAACCCCCTTCCCCACCGTCCCGCGTCCCAGGCCCTTGCAGAAGTGAAAATAAAAACCCAGCCCTGCTTTCCCCCCCCCCATCATCCCACCAGCCCCCTTTTTCCTCCTCGCCCGCCTGGCGCTGGGCTCGGCAGCCTGGCACCACCGGGCAATCTCCCATGGCACCGGGACTGAAGCCGAACATCCGCGTCCTCTCCAAAACACGAGGAGCCAGGGGAGCCGAGGAATCGCCGCAGCAGAATAAAGCGCTGGCAGGAGGGAGGGGAGCTGCCAGGCGGGCACCGAGGAGAGCCTTGGAAGCGGTTAAAAATTGGCAAATTCTTCCCCGGGTTTATTTTTGCGCTGTATCTCACCCGGTGTCAGGCAGAAAATGAAAACTGTATTCTGCGAGCAAAGTTACCGCCGAGTTTACATTCCTTAAGGCTTATGGAGCTGGGACGAGGCAAGTGAACTGCTCATTTCAGCCAGGAGCCTTTTTTTCGTCTTTAAAACAGGGAAGTGGCTTTTTTTGGGGGGAGCAGATGGTGATTAAAAAAAAAAAAAAAAGAAGTTCTAGAGCTTGTAAATATAAAGAATTTTTTTTTTTTTGATAGAAAGCTGGAACAAAATTAGATCTCATTTCCATAAGGCCGATTGCCGTACTTCGGTGTCTGACAAACAACTTGAACGGCAGTAAAATATACCCTGTGAATGCACAAATTATGCCATGTAACATCCAGTATCTTGGTATGCGCACGGTGGGTTTAGCAGGCAAAGGGGATATGGGGATGGATAAAATAAACCTCCAGTGGACACAAAATCCCTGTTAAAATCGAGCTGATCCCTTGTAAAAACGATCAGGGCTCACTGAGTCGTGTCCCCCCCAAGAAAAAAAAAAAAAAAGGGGGAAAATAATTAAATAAAAACTAGGGGAATATCAGTGTAGCTTGTTTTAATTTTATTTTAAAAATATGTAATAAATTATTTAGCATATTATTTATCACACTGAAATCTTTTGAGCACAAGACAGACGGAGATTACGTTCCTGTTTGTTCAAGGCTACGGAGCGTGCCTAAAAACACAGACGTACAGTGCACGCTTCGCCCCTCAATAAACTGAAAAAAAAAATCTGATTTTTGTTCCCTTCCTATAGAAAAATATGGTTATTTGAAAGGATTAAAAGATTAAAGGATTACTCGATAACAAGGGTTAAAAATACAGGTCCAGACACAAAAGGGGTCGATAGAACTGAAGGGAAACGCTCCCCCCAAAGCGCCCTTCTCCTCTCCCGGACCAAACCCGGCTCCCCAGGTCGCTGCCAACTTTCCGAGCGGGACCGGGGGGGCGGGGGGCAAACCCCAGCGCCCCCCCCCGCCCCCCCCGCCCCGGGGATGGAGCCGCTGCACCGGCTGCAACGCGGCCTGTGGCTTTAAGAGAGACCGGGCGGGGGGGGGGACGGGACACAGCGGGGATCCGGGGGGGGGGCAGGAGGAGTGGGGGGGGTGAAGGTGCCGAGGGGGACAAGGGGAATGGGGGGAGAGGGGTGGGGCACCCTGGAGGGAATGGGGGGGGACGGAGGGTGCTCGGGGTGGGCCGGAGTCTGGGGGAGGCAGGGCGGGGGTGTGACCAGGGGACGCGGATGGGGCGTCGGTGGGGCAGGGATGGGGGTGTTTGCAGGTCCGCACCCCCCGGCGGGGAGACGGGGGTGTCCGTGGGGATAGGGGTGTTCGTGAGTTAGGGAGGGGTGGTCCTGGGCCGGGGCTGGGGCTTAGCTGCGGATCTCCGCGGAGCGGGGCCGGGGGTGTGCGGGGCCGGGGAGTGTGCGGGGCCGGGGGGTGTGCGGCGCCGGGGGATGCCCGTGGGCGGGGGCCGGGGGGTGTGCGGGGCCGGGGGTGACCGGGCCGGGGGGTGTGCGGCGCCGGGGGATGCCCGGGGGCGGGGGCCGGGGCCGCACGCCGTGGAGCCCGGTGCAGGGGCGGGCGGCCGTGCCCGGCGCTGCCCGCGGCTCCTCCCCGCTCTGCGGTAGCTCCGCACCGGGGCCGCGCCCCCCCCATCCCTCCCTCCCTCCTCCCACCCGCGCCGGGCAGGGCCGGGGGGGCGGCCCCGCGCCTCCCTCCGCAGCCAGCCGGCCCCGGGGGGGCCGCGCCGCAGCCCCCGCCACCTACCGGCACCATCCGGGGGCCGCCGTCGCGCTGCCGGGCTAGCGGGGCCGGAGCCTTCCTCCTCCTCCTCCTCCTCCTCCTCCTCCTCCTCCTCCCTCTCCCTCCCCGCCCCCGCAACGGGAGCGTCCCCTCCGCAGCGCCGCCGGTGCCCCGGGCGAGGGGAGGAGGCAGAGGAGGAGGAGGAGGAGGAGGAGGAGGAGGAGGAGGAGGAGGAGGTGGCGGAGGCGGCGCGGCGGGAGGAGGCGGCGATGGGGCCGGGGCGCTGCGGGCTGCGAGGAGGAGCCGTGCCCGGCCGGAGTTGGGCTTCGCTGGGGGGGGGGCGGGGGGGATGCCGGCTTTGCTTTGCCGTAGGCGCCGCCCGGCCCTCCGCCGGCCCTCTCCCCGGTTCGGTTTATTTTTTCTTTAATTTAAAAAAAAAAAACCTTTTTTTTTTTTTTTTTTTTTTGGGGGGGGGGTCCTTGCCTTCCAAAAGCAGCCCTCTGTCGCCCCCCCCGCCCCCCCCCAGCCCCGCCACCCCCGCGGCGCATGACGCCGGGCTGGGCGCGGGCCCCGCGCTCCCGCCGCCGCCCCCCGCCGCCCGCCGGCCCCGCCGCCGCCTCCCGCAGCCGCCCCGGAACTGGCCGCCGGCGGGCCCGGCCCGGCCCCCGACGCGCTGAGGCCGGAGCATGGCCCCCGGCAGGCGGACGGAGCCGGCGAGAGGGTGACCGCCCGCGGAGGACACCGCCGCTGCCCTTGGGGGGCTTTTATTATTAATTATTCTCGGGGGTTTTAATTTTTTTTTATTCTTTTTGGGGGCAACGGTTCCCCCCCCCCTCCTTCGGCTCGGTGGAAAACACACGTTTTAGAACAAAATACCAAAAAAGCCCACCCTCTTTGCTTTGCTTTTCGCAGCAACTTGGAAGCCCGTTAATTGCACTTGGCTATGGTAGGTCCCATGACACTTTCATTTTCTCTTCTACTTCCCTCCTCTCCCCCCCCACCCGTGTGCGTGTGTTTGCGTGGGCACCCACGAGCAAAAGTTGGCTGCCGGGGAGGGGGCGGGCGGGCTGGGGCGCTGCCGGCAGCGGAGTTTAATAGGGTGCCCGGGGCGGGGGGGGGGCGCGGGGGCGGCGGGGGCGGGGAGGGGAGGGGAGGGGGTGCCGGGGCGGCGGAGCGGAGGTGCCGCCGTCTCTCCTCCCCCTGCCCACCCCTCCCCGCGGGACCGGCGGGGCGGAGGCGGGAGCCGCCCGGCGGGGAGGTCGCGGCGCGGGGGGAGCCTCCGCAGCCCGCGGAGGGCTGGATGGAGCTGAAAATGGCCGCTAAAAAAAGGGGCGGAGAGGCTGGCAGCAGCACCGACTTGAACTTGGAAGTGACGCCCGGAGGGTCGCGCTCAAGTCCGCGCCGCGCCGCGCGGGGGCCGCCCTGCCCGCACCGGGGGGGGGGCAAGGAAAAAAAAATCACCGTCCTCGATGTAACAATAAAAACATCCCCCCGTCCCCGCCGTGCTGGGCTTCTCCTGCTTCACCTCCTGCCAGGCCACGGGGGGGAAGCGCCGCGGCTTCCCCCCCACCCCGGGGGCAGGACGGGGGGGGCGGCGGGAGCGGGCCCGGCCGGCGAAGTTTGCGGGGAGCCGGTGCCGCCGCGGAGCCGCCGCATCCCGCGGGAGCGGGGATGCCTCCGGGGTTGTTTTTAATGCGGGAGAAGCGGGGGAGGGGGATGAACCCCAAACCCCGGGGGGGGGGGCAGATCGGCCTTCGGGGGGGGGCGGCAAAAGTTGAGAGTGAAAATCAGTTGTGCGGGGAGGGGGACCGGGGGAGTACGTGCCCCGGCGGAGCGGTGGGAAAGAAAAGCCTTTTTTTATTATTTTTTTTTTAATTTTTTATTTTTTATTTTTTATTTCTTCGGGGAGAGCGAGGCCGGGCCGGAGCCGCGGGGCTGGAGCCGCGGCCCCGCAGCCGGGAGCGGCCCCGCACGGCCGGGCAGCGCCCGCTGCCTGCGCCGGGCAGCGGTCCCTGCCTGCCTTTCGGGTCACTGCAGGGGGCAATTAAAAGGAAAAAAAAAAAACCCCACATATGCCTGTCTGAAGGGAGGTGAGAGCGGGGCTAAGTAAATCGCCGAGCTCGGAGGCTGCCGCCCGCCATCCTGCAGGGCTGAAACTCACTTTCACAATTAGGAGCCGGGGATTCCCTTTGTTTTTCTGTACGTGGCTCTCGCCCTCGCTCGCTCTCTAATTAGGTTTTATTAAAGCCTGCAGAATTGGTTGGTGGCGGTGGTGTTTCTGTAGTGAGAACTTGCGGTTTGGAGTTTGCCGGGCGCAGGGCTCCGCTTTTTCTTTCTCTCTTTGTGCGCCCGGGGCAGGGGGGACGCGGGGCCGCCCGGGGGGCTCCCCCCCCCCCGGCACCGGGGAAGAGCGCCGAGATGCTGCCGGTCGTTAAATCGGGGGGGGGGGGGGACACGGGAGGAAAAAATAAGCGTCTCTCGGCGGGGTGAGCGGGGATGCGGCGGGAGGGAGCGGGGGGCAGGCGGGGCGGCCCCCCCCGGGCTGGGGCTGGGGCTGGGGAGGGGGCGCATCCTCCTGCCCGCGGCGGGGCAGCGTCTCCCGGGGCCGCTGCCCAGAAGTTGCACATGAATCTGCAGGGTTTGGTTGGGGGTTTTTTTTGCCCCCCTCTCTCCCCTCGCCGTATTGGCTCCGTTTATTTAAAAAAAAAAAAAAAAAAAAAAAAATTTAGAAAACCCAAACCAACAGAAAGTGGGGGAGCTCGCGCTGCCCGGCCGGGCAGGGGCACGGGGGGACTCGCCGTCCCGCGGGGGGGCGGCCCGGCCCTCCCCCGCTCGCCCCTGCCCCGCAGCGCCTCGGCCCTGCGAGCCAAAGGGGGTTCCTACATCTTTAAATGGGATGTAATATTTTGGGATGGGCTTTTTTCATAACGTCACTTCATTCCTCGCTCCTTTTTTTTTTTCTTTTTTTTTTTTTTTATTTTCTCATTCTTTCTTTCCTCCCTCTCTCGCTGCCCGTGTCTCGGATGGAGCCGCTTCCCCTCTAACTTCCCCGCTGCCCGCCGCCCCTGCCTGCAGGCTGGGTGCGGGCCCCCCCGACCCCCCCCCGGGCGAAGATGAGCCTTTTGCCACTTTAACCCCCCCCAACCCCCAAACAAACAACAACAACAACAGAAAAAAGCGCTTTATTTTCCAGGGAGGGAAAATTTTGCTTTTTATTTTTAATTTTTTTTTCTTTTTCGGGGGGTGGAAGTTGGACCCTTTTTATTTCCTCCTCGGCCCCCCCTCCCGCGGGGCCGCCCCCCCCTGCCCGGCCGCCCCCCCCCGGGCCCCGCAGAGCCGCTCCGGAGGAGAGAGAGAGAAAAAACGCCCGGACTGCTCCAGCCTCCGAAATGACTCAGTAACTTTTACGCCTCGAGTCTCAGCCCTGCAATTAGCCACTTTCCCAGCACGGCTCGGGATGTATTCGTCTCCTCTCTGCCTGACCCAGGTAACCGGCCCCCCCCGCGTCCCCCCAATTTTCCCCCCCTTCGCCGCAACAGACTTTTACAGTTGCAATGCAAAGAGGAAAAAAAAAAAAAGAAAAATCAACACCCCCCCCCCCCGATAAAAATAATCTTAACATGGAAAGGGCGGGTGGGGGCCGGTGTGGGGCTGCTCCGAGGAGCCGCGTTTCCCTTTTGCTCCCCCCGCCCCGCGCCTTTTTTAGGGGTTTTCTTTTGGGTGTTTCTCGTGCTTTTAGGGGTTTTTCTGCCTCCGCTTTCACTTGGGGCGCGGGGGGGGAAGGTTGCATTGTGGTTTGGGTATTTTTTTTTTTTTTCGCTGCGCCCAGCGGTGGGTGGTGCAGGGAAGCCGCCGGCTTTGGGGCTGCGGGGGGGACGCGGTGGACTGCGGGGGTCCCCGGTTAGGTTTGGGGAGGCTGGGGGGGGGGGGAACGCTTGGCGCTGCGGGTTCGGCCTCAGCCTCGCCGCCTCTTGCGTAGCATGAAACTTTTTCCTCCCCCCCCCCACCAGCCCGGCTGCACATGGAGGGGTGCAAGGAGGTGGGGGGGGCACAGGCTTTTTCTTCAAAATCCACCAAGTTTGGGACAATTTGCAAGCGGCTGCGCCGTGCTGCGCTGGCGGGCAGGAGGGCGTGGGGATCGTGCATGGCAGGATGTGGGGGACACCCCCTCAGTCTGCGGGGTGAGGGGCGACGACGGCCCCCGTCTGCGTGTAGGGGTGTCGAGGGGTAGCCCTGCGCTGTGTGCGTGGGGACGCTGGTGTCACTCCAGGCCACGCCAACGTGGCCCGGTGGCGCGCGGCAGGGT
Source organism: Morus bassanus (assembly GCA_031468815.1). Classification (NCBI taxonomy): domain Eukaryota; kingdom Metazoa; phylum Chordata; class Aves; order Suliformes; family Sulidae; genus Morus; species Morus bassanus. The sequence continues at coordinate 208,260 of CM062593.1, forward strand.
GGCTGTGCCAGGGCCCACGGTGCGGGCAAGGGGGGTGTCCCCGAAGCCTTCCCCCTACAGCCGGTACGGCCACGGGGGGCGAAGACTTAGGGGGACCCCCCCCCCTTGCCTGCACCACGACCGCTGCGGCTGTGCCTTTGCTCTGTCCTTATTGATCGCTGATATTTATTTAATTATTGAGCAGGCAGCTTCCCCTACCCGTCCCCGACTGGTAACCTCTTCCCTGCTGGCGGCTGCTGCCCGCTCCGAATCCGGCCTCGTGCCGCACCCTGCGAGAGCCCTGCTCTGGTGGGGGAGGGTGCCGCTGCCAGACCCTGCGCCCGCGCCGGGGATTCTCCTGCCAGACCTCATCCCCTGCGCTGGAGCTGCAGGCAGGATCTGGCCCCACCTCAGAGGCTGGGACTCAGCTGCCTTGTGGGGGTTCGGGGGGGGTCCCCTCGGCAGCACCGCGGCACCTGTGTTGTGCCAGAGGGCATCGCGGGGTCCGGCCTCGTCTCTGGCTCTCCCTGGGTGCGGTGCAGCGTGTGAGGCTGGTGACGGCGCAGGCACGGGCATGGGCACGGGTGGGCAGCGCTGGGGCTGCTCAAATGACCCTGAGGATGGTGCTCCCCGCCGTGTGGTTGACTTGGCAAGGGTCACACCTCAATCTGTCTTTTTTTCTTTTCCATTCTCTTACTCTTTTTTCTTCTCTATTTTCTTTTTCTCTTCTTTTTCTCTTCTTTTTCTCTTTCTTTTTCTCTTTTTCTCTTTTTCTCTTTTTCTTTTTTCTTTTTTCTTTTTCTCTTTTTCCCTTTTTCTTTTTCTCTTTTTCTCTTTCTTTTTCTCTTTCTTCTTCTCTTCTCTTCTCTTCTCTTCTCTTCTCTTCTCTTCTCTTCTCTTCTCTTCTCTTCTCTTCTCTTCTCTTCTCTTCTCTTCTCTTCTCTTCTCTTCTCTTCTCTTCTCTTCTCTTCTCTTCTCTTCTCTTCTCTTCTCTCCTTTCCCTCCTCTCCCACCCCAACTCCATCCTTCTTGGGGGTCCCACCACCTCCCTACCATTCCAGTCTCCAGCCGGCACTGGGTTGGCAGAGGCTGTTGTTGCCAGCTAACAGCACTGGTCTGATGTGGGAAGCTGTGCGGTCACTGGCTGGCCGGGCCAGGGCTGGCAGGAGCCGTTCTGCTCACAAACCCATGCTGTTCCCAGCACTTCGCCCAGCCGATGGGGGGGAGCTGGTTTTTCCGCCGCGGATCCCAGCCTCCGCCCCGCCGCCTTCACGCGGGGAAGGCTCCGGTTTCCCCCCCTTGCCCTAGCATAGCCTCAGCTGCAATCCAGCCCAGCTTGGATGGGATCAGACGTCGTCTGCACCTACCGGATCTGGCCCCCCCACTGCTCCCCCCACCGCCAGCCGAGCCGTTCCCATCCCACCCGCGCGGCGGGGAGGCTCGCCTGGGCTCGGGAGCTGCGGATGGTGATGTGGATACATTGGAACGTGCGCGGGAGCCGCCCTGCCTCTGCCTTCGTGCATCTCCCTGCCACTACTGCCACCGACGGCCCCTCAAGCCCAGCATGGCTGCTTGGACCCCGGCTACCACTCGGGCAGCCGCCCTTCCCGGCCGGAGCTGGTCCAAGCTGGGGCTTGGCAGCCCAGTGGCACCAAAATAGCCCTGGCAAAGGCATTGTCCGTGACACGCTCCCGGCCAGGGCCTTGGCCGAGCCTCCCGTCAGGCGAGGAGGGTGACTTTGTGCCCTCCTCAGCTCTCTGTCCCTGCTTGGGGACTTCCTCCCACTCCCCGGCTCGCCTCTGTCCCCCGTCAGGGACAGGCCGGGAAGTCAAGACGGAGCTGCCTGGATTAGCAGGGAAGTGGCACCGGCAGTACCGCCATGCATGAGGCCTCACCGTGCCCACGGGAAAGTGGGGGGCGTTCCAGCTGCCAGGACTCCGAAATAACCCCGGCGCTAAGCACCCGCCGCTGGCCCCGCACGTGTGTCCCTTGGGAGCCGCTGCTGAGGAGCCAGCGGTGTTTCCAGAGCCGTAACAGTTATCCCCAGCTCCTGGATTTGTAGCGGGGTTGGAGGGGGATTGGGATGCTCCCAGGGGGAGATGTGCAGATTTCATGACTTGGTGATGCTTCTGCAAACCTCTGGCTCGCCTCTTGGCACCTGGCAGTTGCCCCGGCGCTCCCTGAGCCCCCCACCCTGGTACCCGTCGGCTGGCAGCGAGGTGAGATGGGAGCCGGCCTCAAAGACAGCCAGAGTGGTGGGAGCCGGGCGTCCTGCCAGGGTCCGGCCAGAGACCCTTTTCCCTCTCGCGGGCCCCAGTGGACCCGTGGGGCCCGGGAGAGGGGAGAGGGTCTCTGACTGGACACTGGTGGGACACCTGGCTCCCACCGCTTTGCTCAGATGCATCACTGGAGACTGGTTTTAGCACAGAGGCAATGCGCCCGCACCGCCTGACCGAGAGCCGGCGGCCAGGCACGAACCCCTGCGCGTGCCGTAGCCGGCGGCACCCGGTCCTGGGGGCATCAGGGAGCCGCCCGGCCAAGCTGGCCTGGCACAGACCTCTGTACCTGCAAACGCTGTCAGCACCTGGGGAAATGGGCACGCTGCAGTGCTCGGGGGACAGAGCCAGGCTGTGAGAGGCATTGCAGCCACGTGGCCCGGTCACGGCCGCGTCTCCTGGGTGCTGAGGGGGATCTCGCCTTTCTCCGGCCACCACCAATTGGCTCCGCAGATCACCCGGCTGCCACCACTGGCTCGGGCACGTGGCCGTGGCAGGGAGCTGCCTGCTGGGCACGTCTCACCAGGGCATCCTTTGGCAAGCCTCCTTCCCGAAAGCGCCATGGCTTTTCAGCCAGAGAGGGGAGTGCTAGTGCTCACCCCCTCCACCAGTAGCTCCGGCAAACTGGTTTCCAGCCGGGAGCTCAGATCGGCTGCCAATGGATGGGAGCAGCAAGCCGGGCACGGCGGGGGGGGAGAGGGAAGGTTGCAACACACTTTCAATTCTCCATCTGCTGAGTATTGTTTGGGAAAAACAATGAGGCCGTTCTTTAAATGTAACCTTCGGGAGATGCTTGCTTTCCCCGCGAGGCGCCCACCATGCCATGCCCGCCTGCCCCGGCTAGCCCTGCCCTGCCGCTCACGCCGGCGGCGCTGCCAAGGACCCCTCTGCTTCTGCCTCATCTGATCTTACATCCTGGCCCAGGAAAAATAGATCCCCTTTAAGCGTGGTTTATGAAGCCGGATTGGAGGGCTGGAAGGGGTGCGCGGGGTGGCGGGCAGGGTAAGGCCTGCTGCACAAGAGATGCTGTTGGGTGAGAGCTGAGCGGCCGGGTGGCTGGCATTCGCGCTGCACCACTCTCCACTGCATCACCTTGAACTTGGCTGGGGCCTCGCACAATAAATCAGCCACCCTCCTCCAGCGCGCCGAGGCGCCCGCCAATAATTCACCTTCCCGGGCAGCTCTGCCCCTGCCTGTGCTTCCCTCCCTGCCCGTGGTTCCCTCCCTGCCTGCGTTTCCCTCCGTACCAGGGCAGGGAGTGAACCCGCCGCGTGCCCAGCGCTGCAAGCGTGCGCGCGCTTTTGCAGCTCGCTGAACAAAGCCCAGCCGCTGGGGCCCAGCTCGCTGCCCGGCTATCTTGAAGTGAGCAGGGAATAGCTCTCTTCGGTGCTTTTTTATTCCCCTGAGCTCGGGCAGGCTGGGGATGGATGCTGGGAGCGGTAGCCTGAGCCTACTTTGACCTGGCGGTTTTTCCCCTCTTGCAGGGGTGGCTGCAGCGTGGCCGGTGCGGCGGGGTGTGGATGGGGCAGTGCTGGCGTGGCGAGGCTCGGCGGGCAGAGGAGCCGTGCCGAGGGCCAGCCGTGCTCCCCTTGGTGAGGTGCAGCAAAGTGCGTGAAAGGGGCTGGGAGCCCTGGGTGAAAACTGCCACGGTGGCAGCGAGAGATTTGTCCCAGCCCAGGGCTGTGCATGGCGTGAAGGGCCTGGAGGTGGGTTTGGCACCCAGAGGGAAAGGGGGAGACAGCGTCCCCTGCCTTTGGGGGTGATGGAGGAAGGCAGGGCTCTCCAGAGGTTGGCCAAGGATGGCCCCAGGGGACAGGGACGGCTTGCCCTGCCTCCTTGCTGGCTTTCCTTGCCCAGTGCTGCCCGCACCAGTCTCCCCTGTGCCTGGCTCCCGGACACTTCCCCACAGCCCGAGGGGTGCCCGTCATCCCCTCCCGCCCTGTTGTTCCCAGCGTGGCTGCACCTGTCCTAGGGACAAACCCTGAATGGCAGGGATGGGGACGCTGGTGGCAATGGGGAGCGTCCCCGGGGTCCCTTGCCGGAGGGGAAGAAGGAGGGCTGGAGGGGAGGCAAAATATCTCTCTGCGAGGCTGGCTCGCTGCCTGCCGCCCCCAGCCGTGCTGTGGCTCTTCCTGCACAAGGATGGCAGTGCCGGCACTGAGCACCACCGAGGGGGCTGAGTGCTCGCGGGAGGGGGCTGGGGGGGCTCCCATCTCCCCCAGTCCCTGCACCGAAGCCAGCAGGTGCAGGCAGGGCCTTGGGGTGCAGGGGCATGATCTGCTCATTGGGGATCCGCGGGGCGGGGATTTCTCCCGCAGCACCTCGGGGTGTGCCGGGCAGGTTGGGGCAGGGCAGCAAAGGCGATGGGGAGCGGCCAGGGCATCGATGGGTGCTCAGCCCTGCCGCACCGGGCTGGCACCGCGTGGCATCACCAGTGACACCCCCACAGCACAGCTGGAGGCTGCTTGTGGGGCTGAGCCCGAGAGGGGCGCAGCCTTGTAGGGGGCCAGAGGTGCCCAGTGCCAAACCATTGTGGGTTTTGGGTACCAAAGCACCTTTGGAGGCTTTGGATGCACCAAATCGGCACAGGCAAGAGCCTGAGCTCAGCCTCTCTCCCTGCCCTGGCCAGTGGGGCACCCTGAGACAGTGTCACCGTCCGGGAGGGGACAGAGACCCCCAGGATGTGCGAACTGCGGGGTGGGGATGCACAGGGTCCCCGCGGGCATCCCGGGGCCTGGCTTGCACCTGGGCGGGTGGCTGGGCTCGCCATCCATCACGTCGGCCCTGGGCAGGCATCCCCCATGGCCGCGCCGTGCTGTGCCAGCTTGGCCAGGACCCAACGCCCTGCGCCGGCCGCCAAGGCCCGGTGCTTCCCAAGTCCTGGAGAGGAGCTGGGAAAGGATCCCATGGCCCAGGTGCGGCAGCACTCACGTGCCGGGGGACCCGCAGGCCAGCCCCTGCCAAGGATTGATTTCTCGGTTAACTCTCTGCTGCTTTAAAAACGCATTAATCCTCCCTTCTCCGGCCGGCAGCCAGCTCTAATCAGCATTTTGGGCAAAATCCCCAAGTCTGGGCTTTGGACTGCCCACCGTGGGCATCACCTTCTTGGCTGCTGCCGCCGCTCCAGGAGGGGCCGTGGCACCCTTAAGCAGCGCTGCCTGGCATGGGAATGCCAGGGTCTGGCCCTCCTGCTGACCCCTCTTCCCCAGGAGTTTGTTAGAGTCTGTGGTCAGGTGGATTTTTTTAAAAAACTGGGGTTTTTATCTTGTTTTTTAAGAAGGATTTTGCTCTCCTTGCAAAGGGCCCCTGCATTCCCTTCGCGGAGAAACGGTATTTGACCGGCTGTTGTCCAAAAAAAACCCCCAACATGTTTCTGATCACGAAAAACCAAGAAATATTTTTGCTTTCAAAGGAAAAAAAAAAACCAGAGAGACAAATGTTGATTTTCCACCCAGACGTTTCCCCTTTCCCCGAACCAGCCCCAAAACGAGAGGCACCGCCGCTCCCTCCTCGCCCAAGGACGCCATCCTGGGGGTACAGTCCCACCAGGGACACGGTGGATGCCACCCAGGACTCATCTGGGCACCGGCGGCAAGGGCGATGGCAGTGCCAAGCATACGCCCCACTCTCTGCTCAGGCCCCGCTTTGCCGGCTGCTCCTGCCTTGTGCAAGGCATGGTGGGCTGCTGGGGAGGATGGAGAGTGCCAGTGACCTGCCGGCTCTCCCCGGGGAGCCACCCATCACGCTGTTTGCTGCAAAGCTCCCCGCTGCCTGCCTGCCAGCCCGCCTCGCCCCAGTACAACGGGCGATGGGGCTGCTTCATCCCACGGTTGCTTGGCAGGAGCTGTGATGTGCCAGATCCTGAACCCCCTCCTGCCGTCCCCTGGCTCCTGCCCTGCGATTCGGGAGAGCAAGACGGCGCAGGCTGTAATGTGACCCCCGCCGTGCTGCGCCGCAAAATCTCCTTTAGTAACCTGTGCGCCAGGACAGGCGAGCGGCGTGGCATGAATACCAATGAAGCGGCGCTGGCAAAAAGTGCAGAGTAAAGGGTTTTTGATGGAAATGGCATTGCATGAGAAAGAGAGCGAGCGCGCGCCCGGAGCCTGCGCCTGCCTGCCAGCCGACGCCGCGTGCATGGGCGCGCCAGGGCGCATGCATGGGTGCGCACGTGCGGCCCCGGAGGTTGGGGGGCCACACGCAACGGTGCAGCGGGGTGCCAGGGCCGTGCCACCCCAGTGAACGTGAGGGCGTCGCGATGGGGGTGAGCAAGCGGAGGGGGCTGCGAAGCGCCGGTTGAGGGGGCATGTGGCCAGGGCGGGGGGCTGCCACGGGCAGCACGTCCGCAGGGGCCGAGGTGCTTCCTGCGGCACAGCACGGCTCCGGCCGCTGTCTGGCTGCAGGGAACCGCTCCTCTCCCCTGGCGAAGCGCGCCGCTGATCAAAGACACGGGTGGGGAGGGAGCGGGCCTGTGTGAGCAGCGCCCCTGGCCGCGCGCCACCCCACCTTCCCGCTCCGCTCCCCTGGGAGTTTGTTAAACAAATTTCTCTAATTGCACAAGCCGAGGAGTTTGTTGGAGAAAAAAGCTGGGGAAATTCCCCTCCTCTGGGCCACCCCTTCCCCACTTACCCCCAGGCAGCTGGCGGAGAGCAAGCAGGTCCCTCCCCACGCCCCCCTCCCCGGCTCTGCGGGAGGCTGCGACCCGGATGCCTGTGGGGCACAGCTGCGGGGTGTCCTCAGGTCACCCGTGCCTGCACGGGGATGTCCCCCGCTCAGCCTCCTCAGAGCCGGATCACCTACATCCCCTCTCGTCCAGCCCCCGGGTCAGACCCTGTCACCTAACGCAGTGACACCCAGCACCGCCGTCTGCCCTTGCTGGCTGGCGTTCTCCATCGCTTGGCTGAGCCCCCCCTGGAAACGACCTTTGCAAGCTGCCCGTGGGCAGCCCCTGACACCGAATCCTGTTGGATTAGTGAGCGTATGGGATAAAAGCCTTGGCTTGGCCGCGGCTCTTTACCGGGTGGGGGCTGTGGCAGCAGCCCTGCCAAGAAGGGAGGATGCGCGGCCGGGCGTCTGCCCCGGCTCCCGCTGAGGTCATGGCTATAGATAGCCCGGGAGGGCGCAGGGCCGAGGGCAGAATCCGTGCGTGCCCTCACCAGCTCCACCGGGAGCCCTGTGGGCACCCGCTGCCTCGGGGGGGAAGGCGCTGCCAGCTCCGAGGGCTGCTGGCGGTAAGGGTGGTGCTGGGCCGGCCGCCGGCCATCGCCGGGTGACAAACTGGGGCCGCAGGGTGTGACCCTGCACCTGCAGGGACACGCTGTGCCGGCATGCCCGGCCCCGCCGAGCATTGCCCAGTGCCGCCGTCCCCTCTCCATCCTCAGCGGTGAGCAGGGTCCCACAGCCTGAGGCTCTGTGGCCAACGCAGTGACTGGGGCTGGCTTTCGCTGTTGTTTTCCCACCAGGTTTCCTTCCTCTGCAGCTCTCAAGTGAAAGCTGGGCTGGGGCATCCCCACTGCCTACGGGTGCAAAGCTGCTGGGTCGGGGAATGTGGGGCTGGGGTTCACCCCCTCCAGGCGCCTGTTCCCGGTGTAGTTCAACTCCTCCCAAAGGCGGGCGCGCGGCCGGGGTGCCCCCGCCAGCCCCATGGGGCCCTGGAGCGTCAGGGTGGCTGGGGAAGGCGTTGTTGATGAGGGCACTAAAAATAGAGTGGGACTGGGATCTTAATGGGACTTTGTGGGAAACCTGGAAACATTTTCTCATCCCCGTAAATGAGTCCAGATGCATTAGCAATGACTGCATCGCATCCTGAGGTACCGCCGGAGGGAACCGGGACGCGCTGCCAGCCTCCTCGCCTTGTGGTGGTGAATTGGTTGGAGAGGGGAGTCACTGGCAGCAGCGCTGGGGCCACGCCACGGCCTCGCTGTGTCCTGTGTGGGGATGGGGACAGGAGCCGGCCAGCCAGGGCTTGCCCAGCATGACCGTGGAGGGGACCCTGCCCACTCAGCTGGTCCCATCCCCGGGGCTTCTGTGCCCGGCACCCATGGGTGCACACATGGGCGCTTGCAGCTCTACATGCAGCTGGGAGCGTGCATGGGCTGGTAACAGTGCCGCAGCCCCCAAACCTTGGGGCTTTCCAAAGCCCCCCAGTGCCTGGGGTGGGCTGTGGGGCAGGCGGGGCTGAGGTGACACATGGGAGGTCCCCCAGTCCCCAGGCCAGCAGTGCTGGCAACACTGCACCTCGCTGGCACCGCCGTGCACCCCGTTGTGGCGTCAGGCTGGCAGGATCTGGCCTGATGGGGGGTTTCCTTCTGCTCTGCCGTGGAGCTGGTGGCCGGCTACTGGCTCCCGGAGCGCCCAGCCCTGCTCAGGGACCTTGGACTCCCCCAGGGGATGGCTTGGGGCCAGCCCGGGCAAGTAGCCCAGGGCGGGTGGCTGGTGGACTCCACGTCACGAGGCAGGTTGGCACGGCCATCTCCGCGGTATGGCAGTGTCACTTAGCGGTTAGTGGTTACAGCAGTGGCCCGGGAGGCAAGGACAGTCCCGCTTCGTGCCTCAGTTTACCTCCAGGTGGGGAACAGCACCCGGCACGAGAGAGGGGTGCTCGGCCCCTGCCCCAGCCCCGGGTGCTGACTCATCACACGGGGGACAAGGGGACCAGCCACAGCCACCAGCCTCCACACCGGGCACCGCCGGAGCCCAGCGTCCCGAACAGAGTCCCTTTGTCTGGGCCGGCCCCCACTCCTGCCACTTGGGAGGCATCCAAAACCCTCCCGAAATAGGACCCGGCCGGGCTCAGCCTTTGAACCTCCCCAGGAAGGCTCTGCTGAGCTGCCGAAAGTGGATGAAGCCCCCCGCCCCGTTAAAGCAGTCCCATCCTTCAGCACTCGGTGCAGGATCCAGCCACGCTTAGGGCAGTGCTGATGCTTTGGGGACGCTCTCGTCTCCCTTTGCTCTCCAGGAGAGCCTGTCACTGCCCTGTGCCTCAGTTTCCCCACCCCTAGGTGGAGGGTCCTGGCAGGGTGTCCCCGATCCCCGGGGACCCTGTGAGATGCCAGAGCAGAGGCTGAACTGCTGGCCTGTCCGTGGCATGGCAGAGGCGATGAGGCTGTGGGGGAGCCGTGAACTCTTGACCGCCCGGGCCCGGGGGCGGCTGATCCTCCCACAAGGTCGCCAGCTCCTCAGTGAAAGGCCGGGGCTATTTTTAACCGGTGACTTGCTCCAACCCGCCAGGGATTGGATTTGCAGTGGGGTGAGCACTGCAAGCCCATCCCAGTGCTCCCCATCACAGGGTGCTGAGACACACCCGGTGCCATCCCCCCTCACAATGGGCACCCCTGGGAGGGAGTTGGGGACCCCTCTCTGCACCCCCACACCTTTAACGGTGCATGATTGAGGGGGGGAATTAGTCCCCGACGGAAAGGCCAGGACAGAGCAAGCAGGGCTAAAAATACGTTGGGAGGGAAATAAAACCTCCTGTGTCAGGGGCTAAAGCTGGGCTCAGAGCCCTGGGCTCGGCCCAGCGGCGCTTGCGGGACCCTGCGTGGTCCTGCCTTCCTCGTGCTGGGGGGGGATGCTGAGCCAGGGCTGCCTGCTGCCTGCCCTCCCTGGGGCAAATGCGGTGCTGCTGGCCCCAGGGTGTCTCGTGCCTCAGTTTCCCTCTGCACTCCTTCTGCAAGTTACCACCATCCCTGCGTCACATCCCAGCAGCTCCCAGGCTGGGACCCCGGGGTCCGGGGTGGGTGAAGCACTGGGTCTTGGGCACCGCTCCAGCCCTGCCACCCCCGTAGCTGCGGCCCCCGCCATGTGCCGGGAGCGGGGCTTGGGGGAGCGGGCCACCCCCGGGGCCCCGCGCTGACGCAGGGCCGGGCGGAGGAGCTGGCAGCGCCGGGGCCTGTTGGCAAAGCTTTTTTTTTTTCCAGTTCCATAAAACATTTCCCTTCCTTGGAGCCCCAGGGGGGTTTCGGCTGGGAAGCCACGTGGCCCCGGTGCTGTCGGCCACGGGATGCTTCCCGGGGTGGGGGGACGTCTCCTTGGCCATGGGCCAAGTCCCCTCTGTGCTCCCCCTGTACTGCTCGCAGGGCTTTTCCCAGACCCCAGCAGCCGCCGTCGCATCCTGCCTCTCCTGTGGGCTGGCCTGGCAGGTGTCATGCCTCAGTTTCCCCATCTTTGGAAAGGCAGCGCCGCACCCTGGGGGCAGGTGGGGTCACCTCGGGGAAAGCGGCTGAGCCGTCGGCTCCCGCGCCCCGAGGGGGAAGGGCAGAGACGGCACCTGGGGGAACTGAGGCACCTGGGGGATCTGAGTGAGTCTGCAGGAAGGCAGCAAGTGGCCCCGGCTGCTCACACCACCAGGTCTCCCTCCCCAGCGCTGGCCTGGCTCCTCCGCCCGCCAGAGCTGGCTGTGCCGCTGCTGCGTACCGTCCCCGAGGCACCCTTACCCCTTCCCCACTCCCTGGGCACGCCGCTCCCCAGTTCGGGGTGTATTTAGTAAAGCTGGGGACCAGCAACACCAATTGTTGCTGGAGATGAGGGCGCATGCGGGCAGACCAGACGCAGGGTGTTGGGCACAAGGTTGGGGCACATACTGTGCCGCCAGAGAAGCCCCTGTTGGCTTCAGCCCACCCGGGCCACCCCCGGCCGCCGTCTGCTGGCAGTGCTGCCTCCCCGGGGAGGGCTGTGCCGGCTGGCGCGGGCCCAGGCAGTGCTGGCACCTGAGCCTGGGGCTGCAAAGAGAGCTGCTTTTCTTCCTGCTGTTTTCCAAAGCAACTGGCAGGTTTGCTGCCTGCCGTGGCCTCCTGTGACCCGCGGCGGCGGCCTCGACGCGCTCCCCACACCCCCGCTTGCAGCTGCACCACCTGCGAGGGCGAGCGCCGGCATCGCCTCCCGCCCCGGCACGTAGGCACAGGCACCAGCCCGGTACGGGATGCTCGCGGTACCCGTGGTGCGGCAGGGACCTGCCTGCCCCCAGATGGCTCAAGGACCCAGCAGGGTGTTTTTGGGCAGCACTGGGTGCTGGAGCCCAGGGCAGCTCGGCAAAGGGTCCGGGGCCGCTGTGGTCCCAGGCGCGTGGTGGGCACCAGGTGCTTCATTAGCTCATCCGCCACCTCCTGGTCTGATTCTGAGTGGGGCTGAGCATCGAGGCCGTAAATGAAGCATGGGAGCCCCTTCTGGCCTTGCATCCATCCGAGCTGACCCTCCCAACAGGGTGGCCGCATCCAGAGCATGCTGTGGGTACGGTCCAGCCCATACGCAGCCTTGAGCCATGCACAGATGTTGGCTGGAGGATGCTGTCAGCTCTGGGGGAAGAAAAAGCCCCGGGGTCTGGGGAGAGGAGCTGCGGGGAGGTTGCACCATGTCCTGCCTTCACCTCTGCCCGCGCCGGCAGTGCCAGCCGGGCTGCCCCAGGCACCGGGGCTCCGTGCCCTGGCGCGGGCTGCAAGAGGGGTTTTGCAAGCGTGGGGCTGGGTCATCCCCACCCCGGCTCAGCTGCTGCTGCTGGGAGCTGGGGGGGAGCATGGCCATGATGGTCCAGCATGGGGCTGGGTGCACGCAGGCGAAGCCAGCACAGCTCGTACCATCCCCGGCTTCTTTCCTGAGAGCTTCAGGCGCCGCGCTCCCTCCTGCTGCCGCGCACTCGGCGTGCCTCAGTTTCCCCCCTCCCAGCAGGGCAGTGCCGCTCCCCAGCACCGGGGAAGCCTCGTTAGGACTTGCCGAGCAGGCTGGGAAGCCTGGCCGCGCCATGCTGGCGAGCAGCAAAAATTCTGAATAAGCTCTTGTTAATAAATACTTTATGATGAATCCAAATAGATTTCCTCCTCTGGAGCAATTATTGTAAAATGGGCTCTAATATGGTGCAGGGCCGGCCCCGGGAAGGGCTGGGTGCTTTTCAGGGCCTAAGTGCCTCCTTCCATCCCCTCTAATGAGCACTTCCCAATCATTTGCATCTGTCTCGGCAACAGGTCTCATTACCAGGTTAACTTATTACCAAGAGCCGCTTCAGCGAACAGTTAAGAAGCGGCTACTGGAGGCTTTGCTGGGGCCACATGAGAGCATTTCGTCCGTGCCGAGGGCACCCGCGGGCTCCGTTGAGGGGAAACGGAGGCTGGGGCGAGGAGCAAGTCCCTGCCGTGCCCCTTTTGGGTACTAAAAGGGATTTAGGGATTTTCAGGATTACCAGAATATCTCCAGCTGCATCCCCGCTCCCGCCGCTGCGCCAAGGCTTCCCTTAGGGGCATGGCGCCCAGCACTGAACTTGCCAGCCCCTGCCCGGGCTCGCGCGGCCGCGGGGAGCGGGACCTGGCAGGAGCGGCGGCCGTGGGAGCCGGCAGCAGTTTGGAGGTGTGTGGCTGGCGGGGGGGCTAAGCATCCTTTCATAAAATAAACCCTGTGTGGTCCCTGCAGGGCCGGGATGCGGTAAGGTCGCCCTGCATTGCTCCCTGCCCGTGGTGGGGATGGCATCCTGCTCCTCCCTGGGGCCGGGGCCATGCTGGTGGGGAGCAAAACCCACTGCTGAGGTGACTGACCCCTCCCGTCCCCCTTTTCCTCCACCTACCCCCCACCCCCCATGAAAACTGCTCGGGAATTTCCTGAGGAAACGTTTTTTTTTCATTGGAAAATTCAGGCTGTTTTGCCAAGCCTGACCTGTTTGGACAAGGCGATCGAGTGGAGGATGCTCAGAGGCTTGGCCAGCCCATGCCACAGTGCCCAGCCACGGTGCCGATGCCCAGCGCTGTGTCCCTGTGTGGCACAGAGCATCCCCCACCACCCCCAGGGTGGAAGGCACCTGCCGTGGCCGAGCAGCCAGGATGCAGAGCCCCAGCACCAGCCAAGCCGGTGAGGATGGGCAGGAGCATGGGGAGAGGCAGCGCCCCGGCTGTGTCCCCCTCCCCGGCTCCCTGGCGCTGCTAAAACCCAGGCTGCTGGAGTTAATCGTGGCATGGAATGCCCAGCCCCACACAGAACATTACTCCCTCCCCTCGCAGCTCCACAGCAGGACTGACACCAGGGCAGCTGGGCTTGACCCCTGCCTCAGTTTCTCCTCGCAGCATCTGGCACAGAAAGTCAGCGCTGCACCAGTCCCTAGAAGGGGGGGTGTGGGGGAGCCCTGTGCTGGGGCCGGCAGCACCCTGACACAGGCGTGCTCCTCCCGGGGTCGTGGGGCTTTACAAGCCCAGGCTGGATGGGGCCCAAGCACGGGCTCTGCTGCCAGATTCCCATCCGGAAATGCCCCAGGAGCAGCCTCGTCTCGGGTATTGCAGCACGTCTCTGCTTCCCAGCCCTGCAAAGAAAAACCAGCAGGAGAAGCACTTAACCAGCCCTTTGCCAGCACTCCATGCTGCTGGCTGGGGTGGGGGGCCAGCGGGGATCGGGGTTGGGACAGACAGAAATCGCATCCCTGCTTTTGCTTTCCAAAGTGGAGCTGGGCGTGAAGCTGGCTGGTGGCAGCCGGGGCAGGGTGCCTGGCTGAGGGGCTCGCTGGCTGCACGGTGCCGGTGGCGTGGCAGGGATGCAGGGCACGGGGACGGTCCCCGAGTCCTCTAGCTTGTCCCCTTGGCACCCAGCTGCAGCAGTCCCACCTGTCCGCTCCCTCCCGCCTGGCCGCGCTAAATCGGCTTAACTCCACACGGCATCTCGGCGCGGGATAAGCCAGGTGGGAGGGAAAGTTGGCTGAGGGGCTGATCGGCTTTTGGTGCAGCTCCTGTCCCGCCATAATCCTGGGGGGGTGGGGCCCGTGATGGCTTCGGGGGCACCAAGGGCCATAGGGGGTTCTGCACGCAGCAGGTTTTTGGGGGGTCCCAGACATGGGTCCAAGTGGGATCTGAACATCCTCGGCACTGCGGTGACGGGCACAAAGCGGGCGTCTTCTCGGAGCCCCACAGAAACTGGGGCTCACACTTGCCGCCCTGTGGCAGGGCACCAAGCATCCCCTGGCCCTCGTAGTGAGGGTGAGCAGCACCCAAGGGTGCTGCCTCCCCCAACAGGGATAACCTGGTTCTTGCCCGACATCCCTGCGGCGGTGCCCAGGGTGGCACTGCCTTGCGGGAGGGCAGGGATGGCGACAATGGCGTGGTGTCCCCCCTCTCCAGCCCTACAGCCAGCCCTGCCAGCGGCTGCCTGGGGAGGGTGGTGGGGCAGGGGGATGGCAGCAATTTGTAGGGCTCGTCTGAATAACCGGCCACCAAGGAAGATCAGCCGCCCACCACCCCAGCCAAGTATTGTTTTTGGAACTCGCTGCTGCTTTTTTCGGCTCCTGTCTTACTTTTCTTTGACCTTCTTCCCTGATTTAAGACACATGCCCAGCCCTTGCCCAGCTGCACTGAATTAGCGGCTGCTGCTGGGGAGGGAACCAGACCCTGCGGCCGCACAGGGCTGCAGCCGCCCTGGGAGCAGCTGTCGGGGACGGGTCCACCAGGCCACCAGGCAGGGATTGGTTCCCCAGGCAAGGATGGGTCCTCAGGATCAGGATGGATCCCCTGGAGGGTTGCGTCCCCACGGGTGGGATGGGTTCCCCAGCAAGGGTGGGCCCCCTGTCCTTTGAGGGATGTGGCGGGATGCCTGTGGGGTCACAGCTCTGGTGAAGCTGGGTCCGGAGTGGGGGCTGTCCACTCCTGGGGACAGTGGGGTCTGTGCTGGGGTGATGGGTCTGTGCTGACAAATAATGGGGTCTGTGCTTGGGGGGACTTTTGGTGGGGTAGTGGGGCTGTGCTGGTGGTTGGTGCTGACGGTTATTGGCATCTGTGCTGGGTTCAGGAGACAGCAGGGGCTGTGCAGGGGACGCTGGTCCAAGGGACACCAGAGGCTGTGCCGGAGGCCCTGCGCTGGCTGCTAGCAGGGTTTGTGCTGGGGGAGCAGGATTGGGGTTTCGTAGGGACTGCGCAGGGGCTCTCTTTGGGGTTAGTGGGTTTTTTGCTGGACGTGGGGCCGAGTGGGCGTTAGTGGGGTCCATATGGGGTCGGTCCCTGCTGGGAGCCTGCTTCAGGGGACACTGTTCCCTCCAAGCAGGGTCACTTTGGGACAGGGCTGCATCCACCGGGGAATGGCATCGCTGCCCTGGGATGTGTGGGGCACTCCGGAGCTGGAGCCGCTCACCCCACCCCACTGCTGGGGCTCCATCCTCCCGCAGCTCCTGCTTGCAGCCACCTCCTGGGTCCCTCCCCGGAGCAGCGCCTGCCTTTGGCACCCTCTCCGCTGGGGGCTGACCCAAACCCGGGCATGACCCTGCAAACCAGGGCGCGGCAAGATGTTGGCGGCTGCCACCAGCCACCCCCCACCCGGCCCTGGCAGCCTCTGGCAGGACTTGAGCGCCAAGCTGGGCTCTTTCCTCCTCCACATCATCACCCGTAATGAGGGACCCTGATGGCCAAATCCTGCCCTCAGGGACCAGCTTGCTGCTGCCCTGGCCATGCACAGGGATGCTTGGCCGTCTCCCTGACATTTTCTAAGCCATGCTGGTCCCCACCGGGAGGGCTCCTGACACCTCTCCATCCCCTGGAGGGGTTGTGGGCCCCCCAGCCAGGAAGCACTGATTTTCTGAACTGGAGGAAAAAAAAATGGGATGCGGGAAGGAGGGGCCGGGGAGAGGGATGCATTTTCCTTGTTTTCTTTTGAGGCCAGACTCATCCAGCAGTGCTCGCCAAATGGAAAAAGGCAGTCAGAGCACGCCTTGTGCACTGGGCCAGGCGCCAGCTGCTGGGCTGGCCGCAACTGGGGCAAACTGGGGGAGTTCCCGCTGGTCTGGAGGGAGTGGAGAGGTCCAAGGCACCCGCAGCCTATGCGGGAGCACCCAGAATACTGCGGGTGTGGGGGACCCGTCCCTTGGGTGCTGCAGTCTGACAGCGCCTGGCACCGGCATGGCGGCTCTGGCGGGCGCGATGTCAGGCGGGATTTCTGCGCCTGTCAGGAGATGATCCCGGCACGCGTGGGTGGGAAGGGGAGAGGGTCTGGGTGCTGCTGAGGCGGCGTGCCTTGCACAAGTGCCTCCCCCTCCACGGCACTGTCAGCTCCGGTATGTCCCAGCCACCCCCAGCAGGTTGTTGGCCTGGGAGTGTCACAGCCAGTGGGATTTATGGGGGGCTGCTGGGACAGGGGGAGTCCCGTGACATGGGGAGGGGTTCCCCATCCCTGGCAGGCATGCTCCTCTGCCACAGCTCTTCCTCCTGATTGTGCTGGGATGCAGCCTGGCAGGGATGTCCATGGCGGGTCACTGCAGGCTCCCCAGCTGTCCCGGGATGGGTCTGGGGGGCTCGTCTGGGAGTGACCGCCTGTCCCTCTGCTCCTGCAGGATGAGTTCCACCCCTTCATTGAGGCGCTGCTCCCCCACGTCCGGGCCTTCGCCTACACCTGGTTCAACCTGCAGGCCCGCAAGCGCAAGTACTTCAAGAAGCACGAGAAGAGGATGACGAAGGATGAGGAGAGGGCAGTGAAGGACGAGCTGCTGAGCGAGAAGCCAGAGGTGAAGCAGAAATGGGCCTCGCGCCTCCTGGCCAAGCTGCGCAAGGACATCCGGCCCGAGTGCCGTGAGGACTTTGTGCTCTCCATCACGGGCAAGAAGCCCTCGTGCTGCGTCCTCTCCAACCCCGACCAGAAGGGGAAGATGCGCCGCATTGACTGCCTGCGGCAGGCAGACAAGGTGTGGCGGCTGGACCTGGTCATGGTCATCCTCTTCAAAGGGATCCCACTGGAGAGCACCGACGGCGAGCGCCTGGTCAAGTCGAGCCAGTGCACCAACCCCATCCTCTGTGTCCAGCCCCACCACATCAGCGTCTCCGTCAAGGAGCTCGACCTCTACCTGGCTTACTTCGTCCGCGAGAGAGGTGAGTGCTCGTCTGCCTGTGGGGCAGAGGCAGGATGCGTCCCCTGCAGAGCCGCCTCCCTGGGGGGGGGTGTTGTTCCAGATTTCCCATTCCCCCGATGTCTGTCCCATCCCTAGCTCTGGCTTGGGGACACTGCTCAGGGACACATTTCCCATTGCAGACCTGGCAAAGAGGAACCCAGTGCTCCCCTCTCTCCAAACTGCTGCCTGAGTGGGTGCCCCGCACTGTGCCCACGCGGTCCCTCTCCCCAAGCTGGGATGGATCCTGGCTGCCCTGGGAGGGGTGTGCCAGGGAGGGGAGGAGGCGAGTGGTTCCTGAGGATGCTCCTGGCTCTGGGCATCCGCAGAGGGGAGTCTTGGGGGGGTTAACCCCACTTCCCACGCCTGCCTGACGTGGCTGCTGGTGCTGGCAGCCCAGTGAGGAGCGGGTGGGTGGCATGGGCAGGGAAGGGACAGTGACAGCTCAAGCTGGGAGAGTTCCAGCAGTGCCAGTTTGACCTGGGCTGCGGTCCAGTCCGGGCCCCTCGCCCAGCAAGTGGCCGAGGCGGGGCAGGAGCGGCCGAGGAGGGTTGGGGAGGGGGCAGCAATAATGCCAGTGGGGGCAGCTCCCAGCAGCTCCTGCTGTGCACCGAGGGAATGCTGCTCCCCTGCCTTTCACCTGCCATGGGGTCCCACAGACCCGCTGGGAGAACTGGGCTGGTTTCACTGCAGCAAGGAGGGAGGGACAGACCCGCTCTTGAAGCCTTGACGATCAAAAGGGGGAAACTGAGGCACAGCAGGCAGGGCAGATGGCAGTTTCCAGGCTCAGAGGATTAGGTCCCTAAGCCATCATCCTCACTGCCAACTCATGCCACCTCCCCGTGTGTTGGGAAGGGGAAGCTCTTAGTAGCTCAGGTCAGATCTTATTTTATCTGGGCAGGTTTGCTGTCCCCTCCTGGTGACGTGCTGGCACAGACACGCTCCTGGCAGCTGGGGTCCCCAACGGACCCTGACATCCCCCAGCACCCCCAGGCAGGTGAGGAGCCCCGGGAGATGCTGCATGATTCCCATGGGCGAGGGCAGGGCTCAGTTTCATAGCGATGATGCAGAGCCAGGGGGGTCTGCGACGTGCAGCCCTGAGGGGTGGTCGAGGGGCTCATGGCCCCCCCACGACCAGGCCAGGCTGCCCAGGTGTGCAGGGACCAGGGCATCGGTCCCCTCCTGGCAGCAACCCCCTGCACACACCTGCAGACTGGATGATGCCCCCCAGATGTGCCCCCGGCCCTGTGAGCCCATCCCCATCGACACCATGGTGAGGGGAACGTGGGGCTGGTGCCTCCTTACCCGGCACTGGCCGGGGCCTAGGGATGAATAGTGCCACTGCAGAGGGCACCTCGGTGCCAGCAATCCCAGCAAAGGGATTGCACCCCGCCAGCGTCATGAATCGTGGTGGGCTCGGGCAGCCGGAGACGGCTCTGCCCCTGCCCAGCCAGTGGTGGGTTACGCTGGCTGTCACTGGGGAAACGGCGGCACGACGGGCATGTGACCCCCCCACCCCGATCCCCAGGGAGCCACATGTGCCAGGCAGGGCACGGGGGGCAACCACCAAGCCCTTGTGGCTTTGGGGAAAAGCAGGGCACAGCCTCTGCCAGGGAATAGCTGGGGCCGGATCCTGCCCCAGGGCCCAGGTGGGACCCCAGGCAGGTGGGGGCCATGGCGGATCAGCGGCGCGGGGTGTGTGCACGTGTGCAGTCGCACACGCGTGCGCAGCCAGGACCTGCCTGCCCAGCCGCGTCTCCCAACATGTGCGCACGCGTGGTGCCAGCGCCGTACACCCGTGCCCGGGCACGTGGCTCACCTGATCAGAGGGGCCCGATGGGGCCTGGTGCCGCCATTTCTCAGCGGTGCACTGGGAACGGTGGGTGCTGTGCTGGGGATGGGGGGGTGGCCCTGGCTGCTGGTCAGGGCAGGGGCATGGGTGCCCTGTGCAGGATGGGGCAGTGGCTGCTGGGCAGGGTAGGGGGTTGTCATGTACTGGGCTGAGACATGGCCGTGCTGGGCTGAACTGGAATGGGGTACTGGGCTGAACTGGGGTGCTGAATGCCGTGCTGGAGGCACCCCATACTGGCTGGGATGGGAGTGCTGCATGCTGTGCTGGACTGGGGGCACCCTGCACTGGCTTGGCTGGAGGTATAGTGTCACACTGGGCTGGGGGGTACCCTGTACCGGGCTGGACTGGGAGCACCCCCAAGCTGGACTGGGAGCCCTACGGTGGCCGTGCTGACAGCAGGGACCAGGAACCCAACAACAGCTGTGATGGGGTCCTCTATACCACTTGGTGTGCTGCGTTGGGGTGCCCATGCTGGGGGGTTCCCGGGCCACACTGCAGCCGGCAGGTGTCCCTGGGGAGGTAGCTGCCCCTCTGCCACCCCCCACCCCCCCACTGGCGACCTTGACCCCGGTGTCTGGGTCCCCAGCAGCCGCAGTCACCTGACTGTCTAATTGGGAACACAGCGGCTGTAAATACTCTCTGATAAGGCCTGGCAGCCGCTCACTTTCCCTGTTAAGGTCGCTCTGTTCCCCGGTTAAGGGGGACCGGGACAGGCCAGCAGCGCCAGCTGTGCCAGGGGTGGGACCTCCCGGGATGCTGCTGGGTGCTGCGGTGGGGTGGGTGCTTGGCATTGCCCCAGCCCACAGCGGGCGTTTTCTGTGGGGCTGTGGCTAGCGAGAGGTTATCTGGCCTGCCACGTCCCTGGGGAAACCGAGGCAAGGAGGGACATCGGGGCAGCCACCGCACCGAAGGGACCCTGCGCTGTGTGGCCAGGCCAGGCGCCAGCACCACTCGGGGTGTGCTGGGCATCCCCACGGCCTCGAACGCTCACTGGCCACCTCCGTGTCCAGCACGCTGCCTGCTCCCCCCTGCCTGCTCGCTCCTGATTGCTTTCCCCCTTTGCACATCTCGCCCTGCAGCCAGCCCCCCGCAGCATCCCCAGCCCTGAAGAGGCCGGAGGGGGTGAGCGGGAAGAGGCTGGGGGGGATCTCGCCCGCACAGGGCCCCCCGGCCAGGCAGCGCCGACTCCCCGCAGCCCCCGCGGCCCCCCATTATCAGGCCGGAGCACGTGGGCTCTTGGCTCCCCCGCCTACGCCCGGTCCGTTTTGCTGGTGTCAGCACAATTTCCCAGCCGCTGCTCTGGCAACGCCAGGGAGGGGAGGCAGTGGAGGAGCCCCCGGCCCTGCTCTCCCCACCTGGGGTCAGGGGCAGCCCGGGGGGGGGGGGGGGGCTGAACTCCCGGGCCCCCCCGCCGGACTGATGCCAAGGTCCAGCTCTGCCTCTCAGCTCTTTCTTGCCCCCCATCCCACTGCCTGGAAGACCTGCCCGGCTTTCCGTTCCCCCAGGTGCACATGGGGAAACTGAGGCATGAGCAATGCCGGGCTGGCCCAGGGGGGCTGCCGTGGGGTGCAGGGGAGCACCAGATGCCTGGATGCGCTCCCCAGCGCTCGGCAGCACAGCACTGGCCCCCCATGCACCCTGCCCCGCACCAGCGGCCCCCGGTACCCCTGTGGCAGGGTAGGCTGCTGGCTCGGTGCAGGGCTGGGTGCAGGATGAGTGCAGGGCTGGGTGCAGGGCTGGTTGAGGGACCGGGAGCCGGGCTGGGTGCAGGATGAGTGCAGGGCTGGGTGCAGGGCTGGTTGGGGGACCGGGAGCCGGGCTGGGTGCAGGACTGGGTGCTGGATGTGAGCAGGGCTGGGTGCAGGGCTGGGCTGTGCACACCGCAGTGGGGGAGGGGATGGCGCTGCAGCCCAGAGCTGGGTGTGCGGCGGGGGGGGGCGGGCTGGGGGGGGGAGCTCGGAGGTCGCTGGTGAAAGTCAAAAGCATTGCAGTAAAATGGTAATCAATCTCCCCAGTCGATGGTGCCAGGACCTTCGAAGCATTACAGAGAGATTCCTCTCAGCAGCTCCTGACGGCAGCAGCCAGTCTGGAGGGGGCTGTGCCCCCCTCCCTGCACCTTCACTTCAGTGTTCCCCACCTCCACGGGCCCCCCTTCCCTGCGCCCTCACCCTTATGCCTCCATCCCTGCATCCCCATCCCTATGCACCCATCCCTGCATCCTGCATCCCCAGACCTCCATCCCAGCACCCCCCTATCCCTGGATCCCCATGCCCCTGTCCCTGGCTCCCCATCCTGGCACCCCCCATCCCTGGATCCCATCCCCATCCCAGCTGGGCTCCAGGAGCTGGGGGGAGGCTGGCTGGGATCAGTGCTGATCCCTCACACACTTTGGGGTGCTCTGGGGCTGGCAAGGACCCCGCAGCCGACGTGCTTAGCAGGGCAGGGGGAGCAAGGCTCTGCCCTGCAGTGAGCTTCCTCTGGCAGTGCCTGGCAGCTGAGCCTGGCTGTGCCGCTCCCAGGGCCATGCGGGGTGGGAGCAGATGGGTGCCCAGGGCAAGCAGGCGGCAGGCCCCAGGGTGGCATCCTGCTCCCGGCACCCTCGGCATGTTGCTGCATGCAGCCGGCCGTGCCACCGCCAGCAGACAGCACCCGGGAGGGGGGGCAGGGACCTCCACGCCGTGCCAGCATCTGCGTCTCCCACCGCCTGGCAGCCCTTATCTCCCCTCACCAGCCTCGCCCCTGGCTGCGGTGTGAGGCAGATGGCACCAATCTGCCAGGGAGCCTGTGCCAGGGCTCTCGTCCCGAGCGCGCCTGCCGGCCGTGCCAGGCCAGCCGTGCCAAACGTCTGCGCGGTCCCTCCAGATGGCGGAGCAGCGTTTCCCCGGGCAGTGCTGCTCCACCAGCCCCCGCACAAATATTTATCGGCAGGGTCATGGGGAGATTGGTGGGGTGCACAATATTTGGGCTCTGCCATTCGCAGAGCTGGGCACCAGCGGGCAGGCGGGCTGGAGAAGCCCCCAGCACACAGACAAACACGTGCAAACCCTCCTCCCACTCCAGGTATCTCTCTGCTCCCAGCCAAACAGCCAGGGAGGCCGGGGTTGAGGGGAGCGAGATAGGCAGAGCCCAGCAGGTCCGGGAGGAGAGACCCCCCCGGGAAAGGGCACAAGGGTGTGAGACATCAGAGAATCGACAGGGGCTGGGTTCCTGCCCTTGAGAGCTGCGTGTCACAGAGGCAGGGTGGAAAGGGGCTCACCAGGGTGTGGTGACCCCCGCCATCCCCGTCCCCTGCGGCGTCACTGCCTTAGGGACCTACCGTCCCAGTGCCTGGCCCCGCTGCAAGCCCAGTGGCGGCAACAGCTGGGATGGTTTTGGCGTGCTGAAGCTCTCTGGATCAATGTGCCGGCGACCTTGGGGAGGTCAGGGCTTCCCCAGCTCTCCCGCAGTGCGCCGAGCCGACGGTGTGCCGGAGCCAGCCGGCTTCCCTGCGGTGCCCAGTGGCAGGGGGCAGCCCCAGCCCCACATCACCAGTGAAGCAAGTTGCCCCGTGCTCAGCCCTGCAGCCTCAGCCGGGGTGAGCGGTGCCTGCTGGGGACAGGAGGCATCCTGTGGTGCCGGGTAGGGGGGCAAGGGCCAGAGTGGTTCCCCGCACCGTTGGCTCCCGATGAATAAAAGATGAGCGAGTTCTGTCTCGTGAGCACCTGCCATCCCCCGCCTTCGCCACCCGCCATCCCCCTGCGCTGGCAAGCGCCGTGCCCTCCCCGGGGCCGCAGTTGCCATCCTGGCCGGGTGCCTGGCTCCGGGCCACACTGGCAGGGGACAGCTGGGGTGGCAGATGCCCACGGCGCTCCCTCCCGCCGGCAGCCGCGGGCACAGAGGGGGTGAACAGACACTGCCAAGCCCCCCGGCATGCCACTGCGCTTCCGAGCCAGGCTGGCACCAACAGCTGAGGCCTGAGATCCCCTGCCACGCCAGCCCCCACGCTGGGGTCTCAGCCAGCCCCGGGGAGGGCTTGAACCTGCCCCCCGAGCCCGGTGTAGCCTCAGGCCTCGGCCCTGGGGCGGGAGATTCCCCCAGTGCACTGGGAGCAATGCCTGCAGTCAGTGTGGGGTGAGCCGGGGGCTGGCGGGGCTGGCTGTGCCACAGCCAGGGGCTGTGCTGTGCCGTGGGGCTGGGGTTGGCGGTGCAGTGCGATGCTGGCAGCCCCCAGCAGTTGCCCAGGGCCAGGCCCCTGGCAGGACAGGCAGGGCAGGGCAGGGGCAGTGGGTCCAGCAGGGCAGTGAGTCCATCCAGGGCAGACAGGGGGGCCAGACCTGGGACCCTCTGGCTGCACCTGCAGAGCTGGGGTGTCTCCCTGCCCTCCCCATCTCCCTTCTCTTTCCTCCTGCCCTTCTGCCCTGCTGCCTTTCCTCCTGTCTCCCTCTTGCCTGCCTTCTGCTTTCCCTTCCCTCCCTCCCTCCTCCCTGTCAGCTCTTTCCCTCTTTCCTTATTTTTATTTTGTTCTTTCTCCTTTTCCTTTTCCTTTTCCTTCTCCTTTTCCTTTTCCTTCCCTTTCCCTTTCTCTCCACTTTAATGTCTTCCTTCCTTTTTTCTTTCTTTCTCCCTCCCTTCCTTTCTCTCCTGTCTTTCTCCCATCCCTCTCTCCTCTCGCCCATCCCCTCCCAGCAGCTGCACCCCCAGGTGCCCCCCAGCCCCCCCAGCCCAGGGCGCAGGGGCTGGGTGCCAGCACGCCGCGGGGGCGCTCCCAGGGCAAGCGGGGGGGCTCAGCTGTATCTTTGTCCATCCCGCTCTTGCCCGTCCCTTTGTCCGCTGCCATCTGTCACCGCTCGCCTCCACGGGCGCCGGCAGCCCTGGATGTGGCCCAGGCCTGGCAGGGCCGAGCGAGGGGGCGGCCGCGCCGCCTGCCTGGGGGGGTTCCCCCCAGCCACTGCTGTCTCCCCGCGCCGGCCGGGGTCAGCTGAGGACAAACCCGCTCACTCCCAGCGCGCCAGCGCTCGCTTGCAGGCGCCGGCCAACGTGCTCGCGCCTCCCCAGCCTCCCGCCCTGGCCAGCTGGCTGCAGCTGGCGAACGTGGCAGTGGGGGTGCATCTGTCCCCCCCGCTGCCTCGGGGGATGCCTCCGGCCAGGACCTCCCCGGGGTTTTGCTCGGCTGGGGGAGGAGAAGCTGCTGCCCCACGGCATTCGTGGGCTGGCAGAGAGGGGGCTGAGACCCAGCAAACTCATCTCACCCCCTCGTAGCACCCCAGCCCTCCAGGCATGGTGGGGAGTGCTGAAGGAGGAGCAGGGCATTATAAAGGGCATGGCGGAGGGGTCCGGTGCCCCTGGCATGCTGGCCAGCCTGGCTGAGCTGGGATTTACAAGGAACACACGGCGTTTCTCGGGTTATTATATAAAGGAGGTTACACAAGCGGGTCTGTTCCGGGTTTTATGTAAGGGCCATCCCAGCCCGCCCGGCAGTGGAATGGGCAGAGCTGCTCAGACCAGTGGGGCCACTGTGTGGTGGGGGGTTCTGGGGCTCCAGCAGGGAGGGGGTCCTCCAATTCATGCTCCCCCCCGCAGCCTCGCCCACCCCAGGCCCACAGCACTCAGGCTCCCTCAGGTCTCCAGGTTTCCCCCATCCTGACCAGGCTGTTCACTCTGGGCCCTAGTGATGCACACTGCAGGGGAGAGCCAGGCAGAGGCACCAGGGGAGCTGTGCATTGCTCCTGGGTAGGTGCTGGGGCTGCGCCACCACCAAGGGAGAGGTAGGGGGGCAATTCCCCAGGGGACTTAGTCCCAAGCCAGCCCCAGGGGAAACTGAGGCACAGGGCAGGACCCTGCAGGCAGTGGTGCTGCGCCTTCTCCCATCTCCTGCCCTGTCACTAGCAGAGCTGGAGGGGGAGGAGGACAGCTGCTTCCCTTGCCAGGGGGCCTAGGCCACGCACGCTGGTGCCAGCAGCTCCACCAGCCCTGAGCATCCTCCAGCCTCTGCGCCTGCGCCCCGCGACGCTGCCGGTAACACCGTGCCCTGTTACCATCAGTGCTCAGGCACAGAGCCAGGGCTCTCCCGCAGCTGCGCCAGCCCCAGGGGGGCACCCAGCCTGCAGGGACCCCCCCCTCCAGGGCTGGCCCTGCTGCCCGGGGGTCGTTCCCACGCGCCGAGGCCGCGGGCAGGGAGTCGCCATGGGGCTGGCGGCACCTTGCCAGCCAGTGGGGCCGGGGGGCCGGGGATCCATAATTCAATGGGTGGCATCAGTCCAGGCTGCCAGCGTGGCCGGGAGCCCAGGCAGCCCTCGCCCCCCCCAGGCACACACTTTGCTATTTTTAAAAGCGATTTGATCAACCTGTTTGGGCACCGAGTACTCTCCCCCCGCTCCACACCAGGGGGGACCCCAGCACTGAACCCCCTCCCCCCCCAGGCTCCCTGCAATGTGGCAGCAGGGCCCCCCCCCCCCTCCATCCCCCATCCCAGCCCCAGAGGTGTGGAGGGTGCAGGATGCCCCCCATCAGCAAGGCCGGGGGGCATGGGGGGCTCCCCAGGCTTCTTTCACCTTCTCGGTGTGGCCGAGCCATTGGTTGAGTGCTGGATTTGGTCCCCTTGGGGGGAGCGAGGCTGCAGCAGGAGCCCAGTGATCCCTTCGCCATTTTAGCGCGCGCCGGCCGGCCGCAGGCAGCCGTCACATGGCGGTGAGAGCAGAGTTTGGCCCGGCCGCGCTGCGCCGGAGGAGGCAGCCAGAAATCTGCTGGCGAGCTCACCCGGCCCAGCCGTGAGGATCGCCAGCAGCTGGGGGGTACTGAGCCCATGGCCCCCGTCCTTGCGCCCACATGCCTCCGTCAGGGGGGACACGAGGGTTCTGGAAGGGGACAGTCCTGCTGCCAAACCTTGGAGCTCGGGAAGGTCCCTGGTGCTCCTTGGGGTGCCATGGCTGGGACTGGGATGCTCGGGTTGGGGGGAGGACCCTGGGGTGCCTCTGGGAACAGGGTTGGGTGGGGTGGCGCCAGCGGTGCTGGGCCAGGGTGATGCTGGTGGGAGGGTGTGGGGGCACGGGGGCACGCGGGCCACCCAGGGGGGCGAGGGGGCTACCCAGGGTGAGCGAGTGGCCCTTGCCAGGTGCCCTGGGGGGAACAGGGGCCAGGCTGGGGTGGCTTTGGGGGGACCAAAGGGCTGTGCCAGATGTCCTGGGGAGCAAAGATCCATGTGGAGCATCTTGAGGCAAGCAGGGTCTGTGCACGGTATCTCAGGACGAGCAATCGTGGGAGGCCTTATGGGCTGAGCCAAGGGCCACGCAGGGTACCTCGGAGGCCGCCGGGTGAGGGCACAGCCCGGGGGGCTTCCTAGCGGCCGAGCACCCCCTGGAGCCGGGTGCCATCCCAGGGGCGAGCGAGGGGCTGGGGAGCCCCAAGGTGACGGCGGTGGGGGGGTGTGGGGAGCCGGGCTGGCCTCGGGGCTGTAACCGCGAGACACCGCCCCGTGCCTTGGCCGGGCTCCACCGCTAACCACTTCCAGAGCCGCTGCGAGATTTGTTGTTTTAAGAGGCGAGGAGGGGCTGTGTCCGGCCGCGCAGTGCCCGCGGACGCGCCGGGGGTCCCTGCCGCCACTCGCCCCCTTCCCCAGCTACCTTGTGGCCCGCTCGCTCCCTCTGCCCGCTCCTGTGTGCTTGGGCACGCAGCAGCTTTCCAAATGGGGGAAAAAAGGGGAAAAAAAGAAAAAGTGAGAGAAGGGGGGGAAAACAACCCCTGCGCCCGTCACCGGGGAAATTTCTGCTCCCTAAAATGGCTGCCTAGAGGAAGCCAAGTGTGCGGGCAAGCGCACGGGCAAGCGCACGGGCACGGGGCTGGCTGGTGGCGGGATGCGGTGTTGGGGCGGGATGCCATGGGGCCGCTGGCATGAAAGGGCTGCCAGACCGGTGCAGGGAAAGGGTGGGGAGGAACGCCAGCAATTGGGGAGGGAGACAAAATGGCTGCGTTCGGCGTCGACGTCAGGCAGCCCCGGGGGTGGCACGGGCGGCACACAGGGGTGTCAGGGTGGAGGGCGGCACGGTCCCACTGCCTGCATGGCTCTGCCTGGCTGGCCAAAAATAACTGCCCCAGGAGCCACACGTGCACAAGGGACTGGGGTGGGGGGGGAGAACAGGGCAGGGGGGAGAAAAAGGGGGAGAAAAAAAGGAAAGAAAGGGAAAAAAACCCAAGCTGCAGCAGGCGGGCTGGCAGCGGCGGCCACGCTGTTTCGATAGTGTTGTTTGGATTGTCGCAGCCCTTTCCCGGCATCAGCCAAAGCTGTGAAAGAGAAACGCCAAAGGCCAAGGGGTGGGAGGAGGCGGAGGATGGAGGAGCGGGAGGAAGGATGAAGAGGGAGGGGAAATACATGGTGAAAGTTTTGGAAGGGCTTTGGGAGCAGGCAGGTGAGGGGCGCACGGCCGAGCCTGCACCAGGGAGGAAGGATGCTCCCGAGTGTGGCTCAGGCCCCAGTGGGGGCAGGGAGCCAGAGGGCGCACCAGCCATGCTGTGCCGTGCCATGCTGTGCCGGGATGTGCCGGGGTGTGCCGGTGCTGCTGAGCTCGGTGTCTGAGCCAGGTTTTTTTTAGCTAAGATGGAGGAGGGACGGCGGGGGCTTTGGGGGTCAGAGCGGGTGCTGCCCCAGGGCCCCGCTGCCCTCGGCGGGACTTGGGGGAGGCAGGATGAGGTGCCACGGGGTGGCGAGGGCAATGCCTGGCCACGGGGACACTGCCCGGTGGGGCAGGGATAGGTCACGGCAGCGGCTGGAGGGAGGAGAGGAGGCAGGAGCGGGGCCAGGCAGCCGTCACCCTGCCTCAGGGTGGGTCAAGCGCCATGGGTTTCCCTCCTGCTGGGAGCAGTGCCTGCATCCTGCATGCCAGCGTGGGGGTGTCCCCGTTCCTGTCATCCTGTCACCGGCAGGGGGGCCGAAGGGACGGACACTCCATAGCTAGGGACATGCCGGCTTGGTCATGGTCCTCCTGTGGGGTGGGAGCTGCTGGCCAGACTGTGCCTCAGCTCCCCCCCCAGCCCCAGCAGAGCAGCGAGGGAGGCTGCCGGGGCGGTTAGCCGGCAGGTATCCCCAGCTGGTACCAGCATGCGGTGCCTCACCCCGGGGGTTTTTTCCTCTTGCAGATGCAGAGCAGAGCAGCAGCCCCCGGACAGGCATTGGCTCGGACCAGGAGGACAGCAAACCCATCACGCTGGGTGAGTGGGGCCGGCAGGGCTCAGGCAAGGGGTCAAGGGACACCCGAGCCTGTCCCCAGCGTCCCTGCAGTGGACGCAGCCCCCTTGACAGGCAGCCATGGCCTCCACACCGGCGGCTCCCACCAGCTGCTCCGGTGTCCCCCAGCCCAGCCAGCCACTGCCTGGCACCTGCAATGAGCTGGGCATGGCCTCAGCCTCATCCCACGGCCAACAGAGCCCCACCAGGGCCACGTCCCTTGGGGACAGCAGTTGCCATGGCGTTTCCACGGTGGGGATGCAGCCCCCAGCCCTGCTGGTGCTCTCAGCCGCTGGGAAACTGAGGCACGGAGCAGCCCCAGGGCATGCTCGGCAGAGAGAACTGGTCAGAAGTGGAGCGAAGCCGGCTGAGGAGGGGGGGCGGGTGGTGTTACAAGGGATCTGGGCTTGTTTGGGTGCCCTCGAGCAACGTCACAAGACGGTGCAGGGCAGGAGGGGTGGTCCTGTCCCCCCCCAGCGCTCCCTCCTCTCTTCTGCGCAGATTCGACAGACTTCCAGGAAAGCTTCGTCACCTCGGGGGTGTTCAGCGTCACTGAGCTCATCCAGGTGTCCCGAAGTGAGTGCCACGATGATGCCACCACCACCCCCCAATTGCCAGGGCACGGCAGCATCCTGACAGTTCCCCCATCCCAGCTGCGGGCTGGGGCTCCCCTCCCTGCCGGGCAGGGGGCAATGCCAGGCCCCCCCTGATCCCCCTCTCTCCCCGCAGCGCCGGTGGTGACGGGCACGGGGCCAAACTTCTCCCTGGGGGAGCTGCAGGGCCACCTGGCCTACGACCTGAACCCCTCCAGCACCGGCATGAGGAGGACACTGCCCAGCACCTCCTCCAGCGGGTAGGTGCCGCCAGGGCTGTGCCGGGGCGATGCCGGGGCCCGCCCGAGCAGGGCCGTGGGCCGCTGGCCGTCTCGCCGCGGGGGAGGCAGGGGGCAGGCCGGGTCCTGCCGCAGGCTAGCGCTGATCCCTTCCCTGCCCCCCAGGAGCAAACGGCACAAGTCGGGGTCCATGGAGGACGACATCGACACCAGCCCGGGGGGCGAGTACTACACCTCCTCCAACTCCCCCACCAGCAGCAGCCGCAACTGGACAGAAGACATGGAAGGGGGTAGGTGCCTCCCTATAGAGACCTCCCTATAGGTCCCCTCCTGCTGCTATAGGGCCCCCCAGCCAGCTCACCCGGTCTCTACAGGCACCACTGTCAGACCTCCCCTGTGAAAGCCCAGGCACTCTGTATGTGCGGTGGTGTTGCTATAGGGCCCTCAGGCCAAAGCACGAGCTGGCTATAGGTGCTATAGTGTTGCTATAGGGCCCCCCAACAAGCCACTGCTTCTCTACAGGGGCTGTGGTGTTGCTATAGAGCCCCCCAGCAAGGCACAGGCACTCTATAGGTGCCATGGTGTTGCTATAGGGCCCCCTGATGTAGGCAAAGGCTCTCCATAGGTGTCCAGGTGTTCCTATAGCCCCCTCATTTAGGCACAGGCTCTCTGTAGGTGCTGAGGTGATGCTACAGGACCCCCCCATTTGGGCACCAGCTCGCTCTATAGGTGCTCTCTATAGGGTCAGTCCGGTGCCCCAGCCCCACGGCAGCCTCTCCCAGCCCCACGACGGCCATTGGCGCTACGGACAGCTTTCTTTCTTGCTTGGCGGTTTTTTCCCTTTCCTGTCTAGACAGCCCCAATTAGCTGTTCATTAAGAAAAGAGGGGGGCTGGGCTAATTAAAGCGATGCTGCGGGGCTGGCACAGCGGCTCCCACGCCCCGGGGTGCCTTTGCTTGGCTCTTATCCTGCCTCCCCACGCCCCCAACGCCGGGCAGGATCCGTCCTGGCCCCCAAGCCCTGCCAGAGCTTGGGGGGTGCCCAGCCGGGGGGCTGGAGGCACCGATCCTGTTGGAAGGAGGCTTGGGGAAAGCAAGTCCTGCCCCAGGACGGTGCCTCATATGTGCTGGGGACTGTGCCCCATCCTGCCCCACCTCAGGCCCCACGGGGCTGGTGCCATGGGGGACAGATGGGAGGGCAGGAGGGTCCTGGGGGGAGATGTAACACCCTCCCTGAAGCATTGCACGTGTGCGTGCATGGCGGGAGGGAGCCGTGCAGAGGTGTCCCTGTCCCCCGCTGGTGGCCTGATCCGCGGCAGGGGTGAGGGGGGTGGCGGGGGGGCTCAGCCGTGGTGGCGGAGCGGGGGTTATGGCAATCCCCTACAGGATGTTCTGGGAAATCCTCCTAACCCCTGGCTGAGAAGGGGCTAAACCCATTACCAGGCCTGGGCCAAATGGCCAGAGCTAAAGCCACAGCACCAGGGATTAACGTGCCTGCCGCCCCCTCCCACTCCACCCTGCACCCCGGGGTGGCCCTTGGGGAGCTGGGCGTCCGGCGCTGCATGCGGGTCCTGGGGGCCGGGGCTGCAAGTCCCTGGAGGGGTCACGCGCCGGGCCAGCACCTTTCTTCGTCCCCGGGAGCTCCCTGTGCTGGCAGGATGTGGCCCCCAGGCCCAGGGTGCCAGGGGAGGTGGGTGTCCGGTGGGGGCTGCAGGGTCATGGGGCACCCGTGAGAGCAGCTGCTTGTGCACCCAGAGTGGGCCCACGCAGAGCTGTGTGCAGCTGCATGCACACACGTGTGGGCTTGCGTGCACAGTTGTGCACACAGGCATTCACGCACGCTCCGGCTGATGCCCGCGCATGAACATACACCTGCACATGTGTGTGTGTACACACATTCCCACAGGTGCACACACCTGCACATGTACACATGCACGCGCACGCACGCACGCAGGTTTGGGCACACCCGTATGACCGTGCACACACATGTGTACATGTGCACACCGGCAGTACATCCCTAGAAATGCCCACACCCTCCTGCACACGCACAGACGTGCACACACACACACACTCAAACCCACGACACCCTCCCCACGCCCAGCCTGTCCCTGGGGTGCCCCTCGCACCAGGAATGAGCGCCCCAAGCCCAGGCCAAGCTGGCAGCAGCCCTGGCACTTCGGGGTCCCACGGCAGGTGCTAGGGCGTGACGCTGCACCCTGCTTTTCCCAGGCATCTCCCCCACCGTGAAAAAGACGGAGATGGACAAGTCCCCCTTCCACAGCCCGTCGCCCCAGGACTCCTCGCCCCGGCTGAGCAGCTTCACACAGCACCACCGTCCCGTCATCGCGGTGCACAGCGGTGAGTGTCCTGGCAGGGAAACCGAGGCACAGAGCGAGCAGGCGAGCGGGTGGGGGGGCTGGGGTAGCGGCTAGCTCGTAGTGACGCCAATGGGTCCCCCCCTTCCGCTCTCGCCCACAGGTATCGCTCGAAGCCCACACCCGTCGTCTGCGCTGCATTTCCCCACCACCTCCATCCTCCCCCAGACGGCCTCCACCTACTTCCCCCACACGGCCATTCGGTACCCGCCTCATCTCAACCCGCAGGACCCACTGAAAGATCTCGTCTCGCTGGCCTGCGACCCGTCCAACCAGCAGCCCGGACCGGTAAGGATCCGGCCCCAACCCTGCATCCCATCACCGACCTCGCCGTGGGGCGCCGGGGGCTGCTGCCGGCCAGACTGCCGGAGGGGCGTCCCCTGGATCATCTGCCGCCACCGCCATCACCGCCACCACCGCCGACGCATGTGGGGGGATTGGGGTGCTCCAGTGGCACCTGGGTGCCGGGTCCCAGCCTGGTAGGGTGTTCCTGCCACTGCGGTTGGGGCTGAGCGGCTCTGGCTGGTGCCTTGCGTTGGTTCGGGAGCGCCGCTGCGCCTGGTCGGTGTTGGCACCTCGTTTCTCAAGTGATGGAGTTGCTGTCCCCTGGCTCAGCACCATCTCAGCCTCGTAGGGGAGACAGGGCAATAGGTGCCAGGGCTGAGCCGTCAGCCAGGGCTGGGGGTGTCTGGTGGGAGTGGAGCATCCGGCAGGGGATGTGTGACCGTCGCCGAAGAGCCACTGTCTGCCAGCGTGCCTGAGAGAGCGATGGGCTCTGCGTGCCCCATCCGCCCATGCAGCCGGCTGGTGACCTGCCAGCCCCACCACTGCGCCGTGTCCCCCAGCATCCCCGTGGGGGTGGCAGGGTCACACCATGCTGCTGTGTGCCTTCCCTTGCCCCACGCACCCAGCACCCCGCACACCCAGCACCCCGCACACATCCAGCACCCTGCACACCCAGCACCCCACACACGCAGCACCCCGTACACACACCCAGCACCCTGCACCCTGCACACCCAGCACCCTGCACCCCGCACACACCCAGCATCCTGCACCCCGCACCCCCAGCACCCCGCACACACCCAGCACCCTGCACACCCAGCACCCCACACACCCAGCACCCTGCACACCCAGCACCCCTTGTACCCAGCAACCTGCACACCTGGCAGCCCGTGCACCTTCCACCCAGCACTCCTCTTACCCAGCACCCTGCACACATGGCACCCCACACACCCAGCACCCCACTTACCCAGCACCCTGCACACATGGCACCCCACACAACCAGCACCCTACACACCCAGTGCACACAGCACCCCACACACGAGCACCCCGCACACCCAGCACCCCACACAACCATCATGCTGTGCACCCAGGATCCCACGCACTCACCTCCCAGGGCTCCTTTCATGCCCAAAGCCAGGGGCCGGGGATGGCCACATTCCTGCTCCCGTGCCCCACACCCCCACTCTGCCCCCCCAGTGCACAGGGTCTCGGGGAGCCCCTCTGAGCTCTGCCCAGCACCTGCCTGCTGCACCTCACCGGCGAGGCCTGATGCCAGGGTGAGGGGCATGGCCGCTCTTGCCCCACGCAGCAGCTCAGTGCCGGGCTGGTGGAGGCCGGATTTGGAACAGCCCCCCGGCGGGTCATGCACAGGGAGCTGGCACAGGAGCCTTTGAATGCCAGCACCGCGCCACTGCCACAGGGTGCCCCTTCCCTGCAGGTGAGCGCTTCAAAGGCCTCCTGCCACCGCGGAGAAGGGGGCACAGTGCCCCGGCTCTGGTATGCGCCGCCACGGGTCATGGCCCCCTCCAGCCCACCCTGAACCCCCTGCACCGCCGTGATTTCCCTGTTGCCAGCGCCGACCGTTCAGGGCTGCTCTGAGACCCAACAAACTCGTGTCAGTGGTGAGGGATGCTCTGCGCCCGTGCCGGGCGGCACTGGGGGCTCACCGGGCCGGCTTTGCCGGTGCTGCGCGTGCTTCCTAATGGCTTGTGCTGTTTGTTTTTCTGTCTGTGTTGTGTCCCCAGTTAAATGGAAGTGGTCAAGTGAAAGTGCCCAGCCACTACCTGCCCACGCAGATGCTGGCGCCGCCACCTCCCCCCGGCATGCCCCGCTTGGCCGTCTCTCCTGACACCAAATCCACCACGACAACTACCGAGGGAGGGACGACCTCACCGACATCACCCAGTAAGCACCCTGCGGCGCCCACCCCTCTCCCCGGCCCGGCCGGCCCCCTCCTCTCGCAGCCCCCCTGATGTCCCCCCCGTCTCGGTGCTGCTGAGGGGATGTTGGCGGAGGTGGCCTCCCCACAGCCGGGGAGAGGGCGGCAGCCGGCACACAATGAGTTTGCTGGGTCTCAGGCAGGTCAGAGCAGGCGGGGTTTGGACAGGCACCTGTTGTGTCCCCCAAGCCGGGGGGTCCCATGCTGGTCCCAGGGACCGGCCTGAGACCCACATCTGTCTGAGGCGGCCGGGGGAATGGGAGCGGAGCCGCAGTGGGGCTCCCCCAAACCGATGTCCTGCCCAAACCCCACTGGCGTGGGCAGGGCTTGTGGGGGAGGCCGTTGCCTCTCCGTGCCTCAGTTTCCCCACCAGCTCGCAGCGGTTTTGCTGCCAGTGATGCGGGGACCAGCCAGCATCAGTGCGGTGCTGGGGCTGGGGGCAGTGTGCCTCGCTGCGCCACATGGGGCTGCCGTCCTCTTGCTGCCATGGGGGTCCCTGGCGCTGGGGACCCCAGTCTGATCGGGGGCTGTGAAACGATGCGGGTGCAAGGACTGCGTGCAAGCCCCCTGGAGCCCTCGGCGGGAGGCGCCTGGGGGGCCTTTGTTAGCAGTGGTGGCTGACAAGCTCATGCATCTCCGCTCTGCCTTGGGAGACTTTAGCGCCTTGGCCAGGAGGATTTTGGGGCGCTGGGCCCAGGGCCGCAGAGGAGAGATGCTGGTGATGCCCTTGGGCTGGCATCGCGGCACATGCTGCAGTGGTGGGACGCTGTGCCATCGCCACACTCTGCGAGGGGGTTGACCCTGTCCCCATCCCACTGTACCCACGGGGCACCTCCTGGCACCCCGAGAGGCTGCCACATCCCCACAGGGTCGAGCCCAGCCCGGGGGCACTGTCCCCGGGGCACAGGCCACTGCTGGGTGCCAGCAGCCGGCCAGCGGGTGCTGAGGTTATGTGGCGTGAAGAAATCAAAGCCTGGCTGATCTGGAGGGCAGAGCTCGAGGAGGCGTAGCCCAGCCGGTGACGGTGACGGGGCTGCAGCTGCAGGGGGTGACCGGGCAGTGCCATTTCCCCCCCCCCGGCCTTGGGGAAGGATGCACGCGGGGGACACTGGTTGTCCCCAAGGGGTGCAGAGGCCAGCTGGCTCTGAGCCCCCCCCGTGTCCCCCAGCAGCACCCCGCCTCCAACAGGGCTGAGCCCAGGAGCTCAGCGGGGCCAGGGGTCCCACTGCTGGACCCCCAGCTGGGCGGTGGAGGTGGCTGCAGGGGGACGTGGCTGAGTGGAGCTGGTGGCTCCCATCGCACTTGCCCCACAGCAGCTCCGCTCGGGAAGCCACGGGGGCCGGCACAGCAGGGGAGCACCCGTCTGCACCTGCAGCCCAGGGGCGTCTCGCCCTGCCCCCAGCCTGCTGTCCCCCCGAAGCTGCCTCTCCAGCAGGGCACGGGCACGGGCAGCACCGCCCCGGGCGCAGCATCCCTGGCATCCGCTCGCCTGCTGCCCGGGTGCAGCCAGGGACGTCACCCGGCCGCCAGCTCCGTGAGCCTGGGACGCCCGTCCCAGCAGCGCCAGGGAGTGGGCCGGGTTTGGCCCCGGGGGGGACGATGGCGGTGCCACCGGCAGCCCCGTTAACGAGCTCTCGTTTGTTCCCCAGCCTACTCTGCACCAGGCACGCCCCCTGCGAACCGTTCCTTCGTGGGATTAGGACCAAGGGATCCTGGGAGTATCTATCAGGCACAGGTGAGAGCGGGGATGCTGCTGGGGGGACCCTCCTGCCCTCACCCCGGGCACCACCGCTGTGGCATCGCCGTGGGCATCGCCGTTGCGGGCATCGCCGTCGTGGGTATCACTGCCACAGTGTTGCTGACGTGGGCATCCCCACCATGGCATCGCTGCCATGGCTGTTGCCACGATGGGCATCACCACCGTGGCGTCACTGCCAAGGGCATTGCCACCGTGGTCATGACCGTTGGAGGCATCACCATCGTGGGCGTCGCTGCTGTGGCACTGCTGACATGGGCATCCCCGCCATGGCATCGCTGCCGTGGCATCGCTGCAGTGGCATCACATTGCCATGGGTATTGCTACTGGAGGCATTGCCACTGTGAGCATTGCCACTGTAGCATGACTGCCATGGATATTGCCACCGTGGGCGTCACCACTGTGGGCATTGCCACTGTAGCATCACTGCTGTGGGCATTGCCACTCTAGCATCACTGCCATGGGCATCGCTACCTTGGACATCGCCGCCATGGGCATTGCCGCCATGGGCTTCGCCACCATGGGCATCACCACCCAGTGCCCCATGCCAGGGCTTCGGGCACTGCTGGTGCCTGGGGGCCACCAAGGGGCCACCAGGGCAGAGGGAGTCACTGCCATGCCCACGCCTGGCACCCTGCCCTCCACTCGCCAGGCTCCAGCTGTGCCCCACCTGGCACCATGGCACAGCCAGGCTGCCCAGGTGCCCACAGCATCCCTGAATGAGGGGCACTGGGGCCATGTGCCCCCTCTCCAGGTGGGCATGGGCACCCTGCTCTCACCCGACTGCGTCTGCCGGCTGCTCCAGCTGCAGCAGGATGTTGCGTGCGCCTTTCCAGGGGCTTTTCATTAGTCCTGGGTATTTTCTGACCAGTAGTTTGTGAGCCGGCACCAGTGCCGTGGGCAGTGCCGCGGGGCCAGGGCAGGAGTGCCAGCACCTTGCCTCACTTGTGATATGAGTTGGTCAGCCTCAGCGGTCCCAGCAGGGGCAGCTTTGGGAGGCTGCAGCCCTGCCCAGTGCATGACGCCGGCAGCAGGATGGGTGTGTGGATGGCGTCGTGCCAGGGGCACCCCAGGATGCTGCACCCGCTGGGAATGAGTACTTGGGGCGCTGAGCCATGCCATGGGGCACCCAGAGGTGCTGTGC
This sequence comes from Morus bassanus, assembly GCA_031468815.1. NCBI lineage: Eukaryota > Metazoa > Chordata > Aves > Suliformes > Sulidae > Morus > Morus bassanus. The sequence goes on from CM062593.1 coordinate 244,714, forward strand.
TGTGCCAGGGTGCAAGCACCTGGGGACTGTGAGCTGTGCCGTAGGGCACCCAAGGGTGCCGTGCTGTGCCAGGGTGCAAGCACTCAGGGACCGTGAGCTGGGACACGTAAGGGTGCTGTGCCGTAGCAGGGGGCAAATGCTGGGGGTCCAGCTCTGACCACAGCCCCCTGCCCTGCCTCAGTTTCCCCAGTCCTACGCGTGGGCAGAGCACAGTGGGGTGGGCACCCTGAGGCCTTTGGGTCCCTCAAGAGGAGACATGGGGCAGCGCCAGGAGAGCCCCAGGGGAGCAGGGTGCTGGGGTCCCTGTACCTCCTACCCCCCCGGGGGTCACGGCCGCTCGCAGCCCCAGGACCCCAGAGTCCCTGTGCACGTGTGTCCAGTCATGCTCTAGGAGCCTCCCCAGGGCTCAAGGATGGTCTGCATGGGGAAACTGAGGCATGGGGAAATGAAGTGGTGTCCCACATCCCTGGGAGGGATAGCTGAGACCTGCTGCTCTCGGGTCATGTGTGGCGGGGCGGGGAAGGGTTAAGGGAAGTGGTGGCCCCGAGCTGTCTCGTTGCCAACGGAAACCAGACATGAGGTAATCGGGGACGAACTTGAACTTGGGGCTGGGGGGGGGAAGACAAAGGGAGGGTGGCAGCGGGCCACCCAGTGGGGTCCCCAGCCCTGCCACTCCCCTACACATCCCCAAGCGGGACCATTCCCTGGGGAGCGTCGCGTCGGCCATGGAAGTGCAGCGGGACCGGCCACCGAGGGGGACACGGGTGGCTCTGGTGCAAAGGACTGACAGACTCAGTGCAGGAATGGGGATGCCGGCCCCGTGTGGGGCAGCAAGGCGAGCTGAGCAGGGTGACAGCACGGGGAGAGCTGTTTTGCGGGGCAGGGGGGACATGCCGGGGGGATGGAGCGGCTCCACAATGCAGAGCACTAAAGCCAGCCTCTCTCTTCTCTCCCGGCAGTCCTGGTACCTGGGATAACCACCGCCGTGCCGCCCCTTCGCCTCCCTTCTCCTCTGCTTTAGGCACCCCCAGAGGAACATCCCCGTCCCCGAGCACCAGGCCCAGCCTTGCGGTGACGACGGAGAGCGCGGACTCACGACGACGACGACGACGACGACGACAAGCAAAACCCACAACCGAAGGAAAGAGCGAGGGAAAGGAAGAAAGAAAAGGGTCAAACTCTTTTAAAAAGGAAAAAGAAAAAAAAACAAAACAAACAAAACAACAACCTATCCCAGGAGGACCTTCCCCCCCACCCCGCCCCGGCGATGCACCAGAAAACAAAGAAACAGAAAAAAAAGAAAAAAAACACTATTATTTGCCCTGTCGGCCAGCGCCGCAACGAGACCTGACACAACTCGTGGCAGTGATGCCTCCCGGAGTGGCAGCGGGACTGCGGCGCCAGAGCCCAGGTCGGATATGCAAACGGCTCTTGACTCTCTCATTCTTGCCTCTATGTGAGTAGAAAAGATCAACCCCCCCCGCCCCGCCGCCCTCCCCTGCCCCACGCAGACTCTCAGGGGGCCCCGGGGCCGGGGGGGAGCACGGGGGGGGTGTCCTGCTGCCGGTTCCCGAGGGATGCGGCTGTGCTCGCCGTCGGGGCGAGGTGATGCTCCGCGCCATTAAAGCGCCTCGGGGCTGGGCGACACCGTGCTGCGGTGACGCGGTGACGCGGTGGCACGGTGGCCAGCTCAGCTTGGCACGAGCGGGTGTCACAGGAGGGGAGGGCTTGGGGCCACGGAAGGTGCCGGAGACGGTCGTGGTGGCGGTCGCACCCTGATTCCCACGGGGACATGGCGTGGGGATGCTCCCACCTCGGCCCCGGTGGGACCCGGGCTGCCACTGCCGGGCCGGGACACCGGTCGCCGTCTCTGCAAAGCCTTCCTCGCCCCCCGCGGCACGCACCGGCCCTGTCCCCACGTGTGTCCTTGTGTCCCCCTGCGTGTCCCCGCACCGGGGGTCTGCAGGCCCGTGGCGGGGCGTGCGTCCGTGTGTCTGAGCTATGCATTCCTGTGGACAGGTACCAGGTGGATGGCGAGGAGAGGGTGCGCTCGTGTTGCACATTTTGTAGGAAATGCACTTTTAAGAGGGAATCGTCAAAAAAAAAAAAAAAGAAAAAGAAGAAAAGAAAAAAAAAATCACAAAAAAGGAGGAGGAGGAGAAAGAGGAGGAGGAGGAGGAGGAGTTGGAGCCCCCAGCACTGGCTTGCTGGGATGGCTGGTTTGGGGTTTTTGGGTTTTTTTTTTTTTTTTTTTTTTTTTTTTTTTTAATACAAAAGGATGGAGAAAAGGAGCCCGAGCGAGGGCGAGGGCAGAGCCAGCCCCACGGAGCCCCCGGCCCCGCGTCAAGTGCCTGAACTGCGGCGGGGAGGGGTCCCGGGACCCCCGGAGGAGCCCCCGGCCGGGGGCAGCGCTGGAGGAAGTGCCCAGCCGTCCCCGACCCGCGCGATGGCGGCGTGGCCGGGATGGGGACGCGGGGACGTGGCAGTGCCTTAGAGCAGAGGGACCCACGCGGCGGCTGAGGCGAGGAGGAGAAGGATGACGAAGGCACCCGGCGTCTCCAGCGAGACGGTGGCGGCCACAGAGGAGCCCCCAGGACCGTCCCCAAAGGGACCCCAGGGAGCCCACGCCCCAGGGGACACCCCACAGGTGATGATGGAGAGAAGCCACCGTGGGATGTCCGGGAGCAGGGGACACCACCGAGGCCACTGCTGCCACCTGCCTGTCGTCCCCCCCCGGCACCCAGAGCTGCCCCGTGGACCACCGGCATCGCATCCCCCATCCCACCGGCCCACAGCTTCACCCCACTTCCCGCCCCCCTGGGACGGCACAGCAAGGCCGGATCCTGCCCGCCCGCGGCGCAGCATCGGGGAAAGGGCTGACGCAGGAAATCCCGGGAGACAAAATAATCAAAAAGGACAAGAAAAGGAGAAAACCCACCAAAAAAAGGAAAAAAAAAAAAAAAAAAACAACAAAAAAAGCGCTTGGCGGAGAGGGAAACCTGTTTTTTTTAAAGATCTGAGAAAAGAAACACATAAAAAAAAAGAAAAAGACAAAAAAAAAAAAAAAAGACAAATAAACTGCATGGTGCTTTAACAGGATCTGGTGACCTGGCTCAACCCAGCCGCGGATGGCTGATGCTGTGCATGGCAGACTGTATTAACCGGCTCTACCTTCCCCCTTCAGCAAAAGAGAAAAAAAAAAGAGGAAAAAAAAAAAAAAATTCTGTATAAAAGAAAAAAAAAGCCGTAAAAAAAAAAAAACACACAAGAAAAAAAAAAATTCCATGTTTTCCTAATTTGCACGAAATTTTATACCACATGATGTGCCTTGCCTTCGAAGACTAAGTATTACCGGACCTGATATCAGTGCGAGGGAGTCGCTGCATGCCCGGGGCTCCCGGGGGGCCGGGGGGGCCAGGGGCGGCCGCCCCCCCCTCGCCTCCTGCATGGCTTCTTCTCGGCCGGAAAAGTCCCTTTTCTCTCTATTATTGTTATTTTTTTAACCAATTTTCCCCCTCGGAAATGTCTTCCAGTTGGTAATACCGATGCATCCTCTGCGCCAACACACCGGAATATGCAATAGCCGCTCGGCTGCGCCAGCGAAGGGGGGTCCGGCCGGGGGGTCCGGCGGGGGAGTCCGGCCACCCCTTTGCTTCGTCTCTTTATTTTTTTTTCTTTCCTTCCCTTTTGGAGGTTTTTGTTTTGTTTTTCTGCTTACAGCAACCAAAGGCAGCGAGGCGGGAGGCAGCAGGGCCCCCCCCGGCTCAGAGCCTCCCCGTAATTCTTGGGGGAACCCAGGGGTCCGGGCGTGGCAGGATGGACAAGGATGCGGTTGGGGGTCCTTGTGGGTAGGACCAGAGATGGAGACCCCCATGGCTGAGCCTTTATGGGGGGGCCACAGCATCCCACACCTCCCCTTGGGACACCCCCCCTCCTTTTTAATTAGTTTTCAGTGGGGCGCAGGGCCGGGAGGGCTGAGCCCAGCTGCTCTCGTGACAGGAATGGAACCGTGTGAATGTAGCTGTGCCCCCCCCCCCCGCCCCAAGGGCTGGCATCGGGGGGGTGGCAGCCCCCTCCCCACCTCCATCCCCATCGGCTTCAGCTCAGGGGGTCCAGTTGGCACAGCAGGGAACAGGCAAAGCCCTGGCAGGAGATCCCCTCTCTCGTCACTTTGCCTGTTCCCTGCTGTGCCAACTGCCGAGCAGGATCCCGACACCCCCAAAAAATCCAGAATTTGCCTTAAAACCCAAGCGTCCCGCCGGCCGGAGAGAGAGACAACACCCCAAGCCCCCCTGAGGCTGAGGACTGACGCGGGTCGTGACACCAATGGGCGGGTGGCACCGCACGTCGCTGCTGCTTTGTAATGAAGAAACGTCGTCGTCAACATTTTTTTTAAATTTTTAAATTTTTTTTTTTTTTTTTTTTTTTTTTTTTTTGTGTGTCCAAAAGTATTAGTGGGGGATGGGGGGGATCATGTCCCGCCGGGTCTCGCCCACCGGTGCGGATTGTCGGGGGTCCCACAGGGCGAGGGAACATCCTTGGGAGACTCTTCTTTATGCAAGGTGCAGTATTGATTTCTGCAAGGACAATGCAACACAGGGAGTGGGAGGTTAGCGTCCAGTTGGGGGAAAATAAATTAAAAAAATAGAATTTAAAAAAAGAGAGAAAATTGAAAAAAAAAGGAAAAAAAACAAAAAAAAAAAAAAACAAAAAAAAGGGTTTTAAGGCAAGAAAAGGATCAGCTCAAAGCAAAAAAAAAATATATATATATATTAAAAAAAGCATTTCTCAGTGGTGACCAGAATGCCAGCCAGTGGAGGGAGGGAGTGGGGGGCACCTGGGGCAGCCCCCCGGCGAGCATGGGGTCTGGGGGGAGGCGAGGGGCGCTGGCGCCCCTCAGGCCTGGGCCCCCCTGTCCCGAGGAAGCCCCCAGCCCCACGGGGACACCGTCTGGGGTCCCCCCCACCCCCCCCCTTTTGCTGCCTTTACCCCCCGGGGCCTGCAGCACGTCTGGCCGGGCTGCGGCCGCAGCCCCCCAAAACCCGCCCTTGGCAAGAAAAGCACCTTAAAACATGTTTAAAAAAAAAAAGGCAAAAAATAATCAACTCGATGCCCCCCCCAGCCTGGAGGGCGGCAGCGGGGGCTCGGGCCGGGGGCTTTCCCTTGGGGGTCCGGGAAGCCCCCACCACCCCCGGGGTCTTTGCACTGCTCGCCCCAACACCCACCACCCCAGGGACTCATCCCCCACCCCCCGGCTCTGCCCAAAGGGAATATGCAAACTCCCCCCCCCCCCCCCGGCCGCCTCCCTGGGGGGCACCGGCCACGTGGGGACAGGGGGGACGACCACTAATTTTTATTATTTTTATTTTTTTAATCGTTCTCCCTTATTTTTTATCCCCCTGCGGCCTCTGGGCTCGGTGGCCACAGCCGGGGTGGGCGCAAAGCGGGGGGGGCCCCGTCACTGGAGATGCTCCGGAGGGGCCCCTGGCAGGACGGGGACATGGGGGGGTCCGCTCGACAATCACTGCGCCCGGGGCTCCCGCGGGGGTTTCATGCACTACAGTCTCTCCTAGAGGGTTTTTAGTCGGGCTCGTCGGCTTAAAAAAATTAATGAAAAATAGTCCTTGTGACTTATAAATAAAAAAAAAAAATAACCTGTACATATATATATATCTCTCTCTCTCTCCACATATATATATATGGGGCTGCAGGGGCCAGAGGTGGGCGCAGGTCCCTGCGGGCCGACACACAGTTAAGGTACTTTAAAGCGCAAAGGAATATATATATATATATATAAAAACCCCTATATATATATATATGTCTTGTTTGTTGTTGTTTTGTTTTTTTTTTGTTTTTTTTTTTTTTTGTACTATGAGTTTGGAATTGCTGCTTTCTGTCCCCCGGGCTCCCGCCAGCGGCCGGGGCGGGCAGCACCCGTGGGTGCCCGCGTGCAGCAGCGCCCGTGGGTGCCCCGCGTGATGCCCGCGGGCAGGCGGGAGTGGAGGTAGAGACAGGGGTGGGTGGGGGGAACCCACCCCCGGGGGCAAAGAGCGGCAAAAGGAGAGAAACCGCCCCAAAAAGGCGTCGAGGCGGCAGCCGGCAGGACCACGATTCACACCCATACCAAAAATCCCGCCGCAGTGCCTCCACGCCACCGGCTGCCCTCGCCCGCCTTTTCGGGGGGGTCCCCCCTCCCCGCCCCGCGGGGCGCTGGGTGGGTGCCCCCTCCCTTGCAGTTATATTTTACTAGTTAGCCGGATTCTCGCTTCTCGCTTGCCACAGCCGTTACACACCCGCCGAGTGCACCAGGGCTGCGAGCCGGGGCCGGGACCCCCCCGGCTGTGCCCCCCCACCCCGGCCCCTGCATGACCCCCCCCCCCGAGCCCCCCGCTCGCCTCCCTGGTGCTTCACGATATTTGATTATACCATTGTACGCAGCCATTACCGATAGCCGCCGCTCCTGCCTACATACCAGTTACTGACCGTGACTATGGATTTGGGGTTTTTTTTTTGTTTTCTTTTCTTTGTTTTGTTTCTTTCGTTTTGGGTTTTTTTTTTTTTGTTGGTTTTTTTTTTTGTTGTTGTTTTTCCCCCCCCTCCCCTATGCAAAAAAGAGAAAAAGAGACAAAAAAGAAGAAAAAAACAAAAAACAAAAAACTGACACACAAAAAAAGGATTAAAAAAAGAAAAGAACAAAAAAAGACAAAAAAAAAAATGTATAAAAATTAAACAAGCTATGCTTCAACTCCAGCCCGCCTCCGCCCTTCCTTCACTGCCCCCAGGGGAAACTGAGGCACAGCGCCCAGCCTGGGGGAGGAACCGGGTGTCCCAGCTGGGGGGGGGCACTGGGGTGTACTGGAGCAGAGCCGTGCCAGGCTATAGGTGCCCATCACCCTGGCGGGGGGACCCCCACCCATGGGTGCTCTTGGCCTGGATGAGGAGGGTGGCTGGGCCGGGAGCAGCAGCACCCCAGGGTGCACCCGCAGCCCCGCAGGGGGCCGTGGGGTGGCAGGGAGGTGGGGCCGGGGCAAGCGCGGAGGGGACCCGCAGGGACGGGGACACGGGTGGGTGCAGCCGTGGGCTCACGGCGGGGTGCGGCGCTGCATCAAGACCTTGTCCACGTGACATCACCATCTCGTGCATGTGACGTCGTTGCCCTCACCCGTATGACGTCGCCGGCTGAAGCTGTGCGTCAGCCCTGCAGTCCTCGTCGTCCCAGTCCTGAAGAGCTGCTCAGGACGGCTGGGGGTGCCGCGGCCAGACCCCCCCCCCAGTGGTCCCCGGTCCCCCATGGCACCCGTCAGTCCCAGCCCCCCGGGATGTGGGGCAGGATGGCCGGGCCCGGGGTGCTGGGGGGCAGCGACGTGGCCGGACACCGGCTCTCAGCCGTGCTGAGGTCGCTGAGGCCTGGCAGCTCATCACATGCCAAGAACCCTTCATTGTCCCTTGCCCCGGTGGCACCCAGGGGTGGCCCCGCACGCAGCACCCTCGGGGGCGGCGAGGCAGCGCCGCGGGCCCCATCCTGGGGGTGCAGAGCCTGCGGCGGCCACGGGACAGCCCCATCCCCGGCACGGTGACACCAGACACTTGGCGCCGGAGCAGGCTGGGGACCTTTACTGTGGTACAGCCGAGGGCACCCACCGCCCCCCCACGGGCGGGACCCCCCCGCCGGCCCAGGGCTGGGGGGTGCAGGGGTGGGCTGCTCCTGTCCCCAGCCGCCACCCTCCCCGATCCCCTCCGGCGGGCGCTCGATCCATGCCGGGTCTTGGCGGCAGCCGGGGCCGCCGCGGCACCTCCCGCCCCGCGGCCGCCCTGCAAAACCCGGCGCGGATCCGCGCCCCGCGGACGGGGCTGAGGGCGTGGTGTCCGACGGGGGGTCCCCAGGGCCGGACACCGGGGGGGGAGGGGGGTGACGACGGGACAGGGGACGGTCACCGCCTCAGAGTGGCGTGGCCTTGCTCTGCTCCTCGCTGTCGTGCTCCTCGTTGCCGTCCTCGGCTGCCAGGTTGGCGCAGCCGACGCGCTCCATCCTGCTGGGAACAAGGTGTCAGGGAGGCATGGCCCCCTGCGACGGGGCACCCCCGGCCCGCTCCCCTGGGGCGTCACCGCCGCCTTCGGCCATGCCAAGGGCACACCGGGCCACGCACGCCGCCGAGCCCTGCACAGCACCGCTGGACCGCACACGGCACCGCCAGCACGTGGCCGTGCCCAGGGGCGAGCCGAGGCCCGGGCAGGGTGGGCTCGGTGCCAGCCCCACAGCGCCCGGGCCGTGGTACCTGTCAGTCCCCTGGGGCTCCTGGAGGCCGCCCTGCTTCCTGCGAGGGGAGAGAGGCGCTGAGCGGTGCCCGGGGAGCACCCCGTCCCCACCCCGCACCCTGCTCCCAGCCTCGGGCACAGCCGGACCCTGTGGCCCCCCTGGGCCGGCACCCCCTGCCGAGGCGGGTGCAGGATGTGTCCCTGCCACACCGGCCCACCTGTGCACCCTGATCTGCCAGAGCCGGTTGATGAGCAGGAGCACGAAGACGATGAAGAGGAAGATGACGACAGCCGTGAGGCTGATAAGCCAGGGCTGCAGCTCCTTGGGGCCGGTGCCTGCATGGCAGGGGGACGGGGACGGGGATAGGAACAGGGGATGGGGATGGCTTCAGGGGAATCCCGTCCTGCAGGGGATGGGACCCCTCAGCCCATGGCACAGGGTCTCAATTGTGCCGAGCCTGGCACCGGGGGATGCTGGGGACACCAGGGGACATTGGCAGGCACCACCCCCTCCCCACCATCCCTTGGGTGCTGAGGAAGCCACCCCCGCCACAGCCAACCCGTCCCCAGGAGAGTGCAGCGTGCCTGGCATGGTGGGGAGCACTGGGGACACCAGGCAGGTGCCCCCAAATCTTTGTGCTCTGCCCCCCACAATGGTTGCTGCCAGGGCACCGGGACAGACTGGTCCTACTGGGAAGGTCTCCCAGGAGCTGATCCAACGCCCCAGGGTGGGCACGGCCACCCCCTCAGGGCGCCCCGGGGCACAGGAGTACAGGGGGGCCATGAGAGCACCTACCAGCCTGTCCCCGGGCGGTGGTGGTGAGGACAAGTAGGACCAGGAACAAGAGGGGCTGCGAGGCCCTCGGCATTTTCGGACAGAGGCCGGGGCACAGTCGGATCCTGCACCCCGCGGTGGGGTCCTCTCCCACACTGCTGCTGTGGCCAAGTGCAGGTGCCACTCTCTGCCCCCGGGGCCACTGGCCAAAGGGCAGCTTTTATTGGGCTCAAGAGGACAAGTGCCACCAAGTGCCATGGCAACGTGGCTCCTGTAACCCTGGGGAGGTGGCACCTGTCCCCCAGCTCAGCCACCAGCACCCTGTGGCACCCAGCGGCCACCACCCTGAGGTGGTCCACCCCCGGGGTGGGTGAGTGGATGGAGGGACAGATGAACAGGTGGGTGAGTGGATGGACAAAGGGACAGATGGATGGGTGGGTGGAGGGAGGGAGGGATGGACAGACAGATGGATGGGTGGGTGGGTGTTTGGAGGGACAGACAGATGGGTGGGTGTGTAAGTGGATGGATGCATGGACAGATGGACAGATGGGTGGGTGGGTGGAGGGACAGACAGATAGGCAGATGCGCAGAGGAGTGCCCACCCTGCCTGCCGCCCCATCGCAGGCTCTCCGCTCTGCCCATGGGGCACCGCAGCCCTGTCCCCGCTGGCAGGGCTGGGGCAGATCTGGGCCAGTGTCCCATCCCCACAGACAAGCCCCTGCCCTGCCACGCTGTGGGGACAGGGCAGCATGGCGGGGTGGGCAGTGCCAGCCCCCACGCCAGCCCCCACCCAGGCCCAGGTCAGCAGAGTCCCTGAGCAATGGCTGGTGCTGGTGGGATCCCATCATGTGCCCAGGGAGTGCCCGGGTACCATGAAGAGCTAAACATTAACAGTGTTATCGGCGAGACTGTGGCAGGGCGAGCTGTTCTGCTCCGCCTCGCAGCCCCCACCCATGGAGACACAGGGGAAACTGAGGCACAGGGTGGCTGGCAGCACCCCAGGGACAGACCACAGGCTTTGGCAGGGCCACCCTGACCGTGGCAATTCCCCAAGGGGTGAGGAAGGAGACTGGGGACATGGGGACAGGGTCCCCACCAGCAGGATGTGATGGGGCGGGCAGCCCCAGCTGGGTTTAAGGCAGGGGATGGGGGGGTCTGTACAATATGGCCACCATCCCCAGTACCCCCACCCAGAGCCCAAGTGGGGCTTGTGGGTGCTTTGCCCCCCCAAGACTGGCTTTGGGGGCACATGTGGGTGCCACTGAGCTCTGCCCCACTGAGAGGGGGCACAGCCTGGCAGTGTCAGGGCACCAAGGGGACCGACGGGGGCAAATCCAGACCCAGTGTACAGCTGTCCATCTGTCTGTCCCCCTCCGTGCATCTGCACATGGTTGTGCTGACGTGGGCCTCCCTGTGTGTGCATGCATCCATGTTTCCATGTGCACACATGTGCATGTCCGCGTCCGTGCCCCCCGCGCCCACGCGTGTCTGTGCCCATGCCCAGGGTGTGCCCCCACGCCAGGGGCTTGCACCCCTGAGCGCCCACCTTTACACACCCACGTGTCCACATGCGTGTCTCTCCCCACGCGCCCATGCCCAGGGGCCGGCACAGCTCTGCCGAGGGATGCGGCCGTACCCAGGTGAAGGTCGGGGTGTCCCAGCCCTACCACCTCCCATGCCCACGGCTGACTACAGGGCGAGCGAGCAGGCCTGGGGCAGGCTGCTTTATTGGGGGGCAGCAACAGCACCCCGAGATAAGTGTGTGGGGCTGTGCCAAGGATGGTGAAGCCACGTGCCAGCACCAGGCAGTGTCACCCCTGTGCCTGAGCCTGGGCCATGCTGTGACCTGACAGCTGGGCACGGCTGCAGGGTCCCTGTGGTGGCGGTGGGGTGTCCCTGGCTCTAGAAAAAACTCTTCTTATGGGAGTCAGCGAAGGAGATGGAGCTGTGCGGGGTGGCAGTGAGCAGCCCCAGCGGGATGTCCATGCCGGGGAGGATGCCAGCGCCTTCACTCTCTGGCTTCCCCTCTGCTGGTGCCCCGTCCTCCTCCAGCCACTCCACCTCTGGCACAGTCCCCTCGGCCATCACCGCTTTCTCCTCCTCCGGCTTGGGCCCAAACGCCCAGTCTGCGGGACAGAGATGGAGCCGTCAATGGCACGTCCCTGCCACAGCGAAGGCTCTGGCTTTGGGGGGCCCTCCTCGCCCCCCACCCAGCCCCATAAGAAGCCCCAAAGCTCAATCCTGCTCCGGGCAGCACTCACCAGCAAAGTCGTGCACGAGGTCCTTGATGAGGTGCCCCACGATGGCATATGCCACCACCAGCACCAGGGTGGCAGCCATCACCAGGTAAAGGACATAGCGGGGCAGGCGGATGCTGTCCAGGGCTGGGGGCTTGTAGTCCACGTACAGCACCCCATCCTCCTCGGGGGGAGACTGCAGCAAGTGCCGCAGCCCCCATGCCCCCCTGGTGCTGAGGGGTGGGGTGCCCCCTGCCAAGGCCATTGCCAGCTCCCCCTGCACCCCAGCCCCGAGCCACCAAAGCCTCTGCCACACGGGGGGCCACAGGGGAGAAGTGGCATCAGGGTCCGTCAGGCTCCTTGGCGCCGGTGGCTGACGGGGACAGCGGGGTCCCCGTGCTCACTCAGTGGCCCTCTGTGTGATGGGGAGCCACTTGCCCACTGCCACAAAGGACACTGCATCCGCAGGAAGGAGCTTAGTGCCTGCTAATCCGGGCACAGCCCCAGTGGGCTCAGCCTGGGGGGCAACCAGGGGGCTCCGACATGGCTCAGGGTCCCCAGAATCTGCCCCTCTGGCAGCACCATGGGTACCTCCATCCCTCTGGGAGTGGGGAATTGTCTGCAGCTGGAGAACCCCCAAAGGCAGGGATGGGGCAGGATGCCCCAAGGCCTCCCCCCGCCTCCCCCGAGCTTGGTTAAATCCCTCCCTGTATCCCCCGAGCAGATGGTGTGAAATCCCGACAGCAACACCCTGCCCCAGAGGACACAGGCACCCTCCGAGCCAGGAGGTGACGGGTGCCACAGCCCCACGCCGGGGGGGCTCCCGCAGGGACCCCTTTGCTGCACAGAGTCCAGCCGCAGCAAAGCAGCCCATGGCGAGGGGCTGTCACCCTCCCAGAGTTTCATGTTGGCCACCACGTGTGGCACTCCAGTGCCCAGCATCGCTCCTCCAGTGAGGAGCAGCCTGCAGAGGGGCGCAGAGTCCGGGCGCCACCTGAAAGTGATGCTGTCTGCACCAGGAGGGCGCAGGGTTTGGCCCAGACCAGCAGAAGCCTTGAAAAAACAAACCCAAACCCTTCCCCAGGTGGGTTGGCCAGGGAGGGATGAAGGTGCCTGCAGGGTTTGGTGCCAAGTCAGGGCTCAACGCCCAGGCCCTCCTCCACCCCGGCACGCGTCCCAGCTCTGCTGCACCCAGGTCGCCCCTGGCCAGTTCCTGGCCACAAAAATGCCAGTTTCATTCCAATTTGGGCTTAAAAGGCATTTAGGGGAGCGGAGGCAAACACTGGTGCAGAGAAATTTGGAAACAACCCTGCACAGTCTGAGCAAGTCACCTGTGGAAACACCGGAGAGCAGCGGAGAGCAAGGGTTGGAGCAGCCAGAGCGATTAAGTGGAGACAAACACAGGGGCAAACACCAGGGAAACACGCAGGCAGCGTGCCAAAGCCCCCGTGCCAATAAGGTCCCGATGCGGAGCTGGCAGCCGCCTTACACCAATAATGCGGCAAGAGGGAAATGGTGCGTCCCACTGCCCTACCCTGTCACCCACAGGGGACGGAGATGAGCGCAGAGACACCCCAAAGCTTGGTGGTGCCAGCTGGGTCCTGCCTGTCACCCAGGGGCTATGGAGGATGAGGGAAGGGGGGCAAGAAGCCCCACAGCAGCTGCTGACTCCAAACAGTGTGAAAGCATCAGGTCTTTGTCTCCAGTGCCAAGGAATAGAGGTTTGGTGGCCCTCATCCTCCATGTCACATGCAAGCGACCCCATCCACAGCACTTGGGCATGCAGGTCTGACTTCCAGTAAGCGTGTATGGGTGACCAAAATCGGTCATGTCTCCAGTAAAACCCCCTTCCATGGAGTCCTGAACTGGGCCAGACTGGGCCGTGGCTGGGGCTCCCTGCTCCAGCTGTGTTCCCAGGCACCAGAGCCCTGGGGATGCTGAGCCAACCGCAGCAGTGGCTTTAGGGACTAAGACGATTGAGGCCAGGAGCAACTCAGAGGGAGACTTTGGTCAAGGGGAAAAGCCCCAACAGCAGGATGCCAGTCCCCACGGTGCAGCAGGTCCCCATCAGCCCCTCCGCTGGGGGCTCCTGGGGCACCCCATGGGCAATGTCTGCCCTCCTCCCTGGGCCTGCCAGGGTTGTGGGGAGAGGGCGATTTACCCCATACCATCAGGGACCACACCCCATGCTCTCTCCTCCCATTATGGTTGGACTTAATGATCTTAAAGGTCTTTTCCAACCTAAATGATTTTCTTCTGCGATTCTATTATGGCAGCTCCAGGGCTCCCCGTCAGGGCCCAACCCTGCAGCGCTGGGTGCACCCTGCATCCAGACAAGGGCTAAATCACAGCTCGACTCACACGGGAGCTCTCCCTGCCGTGTTTTATTTCCTGCCAGCCCCTCCTGTACCCACGCTGGCCTGCCCAAGGGGTTTGGGTGCTGGGTGATGGCAGCAGACACCAACCTCAGCCCTCCCAGGTCTGGTTAAACACAGGGGAAAGTCTGGGCAGGCTCTGCCTCACCCTATAAGCCCTAATGGCAGTGCCATTCCCTGCGGAAAGAAAAAGCACAGCCAAATCTTCCAAACTTTGCCATGAAACAACCCCCATCCCAGGGCAAAGGCTGCCGCAAGCACAGTCCTGGCCTGCCCCAACAGGAGAGGCCAAACCCACAGCAGCTCCTCCACCGCAGAGGCACGGAGGGACCCAGCTCGGCACCAGCACCAAAGGCAACTTCGAGGCATCGCACTGCAACAACCTATGAGAGCAAGTGCCCAAAGCCAGCCCTGCCCCCCCAGCAAAGCTCAGGCAGGGAAAGCGGAGCTGTTTCACTCCGAGCCACCAAGGCAGCACAAGCCCTGGGCCCCGCACAGCCACAACAGGCTCCAACGTGCAGAGCAGAGCCCACTCGGTCCAAGCCCTGAGCCAGGCTGCGGGCAGGCAGTGCTGATCCTGGCAGGGAAAAAGGGGCAGATCCAGGAAATGGGGAGTGGCGGGGCAGGGGGGGCAAGTAGCAGCTTAGCCTGGATTTGAAGGGAGAAGGCGGCTGTAATTGTGCCAGAGAGCAAATCCAGTTCCTCCTCCACCTCTGCTGTGGCAAGGCATGGATCCATGTCGATGGAGGCAGCCATGAAAGCGCAGCCAGAGGGGGGTGGGAGGCAGCATGCCCAACCCGCGCCCCCCCAGCTGGGGCTCAGGCGGAGGCCTGCAGCTTGCAGAGCCCGTCGGCGTACTGGAACTGGGCGCCATTCTCATACTCGTACATGTCCAGCGCCACCTCACAGCTCTCCCGCACAACCCGCTCCTCATCGCTGGCGAAGGCGCGCAGGGTCTCCAGGCAGGAGGGGCGGGCGATGGAGCCCAGGGCCTCAGCGCACTCGTGGCGCACCATGGGGCTCTCTGTGCGGCTGCGCAGCACAGCCGTCAGCTGCGGGACACAGGCCTCATCCTGCATCTGGCCCAGCACATAGCCGATCTCGTGGCGGAAGAGGGCGCTGCCAGAGTGCAGTCCTGCAAGGAGGTGGTGAGAGTGAGCCACTACTGCCCCCAAAGCGCACTGGGATGCTTGGCCGAAGCCACCAACCCAGAAGCGGGGGGAAGCCACGGGGCAGGCTGGCCTGGGGGTTAGACCTGGCAGTCACCACCCCAGACCTGTGAGGGCTTTTGGGGAAGGGGACAAAATACTTAGGGGAAGGGCTGTCCCACCCTGCTCCCTGACCCTGCACAGCCGTGGCAGCCCCAGCACCACACTCACAGCCATGCCCTGATGCCTTGGTGGCATAGAGACGCCCTCTCGTGACGGCAGCAGCCACCCTCCTGGCAGACATGCCGGCACCCTCTCCAGCCCTGGGGACCCTGCGCTGCCCACGGGCCCTGACCCACCAGTGCAATGTGCCTGGGGTGGACTGGCAGCACAGCCACAGCCTCAAGCCCTCCCACGCTGCAGGACTGAACAGCTGTAGCAGGAGCTCACAGATCCCTGCATGGCTCATCAAACAGTGCAGAGATGCCCTCAGCTCATCCCAGATGGCTGGAGAGCCTCGTCTCCTTCCCTTGGGCTGGGGGGTGGGTCCAAACAGTTCCCGGGCTGTGGTCTGCCCCTTCCCCACTCAGGAGACACTCACTCCCCTCTCCAGAGCTATTCCCAAACCCCAAAATGAGGTTGGCAGCCTCTGACTTTCCAGAATGGGTCCCACCAGGTCAGACTGGTTACAGACTGTGCCCTCTCCCACCTAGACCTATAGAGAAAGGGGGCCTGGAAGACAGCAAGGGGGCTGTGAAACACCAAAGAGCACCAAGTGCTTTGCAATGTGGCTCTCACAAGCAAGCAGGGGGACAGCAGCTGTAGAAACAAACATGTGAAGAGCTTAAGAGGAGCCCCACAGCTCTAGCAGCCCTGGATTTGGGAAGGGCTAATCCCAGATTTAAACTGTACAGACTTATGAGGAGACTGCAGGTAGCCTCACACTGGCCCTTACCATCCGCCAGCGCCAACACGGCAGCCTGGCCCCCCAGGTTTCGCAGGGCAAACATGGCCCTGTAGCGGTCGAACAGCGTGCGGGACTCATCCAGGAGGGTTTCACGGAGTTTGGCAACATCCGTCTCCTCAGCAGGGGGAGCAGGATCCACAGAGAGGTAGGGGCTGGTGCCTGGCTCCCGCTTGTTCTCCTGCAGCCACTCCAGCCTCCTCACTGCCAGCTGACACGTCTCTGCCACCTGCGGGGATGGGGACACAGCCCTGGTTGCGGGATGGCACTGTACGGCGCTGGGAGGGCACCCAGGGCTTCCTGACAGCAGCTGGGTGCCAGCACACAGCAGGATGCCACTCACAGTGTCCCTGTCCCTGGCCAGGGACTGCCCAGGAGAAACCTGCCTCACCCTCCTGGACCAGCAGCGCTGCACCCCCAGGGAAACGACCCCCCCAAGAGCCTCACCTCAACCACAGGATCCTCTGAATAGCGTTTCAGTATGTCCAGAACACCAGGATTCCCAATAGCGCCCAGGGCTTCACCTGAAGGAAGGACATGTCAGGACGTTATCACGGTGTCTACATTAGAAGGACTCCGCTGTGTCCTCTGGCAAAGCCTCACCCTGCTCCTAAGTGGGGACACAGGTCTGACTCTGACCAATCTTAAACGAGACAGCCAGGCAAATAAACATGGCAGGAGCCAGCCTCACCAGCAGGAAGGGGAATGCTTGGCCAACCAGTCCAGCCAGAGCTGACCAGGGGATGTGGTGAGCCTGTCACATGCCTCAGGGTTTTCCAAGCCACGACACCCAAGCGAGCTCAGGCCATCCTGAGCTGTTCAGTTAGGGCAGAAGCACCCACAAGACCCCTGCACCCACAACCACTGGAACTGCTATCATACCCGCCTCGTGCCTGACCATGGGCTCCTGGCCAGTGTCCTCCAGCACCCGGATAAGCACAGGGATGGCTGCTTCATCCTGCATCTGGCCCAGGCAGTAGGCCAGTTCGTGCTTCAGCAGCGCAGAGCCATCCCCGAAGGCCCGGCTGATCCAGTCCACGGCCGCACGGCCGCCCAGGTTGCGCAGGGTGAAGAGGGCCCGGAACCGGGCGGGCAGGGGCTGGGCCGCGTCCACCAGCGTCCGGCCGATGGCCTCCACCTCCTCCTCTGTCACCATGGCGCCGAGGCGGGCGGGGAGGGCAGGGCCCAGTCGCACGCAGGCCTCCGGCGGGGCTCCCTCCGGTCACGCTCCTGCGCACGGAGAAGGGGGTCAGGGGGGGCCCTGGGCGCAGCCCCCGGGGCGGGAGGCACCCTCAGCCGCCAGCCGGTCCCTCACCCCGCGGCAGGGAGGGCACAGAGGGCCCCGGCCCGGCCGCTGCCGCGGGGGCGAAGGGGATGGCCCGGCCCTGCGCCGGGGAACCGAGCGGAACCGGACCCGGGGCCAGGCCTAACCCCACGGGAAGCGCCCAGACCCGGCTTGATCGGATACCCGGGACTGACACGGACCCCCACCGCGACCGCGCCAGACCGGCCGCATTCAGCCGAAGCCGCCGGGCCCCGGTGGGGCGGAAGGCGCGGGGGGGGCTGGCCCAGGCTATGCCCTGCACTCACCGCACGCCGCCATACTGCTCCCTCACGTGACCGCGCCGGCGGCTCCAACCACCACACTTCCGGGTAGGGGAGGGCGGGGCCACCCCGAGCCCGTCCACGTGTGTGTGAGGGGGGCGGGCGCTATCTCCCCCCCCCCCCCCCCCCAGGTCGAGTGGGAGCGGCCGGGGAAAGTGGGTCAGCGGCGGCGCATGCGCGGTGGCGGCGGAGCGCGGGGCGGGGCTGCCCCACGGCCCTCCCCCATGGCCCCCCCCCCCCCCCCCCCGGCCTCCCCATGGTCACCCCAAATGGCCTCCTCCATGGCCACCACCATGACCCCCCCATGTTCCCCATGGCTCCCCTCATGGCCCCACAAAAGGCCTCCCCCATGACCCCCGCATGTTCCCCCTCATGGCCACCTCCATGGCCCCCTCCCCGTGGCCCCCCAGCGCTGCCCCTTGCCCCAGGCCCGTCCAAGCCAGCGTGAGAGGGGAGGGATGCCCCGCTCAGCCATGGGGACCCCCTTCCCCACGCAGCTCTGCCGCCCGTGGGCCCGCAGCACGGCCCTCGAGGTTGCCCCAGCCACCGGCCGCCTCCGTGGGCGCTGGCATGGCGGGTGGGAGCCAGCAGCCGCCCTCCCAGCCATCGAGGCCTCGTTCATCCCCACCGGGGCTCTGCCAGCCACCGTCAGTGCTCCAGCTGGGACAGCCCGGCCCCCCCTGCGCCCCGCGGGCGGCGGATCCTGGCTCCGTGGGAAGGGTGGCACGACGGGACATGTCTGTGCGGCTCCCCCCACCTACCACCTTCCAGCAAACTGCTGATGAAGGTGCCTTTGCGCTCCGGCAGCCGGCCCTGCCCTGGCACGGTGGAGGCAGTGTGCCACCAGGCTCCAGCCTGCAGCGGGAGTATAAACCACAGCCGCTCGATTTCTCAGATGATATGGGGGGCAGACCTGTGTGTGTCTGCTCACTCTGCAGCCGGGCCAGGAACAGAGATCAGAGGCACCAGCAGAAAGAGCGGGCCAGTGGGACAGGGAGGGACCTTGGGGACTGAGCCACAGACCCTCACGGCAAACCCCTCTGGAGAGGGGCGAGGAGTGACACCAGGCTGCAGCAACTCAGCCCGCTCCCCCTGAGGGCAGCATGTGCTGCCTGAGCAGCAGCAGAGCAGGAGTTGGTGGCTACAATTTCGTTCCAGGCTGGTGCCAGCCCCTGGCAAGTCAAAGCTCTGCCTCTTCCTTCCCTTCCCCTCCCAAGTGTGTTTATGCAGCAAGTTTCATGCCTTCAAAGGGGTTTTGCCTTCTTATTTCAAGCTTCCTGCTGGTTTCAGCCTGACGGAGGGGCCCCGGGGCAGAGACACGCTCCGAGGAAAGGGAGACCCAGGTAGCCCTCTCCCTCACCCAGCCCAGATCCCTGCTTTACTTGCGCAGCACGCAACACAGCACCAGACCGCTCAAATCCTGGGAGAGAGCAAGGGCACAAAATACATTCCACTGCCTGAAACCACCGTGGCAAAACCAGCACAAGCGTGATGCAGCTGCCCCCCTCCCTGTCCTGGGAACGGCTGGTGCAGCCAGCAGCCTTCCTCGCTCTGCGGGCAGCTTTCGGCAGAGGCAAGAGGGTGCAGTCCTTTGCCAAACAGCCCAGTACCACTGGGCCAACGTTTCCCGGAGTCCGTGGGAAGTCCGCGAGCAAGGATGCGCACGGCTGCTTCTCCCCCCGGCCCCATCAGCCCTCCCCGCAGCTCTCAAAGTACTGGCACATCAGCTCGCGCACTTGCTCGGCCCGGCCGTCCTCCATGGCAGCGGGCGCGGGCTGGCAGGGCTTGGGCAGCTCGGTTGGCTCAGTGCCCTCCAGCCACTCCTCGTTGAAGGGGTTGTCGTGGGCTTCACAGATGTTGTGCAGGATGCAGCAGGCGAGGACGAGGGTGGGCAGCAGCTCCAGGCTGCAGTCGTCACACTTCAGGAGGATCTGCCAGCGCGCCTTCAGGCGCAGGAAGGCGTTCTCGATCACACTGTGCGCCCGCTTCAGGCGGTAGTTGAACTGCAGCTGCCGCTGGGTGAGGTTCTCATCCTCCTGGTAGGGCTTGAGGATCCAGTCTTGCAAGGGGTAGGTGGCATCGCCCAGCAGCACATACTTCTGTGCCTTCCCCATGAAATGCTTTGGAGGGTTGGGGCACAGCCGGCCCTCCTTGGCCAGCACCCAGAGGCTGGAGCTCTCCAGGACCGCACTGTTCTCCATGCTGCCGGGGAAGGCGGTGGAGACGTCCCAGAACTGGCCCAGCCCATCCACAGTGGCCTGTGTCAGGATGGAGTGCCAGCCCTGGCCGTTGCAGTAGTCGGCGCTGAGGCGCAGGGGTGGGTGGATGGGGATGTGAAGACTGTCCAGGGCGCCGATGCAGTGCGGGAAGCCCCAGCGAGTGCGGAAGATGCGCACCATGTTCTCCAGCTCCTTCTCGTTGGGCAGCCGGAGGTAGAGGGGTTTCAGCAGCAGGACAACGGCGTAGCTCACCTCCCGGACACACGTCTGCACTGTGGAGGGCCCCACACCGAAGAGCGGGCTGAGAGTCTGGTACTCTACGTTGGTGGCCAAGTGCCACAGGGCCACAGCCACCCTCTTCTCCAGGGGCAGGGTGGGGTGGAAGTGGGCGCTGTGTGGAGCCAGCCCAGGCCGCAGCTGGTTGCAGACATAGAAGAAGGTCTCCTTGGACATCCGAAACTTCTCTAGCCAGTCCTGGGGCCCAAACTCCTTCAGGACCACCCGCTCCCACCAGTCTGCGCTCCTGATGCTGGGCCAGGCGCGGGGGTAGAAGTAGCAGCTGGTTCTCCTCCGGCGAGCAATCAGGAGCTGCAGCATGGTGGGGAGACAAGAGGGGCGTGAGACGGCACTTCCCCACCGGCGGCCCCCACCCAGCGCTTTGCTGGGACCTCCCCTCTGAAGACCAAACAGCTCAAGCGACCTGCTCACGGCAAGGAGGACGCCCAGTGCCACACGGCCAGCGGTCCCGACTGGCATGACCACTGGGTCAAATTTTCCTATTCCTGGGAAACCCCACTGGAAACCCACCAGGCAATAGCTGTGACCCTGGACAAGGTGCCCAGGTGCCGCAGACAAGGCACCTTCTGGAAAAGTCCCCTTTCAGGGCAGCCGCCTACTCCGTGATTTTATGTTTTAACAAGTATTACTTGCTTTCCTGCAACCGAGTGAACTACAGGCTCGGTCAGGATTCGGAAGCGGGAGCGATCACCCATGCTCCTGGCCCATCCACGGGAATTGTTCTTCTGTTATTAAATTCTAAAAAAGATCTTTAAGCTGAAAAGAGGATTTTTTTCACCTTCCTTGGCAACTGCCCAGGGAAGCGGGTTCCCCGTGTTCCCCCCTAGCAGCCTGTCCTCGCTGCCATGTGTCCCCAGGCCCTTCCTATCCCCCATCCTTTGTGACCCCCACCTTTGATGTCGCCCCCTCCTTCATGTCCCCGTCCTTCGAGCCTGGGTTCACATCCCGCGTCCTTCAGGTCCCCTGTCCTTCGCGTCCCCCCATCCTTCACGCCCCGCGCGTCCCCCACGTTCCCCATCCTTTGTGACCTCTGCGTTCCCCTCGTGTCCTTTGTGTCCCGCATCCTCCCCGTCCGTGTGTCGCGCGTCCCACGTGTCCCCCGCGTCCCCCGTCCTTCGCCTCTCCGTGACCCCCCGCGCCGCTCCCGACCCCCACCCTCCCCGTCCCCGCGGGTCGCGTCCCCGCGTCCTTCCCGTCCCGCGCCGGTCGCGCCCCCGCCTCGGCGCCCCCCGCCCCGCCCCGGTCACCGTCATGAGGCGCTTCTGCCGCTGGCTGTAGTAGTGCCGGAGCCAGGCGCGCCGCTGCGGCCCGTCCCAGCCGCCGGCCCCGGCGCCGGCCATGGCCCG
The DNA here is from genome assembly GCA_031468815.1 of Morus bassanus. Classification (NCBI taxonomy): domain Eukaryota; kingdom Metazoa; phylum Chordata; class Aves; order Suliformes; family Sulidae; genus Morus; species Morus bassanus. Next base: position 265,936 of record CM062593.1, read on the forward strand.
CCGCCCGCCCGCCCGCCGCCGCGCCAGCGCGCACAGCAGCACCAGCAGCCGCTCCTGCATTTTCAAATCGGGAGCCGGGGCCGCCCTGGAAGTGATCGGCCGCGGGGTCACGGCGGGACCGGGGGGGCGGGACGGGACGGGACGGGACGGGGCGGCGCCGCCGCCGCCACCCGCCGCCCGCGCCTGGCGGCGGCGGCCGGGCCGAGGCCGCGGGTCTCCCCCGGGCCCGGCGGCCCCGAAGCCCTGGGGCTCCCCCGGGCGGGCCGCGCCGCCGGCCGGGACGGAGCCCGGCGCCGTCCCTCCGCGCAACGCGCGCGTGTAGCCTCGAAAAGGCAGGCCGGGCTGCGCTGCAGCAAGAAGTGGCCCCAGAAAAGCAAACCGACCCCCCCCGCGACAGCAAGCAAGCAGCGCCGGTCCCCTGATGGCACCCTGGGAGCAGTGCCCGAGTTCCCCAAAGCCTGCTGGGTTTTTGGGACGTGCCACAGTGGGGGATATTCCGCATCCCGAGGTCCCGCGTGACAACAGGGAACGGGGGTGTTGCTCCAGGGAGGCTGCCAGGGTGCCTCGTGTCCGGACTCCAGGAATGATTCAGGTCCTTCTTAGTTTGCCAGTTACTGGCTGCTTCTTGCTGGTGTTGTAAATAACACACAAGGGAGCTTGAAAGAGACACTCAGTCAATTACAGGAGGCCAAGCTGCGCTAATAACAGGGATCGCATGCCTGCAGCTTGTTGCATCGCCACAGTACACCGAGGCCAGCCATCGGCGCAGGGCAGGCTGTCGGTGGGACACTGGCATTGGGTTATGAGAGCGCTGGAGCGCTACAGACGGCCACAGTCTGTGGAGATGGAGTCCTCCGCCCCCTTTGAGCCACAATGAAAGCACCGAGCCCCACCAGAGCCAGCCTGGCGGAAGGGAAGGCACAGCGGGAAAGGTTTGCTGCTCAGGCTGGCTCTCGTGCAGGTGCAGGTGCTGGTGTTGGGGATGGCTCGGGGGAAGCAAGTCCTCCCAGCCAGCATTGGCCCAGGGCTGGGAGCGGCTCCTCGGGCCACAGCACTCGCTCCCCTCTCCGAGCCATGCCCGTCGGCCAAGCTCGGGTACCAGCTCTCGCCGGGGGCAGCCGAGCTGAGCGCGGTTGGGAGGTTTCTCGCCCGCTGCAGTGGCTGCGCACGGGGCGGGGGGCAGCCGGGCACCGTGACCCCACGCCTCGCCGGAGCCGCTCTCCAGATCACCGCCTCCCGCCAAGCCCAGCCCCGTGCTGCCCGTTGGGCTGCCCCGGCCGCCTGCCCGCGCCCTGGCAGCCCCCGGAGCCCAGCCAGCGAGCCGGGGCCGTGCGGGTCCGGCCGCACCAGGCGGGGGGCCGCAAGGTGCCGAGGCAGGGCTGCGGGGGAGGCGGCCGCCATGTCCCCTTGCCTGGGGCCTTCGTGGGCGGGGAGGCGAGGAGGGCTCATTCCCCACCTCAGGAAGCCCCCCACCGCCATGACGTCCATGACAGGACAAGGGGTAATGGTTTTAAAGTAAAGGAGGGTGGATTTAGACTGGATATAAGGAAAACATTTTTTACAGTGAGGGAGGTGAAGCGCTGGCACGGGTTGCCCAGAGAGGCTGTGGAGGCCCCCTCCCTAGAGACATTCCAGGCCCTGAGCAGCCTGGCCTAGCTGGGGATGTCCCTGCTCGCTGCAGGGGGGCTGGGCTAGGCGGCCTCCGAAGGCCCCTTCCGACCCAAAGCATTCCGTGACTCTGTGATTCGATGACGTCAGTGCGCTGCGAGGTGACGTCAGGCTCCGCCCCGCACCTCGGGGCCGTCGCCGCTGGGGGGGCGGGGCCGGGCGGGCCGCGGCCGTTGCCATGGCACCGCGCGCCGCCGCTTCCTGTATTGATTCGAACGGGCGGGCGGGGCGCGCTCCCGTCGTGCCGCGCGCGGGGGCGGGGCCAGCGGGCGGGGGCAGCGCCGCGGGGGCGGCCGCCATATTGGGGAGCGCTGGGGCCGGCGGAGACTGACAGGAGGAGGCGGAGCGGGGCCGGGCCGCGCCGCGCCGCGCCGGGCAGGTGAGGCCGGGTAGGGCCGGGCGGGCGGCGGGGCCGCGGCCGGTGTCACGGCGGCGGGCTGCGGCCAGGCCCTTGCCCCGTCCCCCGGGGGCGCGGGCCCGCGGTGGGCCGGGCCGGGCCGGGCGGGGCTCCCGCAGGGGCCGGGCGGGGCGGGCCGGGCCCGGCTGCGGGGCTGCGGCAGCCGCTGCCCGGCGCGGCTCCGAGCGCGGCTGGGGGTGCCCTCCCGCCGCGGGCCCTGCCCCGGCGGCCTTTGGGCCTGCCCCGTGTGCGGGGCTGAGCGAGCGGTGCCGGCCCGCCGCTGCCCGGGGTGGCCGCGCTCCTCGGGAGAGCCTTTCCCCCGCCGTGCGGAGGTGCTTTGTCAGGCCCCGCAGGACGGGACCCGGTCACCCGCAGCCGTGGCGCCGCGCCGGCCCCCGTGCGAAGGCCTGCGCCGCGGTCGCCGCTGCAGCCGGTGTGCCCTCGGGCTCTCTTGCGTCAGACACGGTTGTTAACGGGCGTCACGCATCTGGACCCCCGGGGGGTTGCATGGCCCGTGTCTGCCCAAAGTGGCCGAAAGCTCTTGCCGTAGACCCTTTATTTGGCCAGCGTACCCTGACCCGCTTTGCAGAGGCGCGGTGAGAGCCAGAGGCTAGTTCAGGCGCTTTGTCTTCACCAGTTCTTGGTTTCTTGATCAAACTGAGAACGTGAACGGTAGCTGAGACTTTTGTGGTGTGGACTCTAGTACGGAAGAGAACTACCAAGCCGCGACAGAAACTTTTATCAGAAGTCACTTGTTTACACGCAACACAAGTTGGTGATGTGCCGTGGTCCATCTAATGGCTTTTGGGGGTCTGAGGGAGCTAAATATCACTGTATCTTTTGTTGGGGTTTTTTTTTAATGCGTTGTTGACACTTTGCAAATCGAAGTAGTACGTGCGTTCAGCAAGTTAGAGGCTTGAGGTCTTAAAAGTCTGAACTGAGCATCCTCCACATGTGGTGAGAGGGGAGGCGTTCTGCTGGAGGAGTCATTAAAGCACAGTGAGGTCCATGAGGTCACGCTGGAGTCATCTGTCAAAGGTGTCGTAGGCTTTATTGTGTGGGTGACTTTTTTCCTTGATTTGTAGCTCTTGAAGGCGTTGTTCTCTTGTGAAGTGCTGATTCTGACTGAGTTACTGTGTTTAATGATGATAGCCTAGTATTTTGTGCCGAAGGCTCTTCACAGAGCAGTTCCCCTGCTGGCAACACCATCTCATATTAAAGACTGATTTCTGGTTTGCTATTATTTTTAATACAGAAGCGGAATTTTCTGGGTCTGTTGACTGAAGCTGTAGCATTTTCTAAATTCCATATAACTTTCTTTTGTGGGTTGACCAGGGGCACCATTGCACCTTCAGTAGCTTAAATGTTATGATGAAGCAGAGTTACGAGTCGCCTGGCCTCTTCAGTAAAGCTCTGCGGACAAGGCTGCTGGTGAATTTTTAATCTCGGCTTTTAGTGCACTGACTTCTGATAAGGCTTCCGATAAAGCAGACCTTTTAGCTAGAGCTGGTGCTCTTAGCTGTTTGTACTCTGTTTTGAGATGTAAGGTAATTGGACAACCGATTCTGTGAATTTTTTTATTTTTTTGAAGGGAAACTGAACGTTATTAAAGTTAGTAGCTTTATGGAGAATTATCATGCTCAGACAGAGCATTTAAACTACTAATAAAAAAAAACAAAAAAAACCCACAGAAAAACAAAGCCCTGAAGCTTTTGGGTTAAAAAATGCGTACAGTAGCCTTTCTTTTGTGCTTCCCTCTACTCCTAAGTCCTCTTTGAGTCTAGAATGCCTAACATGGAAAAACTCCACCCTTATAAAGACCCCATATCCCTAAGGTCCAAGTACTTCACTCCATCCATCCCCAGTTCCTTCTTATTAAACACTTTGCAGTATGCAGAATAAACAAATGAGTAAATATCTTCTAGGTAGTCCCCACAATGAGTGCTATCGTATGCTGATCGGTGAGCAGCCGAAAGCAGAGCTTCCATTTCTCCTGTCTGTCCAGTGACTTGTCCAAAACACTTGATTACGTGAGGAAAACTGCCATCAGGTGGCAATGGCCTCCTCGGCCAGCTGCCTCTGCAGAGGCCAGCGACTGCCGTTAGCTCAGCTCTTGCATCCGAGGCGAGATTCAGTGGTGAGGTAGCACAGAGGAAGCGGTGTCGTTTATCGATTGTTCCCTCTGCCTCGCGAGTTGGGAAGGGTAGCAGCATCCAGGCCTATCAGCTTGGCACAGGTTACGTCATAGACAGAGGCAAAATCTCAGAGCAGAATGTGGTGAGGGTAGCGTGTATCCCCTCTTTGTCAAGTAGTTACTCGAGGAAATTGTACTTATCTCCTTACTCAGTGTATGTATTACCCTCTGGCACCTGCAGAAAGGGATAGTGTTTCGTGCTCACTCTGCCTGAGCGCAAAGGCACGGGCAGCAGGAACCTGTTTCGTTACACCCGCGGGAGCAGCGGAGCAAACGGCAGTAGCAGAACTTGTTCAGCACTTGGAGTTTCTCAAGCACGATCTGCCAGAGCTGAACCTGATCTTTAACTCGGCCTTCAGGGCTTCAGTTGAGCCTTTGTAACAGCCAGAAAGGAAGAGGTGTTCCAACACTGTTTAACCCAAGTATCTTTGCTAATTATTGCATCTCTAAAACTGGGGAGTGGTTTTTTTCTGCTGCCTCTTACTTGTTTTGCTTTCGTAATAGATGAACCTCTTCTGAGACTTTCTGTTAATTAGATGCAAAGATTGCCTTTTGACCCACGGGCAAGAGATGACAGAGAGGTGACCCCTCACCGAGCATGTGTTACGCTTTCGTGCTCTGTGTATTTCCCAGCATATGGTTTCCTGCACTGCTGAAGACTTTGTACTTTATTTCGGGTTCCCTGGGAGCAGGCGTGGCCCTCTTACTTAAGGAGCAGCTCAGTGAAAAGATGAAATAATCACTACCTGCAGGCAATAAAAAGGGTTTTGATGGTGGTGATTTTCTGAGAAATCCCCCGCTGAGTTCATGATTGTCGTGTCTGCTTAGATAAACCCTGCGCTCCTGACAGACTACTGTACGCTGCAGTGAGATGTGTATTGAATGAAAACGTCATCTATGAAGGTAAAGTAACAAAACTACAATTCTCCTAACTTATTAAAAGCTGGCTGAAGCAAACTTGGAAACCCCTCAGCGGGGGGCCTGGCTGCTGCGTGGGTGTGACAGTGGAGGGAGGGGGCTGCTGACTGACAGTCTGATCTCGGTGATTGACCGTCACGCTTGTATTTGGGTCTCGAGTTGAACAGTTGAAAATGTACTTGTCTTTTGAGTGCAGCATGGCAGGCTTGACTCTGTCGGCTTCCTTTCTTTTCTTCCAGTTGCAGAGAGAAGGGGGATTTAGGAAAAACATCTATGCTGAAGGCAATGGTAATATCTGAGCATCATAAAGGAGGCAGCAATAGCAAAGTTCTCGGTAGACTTCCTGGAGTGTTCCCCTCAGATATGAGGGCTTGCATCTAAGAACGGCTATTTTGTGCCTGAAAATCCTGGTGAGAAACTTTTGGGCTTGTAATGGTGTACTGAGAAGATTTATTAGTGGAAGGGGGTGTTTATTTTTAGTAAAGGCTCTTCCAAAGACAGAGGTTTTGCTGTTTCCTGAAGGTGCTACAACCCTGAGTTTCCTCTGGTGTCTGGAAGTCCATGCCACGTACAGAGCTTTGTTGTGAATACTTCATCCTCGGCTCACATGGGCTCCCTGCAGCACTCCACAACCTGAGTGTCCTAAATTTGCGCTGGTGCCCTGCGGTTTGCTGGTCGGAGTTCCTCTGTCATCTTGGTAGGACTGTGCATTGCTTTGGAAAGGTAGACACACGGCCTGAAACTAGCTTCAGAAGCTGGCTTTGGAGGGCTGTGCAGAGTCTTGGAGCGTGTCCTTGAGCGCAGGTGGAGGTGCACCTCTCGAAGCCTCCAATCTGAATTACAGGTTGGGCCCTTGCCCGTGCGGAAGGGGTGATACTTCTGACACCGGAGGTGAAAGGAGGCGCAGACAAGCGCATACCACTTGTCTCCTAAGCTTAGTATGGAACTGCAGCATCTCGAGCTTCTACCCTGCGGTTACGAACTGGGAGGCTGAGTGCAGATGGGAGATGAAAACAATGTCTTGGCTCTGCCTTTGAGCCACTGGGCCTTTCAAACCAGACTTGAGTTCAGTTTGCGCCTATTGCTGGTCACCTAAAAGATGGCATTTTTGGGATAGGGGCATTCTAGAGCTGATGGCAGTGAGCGTGTAAAGGGGTTTGCGAGCTCCCTGGGCAGGAGGGGCTTGTTTGCAGGATGCTTTGGAAAGGCAGAAATAACATGGATTTTCTGTAGGACCTTCAGTGAAGCGTAGTTACCTGCATATTATGCTCTGAAATACACTGACACAAGGTGACGGTTCTCGCAGCGTCTTGGTTTATTATTGGAGCACTGAATCTCTCTGTGGCCTTCGAGAGTGAGGCTTAAGGGTAGAGATCTTGTCTGTCACCATAAGACTGAAGTAATTTTGTCATTGCTGGTAGTGTGGTCTCTGTGCAATACCTAGCTGTGAACAATCCTCTTTGACGAGTGCGAGGCAACGAAGTTTATATTTTGTTTTGAAATAGCTTTACCTGCCCCCATGTGTAGGGGTTACTTCTGTGAATGGTTAATTTTATAAATTCTTTTCACACTAATGCCTTAGTAAGTCACTGGCTAAGAAGGTGCATAGTTGTAGCTTTAAAAAGGTAAATATTGATAAAATTCACAGGAGGCTCTAGGTTTTTGTACTACTGCTGTTTTTGAAAGGAGGCTAGTTACTTAAAGGGATTGGTTGTTTGGCATAGTACGTAAGCTCTGTTCCTCTGGGTTAAATGTGGATGAGCCCTACTTCAGGTTGGCCAAGCGCAGAGCGTCTTGCTGCTTCTTGATGTCTGCTTTACAGCTCTGAAGCTGGCTTCAGCATTCTGGATGCATTTGTAATAGGCTTGACTTGTGAACTTATAAATTTACTTGTAATTTGACTATTACATAGCAAAAATGCCATGTTTTAGGTTCCCCTCCCCTTCTTCAAAAGTCTGGGAAATAGAAGAATCCATAACTGGAAATACTCTTGCAATACTCCAGGCTGAGGTGGAGGTGCTGCTTGCTAAACCAGTGGAAAACGTCTCCCCTTCGGGGCCGAGTTAGTTTTTTGTCCTCTCGGTGAGCCAAACGGGCGCCTGGCGTGGTGGGGAAGGGCTGGAGCTGGCACAAGGGAGGTGCAGGGATAGATGCTGTTGCCAGCCGACGTCTTTAACTTGTTGATTTGCGAGTGTTGCTTAGTAATGGGTTTTAGGTAAATCACTGGAAGACGAAAACTTTGGCTTTGGCGAAGCAGGGCATCTGGGTTTGATTTCAAATCCTGCTGCTTATGACCTAGAGGACTAAGTGCTTGTTTACTCCGTCCTTTTCCTCTTGGTAAATTATGGGGCTCTTCCTGAGAGCTTGTAAATACTCAGCACCTGAATAATGACACATTTCTACCTCAAAACCTGTGCCATTAAACCCAGGCCCAAAGAGAAGGTGACATCTCTGGTTTTGGGTAGGCTCTTGCTAAGTCTAAATTTGTCTGTGGGAAGTGGGTGGGTTTTCCATTTCCCCTGGAGCAAGAAAGGCTTTGCCATAAGGACCGGAGTATGTGGAATGTAAGTTCTCCTTTAGCTGAAGAAATAAAAGATCTCGGAGTGACATGTTACAAATTCTTTTGGATACTATTTTGTTACTAATTATGTAGTTTATGCTTGGAGAAGAAAGGTGGGTTTTGGTGGAGTTTTTTTGATTCCTAGGGAAGAATTTGTATTCTGACTGACTTTATTTTTCTTCATTCACCTTATGTCCTGTCTTTGTATTGGCTGGATTTTATCACAGTTCACATTACTTTTAGGACAATACTTTTAGGCAAAGATACGGTGCTGAACAAGTGTGTTTTGTTCTTTTTATTGACCCAACCTTAATGTATTCAAATACCTAAATGGCTTTTTCTCAGTATGGATCTGTTTTTAATAAGCCAGCATGCAGAATGCCAGGGTTGGCAGGGAAGTGAATGCAGCTATTTTGCAAAATTGTTTCTCTGTCATTTGGGAGGCAGCCTGTACCTATTTGGGTTTTTCAGCAAGTGTTGAAGTTGGGGTAACAGACATAGGCTGCGTTTGGTTCTGTCGATTCAAGACATGGCCTGCCTGAGCAGAGCAGGAGCTGGACAATCCCAGACCCTTTTTTGTGCCAGAAATTGTTTGTGCCCTTCTTAAAACTGGAGGGCAATTGGGTGGGTAAGTGTTAAACATGAGAGGTGTTGACGAAAGTGAGAGACTCTGAGAATACCAAAGGCAGGAGAACTTTTAAATGTAAAAACTGAATATATTTCCAAATTTAGACAGGGCCAAAGGGGTAGAGGATGTCTTGGTAATTCAAATAAAATTAGTGTTATGTTGATGCTTTATTTTGAAGCATCTGAAGCCTGAAAAAGGTTGTTTGGGGCTTATTAGTATTAATGCCATGTTCTGCCTATGCAGCCTCTTCTGTTGTTCACGCTGAGCATGTTGTATTTCTTATTAGAAGTTGTAGTCAAAATTTGTACAGACGGGAAGACAAGTGAGAAGCTCTAAAAGCTAATGTGTTTCATATCCAGAATTAAAAATGTCACATTGCTATGTAACTGGATCTAGCTCTCTCACGAATACTGTGCTGAGACATTTTGGGAGGATGCTTCAAATGTGTGGTGTTCCCCAGCTGATCATGCTCCTCGTGTGGGTTCTGCAAGCTGATCTCTCTTACTCATGGTGTTAAGGAAAAAAGGTGGGGATGTCGGAGAGGGCATTATTGTTGAAATGCTTGGTTTGAGAGGTCCTGTTAACCAGCCTCTAAGGCAGGGTTGGGAGATCACGGGTAGGTAAGGATAGTGGTAAGTAAACTACAAAATGAGGGAGTGTGTTTGATATGAGATGTGGTAAATTTTTTTAAGTTCCTTCATTAATAACATCACGGACTTTTCTAACTTTTCACTCACAATAATGCTATCTCTGACTCTTCGCTTCACTTGGTGGAAGCTGATTACTGTTAAATTTGGTAGCTTTCTCCAGTTTTGCCTCTGAAAGAACATATGGGAGAAATGTATTAAATCAAAAAAGAAAAAAGCTTGGTGGAGGAGGTAGCAGAGGTAAGCAGGTGTACTCAGAAACAGCTTGTCACTCTCTTTCAGGCATGTTCCTGTAAAAGTGTCGGCATGCTTAATGGCAAGGAAGAAAAAGCTTCTGCATTTCAGCATTTGTAAGAAGTCCAAGTTTCAGTACTAGCAAACGGCTTAGATAAAAGGAAAGTAGCTCTGCTAGCTAGTAGATGACTATAGTCAAGAGTTTGCGTGCTTTATCTCGCTTTCAAGCTAATTTCATAGAATACTGTGATGTTTATGCTGCAATCCAGCAAGATGCGATTGTGCTGCTGTACCCCCTTAGCTTGGTAACTTACCTACAATTTTTAATGGTAAACCCTGAGTAGGTTTTCTGTTCTTGGAGGTAAATCTTTTCACAGCAAACCTTACCCGCTGGCGAAGGAAGCTGAAGGCAGTTTGTGGCAGGCCCTGAGCGTGGCAGTGTGTAGCTTGTCCCTGGACAGCTTTCTCCCAGCACAGTTGCTTGTGTGCAGTTGCCTCCCAGACGTTGCCACAAGTTTGTATCTTGAGGCAACTCCGTTTGTGTAGCCGGGACTCCGGCCAGATGCTGTAAATGTTTATACAGTAACAGCGAATGAAAATCTCTTTACATTCTGCACAGCTTCCAGATGCCTGTGTTGTGGGGATTTTTTTTGTGTGGCCCGTGTGTTAGATTCCACCTTTCCCTTTGGAGATGTTTATCTTGGGTTGAAAAACCAACTTGGCATGTCTCTTCTGGCGTTGGCATTTCTGTGTCAATGTGAGCTGTGGAGAAAACATGAGGTGTGTGAGTTGGGGAGGTTGGGCACTAACGATTCTGGTCTGTGCCCTTCAGAGCTTGGAGAAGGGCTGTGACTACGTACCCTTGCAGAAGTGTTAGCTAATTTTTTTTTTATTGATGCATGTTGTAATTTGGCTGGCTAAATCTAGGCTATGAAGCAGCCCTATCCTAAAACATATGCTTGAAAGGTGCTTAACGTTGCTTATAGACCGTGTAGCCATAAGTGGGCTCGCTTTACGTCAGCCAAGAGGAATATTTGGGACAGCGTGGGCATCGGATGTTGAACCTAGGGGGCTACCTAGTCCGTAGCTGGCTGTGTTCTGCAGTGCATGGTACTAAAAGTCTGCAATACTTCTAACATGACTAAAAGTACCCGACTAGCTTCAGCATAGTGATGGGTGCTGCTGTCGTGCCTCTGGCCTGAGGTACGGATCTGGCTGTGGTGGGGTAGGCTGTAGGTATCTGGTTTTTCCATGCCCAAGTACTGAAGGCTTGCTACACTGTGCTGCTGCAGTTCATGTGAGCGGGCTGGTTTCAAGTACCGCAGTCTCTGCTCCTGTTGTGGTTGCCTGCTGAGGTCCTGTCAGACAAAGTGCTGGTTGCCTGCTCGTGTGAATCAGCAACCAAGGGCAATAATACAGATTATGTACATATGTATTACATACAGAAAAATGTTTTCGTTAGCAGCCCTGTGCTGTGCTGTATCACACAAGTTTGATACCAATGCTCTGGATAGGAAAAGTGGTCTCAAGTTTAAAGAACAGGCTTAGGGGATTCTGAAGAGGCTGCTTCTGTATGAGGGGATGTAATATTTTAGTGTTTTCTTCCCCTGTCTGTTGCAGCAGACTAATTACTGACTGGACTTCATGAACATAAGTTCCTGAACCTGCTGAACTCCCCAGTCCCTCTGCTTTCCACCATGGACCAGGATTATGAGAGACGTCTCCTACGCCAAATCAATATACAGAATGAAAACACAATGCCTTGTGTAAGTACCAATGGGCTGTGCTAAATGGTCTTAGTCTAAGTTGTTGTCTGTCTTGCTTGTGACTGTTTTCACTTGAGGTTTTGAAAGATATGGGACCTCTTTGAAGCAAACCTTAGTCTTTTGTTGGGCTGTGAGCAGGTGTGAGTTCCTGAGCTGTTTTAGGAATAACCAAATAACTTGACTTCAACAAAGCTTTTGAACATATAAACTCATTTCAGGTTGCAAGAAGGAGTTAAGATATTTTTATGTAGCTCAGTAATGCCTTTTTACTAAATAGTCTCAGTAAGTACATATGGAATGCAAAAAGTTGGGGGCTAACAAACAGACCAACTGTAGGGCTTGACAAGATAGAGCAAGTCCAGTGGAGACCACCAGGGTGGTTGGGGGGCTGGAGCAAGAAGATGCCAAGACCTCTGTTGCTCAGCCTGGAGGAGATGAGGCTCAGGAGGGGTGAAATTGTTGCTTTCAACTACCTGGTGGGTGGTTGTGGAGAAAATGGAGTCAGACTCTCTTCAGAGGCACACAGTGGAAAGATTAGAGGCAATGAGTGCAAGCTGTGACAGGGGGAATTCCAGTTAGATATTAGGAATATATGTTTGCATATATTCGGACATCATGTCCAAACACTGCAACAGGGAGCTTGTGGGGTCATTGTCCTTGGAGATGCTAAAAACTCAACTGGATGAGGCTGTGACCTTCAATATAACTTTGAAATTAGCCCTGTTCTGAGCTGGGGTCCTTTCCAGCATAAATTATTCTATGAAAAAGAATGTGACTGCAGTTGAAGAATCTGCTGCTCACTCTTCAAGCAGTCTGCACCACTCCAGCCTTCCACGTGTTTGCCTTGACAATGTCAGCTTGAGAAGGAGCAGTGAGAAAGAGGCTGTTTAATTGCTTCTTTTGACAGAAGTTCCCGTGACAGTTGGACTCTGATGTGCTTACTAGTTCTGTTAAGGGGACAAACTAATGCTTGGCTCTTCTATTTAAGCATATTCAGCTTTGACAAGACCTCACTGACGTTTTTCAGACCCCTGCTGTGATCAACACTTGTTCTTGTTGCGTGTTTTTTATTCTTTAATTCAGGTAGCAGAGATGAGAAGAACCCTGACGCCTTCCAATTCTCCAATGTCTTCTCCTAGTAAGCATGGTGACAGATTCATTCCCTCAAGAGCTGGGGCCAACTGGAGCATCAACTTCCACAGAATAAATGTAAGTGTTGCTCTGCTCTCTTACAGCTCAGTCTTGGAACTGAGGAAACAGTGCATTTTGTTTTGGCTGGCATAATTGCTCTGCTTGTCTTCTGTACCGTGGTCTTCTGCTGCCCCAGAAGAGTTCCTCTGAATGCATGTCTTCAAACAGGCTGCCCCTGTGGTCCAGGAAACTTCTTTGTTTGCTATTTTACCGTATATCATGAGGTTTCTGTATGGTGACAGCATGTTTCTCCCTTTCAGGAAAATGAAAAATCACCAAGTCAAAACAGAAAAGCAAAGGATGCTACATCGGACAATGGCAAAGGTGAGACCACCTTTCTACCACTTGTACCATGCCTGTAGTTTTTATTTCAAACTGTTAGTGAGTTTGGAAATCAAGGGAACACTGGCACTTTTCGTGCTTATGCAAAGACTCATGCTGGTGTTTTAAGAAACACCCACATCATGAGAGTGAATACCAGGTCACCTCAATAGGCTTCTGACAAGCATCTGGGAAGCAAGAGGCGATTTGTATCCTTTGATTTATTGTGCCATGGAAGCACTTTCCTGATGGAATGGAAGGAGGGGAAGTTTGCTGCTAATCTTGATTACAAACTGGGGCCCCAGGCTTAAGAGGCCCTGTGAGAAGTCAGGCAGACATGATCCTGCCACTCCCTGCAGAGCTGTTTGCTGCTTCCGAGTTCTCTGCCTAAGCGCTCGTTTGGGTTCACAGATGGCCTTGCTTACTCTGCCTTGCTGAAGAACGAACTCTTAGGAGCAGGGATCGAGAAAGTGCAAGACCCACAGACGGAAGACAGGAGGCTGCAGCCGTCCACCCCGGAGAAGAAGTCTCTCTTCACTGTAAGTTGGTTACTTTGCATTAAAACCAACGGAGGTTGTACATGTGCATCACAGGAACAAAGCACACAGTTCTGCCAAGCTGCTAGTGCAAGTGAGTTAGTGTTGTGGCTTGACTAAGATAGTCTGATAACAAAATTTGGTGGCCTGTGAAGAGAACATAAGTATCTGCAGAGAGCTACGTGATTCCTATTTCTGTACTGGCAGGGAAGCTGAGTTGGAACCCAGCTTTTTTTGAACAGTGTGGTAAATGACCAAATCAAGTTTTTGGACTTGAGTGGAGATGAGGTGTTTTGTACGGTTCCGGAGCACCTGGGAAAGGGAGGAACTGAAAAGTCTGGAAAAACTGACCCTGGGTGTTGGAGTTAGCTAGGCATTGGGCACCAGTACGTGTTGCGAGTGATCCCCTAGGACTTGGGCATGCTGGGGTTCTTAATAGATGTGTATTCTTTATGCAGTATTCGCTCAGCACAAAACGCTCTAGTCCAGATGATGGCAACGAGGTCTCACCATATTCCCTGTCTCCTGTCAGCAACAAAAGGTAATACTGATTTTCCACAGATTGCAAGGAGGGAAGGGTTAGGACAGAGGATTCAGTGAGGTTGTCTAGGGCTTCTTTCTAAGGCAGCCAAAATTGCTATGTGAACTGGTTTTGGAAATCTGGGGAGCTAGTAAGTAGGGACTGTCAAGTACTAAGAATTTTTGCAGGTGCCGAGCCTGCCTAGATACTTAATATGTCTTGGCCAACTTTCTGTAGTCAGTTTACCTTTTTGCTCCCTAGCTCCTTTATAGAAGTTGAACCTAATTCCTTCCAGTCTTACCTGCTGGAAAGAATTTTGCGGCTTCTTTGTGCATTTCTGTAGAAATGCAGGTGTGCTTTAAAGAGTGGCTATGTCTATGTCTACCATCTGCTGTGATGTGTAAGATCCTGTAGTTGATTTTATATTTGTTTTTGTAAACAGTCAGAAGCTGCTAAGATCACCTCGAAAACCAACGCGGAAAATCTCAAAGATTCCTTTCAAAGTGCTGGATGCCCCAGAGCTGCAAGACGACTTCTACCTGAACCTGGTGGACTGGTCCTCTCTTAATGTCCTCAGCGTTGGCCTTGGGACTTGTGTTTACCTATGGAGCGCTTGTACTAGCCAGGTAAGTGATCATCAGTGGCTGGGGAGCGAAGTACCTGTTGCTGTAGGTCTTTTCCAGCCGTAGCATCTTTCAGAGCTATGGAACATGCTCTGTGTGGGATTCAGCACTTGTAATGCTCTGTCCCAAACTAGGTACTAGTTTGTGAGACAGCTAGTAGTGTAGTGTGATAATAACAAGTCTTTCTTATTCTGATCTGTCCTACTCTCAAGGTAACCAGACTGTGTGATCTCTCTGTGGAAGGAGATTCTGTAACATCCGTGGGCTGGTCGGAACGGGTCAGTATAACATTGTCAACGACAGCTGAAACACTTGTAATTCAGACACTGTCATTGTAGCCGTATAGCTCTTCCTCATAGGTTTTAACTTCTTGCGTTATTGTCCTGTATTTCTCCAAACTCCCTGTATGTGTCACAAATCAAATGTGTTCTCCTGTCTGCATTCTTTTTCTCTGCGAAATGCAAGGGGATAGAGAGCAACCTCTTGTATCCTGGGGCTCTCGAGGCATTTGCTAAGAGGTGTGGGAGGAAGAAAGAGCTGGTTTGCTTCTCCAGCTCTTGACAATAAAATGTTACAATAAATATATTCCAGCCAGGCTGCTTGGCCTTCGCAGTGGTAAAAGATGTAAGATGGAAGAACTCTGAATGCTTTCCATCTTGTGGGATTTATCACAAGTCTTTTCCTCAGCTTCTAGCTTTTGTTTTATGTCTGTCTTTACTTACTGGCTTCACTGATCATGGTTTTCTGTTTGTCTAGGGGAACTTGGTAGCCGTTGGCACTCACAAGGGCTTTGTACAGATCTGGGATGCAGCTGCAGGAAAAAAGCTCTCCATGCTAGAGGGGCACACAGCCAGAGTCGGTAAGGAGGTGGGAGGCAGGGGGTTCACATGTTTTGTTTCTTCGTGATTGAACTTCTTCCTTGTGAGTGATCTGCTTGAAATAGCAGAACTCAAAAGTACCAGAATTGATATTTATCCCCTGCTATGTCTTAAGCAGTCTTCAAAATATTATTGTCTAGTAATTGTGGTGTTCTGATCTTGGGTGTGGTGGTGTTTGAGTATTGCAGCAGGTGTTTCCTCCATGTCTGAGGCATTTTAGGTTTGGTTACAACATCTTTTTTCACTGCCACTGGCTTCCGGTTTCAGCCCTGCAGGCAGGCAGCCTTACACTGAGATTTCCAGTTCCCCTATTCTGCGGGGACTGTGTTGGGGTTTTTTGGGGTGTTTTTTTTTTTCTCAGGGGTGTTTTGAATCTGAACACTGGAGTGTGATTTGGGAAGTCAAGGTACCTTCTGAGTTCCATTTTGGTGCTTTAGTGCACTGTGAAATGGAATTAGTGATACCTTCAGTAAGTTTTTGCAGGTTAATCTTTGTACACTATTCCAGGACTTCAGACAGTGGATATAAGGGAGGTCCATAAGCACTGGGGGTTTTGGGTTTGGGTTTGTTTTGTTTTTTAAAAACCTTGGCAACTGTGGTGGCTGTGTTCTGCCTACCCGCTCCTGCAGGACTCCCACAACATGCTCTTATGCTCTGTTTGTGTTACAGGTGCCTTGGCATGGAATGCGGACCAGCTGTCTTCTGGGAGTCGAGACAGGATGATCCTTCAGAGGGACATCCGCACCCCACCCCTACAGTCTGAGCGGCGGCTCCAGGGCCACAGGCAGGAGGTCTGTGGGCTCAAATGGTCTACAGATCACCAGCTCCTGGCCTCTGGAGGAAATGATAATAAGGTACAGTACTTCCAAGGAGTCATGTGAGGCTCAGTGTCTCTAGATCTTCACCAAGAAATGTCAGACCCCCTTTTTTAAGGATATTCCGCCTCTCTGAAAGGGGCTTTTGTTTCACTTGTTGGACTGTGTCCAAACTAAATCATGCTAAGCTTCTACTCAGTCTCCTCTCTCTAATAAAATTAAAAGGGCAAATTTGATTTTGCTTCTGTATTTGGCTAATTAAATCTATAGCTTGACTCAGGCATTTGAGTTCAACAGAGCTACTGCTAAGCTGTACTTCCTGACTTTGTTTAGGTAGCATATAGTCAAGTCGGTTGCAAGAATGTTTATGTATGCAGAAGGAAACTGAGTTTAGGGCTGTAGAAGTTGTAATACCTGTAACGCAGGCTTGTAGTTCACTGAGCACCATATGGAAGAAGCATCTGTTATGGAGAAGCAGTGTTCAGAGCCCTTTGGAGTGGGTTGCTAGGTAGTGAATTTGCCCAGTGTCTGTGTGACAGCATGGTTGTACCAAGTTCCACCTGCTCAGAATAACTTCTAATAAACTTGAGCATATTTCTAAATGAGTTCTGGCATAATACAGCCATAAAGACAAAAGAAGGGTTTGAGTTCACGTTCAGTGATGCTGTGTCTTTGGCTTCATGAGCTTACCTTAAGGACTGCTCGCTTCCTTGTGGCCCAGTGGTAGAATGACTCCTCAGTTGAGTGTGGTGTCAGGGTAGGGCTGGCTTCAGGGCTGTGGGTGCAGAGTGGAGATGCATGTGCTTGGGCAGAGCTGTGGGAAATCATCTTGTTGCCCAACTGCCCTCATCAGTCCCAGTGCAACATCGTGGCTTGTGGGTGTTGCGGATGTATGACTGCAGCGCAAGTTTGATCACGTCTCTCCTCGCTGCCAGCTCCTTGTCTGGAATCACTCCAGCCTGAGTCCTGTCCAACAATACACAGAGCATCTTGCAGCAGTAAAAGCTATCGCCTGGTCTCCACACCAGCATGGACTCCTTGCCTCCGGCGGTGGGACAGCTGACCGCTGCATACGCTTCTGGAACACGCTCACTGGGCAGCCTTTGCAGTGCATTGACACTGGGTCACAAGTGTGCAACCTGGCCTGGTCGAAACATGCCAACGAGCTAGTAAGTTCCTCCCTGTGCAGTCCTGCTGCTGAGCTGTCTTGTGTTAGGAAGCATGATGCATATTTCCTTCTCCCCTTTCAGGTGAGTACCCACGGATACTCGCAGAACCAGATCCTTGTCTGGAAATACCCCTCGTTAACTCAAGTAGCAAAGCTAACAGGGCACTCGTACCGAGTCTTATATCTGGTAAGCAACAGCCGTGTCTCTGAAAACTTCTGTAGCTGCTTATCTTGGCTGTGCATGTGCCGAGATGAGACCCAAAGCTGCAGTGCCAGTGGCACTGTAAGCTGCCTGTAGTCTAGGTGGAGATATGAATGCTGCCCTACGAGCAATGAAAAACGTTCTGTATCTGGTTTCCTTGCCTTCAAGGGATACTTTGATTTGCTGCCATGGAAATGTGAGGCTTTATTAATGAATAGCAAAGCCTGCCAAAGCTCTTCCGAGGAAGCACAAGCCTCTCGTCTTGTTCCCTTAAGACTTGTACACTTTTTCACTGGTGACTGCCAGCAGGGGAAGAACTTGATGCTTTCAGTCCTCCTAATTTGTCATTAAAATGCTTGGTGCAGTTAATCCACATTGATCTCATACCTGCTTTGTTACTGTTACGTAGAGCTTTCAGCGGATTCACAACAGAGATGACAAATACGCCGATACTATTTTGTGAGGTAGATTCTAATGTGAGTAACATAGCTGGCAAATGCCAGTCACGTCACACTTTCTGCCTTAACACATTTATAATCTGGGGAGAAATAGCCTCAATTACAAGTGGCTTGGATTTCTTAACACAAGAGTCCTTTTTGTGGTAATTCCACCCATGTGTTCCATAGCTGTGTAACTAAGATGCAAGTACTCGAACTGGCACCTACGGAGACTGAATAAGGCACATGAAAGCAGAGGTAGTTGTTTGGTTTCTCACTGCCAGCCAAGTAGGAAGGAGAGTTACATACCTCTCATGCATTCCAATGAAGATGTGTTTTCAACCTCAAAAATGTAACAGATGCTAAAGGTTGCTCTCTCTTGGCTTTAGGCAATGTCCCCTGATGGGGAGGCCATAGTTACAGGAGCTGGAGATGAAACCTTGCGCTTCTGGAACGTCTTCAGTAAAACTCGCTCGACAAAGGTAAGGATGTGTTGTGTGGATGGTGCAGCTGTGTCCTACAGGAGGCTCAGCCTTTGAGGGGGTGAATTCAGTCCAAGTTTGCTGTGTTCTGCTGCCTCGCCTCTGGTCTCTTCACTATATCTTGCAGATCGAGGGCTGGATGCAGTGAAGGGTTAAACTTTGAGATATATAGGGATTTGTAGTCATCAGATGAAGTAGAAGGTTGCCTCTGTGTGCCCAAGGCAGTGTGGCAGAACGTCCTTCTCCTGGCTGTTAGAGCTGTGGAAGATAACAGCATTTCAGGGAGCTCACCCTGAGCCCACCATCTTCCCTGCTAGCATGCTGCTATGGGCTGACCTGCTATGAACCTGACCGCGGAGATGATCAGTCCCCAGCTCCTTACAAAACTGCTTAAAATGGTGGCTTGGATGCAAATGGGATTGTGGATGCTGTCACTGACAACTCGCCGCCACCAAAAGCGTGTTGTGCCAGATGCTCTGAGAGCTTTTCTGGGCGTCTGGCAGAGGCAGTGGAGAATGGCAGAGAGATCTTAAGGAATGAGCTGTGGGGAGCTGGCGTTGCTCACTGCTGGGTTTTGGACGCCTCTGGGGTACAGCTTCCTGCAAAGCTGTGGGAATGGCACACTTTCCTGCCATGCTCTTTGGTATCAGCTGGAAAAATCCCATGGGAATATTTATTGTATTGGTCTTTGAGCTCAGATCATGCCATGAGCTAAAGATACCTCACCCACCAGATTATCAGGTTTTTTACTTAAAAAAAAAAAAGCACATGGAGTAACACTGCAGCACGACTGTGGAGTACTGAGCACCTGCTTTGTCTTTTCTTGTCAGGAGTCTGTATCCGTTCTCAACCTCTTCACCAGGATACGATAAACCCCATATACTGCGCCCCAGGAGACAACAGCCTGACATACCAGGATAAAACCACTACCTTGGTGTGCATGGAACCCCAAACGATCAGCCAGAAGGGGAGGGAGTGCCAGTGGGACTGGAGGATGGACCCAACAGATGCTAATTAAATACGTGCTTGTGAACCATGCTGGGCAGTATTTGGGATGGGGTTGGGGAGGGGAGGGAACTGCCAAAGGTTTATGGATTCATCCTTCATAAAGGGAAACGGGTACAAGAGAAATGTGAAACCAGCATCCTCCAACCCTCACGTTGCGTACTGGAGAAAACGTGACCTGGACTGTTGAGACCGGACCGAGGCCATCCCAGCTGCTGTGTTGTCCCCTCTTGGGAGAGAAGAGAGTGTCCTTGCCTCTGTGGGAACAGGTTTAACCCGCTGCTCTGGGTCCCTCTGTCCTCCGACGGACATCTTTGGAGGTAGGAGCCAGCCTGACTTGTTCAATACAACTGGTGCAAGGGGGCTAAACTCCAGGTTGAGCATTAGCCTCTCTGATTATCTAAGGGCATTGTTTATAGCCTGGCATCCCTGTTACGTGAAGAAACTGGAGAGCCGCTCGTTTTCCTTACCCCCCCACCCCCCAAAAAAAAAAAAGGTACTGTAGTACTTGATAAAATCATTCCTGTAAAACAGCTTGGTTTTTGGCATGCTTGACAGCTGCCTTCAGACAAATACATTTTGAGGCTCTAAACTTTGGAGGAGACTTGAAGAGGCTCCACCTCAGACAGAGCACATTCAGAAAGTTCTGAAATTGCTATTGCATGTTCTGGGCTGATCCTTTTAGTTAACAGAGAGGAAAAACAATGGGTTTTAAAAAAAAAAAAAAAAAAACACAAAACAAAAAACAAAACAAAACCCAACCAACAACCACCATGCATGTGGAGCTTCCCACAGTGCCGCTTGTGGCAGGCTGGCTGCTCTGGAGTCTTCCTGAGGACAAAAGCAGTTGAGATGTGTTTGAGAAACAAAACAACTCCTGTGGATCTGTGTGGAGAAAGCATGGCCTCTTCTGGCGGGAGGAGGGGAAACACCATGTCTGGGTGAGGGGGGGTTCTTTTTCTAAAGCAAGGAAGAAGTGTTGCTTTTTTATCTCCAAGTCGAAGCCAGGGACCTATTGTTGGGGGTTTTTGGTTGGTTTTTTTTTTGGGTTGTTTTTTAAGTTGTATGGGAAGAGTGCCTGCTTGTGTGTTTGGAGCCTATGTGATGAGCGCTGTGGGGTGTGATGCAAAGCACTTGTGTGTATGTGTTGCTTTTAATTTAAAGAGAAGCTGTTACGCTTGCAGCAGCCTGTTCCTGTCTTACTTTGTACATGTGCCAATGCTCTCCCTGCTGCGCACCTGGCTCTTGCCGGCCCCACGCCCTCTCTGGTGTGCCGGGATGCGAGTGCTGCTTCCTGTTCTCATTTGGAGTTTCCTGGCTGTGTATATAGACCTTGACCTGTTCTCTGTAGATTGCATAGGTAATACTTTTCTCTCTCTTCTTTTTTTTTTCCCCCTCCTTTTTTCCCTGAACCCAGACTGTGAGTGTGGCAGGAGGAATATGGTTGTCTGTCCCCAGAGCCACCGGTACCCTTAGGGTGAGCTTCTGAGGTGTAGGAAGGCTGGTACGGAGAAGGGCAGTGAGGTGCCATTCTGTTTGCTACGGCCTTGGCTGTGTGTGCTGTCACACCAGTGCCTGGATCAGGCTCTTGGTGCTACCTCTACGTGTCGCATGTGCTTGGAGGGACTTGTGAGGAGCTCGTGTACCGGGAGCTGGCCACTGCTTAGCAGGCTAGCAGCACTGAGCCTCCAAGCCCAAACTGGCAGCCACATCGTCGTCTTACAGCCTCGCTTGCCTCCAAAACGTAATTTCAAGGTAACTTCTGGAACGTGGTTTCAGCACAGCTACTTTATTGTAGTTCTTGCTGCAGGAGCACAGGGCTTGGTTTAAAAAAATCACCTGGTGGCCCCCCCAGCCTCTCTCTTATTGCTTGTTACGTTCACTGGCACTGTTAAACTTCATCATGTGGAAGGACACTACAAAGCACTGAGTTGTTAAGTCAGATCATTAAGTTGGGAAGCGGGCTTGAAGTGAAAAGCCACCAGCAAGACAGGGTCTGTCACGAGTGTCTGCCCTGTGTGATCCCGCCTTGCTGGGCAGCAGAGCCCAGGGACAGGGGGGTGTTTGCACCGGGGCGGGGGAGGTGGTTGGGAGCTTCTGCTGTGGATTGTCTCCTGCCTAAATCCTGACATGCAGACCCCCAGGAGATGCTGCTTTCTTCTCCAGGAAGAACTTGGTGGTTGGGCTGGGGGCACACATGGGGTCCCAGCCGTGGGGTGGTCTCACACTGGTTTGTGCCTGTCCTGGAGCAGGAGGAGGGAGCCGGGCGGCCCAGCCGGAGCACGGGGCGAGTGTGGTGCCGCTGGGACTCCCTGCTGCCCCAGGGCTCCTGCAGAGACAATGCGTAGAGGGGTGGGTTTGCCTCTCACCCTGCAATGTGGGTGCTTTCCCCAGAGGAGTCCCAGGAGCTGCTGGGGCAGCGGGCAGCATTGGCTGGGCACGCGTGGCCTGTGCCACGTCCGCAGCTGTGTGCTCCCTGCTCCCCCGGCATCCCGCTGCGCCCCGGGGTGCTGAGGAGGACGACAGCCCCTCGTTGCTCTGACCCGCATTGTGCTCCTCTCTTGCCAGGGACTTTCACAAACCACGTCTCTCACTTCTCACTTCGGAGCTGCCTTGGGAGCAGCTTAGCTCATCATGACTTCTCTCATCACGCTTGGCAGGGAGGGCTAGTGATTTCCAAGCCATGGCTGGCCTGTGGCTGAGCACGTTGTCTAACAAGCACGGCAAGAACGAGCTGTTCAGATTGACTTAGCTGTTAAAGCATGGCACAGACTCCTTTCTCCATCCCACTCACGGCCACCAAGGCAGGAGTGGAGTTCCCAGAAGTGCTCTCTGCCCGTCTTCCGCTGCAAGAGTGTGTGGTGGTGGGTGTGCGCGTGCATCCCGGCTCGTGTCGGTGAGCAGTGCGACTATCGGCTGGCTGGAGTGTGCTGCGGTGTGTTAAACGGGGATAAGTGCAAAGCTAATGTAAGCTTGTGTGTTTGGGGCGTGAACCGTAAGCACTAAACCATGTGGGTGGGTTGAGCAAAGGGTCGTCCCAGAGTTTGTGTTATAAAGTCTGCAACCTTGTGGCATTGTTATATATAAGGCATCGTATGGTGGGGAAAAAAAGAGAGCATTGTAACTTTTCCATGTAAAGCAATCTAACTGGCATTAAACAAGCTGTGAATATATGTCTCTTGGGCTCAATGGGTGCACTTTGCTTTTCCATGGTGAGGCGAGGGGTGCAGCAAATCCCTGGGCACTCTGAGCTGCCCGCCCTGGGTTCAGAGGCCCCGCAGCAGCTGCCCCTGGCTCTAGAGGTACCAGCTCCTGACAAACCTGTGGGTTATTGCTCTGCCTGCCTGCTCACGTTTGCCTTCCTGCTGCTGGACAAGCAGGGAGGCGCAGCCCCAGCCCTCCCTGCCCTGCCCCTGTTCCCCTCAGAGGGGCAGGGGTCCTGCAGAGCACCCCTGTGACAGATCCTGCTGCCCCTGTATGGGTGGGACCCTCGCCTGGGGGAGGAGAAACCCCTGCCCCTTCCCTGGGAGCTGGAGCCCTGGGCTGCTGATTACTACCCACTATCAGTTATGCAGGTGGGCAATGATGAGGTTACAGAGAAGCCCAAGAGTGATCAAAAGGGGCTTCACGGCACTGGGGGGATTGGTTGAAGGATTGGGAGCACAGGTAGCGTTTTCCTCAATCCTGTCAGTGGCTGGGAAGAATACCGAAAGGAACAGGAAAACTCACCTGATTAACACATGGCTCAGAGGCTGGTGCCATTGGTGGAATTTTGGGTTTTTTTGATCATGGGGAGGTTTGCATGGCACTGGGCTTGATGGTGGCAGATGGAGTTCACCTGTCTCAAAGGGCAAAAAGGATTCTTGCTCATGAGTTGGTGGGGCTCATCGAGAGGGCTTTAAACTAAGTTTGAGGGGGGGAAGGGGAATATAGCCAGGCTTACTAGAGAGGAGCCTAGGGGTGGCGTGCCGAGGTTGGGGGTGAAATCGGTAGCCCAGCTCAAGTGCATCTACACTAATGCACGCAGCATGGGCCACAGACAGGAGGAGCTGGAAGCCATCGCACAGCGGGATGGCTCTGACTTAGTCGCCATCACAGAGACATGGCGGGATGACTTTTACAACTGGAGCACTGCGATGGGTGGCTGTAAGCTCTTCAGAAGGGATAGGCAAGGCAGGAGAGGCGGTGGGGTGGCTCTGTATGTTAGGGAGTGTTTTGATTGCATAGAGCTTAGCGATTGTGATGATAAGATCGAGTGCTTATGGGTAAGGACGAGGGGGAAGGCCAACAAGGCAGATATCCTGCTGGGGGTCTGTTATAGACCCCCCAACCAGGATGAAGAGGTAGAGGAAGCGTTTTACAAGCAGCTGGCGGAAGTATCACCATCGGTTGCCCTTGTTCTGGTGGGGGACTTCAGTCTACCACGTCTGCTGGAAATACAACACGGCAGAGAAGAAACAGTCTAGGAGGTTCCTGGAGTGTGCGGAAGATAACTTCCTGACGCAGCTGGTCAGTGAGCCTGCCAGGGGAGGTGCCTCGCTTGACCTGCCGTTCACAAATAGAGAAGGTCTGGTGGGAGACGAGGTGGTTGGAGGCCGTCCTGGGCTTAGTGACCATGATATGACTGAGTTCTCAATTCATGGCGGAGTAAGAAGGGGGGTCAGCAGAACCACTACCATGGACTTCCAGAAGGCAGACTTTGGCCTGTTCAGGGCACTGGTTGGGAGAGTCCCTTGGGAGGAAGTTCTGAAGGGCAGAGGAGTCCAGCAAGGCTGGGCTTTCTTTAAGAGGAAGTCTTAAAGTCGCAGGAGCAGGCTGTCCCCACGTGCCGCAAGATGAACCAGCGGGGAAGATGACCGTCCTGGCTGAACCAGGAGCTTTTGCTGACACTCAGAGAAAAAAGGAGAGTTTACCACTTTTGGAGGAAGGGGCAGGCATCTCAAGAAGAGTACAGAGACCTCGTTAGGTCTTGCAGAGAAAAAATCAGACAAGCAAAAGCCCAGCTAGAACTCAACCTGGCCACTGTTGTAAGGGATAACAAAAAATGCTCTATGAATACATTAAAAACAAGAAGAGAACCAAAGAGAAATCTCCATCCTCTATTGGATGTGGAAGGGAACGCTGCCACTGAGGAGGAGAAAGCTGAAGTACTTAATGCCACCTTTGCCTCAGTCTTTAACCATCAGACCAGTTATCCCTGGCGTATTCAGCCCCCTGAGCTGGAAGGCAAGGATGAGGAGCAGAATAAACCCCCCATAATCTAGGAGGAAGCAGTTTATGCCCTGCTGAGCCGCCTGGACACTCATAAGTCTATGGGGCTGGATGGGATTCATCCGAGAGTGCTGAGGGAGCTGGTGGAGGGGCTTGCCAAGCCACTCTCCGTCATTATCAGCAGTCCTGGTGAACAGGGGAGGTCCCAGACGACTGGAGGCTTGCCAGTGTGACACCCATCTACAAGAAGGGCCGGAAGGAGGATCCGGGGAAGTACAGGCCAGTCAGCCTGACCTCGGTACCGGGGAATGTTATGGAGCGTTCATCTTGAGTGAGCTCACCGGGCAAGTGCAGGACAGCCAGGGGATCAGGCCCAGCCAGCGTGGGTTCATGAAAGGCAGGTCCTGCCTGACCAACCTGATCTCCTTCTATGACCAGGTGACCCGCCTGGTGGGTGAGGGAAAGGCTGTGGATGTTGTCTGCCTGGACTTTAGTAAAGCCTTTGACACTGTCTCCCACAGCATCCTCCTAGAGAAGCTGGCTGCTCAGGGCTTGGACAGGTGTACTCTTAGCTGGGTACAAAACTGGCTGGATGGCCGAGCCCAGAGAGTTGTGGTGAATGGAG
Organism: Morus bassanus; assembly: GCA_031468815.1. Classification (NCBI taxonomy): domain Eukaryota; kingdom Metazoa; phylum Chordata; class Aves; order Suliformes; family Sulidae; genus Morus; species Morus bassanus. The sequence continues at coordinate 290,962 of CM062593.1, forward strand.
CTAAACCCAGTTGGCGGCCGGTCACGAGCGGTGTTCCCCAGGGCTCAGTGTTGGGACCGGTCTTGTTTAATATCTTTATCAATGATCTGGACAAGGGGATCGAGTGCACCCTCAGTCAGTTTGCAGATGACACCACATTGGGCAGGAGTGTCGATCTGCTCGAGGGTAGGAAGGCTCTGCAGAGGGATCTGGGCAGGCTGGATCGACGGGCCGAGGTCAATTGTATGGGGTTTAACAAGGCCAAGTGCTGGGTCCTGCCCTTGGGTCACAACAACCCTGTGCAACGTTCCAGGCTTGGGGAAGAGTGGCTGGAAAGCTGCCCTCGGAGAAGGCCCTGGGGGTGCTGGCTGACAGCCGGCTGGACACGAGCCAGCAGCGTGCCCAGGTGGCCAAGGAGGCCAACGGCCTCCTGGCTTGTATCAGCAATAGTGTGGCCAGCAGGAGCAGGGCAGTGATCATGCCCCTGCGGATTGAGCCTCCTCCACTGCCAGCTCTCCATCCACCAGTAAAAGCCACTGGTCCTGCTGCCATCCTGGCCTGTTCCTGGGGAGCGGGGAGGGCGGGGGTTGCAGAGTCGGGGGACTGGTTGGTGCTTGTCCTGTGGCAGCTGGCCTGGCAGGGTGCTGACTACCACAGCCCCCCACATCCTGCCTGGGGTCGGGGAGCTCACAGCCTCTGTCCGCTTGTCCCAAGGAATAAGGCTGCTGTGTGTCCTCAGGGAAGGTGCAACATGGGCCCACCCCAGCCCAGAGCATCCCCAGAGGGGTCACATCTTTATTAATAAAATAGTCCATCCCTTGGTCCTTACCAGGCCCCCGGCCCCCGCCTGCCACCCCCTGGGTGGGTGCCTGACCCCAGCCAGCCCCTCTGTACTTCTCTTTGCCCCCTTGGAGCTGCCTGCGTTCCTCCTGCTGCTGCTCACGGTGGGGAGGCATGGTGGGAGGGAGACGGAGCCCCACAGCCAACATGGGCTCCACAGCCACGTTGCAGGGGCTAGAAGGCACATGGTGATGGAGCCCTGAGCTCAGAGCAGCCCCTGAGCCCATCCCCACAGCTGGGGCCAAGGCTGGGGCCCTGGTGGGGGCTGGGTCCTTGCTAGCCTCATATCTTCTTGTACCTGGTGGGGGAGGCTGAGTGGGAGAGGGCCCTTCTGTGCTGGGGACAGAGGGGCCCCCAACCCCTGCCACTCACTGGTGTGACACGTTGAGGTCTGGCCAAGCCCCCACAGCTGCCAGCTGCTGCTCCAGCTCCATGATGCGCAGACCAATGTACACCAGGAACAGCAGCAGGGCTACCATCCTGGGGGGACAGGCCAGTGTCACAGCCGAGCAGAGGGACAGGGCAGGAACAGCACAGGCCACTGTGGGTGCCCAAAGGGGAGCGGGGGAACCCCAGGCTGCCAGTGCCACACTGGAGAGCCTGGCTGTGCTGGGATGCAGCAGGGATGGGCACCCAGGGGTGTCCTAAAGCCCCAAGGTGTGTGAGCAGATTCCCAGGGACTCACAGCAGCAGGTAGGTGAGGATGATGGTGTTGAGAGGGCTCAGCTGTGCAGTCCAGGCCCATAGCACGGTGCTGGGTCCCCCTGCCAGGATGAGGCAGTGTCAGTGCCCCAGGGCTGCTGAAAGCCTCAGCCTGGCATCTGTGGTCAGATCTGCCCAGTGCCAGGGGCTGGCCCTGGGGTCAAGTCCCAGCAGCATCCCCCTCACCAGGGCCCCCGACCCACCCCAGAGCCCACATGGTTTTGCCAAGGGCACCTGCTCACCGCTGCTCAGAGCCAGCGCCACTGTCTCTTCATCCTCCTCCTCTGCTTGCCTTGGCGCCGGGCTCGGCCCATCTGCATGCAACCGGGAGATATTTGATGAGTGCCCCAGGACCAGGAAGGGGACTGGGGGGTCCTGGAGACCCAGCTGGGGCACACTGGGCCATGAGGAGCTGATCCTGCGCTCCCCGGTGCTGCAGGAGATGCTGTTTAGGTGGCTGAGGGCTGCGCAGTCCCTCCTGGACCGTGCATGGCTGGGGACAGGGAGCAGAGCCGAGAGCTCCCAGTGGAGCAGAAATGTGGGTGAGGACACGTGCGCTTGCACAAGCAGGGCTGCGAGAGCGCGAGGGGCCATGGGCTGTGGGGCAGGCACTCACCCAGCAGCTCCTGGAGGCTGTCGGTCTCTGGAGTGCTCTGTTCCAGGTCCGACTGGCTTGAGGTCTGAAAGAGGACATGCTCCAGTCGTGCTGCACGTCCCCAAGGCACTGGCCCCACAGCCATGGGGACACGGGTGGGACCCGACGGGACTCGTGCCAGCCCCGAGGAGGGAGCCCTGTGGGTCCGGGGTTTTGCGCTGCCCCAGGCTGGGGCTTTTCAACTCCACACATTTCCCCTCAAGAGCCTTCCCAGGAAGGTGGGGGACAGGCGCCCCACAGCGTGGGCTGCTGCCACCACATCCATCCCCGTCCCAGCCCAGGGGCCGCAGCTGCGCCTCCCTCTGCCAAAATCCTCCTGCCAACCATTTCCCGGCCTTACCAAAGGCTTTCTAAGGATTTCCTCGTTGCTCAGAGAGGCCACAGGCCTCCAGCCTTTGTTCTGGACAAGGAGAGATGAAGGGGGGTGTCAGCGGGGTGCTGGCCACACCCACGGACCTGCAATAGCGGGGACAGAGCCCCATGTGCCTGGCCCCTGTTTCAGGCGCAGTGCATACCTGCAGGTGTTTGCAGACCGACTTCAGGAGCTGGTATGTGGCTTCTCGCCGGCGCAGCAACACGAAGAGGAACTGCCAGGGAGCAGGAAAAGGATTTGTGCCAGAGCCGCTCCCTCAGTCACGGCCCAGAGCCCGCCGGCCACAGGGAGCACGATACCCCAGACAGCCCTGGGCTGAGGTGCCCCCAGCACCCTCCCCTTCCCCTCTCTCACCTTCTCCCCCTCAGTCGTGTGGATGCTGAGCGCGTTGGGCACCAGAAGCACCGTGTTGGTCTTCTTGATGGCCAAGATGGAGGTGACGGGGACCACCACCTGCACAGGGGGGCCAGGCAGTGGCACCGTGCCCCTGGCTGCTGCCTGTGCCCCCCACCAGAGCTGCCAGCCCCGTGCCCCTCCCCAGCCCACCTTGATGTCCTTGAGCAGGAGGCTGGAGTGGAAGCAGACATGGTGGGAGGAGATGTAGAGGCGGCCATGGTAGGGCACCTCTCTCTGCCAGGCGCAGGAGAAGCAGGCCAGCAGTGCTTCCCGCTCGGCGAGCTCCCCGAAGGCTTTGTGGTAGCTGGCAGCACGCTTGCTCAGCTGTGGGGGAGGCCGGGGCATGGTGCGGTGCTTGGGGCAGATCCCTGGCACCACGGGCGACCTGCAGCCCCCCCCCCCGCTCCGTTGCCACCTTTGCCACACCACCAGGCTGGGCCCTCCCTTGGCATCAGCCCTGCAGAGACCATCCTGCCGGGACCGCGGCGCTGGGGCTGGGGTTCCCCCCTCCCAGGCCCCAGTGCCCCAAGACTCACCGACGGGGACTGGTGTCCCTGCCCGCCCGTGGGCACCGTAGCCTGCTCTGTCTCCTCGCAGAAGGAGGGGTCACAGGTTTTGGATCTGGCAGGAAGCAGCAGGCAGGGGTGAGCCGTGGGGCTGCCTGCAGACCCGGCTGCGCACACGTGTGGGCACCGTGCCCTCTCACCCAGGTGAGAGCACCCAGGGCGCGTGGCCATGCCGGACTGGTGGGATGTGAGGGCTGGGGTGGAGGCACATGTCCCTGGCAAGGTGCAGCACCCACCTGGCAAGCGGGGGGTGCCCCAGCCAGGTGCCCACGCTGCCCCTCTCTTCCAAGCTCTGCCACTGCTTCTCCAGCACCCCCCTTCCGCTCCTCCTCAGCCTCCCCCGCATGAAGAACAAGTCGGACACGCACCTGGGGGAGCGGGGTCAGGTTAGGGGGGACCACAGTGCTGTCACCAGCCAGTCCGTCCCCCAGAGGGGTCATGGGGACAGGGTTCAGTCCCTGCCGGACCCAGGAGAGCAAAGCCCACCCGGTCGCACAAGCACGTCTCCCACCCCATGGTGGCACGCCGCCAGCTGCGGGTGCAGGGGGCTCCCGTTATCTGGCTGCTCAGCAGCCCCCAGTGCCCCCACTGGCGCTCAGGGCCCACGTGAGGTGCACGACCCCCCATCACAGCATCTCCACGGGGAGAGGCAGCAGGCTGGAGGCACTGTGGCTCTGCCAGACCCCTGCCCGCCCCCGTGACTCAGTTTCCCCAGCAGCACAGCCCTGCCTGGCTGCGGGGAGAGCCAAGCAGCCCATGGGCAGCAGCGGGGCAGCGGTTAGTCCCTGCCTGCTGCCCTGCAGCCCCAGAGGGAGCGGCACAATTGCCATCACACCAGCCAGCTCCGGGAAAAGCCACACCTCTGTCCTCACGACCTCCTGGGCGTGTGGGCCCCAAACCCAGCGCCAGGAGCCACCTGGACCCTGTCCCGCCAGCCCGCACCCTGCCCCGGCGGGAGGGACGACGTGTGCCGAGATGGACGCCGGGTCCCCCAGGAGCGTCCGGGCCAGCTCCGCTCCCTGCTTGCGGGCGGGGGCCGATGGCGCCTGGGTCCCTCCCTGCACTCCAAGCGAGGGTGCATGGCCAGGCGGGCTCTGGAGGGGATGGGAAGACGGCTCTGCTGCCAGATCCACCTGCGGGCAGCAGAGCACCCTTGCCGGGGCAGCTCCTGCCCACCCCACGTGGTACCTGGTGGTGGGCACAGCCAAGCTCTCCTGTCCTGTCCCGTCCGGCCTGCGCTGCAGCCCCGCACGTGTCCTGCTCCTGCTCCCGCTCCTTCCAGAGCTGTCCCCAGCCCGCAGCTGCCTCCTCCTCTTCCTCCAGCTGGCGAAGAAGGGCAGGCAGGCGGGGCCGGGACCAGCCACAGCAGGTTTGCAGGGAGGCGTCAGAGCAAATACCAGCCCAGGGCTGGCTGGGTGGGAGCCCATGCTTCCGAGCCCAGGGCACCTGGGGGGCTGCAAAGGGGTGAACGGGCATCACCACCGCCACCCCCGCACAGCCGGGGGAGAGCTGCACTCCCCGGCTCCAGGTGGGATGCAGGAAGCCATCCCACCACCATGCCCATCTCGCTGGGCCCGCAGGCCTGGGGGGCTTCCACACGGGCAGTCCCTCAGAAGTGCCACAGGGTGAAGCCGGCACCAGCCCACGTGTCCCCCGGCAGTGGAAACCCCATGGGGAAGCCTGAGAGGTGGAAAGGGGCACTGAGCATCCTCGCCCCAAACCTGCCCAGCCTGGGGGGGTCCCCGGCCAGGGCTCTCTGCATCCTCTGGAGCAGCGTGGTACAGGGCCCTGACCAGGAAAGGGGTTAGAAAACACCCCCGGGTGTGACTGTGGTGAGCAGAGCTGCCAGTCCAGGGCCACCTGCCTGCGCTGCCCTGAGCTGGGGCTGCGAAGCACCCGAACGAACACCCAGTGGGTGAAAGTGTGCTGCTCTGCAGGCACCGCTGTGACCACAGCCCTCGGGGGGGTGGGGGGTGGTTCAGCTGTCCCCAAAACAATCTGCAAATGCGTCCCCCTCCCAGGCAAAGCTGACAGCTGCAGCAGCACACCCCACAATCCGATGGGCACTCCACGGTATCACCCACCCGGTGCCCGCTCCCCACCTCCAGCCCTGCGAGCAGAGGCTCCCTTGCGCCCGGTCCCCTCCCCGGGCAGCACTGCTGGGCAGGTTTGGCCACCAGCCCCCCCGGGGGTCTCTGCTGCAGGGCAAAAGGTGGCCCCCAGAGCCCGAGCCCCAGCGCAGGCAGAGTGCTGAGAAAAATGGGGAGGGGGTGAGACCGGGCTGGGGGGGCGGAGCAGAGCCGAGGGTCCATGGGGCCGGTTGGGGAGGGGCTCTCACCCTCCCCGCGGGGTGCTGGGGCATGAGCCAAGGCCGCCCGGCCCCAGCCCTGGCCCCCGCCCAGACTCAGGCCTTGCTCTCTGCTAAAGCTTTTCCCACAGCCCCGGCTGGCTGTGGGTAACAGCTGTAAGCCCCATGTACAGCCCGGCACGGGCTGACAGCACAGTGTGGGGTTCTGCAGCCCCCACACCCCAGCTCTGTTCCCCCAGGACCCAGCTCCGTGCCCCCCTGCGCTCTGGGCATACACGGTGTGTCACCAATTGCACTTGTCCACACCCCCCGTGACACCCACTCGGCCCCTTCCTCACACGCACGTGCAACACACAAACCACTCACCGGTCTCACACACACATCATCACACACACCTACCACTTACACCACCTCACCCAAACACCCCCACCCCCAACACGCACACACACGAGCCCCCATCGCTCACCGCAGGGGCCCCCCGCCCATATGCCCGGCCCGCAGAGGCCCACCCCGGGCGCACACATCATGCACACGTGTGTGCAAGCACCCAGGACATACACCCCCCCGCCCACATGCCCACACCCCATACACGTGCAGGCCCACGCTCACATGCCTGCAGCAGCTCTCGCCCCCCTGCAGCGCACACCCGTGCCTGAGCAGACGCGCCACGCGTGGGCACACACGCGCACGACCCACGCTGCCAGGAGGTCAGGCAGGGCAGGGGGCTCAGGGGGGCGCAGGGTGGCACCGGGACCCCCGGCGAGGCACACGGCTCCGCGGGGCTGGCTGCGCCCCGGGGTGCCAGCGCTGTCCCCCAGCCTGGGCACCTCGCAGTGCGGCACGGCCAGGGCCCCCACCGCCCCCGCAGCCTGCCGGGTCGGGGTGGCCTCGCTTCTCAGCTCCGGCCCACCCAAGGGGCTAAGGAAGGTGCCGCCAGGCAGCGGCACTCGCCTGGCCGCGGTGTCCCGGCCCCACGGCCCCTTCGTGCCCGGGTGACACTCACGGTCACCCGGCCACCGCCCGGGCGCAGAGCCCTCCCGGCGGGGCAGGGGCAAGGCGCCTCGCTCCTCATGTCCCCCCAGCCAAGGGCTTATGGCAGACGGGCGATAACCCGCGCCCAGGCAGCAGCGGCATCGGCCCCGTCCCCTCCCGCCGGCAGGCCGCGGGGGCCAGCGGCGCCGGGCCCCGGGGGCGCGGGCCCGGGACACCCCGCGCTGCGCTGGGACGGCTCCGTGACGGCGGCCGCTGAGCCGCCCGCAGCTGCCGCAGCCCGGCCTTTGCCCTGGGCTCCCGGTTTCACTTGAGCGGGGCCGGGAGCGGCCTGGCCCCACAGCCCGGGCCCGGCGCGGCCCTCCCTGCCGCAGCGCCCCGGCGGCACCGAGCGGGCCCAGGCCGGGCCGATAGCGCGGGAGCGGGCCGGGGAGCCCACCGGTCCCGCGGCACAGGGCCCGCTGAGGCAAGGAGAACCCCCATTGGCTACCCTGCCCCAGGAGGCGGGACACCCGCACAGGAACCAATCATTAGGCTCCAGCGCTGCTGCGCGGCAGCCATTTTGTTTGCGGGCGCAGCCGCCATCGTTGTTGAGGGTGGCCATCTTGCGGGCCTCCCTCCCTCCCTCCCTCCGCGGGACTCACCCGCCATTTCCCCCGGACCGGAGGGGAGCATTCCCTCCTCTCCGTGGAGGAATAAAGCAGAAAAGGCGGAGCACCGTTGGGTCAAAACCCCAAGAGCCCTTGTACGCGCCCCAAACCACTTACCGTGCTCCTGCCCCCGCAGCCATGGGTCGTCCCCCCCGCAGGAGCAGAGCCCAGGCCCTGAGGGTCCTGCCTGAGCGGGGAAGGGCCCAGGGAAGACACCAAGGGCGTTTATCCACGGTTAGAGGTGCTTTGTTGTTTTTTTTTTTTTTTTCTTCTCCTTTTTCTCCTCCTTTAAAAAGTGCCGTTTGTACATACTGACCTTACAAAAGCAGGTTAAAACCCAGGGCCGGGTGCCTGTCCCCTGCGCTGGGGCCGACCCCCGCAGCCAGGACCAGGGCCTTCTAGTGTTACACTTGTGCAAGCACAGGGCGACATACTTCACGAGTCCCCAGGCAGGGCACGGGGGTGTGTGGGGGGAACACGAGTCCAGTGCAAGGTGACAGACAGGGCAGGGGCCAACGGCCCCCCGCGCCCAGCACCCCTGTCCCAGTGCCATCCCCGGCCGCGGGGTCCCTTGGGCAGAGCTCAGCAGCGTGGACACCACAGTGGCCAAGGACATGGGCCCTGCTCAGTTCACAGTGCTACTCCGGATCCTTTCCTCCATGCTCTCCGTCCCGCTGTAGGGGGTCCCTGCTCTGCTCAGTCCCTGCAGGCAGACAGCATCTGTGGGGACGGGAGGGAAGGGACAGGTTAGGAGCCATTGCAGCTGCTGGGATGACACACCACGTGCTGGCCTGGACCTTCTGGAGTCTCCTGCCACTGGCATGAGGGGCCCTAGTACATCCCCAAGGCAGCATGGGGAGGTCTGTCCTCTCCCCAGAGCAAGACGCAAGCACCCAGCTGGGCAGAGGCAGCTGCTGAGCTGGCACCGAGCACAGGTGCCTGGGTTGCTGGCCTGGCAAGGGGCACCCCCATCCCCATCCCCTGCTCTGTATTTGGCTACCAGCATGTGGAGCAGGCTCTGCCACCCCTCGGTGACCCACAGGGTGCCAGGGTCAGCACAGCCACTGCAGGGTCAGGCAGGGGTGGATCCTGCCCTCCAGGAGGGCACAGCAAGCAGGCGCAGCCCCCAGCTCCGGGGCCAGGAGCAGCAGAAGCGGGAGGTGGCCCTGCCCCGTGTGCCTACCATGAGGGTCCCCCCGTGGGCAGAGCTGCAAGCGTCCCCGCAGCCAGCCCTGCCACGGCACCTCCCGCCAGGACAGGGCTCCCGCCGCCTCCCCGCAGCCGGGGCCATCTGGAAAGACACTTTTGCTTTAGCCCAGGCTGGCACAGGACATGGGGCTCCCAGTGCCCCCAGCCACATGCCTGCCCCTCCCCAGTGCTCCCAGCCCCACTCACGGTAGCGGACACGGATGGGCCAGACCATGATGCAGCACAGAGAGGCGATGGCAGCAATGGCAATGCCTCCGGTGACCAACACCATCACCCAGTGGTAGAAGCTGATGCAGGCAGGGCAGCAGAGCTCAGTCCTGAAGGGAGAAGGCAGGGACATGGCTTAGTGGCCAGGACTGGAGCCTGGCCCATTGCTGCCGACAGTGGTCCCACATCCTCAGTGTCAGGACCAGTTCACACTGGGATGTGAGGGGAAGGTCGAGGGCAAGGACAGAGGGCAGCACCCGCCAAGAACCCCAGCCCTTTGTGCATCCCGGAGATGCAGCCCTTGCCTAGGGCCAGAAGAGAAGTCGAGGAAGGATTTAAGACAAATCAGAGTTGGTTTCCACCCGTGTCTCTTGCTATGATCCAGGGATATTTGCTGCCTGGCCCCCAGGTGATGTGGTGGGAGCTACCACTGGGAGGGTTCCCACCCTGCATGGAAGCTTACGGGCACGGGTGCAGGTTCTGGATCACCATCACAGCCAGGCCGTTGGCCATCTTGTCCGTGAAGCTCATGGCGCCATATACGAATGCCCCGCTGTGCTGCAAGGGGAGAGTAAACCTCGTCGGCCGCTGCGCTGAGGCCAGCCCCGCCACGCAGCCCAGCGGGCGCCGGCAGCGAGAGCCTTGTGCCCTCTCATGGGCAGAGCCCATATTACAGCAGAGCCCAGGCACAGGGGACAGGGCTGCCCGCACCCCCACAGCGGAGCCCCTCACAGGGGTCTCCGTCCCCCCGATCCGATCATCCCCCCCGATCATGCACCAGTGACCACCCCAGCCTGCGGGCTCCAAGCCCCGCTGTGACACCCCTGTCCATCCTGGCCAGGAGGAGCAGACGTACCGTATTGGTGCCGATGAGGTCTGCTGTCATGGAGAGGGAGGTGACCAGGATAGTGGCAGAGCCAGCCCCAAGCAGCACAGCCGCCCCATAGATCTCCACTCCCATCTGCCTAGCCAGGGTCACCCAGGAGGCAAAGGCCAAGATTATCAGGATGCCCACGAAGTAGGTCAGCTGCTCCAGGCCAGCGTGAGGACAGAGGGAGAAGGGAGAGCTCAGACCCCGGCTCAGCTGACACCCAGCAAGGCAAGGGTGAGTGGGGAGGGCACGGGGGACAGCCCTGGCTCTCTCCCAGCTGATTTTAAACAAGGAGCCCCCAAAGAGCAAGAGTCTTGCAATGGTCCAGGCTGTTCTACAGCATTGGCCGCAGCCTAAGAGCCAAGCCCGCAGCAGAACCGTAGGCAGGGTGCCTGTGTAGGGCATGGGGACACCCAACTGGTAGGAGAGGTAGGGGCTTACTAGGGGACGGTGCTTGCTACAGTGCGGAGGGGGATGCACTGGAGGGGCAGCCCCCTCCTGCTGGCCCTGCAGACCCCCACACCCCACGCCTGCCCAAGGTGGCTCAGCCAAACCCTTCTTCTGCCTCTTGTGGGCACCACGGGGCTCTCCCAGCCCAGTCAAGGCTGGACAGGACAGGCTGACTCTGGACCAGCATCACTTTCCCCAGCCTCAGAGATGTGCAGGATAGGCCCATGCCCCCTCACCCTGCCCACCACCCACACTGTCCCGGCAGGACCCACACTGCAGCAGGGGGTCGTCGGCAGAGGATGAACGAGGGATCCCCGCTCTCCAGCCAGGCTCAGGTGTGCTGACTGCTCTGCTCACTTGTGCAGTCAGGATCTGGCCCCTGGGCCTCTCCTTGGGTCTAACTCAAACCTCAGCAGGCTCCCAGGACTCACATTTCGACCTATCCACTTATTCACAGGCTTCATAAGGAAGGAGGAGAGGAATCCACTGACGTACATCACCAGGGGTATGGTGGCGATGTATTTCTGCAAGAGACAAGGACAGGGAGATGAGCTCCAGATCAACAGCACAAGACCCCTGCCCACACGACCCTGACACGCGGGCAGGGACCTGCCCTGCTCCCACCTTGGGCAGCAGCAGCGAGTTGGTCAGGTACATGGCGATGTACGTCTGGGACAGGTTGACGATGAGCCGGGTGGACATGTAGAGCACTGCAACCTGTGAGGGGACAGAGACAGGGCAGCACTGCTCCGCCTGTGCAAACTGGAGGTAGGGAAGGCTGGCACCTTCCATGCCCAACCCTCTCATGGCACAGATGCCCACTGAGAAGCGGCAGCCCCCCGATGTGGTAGGTGGGTGCCCAGTACAGCCCATCTCTCCATCCTCACCCGCACCAGGAGCACATCCCACTGCCAGAGGATGCCCACACAGCACTCAGGTGGGTCAGCAGCCCAGGACAGGCACCGCAAGCCCTGCCCACAGCCGTACCTGGTAGAAGGCAGGCTCCAGCAGCCAGTCTTTCCAGATCAGCAGTGGGTGCGGGGGGCTCATAGGCTCCTTCTGCAGCAGGGGTGTGCTCTCCTCCAGCTGGGGCAGCGAGCCCGGCGGGTATGGCTTCTCTTTGGTGCCCAGGTGGAAGATGAGGGAGAACACAGCCCCCAGCCCCACCACAATGAGGGACAGGTTCTGCATGAGGCAGACAGGGTGAGCATAGCAGGGGGTGCCCTTTGCCTGCCCATCATCTACCCCCCAGCAGCCTGGTGGATAAAGAGGAGTTCCCAAAAACCCAGGGAGAGCTCAGTGGGGTCCCTGTCCAGTGCTGTAGGTGAGATTTCAGGGCAGTGCTATTTTGCTCCCTCCAGTACCTCCCCCGTTGAGCCACATCCTACCCAGGGAAGAGAGGACCCCAGACTGAGCCCTGCCACGTACCCGAAATATAGGGACATCCTGGATGCCTAGGTGCTCTGTGCGGTCAGGCTGGTCCACCTGGAAGTTCAGCAGGAGCCAGGCCAGGCCATACACAGTGATATTGGCCATGACGGTAAAGGCATACCTGGGGGGAGACAGCACCTCAGGGTGATGCAGAGAGACAAGCACATCTCCAGGCATGGTGGGGACACCTCAGCCCAAGGCTGCCCTCCAAGCCAGGCATGCTACAGCCAGCTTTGCACCCTAGTGTCATTGCGGAGGTGACAGCTCCAAGAGCATGCAGCATCTGGCCAGGCATCAGCCTTACTGGTGTACCTTCCAGCATGCTCAGTCCAAGCCTCGGGGCACAACTGGGAGGAAACCAAGATCCCTCTGGATCAGCCTGTCCACCCTCCAGCCACGGCTCACCTCTGCCCCAAGGATGTCCCGAGCTGCCCAACCCGGTGCCCCCAGAGCTGGACCCCTTGGCCCCAGGGTTACCCCAGCACTGCCCCACACCCTCCCTGCCTGGCTGCACTGCAGTCCCCACTCGCCTGCCAGAAGGGGAACTTCCTCCCACCGGGGCAGATAACCAAGCCCTGCTCCATCTGATAAACACTCCTTCCCACAGCCTGATCCTGCCAGATAAGCGGCACTGAGCCGGGCTCTGCACACAGAGCTGCGTGCCCTGCCCAGCCTGGCCCTGGGGCCATCGCTACCTGTGGGAAAGCTGCACAGGGCCATGCCCAGCTCTTCCTGGGGGCATCTGGGGTGGGGGTCTATTCCTCCCCTGTAAGCATCACCATCCAGTCCCAAAGGAGAAGTGCCCCACGGGCTGTGTCACCAACAGCCCTGGCATCAGGACATTCCCTCCTGGCACCAAAGAGTTTGAGCCACCAACCCAGAAGACCAGTGTCACTTGGACACATCCTGCAGGACACCCACACGGCCCAGTCCTGGTCCTGCTGTACCGAGGGCTCAAGTGTGCCATGGCACACAGGGGACATCAGACCCATGGCACCCAGGGGACCTCTTGTCACACAAGTGATGGGACCCAGCGCAGGCAGGGCTGATCCCCCGGGTTCAGGGGACACCTAGGTCTGGGCATGCTCACCTGAAAGCTGTGAGCTCCACCTTCTCATGGTCACTGGTCACCAGCTCAGGGATGAGGGACAGGTGGGAGATCTGTGTGGCTGCCCAGCCGAATTGGAAGATGATGATGAAGGGGAGGTAGTAGATGAAGGCTGCCCACTGCGGCGTGTTCTCCTTGCAACCCAGGCAGGGGTTGAAGATGAAGGGAAAGGACACGAGGACGCAGGTGGTGCCTGGAAAGAGAGTGGAGTGGTGAGAGGCTGCAAGCCCTGTTTCCCTGGGACCCCAACAGTCCCAGCCAGCTCAGACACAGACAGACAGACACAGCCAGCCCTCTGCTAGGACAGGTCCTACCCCACAGGGCTGGGGAGGGAGGTGGGCCCCTTCCCCAGGAGGTGAGACACATGGAGCCCCAGACCACCCCCTCATCCCGTCCTGCACAGGGTCATGTCCTTCCCTCTTGTACCCAGTGGCAAGACAGACAGGCAGACACTTGCCAGCAGACTTTTCCCCAGTTAAGTTCCCCCCACAAAGTGCAGCAACATCTCACACCCACTATGTCCCCCTCAAAAAGCCAGAGGACAGACCCTCACGCTGTCATGACACACAGCTACCAAGCGCTTCTCTCCCCATCTCCAGCCTGCAGATAACCAGCCTCAAGGACACACACCGCCCTGCCACCTGCCCAAGCATGATAAGGCACCCTGAGGGCCAGGAGGGCTCCGGGCTGTCCCGCGGGTGCAGGGCCAGCCCATCTGTCCCCTTGTCCCTTCTCCTGTGGGGCTGGCAAAGGGAGCCACACTCCCTCCATGCTTGCAGAAGTCACCTGCAGAGAGCGATGGCCAGGGACACCTCCAGTGCGACGGGGGAGGCAAGAGCAGATCTGCCCCGCACACTGGGCTCTGAGCCATGGGAAAGTCCTAGCTGAGTCAGGGACAGCAGAGCCAGGCTCCTCCCTCTGCTGCAGCGTGACAGCGTGGGGACGCCTGCGTGGAGGAGCAGGCAGGGACAGGCTGGCGTATCCCTCCCCTTTCACAAGGTTACGGAGCAAATCTGCTGAGATGCTCCGCTGCTCCCGAGGCCCAGGCGCTGATGCCAAGACAGCCGCGTCCCCTGTCCCCAGCTTCACCGGCCGCTGCCAAAGAGCCGTGGGAACTTGTCCCTGTAGCTGAGGGGGACCCGCAGCTGCTTTGCCAGGTCCCCAAGGTCCTCTCTCCAGGGAACTTTGCAAGATCCTCTTCATGAATGACTTCTCCTCCCCATCACTTCCACGTGGCACAGCCACCCCAGCTGCTGCAGGGCCAGGGCAAAGCGGTTCTCCCTGCGCAGAGGGCAGGCACCAACAATCCCAGCACGGCTCAGATCCATCCTGAGCAAGGACCCCGGCAGGGTGCTAGCTGCTGCCCTGCACCAGCTCGCAGCCAGCTCTGGAGCTCCAGGAGCTCCCCTGAGGACAGGGGACCTCGATACACCACGGTGTCTCTGCCCCAGAGAAGCCACCGGGATGGGAAGGGTCCAAGAAGGTTCAAACCAGACCAGACCTCCTCTGTTCCCTGTTACAGGGCTGTTGGTTTTAACCAAGCCCCGTCTGAAGATCAGGGAGGCTCTTCCCCCTGCCCAGGCCCAGGATCCCGCAGGGTCGGGCTCTGCAGTCCCCTGAGGGCTGCGGAGCGCTGGGGCAGGAGCTGCACTCGCCCATGAGCCATCGCCGCCATCTCGCACATGCAAGAGACTCCTGTCACTCCCTCCTCCTCATGGCCCCCAGGGACAGGCAGTGCCCATCACCAAGGCCACCCCCACGGAGCTGCAGCCTGACACCCGCATATCCCTGGGTCTGCACAAACGAACGTGGCTTCACTGGGAGCCGGAGGGGTCCTGGGGACCACCCACTCTCCCAAGCAGGGCCGTGGGAGCCCCCCAGGACCACCCTGCCCATCCCCACAGCACCCCCAGGCAGGCAGCAGAGGTCCAGACTTTCATCTCCTGGCCCTGTGGGGTAGGATCACGTGCTGCGCGGCACAGGTGCCCCAGGCAGGGAGTTTGGTATAGTGTTGCCAGACTGGCTCAGACAGGCAGCAAACAGCTGCTCATTCTTCCCACCCTGTCGCAGCACGAAGCTGCCCGCAAAAAAAGCCGGCGAACAGGCAGGCCGGCGTGCGGGCAAGCCACCCAGGACCGCCGTCACTGGAGCCCAGCGCCGTGGTGGGGAGATGCCACTGATAGCAACCCGTGGTATCTCCCCCTCCGCCGCCCCAGGCTGCGGTTTCACAGCGTTTCCTCTGATCTGAGCACGAGTTGCCACCAGAGGAGCAGTCCTGCTCCCACGCGAAGCATCTTGCCGCAGCGTGACCAAGTGAGCCAAGAGAGGTACCAGCACAGCCGGTTCCAACAAATTTGCCAGCCCCTCAGTTGCACCGTGGTCAGCCAGGGGAGGCAGCGGGGTAGCCCCGACCTTATAGGAATAACCCATGCTCCAGCCTGGGAAACGCAGCCTCCATCCATGCCTCCAGCCTCCACCCATGCTACCGAAGCAGGCAGGGCCGGGCAGGGTGCTCTGCTCCCCACGGCCGGGGCAGCTGCAGCCCCTGTGGCAAGATGTGATTCAGGACTTCCCCTTCGGTGCATGCTAAGCAGCACCCAGCTGGAACGGACCTGCCCAGGGAGGGGGGGTGAAGCCCAGCTCCAGCCACTTCCCTAAATCTAGGGCACAGATCTAGCTGACACCACAGCAGCGAGTGAAGCTGCCTCCCCCAACACCCTCCCTGACTCGCCAAGCAAAACTGGGGAGATCAGCCACCTTATCAGGCTATCGTTTGGTTGCATGAAGTGGTTGGCCGAGATAAATTCGGGATCAAGATAAGAGCACCCACACTACAACTGTCCTCTCTCCGTGTGGGTCCGCTCTGGGCCAGCCGGCGCTCAGGCGTTACCGTGCCGTTACTGGGAGGAGGAAGCATCGAGGGTCTTTATCTCTGGCTGTCAGTGGATGTTTCTTCACACTAATTGCCCCATTCCCCATCACCAGATCAGCAGGGATGGGGCAGGCTCAGTTCCAGTCACAGCACCGAGGACCCTTCTCCAGGTCACGCTGTCCCGGACAGAGGAGTCCCCACCAGCCCCGGCACTTCATTGCACTTTTTGACCCCAGGGCATGATGCAAGACGAGCGCCTGCTAATAATTCACACCAAGCTGGTGCCTCCTCCACATCCCCACAGGGCCCTTGCTCACCAGGCACCGGCCGCAAACGCAGCACGTGGGGTGCCCAGCCTTGGTGTGGTCAAGGGCCCCGCGCCCCAGGGTCACCTGTGGGGACAAACAAGAGCTGCCTGCCACAGGCAAGTCCCAGGTAAACACCCAGGCTCCTGGGAAAGCCCAGATTTTGCTGTCGGTCTCGTTTTTGCTGTAGCATCGACCAGCTAAGCACACAGCTCTCACCCCGACTCAAGGCCACTCCCATGCAGGGACACCCCACAGTCCCCTGCGTCCCCACAGGGATGGCCTGAGGGACAGCGGGGACCCCTGGGCTGTGAGCACCCAGGCAGCCCCCACCGCCGTGGCACGGGCCACCGGGATGCAGACAGTGCCCAGGCAGGACGGGGACACTGCGGTGCCCCTTCCCCATCTGGGTTCAGCCATCTGTGCCTGGGGGATCCCGGAGCACCCTGCTGTCCCCCCAAGGGCTCTCCCCTACACATGGAGGACCCCAGTCGCCACCTCACTGCCATGGGCAATGCTGCCCCTCCATATGGGGCACCCCAGAAAGACAACTCCCAGTATACCCCCCTCCACGCAGGGCACCCCAGGCCCATCTTCCTGCACCCAGGGCACTGCCACCCCAGCCCTGATATTGCCTAGGGCTGGTTCGCCCTCCCTAGGACACCCATACAGGCACCCAGGAAAGCCTCCCCAGGGCAGCCCCCCTTCCATGGCGGGGCTGCTCCCTTCCACCGCAGGGCACCCAATTCTGCTCACCGCTGGGGCTGCCCCTCTCCAGCTGGGGGGACCCAGTCCCCACCTCACTGCCACAGGGGCTGTTCCCCCCTCTAGGCAGGGGGCTCTAGGAAGGCTTCCCTGGGGCTGACGCCCACCCCAGAAAGGCTCCTCCAGCATCACCCATCTTCACCCAGGGCACCCTGGATAGGCATCCTCGGTTCCCCCAGCCAAGGCACCCCAGAAAGCGCCTCCCGGGGCCATCCCTCTCCACCCAGGGCACCCCAGAAAGGCTCCCCCGGGGCCACCCATCTTCACCCCGGGCACCCTGGAAAAGCACCCCTGGTCCCCCCCACCCAGGGCACCCCAGAAAGGCTCCCCCGGGGCCACCCATCTTCACCCCGGGCACCCTGGAAAAGCACCCCTGGTCCCCCCCACCCAGGGCACCCCAGAAAGGCTCCCCCAGTGCTCACCCCCAACCCAGAGCAGCCCAGCAAAGCCCCCCCCCAGGACCTCCCCCGCGACCCCTGGCCACCCCAGCACCCACCGGCGAGGTGCCAGGACTTCCTCCGCCCGTAGCGGCCGCAGCCGGCGGCGCGGTCGGCCTCGTAGCCGACGAGCGGCGTGCAGAGCCCGTCGGCCGCCTGCCCGGCCAGCAGCAGGGCGCCGGCCAGGCGGTGGCCGTAGCCCAGCACGGCGTGCAGGTAGAGCAGCAGGTAGGTGAACCACAGCGAGGCGCACAGGTCGTTCAGGAAGTGCCCGGCCGCGAAGCTCAGCCGCGCCCGCAGCGGCAGCCCCGCCGCTCCCGCCGGGGGCTCCGCCATGGCGCGCCGCCGCCGGCCCGCAGCGCCCGCCACACGACGGGACGGGACGGGACGGGACGGGCCGGGCGGGGCGGGGCTGCGGCGCTGCCCGGCCCCGCCGTCCCGGGGCTCCCCCCACCCCACCCCGTGGCTGGCTCTGCCCCCCGCGCCGGGGGGGGATGCTCCGAGCCGAGCCTGCCGGGGCTCCGCACCCCCGAGCCCGGGGGGGCGCCGGCACCCCGCGGCGGGGCGGGGGTGCCTCGGGGGGCGGGGGTCGCCGGGGCTCCTGGTGGTGGGCACTGGAACCGGGGGGGGAGGTACTGGTGTCACTGGGACGCTGGGGTGACTACTGGGGTCCTGGGGACCCCCTGCTTGGGTGGGTACTTGGGTCACTGGGAGCAGTGTGGGGGTACTGAGGTGACTGGGACCCCATCTTGAATAGGTGCTGGGGTGACGAGGACCATTATGGGCAGTACTGGGGTCACTGGGAGCAGTGTGGGGGTACTGGGGTGACCGGGATCCCGTCTTGAGTAGGTGCTGGGCTGACTGGGACCATTATGGGCAGTACTGGGGTCACCGGGAACAGCGTGGGGGTACTGGCATAACTGGAACCTCGCCTTGTGTGGGTACTGGGGTGACTAGGACCATTATGGGCAGTACTGGGGTCACTGGGACTCTGGGTGACTGCTCCTTGGGTGGATACTGGATTCACTGGGATCAGTGTGAGGGTACTAGGGTGACTGGGACCCCATCTTGAGTAGGTACCAGGGTGACTGGGACCAGAATGGGCAGTACTAGGGTCACTGGGAGCAGTGGGAGAGAGTACTGGGGTCACTGGGACCCTGGGGTGACTGCCCCTTGGGTTGATACTGGGTTCATTGGGAGCAGTGTGGAGGTACGGGGTGACTGGGACTCCGAGGTGACCACTGGCATCATGGAGACCCCCAATTGGGTGCATACTGGGGTCATTGGAACCAGTATGGGCAGTACCTGGGGTCACTATGACCAGTATGAGCTGTACTGGGGTCAGTGGGAGCAGTGAGGTGGGGGGTGTCAGGGCCATTGGGACCCCAAGGGTGGGCACTGGGGCCACTGGGAGCAGCTGTGGGGTACTGGGGTTACTGGGAGCAATGGGAGGATACTGGGATCACTGGGACTGGAGGCGCTGGGAGCAGTGAGGGAACACTGGGGCCACCGAACCCCCCCGAGACGCCTTCGGGGCTGCCCGCCCCGGGTGGGCACTGGGGCACCCGCGGCGGGTCGGTTGCGGTGGGCCCCTCCCGCCGTGCCGTTGCCCCTTTAAGGTGCTGCCCTCCCCACAACACGTGCCCGTCCCCACGCCGATTGCTGATTGGCAGGCGGCCTGCCGCGCGCGCCTAACGCAGCCTACGCGCGCGCGCCGAAGCCAGCGTACGCGCGCGCGCCGCGCCGGCCGGCCCCGCCCCTCACTCGCCCCGCCCCCTCTCCGCTGCTTACCTCTGACGTACACCGTTCCAGCCAATCCGCGTTAGGCTGCGCTCTTCACGGCTTGGCGCCAGCGGCCAATCGGAAGGGCCGAGACGGGCTCCTAGTTTACATAATAATAGAGGGGCGTGGCCAGGTGAGGAAGAGCGGCGGAGGGGCGCCGGCGGCGCCGGGGAGGTTGGGGCGGGGGGGCCGGGCCGGGGGACCCCGCGGTGGGGTGCGGGGGGGGGCCCGCCCTGCTGGGGGCCTCGGTGCGGGCGCGGGGGGGCAGTGATGGGGCCCGGGGGGCGGGGCGATGCCTGGGGGTGAGCCCGGGGGGAGGTCAGTGGGGGAGCGGGGGCTGGAGCTCGTGCTGGGGCCCTGTGGGCGGGGGGATGGCGGGGGGCTTCCCCGGGGTCCTGGGCGGGGAGAGCCACCACAGTGGGGACTGGCTGGGGAGGGGGCGCCATTTGGGGGGGGGTGTCAGCGGTGTCCCCGCGGGGGGGGGGAACACCTCTGCGAGGGGGTCTTTGGCGGGGGGGGCGGGGGTGGCAGAGGGCAGGGGCCGCCGAGCCGCCCCGGTGGAGCTCCGGCAGCGCCAGCCCCCCGCGCCCCCCGCGGCTGCCAGCTCTGGCTCTGTCCTTCAGGGGCGCTGACCCGAGCGGTGCTGGCAAGGCCCCCCCGGAGCCATGGCCCACAGCGCCAAGCAGCTGCCTGCCGGGATGCTGTAAGTGCTGCCCCCGCCGCGCTCCGGGACCCCCCTGCGTGCCACGAGCTGCTCCGCGTCACCTTGTCCCATGCCGGGCCCCCTGGTCCTTTGTCCCTTGCTAAAGTGTAGCCGGTCTCGCCTTGCAAGCCTTGGGGGTCCTCTGCGTGTTTTGGGGACCCCTGTCCCCTACTGCGGGCTGCACCGCTCTCCCCTCGCCTGCCTGTTGTGTTCGCCTGCGCTTCCACCTAGGCTTATCAGCCCAGGGCAAAGGGAGACCTGGTGTAAAAGCGACACCTCGTGAGATTGAGACCAGCGAGGTCTCAATTCACGTGGGGTGAGCCGCGTGCTGTCCTCAGCCGGCGTCGACTGCCGTCCCTCCCGCCAGAGGGGCGAGAGCACGGGGGCTGCGGTGCCTCCGGGACAGGCGGATGGGGAAGCGCCTCTGAGGTGGAGGGAGGTGGATGCCAGAGCGAACCGGCCGAGGGAGGCTTAGATAAGAGGAGGAATCTTGCCTGAAATAACTTTACTTTTTAAAGCATCCTTAGGCACGCAAGGAATCCGGATCGTGGAGGGGGGAGGCAGAGATCTGGCATCTGGTGGTGCAGGGTGTTAGCTCATTCCCAGCCCTGGCGGCTGAGCGCGGTGATACTGTATGGGCATCGCGAGGAATATTTCTGTTAGAGCTGATAAAGCCCAAGGCTGGCTGTGCCTCTGTGGAGACTCAGGGATGTTTTTTTCCCCCAGAAGACAGAAGGTGGCTTTGATGTGAGCGTGGGAGTGCAGGGCTGCTGGTCAGGCTCAGACCCCGATGGGAAGAGCTCGTGCCGGGCACCCGCTCCATCCGCATGGACCAGCGCAGTTACAGGCGGTGTCCCCAGGGGCTTACAGAAAGGGCCTCGTCAAATTAATTGCAAGGGTGGCTCGTACGGGTGATAACCTGATAGTGGCGGGTTGGCGCTTCTGAGGGGATTTGGGTTTACACCGGGTGTGTGATGTGACAAACAGATGAGGGAAAGTCTGGAGCGCATCCCGAGTGGGTTGGGATCGGTTTGGCTTTTGGTACACAGCGGCATTTTCTTTCTTTGCTGGGGCTTGTGCTTGGCCCTGTGCTAGTTACCGTGTCTTGTGACTTGGATGAAACCCAAGCAAGCGCCGCTTGCCGCGACGCTTGAGCCCTTCATGGCTCCCCCCATGTGAGGGGCCCGACCTCGCTCTGCCAGCGGATGCGCTCCGATGGAGCAGGAGCTGCGTTGGGGACCAAAGGGTGCAAGCGGGACGGGGGCTCTGCTGTGGGATGGAGCCGGCTGGAGAGGGGACAGGAGAGGCTCGGGGAGCCCCCGGGTGATGCTGCAGTGGGGCTGTGTGTGCTCAGCCGGGCTGGGGGGGCTCTGCTGACCCGGGTGCTGGCCCTGCGTCCTCTGCTGAAGGCAGATGCTGATCTGTAAAGACGAGGCAGCAAGTTGGAGAGTGGAAGTCAGGGCTGCCAGCCCTGTGTTGGAGCCATTCGGTGTGTTTTGGAGGTGGCTCGGTGCGTCTCGGTGACGGCGCAGGCAGCAGGAACCTGACGGAGCGGTTGTGGCTGGAGCGGGTCAAGCCTGCACCAGTGCCCTGCCCTCATCCTCTGCCTTGAGGGTTCTCCTTATCCCCAGCAGCGCTTGTCCAGGGTGTGGGTGATGCTTCCAGGCGGTGCCCCTGGAGCCAGGATCCAAACCCCTGCAACGACTCCTCCCTCGCAGAGGAGGATCAACTGGTTTGTGCCGCTTGGGACTGCTCACTGAGGTGTACGCCGGGCCCTGGTGGCACACAGGGATGTGAACGTCTCTGTTACCTGCCCCCAAGAGCAGCACCGGTGGCTCCTGGCCCCCTTCCAAATGTCACTGAAGGATCCCCGGGTTGTCACTGGACCTTAGGGCAGGTTTTGTGTGCCCAGGACTGCCCTGCTCGCCTGGTGCTGGGCTCTGCTTGAGCCCCATCACTCAATCATGGCCTCCCCTCACAGGGGAACAGGGGCTCCAGGGCTGGTAGCGGGTTTGGGGGTTGTTTGGGTGGGTGGGAGCTGGAGAGTCTGGCGAGTGCAAGGCTACACTGCCAGGGGATGTATTGCCATCAGTCCCGGTGGTTTCCCAGCCCTTTCTGACGGGTACTCTCTGGCTGCAGACATGCCACAGGCAAAGCTCAGCATGGAAACTTCCTGGTGACCATCAAGCAGGAGAAGGGAGAGTCGGCACGGACGAGTGGCGAGAAGCCGCATGGCGAAGAGGAGGTGAGCTCCAGTGCCCGCATCCCTCCCCGCGCAGTCCCTGGGAGCAGGGTCTGTGTTGCCCAACCTGGGGCTGTCCCTCCACTCGCCCTTCAGCAACCCAGGCTCAGCTGGGCAAGCCCATGGCTGTGTGGCCACCGCCCGAGGAAAGGCCCAGACCTTCCCTCAAGGGACAGGAGGCCCGGGCAGGTCTGCAGGCTGCTCCCGTGTCCTGCGGGCATGACGGCATTGTGTGCTGTGATCCATGCTGGGTTGTCTCTTTCCCTTTGCTGGGTGCCAGCCGGTGAAGAAGAGGGGCTGGCCCAAGGGCAAGAAGAGGAAGAAGATCCTTCCCAACGGCCCCAAAGCCCCTGTGACAGGCTACGTGCGGTTCCTGAATGAGAGGCGTGAGCAGATCCGCACGCAGCATCCTGACCTGCCCTTCCCGGAGATCACCAAGATGCTGGGGGCTGAGTGGAGCAAGTTGCAGCTTTCGGAGAAGCAGGTACCAGCCCCCAGGAGAGACCCCCAGGGCTGGGCAGCACGCTCTGGAGCCTGCACCCCAAACCCCTTTGCCTGCTGCAGCTCCACAAAGGGAGCTTGTCCCAGTACTGACGGGCTGGCGAGCACGTGGTGGGCCTCAAGTAGTGGGGAGGGGTCAGCAGCCCCCCGGGGAGCCTGGGGCTGGACCAGGCTGAGGACCCTCTCTGACTGTAGCGGTACCTGGACGAAGCAGAGCGGGAGAAGCAGCAGTACATGAAGGAGCTGCGGGAATACCAGCAGTCAGAGGCCTACAAGATGTGCACAGAGAAGATCCAGGAGAAAAAGATCAAAAAAGGTGAGTTGTGGGAGCAGCAGTTGCCAGCATCGCTGCCAGGATCCGGCCGCGTGCTGCCAGAACCTCTTGAGGGATGCTGGGCTGGCTCCTAGGGGTAACCTCCTTCCCCCTTTCCAGAGGATGCAGGCTCTGCGGCAGTGAACACCCTGCTGAATGGGCACCCGCACAAGGTAAGGCCCTGGCAGGTCTACCTGTGTGGGGAAACTGAGGCATGTGGCACCGCTGGGTTTGGCTTGTGGGAACCAGGCTGGCTGTGGGTTTGGGCACAGGGAGACTCACGGGTTGTGCTTCAAGGCACCAACTTCCTGTTGAAGCCCAGCCTGGAGTGGCAGGAGGCAGAGCATAGCCATCCTCTGCCCATCCTCGCTGCCTGCCCAGGCAGGGCCACCCCTTGCTCTGTCCCCGTGTCTCCTTTCTGCCCAGCCCCAAGGAGATGGGGTCCCCTTCGGTGGGCTCAGCCCTGCCTGATCCGTCCCCTCCCGTCCCCCAGGCTGGCGAGTGCAGCGACACCTTCTCCACCTTTGACGTGCCCATCTTCACGGAGGAGTTCTTGGACCAAAACAAAGGTGAGGGGCTGGGTTGTGAGGTGGGGGCTGCCGGTGCTGCAGCATCTTGCTTGGGGGGCGGCTGCAGCAAGCAATGCCGCTGCCAGAGCAGCCTGCATCCCGTGGGACAGGCTCACGGCTGGCGCTGGGCGCGAGATCCAGGCTGCGAAAGGTCCCTGGCGTGGTTGGATAGAGGGACCAGATCCTGGCTGGAGCCTCAGGATTGGTGATGCTGAGCCTCTCGGAAGAGTTGCAGCTGGGGAAGGGATTGGGTTTGGGATGGCAGGGAGAGTCAGAGGGGCCACCCCTGCTGATGCCATGCGGTCCTGGCAGCCCGGGAGGCTGAGCTGCGGCGCCTGCGGAAGATGAACACGGAGTTTGAGGAGCAGAATGCCATCCTGCAGAAGCACACGGAGAGCATGAACTGTGCCAAGGAGAAGCTGGAGCAGGAGCTGGCTCAGGAGGAGAGGCAGACCCTGGCCTTGCAACAGCAGCTCCAGTCCGTGCGGCAGGCCCTCACTGCCAGCTTCGCCTCCCTCCCCATCCCCGGTGAGTTCGGGGCAGCCCTGAGGACCAGCCTGCTGCTAGGACCTGGTGGCCGTGTGGGGGGGCACTGTTGGGGGTCTGCATGTGGTACAAGTTGGGGCAATGGGGTGGTGAAAAATGCTCATCTGCTGACAGGGTGGGATCCTGGAGCACTTTGGGGGGCTCTCTGGGGAGCCCAGGGACATGACAGCCAGTTAGTTCCCCTATAACAGGGTAGGTCAGGCTGGTCCTCCTCAGGTCCTCCTCTTGAGCCATAGTCACAGCTGCACCCACAAGGCAGAGAATAGCCCAAATCCTTTTGTTCCTGGGCTTGTGTCAGTGCGGGCTGCAGGAAATGGTACCTAGTGTTCAGGGTCCCTTCCCCAGTCACCAGCATGATGGGCAGGGCTGGATGGGGACTTGCTGGCCCTGCTAACTGGGCTGCTGCCTCATAGGCACTGGGGAAACCCCAACACTGAGCACTCTGGACTTCTACATGGCCAAACTGCACAGCGCCATCGAGAGCAATCCACTGCAGCATGAGAAACTGGTGGTGCGCATCAAGGAGATCCTGTCCCGGATAGCCAGGTGAGCTGGGCAGGGCTGGTGGGAGCCAGCGCCCAAGGGCCCTCCTGTCCTGGTGAGCACTGGGACCACTGGGTCAGCCCGTGGTGGGGTGGGTGATGGGAGCCCAGCAGGGAAGGTGTGGGCAGAGAGGGGCTCATGCTCCTCCAGGCAGTTGTGGGAGAGAGAGGCCAACACCCTGTAATTCAGCCTTGCTTTTCTCTCTCTTCAGCGAACACTTGTGAAGAGGTCCAGTCCCTGCCGGAGCCCGGGGCCAGCCGGACCACAGCCCTGTCCCTTGGAGCTCACGCAAGGGACAGTCTCTGCTGGTGGTCCGGCTGCTTCCCGCTCCACCCCATGCACCTCGCTGGAGAAGTGGACTGAGACCCTCCCCAGCCCCAGTGCGGCTGCACCCCGCGGCTGCACCGTCTCCGAGGACCTCCAGCTTCTGGGGACCAAGCGGTGACAGGGCTGAGAGACCCCGGCTGGCGTGGTGCTGGGCGAGGTGGTCAGTGGTGGGCGTGAGCATCCCCCCCCGCCGCTCTCCTGTGAGCTCCCCAGCTCCTGCAGCTCCACCTCGCTGAACCAGAGACTCCCCAAAGGCTGTCTGGTGGCAGAGGAGGTGCCTGCAGGTTACTGGCCTGGAGTGAATCCGCCTCTTCCAGGGTGACCCAGGGGCTGCTGTTAACCAGCCTGTGATGGAAGGGAGGCAGCTGGGTACCCTGGGAGCCCCCGGGGCTTGGCACTGCCTCCTGGCCCCTAGATCAGCCCAGGGAGCCTCTTGGTCCCCTGTCCTGCAGCGGGTGAGGTGGCAGGCTTCCTTCCCCCCGCCTCTTGCTTTATTTAATCTTCCCGCTTCCCCTTGCTGCTCTCCTATGGGTGCCTTCAGCCCCTGCCGCTGTCACCCTGCCTGTCACCTCTCCTTCCCCCACGCCTCTGGGACCAGGCAGGGCAGCTCCTGCCCTCTGCAGCGGTGAAGGCAAAAAAAAAAAAAAATTCACCCTGGAGGAGGAGCTGGGACTGAGCCCTTCCTCCCTACGGCAGGGAGCCCATGGGGCAGTGCACAGGCTTTTGGCTTCTGCCTCCCTGCCTGAGCCTGTCCTGCATCGTGGGACCACTGTGATGGCAGCCGTGTCCTGGCTGTGCTGTGCTCGGGTCGGCCGTCCCCAGGTCTGCCTGTCACTAATCTCAGACTATGTAATTAGAGAGTGTCTTATTTTCTTACTAGCACTACGTTGATCTGGCCCTGGCTTTAACCCAGGGCTGGTATGCGACTGCTCATCTCTCGCTTGCGAGGTCCATGCTCTGTAGCTGAGTCTCCTAGTTGCCATCTCCTGGTGGCCGCTTGGCTTGGGATGGAGATGGGAGCAAATAAATATGGGAGAAACAACCAGCCTAGGCTCCGTGTGTTCATGCTCAAGGAAGCTTCAGAGCTGCTCCTGGCCCTAATTTGGGGGGCTTTGGGGTGTGTAGCAAGGGTGATGGCCCTGAGCTCATTGCTGCAGCCCCGAAGTCCAGCTGGGGAGGGTGCGATGGAGCCGGCTCTGTGCCAGCTGCTCACCCACCTCCTTGATCCTGCCTGGGGCCCTTCCTATGTGGCAGAGCTCACCTGATCCCAGGTGGGTGACCGGGGGCATCGGATCAGGTTCCCAGGCCCAGGGATCGCCTTACGCCCAAGCCAGGAGCCAGCACCCATCTATAATTCAGCAGTGTTGGCAGCGGGATGCGGCAGGCGGGCAGGTGCGGCAGGCAGGCCCAGGAGGGCAGCCCCATGGAGAACGGTGTGGGGCAGGAGCTGGGGACCCCCGAGCCACCCGCTGCCGAGGGCATCCCGGCTCCCCGGCCCCCCCGCGCCCGCCCTCGGCTGGTGTTTCACACGCAGCTGGCCCACGGCAGCCCCACGGGGCGCATCGAGGGCTTCACCAACGTCAAGGAGCTCTACGCCAAAATCGCTGAGGTCTTTAGCATCTCGCCCACCGAGGTGAGTGGGCTCTGGCTGCCGGGGCGTGGGGAGGGAGCTTTGCACCCAAGGCGGGGATACTGACCGTGTGGCACCATCCATGGCCAGCCCTCCCGTGGGTCCCCAACTGCTTGCAAATGCAGTCCCCAAAATGACCTGGAAAAGAGTGTTTTTATCCCAGGGCTGTCTTGTCCCTGCTGGGGAGTGGTTGGGTGGCTCTGTGCCTCAGTCTCTCCCCCTGCCCCCAGCACACAGGCAGGGAGCCGGGGCTGCCTATTCCCTCGCTGATGCCAGCTGCCGTGTAGCCTGGAGCTGAGAGAAGGGTGCACAGGGATGGTGCAGGGCTGGGTTCCCGGCCAGGCTGGGTGTCCCTGGACCCCCCTGCTCTGGCAGTGCCCAGACCTGGCCTGATCCATCCATAGCCAGCTCCTGCCCCAGCACCGCAGATGCCCCCCTGCCCTGCCGGGGCATCCCCAGCCCCTGATGAGGGCGTTCCCTGGGGCAGATCCTCTTTTGCACACTCAATACGCACAAAGTGGACATGCAGAAGCTGCTGGGGGGACAGATCGGCCTGGAGGACTTCATCTTCGCCCACGTCCGGGGTGAGACGAAAGAGGTGGAGGTGACTAAGACGGAGGATGCGCTTGGCCTCACCATCACGGACAATGGAGCTGGCTACGCTTTCATCAAGGTGACCCCCCCCCCGGGGCCACACTGGGGCTGGGGGCAGCTCTGGGTCTGTGGCCCTGCAGGATGACATCCCCTGCTGGCACCCCATCCCCGGGACCGTGCTCCTTCCCTGACTCCCCTCCCTCGGGTCCACCCTGGCCCTGGAGGGGGGGGTGTCTCCCCACCATGCTGCAGCTTCGGGGGGGGGAACCCTCTCTGCCTGACCCAGTTGCTAAAGGACAGAGGACCATGGAGGTGCTTTTGTGCAGGGTGGGATGGGGACTATGTCTGTCTGTCCTTCCCATGGTGCCATTTGTCGTTGTGTGTACTCCGTCCCCCTCCGCGGTCCCCAGAGAATCAAGGAGGGGAGCATCATCAACCGTATCCAGACAGTGTGCGTGGGCGACAGCATCGAGGCCATCAATGACCACACCATCGTGGGCTGCCGGCACTACGAAGTAGCCCGGATGCTGCGGGAGCTGCCCCGGGCTCAGCCCTTCACCCTCCGCCTCGTGCAGCCCAAAAAGGCCTTTGGTGAGTCAAAGAGGTCTTCCTGCTCTCGCCCTGGGGACTGGGGGATCCCTGGGAGGGACGTGGGGAGGCCGATCCCCTGTGGTCCTCCTGCCCTTCAGCCCCCTCCCCAGAGACCGGGTCCCCCCCCCGGGTCCGTCACCCCTGTGTGCCCCCCTGCCCTGCACCCCCACCCTGTGTGTGTACACCGCAGCCCTGGAGCACCCCTGCACGGCACCCAAGAGAGCAGTCCTCGGGGCGGGGGGCAGGTGTCCCTACAGCTGTTTGTGCTCCTTGTGGGCCCCCCCCAGTCCTCTGTGTGCCTTTTCCTGGGCACCCATGAGCACCTTTAGCTGTGTGCATCCCCACCCTGCACCCATGGGTGTCCCTTATGCCCACACTGCCTGCGAGCACCTGCTCCCCATGCATGGCTCACCCTGCCGTGCCCCCCACCCCCCGCCCCTGGGGTGCTGGGACATGCGTGGGCTGGCGTTGGGCTGGTCAGGGCAGCGACGGGCAGGAGATGCTAGGCACTGCCTGCGCCCTCACCCTGGTGTGCAGATATGATCGGGCAGAGGACGCGGAGCAGCAAGTCCCTGGGCGAGAGCAGAGTGGCCAGTGGGAAGGAAACACTGCGGCTGCGGGCACAGGGCCCGGCCACGCTGGAGGAGGGGGTAAGACCCCCCCCAGAAACCCCCTGCCCTGAGTCCACAGCTGCTCACACCATGCCCAGGGTGGGGATGAGCATCCTCATGCTCCTGGGTGAACCCTGAATTGTGCCTCCACTGGGTGCATTGCTGGGTGCCCATGCAAGCAGTACCCATGTGCATGGCTCTGTGGGAGTCAGGGGGTCCCTGGGCTGTGCCCTCACCCCCTGGCACCCACCCGCTGGGCCTCTCGCCCCTAGCCCAGCCCCCTCGAGGAAGAAGCTGCCCGCCGGGTAGATGACCTGCTGGAGAGCTACATGGGCATCCGTGACAGCGAGCTGGGTGAGTGGGCAGGGCGGGCAGGGGGTGTCCATCCCGGACCCCTGCCCACCGCTGACCCTGCCTCTCCTCCTCCCCAGCCTCGACGATGGTGGAGGCAGCGAAGGAGAGCCCTGGCGTGGCCCAGCTCGCGCGCAGCTTGGACTCGGTGCTGGGCGAGTTTGCCTTCCCCCAGGAGTTCGTGGCCGAAGTGTGGGCAGCTGTCTGCCACCCCAAGGCGGGGCAGGAGTAGCCGGGGGTGCATGGCAGGGCCCCTTGCCTGCATCCCCTCCCCGCATCCCCACCCCACCTGGAGCTGGCGGTGCCGGTGGGGGTCCCCATCCTGCCCCCCGCACCCTCCTGGGCTGCACCTAGGTGTGTCGCCTGGATTGGGGGGCAGCAGGGCACCCAGCCCGCACCCTCCCCACCACCCCCTCCCCAAGGACTCCTCTCACACACTTCCAAAATGTGGTGGGAAGCGACCGCGGCTCATTAAAGCAGAGACTGGAGGAGAAGGGCTGTTGCTCCGGCCGGCAATGGGGCTGGGGCACCCTAGGATCCCCCCAGGTGTTCACCCCCAGTGGGCACAGAGAGCTGCACAAGCTGTATTTTATTGGGAGTGGGGTGGGTGGTGTTACTCAGATAGGGACAGGGGACAGCCCTGTGACCCCTGCCACCCCCTTGCTACTGGGCTTGGGGGAGTGGGGAGAGCCCATGGATGCAGGTGATGGGGACAATTAATTAATCTGGGGGGTGGGATGGGGGGGATGCCTTGTCCCATCCTACCCTCATGACTGTCCCTGGGGACTGCTACTGCAGGACGGAGTCGGCGGTGAGCTTGCGGCGCAGGGAGGGGTTGAGGACAGGGTAGAGGGAGAGGATGGAGGGCCGGGGGCGCAGGCTGGGATAGACACGCTGCAGCACGGCCCGTCGGAAGAGGATGTAGACCCAGGGGTCCAGGATCTGGTTCCAGGTGACCATGCGGATGTAGATGAGCAACATCTTCTGCGTCTCCATCGGCAGCATCTGGATCTGGCCGCTGGCTGGCAGCTGCTGCAGGACCGTCTGGACAATGAAGATCTGTGAGGGGGGGAAGGGGGCAAGGCATCAGCGGGGGCGGGGGGGAGGTGTCCATGCAGAGGCCTTGAGCTGCCCCAGGATGGGGGAGATGCTGAGAGTCCAGGCTGGTCATCGAGCCTGTTGGAGAGGGGTACCAGGCTGGTTTGGGGCACCTGCTACTTGGGAGCACCCACTCTGCCTGTGAGCAGTGCTGAGCCCTGGAGCCCATCACCCAGCTGCCGACCCAGGGTGCAGAGTGGTGGGGGAGGCACCAAGACTCAGGGCCTCACCAGGAGGGACATGGAGGGGGGAAACACACCGAGACTTGGGACCTCACCAGGAGGAGCATGGGGGAAACACCAAGACGCAGGGCCTCACCAGGAGGGGCATCCAGCAGATGGTGGCGATGATCATGATACCCACGAGCTGCACCATCATCTCCACCTCGCTGTCCCGGCGCCGCTGCACGGACTCCCGGTCATGGTAGACACGGCAGAGCGTCACCACGCTGACTGTGTTGAAGATGAAGGAGAGCAGCACGGAGAAGATGCCCAGCAGGGCGAAGAGCAGACAGAAGATGATGTTGCCGGTGTCGGGCAGGAGGGTGAGGAAACACCAGGAGCCAGGGTACTGCAGTGTGTACCGCCCCAGCCCCAGCACTGGCAGCAGCCCCAGCAGGCAGGAGAAGCCCCACACTAGTCCCACAATGGACCAGGCGCGGCGCTTGGAGATGCTGGTGGAGCGGGAGAAGGGATGGTTGATGCCAAAGAACCTCTCACCAGCCATGGTGGCTCCCAACAGCAGCGGGCACTGCCCGAAGAAGACCATGGAGAAGCCGAGGAAGTTGCAGAGGTGGCATCCAGGGTCCACCTTGGCCCAGGCAAACTTGATGAAGTGATAGGGGATGATGACCGAGGCTGTCACCAGCAGCCCCATGAAGTCCGTGACCACCAGCCCGCAGAGGAAGACAAGGAAGGAGGAGCGGGCCCGGCTGGACAACTTGCGGGAGGAGCTGAGCAAGACACAGAGGGCGAAGAGGTTGGAGCAGAGGCCGATGAGGCCGAAGGCGGTGGAGAACCAGGGCGAGGTGATGCTGTTCTGCGTATTGTTGTGGTGGTCACTGCTGTTGAACACACCGAAGCACATGTCTGACCAGCCAGCCGTGCTGCTGTTGGGGGCCTCCATATCCCCCCACCCCAGGTCGCTCCTTCCGGTGGCTTCAGGCGCCCGCCTGGCTCAGCTCCATGGTGCGTGCCCCCACTGGTGCTGGCACTAATCCCACCTTGCCCTGTGGGGACAAGGAGGGGGGATTTAGGGCTGGTCCCCCATGGCCAAGCCCTCCCATCACCCACTGTGAGCCTGGAAACATGCAGCATCCCACAGGCTGTGGAGGGGGACGCCACACCAGGACCACAGCACGCGCCGGGCTGGCAGCGCTCTCGGTGCTGCAGCAGCCGCGGGTGTGGAGGGCCCCAGCCCTGCAGCTGGCTGGGATTAACCATCCCCAGCCGCGAGCCACAGAGGGCTGTTGCCATGAGGCTGTAATCCAGCGTGATGGGTGTTTGGAGAAGCACGGCACTGGCAGCTCAGCTCTGACGCACTGGCTCCCTCCCGCCCCGTGGGGGGACATGGGTAGATACCCCTGGGGCCATCCGTCCTCCTCTGAAGGATGGGGTGTGCAGGCAGGGGGCAGCTGCACCGGGGCCTGATCCTGACACAGCCCACCCTCCACCCCCCCCGCACCTTCCCCTCCACACATCTGGCTCAATGGGGAGAGGCCCCCTTCCCCCAGTGTGGTAGGGAAACTGAGGCACAGGATGGGACACCCATGCCTGGAGCTGTGCGCTCTACCCCCACTGCCGCTGGTGCCAGCACCGTGGTCAACCAACATCTGTGGGACAGGCAGCCGCCTTGCACACATCGCTGTTCTCCCCCTCCCCAGCCCCACTGCAGCTGGGGGTCGAGGGTTTGTTACTGGGACATTGGCCCAGGGGCTGTGGCAGGGTGCACGAGGACGGCTACGGTCATGAGCAGCCCAGTTGCTGCCACGCTGGCTTGCTGGGCAGTGACCCAGGGCTGGGAAGCACCCGGCATCTGGGAAGCACCAGGGCTGCTACCTCTATCGCTGATTAGTCCAGGCTGCGAATGGGGTGATGTGGGATGGGCCAGAGGCATGGTGGTGGTGGGGACCAGGCACCCCAGGGACCAGACCCCTCTTCTCTTCCTGGGACCCATTTCTCCAGGCTGTGAATGTCCATGACACCCTGTCTGCCCCATCCCCACACCACTGGCTGACACCGTCCCTGGTCCAGGGGCCCCTGTGGGATGCCCAGCTGTATCCCGACCCACTGACTCTGCAAAGACCCCACTGCAGTGCTCCCCAGCCATGGGGGTCCCGGCACCCCTGCCTCCCCCTCGTGCAGGGTGGCACTACCACCTGCCCTCCATCCCCATCCCCAAGTCAAACTTCAAGCCAACCCCGACTGGTGCCAAACCCAGAGGCTGGTCCTGCATCTGGCCCAGCTCTGTGTCCCCATGACCCGGGTGAGTCCTGTGCCACATACTGCAGCCTGGCACCCCCAACTTGCCACCCCCTTTGCACCCCCCCCGGCACGAGGGCAGCTGGAGGGCTAGGAGCCGGCGCACACACCCAAGGCACGCGCCGATCCCACAGCCCGTCCCAGGGCTGGGATGGGGCCAGGCATTGCAACATCCTCCTCCAGGGCCACATCCAGGCGGGCTGCAGGGCTGAGGGTGCCAGCACCCATCCAGCACGGCAGCACCCTTGCCCCCGTCGCCAGCTGCACCATTGGCCCCACGGCTGCTGGGGAGTGGAGAAAGGCCTGGAGTGGTGGCAGGGGCACGTTCCAGTCCCCATCCTGGCACGGGCAGCTGGCAGAGCATGGCGGTGATTCACTGCCGCAGCGCGAGGACGGCCCCGGCTTTTTCCATGAGACAAGAGCAAAAACTTGCCACTGTTTGTTTTCTCTGGTCCCCAAGGGATGGCGGCAGCAGCCTCAAAGGTGATAGTCCCCTTGAGACATATGGTCAGGCCTTGGTGTGATGGGTCCAAGTCCCCGAGGAACCACCAGCCTTTCCTGTGTCCCCTGGGAGGTGGCAAATTCCCCCCCTGTCCCACAGTGATGCCACATAGGTGCCATGGCTCAGAGGTCCCACTCCAGCTGGCCCTTGCCACATGCCTGCCCCTGCTCTCGGGGCGCTGGCCTCAAGTGTGTGTCCATCCCCCTTCCCGGGGTGTTCCCTGCGCCCGCTCCAGCATGGCTGGGGATCAGGAGCCCGTGGGGGCGATGCTGCGGGGACACACAGCCATGGGATGCTCTTGGCTGCCGATGGGCTCGGTGCAGCAGGATCCGACCCCTCTTCCCACAGTGTCTGGGGGGGATCTCACTACGGTGGCACCATGGCCAGGCCAGGACGCACCAGCCCCGGCAGCTCCACCCTGTGCACCCCAGACCCCACCATCACTCACGTCCCCTCCCCATCCTCCCCTCCCCTCCTGCCCCAGCATAACCACGACCTGGACCCTCACCCACTGCTGGCAGGGCTGGGGACACCGGGGGCTCTGCCCCAGAACCAGCTGCAATGCTGGGGTGGGCTTGGGGGCCGAGCAGCTGGGTGCCGCCCTGCGCAGAGCTGCCTTGGCCGGCCAGCCTGGGACCGCACAGCACTTAGAGGGAATCAAATATTAAAGAGGGGCCATTTAGTGCCAACACAGCCGGGAGCAAGCTGAACCCTGCACGCACCAGAGCAAACCAGGGGCACTTACGGGAAGGGGCTCACGTGGGGGTCAGGGGCTCCTCACTCGCCATCTCCTTCCATCGCAGGAGGATGCACGTGGGAACAGCAGGTCCTGCGGAGGGGAGACCCTAAGCCCAGTGCCTGTCCCTGCTGACCCCATGCGCTTGGGTTTGGGGTTACCGGATCCAGCAAAACCTCATCCCAGGGAGATCCTGCAGGAGTGAGGGTTTGGCTGCGAGTAAAGGCAAAGGGTGCTGGGGTAAAACCCCAGCAGAGAGGAGCTGTCTCTGAAATGGGCTGCTTGAGGTTGAGAGGTGCTGGCAGCAGCGGCAGGGGCCGGTGCAGGCACTAATGGGGTTCTTGGCACTGTGCGAGCCTGTGGGTTGGCGTAATGCTGCAGATGCACCGCAGGCTGCCCTGCCTCCGCTGGGCACTGCTTCCTGCCCTGGCCACATCCGAGGTTAGCAGGGGAAAGGCGAGAAGCTAATGGGGAGCGCAGGCAGCTGCTCTTATCAGTGCAGCACCGGTCCCAGCCCATTGCTTTCCCGGGCTTCCTCAGGCAGGTCTGGGCACAGGGCTGGCAGTATCAGGCTGGTGGGGGGCTGGGAAGGGAGGTTTTCTGGGCAGCGGGGCACCACTTGTCTGCAAAGGAACCCCAAACTGGGCAGTGCTGACTCCCCCACATCCGCGTGTCCCCTTGGCCTGGGCTCTGCCACCCGGGACGTGGTGCTTGGCCACAGGGCGGCTCTGCAGAAGATGCTGTGGGGTGCTTGTATTTGTCCCTCGTGTGTCCAGTCCCTCCTCTTTGCTTGCTGGACCTCTCCAGGGACAGCCCCGTCCCACCTTGTCCTGGAAGGACAAGGACTTTCTCTGCAGTCTCCCTTCAGGCTCTCCAGCTTGATGTCCCTTGCGCAGGTGGTCCCACAGGACGCTGTGGGGCACAGCTGTCCCTGCCAGGGATGGATGTGTTCCCACCGCCAACCGCCCCCAGGCCGGGGCTCTCTGGGCAGCAGATCAGCTCAAGGCCATCAGCTGGGACGGGAAAGGCAATGGCCACGTCATGGAGATGGCCTGGCAGAGTCCCTCCCTGGACCCACAACCATCAAAGGGACCCGCTGCTGGGGAAGCTGGCCTGGCCTGGATCATGGACATCCCTGGGACATCCAGGACAGAGGACGTTCATGGGAAGCAGTGATACACCAGCAGGGATGGTCCCTGCCAGGCATGGTGGCTGTCCTCGCCTGTCCCTGCTGTGGCCCGTGGCAGAGGTCCCCAACCCGCTCACCCTCCGGGCTGGCTGGGGGACGGCAGCACAGTCCCTGCCTCACCTCGTCCCACCCTGTGCCCTGGGCGCCCGGCGCAGGGCAGGCGGCGGCGTTTGGGGGATCGCCCCGGGCGCCCTTGGGTGCAAGAGCCGGGCTCGGCAGGGCAGCGCTGTGCCCCCGAGGGGGTTCCCCTGGCGGGGGGCCGGCAGCCAGGGCCCCCCCCGCGCCTCGGCCGCTGGGCCGCCCACTCCGGCCGCCCAAAATAGTCCCTTTCCCGGCCCTTCCCAGCAGCGCCGCGGAGCCGGCGGCGAACTTCGCCGGCCGGGGGGGCCGGGGGCGGCCGGCGGGGCCGGGGCAGAGCCGCTCGGAGGGGCGAGGTCCGCCCCGGCGGGGGAAGCCCCGAAAGCAAATCCCGGTGCCGGGAAGGAGCCCGGGACGTGCCAGCCCCGACCCGCCAGCCGAGGGAACAGGCAGCCGGGGGGGGGGGGCGGGGGCACCACGTCCCCGTCCCCCCCCCTTGGGGTGACCGCTTCCTCCGCCCCGAAACGCACCAGCTCTCCGGGGTTCTGCCCTTACCGCCCCGGCCCAGCCCCCCGCCCCGCGCAGCCCCTCCGTCCCGCCGTCCAAACCCTGCACTTTGTCCGTCCATCCCAGCCGCTCCATCCGTCCGTCCGTCCCAGCCTCTCTGCCCGTCCATCCCAGCGCGGCGGTCTGTCTGTCCAGCCCCCTCCGTCCGCCCGTCCATCCCAGCCCCGTGGGCTCTTTGTCCTTCTCAGCCCCTCCGGCCGCCCCGCCCCGCCCCCGGCCGTGCATCCCCCGGCCGCCCCACAGCCCCTCCCTCCCCGCGACCTACCTCGCTGCCGGCGGGACCCCACCCGGCTCGGCTCGGCTCGGCTCGGCTCGGCTCAGCTCAGCCCGGCTCGGCTGAGCCCGGCCCCGCGGGAGGGCGCGGGGGAAGGGCCGGGCTCGCAGCGCCCCCCGGCCCCGCCCCGCGCCCCCGGAACAGGGTCCGGATCGGGCCCCGCGCCTGTCCCCTCCCCCGCTCCGAGGGGGCTCCCGGCGCTGAGCACCCCGACCCCCCCCCGCCCCCATCGCCCACCCCCCCGGCCGGGCCCGGCCGCGTCCCCCAACCCCGGCAGCATCCCCCGGCTGGGCGCCCAGTGCCGGCACCCAGACCCCCGCGGCCCGAGGCGGCCTCGAAGGTGCCTCAGCCATGGGTGGGACGAGGGGCTGCATCTCCGGCCTCACCTGTCCCCGCTCGGCTGCAAGAGTGGGCTGGCGCTGAGACACCCCGACCCTGTGCCGTCCCGGCTATATTTAGCGGGGCCGGGCTCTTATCCGGGTTACTCATTTGTTTACCCAAGCCGGATTCTTGTGTCCAGAGGGGGGGTCAGTCCTGCCGTTGCCGCCACCGTCCCAGCGGGACCCGCATTGACACAGCCCCGTCCGGCTGGGACCACAGCAGGGCCTCGTCCTCCAGCCTGGGAGGGGGACATCCCCGCCGTCCCCCACAGCGGTCCCTGAGACCCGGGGATGGGGAGGCAGCGGCTCCTGGAAGGAGCGTGGAGGAGGGCCGAGATGCCACACAGACGTGAGTGGGTGCCCTTGGCAGAGCCCCTGGGTGTTCCCCGCAGCCCTGCCGGTCCCTACCCGAGCGGATGCAGCCACACGCAGCCCAGGGGTTTCGCATGCTGGGGGTTTTCCCAGCCCAGTTGGTGTGTCACTGCGCTGCCCAAAGCCACGGTCAGCCAGGCTCACCGGGGTGGCACATCCCCAGGCACTGTTCTGCCACAGGAGGGGACACAACAGCCGCCGCCGCTGCTCTTCGTGCTCTGCTGGGGAGGGCAGAGCCCATCCTTGGCATCGGCATCTCCATCCAGCTCTGAAGCACTGGAAGCCTCTGAGCCCATGGGTGACGCAGGGGCATCCCATGCACCCAGCATCCCATCCAGACCAGCGAGGTCGGGGTGCGTGGGTGGCCGGGCCACGCTCAGAGGCCTGAGCAGAAGGTTTTCCTACCACCGCCTTGGCACTGCCAGGCTGCAGACCCCATTCCTTGATCCCTTGGTATGGAGCAAAGACTGTCACAGCCGGAAAAAAAAAAAAAGCCCGGAAGGAGGGCGACAGTCATTTGGAGCCAGAGGGCCAGCCTGTGGACCTGGACCGGAGCTGGCCCTGGTGGGGGGACCGTGCCTGGAGCAGCAGCGGCCCCGCCGTGAGTGGAACCCAGCTCAGCAGCCGCTGCCGTGCCTGGATGCTGCTTGGGTGTGCCGACCCTCCTGCTGTCCTGAGACGGGACGCAACTGCGCTCACAGAGGATGTGGGCACAGGGGTGCCAAAGGCGGCTCTGCACCCACCTGCCACCACCCTGGCATGAACCCAGCCCAGCTGCCGCCACTGTCTCCGGAGCGGAAAAGAGCTGTGCCTCCCAAACCCAGCCCAGGGCTGGGCCGTGGCAAACCATGAGGCGGAGGAATATAACCAGCTCCCCCTGAAATACGGGAGAGATGTGGAAAAGAGCGCTGAGAGCAGCCAGGGCTGGAAAAAAAACATCCTGGGCTTCAGCTGGATCCAGGCCCTGAACCAGCCACAGAGGGTGCCCAGCTGAAACAACTCCTGGGGTTCGAAGGCAGGGCTGCGGGGAAAAGACAGTGCCTGGGAGGTGACCTGGACCCTGTCCAGGCTGGGGACACAGTGGGACATTTTTGGGGGAGTCACCCCCCATGTGTGTGTGCCCAAGAGGGAGAGGGGCTGAGGGCAGGGGGCCTCTGCCAGGCAGTTAAGCAGGGAGGGCACCCAACCACTGGCTTTGGGGTTTGGGTTTTTTTTTTCCTGTTTCCTCCAAAGCCACCCCTGGCTGGGCCTTCACACACTTCCTGCGCTGAGCTCAGGCCCCAAAATCCCCCTGTGCCAAGCAGCCACTCAATGGCTTTAAGTAACGCACAGGAAGGAGAGGCCGGGGGACGTGCCCTGGCGCAGTTGCCAGCCCGGGGACATCCGGCAGGACGGGAAGGGAGCACCCGCTGCGGCCGAGGCAGTTGGGGTCTCCCCCATCCCCATGCGGGTTGCGCCCCGGCATGCCTGGGTGGTGACGGCAGGCGTGGGAGCCTCCCGAGCATGAGCTCCCATGGTGTTTGCAGGGCTGGATCCTGCTAGCAGCGCCGAGACCAGCAAGACAGGACGACCTTCCTGAGCTATGGGGGAAAATGACAGCCATGGGGCAGCCCCCGAGGCCAGGGAGCACCCCCCCCAGAAGGGCTGGCTCTGGACAGGCCCTGAGCCCCTCTGCCGTGAGGCTGTACTGGGGGGCAGGATGCAGCGGCGCCCGTGGGGAGGAAACAACCTTGCTGCAATAGCTCACGTCCGAGACGGAGATTTCCTGGAGGCTGCGCTACCAGGCATTACTCATGCACCCGCATCTCCTCCTGCCTGCTTCAGCACAGAGCGGGGACACCCCGAGGGTTCGGGAGCTGGTGGGGATGGGGCCACATGGGGCGATCCCAGACGAGTATGGCTGTGCCCCATGGCCATCACTCAGAAGGACCAACACCAGTGAGTCCCAGCTCAGCCCTGAAGCGCTCCACAAGGTGTCTGAAACCCGCTGCATGTCACTCGCGGCCCTCAGGGACCCCCACCTCAGTGATGGGGTCTGGGGAGCGTGGCTGACCCTGGCCCAGGGCAGCAAGAGAACCACTCAGGCACAGGGTGGGAGGGACTGCAAGCCATGGAAATCAGATTTTCCCTGGAAGGAGATATCCCTTCTAACACCCATCTGCTCCTCCCCACCAGGGGCAGATGCCTCAAAGACATTGAACTCTTTCATTCCGCAGCCAGGGTCAAGGGAGGTGGCAGTGTTCCCAGGCTGGAAAGCCGGATCCCAGGGCAGAACCGTGCCAGAAATGGGGCTGGCTGGGAGGGTGATGGGCGCACGGAGGGCTGCGGCAGCAGGACCGCTGGGGCAGGTGGAGCCAAGGGTGCCGCAGCTCCAGCTGGGGAGTGTCTGGGCCGGACAGGTCCAGTTCTGGCAATGGGAGCGCACGGGAGGGGGCCGGCGCAGGCAAGGAGAGCGCATGGGGCTGGAACAGGCAATGGGAGCACACAGGGCTGACAGTACATGGGGATGGGCGTCAGCCCCCAGAGGCATGGGGGTGGCAACAGCCCCCCAACACTACCAGCCTCCAGAGGAGCAGGGGAGTTCTCAGCGCTGGCCCAGTGCGGTACTGGCTGGTGATGATGTGCAGGAGAGGGGTGCCCACACACAGGATGCCACAGCTTAAACAACCCCTATTTATTTGCACCAAAGTCTCAGGATCCCTCAGGATAAAAGCAAGGAGAGGGAAAACCCTCAGGAATAGGCCCTGTGCTGGGCCAAGCCTTGGGAATGTCTGTGGGACAGTGCCTGTGACAGGGGATGAGACCCCCCTGCCCGCCCCCCGTGCCAGGGGTCCAGAGGGGAGGTGAGCAGCCCCTCACCTGCGGTAACGGTAACGCTTGAAGTGGAACCAGAGCTGGAAGATCCCATTGGCAAACTGGCAGCGGAAGCCATGGCGGTGGGAATACTCCCACTCCCGGTTGACAATCTTGAAGGCAATGTCCTCGTAGGGTGGCCCGGCGTGGAAGCGCAGGATGGCAAAGTCCTTGTTGTCCTGGCAGGCCTCCAGGAAGTACTCGGGTGTCGAGCGCTTGTCGATGAGGTCGGGGTAGAAGATGTTGAACTTGTAGCCCTGCACAATCTTGGGCGGGGGGTTGTCGAAGTCGTAGTGGGTCTGGTTGTACTTGTTCCACTCGAAGCCCGTGTGCACCCGGTTGAAGAAGCGGGGCTTGCGGGGCCGGTACTTGTCAGCCCAGAGATAGGCCTTGCCTGTGAGGGGCATCTCCACGCTGAACTGCGCCTCATCCGCACCCATGCCCTCCTTGGCCTTACGGAAGAAAATGTCATCGGCGCTCTCGGTGGCATCACCTGTAGGGAGGAGAGGTGACACGCGGTGCTGCAGTGCCAGCCAGGCCCGGGCCGTGGGGATGCTGCTGCTGGGTGTGCAGAGGGAAGGAGCAGCAGATGCTGGGCAGGGGATGCAGAGCTGGACGTGGAGATGTGCACGCTGCCCTGTGGACTCTGGGTGGGCACTGGGTGAGTTGTGCTGGGAGACTCATCCAAAACACCCTTTCCGCTTGTCCGCAGCCCAAACAGCTTGGTGGTGTGGCTGGGAGTGGGGAAGGACCTGACGCAGGTACCCGCAGGGAACACCAGTGGTCTGAGCCCCATTTCCCTGCTCTTGTCTGGGGCACAGCGCCCTTTGCTGCCTGGGGGCATCCCTCTGCCAGGCCAGCTCTGGATGCGTGCTCCAGATCCAGCGCGCAGCCGCCCTTTTCTGGGGGCAGTGTCCCCATCCAGCCCTGCACCCCGAAGCACACCCGCCCTCTGTGCCAGGCAGGCTGCGAGGCTGGCGGGCACAGGGCCTGCCCGTGGGGCTCCTACCTGTGACCTGGAGCTGCTGACGCAGAAGCAGCAGCCGATGCGTATCCTCCTCTGCCTCCAGCACATGGGCATCAAAGGGCAGCTCATTGGTGCCCAGCAGCCGGGGGCTGTACTTCCCGGCATCGTAGTCATCCAGGCTCTGCTG
Organism: Morus bassanus; assembly: GCA_031468815.1. Lineage (NCBI taxonomy): Eukaryota > Metazoa > Chordata > Aves > Suliformes > Sulidae > Morus > Morus bassanus. The sequence goes on from CM062593.1 coordinate 331,062, forward strand.
GATCAGGTCCTCCTCCATCAGCACGGCTTCCCCCTCGGCCTCTCCTTTGGCCTCTGCCTCCTGCTCGGCCTCTGGCTCTGAGGACGGCCCTGGCTGCACCACAATGCTCTCCTCTGGATCCAGCCTGCAAGGAAGAGAGAAGAGAGAACTGGGACGGGGATGGTACCCTTGTTCTCTGCTCACCTGAGGTCTGTCTGTGGAAGGATGGGAGCACGAGGCTGCATTTTCTGTCTTGGGTGCCCCATAGGAGAAGGCCTGGATGGCTACGCTCCCCAAGGAAAGGGCTGCATACCTGTCGCTGGGGGAGGCCGACTCCCTCTTGATGATGGGGAAGAGCGGTTCGCTCTCCACACCCTGCTCCTGCTTCAGCTTGTACAGCTTCTGGCGCAGCACATCCTGGTGCCGCTCCCGCAGCCTGTGAAGAGATAAGCTGTCAGGTCCCACCCAGCAGAATCACCTCATGCCCACACTGCCCAGAGCTGTGACACCCACCACATCGGGTAGAAATCCACTGGGTTTTGTACAGTTTTGGGCTGAATAACCCTCCAGTTCAGTTCCCCCTTGGAGACCTCACTGCAAACATCACCACTGGAGAAGGGACTGAGTGTCCAGCCTTTCTCCCCTCTTGGGAGAACCAACCATCTTGGAAAAGGTATAAAACCCCTCCACCACTCACTCTGGGTTTGTGCCTCCCCAACTCTGCACACGGCGGAGTCTGCGCTGCCCCGTTCCACAGGCCTGTCCAGGGGACAGTCCCAGCTCTCACCTGGCCCGAGCCATGTAAGCCTTCAGCTGTTGCAGCAGGCTCTCCCAGTAGCCAATATCAAGGTTGGGTCCTCCTGCCCGGATCTTGCTCTCAATGCCCTGGTACAGCACTTGCAGCTGGTTGTACGTCTTCCCCTTGAACACAGACTGCACGTCTGAGCTGACAGAGGCATTGACGCCATCCCGACGCTCCCCTGAACAGGAAAGGGTAGCCAGTCAGCCTGCGAGCGCTCAGCCTGCCTTCACCCAGGCCCTGCTGGGCTGCACCCAATAGCGGAAGGCTGGACCCCAGCAGGGGATGGCTGCCAGATCCACGGCCTCTGTCCAGCAGATCCCAGAGAGCCCCTTTGAGCCTGAGCGCATGCAGCAGACCCTATGACCTGCTTTACCCACTGCTCACACTCCCCTTGACACCCACACCGGGTTCTGCCCTCCCGCTTACCCGGTCCTCCTTTCCCAGAGGCCTCCAGTTTGCGGAGCTTGGCTATCTCATCCTCTGTGATGATGGTCATGTCCCTCCAGAAGTCCGCGTTCTTCCCTTGCTCCAGCTCCATGTAAACCTGCAGGCAGGAGACAAGCAGGACATCAGGGACCTGCTCTGCACCACAGGCACAGAAGCAGAGCTGAACGGGGTGTGTGCGGGGGGATGTCTTAAGCTGCTGCCCCTCAGCCAGCCCTGGCACAGGGGAGGTGGAGCTGGCACCTGGATGTCCTCCACCAGGTCCTCCATGTCAGAGACAGTCAGACCGTTCAGGAAGGTGTAGGGCTCATGCATCTCCACGGCCAGGTCATCATCCTCTGCGCTGATGTACTTAGCCAGAAGGTCAATGGGTTTTGCCCTCCCATCCCGAATCCGGATCTTAGACCTGGGTGAGAGGAGAGGAACAGTGAGCGGTGCCTGCCGTCCTCTGCTCCCTGGCAGGCCCGTCCCTGCACACCTACCGCAGCTTGGCCTGCTGCAGGTGGAAGTTGTCTTCCTGCTCCTCCCATGTTTTGAAGTGCTCTGCCTCTTTCTCCCGCTGCAGCATCTCCAGCTCCTGCTCACGCATCGCCTTCTCCCGCTCCCGCTCCAGGCGCAGCTGCTTCACCTGCCCGGGGTGGAAGGAGACATGAGGCCACTGCGGATGGGGCACCCACGCAGGACACCTGTTCGAGGACGCAGCCGTAACCCCGCTCACTGAGCTGCCTTGGCTCCTGCGATCAACCCAAGGCTCCCCGGGGAGCCAGGAGCCACGCGGAAGACGAGCCAGTAAGGCTGGGATGCTTGCTGCTCGCTGCCAGCCCTTTGGAGGACGGGGGACACAGGCATAACCGAGTGCCTCAGTGCCATGACCTGGCACTTCTCCTCCTCTGCACCTCCTAAGCTGGACTCAACCCCAAGAGAAGGGTCTTCTCACCCTGGAATAGCAGAAGTCAGTATAGTGTGCCCCCCCCCCCGATCCTACATCCTACAGGCATCCCCAATGACAAGAACAAGAGGACTTCCAGGTAAGCGACTGGGAGAACTGAGCTGTCCACAAGGTTCTCTGTCAGATGGTGGGAGGGAGGGGACACCTGATCCCACCTTCTGCAGCTCCAGGCGATTGTCCTCCTGGATTCGCTTGTTCCTCTCCTTCAGGTCCTTCTCATCCAGGTGGCTGATCCCTTTCTTTTCCAGTGCCTGAAATAGAGTGGCCAAACGAAGGTGTGAAACCCAATGACCTCCACAGCCCCTCACCAGCCAGCAAATGCCACCACATCCACCCGCTTCTGCTGCTCCAGTGAGCTCTGATCCTGTTGAAGGTCCCCAAATCTCTCAAATCCTACTCCTGAAGGCCCTCAGTGAAACCCAGGCTCACTCCAGGGAGGCCAGCCAACCTGGCGAGCACTAACACACCGGTAAACACTGCCCAGCACTCAGCTTGCAGCTCCCAGCAGGTCTGGGTCCCTCTCCTGTGCCCTGACTCACCTCTTCACCCCACACCCCCAGCTACAGACCTTGGTTGTCAGGAGAAAGGGAGTAAAACCCCACTGAGCTTGTGAGAAACACCCAGCTGCTGCCCTAGACGAGCACTTTGCTCTCACGTGGCAGCTGCTTTTAGTGTTACGGAGGTTCCCACCTCAAGCAAAGGTCCCCCCGATGCCCCACTGCTCCTCTGTCCTGTCCCGTGGCAGCCGCAGGGGCACGATCTCCTTTGAGCTGCCTCCTGCAACACGCAGGCGTGGAGGAGAGCTCACCTTGCTCCAGATGAAGGTGCCCAGCAGGTTGTTGTCCCCAAAGGGATTGTCGGTGTTGGTGTAACCCATGTACTCCTCTCCCCACCCCATCTTCTCCCGCTTCTTTCTCTCCTTGGCCTCCTTCTTGGCCAGCCGGCGAGCCCGTTTCTCCTCAGGTGTCTCCAAGGCTTTCATGAGCGCAGCCTGCTTCTTCTTCTCCTCCTTCAGCCTCAAGCGCTCCTGGAGGCTCAGCTGCTGCCCCGTCTCCTCCCTGCCCCGGGAGCGTGGCGGGGAGGGAGAGCTGATGGAGGACACAGAGGACTTGGAGCCATCTCTCTTCCTCCGCCGCTCTCTGCTCCGGGCTCTCCTCTTGTCTCGCTCACGCTCCGAACTCAAGCTGGAGGAGCGACCCCGGGACCGCGAGCGGTGTTTCTTCTGGCTTTTATGGTCTCTGCTTTTGCCTTTCTTCTTCTTCCATTTCTGTCTCTCGTCGCCAGAGTCGGAGCTGGGGCAGGGGGAAAGTCGTGTTTCAGTTGGGAAACGGTTACTGGCTCGGTGTCAGACAACGGCCGCTCCAGAGCGGAGAAGGTGTTTCCCCGCTGCAGCTGTGGCGAGAAGCGACCCAAGCCGCAGCCGGAGCTACCAGCAGAGCCGAGAAAGCTCAAACGCGCTTCCATGGCGGTACCTGCGCGCCCCCCATCCCCCTCGCCCCGGCAAACCCCCGACGGGCTGGTTTTGTCACGGACGGCGCTTGTCGAACCCCTCACCAGCCCGGCCGTCTGCAGGCCTCCCCCGGCCCTGCCCGCGCCTGCGGCCGGCATAGGCCCGGCCCGGCCCCGCCGCGGCCTCTCCCCGACGCCTTCCCCCGAGCCGGGCCCCGGGGGCGGGGAGAGGGGCCTGGCCCGGCCCGCCCGGGCTCCCCCCGGGCCCCGGCACACCGAGGCCCGGCTCCCCGCCCCCCCCGGCCCGGGCTCCCCTCAGACGAGGCCCCGCCGCTGCAGGGCCCGGGCCCGCCTCGCCCGCGGCCCGTCGCCGCTCACCCCGAGCTCGGCTCCCGGCGGCGCCCCCCGCTCCGGCTCCGGCTGCGCCGCCGCTTCTCCCGGCTGCCGGAGCGCCCCCGGCCCCGCTCCCGCCGCGGCGAGCGGGACCGCCGCCGCCGCCGGGCCGGGCTGCGCGACCCCGAGCCCATGGGCTGCGGCTGCGGCTCCGCCCCGGGGGCCTCCGGCAGCGCCCGGCGCGCAGGGCCGCCCCCGAGCCCGGCCCGGCCCGGCCGAGCCCAGCCCCGGAGCCCGGCCCGGCCCGGCCGAGCCCAGCCCCGGAGCCCGGCCCGGCCCGCCCGAGCCCAGCCCCGGAGCCCGGCCCGCCCGAGCCCGGCCTGCCCGGCCCCGGAGCCCGGCCTGCCCGAGCGCAGGCGGCGGCGGGGCAGCTCCGCGGCGAGGCCCCGGCGGGAGGCGGCGCCGGGCGGGGGAGGAGCGCGGCGGCCCCGCGCCCGCCCCTCCCGTCCCCTTTTTTTTCCTTTTTTACCCCCAAAAGGGAGGCCGGGGCCGGGCGCGAGCGCGGGAGAGACGAGGCAGAGCCGGCCGGAGTGAGCACAGCACAGACCACAGTCTTTATCACAGAGCCGAGGACAGATAGCATCAATTTACAGTTCTCTGGAAAAAGGTCTCCCCGAAGAGGGAGGGGGGAAAAAACCCGCAAAACAACCAAGAAAAAGGAAAAAAGCACTCATGAATTAACGTCCCCCACACCCCACCCCCCCAAAGAAGAGAAACATGACAACACCCGCGGGTTGGCATCACATTTCAGCCGCCAGCCCCCCGCGCCCCCCTACTTACATACATTCATTACATGGCGCACGCAGAGAGCGGACACAGAAAATGAGTGGGAATATGAACATCCAATAGAACATACTTGGGTCTAATGTAGACATCAACAGAAAGAAAAATCAGACGTGATCCCGGTACACCTGAGCCGTGGCTTTCGCCTTGTCCTTCTCAGAAAGAGCCGGAGCACAACGGTGGCTGGGAATGAGAGAAGGGGGAACGCTGGGCTGTGCCGTGCTTTGGGCGCCCAGCAAGGACCCAGGATCAGGGAGTCCGTGCTAACGCCGCTGTGCCTGTGCCAGCCCCATGCCGAGACCCACAAGCGCTCTGGCTTCACTAAAAAACTTCCCAAAGTGTGATTCTGGCACGCGCGGCCGAGCCGCTCACCACAGAGCCAACAGCAGCCAAAAGCTGGATCCCTTGCATGAGCATTCAGGACTCTCTGTACCAGCTCCTTGGTTTGCCCCACGCCTCTGCTCTACACATGCCTGTGAAGAACTGAGCCTTTCCAGGAGCTTGATGGCAAGCACAGAGGGAGAGAGGTGCCAGTTTTCTCTTGCCACATCCATACCTGACAGGCCGCAGCCACCTGCAGTTTGGCAAGAGCCTGAGCCGAAAGCTCACCAGCAGCCTCAGCATCAGGCAATGTCCAGGTCATGTCCCACAGAGCTGAGGGTCCCAGCTGGGATGATGGGGATGAAGGAGAGTGGTGGCAAACAGCTACATGGGAACCAGCTGTCTCGCAGGGCTGCTCTGCTCAAATCTCGGAGGAGCAAAAGAAACATGGTGCCTCCTTTTAACAACGGAGAGGACGGGGGTTACAGCAGGGACAGCACCTGCCAGTGAGCTCCTGGGTTGCTAGAGAAAGCCCTGACACAAAGTACAGGCAACTTATGTCCCAGATGGGCTGGAAGTACAGCTGGAGGGACATCCAGACCAAGGACGGGGGGTAGTTCTCTTCCCCAAAAAAGGATCGATGCTCTTTCCTGTGGGCAAGACCTAGTCCTGCCCTCCTCTGACTGTGCATGTCCTGCAAAGGCAGTCTTGACAGCACGTGGGAAATGCTCCAGAGCTCCCCAATGCTCTCATGCTGCAGCGCAGTGCAGAGAGGTGGGCTAAGAGCGAGCTTTAAGCTCCAAGGTCCTTTTAGCCTCCATGGGAAGCGGAGGCTGAGCAGTTATGCAGCACTGAGCTAACGAGACAGTAGGTGACACACAGCAGGGAGCGTGTGGGAGCCTTGAGAGGGACAGTTTCCATTTCAGATCAGCATCTCCCAAAAAGAAGGTTCCTCCTGTCCCCTCACATTGACAAAGTTGCTCTAAGCCCTTTGCACGTCCTCTCACAGGACCAACCCTCCGTGTCCAGACCTGCTCACTCCTAAAGGGTTCAGCATTACAGAACTGCACAAGGATTGTCTCAAAAAGCCTGAACGCTTGAGGAAAGATGATACTTGGAATGAACACGCTGCAAAAAGTCTTGGTTTCCCCACACCTCTTGGGACCAAGTGCACCTCCAGCTTGCAGAGTTCATTTACTGAGATACTCCATGAAGGTGGGGCTCAGGTGCTCCCTGCACAGAGGCTAAGCAGCTTTAGGGACCCCCGAAATGAGGGGAAGGAATAAAGTCTCCATCAATGACACTTAAACCATCTTAAACAAGATGCTTGATTTCAGTTGGCTGGGAAGTCTTGACGAGGCTAAACCCACCAGCCCACGAACACGGTGGTACCAGGGCAGCTAGGCCTCGAGTCAGACAGCCTCCCCACAGCTATGTTCCTCCAGCACAGCACCCAACAGCAGCATCTGAAGATGCAGAAGGGATGTGGCTCCCTCTGGCCTCTCTACCCATGGTATCACGCTTCTGGAAGAAAAAAACCCCAAAGGCTGAAATTTTAGCATTTTGAAGCCTCTTGCTTTCAGCCCAGAGGCAGGTTAGTCTGTAGGAATTGCATTCCTCCCATCCCCCCTCCACCAAACTGCTGAGCCCCCCATAGCTCTGCCCACGCAGCCTGCAGGGCCCAGGTGGGACTGGCACAAGCAGACGGGGTGGGTTAGGAGCCATTTCCCAGCCTACTGCAAGGGCAGTCATGGAGCAATGCTATAGTGCTAATGAACGAGCTGTCAAGTAGCAACTGAGAGCTTCTTGAAAGACTTTTGATAGATTATTTGGTAAATACATGAATACATCTGATGGCAGCAGCTTGCAAGATCCCCTGCCTGTGCTCTCGAGAGCAGCACACCTTACAGCCTTCAGCATCTGCAGGCAAGGGGGGGAACTCTGGGTCCCATACTTCTAGGCAAGAAAACATCAATTCATGAAGATCCTCACCAAGTTCAGCACATTGCAGAGGGGAAGAGCTTCTTACCAGCCCAGTTACCTTCTGAATTAACCCATCCCAAGTGCTGCTGTGAAGACAGATTGGGGGGACTGAGCCCCAGAAGGGCGGCTCTGCTTCCCCACTCCTCTATACAAGGAATCCCAAGGACAGTCTGAAGATTGTAATGAGAACAGAGAGAGTTTGACCCTCCTTCTCAAGTGAGGCTCATAAAGCACATGACTAAGACCTGGCTCCCTCTGGTCTAAAGGATTTCCTTTCTTCTCTCTGGGAGATGAGGATGGGATTGCTAGAGTTCAAGACAACGCTATGGTGTGTGTCTTGCTGACAGATGGATGAGACTAGTCTGAACACTACCCAGTGACACCAAATCCTCTCACCTAAAGCCTGCAGCCCTCGAAAAGCAAACTCAGACAGCTGAAGCAGCAATTTCCAATAGCAGATGTTACCACAGGCAACATCCCAGTCACCCAGCTTTTCGTCCAACAGAGTCCATCAACACAACACCGCCTGGCGCAATTAGGTGGCAGAGCCAGGCTTCTGTTTCTGCCCCCAGCGTGTGCAGACGTACACACCCCTCCCAGACTGCCCTGAGGTACGGAGAATACGTGTGAACCCAATGTTTGTGACCCCCAAGTACTAGGCGGTCGGATACACCCATGCGCATGCAAGGTGCTAAGTGGCTCCAGTAGGATGCAGTGTCCGGACAAGCCACACCTGGGGCCAGGCAGAGCGGGGAACTCGCACTCCAGTGCGGCTGGTCCCTGGAGGTGCACAGTTCTCATCCGTCCGTGCCTGTGTGTCTGGAGCAGGTGGCGGTGTGGCAGCCGGTAAGACAAAAGCGTGGACTCCAAGCATGGAGGGACAGGGTGACGCAGCAGTGCAGCACATGGTGAAGGCAGAACCCATCGCGATGTCCGGAGGAGAGCCGAGGTGACCACGTCACTGTTGCCAGGAATCGTTTGCTTCCCCCGCACAGTGTTACAGATCAAGAGAAGTCACTAGCGATTTTTGAATCCAAGTAAATTGGCATGGCTACTTTGGACTACTATAATGTGGGAGCAATTCTATTCAATGGCCTTTAATACATTGCATTTACATAGCACCTTTCATCCCAGGGTTTAAGTGCTTTAACGGAAGTGGGTGCTGTACACCCATTAGCATGGGGAAAACCGAGGCACAGAGTGGTTACGTGACTTGCCTTAGGTCACTCGGCAAAACCGTTGGCAGAGCCTGGATAGCCTTAAACCTCCTGACTCCATCAGTTGGTTAGACCACGCTGCTGCCTCAAATGAGCCACTCCGGTCCCTGCCCTCCCCAGCAACGTGCTCCTACCAATTCTCCAGTGAGGTCTCACACTCTTTTCTGATGCACAAATATCTGACCAAAAAAAAAAGTGCAGTAAACTAAATGTTTAAAAAAGCACATTTGTGCTGTCTCTGTGCAAAGATAAAAGAAATAAATACATGATTAAAAAATTAAAAAGGTTCACAGTATCACACATGGATAGGTAGCTACGGTAGTGCACGTCTGGAAAACACTGTGTTACTACCCAGGATTCTCTACACCCAGCTGGATGTCTCCATTGGGAGCTGCGGGTGAGTGGGTGGTTTCTTTGCTGCCCACGTCTGGGATAAGTAGAAATACACGGTTATAGTTTTGCTCCGTTCTGAAATGCAGTGCCCGGGATCCTGCAGTGCAGCGATACTGGTGTCAGCAAGCTCTTCCCCATCCCACTGGAACGGCTGCATCAACGAAAAGGGAACACATCGACCTGCAGAGGGAATCGCTGCTCTCTGGGGCTTCTGTGTCTGCATAGAGATTACTGGAAGAGGCAGAGAAGAGAGAGTCAATACCCAAGCATCCGCCCTGCGTTCAGTTAGGTCTGAGCCCAGCCAACTCCCCAGAATCAAAACGAGTGTGAAGAGAGAAGGCTGTTTGTTTTGCATCCTCCAGTAACAACACCACGACTGGAGAACTTCAGCTCCCCAAAGCTTTCACTGCACCAAACGATTCAGAACAAGCCACAACCCTTGCTGAGCAGACTGGGTCTCTGCCAGCACAGGAGATCTCGCCTGCTGCCACAGAGCTGATCTGAGATGCAGCAGTGCTCTGCTGCAGCCATGCAAGAGCCCCATGCTGTGCAGAGGCCACAGCGGCTCCCTCTGCAAGGTCAGCTTGCAGAGGGAACGCAAGCTCCGACCTCGACCCACCAGGCACCCGGCACACGTTTCTTGTACACTTACTGTATCGCTCTCCTCATCGGAGACAGAGTGGAGTTGAGCGCTATAGTGGAGCGGGGAGTAAACCCAACTCCTCTCGTCTGTCGGCTGCCAGAGTGGCCAGAGACGGCGGGGAGAATGCAAGGAGAGCAGCAGCAGAGCAGGGAGCAAAGGAGAGAAGAGGAAAAAAATAAAAGGAGAAAATAAAAAGAGTAGGAAACAATACAGTAAGAACAGCTGTCCACCTGGAGGGAGAGAGCTGAGCTCAGTGCCAGCTCTCAGCAGAGGAGCCTTCCTCATCCTCAGTACATACCTGCTCCCTACCAGCTGGGACATGGGACAGCCCACCAGCAGCTGACACTGGACCCTGCTCCAGTGGCAATGGCACAACCTCTCCTCTTGCAGGGACAGATTTTTAGAGCTTTTGAGACGCCAGGGAAACCTCAGCTCCCTGCCACCACATCATCCGGCTCCAGAGGAACCAAGAGAAATGAGAAGTGACTTACCTAAGGGCAGTGACAGAGCTCTCGGTTCCTGCTACCCACTCCCAGCCCTCAACTCCCATTTCCTGAGCCCTGTGCATGCTACAAGCTGGCATCTCTGGTGTCCCGAAGGGCTTTTACAGTGAAACCTGATCTGGTTTGCTGTGCCTTGCCCCTTCCCTGCAGGCCAAGCAAGGCAGCAGATGGGTGGGTTAGACCATGGTGGATGGTGGCCACAGAAAGGAAACAGTTATCGCTGAGAGTCTTGGCAACAGTGGGGTGATGGGAACAAGTACGACAAAGGAGGCAAAACACAACTGGGTCTTGGAAAGAATGGGGGGGAAGGGGACATGTGTCGAGGGAGCTGGTTATCACAGCACTGGGCAGCGGTGTGACAAAACACACTGCTGCTGCCGACACAGCACGGAGGAGCCCAGGCAGATTCAAGGGCTGGTGTCTGCTTCCAGTGTTCCCAGGGGGGGACCCACTTCCACTGCAGATGGGATCTTTGGGCTCCAGAGGTGCTCCCAGAGGGAGGAAACTAACCCCTTTGACTCAGTCTAGGGTTTGCAAAGGAAGAGAAATGGAACTGGGTACTTGGAAGAAGCCTGGGGGTGGTCCCGGCCCGGGAACCAAGTATAACAGTCTACGATGTCCAAGAAGCTACAAGAAGCCAGAGGAGCTTTGAAGCACTGGGCTCCGCATGCTGAACCCCATCAATAATTGCAGCTACATTAGCAGAGACTGCTGGGAGGGAGGAAGGAAGAGAAACCCTTGCCTGGAGCTTCTTATAGGGCTCTGCTAGAGGTGCAGGAAAGCTCAACACTGCATAAAGCCTGCCCCACATCCTGTTTTTCATCCATCCTGACTGAACCACATGCTCCAGCCAGCCTCTTTCAGAGCCTTTTAGGAGCTCGTATGCATGCAGGGAGCTGCAAACCCATCGGGGAGATAAAGAAGCATCCGGTGCTTGGTATTAACCCTCCCGGTGCCGGGGCAGCCAAACCCAGCCGAGGGGGCAGGAAGAGCTGCTGGGAGGAGTTGCCTGTTTGCCCACGTAGGTGCAGCACTTTCCTCATGCCGTCAGTGAAGGCCAGGAGCATGTTACTGCCCTTGCCTCCCCATGCACCCTGCCTGATGCCCTCTCCACTGCTCCCCTGCCTGGTACCAAAAAGGCAGATGCTGGGAGGACCACGCTATGCAAATGCTTGTGCCAAGGCTCAGACAGCGCTGCCGTTACCCTCTGAGGACATCAGCTCTCCCAAAGCCTGAGAAGGGAAATACAAACACCCAGAGCAGTCTGAGCTCTGGATTCAGCTCCTAAATGCTCAACTGCCTTCCTGCATCTTTTGGAAAAGAAAGGAAAACCCTCACCACTCACCAAAAACCTGCAGGGAGGAGGGAGCATATCAGTGATGTTGAGAAAGGCTGGAGAGCAGAAACAATTCCTAACCCAGCAGCAACTCCTAACTTGTTTGGCTTTACGAGCTGCTCACCTTCCCAGCCACCAGAAAAGACAACCAGCCACAAGCCTAAAAGGTTATATTTGCAACTGGATTTTTAGCAGCTTCAAAACATCTTAATGGACCCTTTGGAACCCTGTCTGGCTTCCTGGGCCAAGGAAGCCAATCCTAACATTACCTACAAGGGCTCAGGTGCCTCTCTGGCCAGGTCTGGTGCTTGCAGATTTGTCCAAGGGCTGGGTGATACTGCAGCCTGTCCCGTGGCAGGAGCTGTGTCACCAGCCTGCAGAAAAGCAGGGCAGAGCACGTGTTTCTGCAAGATCCTACAGAGAGATCCATTTGTGTGATTTCAATATGCATCCCCAGTTTCTGCTGGGCTGGTTCCTAATGGCCACACAATACAGAACCACAGCATCCAAGGGAAATGGACTGCTGGCCCCAGTGTTTCAAAGCTGCAGCTCTGCTCCCCTACATGCTAGCATGTTCACTTACAATCCCAGAGGAAAGCGAGGTGGTTCGAAGTCTGCGCTGGCGGGGAGAGTAAATCCAGTACCTCCCATCTGTGAACTGGATGGCCCCAGGGCAAGTGAAGTGAGAAAGGAAACAGAGGAAAAAAGGACGATGTGAAAGGGAGGATGAAAGAGAAAGCAAAAAACAAGGGGTTGGGCAACTCCAGGCCTGAACGGATCAGCAGGCAGGAAAGCCGTGCGTGGGAAGAGCAGCGCTCATGCCCTGCCACAATCTCTGCACTTTTATTCCCCTGTGGGTGAACAGGAGGATAAAGTGCTCTCCTTTCAGGAGCAGATTTGCAAAGATCAGATCACAGTCCCCTGGGACTTGACGAATCATCCTCTGCACACAGCATCCCTTCACCAACCATTGCCCCTGGAGCACTCCTGCAAGAGAGCAGCTGTGGTCCAAGCCCCACTGCGCTCTGGTGCAGCCTCGCTTGACCCCCAGCTCAAGTGGTTTTCCAAGGAGAGTGCCCATGGGAACCCAAATCAGCTTTTCGTTTCATCCCAGCAGTGACAAACACTCCACAGCACACGACACACATTTAATGCAAAACTCAAGGACTTAGATGAAGTATGAAATGCTGATGAGCAGTCAGTCACACTCTCTGTAAGCACACACTGCACACAGATGGTTTCCTCCAGATAGAGAGGTGCCCCTCAAGCTGGGCAGGGTCCATATGCCCAGGGACAGGGAGGAAGAGGAGCTGATCCTTGCTAGAAGACACTTGCCAGTGGAGCAGGCAGTATCTGCAGGCAGCTTCCACACAGCTGCCATCCACAGGCAAAGAAAGAGCAGCCAGTGTTAGAGGGAGCTGTTTGCATTTTGAACAGCATGCATAAAAACCCAAACAGACAAGCATTTAAAATGGAGCTGATTCCTTCCACAGCTCCCACAAGCCTCAGAATGACTCGGCAACAAGCGAGCAGCTCTGCAGCAGAGTCACGCAAGCACAGGGAAAGGCAAACGTTGCCATTTTCAGGTTAGCCTGAAGGAGCTCATCACAAGGCGTCAGCTCATCTCCATCGCCATACAACTGACGGCAACAAGTCGGAGCAGGGAGAAGCTGGGCACCTCTTTTAACGAGAAGGTTCCAGTGCCCAGGCATGGGGGAGAGCTCTCACAGGTCAGACCCTCAGCTCTGCCCTGGGAATCCACAGGGCAGGTACATGTTCTAAAAAACTCTTCTCTGGTCTGCAAAGCTGCTCAGGCATTGTGAGAGCTGACTGAAGAACACAGCACCAGGCTCCACGGCACTCTGCTGCCAACCAGCAACCACCTCACTTACTCCCTGTCTCAGCACTAGATTTTCACTGCATCACCTAATGCATCTGCCTGCAAGGAAAGGAAAAGCCGGAGTTCACCAGAGCCCGAGGTCAGCCCCACCGCAACCACCTCCCTTCTGGCTCTAGGCCACTGCGGCACGTTTGTGTTCAGGAAAGCAGCTGGGCTCTCTGGCTGAGGAAGGAAGAACCTCTCAGTTGCGCCTACATTCACCTTGGCTTGTCCCAGGAGTGAACATGTTGGCCTAGATAAGCCCTTCAGCACTTGTGCTCAGAAGTAGAGCAGCACACCTACGGCTACATTCACAGCAGCAGTGCCGCCCATTTGAGACCCACTAGATGCTGTTTTGAGTTCCCCAAGGGTTAATCCTGTTCCCTGCATTCAAAAACCCATCCAGCATTAAGATCTCGAGGTGCTCAACATGAAGACGGCACGCGGCAGACACTGCCCTGCACCCAACTGCCTGAAATCAAGACTGTTAGAGCCTTGTCCAACCTTTCCCATCACACCCCTAATGGGCCAGGTGGAGAAGGTATCTTACAAAGTATATGTCCGTGACTGGCACATCATCTTCATCCGAGGCCTGGCTGGCTGGTTCAGAGGCCTGGCTGGCTGTCTCCACCTCTATTGTAGCTGTGGACATTACAATGGCACAGGCTGAAGAAGCCGCCGCTCTGGAGGGGAGAAGAAATGACAGTCTAGTCACTGATAGGAAGAGGAGCAAGACTGTATCATTTATTAAACAGGCGCTGAAGACGCTCTGCTGTCACATCCAGAAAGATCAGGTCAGTCAGAAGTAACAGCACTCAGCTTCACTGAACTGTCTGGGGGAGCACCTCTCTCTCCCAGAAAGCTGGTGCGCTACAAAGTCAGCCTCCAGCACAAGTTTCCATAGACCAGATGACACTGGGTAGGGCTCTACAAAGCTGCCCAGCGCTCCGAAACACTCACTCTTTGTCGTCTTCTTCAGGAGCTACGATCTCAACGTCACACTTGGGCTCCAGCTCAACGCTGATCTGCTGAAGCTCCTCCTCAACCCGCACCTCCTCGTGTGACCTGGAAACCAAAGAGAGACAGGCCCAAAGGCTCAGTCAGGCACTAGTTATGCACAGTCCTCAAATTCAGGTCAGCCTGAATCAGTCCTGCATCAGCCCAGCCTCTTGCACTGCAACCTCCCACAGGAGTGAGCTGTGCTGGTCTGCCCCGGCATGCGGCTGCCTCCTGCCAGCCACCCGTGGCACTGAGCTCCCGGCACAGACCGAGCTGGTGATTTCAGCTCAGAGGGAGCTGTCAAACCTCCCAGGATTGAGGATTTGGATAACCAAAACTCCCAGGCAAAAGAGTCAGTCCTGTCAGGTTGCAGCGCTCAAGACTAAGAAGGTGGGAAAAGAGGACAAGAGGAAAGGGATTAATTAGCCAGTGCTGCAGAAAAGACAGGTACTGTCAAATGGAGTACAGGAGGCAAGAGGAGAATTGGCCTCTGGGGAAAACCTGTGTCCAGAGTTAGCCTGGTGCTATCTATCAACTGCACAAGGGCCAAAGCCTCCGACCTCTTCCGAGGCTCCCAGCGCACCGAAGCTTGCTCAAGCATGCCCCAGGGTTAACATCAGATTTATCTGCACGCTCAGGAGCTGTTTGTGAGAGTCTTCAATTTAATACCTCATGTTATTAAAGTAATTGCTTGTGTTAGTGGGGCTGGCTCCATAGTCCTCTTGGGAAGGAGGAGTGGGTGCTTGCCAAGCCGAGGGCACAGTCTCAGGGAAGGGATGAGCTCTGGGTTTATCGGCAGTACCGTCCTGCTCTGCATTGTCCCTGGCTGGGAGCCAGAGCCAGCAGGCGGCACTCCTGTCCAGCTCTGTGCCAGGGAACTCGCTCCTCTCTTCCTCGAAGGGGTGGATCTCAGAAACCCAGAGGAAATTCCCCAGCAGATTAGAATAATCAGAGGTGTGACATGTTCTTGAACGAATTGGATAAGGTCTTTTTCATTTCAGCTCAGGAATGTAAATTCACACTTTAATAACTTTGTTCTTGCACTGGCTTTCACCAGGGGATCACAGGGTGCTCTACAAATACACAGGTCCCTGCTCCCCTAGAAAGAGCATGCTGAGACACCAGCGCCAGAAATGGAGAAACCAGGCAAAAAATAGCAAAGAAGGCCCCAGTTGTGTGGGATGGTTGTAGCTGTGGCAAACCTGTGACAGACCGACCTACTTATGACCAAGACACTAAGCTCCCTGTATGGTCCAGGGACAGTCACTTTGATTCACCTGACGTATTTCTGGATGAGTAGTCCCATCCTACAGCAACTCCCTCCAATAGGTACCAAGGGAGTCTGGAGTAACTCGGGTGAAGTCATTACATTTTGCCAAATGGATCCCACCACTGGTGCCTGAGTTTAAGTCTCCAACTTTCAGCAATTTCAGACAACAGATTCTGCAGGAGGTGAGGTGCTTCGCAGGTCCCTGACACAACAGGTGCTGCAAATCAACAGCAAGTAGGTTCTCCCCCTCCAGTGACAGGAATTTACCAAGATTCAGCAACATGCAGCATCCAGAGGTATTTTCATTAAGAAATACCACAGAAAGGGATTTCTTCACAGCATATGTGGTCTGAAGCTCAGCAAATCACTAAAAGCTAGGAAGGAGGGGAGATGTCTGTAAGGTGGTGCTAACCCTCATTTTTCAAAGTCCTTGCCTTCCTCTGAAGCACCAAACACTGACTGCACGGAGAGAAGACCTCAGCCGGTCCAGCAGCTCCTCTGGCTCTGGCATATCTCAGGATTGAGTCTCTAATGTGCATTTCAAGTCTGCACCTACAACACTTAGAAGATGTCCTGGAACTCACCTAGGGCAGAGTGAGCAGCAAACGCAGGGTCATCATGCCGATCCCACTAACACAGGCAACGGGGTCATTTTTACGGGTGCAGAAATACGCAATTTTTAAATCCAGACAACCCTATGCAGTAGGGGATTTTTGTCATACCTTGCCCTTGGCTCTGAGCCACTGATCACCACAAGGTGGGGTGGGGGGATCAATCCTCAAAGTACCCAAGTTTCTGAAAACACTGGAAGGTACTTCTCTGGGGACTAAGGGTGCTCGGTGCCACACAAAGTCAAAGCCCTTTCCCATATTCACAGCCACCACAGCCAGGCAGCAGGCAGATGCACACAGGAGGAATGTTCCTGCTGTTAAGGCTCGCTTACCCAGAGCGGGACATAAACGACCTTCCTTAATTCTGGTGCTGATTGGGTGGGTGAATTTGGACAAATCTGTTGACTCCTTTCCCATCAAATAACAGGGGTAATATTTAAGGTTCCTTGCAAAACACTGAGATCTGCTTGAAGGAAAATCCTGTGTAAGAAATGGGGATCATTTGATTGCAGGAAGAAGCTCATCATCCTGCAGAGGACCATGTCAAAATCTGGGGTTGCCGAGATTCACATTGAGCCCTCCAAGAGACGTTTGCACAGGGACAAATGTGAGGTCTCTGTGCACCCGTGCAAGAAGAGATGAGACACTTCTCACCTGCCATCCTGCCCTGAGGAGTGTGTGCGCCTCCTGCAGAAAGAAACCAGAAGAGTAGAGTTTGAGGAGCGATTTAAGACAGAAATTCTACACTGCCCCCAAATCTAACTCCCTACCCCATGAGGGAGATGTTCTACTTAACAGCTGACACTTCTCCCAGCAATAATTAATCCCCATCAAAGCTGTGTCTGCTTGCTCCCAGGAGAGATTTAATTAAAATCGGTCATTAGCATTCCAGAGCATAGGGCAGCCTGCCGAGATCCGCAGCATGGAGAGGAATGACAACCACTCGACTCCAGTGGGAGCAGGGGATGAGTGCTGTGCTCACCTGTACCTGGGCTGCTCGGAGGTCTCCGAAGGAGATCGCTCAGGAACAGAGAGAGAAGTTGAAGATAGTGTTGTGGCTATGGAGGCCGTGGTAGCTTCTTCAAAGGAAGGAGGTGTGCAGGGTAGCAGGTCTGGCCTGCCTGCTGGCCCGGAGTGGAGGGCAGGAGAGATGCAGGAAGAAAAAGATAAGTAGGTCAAACACCAACACCTTACCTACACCAGCTGCATGTGAGACTGTTCCACCTTCAAACTTCACACCCTCACTGGGACTGGGCACTTAAAACCACAAACAGTCAAGAAGTTTAGCTGGGTTCACAAACACAACAGCTTCTCCCAAGGCATCCTCTAGAGAGAGCCAGTAAGCACCATTTCCACCATGACAGACAGACGCTACAGGAAACCTAATGCCAATGAAGACATCTCACTGGTAACCAAAGCTGGATTAAAGGCTTGGATTGCCAGAGATAAATATCCAAGTGAATTAAGAGATGAATTGAGTGCTCAGTGCTTTGCACGGGTAGAAATCTAACACCTATGCACTCAAGGAGCCTGTCCTTCACCACTCATCTGTAAATCCAGCCCAGATGGAAGTGATGAAAAGGCAGCACAGAACCAGGCCATTTTTTTTTTTTTCTTTTTTTCTTTTTTTCCCCTCCAATGGCAGAATCTTGCCCCTTTTAACTGTCCAAACACTGTTGTTAGAGTTCTGCAGTTCCCAGTGTCGTCCCCCCCCCCCTTTTTTTTTTAAAGGGTGGAAAATTCAACTTCCTGATCGCTTTTGGGCTATGACTGCTCGTGCCAGTTGGCAGCGGCTGCCTTGCAGCAGTGACGCAAGTGACCGTTTTTACTGCAGAACCATACAGTGCTGCAAAGAAGAGATTTGGTCGTCTTCGATGCAGAGGCATTGCTTCCCCAATCAACTAACTGCTGGTGCTGTGACAAAACAATATACTCTTACCTTCTCCCCTGTCCTAGTTAAGTTTAGTACCTGTAAAGCACAGCAAGACATGCAATGAAGAGCTATCCATCAAGGAAGACATGGTCAGTGCGCAGTGGGGAACTTGACGAGAACAGGGGAGGTTCCTAAGGATCTGCTAGGAAAGAGAGGGTAATCACACAGCCATCAGCCACCAAACAACACCATTACCTTCATCGTCAAGTGTGGGGTAACTCCTGGCCGCACGAAGATCATACTGTGTTTCATCCTTTTCAGAGGGAAGCTGGCTAGCTGAAAATGCAGCTGTTGGACCAGCCGTCTTGACAGCTAGCAAGGCACTACGCCCTTTCTTTGAGGGAGATGACTTTAGAGCTGGATGAAGAGTGAAAGAGAAGATGAAATTACCACCACCAACTACTGTCACACCAAAGGCACTTTTCCCTTCATACGGAGAGGCCTCTGCCCTCTGACACACACAGACATGTGCTCTGCAAGTGCCATCTCCAAAGGACTGAGCCTGGGTCAGGTTGCAGGAAGAGCTCCTGGCTGGGAGTCTGAGCAGACCAAAGCAAGACGTGACAACTTGAGGGCTTTGTAGTTCCCCAGCTTTGCGCTATATTACGGTGGAAAAGCCTGCTCAGACTCTGGCCCAGACTCCAGCCCAGAAACTCTCCACGTGGACTGAAGCAGCAAGACAGATAAGGCTTGCCTCACATCACAAGGACAACAGCTCTTAGACTAGGTACTTACAGGAATTCTTTCGAAACACCGTGTTGGTCATGAATTTGAAGAATCTCTCTGCATAAAAGCTCGGTCTGTGTACTGACACTGTGTCCTACAAAGGCAAGAAGCAATTGCTTAATTTTAAAATTATCCCTCAAGGCAGAATTTCTATAACAACCACTGCAGTCTTTTTTACTCCAACATTTAGCACTGATAGAGCCTTAAAATGGAAAGGCTTAACTGAAATGATCTGATTAATGCTATAAATAAGCCTGAAGCATTGCCTTTGATTTGATTGCATTTGATTATATTCTTGCTGTAATTTTATAATGGATTTTGGTGATGTTATTCCTTTGTAGACTTCCTGGATTTTTCAAATATTGGCTTAATTACATACATGAAATTTCTTCTGGCTTTGCTGGCTGACATTCAAAGCACAGCTGGATACCTTTGCAGATAACAGACACCAAAATTCAGCCAAGGGTCTCCATGCATTTCAAACGTTTTGTACTTTTTGTTTAAAATAGTAAAAACTGAAGCTGTCTCTGCTTCTGATGTTCTGCTGTGCTACTGTGACTTGGATCTACACATCTCCTTTGCCTTATTATTTAAGGGAAGCTAGAAAAATAGTTTGCACATCCAAGGTTGCTCTTTCGTAAACATGCACCTGGCTGCTGCAGGAGACAAGACAGCAGGGAAACACTGAAAGGGATTTATTAGCAGAGCGCTTACTGAAGCGGAAACAGAGTCAATCACCAAAGAGAGCAAATACAGGGCTCCTCGACACATACATGAACACACATGCGTTGTGTGTACAGCTCCTGGCATCGTGGGGAGGAGGAAAGTGACAGATGGGAGCAGAGGAGGAAAGCTGGTAGCATGACAGCTAAACATGCGAGGAGGTGGAGTGAGCAAGAAAACCTGATTGGGAATAACTGGCACACCACCACTGTGGAGGCATAAGAGACAAGAACTATTCCTTTCAACAGCTTCAGCTGTGCCAGTTCAGGCACTATAAATAGCGAGGTCATCGGCACCTACTAGCATAAACAAAGCCAAGGCAGGTAATCCTGCTGAGGCCTGGACAACTCCTGCCTCTGTACAGGCACTCACCCCGTCATGGACAAGGGCCTTCCAGGTGTGTTCTAGCTTCTTGATGAACCTAATTCCAGGGAGAAGTGGAGAGAAAGACAGATTCAGGCACATACTCTATATCTAAGCCACCTTTCATACCCCACATAGGAGAGATCACCAAGCTGCTAATGATTCCTCCTTCATCCAGAGTGTAGCTTTCCTCCAGCTGAGAGAGGTCGGCTGAGCACACTGGCATCTCTGCAGTCAGGTCAGGACTGCCTGGGAACCCTACAGGGAAGGAGGAGCTGGGCTGGAAGAGGGGCAGAAAATCACCTTCCATCCCTGGAGATATGCTACCCGTTCTGGGCACAGAGACAGGAAACTTCTTTATGAGCAACTTGTATCTTAGAAAAATGGCTCTGTGTCACCAGCTGTTCTAAGGACAGGATAAAAATCCACAGCCCCCGACACACATGGACAAGATGGCCTTAGGCAGCCTGCCTACTCATTATCAAACTCTTAAGGAGAGGAGAATCTTCCTGCTTTCATTCAGTATTAAAAAAAGATGTTAACACACATAAGGACAGACAACTACAAAGTTACCTACCTGTATGATTGAAGGATATCTATTATTCCTACATGTAGCAGGAGACGCTCTCCTTTGCCATTCACTGCTGGGATTCCTCCCATCCTGCAGGCAAAAAAAAAAACCTCAGCGAGTGGAGCCTCAAAAAGGGCAGCTGTAATACTCCCAAGACCTGCGGAAGGGTGGACGGCAGCACTGAAAAGAGGGCCCTGGTGTGGTGGTCAGACAACGCAAAACCTGCAAAACCACTTTGTGCACAACCCTGGGAAGTCACCTACTGACCCAGGCCATCCCACGCAAGGTGTCTCTGGGCTTACTGCCTGCCTGGACCACCAAACACCAACTATCAGGACAGGGCCCACGTCATGTGGCAACAGCTCTGCCTGGGCCAGAAAGCACCACACCATTTTTTTCTTACCTACAGGACATTTTATTCTGCAGATCAGATTATTCATCAAGTCAGTGTGGGCTGTTTGCCTATTAAGGCAGCAAACCTTTAAGGATGACAGTATTGTGAGTCCCATCCACACTAGTATCAGTCCTGCCAAAGGTGCAGCAGCCACTACCACCAGCACACAACAAAAGCATGCAGGTATCAGGCAGGCCACTGTAATTAACGATGCTACTTGAAAGAGTGGCAACACCAAAGTATTATTCCAGCTCCACCGTGACTGATCCTCCAACAAAACTGGAGCAGCTGGTTTCAGACAGCAATAAACAGCAAACTTGACCATTTGTTAGCAAGCTTGGTCCACAGAGCCAGAGAGACAGTCACAAGAGCCACCTGCAGCCCAAGAGCCATAGATCAGGCACAGCACAGGACAGGTTTTGGGCAAATGCCCCCCAACCCACAGCTCCACCAGTCACTCCAGCGCTTGCCTACATTGCTGTTTGCTAACTGCACTGGGATGGCCTCAGGGTACTGTCGGGGATTCCAGAGATGGAATGATGGAGAACAAACTCCAAGCTCCTAGGGACAGGCTGATCCCTACTTCCACTCCAGTATTTGGATGCTGAGCTAGAACTGAGCTAGCTTCTCCTCCCCAGAGGAGGGGTGGATGTTTAGAGGCTGTCACAGCTGACAACCTACAGACTGGCCTAAGAAGAGAGATCGCTGTGAGGCTGGAGTCTTACAGAAGTATTCCGCACCCCAGCTTCCCCCTTTCACACCACACTGCTTTACTGGCAGCAGTACCATAATCCCCAGGAGAGATGCTTGCTCTAACAGTTCATGTGGGCCTCAGATATTTACTACTCCAGCCTCCACCTCCACCCCTCCCAGCCATGCAAGAGAACCAGGTTTTCACCTACGTGTCGTCTGTGTCTATGGACTCCCCCCGGGCAGCCCCACCCTGGATGGACTCCATAGCCGTGGAGTAAAGTGCCTTCTGCCCCACGGGACGCTTCTCATCCGACGTGCTGTGGGCTCCCTCAGACTGTCGCTCCCGTTCTTGCTGGTCTATGTTATGAACCCCAAGCAGGAGGCTGTAGTCCATGATTTTAAAACTTTCCAACACCTACAGGTTAGTATTGAGTTTAAGAACAAAGACAAAATATCAGGCCAGCAGCTCAAATGCAGCACAGATCCCAAAGCATGGAACAGCCTGTCCACATTCCTACTAACTCCTCCTTCACCAGAGCTTCAATGTTTCTGAACCAATAGTCATGTCTGGACTTGATCGCATAGAGTTTTGCTATCCCACAATCAACCCAAAGGGCTGAAGGCTTGCAGGTAACACTGTTGTACCATGTATCTGCTGCACACTGTATAGGAAAAATGTATTTAGTCCCAACAGCCCAGCTACACGTGGAGCAGACTGCCACAATTTGATATACCAGGCAAAGGAAGGCAGCCTTAGTACTCAGAGGCTGTCATGAGATCCAACTCCACTGCTTTGCTTTCAGGAAAAAGGGCAGTAGAAGGGATTTAGCCTGCTTTGGGGTTAGCAGATTAGCAAGGTTTTTGATCATTTGCCCTTCCTCATGCTCGAGAGTCACAGAACTTCATTAACCTGCTCCCCGAGCTGCTCCCCTCCTTACCAGACAGTCTCGTTGCAATGTTTTCACCAATGCACTGAAGGTGTCTGCATCCAACATCAGGCCCTCAGGCATGTCTTGTATGAAGTCTAGATCCTTGTACGTAGGGCTGGACTTTTCTTTTTCCTTCTTGGATGCCCGGCGTTTATAGGTCGAGCCTTTCAGGTCAAATTTCAGGTGCATTTTCACCACGCGAGGCAGAATGTTGTTCATCACAACCACGCGGATGTTTTTGCCTCCTGATTGCACACAGTACAGTCCATAAAACTTCGGCAGCAGCGTCCGTGGGTTCTGGTTCAGGTTCTGCAGCAGGGTTGGAAAAAAAAGCACAGGCAAAGGTCATTTTGGCAAAGACTCCTGCTGTGTTCAACACAAAGCATATTAACCGATCTCAGAGCAGTCAGCCTAGGGTTTCTTCACCTAGAGATTTTCTGAACTTTACATGAGAGCTTACAGTACACATTTGACAAACTCCTGCATTTCAGTGGCTTTAGAACCTGAAAATACCACTATGTCTTGAATACAGGGAATGAGATGTACAGCACCCTCTGGGCAAATAACCAAGTCCGGAAATTCCCCACTTTCCCCATCAACAGCAGCTAAAAAAGGGAAACCAAACTGGAAGAGAAACAAACACAATAAGTGGGAACTTCAAGTTTAAAAATAACAGCTATCTTCATCTCTTCTGAAGTGTCAGAAATCAAGAGCCGTTCTCTGGCCCAGAATAAACCAGGGACATGGTATTTTTTAAAGAAAACATCAATTTTCTGCTCCTTTTGCAGAGTTGCTTTATAAAACACAGTTGGCCAGAGAGCACGGATATCCTGCTCTGCTACCAGGTCCTTTTTTTAGGCAGCGGTATTATTAGGAATGACATGACAGGCATGATTTGCTTGCTCAGCTTCGGGAAAATTTGGGAAGGAAACAGAACATCTCTGCATGCTATGAAAGAAAGGACAGACCTGACAGATTCTCCGACAGACAGCAGAAGCATGACTGTATTAAAATTTTATGCCCCTCCTCATCTCACCTAACTGGGCACACAAGTGAGCCCTCTTAGAGTGCGCTGTTCAACGTGGTGCAAGCTAAAACCAAGAAAGGCGGGTAAGACTCGATGCAAACAGCATAGAATCACAAAATGCCCTGAGTTGGAAGGGACCCGCAAGGACCATCGAGTCCAGCTCCTGTCCCTGCACAGGACAACCCCAAATTCACACCACGTCTCTGAGGGCCTTGTCCAAGTGCTTCTTGAATATCGCCAGCCTTGGCGCCGTGATGCCTCCCCGGGGAGCCTGTTCCAGTGCTCCACCACCCTCTGGGGGAAGAACCTTCTCCTAATACCCAACCTAACCCTCCCCTGGCACATCTTCCTGCCATTCCCTCGGCTCCTATCGTTGGTCACCAGAGAGAAGAGATCAGCGCCTGCCCCTCCTCCTCCTCCCCTTGTGAGGAAGCTGCAGACCGCCATGAGCTCTGCCCTCAGCCTCCTCTTATCCAGGCTCAACAAACCAAGTGACTTCAGCCACTCCTCATACGGCTTCCCCTCTAAACCCTTTGCTAACTTCGTGGCCCTTGCCCAGCTTTAAAGTAACTCAGGATGAAACCACTCTGCTTTCTTTCCACTGACTCCTTTTACACCAGAGGGGTTTCCCAAGAACTGCATAGAGATCATGTGTTAGCACTGCAGTAACCCCCAAACATTGAAATGCTAGAACAAGTAGCATGTAAGTCTGCACCAGACAGGTAAGTTTAAATCGTTACACCGATTGCTAGCCAGGACAACTGCAGAATTCAGGACAACAGTGCAACTCCATTCTCATTCAAAACCCTCCACCTGATTTACTACACACATTAGGCAACAGGCAGCACCTTCCAAGAAACCTCCTCCTGTCCAGGAACTTGACTGTCACTTGCAAAAGCAAGCAACTGGCTGTCAGGTGTAAACAGACACCCAAGACCCTGTCTCACTTTGGCAAATTTTCCCCACTAAATATTGAGCAAGGCAAGTATTTTCATAAAAACAGCATATGATCACATAAATCAAATCCACTGCAACATGCACGCAGGTGGGACAGCATTAACATCTCTTGCCATCACCTTCTCCTCGGCATCTCCACGGCAAACAAATCCTTGGGTGGTTCCAACTGAATTTCAGCGCCCTCATCTATGGAGCTGGGCCCTTCACCACAGTTATGCAGGGAGTCAGCTCCTGACTTACAGGCCAAAGCATTGGGTTTGGTCCTGATTTACTACTTGTCACCACATGCAAGTCCTCTGTGTCTCAATATATTGCCTTGCTAGCCCTGAGACTTAGGCAACAACTACCTGCAGCAGACTGGATGTGCAAAGCTGGCTGGTACCATGGGAGTCTTTAGCTTGGTACTGCAGCCAGCGGGAGCCAGGGCAAGCAACTGCCTTCAGAGTAACTCTGTTAAACAGCAGATATGGGAGATATCCAGGGACAGCAGTGGTTTCCCCACAAAACCAAGGTGGTTGTGTTATTGCAGTCAACAGCCATCC
Source organism: Morus bassanus (assembly GCA_031468815.1). Lineage (NCBI taxonomy): Eukaryota > Metazoa > Chordata > Aves > Suliformes > Sulidae > Morus > Morus bassanus. Next base: position 355,874 of record CM062593.1, read on the forward strand.
TCAAAGCCAGGCTGAGGCAGATGCATGGTGCCAAGCAAAGAAGAACGAACTAGTCCTGGGAAAAGGACACCCAGAAACACACATCTGGGAAGCCATTTCCAGGCCAGAACACACCTGCAAGCTATGGCACAATTATCTGCCTCAAGTTTACCCACGGAGTTTGTAAATAATTGGCAGGATTTGTCCTTCTGGGACTGGCTTCGTAACACACTGCTAACGTTGCCCCCGGCACAGGGCGGGCAGGCCACAAGAAACTGAGAAACCCAGGTAGAGGACATGCCCTGTGTGATGCTTTGGACACAAAAGCTGCCATGACAAACCCAAGTCGGGTCCAAGGTGCTGGGTGATACACACCATGTAGTAGCCAGGAAGGAGCTTCTGTAGGAATTCGGCTTCCTTGTGCATCACAGTTTTTATGATGAATTCGTCGTCGCTGGTGACATAGAAGAGGGAGCCGCTGGCACCAGGGTTTGACAGCTCTATCAGAGGCTCATTACATAATGAGTACTAGGGAGGAAGAGAAAAAACCATGATGATGTTTTTAGCCCCACTCATTGCACATTGAGTTCTATCCTGTTGAGGGCTTCCCTCAGCATGGCGTCTCCCTGTGAGATCAAGGGGTAGCAAAGCTTAAGTGAGAACTATTTTCATTGTAGGTTAGGTCTAAGCAGCAAAGCTGATGGACAATTTACAATTAGAGACAGAGATTACAGTTCAGAGCATCCCAACTGCTCAGAATCAAGCTAATAATATGCTTTCAGTAACATCCAGGCTTCATAATGACATCGTATCTTTTCCCATTGTGCACGTATCACATTTAGGCTTCTTTCAGCACATTACCACAAGCGCACAGAGAAAGATAGGATTTTAAGAGACATGACAGTCTGCTCAGGGTACCACGTATCACTGTGCTGGAGGGAACACAATGCACTGGCCGTTCTCAGCAGTCTCCTCTGGCCTTGTACTCCCCTGTTACAGAGGATTTTTAGACACATCTTATCCCCTCAATCCTGCTAGAAACACATGAAAAAGTATTACACCAGGTGTCCAAACAAGAAGAGAGGGATCAGTGCTGTATAAGCACAGCAAGGGGTACTGCATCAGGAATCGAATTCGGAGGACATTTCTAGACATCAGGATGCAAACAGCAGGTCCTCAAATGAGGACATGCCTAGCAGCGGCAGGGGGCAGGGAGAACACCACAGCGTAAGCATGCACGGGCACTTTGCAGCTAGGTACCAACCCCAAGGTAACGGTGTAGGTTGAGATGGTTCAGGGCAGCATCGCATCAGAGCTGCCACAGCAAGAGGTAAGATGGGGAGAGGAAGGTAGGGTACATAAGGGACATAATCAGAGCAATAAATTAAATGCTCATCATTATGTACTGAAAACAGCTTTCAGCACTGCACAGATTAATGATCCAAGACTTTATCAAGTTAATTATCTCATGCATAAATAAAGGCATTTGCTGCTGTGGCAGGCAAGAGAGAATCAGGGGAAGCAGAAGCAACAAATCAGAGCCGTGACCTTTGCAACTGAGGCAGGCTCTTTGCTTCACCCAAGTTTTGAGCCATACATAAAATCAGCCACAGCATTACCTTAGATGACACAGATGGGGACCACTGTTACTGTCAAACCATGCAATGGCACAGATTTGTTTCTACTTGTAGGTGTTCAGCTACGATTACCCCTGTCTACAGTTGAAGTCAGAAGAAAAGGGCTATTAAGAAAGGGGGAGGGTGTGCACCCATTTGGATGTGTTCCCTTCCCTGGTTCAACAAATGTCCTTTTCTAAAGAGCAGGACGTCACATACATGCAAGGGACCAAATTCAACCCCAGTGTACTCCAAGCCCCGACAGCTTGTACTGCTAGGTATTTTAAAAGCAGCCTTTCCAGCTCTGAGGAGCTTTCTGAGCACAAGAACAAGCTGTATTTTGTTCTGTCTTTGTAAGATGATTAAAATAACTATACTCACATAGCTCTTGAGTGAGTACACAAGGAAAAATTCCCATCTTTGTCCTCAGAGCCCCATAGGACATTACAGGGTTGCACCCAGCAGAACACAACTCGTTTGCTTGTAAACACAATAAGTTATTGTTACCATAAGCAACAGAGAGGGAATCCTATCACATAGCTTACACAGCACACACTGTATGCCAATCATTTCCTTTCCCTCCAGCGTAAGCTAGCAACTGCCTCTTAGCAAACGAAGACTTGGGCTGAGTGGTGCTGGTCTTGTTGGCACCATCACTGGATCTCCTCCAAAACTGAACAGAGTCCCTAAATCCACAGCCTGTTCCCACTTCTTGTTGGGATCAGAATGATTCCTCACCTCTTTTCTGTCCCTTTTAGGCAAGAATTGCTGACAGCCTTGATTTAGCAGCAAATTTCTTGTGTTACTCTAGATCATCTCAAATAAAGGAGGAAAGATGGAGAAATACAAAAATATGTCCATACCAAATAATCATCTGGACGAATCCCAAAGAGTTCTCGGAAGTAACGAAAAGCCACCGGTGCATAGGTCTTGAACCTGAAGTCAGCATAATGGTGAGCCGGGGTGAGATTACTGCCTTCGCTGCACAGAACAGACATTACGTGAGCAGGGTCCCTGTATTCCCATTCACCAGATATGTACAGTCACATCAAGGCTACTGTATACTTAAGATTAATTAAGTCTTGCAAAAAGACAACTTAGGAACAACAACAAAAAATATCTTTCTTCTGTGGCAGGACAACAGGAAAATAGGTTTTAAATCATCTGCCAAAATCCATTTCTAAAGAGTGCAAGGAAGAACCACTTGCCAAGCAGAATATATTTACACAGAGAACAGAGCTTTTAGGAGCTTTGTTTATTCACAGAGTTAAAGAGCTCCCAGAATGAGTTTCTTCCATCTCAAACATGGTATAATTTTGCGGAAGAAATTTTAGATGGACAGGTAGAAAGAAAAGCACGTAGGAAGGTTAAGAAACTCAAGCATATAGTACTGCATCTTACACTGTACTTCCCTGCAAACCAGTGTAGTGCAGAATCTAACACTTCCCACTGTTATGTTTGTATGTAATGGATGCATATTTAAAACATTCAGAGGATCCAACTCTGATCTAAGGACAGATAGAAGCTCTCTTGAAAAATCAGTGAGAGGAAAAGAAATAACTCATCCGTTTTGTTTCCCCTGTCTCCTTTACCTTGGGAAAAAAATGCTCTCCACCACGTAGAAGTCCTGCATCAGGACATCTCTCTCTGGCTTGGAGCTCAGATTGCCGACAGTATATCCAATCCCTAGCTGGATAGCCCCCTTCAGAGTGGAGGAGGTGGTCTGGCAGAAAGAAAAGAGCAGTCAGTGAGCATTTCACAGCCAATTATCGCGATAACATCCCCCTTATTACAATACAGTTGTGTCTATGACTTCTGTGGGGTTGTCTCAGGCACTACATACTGCTAAACGAGTTCAACCAGCTGCTGACAGGATGGATTAAGGCTTCCGGAAGCTTTGGTGTTTGCAAGACTATGCAGTACAAGGGTGCTGCATGAAATCTAAATGAGATCGGTAGCTGTTAACAAACTGAACCAGGAAAGCTCGGTGGTGCTATTGCTAACCTCAGGCCCCACCTTCTCTTCTCAGCCTGCCACCTACACATAGCTGCCAGTCCCCAGTCCACAAAACCAAACCTTTTTGTAGGTGGTTTCACCAGAAGCATCAACGCCTCGATGACCTATCTTCTTTCCTTGGCCAGGCTGTCCTGGTAGCGATGGTCCCTGCAATGAAAGAGCATGGCTAAAGTGCAGAACAGAAGCTGACCTGGCCGACAAGAACAAGCAGAGCAGCACAGGCACAACCACACTATCACGACTGTAAAGGACACAGGGGATCGCGCTCTATCGCTGGAGAAAAATCTGAAGCGTGCAAACAGGTGTAACTGGCACCAGCAAGCCTTAAACAAGGCTTTTTGAATTATACATCCATCGCTCAAGACATGAAGAGTTATAATACCCAACCACGCCATCTGACACCCTCAGTACTAACTGGACAGAGCCCTCAGCAAAGATGCTGAGCTCAGGAAAGACCCGCTTGCTTCCCAGCTGCCAAGATTCTGCAGCAGTTGCTTGACTGCAGTTTCTCACCAATTGAAAATACTGATGTATTAAATCAAACAGCAAGAGAAGCTTATTCTTAAAAATCCCATGCCCTCAGGTGTCATACCAATACCTTGCACTTCACTGGAGAAATAAGAGACAGATAACAGTGACAACACAACCCTACTCCTGCGTTCACATGGAGATAATCCGTTTAAGCGAGATCTCATTTGTTTACTATTCAAAGGATGAGCTCACACAGGGTGAACTGCAGTAACAGCTCTTCCTGAAGTTTTGCAAAGAGTTTACAGAAACACTATAGGACTGCCAGCACTTCAGAGAGAGAATAAACCTACTCCTATCCCATTTATCCTCCTCCTCTACCTCTGAGTCTGCCTGGGCCTTTTTTTGCTGATCCAGGAGTGAGCAGGTTGTGGCTGTACCCTTTAACAAGCCAACACAATCTTGTTTTGTGAAGTTCGATTCAGCTCCTTTTGTAACCCCAAGCACAGGGCCTCCATACTCTGCCACAGGGCAACGTTTCACCTACTCCCCAGCTCTCCCACCACCCCAGTGGTTTGCGGAGCCCAGCAGATGGCTAAAACTGCTGGTGAGCCACCAGCAACGTTTGGGGGTTTGTTACATTAAAGAACAGCCAGGCTTCTGATGTTCCTTTAAGCAGTGTGTAGAGAGATCCAAGGTCACTTCCCAAGTGACAATATTATATCACTGTCTCTCTCAAGTGCCACACAGACCCATCTCTCAGAACTGATGTCTACAGCAGACAATGTATAATTTTGTTCAGACTACTGAAGTTCTTTGTGGTTTAGCTTTTAATCAAGAGCTTGCAGCTATTTCTGGTCAAACTGCTTGTACTTCTGGTACTAAAGGGCGGTCTGATTTCTCCTTCAAAAAAATCTTATTTCCTACTCTACTTTAAACATTTAGCACATCCAAGCTTGCTTCTGACTACTCCTTCTCCAAGCAGCTGTGATTAGCAGTGGCTCATCATCATCCTCTCAAAGTGATTAACAGACACAGGTACTGGTTAAGAGATTGCCATCGTATGACGTGCAGTAACAAAAGTCTCTTCCACAGTCCCTTGCTCTACCTGTGACTGTGTTGCCAGGGCAAGGAAAAGTGGGGCTATTTGTGCATTGAACAAAGCAACCAACTTTCACAGAAGCTAAGCTTCCTACCATGCATATTTCTGGGGAGGCAAAAAGAATCAAGTGTCACATTCCTGGCAGTTTTAAGGGAAGATTTTGCTAGTCGTGTATACAAATGCTCATCATTCCAGGTGAGTAATGTAAAGGGGTATGTCAGAAAGTTAGATCAAACAAAAATCACTTGAACATGGTGCCCTAAACCAAGAGTGTGGGCTTCAGGGAACAGCTTTCAGGCACAGATCCTCCTACTAGCTTCCCTGCTGCCAACTGTGAAGAGTTTTGCTCCAGAAGGTAACAGTGATTCAGCAACCTGCGACCTGGATTATGTGTGAGAGAAGATCAGTCCCTCGAGATGTTCCCCTGTTTTATGGCTTCACAAATTAGAGCCTCCTTGACCCACTCACAGGAGTGGGTGAGACCCAACACAGAGCCCTGGAGATGCCCAATACACGGACTCTCCATTTATCATCTTCAGGTTCTGGTGTGGAAGAGGTGCCATCAGCCACCTACAGACTTACAGATCACGAATCACGCAGCTAAAATTGGCCACGTGGTGGGCATAATCCCTTCACAACCCCTCTGTGACTGCGGTGATGCCAACACAGGGACTCGAGACCTGCCACTAATTTTCTTTCTATGAAATAACAGATATCAAATTTTTGGTCATCTTAAATGTATTTCGAAATCCAGCTTTGCTCAAAAAAAGCCAGGCAGAAGTATTTTCTAGAGTTCTGTGTTCTTATTTCTCAACACAGGATTTTCAAGGCCAGTTTTACATATCTCACCTCGGTGATGGCTGCTTTCTTCGGTGCCAGACCTGAGGAGAGAAGGGAAGAGCATCAGTAAAAGTAGAGACATTAAAAAAAAACAACAACGACAACAACAAAAACACCCCCCAAAACCAAACAAAACATCACCAAGAAAACAGGCTAATGCTTTGCTCTTTCAAGTGAGCTGGAAAGCCTTTAAAAGCAGCTGGTTTTGCTCAGTTTTCAGTTTCACTAGTGCAGGAGTCCGAAGTCATAGGGGTCACCCAAACAATTTCACATTCAGAAGCACAAAGATGCGCAATTTCTCCTAGCAATAATGTTTCCTAGAGGCTTCAGTAGAGAGAGTTCTTGTAAATCCCTGCTGCACCATAAGTAATAGATCTACACTACACTGAAGAGTCGGTTACATACAGAAGCCCAGAGAGACACTTAGGAAGCTGCTTTCCAGCCACTCAGAAGGCACTTGACAAACTATATTGATAGTTGAATCTATTTATAGAATCTGATGTCCAAATATATCACAAAAATGAATGCATCATTTATCTCTACCACTGCCTTTGGGAGAAGCCATCATTACTCCATTACAGTCAACGGTGAGAAATTAGGATTTTGCCTAAAGCTTTTAGATATATAATAAGAGTTGGAAACACAGGCCCAAACCCTCCTGTAACATGAGGCCATTTTTCCATTTCCTAGCACGAGCTGAGGTTTGCAAGGAGCTCTTTACTTTTAGGCAACAGTGAGAACAGGCTCCTCTGCCACCAGCCCCGCAAGGTATTCGCTGACCTGCCGAAACCTTTGTGCATGGGACCACAAGTTCCAGCCCAGCTGGCTCTGGAGAGCCACCATGAACAAGGATCAAGAGTTGCTTAAGAAGAGGAGCTCCCCACCCCATCCTGGCAGCACGACGTCCCCTGCCAAGGCAGCTCCCCCGCCTGCCCCAACCGCCTCTGCATGCAGAGCCCACTTATTAGGAGAGAAGCCCGCCTGCAAAGAATGCAAACCCAAGGGACAGATTTAAGGCCATGTGTTTCCAGGTACAAGTCTGCTGCTCCCTGCTCCTGTCTGAAGTGTTCCTACAAGCACAGATTAAGCAACCCACAATCCCTTAGGAAGGCCTTAATTTCACAAGAGATCATTGAGGGGAGCTTGAGAGTTTTGGCTCTGAAGACGAAAGGCTCTTCCAAGCCCTCCACTTTTCCCCACTTGAGGGCAACGGGTGGATTACACAACCGCCTGCCGGTGCGCAAATCCTCCGACTCAAGAGCAACAACTCAAGACCACAGAGGAACCCAAAGGAGCAAATGCTGCTCCAGTTTGAACACTGGAAATCGCTGGGAACACAACATGGCCAAGAGGGCCCCAGGCCAGGGAGACTACGCTCTCCCTGCCACGGCCGAGACAGCTCTCCTACTGCACTAATCTCTTTTCTGCACTTTGTCACAATTCCAGAGCAGGAGATTATCTTTAATTTTGTGATAATTACCACAAGCCGCTTTCATTCCCAGCTTTTAAGTGTCTGCTGCTGTACACGTACCAAATGTAGAATCAACACCAACCGCCCACGCGAAGGAAAGGTACCAGAGGTGAGGAACTGCAGATCTCCAGGAGAAACAATGCTGCAGGTGGACAAGAGCATGGCCAGCAAAACCTCCCTCCCTCCCCCCTCCCAAAATAAAAACAAACCAAAAAAACCCCAAACAAACAAAAAAACCCCTCAGCTTTATAAAATCAACTTGCCTAAGCAGAAAATGAAAAAAAAAAAAGTCTTCCACTGGCTACTCAGTGTGTGGCACTCGGCTGTGCTCATCTCAAACAAGCTGACAGATGGCCTTGCGAAAACTGATTTAACTCCAGCTTCGGGGGTTATACAGCCATGAGAGGCAGCACTCAGGTTTGCGGGGAACATGAGCTCTGCTGCAGGAAGTTTCAACGCTTAACAAGCTAATTGAAATGATTATTATTGGATTTGGTGCAGCTTAGTGACGGTGTATTCAAAAACATGATGAGCGGCTCTGGAAGGGGAACCCTGGGATGAAACCGCAGCTTTCTGCCCTGCCTCCAGCTTGTGCCTGTGTTTTGTAGTGCATTTCATGCACGCTTGACCTGCTGCCTTCAGCTCCTTTTCTCATCTGCACATAGCTTTGAGTCAACCCTATCCCAACGCTTGAGCTCCTCCGGAGCCTCAGAAATGAATGCTTTGGTTGTAGCATTCAGCAATTCTCATCTCTGATTTAACATCTATTTTTTTCATGTGCCTCTCTATTCACAGCCACAACCTCCTTGTCCATCCCTGCCACGATGCTGACACCCCGTAGGACAGGGATCAACTTACTTCTGGAAACCTTCTGCACAGTTACTGTCCGACACAGAAAAGGACTTGAGTTTAAGCTCTACTGTGCCAGAGGAGCATAAACCTACACAGGATGAGATAACCCATTTCTCCTCTTATGCAATATACTGTGCCAACAAATTGGGGTTCAGACCTTTTTAGGCCCCTCACCCCCCATTTACATACGCCTGACCGCTCGCTCCCAGTAAGCAAAGCACAACACAAGCTGGCAGGAGGGCTCCCGCTCACAAAGGAAACCCTCATCGCTACCAGCTCCGTCAGCCGGCCTCATCGGTGCATCTGAACTCACAGAATGGCACAGGGTTGGGATCAGAGCAGCTCCCTCAGCTTCTCCAGCCCTCTAGATGCTGTCATCAGGGAAACACAAGTGATGTCAGAATTTAAGTTAAAAAAAAAAATCAAATCTTTGTGCTTAAAAGCAAACTTCATGAAAACCAGAAAATATTGCCCTCGCTGTCCACAACTTAAAACTTCAGGTTAAAAACATAGGTTTCAAGTTTCATTTACAGGCAGAGAATTTTAAAAATCTAATCAAGGGGGAAAAAAAGGTCACTTGGATCTCTCAAAACCAGCTAAGGCAAGTTGACTAGCAAAACCCCTTCGTTACAAACCTGGAAAGAGCCACAGAAAGCTTCTATCCACTGAAAAGGAATTTCTTAAGAAAGTTTACAAACATTCAGCAGAAGCCTTATTTAAGACCTAATAAAGAAGACTTCTTTATAAGACAGATGTATACACACACACACACATATATTTATAAATCATAAGTATTTGATGCTCTAGAGACGTCAAAGCACATTTGAATAACCAGTAGATTTACCTGGACTCCTTTCTCCAGTCAGAGATGGTGCTCCATCTTTAATAAGAGCTTCACTTTATTAAAGTGTTTACCAGGAGTTATACAATGTGACTGCAACTAAAAATACGTTAGAATATAAATGCCACGTAAGCTCTTCAGCTGGAGGCTGTACTGACACGACCCCTCCAAAAATGCAACCCACTAGAAACTTGCAATTTGCCACTCGCTCTCAATCGGGGCAGTAACAACTGTAATCAAACACAGCTAGTTTTCGAAGTACAATTCTCCAAAAGCGCTGAACCAGCAGTTTATATCTGTTGTTGTTGGCTTTTTTAATTTATTCTTTGTTTTTAAACTATTGAGCTGACAGCAGCCTTTGCAAAATTGACATTTAACATCAACCCAGCGTAATCGGCTAGAAAGCTGCGAAATTCTGACAAGTCACACGCACCCCAAAGGAGGCCTGGATCTAATTTTACACTTAATTCAATTGAGAACAAGACAACGTGACACACCTGAGCAACCCATTTAGACAATAAGAGGAGGTGAAGAATGCAACCAGGATGCTATGATTTATTGTTCGATCAGACCAGTCTAAATGCAGCCCTGTCTGGTCAATGCATTCTGTGCAAAAGCATTAAGAAACGGAATGCTAAGGCACGAGCTGCGAAAGTTAAAGGCTATACTCATGTAGCAGATGTGTTGCACTCGAAATACAGAGAGAAAGGCTGGAAATGAAATGCATCCATCAAAAGACAGCTGTTACTTCCCGTAAGGGACTGCAGATAAATAGAAATTAAAATGGGGGGCAGGGGGGAGGGCAATTCAGAGAAGATGCCAGAAAACACATCTCGGCTGAGAAGCAGCATCTGAACTAGCACAGGCAGCTAGCCGGGGCTTCCCCGGGAGCCGGCGTGAGCGTCAGGCCATATCAAACGGGAAAGCCAGAAAGCAACCTCTGAATTTCTTCTTGCACTCAAAACGTGCGGGTTCAGCTCCCAGCAAGCAGCACGCAGGATCAGCAGCTGGGCAGTCATCAGAGAGGAGGAGACACAACAGCAGAAGCCAGACTCCTTGCGACCTCCTGGAGAAGGCAGCTATTTACAACCTGCCCTTCCCAGGCATCCAGGATAACCTACTTCTGATCTTTAAACGCATTTTCTTCCCATAAAACACAATTTGATTAGGATGAGAAACATCAAGTAAGCCACAATACTAAATAAAAAGTTTGGGTTTTTTCCCCCCCTTAAATGCAGCATCTCTCAGCAGAAAGAGCTATAGCTGACTGCTCTGCACCCTGGGCACAGATAGCTGCTTCTGCCATTGGAAAGCTTGTAGAAATAATAAGGAAATAAAGCAACCTGAGATAAATTCTGATTTTTATATAGAATCTACATATAGCTTTGATATCAAAATGTATCCATTTTTCCATGGAGCACTTGCTGACCGACTGACTGATTTCTGGGATCACACAATACTTGCGCTCGTTGAACAAAACCAGCCTAAACTCTCCCCCTCTCCCCACTGCTTAGCCCTGTCCAGCCTGGCGCTCAGGCAAGGCTCGCTCCATCCCTTTGGGCAGGCATGGTGAGGGGGAGGAGAGACCCTGCTCCAATGCACCTGCAGCTCAGGTAGCTCCACGTTCCTCAGGACAGTTTAGTCACCATCCAAAGTCCAGCAGTTATTTGCAGACAGACAGAAATGCTGGCAGCACCAGGCAGTATTCAAACTGGACTACCAGGAGCAGCCAGAGATAAGTAATCCCATTTACTCCCACCCTGGCCGCCCTGCTCTCCTCCCTGTCCTCGACTCCCGCTTGCCGCCCACGCCAGCTTGGTGCCTCATTTTGTCGTTTCGAGCATGCAGGAACCACCTCCACTTCGTGGAGGGAAGATGACATTTGCAAACCATGATCTGCTGCACCAACTCTATGTGCTGCACTCTTTTTCCCATGCCCTTCATCTTGTTTATTTGAGCATAAACTCATTAAGGAAAGGAACGGCATGCCTTGTACAAATTAAGGGAAAGAGCTTAATGTACCGGCTAGATAGGACGGAGCCTCAGGGCACTGATGTGATACCTACTCGACAGCAGTGACACAGCTCACTCCCTCCTTTCCACCCCAGGCAGTTTCTATCTACAAGGTCTTCAATTAACCCAGGACAGGCGGGTGGCAGGAACCCCCCAGCCTGCCCCAAGCCAGGAGTGAGCCCCACACCCAGGCCTGCCCCAGCCACCTCCTCCAGGTTTCTGCTTGAGGGTTTTGAACCCCAAACCCCAGAAGTGCTCTTGCTGCTCCCCTGCCAGAGCTCCCCCAGGGATCAAGCAATTTAAGCCGTGTATTACACAGCCCAGCTAGGGCCGCTCAAAGCAAAGCATCCAGGTTATGGAGCATCACCACTTGCAAGGGACTGCTGCAAAGGGATGATTCTGCAGTAAAGGCACCTACCAGCCTATTTTATTTTTGCTTTTATGCAGAAACTCTGCCTCAGAAATAAATCTGTTTATCCCAGCTCAGGATGCAGGGCAGAAGCTGAAGATGCAGGCGGGGAGTTAACGCATTCCTCCCTCAGCTGCAGGTGCAGGACCACATCCTGGGTGCAGCCCTCCTTGGGGAGCCACGCTGCTGAGCCAGGACACACCATGCTAAACGTTTCCTTGACAACTCACCAGAAAAGCACTTACAGCACGGAAGCCCAATTACAGCGGGGAATGTGCAGGACAAGACCAGGGAAATGAAATTTAAAAAGAACTGATTTGTTTTCTTGTCTCAGATCAGCTGCGTGTAGAGAAAAGGACAATTTCGGAGCGCCTAGTCCGAACCGTGTGACACAGCTGACAACAAAGCAAAACAAAAATCTCATCAAGAGGAGCACACAATAGCTGACACCCAGTAGCGGAAAAGGCTGCAGCCGTTCGGCTCCACGTTCAACTCTGTAATTATGCAATCCAGTGGGATGTTCAGGGGAACATCTGCTAGATGGGAAAGGTGCAGTCTTATCTGAACACAGTGTTCCTGCTCCCTTCCACGCCGCCGGTCACAGGAGGATTGCAGAGTGGAACAACACACGCTCCCCGGCACGTCCGGAGCGGCCGAGCGCTCTCCCCGCTGCCTGCATGGGCAGCGCAGGCAGAAAGGTGAGACGTTCCCAAGGTCAGGGACCCCAGCGGTGGCGTTAGGGACGCCAGCCTCTTCCTAGCCTCTGGCTTCTCTCTTTATTACAACCTACAAGTCCAAGTCTGTCTACCAGAATTCACAGCAAAGCTTGATTAGGATTAATTAGAGACAGCAAACATTGCAGCAGAAAGCATAACCTCTCCAGGACAGAGCCAGCTCTCTGCGCCTGTGACGACATCCAGGCACAGTGGCACCACATTAAAACCACGACGCCAATTTAGAGGGAGGCTATAAAAGGCTGAAGGACTTTGAAGTCACATTCCTCACAATCATCCAGAAGAGCTACAGCAACATCCAGTTGCCCCTTCCCTTTGCTCAGGGGTAGGATAAGCTTCGCATACCCTACTGGGGGTCCCCACCCACCGACACTGCTCGCTGGAGCATCGCTGCTGGGAGAGCCATAGTTCAGCAGTGAGAAGATGGAGAACCTCCTGTTGCCTTCCTACTCGGTTGCAAAAACATCAGGGACCTGAATGTAGCGCATGACCCCGGGCAGCCCTTGGGACTCTTTCTGTGTGTTCAGATGGAGTTTTCAGCTGCCAAAAGGCCCAGGAGAGCTGTTTCCCAATCCCAGGTCAGAGAAGCACAAGACAGCTTAGCAAAGGCTGGGTCCAGAATTCACTTCCCTCCTTTGTTTTCTCAGCATTTCTATCTTCCTGCCTGCAGGCTCCTGCCTAGAAGCAGGATTCAGCACTTTTACCGCATGCAGTGTCCCACCTCTGTGCAGGGAAAGGATGTTCAGCTGCATCCTCCATTATGCTGTTCTCCAAGTGCCACTGATAAAGGGGGAAAAGTGTGAGCTGACTAATCTGAGGTTACACACTGCTTGCCAGAGCCAGAGCAGTTACTCTGCCCCAAATACACAAGGTTTGCAGTGTGGCATGGCTCAGTGCTTTAGCTGTAGGAGGCTTAATGTCAGACCTCAGCACCTCCTGGTCAGGTAGGGATTAGTGCTGCTGGAGGCTCTTCTCCACCATCCGACCTTCATGAGCTCCTGAGCTCCCTTTGCAACTCACTGTCTCTGCGAGGACACCTGCAAGGCTGGTACCAGGCGGGGGACAAGGAATCAGTGGCTGGAGAAAGCCACTTCACTGTAGCCAATCCCAAAACTTCTTAGGCCGATAAATAGCACAGGATATTGTTACTGAGCGGGCAAAACCCCTTTAGAGAGTAGGAGGATGTCTTTGCACAACATCAGCTTGGTTCCCTTTACAATACTGCTTCCCTGGGCATCCCTCTGAAGGATCTCAAGCTGTCTTGGGAGAGCACTGGCAAGTCAAAAGAAATCATTCAAGCTGCTTGGAGCAGCACAGCAGATACAAAGAGTGCCGGACTGCAAGGAATATGAGACAGTGACAAACTATCCCCCCTATTTTATCTCTCAGCCCTTTCTCACAGAGCGTTCTGCAGCTAAACAAAGTCGGCACCTCCAGACCAGGAGGGATGGGTCAGATTGTTTATCACTTCCACCATTTAAAAGCATCTTCCTATAGATGTTACTTGACAGAGAGCTTACTCCCTTTGCTCATTCATAGTCAAAAATTATTCTCATTAAATTACATTGAAATAGAAGAATACAACTCAAGACATCCACCTCCCCAAATTTTCCATTTTCTGACCTTCTAAAAGATGTGCTGAAGTCCAGTTACTACAGTCACAGCAGGTAAAGAAATCTACCTGAAGTTTCACAATAACTACCTACCACAATACCAGGATATACAGAATTTACCACAGTAAGCACAGCTTTAAACCTGTGGGAGCTCAGCATTCCAACCAACAGCAAACTCCAAAGGGAAAAGTTGTTTTGTCTGCAAGCCACCCTTCACAAGTCATCCTGAAGATGCACCTAGATTTTTAATGAGTGGCGTACTTCCTGATTTACTCTGTAGCCAAAGCAGCTCGGCTAAATCCTCTAAGATTTAATTCCGCTCTTGCTAATGTCACTTGACAGAGATTTTCCAGGGGTGCTCAAACACTGAAGACTTGAAAGGGGATTTCAGAACGGGGTCGCATACAACATGCGTCACTGGATATAAGGTCCTTTTGCTAGGCTGCTCGCATCAGGTTGAGTAAACTCTCCTTCACGAAACACTTCCAGGTTGCCACAGGTGCTGCTGCTAACACTGCAATATGCACACGTACGCACAGATTTGCATCGCAATGCTGAGGACAAGGTCTGGTTGGGAGAGGAGGCGGGGGACATCTGTAACTTCTACCCGTTTCAAAAAGGGATGCCAAGGTAAAAGCATCAGGTTGAATTTCTGGACCTGTTTTTAGAGCACGGGTTTGTGATACAGCCCCTCAAAGAGCACGCCCTCTACGCAATTCAGACAGAGTTTTCAAGTTGACCAGGTCCCATTAAAAACATGCAGTTAAAAAGACGTGACAGGAAAAGCAAACCAGTGATACATATTTGTTCGAGAGATCTACTTCTACATAAGTCTAAGCTTTTGCTGCTGTAACAACTAGAAACTCAAGCTCTCCAGCTGCATGCATGTCTCATCTGAGCTCATTAGGCACCCAGCTATCAGAGATTTCTTGGCCTCATTCAAAATTAACTACCCCAACTCACATGTGGCAGAAGGCCAGGTCTGGCCAGCATTTTGCTGCTTCCCGTCAGTGCGTTCTCTGCTCTCATCACAGCACCCTGCCACCTGCACTGCCTGCGCCCTCTTCCTGCGCAGGCAACACGGATTTCGCACAACCCCTCCAAACCCTACGGCAAGCCACAGCGAGGACTAGCCAGCTCTTTAGGAGCAAACTCTGCTTAAATCCATCCCAGCTACTGCAATTCCTTTCCTTCGGATGGATCCTATTCCTCCTTGAACATGCCAACACCTCCTCTCTCCCCCAGACCGAGGGGACTGGTACCCAGGAGGGAAACCAAGCCTCCAGTCCTCTTCTCCTCCATCGGGGCTTTATGAGCCAACGTCCCCTGCAGCAGCAGCAGCTCTACACAGACCACGTACCCGTGTTGCGAGGCTGAGGATGGACCTCTACGGCAAAAGCTACTGCCACAAGGCATGAGGGGCTGTAGGTTAAGAATAAATTTAAATTATTGCTCATCACCATGTTCTTTTCCCACCAGCCTTGTTAAGGCCACTTCTGCTCTCTGTGACTGGAGTGTTTCAGTCGGGTGCTCCTGCTCTGCTCTAACAAATGCACCTGAACCAATGGAACAAAACAAGCCACAGCAGAACAATCTCAAAGATGAAGTGTGCTGCCAAAAGTCGTAACTCCAAGTTTCAGCAAGTAGTCTCTTCTCTCCCTGGGATCCTGGCTGTAGCATGGCAGCTAGTGACTCAGCTATCAGCTGAAAATAAGTTACCTTAAATAATAATTAAATTTTTAAAAACACTTCTAGAACTCTTAGTAGGAAATACAAACAGGTGAGACATGCACAGGTGGCAGGTAGAGATAAGCTGGTGCCTATGCTGGGCTACAAGGATGTTTCAGTTGCATTTCACTGATGATCACGGACAGCCTCCTCCAATACAGGTAACCACAAGCTGAAGGACAGGCTCCTTCCGGCACAGATCTGCAGCTTGCTCAAAAGCTAGGTCAGTAAAGCAGCTCCTCCAGCCCAGCCTGAAGGATTTTCACTTGGAGGCTGAGCCAAGCATTTATTACTTCTATTTAACCAAGTGCAGCTATATCCATTTATTTATTCATTTGGGAACAAGCTCTGCTCCAGACTCTGTATAGGTATGTGTCCAAACTAAAGATGCAAAAGAACAAAGAGCAAAATCCAGAAGAGCACTTAGGCTCCCAAAGTGCTGCGCAGGCAGAACTGAGGCGCTGGTTATCCCCAAACTCCCGAAGGCACCCCGGGTACTGAGGACACTTCAGATTTCTGGCACTATTTTCCCAGAGGCTGCCACCCATGTTCACACCCAGTTCAGCCACAAGCCCCTCTACAAGCAGCAGCACTGCTTGGGATTCAGAAGAACGGAGACCACGGTCATTGCCAAGTTGTGCACCAGGCAAGCGTCGTACTTACCCTTTGTGTCCTGCGCTTAAACCACTTGCAGGGGATATAGGAGTGGTCAAGGTCTTTCTGAAGTCATTTTGTGGTTTTGAGGATGTGTTTGACAGCAGACTGTTACTAGGTGAACGAAAACAAGTTGCTGTGGAGCTCTTTTCCCAGCTTTCCAGAGCCCCCAGCTCTTGGGCTGGGGGTTTCAGAGCAGCCCTGCTCTAATGAAAGGCATTCATTAAACGCAGAAAGCTACAGCTGAAGAACATCAGGCTGCAAAGACAAGCGACCATCTCGGGAAGAGCCCGGTCTGGCTGGCCACACAGCTCATGCACATGCATCGATATGACGGTGTAAGCTCAAGGCGCAACTGGGAACAACTTCTGGTCACACAGGTCCTGAAACAGTACCATGAACAACTTAACTCCTGAGCCCTTCTCAGGGCTTTGTTCAACATCTGCCCAATACAAGGAAAAATGGAGATGCCCTATGCCAAACAAGTATATCAAGACAGCAGCATCGAGTGAACAGTCTAGCATTTCTGAACTACATAGAAGAATCTCACAGGACCTTTAATACTGTTTGCTAAGACTGTAATAAAACCAGACATGAAGTAGTTCCCCTGAACCGTAACACTACAAGGCTGGATCAGCCAAGCAGACACTGCCACTGACTCGCAAAGGAGTCGGGGACAGCACAATCTGCTCCTGTGTTTGGAGAGAAACAGAAACCACAGCCAGGCATGCAAACATTGTACTTCACTCTGAAAAGCATCTCCAGGAGGACAACCCAGCCTCTCGCTCAGGTTTCCCCTCCCAGCTCAGCTGGTAGCTGCCAGCTCTCCGTTTTATGATGGTGGCGTGCATTGTGGGGTTGGAGGAAGAGACAGAAGTGTGCAGTAACGTTGGCTAACAGCTGTGTAACAGCTCTTGATGGGTAATATAAGGTACACAGGGCTGACATGGGAAGTCCCATGGCTTAAACTCTACATTTCGTGGCTCCCAACACAGTAATCTTCTCCCAGACCAGATGGCTCAAGCCTATCGATCTGTACCCACCAAGCAGTGGGACTGCTCTGGCCTCACTGGTGAGGCCAGGGAGATTTTAACACCTGAGTTATTTTTATAAAGCACAGCAAAATGGAAGTTGGAAGGCTCAGAGCAGTCAGGTGCTGATGGCTTTCCATGGGAAGAGAAAAAGGCAGGTCTGATAAAGCAGAACCACTCCACAGATATTGCAATGCCATTTAAGGATGGACCTGACCAAGGTCTGAAGTTTTGGATGGGGCAATACTTCTTGGCTTTCCCTTTACCAAAACAGGTATGTCTGTTTTGCCAGAACTTAAAGGCCAGCCGTAAGGCAAAGGACAGTTGGAGACCATTATCTTGGCAAGTGAAAGCAACCAAAAGCAGGGGCTCTAATAGAAAACATTAAGTAACAGGCAGCACTTGCCACTTCTGCCTGTAATACATTCCTTTTTCCTTTAGATGAACAGCTGCCATTCAGGCACATCTTATCCCTCCCTCCCGCAGGCCTTGGATTAAGTCATTTTTCACCCCACCTCACAGGAAAACTTGCATTTAAATTTCATTTCTTCCGATACAGTAAAAACCCACCTCACTCCTTCCTCTAGGTTACAGTTTGCTCTTCATGCTGGTCACTTCCAGCCTTCTTGGACTCCAAGTTTTCAGTTTAGAAGAAAAGATTCAAAATAAAACCAATCTTTGTGTTTTTAAAACCTGGAAGCCATAGCATCTCTCCGAGATCTGTTATAAACCTTAAATCTCAATAACTCGTGGAAGCTCATGCATTGCCATCCTACCAATACAAAATCAAAGCTTGAATGTATTAAACAAAGTTCTTCCCACATTATCATGTTCTTCACAGCTGACCAAGTCCCAACAAGCAGTCCACTACCAGCATTTCACCTCAGAAGTGTCTTCAATCTATATCTATATATCCACCCTATATTGGCCTGCTCTGCACCTGGTATATAATGCGCAACCCGGTTTATTATTGCAAAGTGAAACAGATAAGGAAATTGCTGTCTTTAACTGAAATATAACTGTCTTGTCTGACAAAGTACACAGTCTTTTTGCTTAATTTTAAAGCCAGACCCACATTTATCAGGACTTTGAGGCTCTCTGCAAGGGAGCTGCAGCGAAGATTGCAATTATACACAGGAAATACATGGGGCCGGTCTGTGAAGAAGCCACAGAAGCAATTAGCAGTTTCAGGATGTTCACCTTCCTTCAGTTTCTCATTTTCTTTAATAAGCATTTTCTGGCATTACCAGTCTAGAAGCCTCTTTCTCAGAAGAGCGTCCTAGATAGTTAATCCACCAGTGACTCCTACTTAATACTGAAATGAAAACAAACATCCAACCCTCTGAGACTAAGGTGGAGAAACACTATGTCATCATTTCTATTCCATCAAAATTAAGGCCTGAAGAGATGCTGGTTTGAGAGGCAGTATCCTGGAATTAAAAAAACCAAACAAAAAAAACCCAAACAAAAACAAAAAACAAAACAACCAGTATGGATATCAAAAGCTACAAAATGCAGCCCAATATGCACCCCCTAGAAAAAACTTAATTATCTTGTAACATAAGTTAGCATTACAGGAGAAATAAAAGTAGTAATTTAAGCAAAGGCAATTGTTAGCCTTCCAGATTTCAGTTCTGATCACTGAACAAACAGTCCTTACCAAGACAAAAATTATCCCATAACGTGCTATTTAAATCCACAAATAATCACCACCTGTTAGGCCAAACTGAAAAACTTGGCCTTATTTCTGGATTCCACCTAGGCAAGTGTTTGCCCTGTAACTGAAGAGCACATCATTTAACGTTGACAAGTACAGCTTCAAGACGGTATGATTTTCTGCTGTCTTTGTTCCAGCTTTGAAGTTAGGGACTATTTTACATCTCTATAGTTTGCATTTCTGCCAGCAAATTCTATGCCGTTTTGTATGCTGCCCCCATCAACATGCATCCAGACAGATGGTGAGAGCAGCACCGAATACATACAGAAAGGAAAACTGTCATTTTAAAGACGCCACCCATTTAAAAGTGACATTTAAAGAGAAGACAAGCTGTTTCAGGTATTACATCTGCCCTCTCGGCAGCGCATAGGACTTCTGATCACATTACCCTTTCCTCTCGGCGTGGGGATGCACACACTGCGGAACTGGCTGCACGGACAGAAACTGTGAAATCAAGAAATCGGAGAGAGAACCAAGTTTCACATCAGCATCTAAATGGAGTGACTGACTGCATGAAGTGCCATCAGGCACACATTCAGGGAAGGAGCACTCAGCCAGATGATGATTTTAGCCAGCTGCCTCCCTTTGAAAAATGCAGTAATGGACAATTTTGCCTTGAAAAATCCACAAAATTTGGTCCATCATATCTGCACAGAGACTATAGAAAGAAAACTACTGCATCATCTTTGTCATCAGCTGCTGTATCCTGCCCACATTAGAGGCTTTGATAATATTTTGCTTGCACTACTGCCCAGGTCACGAAAAGTGCCAAACACGACAAGTGAGCATTAAGACACAAGCAAATTTTCCCTGTCTTTTTAGAGCGGTTAGCAAAATATCATCCCTTCTGCCTTGCAATAGAGTCTTCCCTCTCCACACATTAACTAGCACGGTAAACACCATCAGTGTTGCAAAGCCAGCGTGAACTTCAGCTCCCAAATCTATGCTTAGAAGAGAGCTGGGCATCCTGCAGGAAGAAACCAGGCTACCCAACCAGTGGCAATGGGAGAGTCCAGCTAATTGCCTTCATTTTGCTTTGGAAAATGGAAACTTGTGTTTCCAGGCCTCACGTCAAGCCTGAAGGTTTTTCTTCAATCCCTGAGATCTTCAGGACCTTGAATAAAATCAATGGACAGAGACAACACTTAGCTGAAGCTGGGCTGCCAGAAGCTGACCTGCTTCGGACGAAGTGGTAACGAAACCGAGCAGGCTCCAAGAGCAGAAAACCAGCCATGTCTCATCTCAGCTGTTGTAACCCCCAAGATCTTATTGACTGCATCGACACAGCAAGCGAGCGGTATGTACTGCCGTCAGTGCTTCCATCGCTGATGTGTGCATTGATGAGATCGTCCGTTTTAACGTACGGCAGCCTGCTGCGAGCCTTGTGGTACTTCAGAGGTGCGTCTTGAGCTTTGGAAAGAGTTCATAAAAATCTCTCAAAACTTGCCAATTACATAAAAGTACTTCTCAAGTGCACCAAATCCTCTGTGAGCTGTATCGACGCGCCAACCAAAATTGCTCCCAACACTCAAGTTGCTCAAATTGGTGCAAAGTGGCCTTAATTACCTGAGCTTGTACAGACCTGAATGAAAAATGAAAATCCATATGCAGCCCTTTGGAACCAAACTCTAATCACTGGAGGGCTGAAAGGACTAGCATCAGAAAGGTGTTTATACAGGTACTCACACAATAACTGAAGCAGTACTGTACCTGCACTGCTGCCCAATTTCAACTGGAGAAAACCCAAGTAAATATCCAAGAGCTCAGAAGGATGCTGTTAACTTGCCCATTAAACAAAATCAGTTCCACCCACAAATCAGGAATTCCACCCTAAGATATAACTGGGAACACCCTGAAGCCATTCATTTCATGCACAGAAGCATCACTACTCCACTTTACTGTTGGAGAGACTTTTTTTTTTTGGTATGTAATAAACTAGTAGAAAAGCCTGCAAAGGTCACAAAATGCTCCAAAGGTAGAAAGCAGCAAAGCGAAGGTTGTCCCACCTCACTGTCACCCTGCAGCGCACGTGGCTGGGACTCTCTCCCATCCCGCAGGAAGGGGAGGAGGGAGAGCAGATTAAGATGACCTACATTACTCCTGCTTTAAATATAAGATAGCATTGCTTTTATTCTACCTACCTCATTCCTCCCCATCCTTCCTGCCCCACAAGTGGTTGGGCAAGACACCATCTGCTCAGGAGGCCCACGTGCAGGCGGAGTGCATCCAGCCTTAACCAGGGAGGCAGAAAGTAAGTTTGTGCATGAACCCTGAACTCACAAGAGACTGACTTTGCAAACAATGCTCTTTTAATGGAGATGACGTGCATTTTTTGTGTCAGTCCTCGACTCCATCAGGTTGTGCTTCACCGGTCTCAGTGGCCACCTCAGCCACTGCAGATCCGGACCCTAACTTAACTTGGGGTGACAGAATATAAAGCAGCGACTGAGAATGGCAAACTCCAAGGGGAAGAAAAGCATAACTGGCAATTTAAACAACATCTTGCCAGGCAGCAAATGAAAGGGCAAAAATAATCTTGACTAATTCTACTCTTGCAGAATCGTAACATGGTCACCAGCATGGTCTGACACATTCAAGGCACTCATTTTGAAGGGCAGCATCCCAACATGTCCAGAGTTTGAGTTACATTAAGGATGACAGGCTTCCAACACCAGCCCTGCCAAACGACTGCGTGAGCTCAGCTACCCAGTCTCAAAAGCAGCAGATCTCATTGCCTCCTACGGAAAACACATGAAACAGCTGTGGAATTACTCTGAACTACTAAATTCATTGAAAGAGTAGAGACCTGACTGGCTCCCAGCCCAGCACTCCCCTTCTTCTGCTGAGCAGCTGCCTTTCCTCCAGGAGCTCAGTGTTGGTTGAGGTCGAAGCACTCCCAGATCTTCTGGAGAAGAAATCAGGAGGCATCTACCATGGTACAGGAACACAGAGAATTTGAATTTGAAGAGCCAGTAGTTTGACAGAGCTTCATCAGAGAAAGCATCTCCAAGTTTAAATGAAGAGTTATTAACTACTCTGGCTACATGGACCCTCAAAGCACAGAGAACTAATTTTGCAGGAGCCACCAAGCCCCATGTGAGAGCATCACTCAGCAGCAGCTACTGCAGGCACCAGTGGGACCACTGCAAATCCAGAACGCAGAAGCAGTGAAGTCTTAACCGTGTCAGCCGCAGCACAAGGCAGAAGCTGAATTAAACATCATTCCCCCGCGTGGCTGGGAGAGATTTAATGTTATGCAGTAAAGTGAAAAGCAGCATTTGAGCTACTTGGAGTTTGACCGGTACCAAGCTCCCCACCAGCCCACGTCGCTAACAGTACCGTGCCAACAGCACGCTGCTACATTTTAATGACTGCAAGCAAGGCAAAGCTGCCCTCGACTTATAATCCGTTAATTCCTCCAAGTTCAGGAGACTGAGCTATTTCACACAGAACAAAGATACAAGCTTGTTGCATGTGGTTTTCCCATGCTCAGCTAATCTCCAGGCCCTTTCAGAAGCGGCAGCGTATCTGCCCAGGTCGGTCTTGTGACAAACCCCAGGCCGTGACCTGTTTTTCATTGCTGGATCACTGAGCGCCTTGTGCAGCAGGAGCAGCTAGAGGTGTGCTACCAGAACGTGGGCCCTTCCGTTCCAAACACTGCTCACACAACAGGCAGGTCTGCAACAGTGTAGATGCCAGAGAAGCAAACAGCTGGTTTCCAACTTCTCTTTTCTCCCAGGAAGTCCTTCCTGCCCTCTCCAGTAGCAATTTCTGCAAAGAGAACATGCAGATTCTGCTAATTACAAAGGAGATGAGGACTGTGCCCCCTTGATGAGTCTGCAAA
The DNA here is from genome assembly GCA_031468815.1 of Morus bassanus. Taxonomy (NCBI): domain Eukaryota; kingdom Metazoa; phylum Chordata; class Aves; order Suliformes; family Sulidae; genus Morus; species Morus bassanus. Next base: position 378,802 of record CM062593.1, read on the forward strand.
GCGCTATACACTCCTCACACTGAAGGCAAACCATACAGGCAGTGCTTGGACACTGCGAGGTTCGTTTTCTGCAACTCCAGATCTAACGGCTGCAAAGCCGTGCAATCACCCAGGGGGACAGCTCTAGTAACAGTCATTTGCCAGAGATGCAACTGTACAGACTATACAGTCTCCACACTACAAAATAATGCTGCTATTCTTCAAATATCAATTATTCCAGCCTGTTTCTGTGTTATGGTAAATATTTAAGAGAAGCCTTCACATTACACACTGACTCTCCAGTTGCAGGCATTTGTATTTTTTAAACAGAATTAGGGAAGAGCGGTGGCTATGCTGTATTCAAAGAAAGCTGGAAGAAAAGCACAAGGGGCTAACTCACATGGTGAAAGACTCGCAGCCTCTCCCCAGAGCTGTGAGATGACGAAACAAGTCGCGGTTAGCAGTGACCAGCGGCATCGGAGGGACCGTGAACACTGGGGCAACTGAATACGCTGAAGCCTCCAGATTTCCACACCGTCGCAGCACGTACTCTGACTCAGCCTGGGTTATTCACCGCAAGCCAGTGCAAAAACCCACATGTAAGCTGGGGAAGCCACAAGAACATATGATGGAAGACGACGACACTTAATTAGGGGTTGACAACATTTTCTGCTTAAATATGTGGGTGAGAAGAGATGAAGTGACAGAAAAGCTGCTCCGATCACTTTTAGCTTTTTAATTACACAAAACGTTTCCCAGAAAGTCCTGAGGTTAACTCAGCTACTGGCAACACTGAAAAACGCAAACAAGTGCCAGGCTGCTTAGGAACAGAGTATTTCCAAGACCTACCTAAAGAAGGGAAAACCCCAACATTACCTTATTATCATTGGCTCTTTTAGGGCTGCTTGGACAGGCCAGGCTCCCCTTCCAGGGACTCAGTCTGCTAGTTAGCAGGAGAGGAGGTGGAGAGCCTGGGAAAGCCAGCAGATGCTTTCCCTTTTGGCACACAGCTCCCCAGGTGGGTAGGTGAGCAACGCCAGGCTGCTCTCCTGAGAAGGTCAGTGCTGATACGGATCAAGACAAGACTCACTTCACAAGGCCACCAGTTTGGCTTTTTTACATGACCCTCTTCTTCCTTGTGCTTTCGTTGTTTCATTTCAGCGTTAAACAGCCTTTTGTTTCCAGTCCCTCGCAGTGCCTTGATTTACCTTTCTGCTGCACTCCTGTCATTTCATTGCCGTGAGTGCATTCATGCAGCGGAACAGACAGGCAGCCCCGGGCAGGCAGGGGCTCAGCGCAGCACCCGTTTTCATTACAGCATCCTTCCCGTTAGAGGAAAATACAAGTGGCTGCACTTGTTTGTTGGACGAACACGGAGCGGTGCACCATCAATAGGCAGCAAATGCAGAGAGGATGCTTGTGCCAGGAGTTCTGCTTTGCCAAAGACTTATTTTGCTCCTTTGAGCGTCTGCACCAGCTACAGATGGTTTTGGAAATGGTGAAATACCACATAGAGATATTGCCCAATTGTAGCTACTTACTGGGAACCCACACCAAACAACTTTGGGCTTTGCACCTGCATAATGCTTTAAAAATAGCTTCTGCCCAGCTCCACGGACGTGATCACAGACATCCAGACCAACGTGACTAAGAAATTCTGTTCTTGGGCACATTCACAAGGCAACCCAGCTTGCAGGCCTAGAAAGCAACAGCTCAGGAGATAGCTGAGGGAGAGTGACTCTGTCAGCTGGGTTATTAAACAAATTAAATTTAAAGGGGACTATCAGAAATATTGGTCAGAGACCTGGAAAAACTTAATGGGAAACAAAAAACCCCACGTAGGCTTCCTTCTACTGTTCTGCTGCTATTTATGAGTTCAAACATACACAGTCACCCCTCTCCCCACACATGTATCTTTGAGAAAAGGCGATGCCAAGGCTTCCGCTTCAAACTTTCCAGGGTCTAGAGAGCATGCCTCAAAATGGGCAGCCTGCTCTGATACCCACTGCTCCTGCCAGCTCCCCTGGCATCGCAGGCTGCAGGGGAGATCAGGGAGGGCACACCCACAGGATCAGACCATCCGGGGAGGGCAGGACCCACTTTGGCTCCTGCTTTCCCGCAGCCACGCTGCGAGAGGGAACATCTCCCATGAGTGACACGACCAGCAGCTCTGTCCCCGCGCTGCTGGTGGGAGCGGAGCGTGCGAACCAGCCTGCTGAAGGTCACTCCCACCTAAACACAGCCTAAACTTGGCTTCCTTGCACTGGGAGGGAGCTAGCAAACATTTCCCCCTCCAACTCCGCTTCTGACATTCCCTGGTGCGGTGCAAAAGTTGCAACGTTTTCTGACTGGTGAGTTGCAAGTTAATTATACCCGCATAACGCACAGACAGGAACTCATCTCGTGCTGGTAAGGTCCCAGAGAGGACGCAGGTACCACACCCATGTCAGGAGCGAGGCACCTGCCAGGCCTCTATAGATTAATCCTGGTCTACAGGAATATTCTTGGCAGCCTGAAAAGGTGGATGGGAATAATCAAATGCGACAAAGATGGAAGCAGCATGCGATGAGAAGAGCTCCCCGAGCCTTTGTCAGGGTATTGCAGAGTCGTGGCAGACCTATTTCTGGACACGACTGGCTGCCATTGAAAGACATGTTCATGAAGAAAGCAAGCGCTGGAATTCCTGCTGCTGCTTTTCAGGCTGCAACCACCTTATATGGGAAAATCGTATTTAATAAGATTGTGCATCTGGCGAGAGCCTATAATGGTCATGTCAGCGAATCACTTCAAAAATCGTTCCCAAATTATGCACTGCTCATACTAAATCCACTCGGGTCATTCCCTGAGGAGCCCTTCTGGAGAGGCCCAGCGAGCCTCCCAAGTGGGACACGGTGGCGGCAGCTTTGCCAGCCGCAGATCCAGCAGTGGCATAACGGGCTATTATATACGGGTCAATGCCAAACACTAGTTAATGAAAATCAGATTAATCATTCTTCTTCCTGGGTTCTCGGGGGTTCATTCTCCAGCGTGTCCTGACACCGATACAGGGGGGCTCAGCATCCTTCAGGGCAGTGCCCAGATCTCCCTGCCGTACAACTACTGCCCCTTGCAGCTCCCAGGCCCCATAATTCCAGCTTCCCTATTTGTTTCCAGCTGATTCACATCTTAAAGGACAACTGATTTGCCAGAGCAGCCTGAATTCTATTTTCATTGCCTTCCTTCTTTCCTGCAGCTGAGCTGTGACTTATTGACTGTGAAGTAACTGCGGGGTCTTTAAAAGTTCAAGGCACAGGGTGTTTTTCTGTCTGTTTTTGCCTAGCTGACTCCCTCTGTCATCATCTTTGCTAGCACCATTTCACAGGAAAGAGGCATGTGACATCCAACTAAGCTGTGAACCATAATCATGCTGGGGATGATGTTTACATTTGATTTTTCCTCAAGCTGATAAGCTCTCTCCAATTTCCCTCTCCATCACATTGGTATGGATTGAACTGCTTGTGCCCCACGGGGTGGAATTCTTCTCTTATCTCTAATCTGCTCACTGAAAAAATTGCTTCCAGCAACCCTTCAAAAGTCACTTCAAAGTTATCATTGCAAAGAGGGAAGAGCTGCAATACTGTTCCTCGTCTGTTGCAATCAGTGCTCCCCCAGTGGTTTTTGCAGATGGCCTTACAGGTGCCACCAGCATCCAGCACACTCAGCACCACTGGCTGGGGCCGGGATCTCCACTTTGCTGTCTCCAGCCCTGGGTGCTGTGAGACAAATGTTGAACAAGAGCATAAATACCTGTTAAATCATTTCAGCTCCCTAAAGCAGAGGGATTCAACCCCAAAGAACATGTTGGAGGCTTCTGCCCAGGCTCTAAGCCATAAGTGATGGGCAGCCTGCAACCCGTACAACGGGAGACTTGAGAAATGGAAATAAGTCGGATGTCAACTTTACTTCCCCATCAGGCCAAGAATTTCCACCTTTGCAATGAGATGGTGGAGATCAGCTTTGCTATCAGTTTTGTACCAACAGCTCTCCAATAACTTGAGCCCCCGTGGATAAAAGGAGATTTCCAGACCCTCTGTCTCCAGGCTGCACCCAGGTAGAGGGACAGTGATGTGCCCTCTCCTCACCCAACCGTTTCTGGGGTTGGGGCACCCCAGGCTGAACGATCCCGGTGCTCACCTGTCACCCCGCACACACATGGTGCCTCCACGCCTGCCAACAGCTCTGCTCTCCGCACCAAAATGAGTGAACGGCCCCTTACCCTCCCTGCAGCCCCTTCCCAGGGCAAGAGAGCGCAGATTCAGGGAGGAGGCACAGCAGCCATTTACACCCGTCAGATTTTGAAACTCCCTTTTCAGGGGTTTACAGTGGTTACAGAAGTTTTAAAAACCTCAAAGCCAGGTTCTTGGAAAGGGACGAATTGGGCCTGTGTGTTCATGTATGAGCCTAGCCGCCAGCACTAAATGAGGTTTTCTCCCTCAAAGCATATTATAAGACTTCCAAAACCTCCCTTCAGCAGATTTTCCATGTCTTAAGTCAACCTACGGTCAAGGTTTCCCTGACTTTCAGCCCCTCTCCTCCATCCAGTTTGATTCCTGTACCAGACTAACCAGCTCCCCTCTCGATGTTTACTGAGCACTTGGGGAAGTCTTTGCTGACCTGACCCATGGTCTGGATTAACCCTGCCACGTTTGCTTAGTAAGAGCGCAGCACACAGCCATCCTCGCTCTCCAGCAAAGAGCCGGGGAGCAGAGTTTGGCTACGCTGGTCACTCATCATCAACGGCATAAGCATTAAGGTGAGCAACACGAAGCACCTGTATAGGTCGGTCACGAGCACTTCACCACCTCCATCGCTGCTCCAAATAGCAGTGAAGGTATCAGTGCTGCGCACGCTGAACTGGGTTTGTCGCCATCAGCTTCAGAACAGTCAACAAAACCGGACGGCATTCAGCACAAACCCCCTCTGCTCTTGGGCACATCGCTCTGGCGTACAGTATTCCCATCTGCTGCAACAAGGACCGCAGAGCACATCGACGTGCTCTGTCAGCCGGCAGTCCCGAGCAGAGACCTGCGGCACAGCCGGCCCTGCGCGCAGGTGTAGCCATGCCTTTGTGCACAGCCCACCCAGGGCCACCTCCAGCCCCCTCCCAGGTTTTGTTCTCTTCCAGAAAATACTCGTTAGCCATCGTGCACATCGTCCCCAGCCCTCCAGGGAGCTCCAGTTGCAAGCACGGCTGAGGCCAGGTGACACAATTTGGATGCTACCCAAGTGAGGAGTAAGCAACTTGACTTGAAAAAAAATCAAAGCATCGGTGAGATTACTGGCTCCGTTTCATCTTTTTTACTATCAGCACAAGGTAAGACAGACTACAGGTTCGTAAATTCAGATTTACTTGCAAAAGGAAGAAAAAACACACGCTCCCTGCTTAAACCCCTCCGGAGCAACAGTCTCTGTCGACACCTTGTCTTGTCCCGAGCAACAACCCTCTACCCTCCCCAAAAAACAGAAAGGTGACAGAGAAATCAGAAGGATAAACAACATTTTAATTGTTCATTGGCAAGAGGTTCTCTCTTTCGCTCCCTCAGCATCACAAGCTGGAAGTCCACCAGCCACACCACACCGTGCTGGGAGCACGCTCCCAAAGAAGAGGTCCGAGCGGCGGGCAGGGAGTGCCGCGAACAGCCTCGGGAAAGGCAAGCTGCACACAGCCCGCCCCTCCATTTTCCTCGCAGCACCGAGGAACCGCAGCAGGAAGGCCGGGGACAGCTTGCCACTTGCCTAAATCTCAGCACCTTGCTAAAAATTACACGTTACATCCAGCCCCACCAACGCGGCAGATGACACCTCTGAAATAATCGCAGCTTCCGCTGTAGTTTGTTGGTTTTTAGAAGATCTAATGATCCTCATTTAAAGGCCCGAAGACAAGGAGATTGCTGTCATAACACAACCAAAACCCGTCTACCTCGTAGCAGGCTTTGAATAAACTTCAGGCTCAGACAGGCGCTCAGGAGCTTCGCGTCAGGCCCACAAAGGAACTTGTCAACCCAACAGCAGAGCGGGGCTGTATGATCACGCGCAAAACTAAAGCTAGCAATTTTCAGGTTGTTAATGAACTATAAATTATTAGGCAGCAAAGGCGGAGGCAGGTGTGCTCGCACAGCCCCACGTATGTGACCCTGCCAACCGAGGAACCCAAAATCTTTTGTGAATGCTGCCAGCAGTGCTTCGGGCTTGGGCTCGTCCCCCGCCTCTGACGAACGGCCTTCGCCGTCTCGCCGCAGCCGGGATGGGTGCTGGCGCAGCTGCGATGCCCCCCTGCTGCCAGGGCACCCCGAGAGCCCCAGAGCCCGGCGGGACCCTCCACCCCCGTGCACACAGCCCCCTCCGGCCCCTCCGAGGCATGGGGAACGCCCGAGGCCCAGCCCCGGAACGGGGAGCACGGCCCGGGGTCCCGCTCGCCAGGCGGGGAGGCAGGGGAGACCTACTCCCGGGGGTGCCGGGGTGCCGCAGCGCCCACCGCAGCCCCCTCCGGACCGCCCGGGGCCGGGGCCGGGGCGGGGGGCGGCCGGTGCCCCGCACGCTGCTCCGGGGGTCGCAGCCGCCCCTCCCCAGCCAGCACCGGCCCGGGGCGGACAGGGGGCGGCACCACTCCGGATGGCCGGGGCGGGGGCAGCGGCCGTGGGACCGGGCCTGGCGGTGCCCCGGAGGCGGCACACGGCGGGGGGGGGCCGGGCTGAACCCCTCCGAGCCCCCCCCCGGGACACCACGCACGGGGCGGGGGGCCCGGCCGGGAGGCACCACTCAGACCGCCCCCCCCCGGGGGTGCAGCTGGGCTGAACCGCTCTGGGCCCCTCCGGGGGACGGGACGCGGGGACACGCAGCCCGGGGGGCCCGGCCCGGAGCGGCCTCTCGGGGGGACGGCGACACGCGGGGGAACGCGCCGGGGAGCCCGGCCGAGGCTGCCGGCCGCCCGGTGCCCGCAGCGCGTTACCTCCTGCCGCGTCCAGTCCCCCCACGCCAGCCTCCGGGGTGATGGCACCGGCACCCGCCACGGCCGAGCCTTCCGCCTCTTCGGGCACCTCCAGCTCCATGGCCGCCTCGAGGGCCGCGGGCAGGGCAGGCCCGGGGCAGGGCAGGCCCGCACCCGCCGCCGCCGCCGCGCTCCGCCCGGCTCCGGCCGCCGCCGCTGAGGAGACTGGGAACGGCGGGGACCATAGAGCGCGGGAGGTGCCGCGGCTAGACACGCCCCAGCGCCGCAGGACAGAAGGGCCGCGGCCAGCACCGGAAGTAGAGCGGTCCCCTTCCGCCGCAATTAATCGCGACGCGGGGGGCTGGCTGTCGCGATAGTCTGCGGGCTGTGGGGCGGGGACCGGGACCGCGACCGCGACCGCTCCCGGCTGGAAGGCGCGGGGAGAGGGACGGGGCCTCGCGAACCATAGAGCGGCGAAGAGAAAGACCGCCCCCGTCCTCTCTAGCGGGACGGAGGCACCATAGAGCCGCGGCGCCCCCGCCGCGGGGGGGCGTGTCTGCCGGTCACCATGGCAGCGGGGGCGGGGCTCCGGCGGCGCGCGGCGGGGCCGGCCCGGGGCTCCGGTGCGGGCGGGTGTGCGGGGCCGGCCTGCCCCGGGACCCCCGGCCCGATCGCCCCCGGCGCGGCCCTACGCCGGGCCCCGCTGCGGCGGAGGCCCCGGTGCCCCCCGCTCTGGCTCCCGCGGGACCGGGGCCTCCCCGCCCTCCCCCTCGGCGGGTCCCCCGGGAGTCGCCGGGCCGCGCCTGCCCCGCCGCCGGGCCCCGAGGCCGGGCTGCCCCCGCCCCGCTCAGCGCCGCCGCTCCCCGCCCCGGGCCGGGGCCCGGCCCCTCCCGGCCCTGCGGCGAGCCCGGCCCGTGGCACCATCTAGTGGCACCGGGAGGCCCCGGGGTGCGGGTCAGCCCCGGGGTGCGGGTCAGCCCCGGCCGGCCCCGCCGGTTCTCCCGGGCCGGTCCCTTCGCGCCAGCGTGCCCCGGCCCCGGGGGACGAACGTGTCACGGGCAGGGGCAGCCCCAGCCGGGAAAGCAGCTCGGCATTAACGCCCAGCTCTCGGCGCAGCCGGGGAAGGCGCCGGCGGCCCTAACGAGGCTGCTCGGCGGCATCCCCGTCCCCCGCGCCGCCTCCCTGCGCGGGAGGGCAGCCGCTGGCCCCCGAGCAGCCGGGGAGGCTGCGGCCGGGCCCGGGGAGCGGCGGCCGCTCGGACGGGAGATGCTCCGTCCTCCCCTCGGGGCTGGCGGGGGGCTTCGGCGAGAAGGAGCCGCTTGATGCCCATCTGACGAGCGGTGGGGAAAGCGGCAGCTCCATGTCTCCGGCTCCGGGGTGGCGGCTGGTGGCCGGGGGGTTCAGGAGGAACTGGTCGCCCCGCGATGCTCCGCCACAGGGCTGTGACCTCCTGCAGCATCAGTACCGACCCCGGCTGGAAGCAGCAGCCTGGATGGAGAGCCAAGGCGTGGAGCTGATTTCTATCACTGCAGGAAAGCAACCCCACGGAAAGAGGAACGATGTGGGGCTGGTCCCCAGGTGGGGGGCAGAGGAAAGGGGAAGGGGAGGAAAGGGGACGACAGCCATCAGCAGGGTCACCTTTTCCCCCACACCTCCCCCAGGACTGGGAGCCCCAGTTTGGCCACCATCCCTGTCCCCTCTTGGGGCACTGGGTGAAGCCGTTTGGTCCCCCTGGCGACTCCCAAGCAGGGCTGCTGGGAGTGTTTGGGGGTCCGGGGCAGTGCGGGTTGGCGCAGAGCCCCACCACCTCCTTGGAGACAGCCAGGCTGGCGGGGGGAAGGACCCCTGTCCCCAGACACCACCACCCTCGGCATCCTGTGAACCTGTCCTTGCCCAGGGCTGGGTGGGAGGGCGAGTGGACGTGGCTGAGCCACCAGCACCGTGGAGGACAACAGGGACAGCCCCCCGTGACTCCTGCTGTGCCCAGGAAGCTGCCCCAGGACCCCTGTCCTCCTCCTTTTCTCCTGCAGGCAGCGTCTGGCCCACAAAGGGTTACACAAGGCACCCTGGAGTGACACCACTGCCACCAGCCCGGGAGCTCAGCTCCTTCCTGGTCGGATCCGAGGCTCGGTGAGTGCCTAACCCTGTCCCGCCGGGATCTTCCCATCTGGGCATGGGGACCCAGCCCTGTTTTCACCTGGGGAACCGGCCATGCTTTGTCCCTCTCTGGGTGGCTCCAGGACCCGGTGACCCTCCTGGAGTCCACCCCGACTGCAGGGAGATACCCCGGGGGGGATCCTGGGACCCCACCATCACAGCTCTGCGCCCTGAGGGCTGGGGGGATGTGCCTCCGTCCTATTGATTTACACCTCGGCTGGGTCAAACCTTCCAGAGACCCTTTTCCCAGAGCGGGGGGTCAGGATCAGCCCATCGCAATGTGGGTGGGGTTGGGTTAGAGGAGCTTCTGGGGGGATCTGGGCCCCTCGTCCTGCATGGACAGGACCAGACAAGGGTTTTTGTGGTTTTGCAGCACTGGCTGAGACCAGGGGCCCCCCCTGATCCTGGGAAGGCTTTGGGGTCCCAGATTGAGGACCCCTGTCAGCAGGGGGGTTGGCAAACAGGTTATGGGTGGTGAGGATGGCCGTGGGGCCAGGCTGGGGTGGGCAGGGTGTGTTGCTTTCTGATAAATAACCTCCCCCCTGTTGCTGTCCCTGTGGTGGGCACTGCCGGTGGTGTCACCTGGTCCCGAATCAGGGACCTTGCAGTGCGACGAGCTGCCCCGGGACAGTCTGGGCTTCATTTGGCATTAAAAACCCTGGGAGATGCCGGCCACGGTGCATGCGTGGGGCAGAGTGGGGCATGCGGGGCTCCCAGTGCCGCCGGTGCCAGGTGCCGAGTGCGTCGGGCTGGGCTGCGGTCAGCTCAGCCCAGATACTGCCTCTCCCGGCGGGGCCATTTCGGGCGCCGGCTGGTTTCTGTCGGAAACCTGCCGAGCCGGCTCCTCCAGCTGCCAGCCTTGGCCTTTGGCTCGGGGCAGGCCCTACGCCAGGTCCCCAGGGGGAGATTGGGGACAGGACCGGGGCTTGGCGGCACCATGGGCGCTGCCCGTGCCGGCTGGTGAGACGGGAGCTGCTGCCGTCCCCACGCTGTAACCCCTGCCCCCAGACTGTCACTGCCCACGGAGAGCAACAGGCAGCAGTGGGACGCAGGTGCATGCCCAATTTGTGGTGCCCTGGTGATGGGACAGCAGTGAGAGCCAACTGGGGACAGTGAGGGGCTGTGTTGGGTGGCAGCAGGGTCGGCTCTGGCACAGCAGATGAGCTGTCACCCTGGGGAGGGGGATGCTCTGCCTGCCCCATGATTGGGGTCCCTTGGACCTGTGACTCATGCCATGTCTCCTGCAGGCATCCAGGGAGCCCGTAAGCACTGACTGGCTGACACTGGTGACATGGCCGAGGCGGGACCAGTTCAGCTCACTGATCCAGCAGGAGACCACCCCACCACCGTGCTGGGGTCTCCTGTTTATTACTGATCTCACAAGCACTGGGACAGGACTGCGGGTGCCACCATACTGGGGTCCTGCTCAGCCCCAGCCACCCCCTGGGCACATGTGTCCCCACATGTTGAGCATTGGCAGGTGCCGGGTGGGCGCTTGGGCTAGTTTCAGCAGCTCATGACGCAGAGTGGAAGCCCGGACTCTGCCCTCCACATTCACCGGCTTGCAGCCTGGCAGGCTGGGGTTATTTCTGAGGCCCGGGTGAATGATTACACCGTCCGTCCCTGGGGCTGCCGTGAGCTGGGTCTCATTTTAGGGGCCCAGCTGGCTGCTTCGGTGCAGCTCTGGCTGGGGGCTGGCCACAGAAGCCCCCGTGTTGGGCTTGAGCCGCCACGCTTGCCCCAGAGCTGGCAGCCTGCCGCCAGCCCCAGCTTCTCCATGGGAAGGCTCAGCATTGCCTATAGCATTGCCCACGGGGTGTCAGCGCTTGTCTCTGATGCCCCCTGGTCCCGCCGAAGCTGCCCAGTGGCCGATTCCCAAAAGGGCTGTGGAGATTTCCAGCTTCCCGTGGCACCGACGTGGAGGGGCCTCGGCCAGGCTCGAGGGTGACTGAGCTGTGCTGGGGAGCCAGCACAGGCCCCGGCCCGGCTGTCCCAGAGCCCTCGGGCACTACGGAGCTGTGCGGGTGCCACGGGACAGGGCGCTCGGGCAGCAGTGCCAGTGCAGTCAGAACTGGGGGCTGCTGCCGCGGCAGAGCCGTTGGCCAATCAGAGACCCTGGAGATCTGCCGCGGCAGAGCCATTGGCCAATCAGATCCTGGAGAGACTTGTAACAGTACAGATATCAGCCAATCAGAATCCAAAGATGTGCTACAGCAGAGCTGTTGGCCAGTCAGAGGTCAGAGAGATCTACTATGGCAGAGCAGCCGAGCAATCAGTGCCTGGAGAGCCCTGCGGTGGCAGAGCCATCGGCCAGCTGGATCTTGGGGTCCTGCCATGGCAGAGCTGCCGGCCAATCAATGCTGGGGATAGTGCCCATGCCTCAGCTGTCAGCCAATCAGCACTGGGGAGATCTCCCCAGCCGAGCTGCTGCCAATCCTCGACAGCGGCACAAGGACGCCCTACACCAGACCCGGCAGTGCCGGGATGGCCATGGCCCGTTGTGCCGCGATGGGCCATGCCCGTGCCCGTGCCATGGCTGTGGCCGTGCCGTGCCTGTGCCGTGCTGTGGGTGGGACCAGGACGGGCGCTGGCAGCCCCAGGGTGCCCGGGGCAGGAGTGGGACGGGCTGTTCAGGGGCTTCACCTCCCTCCGGCCGTGGGCTCGGGGCTGGTGTGGGCTGGCAATGGGTGTGGGTCTGTCCTCCCTGGTCCCTGCGCTGGTCAGAGGGGTGAGTACCAGGTGGTGGTAACGCACTGGACTGTTGGCTTTCTTGTCCCCATCACCCTGGAGAATGACTTGATGGTGTCGTGGGAGTTTCCTTAGCATATGCAATGGCACGGATAAACCTGGACCCTTCGAGTCCCTGATCAAACTGGCTCCTTCCTGTCCCACTGTGTGGGAAGTTGTGGGTGGGCCCACGCTGTCCCCCACCCCACGCAGGGATCCCATGTCTCTCTGGGTTCACACTGACATTTCCTCTGGGGAGCCAGGAGCCGGTGGGGGGGATCCCTGGGCCCATCCCAGGCATTTCAGCCTGGATGGGACATCACCCTGTCAGTCAGGCTCATCTGTCCTGGGTGGAAAATACTGGATTTGGAGTAAACCCAGGGAAACCGAAGGGTGAAGCTGGGGCACTGGTTCTCCCAAAGCAGTTGGCAGAGCTGCTGGCTCCGCGGTTGTGCCGGAGCCCAGAGCAGGCAGGCGGGAGGGCACTGAAGCACTGTCTGAAGCAGCACCCTGGGGTCTGCTGGCTCCCGGGAGGAGGGAGTGGAGCAGGACCACAAGAAGAGCATGGGCAGGCGGTCCCAGCCATGGAGACGGGTACTGACCTGTTTGCCCTGTGTAAAACCTTTCTATCCATGGACACGTGTCCGAGGAGACAGAGATGAACCTCCCAAAGAGGAGATTTCAGACTGCACGGAGGCAGCTCTGGGTTTTGGAGCCTGCTTCCACATGGGATTAGCTGGGGTGTGTCACAACTGCAAGTCCTGGTGTCCCTGGTGGGTGCCCAGGCACCCCGGGAGGCTCTGTCCCTGTGCCCTTGTGGTCCCCAGTGCCTGCAGCTCAGTTTTGCTTCTGCTCTTCATTGCAGCCCGAAGCGGGATTGAGGAAGGGGACAGCGACTGCAAAGAGGAGCCGGAGCCGGTCCGCGCCCCCAGCCACCGGGCAGGGGCTGCCTCACCAGCCAGCCACCACAGTTGCCCTCCCTCGCTTGTGCTGGCGGGTGGCCACCATGGAGGAGATGGTGATCTGGGAGCAGCACACAGTGACGCTGAGCAAGGTGAGCACGGCCTGGGGTGGCCACGGGACAGGACAGGGTCTGTGGGGCCGGCTCTGCCTGACCCCTCTCTGCCCATCCCCGCTAGGACCCTCAACGAGGCTTTGGCTTCGCTGTCTCCGGAGGCCGGGACCGTCCCAACAAGATGACCGGGGACACAGCGGTGGTCGTTTCGGACGTGGTGTCCGGGGGACCGGCAGTGGGCCGGCTCCAGTGAGTGCACGGGGATGTGGGGACATGGAGGGTGCTCGCTGCCAGCAGGGATGGGAAGGGCAGCGAATCGCTGCTGCTGGGACAGGGCCAGCACTGCTGCCACCCTGCCTGGCTGGGATGGGGTTCCTCTGGGGCAACGGGTGCCCTCGCCACCCTGCCAGCTCCCCTGGCTGGGGGCTGCATCTAGGGCACAGCCATGGCTGTGTTTTCCCTCTCAGGAGGAAGGATCACATCGTGATGGTGAATGGCCTTTCCATGGAGAACGTCTCGTCCTCCTTTGCCATCCAGACACTTAAAACCTGCGGCAAGATCGCTAACATCGTGAGTGTGCCCTGTGGTGGGACAGGGGCCGACGTCGTGCACGGGACAGCACCATGCCTGTCCCCATCCTGGCTCCCCTGTCCCGCACACCCTGGGGTTCCTGTTTGGGGCTTGGAAATTGCTGTCGAAACATCTCCTGGCAGAGACGGCTGCACCCACCATCCTCTCCTTCTCACTTTCCACCTGCAGACACTGAAAAGATCAAAGAAAATCTACCTCCCCGTGAGCAAGAGCAGCCCCGGGTCCCCCACAGAGCCTCGGCGCTATGACTCAGATGAGGACTATGGGTCGCATGGTGCGGATCCAGCCCTGCGCCGCTCCCGGGATGACCTGGACCACAGCCAGGGCTACGACGGGGACTCATCCAGCGAGAGGAGCTCTGGTCACCACCAGGATGACCACCGCCACCACAAGTCGGTGTCCCGGAGCCGGAGGCGAAGCCAGGACGGCAGCCACTGGAGGCAGAGCCCCGGCAGCGGCTCAGATCGGAGGGGCTACAGCCGGCACCGCTCTGCCAATGGCTTCGGCCATGAATGGGACACCAACGGGCTAGCCCTGGTGTCGGGCTTCAAGCGGTTGCCACGCCAGGATGTGCCGATGAAGCCCATCACATCGGTCCTGGTGAAGCAGAAGCAGAACGAAGGTGAGGCCCTCCCACTCCCTCCGTCCCTGGGTCTTGTTGCCAGGTTTGTGGCCGTGTTCCCCCGGGGAGGAGGCAATGGCAGGACTGGTGCCAGGATCTGGCATGCGGCGAGGGGGCACTGCTGTGCTGAGTGCACCAAACCCGCCTGGCCTTAGCCTGGGGTTGCAGAGCCCAGCTTTGGGGCCTGATAGTGCCCCGAGGGGAGCCGGGGTGGGCTTGTGGGGATGGTGCCAAGGGGGGACCTCGAGGGGGTCCTGCATCTGCCTGGCTCCAGCACTGTCATGGTCTCTCTCTGGTGCAGAGTACGGCCTGAAGCTGGGAAGTCAGCTCTTTATCAAGCACATAGTGGAGAGTGGGCTGGCGGCAAAGGACAACTCCTTGCAGGAGGGAGACCTCATCCTGAAGGTACAGGACCCATGGGGCACACAGCACTTGCTGGGGATCTCATCTCCCCCTCTTTGGGTGGCTCATCCCTGGCTAGTGTCACTGCAGGGAACAAGTCAAGAGTGTGCTTGTCTCCACTGCCTGCAAAGGATGGCAGCTTGGCTGGAGGCAGCTCCGTCTGGTGCCCGTACCCTGCCCCAGCTCCCCAGCCATCACCAGGGACCCTGTGCGGGCTCCTGGGGACCGGCTCCCCATGATGCCAAGGCTGGCTGGTTGAGGCAGCCCTGTGGTGTTCAATCAGGGACAGAGGCTTGTCCCACTGCCACAGTGGGATTGTGTCTGCCCCGCTGTCCCCGTGGTGTGTCCCCACCGGGGGAGCCGTCGGCCCGAGGGGCTCAGGTGTTCAGGGTATGTCTGGTGAAATGATGCTTAAAGTATTTGGGGAGGAAGAAATAGAGGGAGGGAGACGCTTCATTTGCACATATGGGCCAGGCAGACCTGTGGCTGTCGGGAACTGGGGCCAAAGCAACTCTGGGGCAAACGGGACGGATTTCATCCCAGCAATCCAGTGGGAAAACCTGCTGCACCTTGGGGAGATCACAGCCCCATGGTCTGCTTGGGGCTTAACTGCCCGGCACCAGGCTGGTGTGTGGAAGGATGGTGCTGGGCCAAGGTCAAAGTAAAACAGCTTCAGGCAGCGTCTGAACGGGTCTCTGCAGCTCCTGCCTCTGTGTGGGGCTCCCCTGCAGCTAAAGGTGGGAGTTAATTAGCCTCGCTAATTTGTTTCCTCTGGGCAGGATGAGGCCCCACTGGGAGGCAGCCAGGAACAGGGATGCGGCCCAGGATAGCCGAAGGATAGCCGAAGCCGTGGGAGCTGGGGCCGGGCTGGAGGGGCTGGGAAGGGCCGGGGAAGGCAGCGGCAGCTGGAGCATCCCTTTCAAGCGGGGCTTTCCTGGGAGCGGCTTTCCCAGGAGCGAGTGCCCTGAGGCCTCTGCTCTGCCCCCTCCAGATCAATGGGGTGGCCAGCGAGGACATGTCCCTGGCTGACACCCAACAGCTCATCGAGCAGACAGAGGGGACCCTGACCCTGCTCATCCTCCGGGACCACCGGCAGTTCCTGGTCAACATCCCTGACACAGAAGACAGCCAGAGCAACAGCTCCCGGATGGATGGTGAGGGGACACGGTGACGGGGCTGGGGGCCAAATACACAACACAGAGACTGGATGGTCGCTAATGCATCTTCCCTCCTGTTGCTGCAGATATCTCCGACATTGACTCTGAACTGTCCCATCCACCATCCCCTGAGACCTCCCCGCGACCTCCAGCTGCTGCCAGGATGAATTCCCCGCCGTAAGCCCCACTCTGTCCCCATGAGCCCCGCTTTCCCCTGTCAGATCCCCCTGTGTTCTCTGCCTGTCTGGAGGGGCTGGCTCTCCTCCATCCTGGAGCCAGTTCACCCTGGAAGTGGGACTGCCATTTAGTCCCTAGCCCCCTCCACTGTCCCTGCTGCCCACTGGGCACTGCCTGCCTGTGCCCATCCAGCACCTGCTTCCATGACCTGCTTAAATCCTGCCCCAACTTTGTGCCAGGGAGAGGAGACAATCAAACAGGGACCCTGCGGCCGACATGATCGTGGACAATGCTCGGGGCCCTGGTGAGTGAGCTCAGATAGACCAGGGGAGCTAAGGGCACTGAGTGGGCTCCGGGCTCCTGCATGTCTTTGCTGTCTGAACCCCCCTGGCAGATCCACGCCAGGTCTCCCTGTGCCTCGGCTGTCCTGGCAGCGGCGCAGCCACTGCCGCCTCCTGGACCAGCCTTCCTTCCCTGCAGACCTGCTGGAAGCTGTGGAGGGGGAAGGCTGCCATGGCCCCCACGCCAGCCCCGCTGCCTGCAAGGATGGGTACGCCTGCGAGAGGTGGTGGGGAAGGGCTGAGGGAAGGGTTGGGGTCGCAGGGCCGGTGACCCCCTGTGCTGTCCCTGGCATGTCACTGCCAGGCTGACCGCGGCTTCCCCCGTGGCAGGTACAGTGCTGGCTCCAGGGTTGTGCACTTCGTGAAGGCCAAGAGTGTCGGGCTGCGGCTGGCTGGCGGGAACGACATTGGCATCTTTGTGTCAAGCGTGCAGGAGGGGAGCCCAGCCGACAGCCAGGGCATCCGGGAGGGGGACCAGATCCTGCAGGTACCTGGGGCTGGAAACGGCTCTGAATGCTTTTGCACCCAGACTGGCCCCATCCCTCTGGGGTCTGATACCGCCTCGGGGTTTGGATTTCTCCTGCTGGGCATTGTTCTGGGTCAGTTCTGGTGCCCATGGCCCATACCCATTGGGCTGGCTCTGTGGGCACTGTCTCCAGCACCACGCTAACACCCAACAGGGTCGAGGCACCACCTCAGGTGGCCCCGAGGCCCTCCCCAGGGTCACTAGGGGTTGTGGCAGGCACTTGGGTGACAGGGACCAGTTACCTCTCCCACCCTCTGTCCCGCTGGCAGGGCCGTGTCTAAGTGTTTTTCTGTGGCAGGTGAATGACACCAGTTTCCAGAACCTGACTCGTGAGGAGGCCGTGGAGTATCTCATGAGCCTGCCGCCAGGCGAGGACATCACGCTGTGGACCCAGAGGAAGCAGGACAGTGAGTGACAACCGAACTCATCCTGGGCTTGTGCCTCTCCATCCTCTGCCACTGCTGGACTTGCCATGGTCCCTTCTGCACCTGCAGGGTGGTCTTTCTTCCCTGCACCCCCCTCCTCCTCCTCCAGACAGGTGATGGGAGGGGACCAGACCATCCTGGCCCTGTTTGTGCCTCAACATCCTGGAGCACGGGGGCTTTCTGGCACCATGGCTCAGCCTGGAGAGGCCAGTGTGTGCTGGGGGGTCAGGTCCTGCTGTTCCCAGCATGCGTGAGAGAGCCATGGGAGGAAAAGGTGTCCCAACACCCTCCTTAGCAGCAAGGGCTACTGTGGAGGCTCCCAGCCAGCCCAGCTCCTTCCCAAATCCCTCCAGTACCTTCCTCTGCAGTGTCTTCCTCCTCAGCCACCTGATGGCCCCTCTCACCCTGGGCTCCAGTTTACAGGAAGATGATCTCATCCAATGTGGGTGACTCATTCTACATACGGACGCACTTTGACTTCGAGAAAGACACACCATCAGGGCTCAGCTTCGTCCGTGGGGACGTCTTCCACGTGCTGGACACCATGTACCGGGGCAAGCTGGGGAGCTGGCTGGCTGTGCGCATGGGCAGAGACCTGCAGGAGCAGGACAAGGGCATCATCCCCAACCGGAGCAGGTAGGGATGGAGTCGGGAACAGCCCCAAGATGAGCAGAGCCAGGGAATGGCTCCCCAGTGAGACAGGGAAAGGGGTGGTGGGCCCAGTAAGAGGCAGGGCAAGGGCTGGTGGAGCAGCTGTGGGAAGCGTGAGCCAGCGAAATGCCTTCTCAGGGGTGATGGGGCAGTTGATGCTCTCGTTGTCCAAGATCCCGGAGGGATGAGGCTACCACAGCCTCATCTGGCCGAGCCACTGAGTGGGGATGCCGGCTTTTCCTGTCCCGCTCCTCAGAGCCTGAAGAGACAAAGTGGGGGGTAAATGTGGAGGCTCCAGGTCCTGAGCCCTTTCCCCTCCCAGGGCAGAGCAGATCGCTAGCCTGGAGTCGGTGCTGAAAGCCACGTCTGGTGCCAACTCCTCCGGGGCACGGGCTGAGTTTTGGAAGCTGCGGGGCCTGCGGGGAGCCAAGAAGGTGCTGCGGAAGAGCCGGGAGGACCTGTCTGCCCTCACAAAGCAGGGCCGCTACCCACCGTATGAGAGGGTGGTCCTGAAGGAAGGTGGGCACCAGGGCTGTGTCCCCATTGCCCAGACCCACCCAGGGGACATCGGCCCCCGGGCTGCCCCGCTGCGGGTGCTAGTGGGCTCCAGTCTCCTGGGAGGAGAGGGGTGAGTCCCAGACCCATGGGCACCTCAAGGAGCAGGGCTGGATGCCTGGGTGCTGCCAGCTCTGCCCTTACCCCCAGCCTCCCTGAGCCAGTCTGTCTTCTCCCCGCAGCCAGCTTCAAGCGGCCGGTGGTGATCCTGGGCCCCATCGCAGACATTGCCATGCAGAAGCTGAGCATGGAGCTGCCTGAGCTATTTGAGATTGCCCGTAAGTGCCCCCCACGCCAGGGGGAAATTGTATCCAGCAGATGTACCCTCAGTGTCCAGCACCTGTGGGAGCTCTTTACCTGCGGCTCTGTCCTGATCCATCTTATTGCCCCCTCCCTGTGACACCCCAACACCTTCCCTGGACTCATTCACCCTCTCCACCTGCATCATGATACCAGCCAGGCCCCAGACATGCCCCCGGCTTGAGGAACACAGCCCTGGGGCCAGGCATGGGCAGACCCAGCCTGGGGCTGCCGGAGATGCTGCATCTCCCCCAGCCCCTCTCATGCCATGTCTCCGTGTCCTGCAGCGAGCGTGCCCCGAGACGGGGCATCATCCAAGGTCATCAAGTTGGACTCAGTGCGGCAGATCGCAGAAAAGGTAAGAAACCTTTCCCATGTCCAGCTCTGGAGCCCTCAGCACAAGAAGGACATGGAACTGTTGGAGCACGTCCAGAGTAGGGCCACAAAGATGATCCGAGGGCTGGAGCACCTCTGCTACGAGGACAGGCTGAGAGAGTTGGGGTTGTTCAGCCTGGAGAAGAGTCGGCTGCGGGGAGACCTTATTGCGGCCTTTCAATACTTAAAGGGGGACTATAGGAAGGATGGGGGCAGTCTCTTTAGCAAGGCTGTTGTGACAGGCAAGGGGTGATGGGTTTGAACTAAAGGAGGGTGGATTTAGACTGGATATAAGGAAAAATTCTTTTACAGTGAGGGAGGTGAAGCGCTGGCACGGGTTGCCCAGAGAGGCTGTGGAGGCCCCATCCCTAGAGACATTCCAGGCCCTGAGCAGCCTGGCCTAGCTGGGGATGTCCCTGCTCGCTGCAGGGGGGCTGGGCTAGGCGGCCTCTAAAGGTCCCTTCCAACCCAAAGTGTTCTATGATTCTGTGTCCTTGGAGCGCGTGGGCCAGGGCCGTAGGGGGAGCCCACGGCCTCCGTCCCTGTCCCAAGTGGGGCTGATGGCCGTGCCCTGCCCCAGGACAAGCATGCCTTGTTGGACATCACGCCCTCAGCTGTGGAGTGCCTCAACTACATGCAGTACTACCCAGTGGTGGTGTTTTGTGAGCCTGAGAGCCGGCAGGGCATCAAGGCCATGCGCCAGTGGCTGGCACCCGACTCCAGGAAGAGCTCCCGGCGCCTCTATGCCCAGGCCAGCAAGATGAAGAAGTACTGCAGCCACCTCTTCACTGCCACCATCAGCCTCAGTGGCAGTGGCAGCACTTGGTATGAGGCAATCAAAGATATCATCAGGACACAGCAGAGCCAGCCCGTTTGGACGGCAGTGGAGCAGGTACGGGGCATGAGGTCCCTGCAGCAAGGCTCAGGGTGCTGGGGCTGCAGCCAGGCAGGTGATGGGGCCACACACCCGTCCCCCCCACACCTGGGGTCCCAGGTCTCTGCCATCCCCACCCTACAGGCAGATGTGGCACTGGAGGACAGTCTGGACCTGCTGAACCCACCGAGCACGGCAGCCTCGGGCTACCTGACCTGTGACAGTCAGGCCAACAGCGACTATGATGACACGGATGGCGAGGTGGGCGCCTACACCGACGGCGAGGCAGAGGATGCCTACAGCCAGCCCGGGCTGGCCCGCTCCTCCGAGCCAGCGCAGATGACTCCAAGCCACGGCCTGAACGAGCAGGTGGGTCCCCCATGCTGGTACAAAGGGCTGGTGGGGCAGAGGGAGGGTGGCACAGCGCCTGGCTATGGGAGCCAATTCCTATCGCCTGTGGCACAGGCAGGGTGTCACCTCAAGCCGCTGCAGGGTCCAGCTGTGGTTGGTAGTGCCAGCTGTGCATCCATGCCCAGCTCTGGTTCCCCATGGGGGAACACAGCCCAGCCTCAGCCTGGGCACAAATCCTGCCCCTACCTCTGACCCTCACTCCCCCCCATCTCTCTGGTCTTTCACAGGTGGCCAAGCAGCAGCAGCAGGGCCAGCGCTATGACAGCATCAGGTAGCCTGCACACCAGGGCTAGCCAGGGCGTCAAAGCAGCCAGCCCTGAGGCTGGGGAAGGCCTCTGCGTCCCTGTCAGCTCTGCCTGGCCTGAGCCTGCCCAGCAGGGGTCTGTCTCTGTCACCTGTCCTGAGCGGGTAGCAGAGGCATCACCGCAGCTTCTTGTCCCCCAGGGAATACGAGCGTGATGCTGTGAGGAAGAGGTTCACACGGGCCAGGGATGACTCAGACGAGGACGAAGGCTACGAGTGGGGCCCAGCTACAGATGTGTAACAGTACCACTGGCCTCCATCCCACTGGGCAGCCAGGCCCCTTGGGCCAGTCCTGCCACAGCCCCATGCCACCAGGTCCACGTGACAGTCCAGGTAGTGCCACACAGCACCCCAAGGCCAGGCTGGGTTAGGCCTAATCCTGCTGTACGCCTTAGCACCCAGCACCAAGTGCCTCCTTCCCCTTTTTGGCCACAGCCTCTGCTACTGGAATAAAAGGGATGTTTTGATCAGGCCGGGCTGTTTCTGTGCGCGCTGGCTGGCAGTGCGCAGGGGAAACCCGTGCAGCAGGGTGGCCTTGCTGGGACCGGGCACCTCTGCAGCTGGATACCCTCCCTGCCCTGAGAGGCATCAGTGCAGGAATCAAGCTTGGGTTGTGCCATATCTGGCACTGCAGCAGGCTCAGGGTACACGCCCCAGAGCTGAGCCTACTCTGCTGCAGCCTAGCCAGGCGTCCTGAAACACAGCCTCCCATGTTCCCCAAAAACTTTTATTTTTACATAAACCAAGCAAGCACACAGGCGAAGTCAGGTCAGTGCTGCCTCATCTGTAGGGGCCCAGAGACACACTCATGAAAAGACACATCACCAGGGGCTGGTCCCTGGGGCTTGTGACCCCATGCTCCCTGCGATGTGAGACTGGGCAGTGCCACGTTCCCTTTCGTTGTGCCAAGGGACAGCCCTGAGGGCTGTGACCCAGTACCCTGGCAGGCTGGGCTGTGCGTGCAGAGCGGTTAAAGGCAGCACCGGGGAAAAGCAGAGGTAGTCTCCCAGCTTGGTACAACAGGTCTAACAGGGACTTCGTTTGCACCCCCGACAGGCCCCTGGAAAAGCCAGGGAGGAGTGGGTGCTAAGGGTGCTGCTACCGTTAAGGCTGAGTCTGGGAGCTGCCGACTTCTCCCTCAGGTACCAGCGTGCACCTACACCCTGGTGTGCAGGGTCAGCGCTGCTCAGGGGCTGTGCTAGGGCATGCCCCAGAGCTGTGCTTCCAGCACCATCCCCACATGGGGAAAGGCACTGATGGTGAGTGTATAAGCACTATCTGTAGTGACTGGATGGGGTGACCTTTCACATGGGGTCCCCTCTCCTGCCAGCAGCAGGCCAAGGCGAGGGACCCTGTGAAGCAGGGGAACAGGCACCATGCAGGCACTGTGAGGCAGGGAGGGATGAATGGGGGGGGAGGAGGTGCCCAAACCATGGCACCATTGGCCCTGACACTGCTCAAGCTGGGTATCAGGCCCCCAGAGTCTCCCGCTGTGTCCTGAGTAAAACCAAAGAGGTGCAGGATTAGGCCCTGCTGGGGATCAGAGGGCTCCGATGAGGGCGCTGGGGCAGGAGGCAGAGCCTGCCCCACCCTCGCGGCCCTGGGCTCACTCCTGCCTCGCCCCAGGCACGTGCAGTGACAGCCGGGCACAGCCAGCAGCTCAGAGGAAGATGGGCTGCTCCTGCCCGGTCAGTAAGCGGTACGTGGAGGCTGGCATGGTCTTGATGTGGACCTAGGCAGAGACACATAGATCAGCTGGGAGATGCCAAACCCCAGGCTGAAGGGTGCTGGGGCAAAAGCCTGAGCCCAGGCTGCTCCATGTGCAGCTGCAGCTGACCCACGGCATGGGGGCCCTGGCTATCACCCAGCCCAGGACTGGCTCACCTCACTGACCGCCTGCGTGAGGATCTGGATGATCTTCTCATGGGGCGTTGCCACCACGCTCTGCCCATTGATCTCGATGATGCGGTGCCCCACACGGATGCCACCTCTCTCTGCGATGCCCCCACGCATCAGGCTGCAGATCTGGGGAGCAGGGAGCGCTGGTAAGATCAGAGCTGTGCCCACAGCCCAGGGCCACGCGCAATCACCACACCAAACACTCTCCGCGCAGGCTCCTTGCAAGAACTCTGGACTTGGGTGCTGTCTCCTCCAGCCCATGGGTGTGCAGCGAGGGCAGGGATGTCCCTTTGCATTGCTGCCACTGGAGCGATGTGCTGAGCTGTAGGGCAAGGGCAGCCCGCAGGCTTTTGCTCTCCTGGGCTGATGGAGAGCTCAGCTCCCCTCATCGAACCCTTGTGCTCCCATCAAGCCTGGACTGTAGAGCCAGAGCTTCTCCCTGGGGCGGCAGCTCCTGCGTGCCTGTGGGGTAACCACATCTCCGATAGTCTTGTGAGCATCAGTCAGTGTGAGATGCACCTGTGCCACCCCCTCCACCGTCCACCCAACCCATCAACTCCTGCTGGTCCTGGAAATGCCGCTCTCTGCCTTTTCAGCGCAGCCACTGTGGAGCCCAGAGCAGGGAGTGGCTGGGGCACTGGGGACAGCAACAAATGTCACCAAGGTCACAACAAGAAAGCCAGGAAGAAACGACCACCCTGAGAGCAAACAGCTAAGGAGCACCAGGGAGATGGATCCAATTGCCAGTGCTGCAGGAGAGCTACGAAGAGCCTTTTGCTGTGGCACAGCAGAGCCCTGTGAAACCTCAGACCTGGCAGGCACAGGGAGCGCTGGAGCTGTGCGCTCGCCCATGAGGACACAGCCAGAACCACGTGTCCCTCTGCCAGACGGGCAGCTGAAGCCCTTGGCTGACCCCAGCCTGGCTCTGCTCCTGTCCCCGCAGGCACTCACCACACCGTTCTCAACACAGAAGCCCAGCTGATACTTGGAGTCGGGGCGCCGGATGACAGCCGTGGTGACAGGGGGACAGTGCACGATGTTCAGTGTCACCTCTGTCTGGTGCTTCAGCTCCTGGAAGATGGGATGGGGCTTTGTCAGACTTTGGAGAGCTACTCAGTGTGGTTGAGAGGGGCGACGCAGCCACGTTGCTCACAGGAGGGCTGAGGATTAACAACCTGTTTTCAATGCGGAAACTGAGGCACACACAGGGATACTGCCATGCTCAAATTCAGGGAGAAGAACTTATAAATCCAGTCTAAGACATCTCACTCTGCCCCTGAGGCCACACTGTCCTTGCTTTAAGCTCCTTCTTGCCCGGGAGGTAAAAGATGCAACAGGTTCCATCCAGGACAGGTGCCTGCCTCCTCACCCACCCTCCTCCTCAGGCAGGGCCCTGCCTGCACCCTGCCGCAGCAAGTTTAGGCCCCAGCTTTGTCCCTGTCTTGTCACATCCCTTCCTCCCAAGCACTCAAAGCAGGGACTGTCACAGCCCATGGTAGAGGTATGGCCCCCGACACTCCCTCCACAGCCTCCCAGCACCCATCCACCCCCAAGCTGGGAGCATCGGGTGGGACCCTGGCATTACAGACACTCCCAGACGCATTCAGGCTGGTCCCCGTCTCTGCCAGCACTTGCCCTCCTGCCAGGGTGGAGGCAGGAGGCGACCCCGGGCGCAGCCCCGGCTCACCTGGATGATGCTCTGGCAGGTGGTGAGGGGCAGCCCCACCAGGCTCATCCCGTTGACAGACATGAGGCGGTCCCCGATGCTCAGCTCGCCCGACCTCTCCGCTGGGCCCCCGTGCATCAGGTTGGCGATGACCACCGTGGGCAGGATGGAGCCCCAGCCCGACTCCACGATGGCGATGCCCAGGATCTCTCCCTTCTGCTTCCGGATACAGACCTAGGAGGGGGTGGGCCACAGATGGGTTACGGTCACCAGAGTCATGGGGCACGTTTCCCAGCCCCAGCACGGGTGTCCTGGGCTCACAGCCAGCTGGGATGGGGCCCAGTTTTGCAGAGAGCACCTCAGCTGCTCAGGGAGCCGTGGAGCGGGGGACACAGAGGTGCCAGCGGGTAACCCCCACTATCCCCACTGCTCCAAAACAGCTCTTACATCCTTGCAGTTCTCCTGCCGGGAGAAGTGGGTCAGCTCTGCATTGTATTGCTCCTGGTCCTCCAAGGCACGGCTGTACTGGCGAGGGCTCAGCTCGCTCGGGTCGATGCCGTTGGCCTCCAGGAAACGCTGGTAGGCCACACTGAATGCCTGCCCGATAGCCTGAGCGATGATCTGGGCCTGGGGAAAGAGAGGGGTTCTTTGTGCTTGTGGCTCATGGCCAAACTGGAGCCAACAGCTGCCAGCACCCTGCAGTGCCCAGCCCAGGCACTGTGCCCTGGGAGCTCCAGGGCATCCTGGCTCCTTCCCTGCCTGAATGGGCCCCTTTATGGTGCCAGTCCTCCTTCCTTTTCTTGCTGGGCCCCTCTGTGTGGCAGGGGTGCTCAGGCTGGGCTCCTTCCCCCTCTATGTGCTCGTTGGGAGCCCTCAGTACGGAGACCCAGAGCATCCAGTCATTACAGCGGGACGGGGCCCAGGACCACAACGCCACCCTGCCCTCCCAAGGGACTCGCGTGTTGCCTCACATCGGCCGAGTGGAAGACATGGCAGATCATCTTGTAGAGCCGCTTTTCCTCCACTGCCTCAGACCGCCGAGGCAGTTTCCGGCGCGCCATGAGCACCACAAGGGAACCAATGTCGGCGATGTAGGAGATGGTCTGGAGAGAGTGATCCATCATGGCCTCCTGGCAAAGGGAACACAGGCAGAGACGTTCAGCCTTTCCCAGCCCGATGGACCCCGTGGGCAGCCTGCGAGCCAGCCAGGCACCGCCACAAGCAGAAAGGGTTTGGGTTCAAATGCCACTGTGCTGGGATCCAGCTCAAATGTTGGCACGCGCTAGGCAGAAACCATGTCTACGCTAAAAGGTACAAACAGCTCCTTTGATCAAGGCCTCATCTGTGTCTCTGGGTGCTGCCAAGGGACAAGACAGCTCTTCCCTCTTACTATAAAGCAGAGGCTAATCCCAAGGCAAAGAGCTACAGAAGTTTCAAGCCTCAGTTCCCTGGAGCTTGGTCTGGGAACCCAGCAGCTCCCGCAAGGTGCAGTTTGCATGAGAAGCCTCGTGCAGCCACGCAAGAGCCGAGGGACATGACACGTCTGCGTGGGACAGCTGCGGAGTGACATGTCTCCTCCCAGACGCACGTCCTTGCCCGTAGGCCATCCTTGGGCACGACCCCACTGGCATGGGTACAAAGCAGGGATTCCAAGGCCAAACAGGATGGTTTCAGCAGCCGCAAAGCCACGCAGGTGCTCCTGTTCTCTGCTCACCTGTGTGTCGGCCGTCAGCACCTTGATCCTCTGTGTGGAGACAAACAGATCCACCTCCGTCATGGGCTGGGACTCCCCCTCTGGTGCCTGCAGGACGAAGCGCCCAGGAGAGGTCACTACTGCTGCCAGGACTCCTCTGGGTCCCTGCCCCACAGCTGGGAGGTCCCCCTGGGCAGGTCCTGACGCTGCCCCACACCCACGAGGGGCCAGGCTGGCGGCAGTCATGTCCCTCTACCCTCCTGCACCTTGATCCTGTCCACCGCCTCCTGGGCCTGTGCCATGCGGACGCTGGTTGGGGGGTTCCTCTCAGAGACCAACTGCGTGGAGCCCAGGTACTTTGCCCCAAAAATCACACCGTCCAGCAGATCCTCCGGGTCGCAAGGGCCTGGAACTGAGGCATCAGGAGGGACTAAGCAGGGGCTGGTCCCCCCAACTCTGAAAACTGGGGGTACCAACTCCTACTGCCCTTTAGTTGCATTCCTACACATGGCAAAGCAGCTCAGCGCTTGACAGGTGGGCTCCTGGCATCACCGGGAGACCAACTCTGACACCAGGGTTGCTTCCACCTTCCCTTGGGCACACCCTGGCATCTCTCTTTCTCCCTTCCCAAGCCTAAGCATCCCCCCTCCCCGATCCCTGAAGCACCCCTATTTGCTCAGCAAAGGGCGAGCTGGGATTGAATGAGCCACCCGGAGTCTGCAGCCATGTTCCCACCCTGTGTGGGTACACAGCCGGGCGCTCACTCCCTGCTGGGACCCCGGACACCCTGCATTCGGGGTCAAAGCAGGAGGCAGTGGGTCAGAACTCCTGGGTGCTTTTGCTGCTCAAGCACAGAAGCAACTCACCCTCTTTGAAGGCTGGGCAGGAGGATGGGGGTTCCCTGTTCTGCAAAGCAATGAGAGAGCAGATGAGGCTCTGATTGGGATTCCAGGGATTCTGCCTGCCCATCCCGCAGCCAGGCTGCCCCTGGAGCACCAGGACAGTGAGGGCACAGCGCCCTGGGAGGGGCGGGGGTGCAGGGTCCTGGGGCTGAGGGGGACACGCAGGGTCCTGGGGACTGTTTGGACCCACCAGCCTCTTCCCCAGGGCATGCACGGATCAGACAGCCATGCAAGTATCCCCCCGCATTCAGGGCGGCAGGAGCCAAAGCCAGTACCAAGGGTCTTGTCTGGGCACCCCAGCAACATGAGGTCCTGTAAGACCTGAGAAAAAGACACCCTGGCTCCCTTCTGCTCCCACCCAAAACCCCACGAGAGCAGAGCCAAGGGACATGTCCCGGCTTGCTGCCGCACTGCCACGGCCCACGTGCGATGCACTCACGGTCATGCTGCCTTGGGGTGGCTGCTCTGCCTCTGGGGCCGGAGCAGGAGGCAGGGCCACCCAGGCTGGCTCCGGGGAACCGTCCCGATCGCCCTCGCAGGTGGAGTCAACCTCGCAGAGCCCCTCTCCATAATACCAGCTGCCAGAAGGTCCTTCCTCTGAGCCCTCGGGCCTCCCCAGCCCTTCAGGCTTCTCCACAGCAGCCAGCTCCTCCTGAGCCTGCAGCACCTCCAGGTTAGTCCCGGCCAGGACGTCGGAGCGGGCCAAGGGCGTCTCGGTGCTGGCCTCAGGCAGCCCCCCCTCGTAGCACAGGAGGCTCAGCAAGTCCTCCCGGTCGGCCTCGGCGAAGAGCAGGCCGTGGCAGGGCCGGGAGCAGGCCGAGTGCTGGGCGCAGCAGGGCCGTGTCTCCAAGCCCCGGCCCATGGCCACATGCAGCGGGCAAGGCCGACATTTGCCCTGGCACTCCACGTCGCTCCGCCCGACCTTGTCACCCGCCAGCGAGGCTGTGCCAGGGCTCGAGGAGGGCAGCGGGCCCCGCTCTGAGGTGGGCGAGCGGTCGCAGAGGTTGGGGTCAAGGGTCTCGAGCTGGGCCAGCAGACCCTGGATCTCTGAGGGTTCGTCCTCTGCATCCTCGGCCCACTCGGTCCTGCCCCGGTGGGCGCCGGCCTCGGGGGTCTCGTCCAGCTCCATGCCCGTCAGGTCGCCGCTGCTGGGGGCTCGGGGGGGTCCCGCGTCCCGAGGGCTGCTCCCGGTGCTGGGCTTCCAGCCGGCGGAGCCCGGCGGACCCGCGCTCGCCGCCTCCTCTTCCATCCCTCTTCCCAAGCCCCGGCAAAGCTCGGCTCGGCTGCCCACACCTCCTTTGAGGTCTGAGGCTGAAGCGGGCCCCGAGCCGGGCCCCAGAGCGCTCCGCTGGCCCTCGGGGACGCGGGGGTCCTGCCTGGAACCGCGGCCGGGGAGCAGGAGGGTGCAGGGAGGCCCCTCCGGCCGCCCCTCACCCACGCGGAGCTCAGGGCCGCCGGGCCGCACCGCGGGCCCTTCCTCCGTGTCCATGGCCGGCGGCTCCGGGGCCTCGTCGCTGCCGGCACCGGGGGCGGAGGGCGCAGCCGCCTGGAAATCCATGCTGCCCTCCATGGCCTCGCCCGGGGGGCGGCGGGGGGCCGGGGCCAGCCCGGCTCTACCCGCCGGGGCCGGGGCCGGGCCGTGCGGCCTCGCTCGCTGCCGGCAGCGCCGGCCCGGGAAGGGTCGCGTCGCTCCCGCCGCCGCCGCCGCCGCCGCTTCCGGGCGCCGCCGCCCCGCCCCTTCCCGGCGCCCCAGCATGGCCGCCCGGCTGCTGCTGCGGGCGGCGCTGCCCGCCGCGGCCCGCGGCTACGCCAAGAAGGCGGGTGAGCCGGGGCCCCCCCCGGGGCCGCCTCGTCCGCTCCTCCCGGCACCTCGCCCCCGGCCCCGCGTGTCCCGGTCCCTTCCTCACACCCCGCGCCCTGCCGCGTCCCTCGTTCCCGCCCCCGCTGCGGCCGCGCTCCCCTCCCCCGTCCCCTGCCCGCACCTCTGTGCCCCGGCACGTCCCCTGCCCGCACCCCTGTCCCCCCCCGTCCCCTGCCCGCACCTCTGTGCCCCGGCACGTCCCCTGCCCGCACCCCTGTCCCCCCCCGTCCCCTGCCCGCACCCCTGTCCCCCCCCGTCCCCTGCCCGCACCTCTGTGCCCCGGCACGTCCTCTGCCCGCACCCCTGTCCCCCCCCGTCCCCTGCCCGCACCTCTGTGCCCCCGCTTCCATCCCCTGCCCGCACCCCTGTCCCCCACCACGTCCCCTGCCCGCACCCCTGTCCCCCCCTCCGTCCCCTGCCCGCACCTCTGTGCCCCCCCGTCCCCTGCCCGCACCCCTGTCCCCCCCTCCGTCCCCTGCCCGCACCTCTGTGCCCCCCCGTCCCCTGCCCGTCCCCCCGTCCCCCCCATCCCCTGCCCACACCCCCGTCCCCCACCACGTCCCCTGCCCGTACCCCTGTCCCCCACCACGTCCCCTGCCCGTACCCCTGTCCCCCACCATGTCCCCTGCCCACACCCCTGTCCCCCACCATGTCCCCTGCCCGTACCCCTGTCCCCCACCATGTCCCCTGCCCGCACCCCTGTCCCGTCCCCTGCCTTGACTGTGCCCTGCTCCCCGCAGCTATGAAGTCCAAGGGCAAGAGCCTGGCAAAGGAGGGGCTGAAGGCGCCGGAGGTGTGCACGGACCCCACCATGCTCACCACCTACGCCATGGGGGTC
Source organism: Morus bassanus (assembly GCA_031468815.1). Classification (NCBI taxonomy): domain Eukaryota; kingdom Metazoa; phylum Chordata; class Aves; order Suliformes; family Sulidae; genus Morus; species Morus bassanus. The sequence goes on from CM062593.1 coordinate 408,216, forward strand.
AATTACTTCAAGGATGGCCCGGAGGTGGCCCTGAAGCCTGACTCCGAGTACCCCGACTGGTAGGTGGTGCCCAGCTCCCCTCGCTGGGCGCAGAAGGGGGGGTCCCTCCTGGGGTGCCCAGAGGTGCCATTCTAGAGGCACAGACAAGTGTAGGAGCGACGGGGAACTGTTCTGGGAGTACAAAAACTGCTGCTCTGCAGCCCAGAGACCTTCCCCGAGGCCAGGGGAGGAGAGCAGGCTGCACCGTGGATGTGGTGGGTGAGGGATCCGCATGTCCTGGTTGCGCACTCCCATCGCTGCGTCCCATGCTTGTCCCTTTGCCATCCCTGCTGCAGCCTCACATCCTCTGCATTCGCCCCCAGGCTCTTTGAGATCCACCTCGGGCCCCCCAAGAAGCTGGAGGAGCTGGACCCCAACTCGATCGAGTATTGGAGGCGCCTGCGGAAGTACAACACGTGGCACCGCAACAGGCTGAAGAAGGGCAAGAAGCTGTAGGCGCTGCAGAGCTCGGGGCGCAGGGGCCACCCTGAGTGCCAGTGCGGGTGGCACTGGGACCAGCTCCCGCTTTCAGTCTCTTCTTGCTATAAACTAGTAATAAATCTCCGGTGAGGCTGATAGCTGTTACGGAGGCTGTGGCAAACCCAGGCCCTTGGCAGGCTCGGTGCGGGTCCTGCCTCGTGCCAGGGGCTGGTGAGGGGCTGAGGCAACACAAGCCACAAATTCTCGGTATATTTGCTAAAACAGAAGCTTAATTTTTTTGCTCGTAGAGGGAGCCTACGCCACCAAAGGCGTCCTGCTCCGTGCTCTGTCATAGTCTGTGCTGCAACAGCTGGGGCTTAAGGGCCCCACGGTGGGGGCGTGTAGTAGGTTTGGGGTGGGCAGTGACTCCACTGGTGTCACTGTGTCCCCTGGTGGGGGGCTTTGGGAGCTGAGCAGCCTGTGCTCCCCAGGGGCAGGAGGATGGGGGCCAGGCTCTGGCGGTGCTGCAGGGGCAGTGGGTGAGGTGAGGGGGGACTCAGCGGCCCCTCACAGCACCACCCCGGCACTGCGCTCTTGCTTCCTCCTCCAGCAGCAGGGGAGCAGCAGCTGCTGGGACGTCGGGGTTCCGGCTTGGCTGGGCTGTGTGGTGAAGGCAGGGTCTCCCCACAGCAACGGGGGCTTCACTGCCGTGTCCCCGTGTGTCCTTGGCTGGCTCCATCCTGGCAGAGCCCTGCGCCTCGGTCCTGCATTGGGCTCCCCTGGCTGAGAGGTTCATCTCTCTTTTGGACTTGCTGCCCTGCAGCTCCTGCCTGGCCTCGAGTTGGGCTATGGGGACAAAGCAGCCACCCGCGAGGTCCTCCCACAGCAAGGAAGGGGTGATGGAGCCCCTGCCTGTCCCAGCAGGGTCCCTGCGGCAGGGGCTGGGGCCGGGGGCCGTGCCTAGTTCCCCTGGGAGGCTGTGGGGCGGCTGGGTCGGCAGGTGCAGCGCCCGCGCACTGCGGCACAGGAAGCGGCGGAGGAAAGCAGAAGTGCCATGCTGCAGCACGGGGGGGCTGGGGGAGATTTTGGGTTGAACCCTCATTTCCGCTGCGTGGGGCTCAGTGCGCACCCTTGGAGCCGACGGGGCTCAGGCCGGGCCATATCCAGCGGTGAGTGTCCTGTCCCCGCCGTGCCTGTCCTGCAGCTTGCCCTCCCTTTGCCACCACCCAGCACGTCCAGCCCCCCAAATCCAGCAGCAGGTGAGCAGGGAGGGCACCCGAGTCCTTTCCCTCTGTCTCGGAGCCCCGCTGCTCAGGCGAGTGTCACCCAGCCGCCACAGACGGCTTGGTCCTGGGGACAGGCACCCACCTGGGGTGGGTCGGTGGGGAGGGATCCAGGGGGAGGAGGAGAGAGCCCATCCCTGGGTGCTGCCCCTCTCCAGGGTGATTCATGCCATGCTCCCCTCGCTGTCAAAGCCCCAGGACCCCCATGTCCCCTCCCCTAACCCCTCCACGGGCTCCTCGTGGTGGCCTGGCAGGGCTCATGCTGGGTCCAGAGCCTCCACCCAGAGGCCTGGTGATGGTGAGGGTGCTGCTGCCAGCACACTGGGATCTCTGCCAGAAGGAGAGGGGTGCCTGGGCTAAGCCCTCCATGATGGGCCATGTTCTCTGTGTCCCCCAAAGGGACAGGGAAGGTGATGGGACATCCCCTTTTCCAAGTTCCTTGGTCCCTGTCCTGGGGCTGGGGTAACCTGGCCCTGGCTCCTCACCCAAGGCTGGGGGGTCAGCGGGGTCTGCTGTGCTGCTGTCATGGCTCTTGTCCTCCAGGCACAGAGGGGGAACTTGTGTCACTCCTGGCTGGCTGCTGGCAGCCCCATCCAGCAGTGCTGCCTGGCCAGCCCCTGACACCTCCCCAGGGAGGCCAAAATCCTCCCGGGCTCCTGCGGGGAGGTGACCCAATGCCGGCGAGTTCATGCTGGTGCTTTCCCTCCTGAGTCACCCTGTGCCTGGCTGGAGCAGCACCCAGTGGTGCCCAGCGGGGTGCAGGTGCCTGTCACCCCGTCACCCACTGATGGCTCATCCCCTCCGCGTCCCCAGGCAGGTGGCAGTGGGACTGGGACAGGATGAGGGGCTGGAGCATGCCCATCAGCTCGCTGGGTGAGGACGTGGTGGCCCGGCTCTGTGAGCTCCTGGATAATGCCGTCCGGGGCTGGCGCAAGCTGGCTGAGGTGGCTGGGGCAGAGAAACGCTTCAAATGCAGGTAGGGGTTGGGGGGAATCTCCAGGGGTCCATACCCCACCGGGTGACAAAATGCATGTGGGCACAGCCCTGCCATGGGCTGAGCGAGGGGCACATGGGTCACCCGGCCACCCCGTCGTGGCCACAGTCTGGGCTGGGGCCACTGCTGAGTCCCCCAGCGGGGGTCCCTGCCCTCCCCGGGCAGAAGGTGGGCTATGGCACTGGGTGCTGTGGGTGCCTTGCAGTGCGGAGGAGCTGGAGATGTGCTCGCTGAAGGTGCTGGAGCCCCGTGGCAGCCCCACACAGTGCCTCCTGCAGCTCCTGGCCGAGCGTGACTGTACCCTCAAGTACCTGCTGGGCTGCCTGGAGAGGATGGGGCACACGCAGGCCTGCCAGGTCCTCAGCAGTGCTGGTAGGGAGGGACAGCAGCATCCCACGGGGGCTGGAGAGGGGCACTGGGGACAGGGGCTCAGCAGAAGGAAAGCAGGGGGAGATGAGAAACAGCTCTTCCTGCTGGTGGTCTTGCTCTGGGTAGCGGGGCCCTGGGCCGGGTGGCATGGGATGGGATGGATGCAGTAGGGTGGCAATGGGATGTGGTGGGACAGGCTATGATGGGACCAGATAGGATGGGATGGGACAGGATTGGACAGGTTGGGATGGAACAAGGGATGGGATAGGATGGGGTGGAGCAGAGTGGGGTGGGATAGGATGGAACAGGGTGAGATGGGGTGGGTGGGATGGCATTGAATGGGACAAGGTAGGATGAGATGGTTGGGACAGGACAGAGGGGTGGGATGGGACATGGTGTGGTAGGATGGGGTGGGATGGAATGGGAGAGGACAGGCTGTGGTGAGCGGGGGTGGGACAGGGTATGATGGGACAGGACAGGATGGGACTGGATGTGATGGGATGGTGTGGGATGGGGGTCTCAGCCAGCCCAGGCTGGTCTCTCCTCTCCTGCAGTCCAGGACATGATCTGCATCACAGTGCAGCCACAGTCGCAGGTGGTGACCGAGGGGATGCGGGTGTCCCTGACCTGCTGGGCGACCGGCCCACCGGGGCTCATGTACCAGTGGTTCTGCGGGAAGCAGGAGGTGAGGTCCTGCTGTGCCACATCGAGCAGGGCCCCCGGGCCCCATCCATGGCGAGGGCACCCAGGTGGGTGGGAGGGAGCCCCTGACTCCTTGGCTCCCTCCTGTCTCATAGGTGCCTGGAGCCACGGCCCCAGAGCTGGTGATCGACACGGCTGCCCCGCTGGGCCGGTCTGAGTGGTACATCTGCCGGGTGAACTGCGGGCCTGCCTTCACCTTCTCCAGGTGGGCCCGTGTCCAGGTGGAGAAGAGCAGCAGCCCCGGCTCAGGTGGGCCCTGAGATCTGCGTCCCCAGGATGGCAACTGTGGGGCACCGCTTGTCCCATTGGGAGCAGGGTGGCTCCCATAGGGCATCGCGTGCCACGTTGCACCCTGGCTTAGTTGCGAGGGTGTCTGGGCTTGCTGGGGTGATGGTGCCCATGGAGGAGCCAAATGCCCTGTGTCCTCCTTGTGCCTGCTGGCTTGTGCCACCCATGGGTGCCAGGGCCTGCAGGTGACAGACCTGAGGCCTGGGGCAGCTTGGTGGATGCCTGCCGTGGCCGGGTGCTGGATTTTCCACCCTGTCCCCTCCCCTCCCCAGCCAGCGGTTACTGCCCAACCATGGCGGGGCTGCAGATCCTGCGGCAGCCACGGCCGTGCCGTCTGGCCGAGGGAGACGCGCTGCTGCTGGAGTGCAGAGCCATCGGCAACCCCCCACCCCAGTACCAGTGGTTCAGGAACCGGCGCCCCGTGGAGGGTGCACAGGCGCCCCAGCTCCAGGTATGGCGGGACCCCTGATGTGGCATGGAGCCGCGTGGTGTGGCACGGCGTGGCACGGCACGGCACAGCATGGCACGCTGCCCCAGCTGTCCACTCCGTCCCACCGGCAGGTGAAGCTGGTGACGACAGCTGAGCGGGGCAGCTACTCCTGCCGTGTGTTCAACCTCTTCCACGAGGTGTGGAGCCAGGAAGTGGACGTGGAGATCGGTGAGGGCCCCAGACAAACCTCCGTGGTCCCCCACCCCGTGTGCAGTGTCCTGGCTCTGCTCTGCCCCCCGCATAAAGCCCTCCCGTGGCTGCCCCACGGTTTTTGGGAGCTCCAGCCTGCGCCGGCAGGGCTCCAGCCTGCTGCCGTGCGTGGGGCTCCCTGACTCCCCCCTTTGCCGCAGGCCCGCGGCTCTTCGCCTCTGGTGGCTCCTGGCAGGAGGGGGACGGAGGTAGGTGGGGGCAGAGCGGGCAGGTCCCGGCTGCTCTGCCCGCTGCACTCCCCAGGCACTGCGGGGCCATGGCACGGTGTTTCTCTCTTTCCAGGCTCCCCGGAGGGCAGCAGCCCTGGCCAGCTGTACGGTAAGAGCCTGCCCAGGAGGGGTTGGTGGCCCTGTGGGGCTGTGACCATCCCCAGTGTCACCCCATGAGGCTCCGCTCAGCCAGCGGTGCTTTGAGTGCAGCACACCAGGGAGAGTGGAGCAGCGTAGCAGGGACACCACAGGGCACCCCAGTACCTGGGGACAGTGACACCAGCCACAACTGGGTGTCACCTCTGTGGTGTGAAGGTAGTGGGGACAGCAGGAGCGTCCCGCTCCATCCCCAGCATCTCCCTCTCCCGTCCCGGCAGCCACCGACAAAGTGGCCCTGCTGATCGGCAACATGCACTACCTGCACCACAAGCAGCTGAAGGCGCCCATGGTGGACGTGCACGCCCTCAGCGCTCTCCTCCGCCAGCTCGACTTCAAGGTGGTCTCGCTGCTAGACCTGCGCAAGGCCGAGATGCAGATGGCTGTCAATGAGTTCCTCCTCCTCCTTGACAAGGGTGTCTACGGTGCGGGGCTGCTCCAGCGGGGGGGAACTGGGTGGTTTTTGTGCTGGTGGGGCCTTGGGTGGCGGCTGGACAAGAAGGGGGCACTGGCAGGTCAAGGGATGTCACCCACTCTCCACCCCTCCTGGCAGGTTTGCTCTACTATGCTGGACATGGCTATGAAAATTTTGGCAACAGCTTCATGGTGCCCATCGATGCGCCCAGCTCCTACACCTCAGCCCACTGCCTGTGCGTGCAGCGGGTGCTGCGGAGCATGCAGCAGCGCCACACCGGCCTCAACATCTTCCTGCTTGACATGTGCCGCAAGAGGTGACCCAGCCCTGGCCACCAGCCTGGGGACAAGCTGCCGGGACGTCCCAGCATGGGGGTGCCTGTGGGTGCTGCTTCCCCAGGGGAGCAGAGCGGGGCATCCCCAGGGTCCCATCCAAACCCGTTGGATTTGTCTGGATGCCCCAAAGCATCACTGCCCCAGTTGAGCTGGCAAACGCCACGATGGGTGGGCAGAAGGGACAATCCCCGGGGTCTGGGGTGCCTTGGCATGGGTTTTGGCGGGGGGTGGCAGAACCCAGCTCTCCTCAGCAGCACTTCTTTCGCAGAAACCTCAATGACGACGTCATCCCGCAGGTCGGGGCACTGCAGGTGACGGCCAACATCGTCTTCGGCTACGCCACGTGGGTCCCCTCCCCAGCACCCCCTGGCGTGGGCAGTGGGGCTGAGTCTCTCAGAGCGGAGCCAGGGCTCAGCCCCGTTTGCACCCGTGTCTTTGCCCCCACCGTGTGTCGGCAGCGTCGCTCCCTCTGCTTGATGCTGGAGGTGGTGGGCGAGCGGCAGCCCCCAGTGCCTTCCAGGGGAGGGAGATGCCCACAGCACTGCTTGGCTTCAGGCAGCATCTGAGGGGTTTAAGCCCCAAGGCTCCTGTGGAGCACGGGGATTTGGGCTGATGATGCTTTAAGCATCCAGGATCCGGCCATGGCTCCCACCTCTCCCCAGCACAGTGGCTGGATGAGTCGATGGGAGCGGGTAGAGCCAGGGGTGCCTGGCTCTGGCTTCCCCAGGGCTGTTGCTCTGGTGGGGAGTAGTTCCCGGGGGAGTGACAGAGCCGACGACGGAGTTGACCGCTGCCCCATCCCCGCAGGTGCGCGGACGCCGAAGCCTACGAGCTGAGCCAGGGTGAGCTCTCCAACGGCATCTTTGTCACCTTCCTCAAGCGCTGGCTGCTGGAGGACGAGAAGATCACGGTGCTGCTGGACAAGGTGGCTGAGGGTGAGTGGGGAGTGCCAGGGGACAGAACCCCCCCAGCGGCCCCCACTGAATCCCCGTGCCCCCCGCAGACATGGGCACGCTGGAGATCACACGGGGCCGGCAGGCGCTGGAGCTCCGCAGCAACCTCTCAGAGAGACGAGCTCTGACGGACCCCATCTGTCCGCCCGGCCGGGATGAGTCCTCTGCCAGGAACCTGCAGTGGGCCAAGGCTCATGGTGAGAGTTGTGGCCACCCCATCCGGAGCTGGCACCCGGCAGGGGGACAGCACCAAATCACAGGGAGAGGTGGCGGGCCAGGTTTCTCCCACCCTGGAGGAGAGAAACCGCTAGCACAGAGCCACCAGCCGGTGGCAGGAGTATCATGTTGGTGTTACCACTCTGGGGTGACGCTAGTGGTCACCCCATCTGCGGGTGCAGCTCTGGCCCCAAGCACCTGCAGGTCCCAGCCTTGTGCTCACTGTCCCCCCACTAGTCCTGCCGGAGAGCCGGCACCTCCGCTTCGACTGTGGTGTCACCGTCCAGCTGGGCTTTGCCGCTGAGTTCTCCAACATCATGATCATCTACACCCGTGTGGTGGCCACCCCCGAGGACATCGCCAAGTGTGAGGCTAAGCTCACCGACATACCCGAGGTGGGTTGCCGAAGCCCATGCCAGGGCGATGCCGGGGAATGGGGGGGGGATCCACGGTAGTTTCCACGGCTGCACACCGTCCATGGCAGGAGCTGGACGTGGACCTCAAGTGCACCAACAAGGAGAGCCCGGAGGAGGTGGGCAGCCCGCTGGCGCCTGCCTGGAGCCTCAGCTGCCCCTCCTGCTGCCTCTACAGCCGGCTCTGCGGCTTGCAGAAACTGCAGGTAAGAGCCGCAGCGGGCGGGGAGCCAGTGCCAGGAGTACAGCACGGCTGCGGCGGTGGCCGAGGATGGGCGCCCATGCTGCCGGTGCCTCCGCAGCAGGAGCTGGTGTTCACCGTCTGCCTGCAGTACCGCTACCGCGGCATGGACGACTTTGTGGAGGAGAGGCGGACAGTTAGCGTGGGGAAGCCGCTCATCGCCAAGCTCAATCTGCGGCTGGCGGCGTCCTCCTCGCCACCCGGCAGCCCCCTCTCTGCCTCCCCCCCCGGGAGCTGGGGGGCGGCAGGGAGCTCCTGGGTCAACAGCCCTGAGGAGAACCTGAGCCCCGAGGTCCCCGGCTCCCACGCCCTGTAGAGGGACAGCGTGGTCTCCCCTTGTCCCCGCAGTCCCCTGGAGCCATGGCTGTCCTGCCGGGGGGCCAGGGGCTGGAGGGGACGGAGGTGACATGCACAGAGATGGGTGCCAGGACGGGGTGAGCACCATCCTGGCCTGTGCCAGGGCATGCGGGGCTGGCTGCGCGGCACGGCTGGGATCCCTCGCGCAGGGGACTGCAGCTCGGTGCTGCCCCATGTACACAGCACTGCCACGGTGGGTACAGGCAGCACCAGCCCCACATCCCCTGGCATGGCAGTGGCAGCCCCATATGCCGGCACAGTGCCACCACCACGTGCCAGGACACTGCCAGCCCCATGTGCCCTGGCATGGCAGTGCCAGCCCCTATCCCAGTCAGTGCCAGCCCCATGTGCCGGGACACTGCCCGGCAGCCTGGGGGGCAGAGCGCCCAGACCCCACGGCTCAGCTGGCGCGAGCCGTTGTGCCGGGGCAGGGCTGGGTTCGTTCAGGCCTAGGAGAAAGAGAGAGAAATAAGCAGATTAGGGGGCAAATCCTGCGGGAGGGGATTAGAGGGGGTGGGAGCAGGAGGGCTCTGGCTCTGCCACGAGGGGCTGGGAGAACCCCCCCAGTGCTCCCAGCGCTCCCAGTAGCACCCAGTCCTCCCAGTACAACCCCCAGCACAGAGCTGTGCCAGCCCCATCTGGGCAGTGAGCGATTTCAGGACAGGATTGGGATCTAGGAGAGAAAAAAAATGCCTTTTTGCTTGGATTTTTTCCCAAACGTGGCCCCACGTGCCAGGGGCTGCAAATGATGCGGGGCACGCGCCACCGGGTCTCAGGTGGGGAAAGCACCAATAAAGAGGGAAGAGCAGGCGGCTTAGTGTGCCTATGGCTTTCCTGCATTTAAACAGAATTTTTTTTTGGCCAGAAATATTGCCTGTTTCTCCATTAAGGGCAGCACAGCACTGGGGTGGGTGCCCATGGGAGGGAAGGGGCAACTGACCCCTCCCATGAGGGTACCCCCACATCCCCGGCCACAATGCCCTGGGGCATGCCAGTGCCACCCCATGCAAATTAGCTCATTTAAATAATTTGCATACCCCCCAACCCCAGGGACCCAGGGAGGTGCATCCTCATCCTGGGGCCTCTCTGCGCCCTTGCTTTTGGGTAGTGGTTGCAAGACTGGGCGGGGGGGAGCACCCTCGCCCCAGTTAGGCTCCGATCAAACAGATCGGGGGGTGCTGAGCCTCCCGCTCTCCGCGCCAGCCAGCTTTTGTTGGCGCTCGGGAGGCCGAGGGGTGCCCCGCGCTGGCGCCAGCCTTGGCAATTATGTCATGTGAAAAGCGCAGCCCCCATTGAGCACATCCCTTCCCCCGGATCAAACCCCATTACTTCCACGGCCGTTGCTTCATTATCTCCCCGCCGGAGCACGCCTCTGCCGGGGCCGCTTCACCTCGGCCCCGGCCCATTAGCTGGGCTGGGGAGCCGGGGAGCATCGATTATGCATTTAATGGGTTGTTAAAGGTTTAATTGTCACTAACAAAGCAGACGAGCAGCAGCAGCTGGGGGACAGGGGACAAGAAGAAGGGTCTTGCCGGGGTCAGTCCCTCGCCTGGCCTGATGGCATCCCGGCTGGTCCCGCCTGACCCTGGGTCTGTGGGGACATCAGTCTGGCCCTGGGGCTGTTGGATTGCGGGGAGCCCCCCGGGGTGGGGGGGCTACAGCTGGGGGTGCTGGCACTGAGCAGGGTCTGGCCCATGTGGGGACGTGGGGACATGGTGGGGATGGGGCTGCCCCAGCAAAGCCCCAGTTTGTGGCTTTCGTCGGGTCCGGAGCGGGAAGATTTTGGGGGGAAATATCTCATTTTGGTGGAGGAAAGGTCAACGCTCACCTCACTTCCCCAGGGACCCAGGGCACCCCAGGACACCCCACGGACCAGGGGCACCCACTCTCCCAGGGCCAAGCCCCCATCTCTCACTGTCCTGGCTGTGCTTCAGCACCTCAAAGCCACCACGGGCTCAGCCATCTCTGCCGGAGCTGTGCTGGCCCCTGCTAACGCTGTGAGAGTGCCAGTGACGCCGGCTGTGCCCCGAGCCCCGGTGGGCGGGCAGGCAGGCAGGCAGGGTTCCCCTGGGGCTGCAGAGCCACACTGGGGACGTGGCACCTTGCCACTGCCACCCTGGCAGGAACTGCTGGCAAGGGGTAAACCGGCCTTGGCGCAGCCTGCTGCCCCCCACCGCAGGGACCCCAGGGCTCCCGGCCAGCCCCCCTCCTCTTGCCAGCCCCGTCCGGGATCTGCGGGGGTCCCGCTGCCACCCACCCTCCCAGTGGCACAATTACAGCTGCTTTGTGCCACCAACATGTGGCCGGGCGGGCACCGCTGGGGAGCAATTAGGGCAGGCAGGCGGCGGGCACAGCCCCTGAGGGATGGCCGAGCAGATGCCCCTTGACAGGCCACGAGGATGTGGCGTGGCACAAAGCTGGCCCCAGCCCACAGCCGGGGCTGGATCAGGTCACCCGTGCCTGGATCCGGCCCCAGCCCCGCACGCAACAGCCCGAGGGAGCGGGGCAGGAGGGTGCTCGGGGGTGATGCTCCTGCATCCCCCCGGAAAGCTCCTTCCCAGCAGAGGCTCCGCAGCCCCAGTGTGCTAATGAATGGCACCGCTAACGAGCGGCACGGCGGGCAGGGCCCCCGGCTGTGCCCGACTCCAGCACGCGGCAGCCGTTCAGCTTATCTCTTTACTCACAATACAACTGTCTTCTTGGTGACGGCACATCTACTGGCACAACCGGCGTCACGCCTCAATGAGGCTAAAAAAATCCCCCCAAGTACTTCCTATGAAACTAGAGCTTTTCTGTTCAGTTTTGTTTAAATCTGCAGCATTAAAAAAAATTAATAATAATGGGAAGGGGAAGGAGTATGGGGAAAGGAGGTGTCCAACGAGGGGCAGTGGGTGGCCCAGTGGCATGGAAGCATGGATCCTCAGCCCAGGCCGGCGTCTCGGCAGCTTGGAGGGGCCGCTGGCAGCTGGCGGGGGGTTCCCCACTGAGGGTGCCAGCTCGGCAGGGTGGGGGATGCAGCCCGGCATCCCTGCCCTGCGCTGGCTTTGGTCCTGTTGAGCATCCCACTGTCACCCCCCTCACCCGCCCCGGGGCCGAGCCAATGCCGGGGGCAGGAGCCAGGGGCCGGCGGGGCCGGAGGGAAGCGTTCATCAAATGGGCTGCCAGGTCTTGTCAATGGTCTGAATGTGCTCCTTGGCTTTCATGCGGAGCGAGGCGATGCTGGAGCTCCTCTGGTCCACCTCCTCCAGCGGGTACTTGTCCACAAAGGTGGTGCCACACTGGTAGGGCGCGGGGGCCATGGGCTGCATGCCCTGCGCCATTGGCGGGGGGGTGTTGAGGAAGGAGTGCCCGCCGTAGGGGGGCTGCAGGGCCTGGGGGGCTCCCATGAATCCAGGGATGCTGTGGACCGTGGTGGCGCTGGAGATGGGGGACGTCAGCCACGGGTCGAGTGGAAGGGAGTTGCTCATGGCCCCCACGTTGGACGTCATGGGGGGCCGGTTGAAGGAGAGCACGGGGGTGTCGTGGAGCTTCATGGAGCTGGCCTCCATCTTCTCCTGCCGCCTCCACTTGGCTCGTCGGTTCTGGAACCAGACCTGTGACGGGAGAGCCAGGGTGAGCCCCACCGTGCCCAGCCAGTCCCTCGCAGCATGGCCCACGTGCTGTTCCCTATGCAGGGTGCCCCATGCAGGGTTCTCCACACGGGGTGCTGCAGGGGGGGGGTGTCCCATAGGGGGTACCCCATCCCGCGTGGGGTGTCCTGTGTCTTGGGTCCCACATGGGGTGTCCCACAGGGCTCCAGCGATCCCCAGCACACTGCGCACCTCTGCCAAACCTCTCCCACAAACCCCAGAGACGGAAGACATCTCTGAGGTGTGGAAGGCAAGAGTTGTCACCGTGCAGCCCCTGCCCTCGCTGCTCCATGGGAACGTGCTCCCTGGCCCCGCAAACACCCATACAGTCCTCTGTATAAAGCTTTCTGGCCTTCAAAAGCCTCTCAGTAAAAGCTTTTAGAAGCCAAACTGTCACAGTTGCACCAAAACCCAGCAGGAATGAGAGGGACCGGCGAGCCAAGGCCAGCAGTGGTGTCTCGCCCCGTGGGAGCTGCCTGGTAGAATGCTGGTCCCCGTGTCCCCAGAGCCCCCAGCAGCACGGGGCACAGGCCATCTGCTGTGCGATGCAAAGCGGGAGTGAAGATGAACAGCTGGGCTGGGAAGGGGATGTCTCCCATGGGCTGGTCACTGTTGTTGGTGGACACTGGGATATACTGGTGCAAACTTTGTGTCCAAAGAAAGGCAACGAAGCTGGGGAAGGGTCTGGAGAACAAGTCCTGTGAGGAGCAGCTGAGGGAGCTGGGGGTGTTTAGCCTGGAGAAGAGGAGGCTGAGGGGAGACCTTATTGCTCCTACAACTACCTGAAAGGAGGTTGTAGCGAGGTGGGGGTTGGTCTCTTCTCCCAAGTTACCAGTGACAGGACGCGAGGAAATGGCCTCAAGCTGCGTCAGGGGAGGTTTAGGTTGGATATTAGGAAAAATGTCTTCACCAGCAGGGCTATCAAGCACGGAAACAGCCTGCCCAGGGAAGTGGCTGAGTCACCATCCCTGGAGGTATTTAAAAGACATGTAGACGTGGTGCTTGGGGACATGGTTTAGTGGTAGAGTTGGTAGTGTTGGGTTAATTGTTGGACTCGATGGTCTTAAAGGTCTTTTCCAACCTAAATGATTCTACGAGTCTATGAAACTGGTCGTTGCTCAGAGAACTCGGTAGAGGTGTTCCTAGGGTCTGGACCTCCCCCCAGAAAAAGGCTGCATTGTCTTGGACTGCAGCTGAGGCCTGGGAAACTCAGTTCATTTGTAAGGGGATTACTGCCTGCCTTCACAGTGGGTTTGTTGCTTCATCAGTCCAAGGGGAGTGGGGGAGCAGGCTGGCGGGACCCCAGTCTCTTCCCCAGGTTGCATCTCCCCCGAGGCAGAGCCTTCTCCTGCGGCTCGGCTGCTTTCTTTCCCATGGGATCAGTGGGAGGGATGGGAGCAGCCACCACCAGCAGAGAAAAGAATCTCTAAAAACCATCTCCCTGCCCAAATGGAGCCTCTGGCACATGGGCTGAACTGGGACCTCGTGGGGGAACAAGGCTCAGCCATTAAATCCGCTCTCTGGTTTTGGCAGGAGCAGGTGACTCTGCAGAGATGCTGCTCCTGCCTTGAGCAATGGGGAAACTGAGGCACTGAGCAAGGGGGTGGCAGTGGAGCTGGGAGCAGAGCAAAGCTCTCCAGCGCCAGGGTGGTCACTCTGCCACCGCCCAGGGGACAGGTCCAGGGTGCGGGGGCCACCGGGCGTCCTCCCTACCTGCACGCGGACTTCCGGCAGGTTGACCTTCATGGCCAGCTCCTCGCGGCTGTAGACGTCAGGGTAGTGGGACTTCTCGAAGGCGCGCTCCAGCTCGTGCAGCTGGTAGGTGGTAAAGGTAGTGCGGTTCCTCCGGTGCTTCTTCTTGGGCTGCTCCTCCTCGGCAGTGGCTGGCGGGCTGCCCTCGCCGTCCCCTGGCTTCCGCAGCTCGCCCAGGTCCCCCTCGCACTTATTCAGGAACATGGCGGTGCCTGCGAAGGGACCGCAGGGATTAACCGGGGCACAGGACATCGGCTCTCCCCATGCAACCCCAGGACGGGGACAGGCGGACAAGTAGACAGATGGATGGGAGTGTGGGGCGGCCCAGGAACAGGTTACACAAAGGTGTAATCCTCTCTTCTGCCACAGCGTTATCCCGTGGCTGCGGTGTCCCAGGGACTCACCCGGGGATGGTGCCGTGGGCACCCCGCGCTTGGCTCCATGGTGAGATGCGACCAGGCCAATGCGCCCACCCGAAACTAAAAGTCAAATTTCACCTAAAGCTGAGGATTTTATGAAAGTGCCGTCACTGAGAACCAACCCAACCTCCCCCGCTGCCCTGGTGTGGAGGGGACCAAGCCCGGGTCGGCTCCCTCCTTCCAGCTCAGCTCCTCTCCTCCAGCCCCTCTTCACCATGGGCTACGAGTCTGGCCCTGAACCGCCGGAGGACCCAATGTCGGTCCTCAAGTGCGGCCAGAGCGATCCAGCGCCATCCCCTGGCTAATAACCTTTTTCTGCACACTTATAAGCATTTTCAACCCTTGCATCTGTAAGCTTTTTATCCGGCATCTAAAATCTTCCTGCAGTATTTCCTGGGGATTAAGGGTCCCTTTCTACCACGAGGATGTAGGCAAACATGGAAATGGGGCAGAAAGCTGTAATCCCGGGGCACTTCTGCAGAGAGGAAGGCGCTGCATTGCCCAGACCTGCTCACAAAAATTCAGCTAATGCCCAAATGGGTGTGGGGAGGGAGAGGGACCATCAGTTAATTCTGGGAGGCAATAAATGGGGGTCCTGAGAGGGCGGCACGCAGCGGGTGGGCGTCTGGTGTTGCTCAGGCTGTGCAGGTGCGGGGCGTCTGTGCATGGCACACACGGTGAGCGCCTGTGGGCGCAGCGGGCAGCGTGGGTGCGAGCAGCGCCTCTGCAGCGGGTGCGTGTCTGTGCGGGTACGGGGGTGCGCGCGGCGTGCGGCCTGCCCGCGCGGGCAGGCGTGGGGTGCCCGGGGTGCACGCAGGGGCGCGCGGTGGGGAGCGGGAGGGCGTGCACGCAGCGCTGGGCGTCGGGTGGAACGTGTGACGTGTGGGTGTGTGTGTGCGGGGCTGGGCACGCCTGCGCAGGGCGGTTTGTGCTGCACGCCCACCGCGGGCAGCGGGTGCAGTTCTCAGTGCCGTGTGTGCGGCGTGCAGAGCGCAATGACTGCACCTGCAGCATGCAGGGCACAGTGTATGTGCGCAGTGCGTGCAGTGCATGAGCAGCGTGCACCGCTCAGCGTGTGTGCAAGGAGTGTAGCGCATGCAACGTGGGTAGGGAGTGCACAATGTGTAGGCACAGTGTGAATCCGTGCACAACATCAGTGGATGCAGTGTGTGTGCAGTGTCTGCGCAGTGCATACGGTGCCTTTGCGTGCAGTGCACACGGTGAGTGCAGTGGAGGCGCCTGCAGAGCATGCAGCACACGCAGTGCAATGCAGTGCACACTGTGCGTGCAGGTGCGCCGCATGTGCAGCACATCCAACATGTGCCCAGTGTCTGTTGGTGCTGTGCCTGGCGCCTCTGCGGCGAGCTCAGAGCCCGCGCTCTGGGTGTGCAGCGTGTGCAGCGCGGTGGGCGCAGCGTGTATAACGCCTGCAGTGCATGCACAGGGGCCGAGTGTGCAGTGCGCAGCGTTTGCAGTGTGTGTTGCAGGCACAGCACGTGCGGTGCACGCACAGGGGCTGTGCGCGGCGTGTGCTGTGCGTGTGCGGCGCTGTGCATGCAGTGGTGCGCGGCGTCAGCGTGTGTGACTTTGGGAGCTGCTGGCCCCCCAGGACACCCCGTGGCCCCTCGCGGGGTGTCCTGTAGCCCTGGGGGCTCTGGCTGGCTCCAGGTCCAGCTCTGTTGCCACAGTGGGGGCTGCGGCCTTGGGGGGCCCCGGGGGAGCCGCGAGCCAGGGCAGGGGTGCTGGGTTCTACGCCCTGGGGTGCCCCAAGGCAGGGGTGAGTGGGTGCTGGGGGGGGGGAGCAGGGGCCCTGTTGTCACCGTGTGAGCGTCGCGGCATGTCCTGGGGCTGGGGACACGGGGAGGGGACGGGGTCCCTGCCGCCATCCCGCTCTCGCTCACCCGCTTCTCATTTGCGCAGCTCCACACCTGCAAGGAGAGGGGAGAGGGAGTGAGCACCCAGAGCGCCCAGAGCCCCCCCTGGGGCACCCAGCACCCCATCAGGGCCCCCCGGCTGCCCTGCTCGGTCATGTCCCGCAGCCCAGCAGGGCAACGCGTGGGAGCTGGGGCTGGGGGCGGAATTAGGGGGAGCGGGGGCAATGGGCATGGGTGAGATGGGCACTGGGGGGGGCTGGGGACAAGATGGAGCAAGTGAGAGGAGAGAAGAGGTGGGGCAATGGTGAGGGTCAGGGACAAGGTGCAGTGATGGAGGTCAGGGCCAGGGCTGGGGGCAGCCCCCATTGTCCCACCACCCTGACCCCATCTGAAAGCAAAGGAGGCCAAAATCCCATGGGAATCAGAGCAAACCCTGGCATGGGAGCAGGAATGAAGCGAAGAACAGCAAAATAACCAAGCAGGAGTGAGCCGGCAGCAGGGCGGCAGCACCAGACCCCGTGCGATGTGGGGTGCGAGGGCCAGCCCCCCCCCCCCCCGCCATCCCGCTGCACCGCGGCCTGCCCAGGGCCACGGATGTCCCTGGGTGTGGAAGGGGGGACGCCGGCGGGGTTGGGCTGGAGGACATCTGCATCGGCCACGCCATGGTCCTCATCCTCCAGGGACTGGCCCCAGGAGCCCCCAGCCTTCGCCGCTGGCGTTTTGGGATTCCTGCCTAGCAGCAGGCAGCGCGGAGCGGGTGCGGTGGGGAGAGCCACCTCCCTGCTCCCGTCAGACATCTTCCTGCGGCCGCCGTCACCCCGGCGGCAATGTTTGGGTTTAAGCCCTTAAGCTTTAAAACTGTGCTGGAAACCCCAAGGACCCAGAGCTTCGGGAGGGTTTTCCCCCATCAACTCAACGCCCCAAACCACAGTTTTCCTGCAGGGGCTGCCAGCCGGGATGGGGGGAGCCTGTTATTAAATACACCCGAAAAGGAAACAGAAACATCATCGAGCCCTTGTTGAAGCGGGTAAAAAAAAATTGCTTCCCCGATGCTGGAAAGCAGCAGAGCATCAGCGAGGACAAGCGGCCTCACCGGCAGCGGGGGACACGGTGGGAACAGCCCCGGCTTTTGCTGGGTCCCATTTTTTTGCCTTCAGAAGCCCGTCTGGGTGCCAGGATGTGGCCCTCTGGGCTCGAGCCACCCAGGATGGGTTGTTTGCAGTGGCCGGCGCAGGCGGTGGGGAGCATGGGTGGCTCCTGCCCTCCGGCCCCAGGTGTAAATCGGTGCGAGCGATGCTGACGGGTACCCAGCACAGGCTCCCGAGCCCCCAGGGAAGGGTGCCAGTCCCAGCCCCAGCCCCGGGCGCACCCCGGGGACACCCACTCCCTTTTTCAGCATCTTCCCCCAGCGCTTCCTCCCGAATCGGAATAAATCGGCGTTACCTGCTGGGCCCAACTCGGCTTTTCCAGGAGTATTTAACTTTGCCGGTCCCTCCTGGGAACCAAACAAGCGGCTCAACCTCACCAATCTCGCAGCTTTGGCAGCCAAAGTTGCCTCTAGTCTTCTTATTTGTCACAGAACCGCCGTGCTAAGGCTCGGGAGAATCTTTATTTAGTGTTGCAGATGTCACCAAGGCCCCGCAGATTGGAAATGAGTCCAAAGGATTAAGACGAGGTTATTAATTGGAGGCCTTCCCCTTTAAGAATGATTGACAGTTACTTTCTGGACAAGTAATTGCTCTAAATGTCCCCCCAGCGCGGGTCCGGGGGGGCGGCGGCAGACAAAGCCCCGAACTGCCTTCCCCACTCAGATTGTCTCCCTACAAAGGCGTCCTGCTGGAGTTTGCCTTGTAATCCCCTCATTACGGGCGAGGAAAAAGAATTAGAAACAGGGGGAGCGGAGAAGAAAGGCCGGGGCGATGAGGGGGAGGGGGGCAGGATTTCCTTCGGCTGCGGAGGCTCTGCCTTGGGGATGGGGTCCGGGACAGCACCCCAAGCCTTGGTGGGATGGGGATGCTGCGGTGGTGGATGTCATCCCCCCCCAGACGGGGATGGCGAGCCCTCGGGGTGGCCCCTCTGACGGCGTGTGTGGCCCCCCGGGCTCCCGGTGATGCTGCTGGCAGAGCCCTGCCTGCGTGGGGACAGGTGGGACAGCCAGCGATGGGCACTGGGTGTGGGGACAGGGATAGGGACGAGCCATGGGGTCCAGCTGTGAGGACCAAGTGTGGGGACCGGGTCTGGGGACATGCTATGGGGTGTGGGTGTGGGGACCAGGACTGAGGACCGGGTGTAGGGACCGGCCATAAGGACCAGGCACCCTGAACAGCCTTGGGGATCTGGTGTAGAGAGCAGGCACGGGCAACAGCCGTCGGGACCGGGGAAAGGGACCCGGCACGGGCAGCAGGCATTGGGCACTGTCCGTGGGACCAGGCATGGGTACAGGCCATGGACATGGGACTGAGCCCAGGGACTGGGCCTGGGGACACCCTGTGGGGACCAGCGGCAGGGTCCAGCCACGGGGACCATCCCTGGGGGCTGCCCACGGCCGTGGGGGTGTGGGGCAGAGGCAGCCGGGCTGGGGGGGCTGAATTGCCATCCCTTTCCTCCCCTCCTCCAGCTGCCACCCCGGGGACTCTGGCCCAGGGGACAATGGGAGCATCATGATGGGGGTCCTGGGGTGCTCCAGGTGGGGGGTGCTCAGTGCTGCCCGGACCCCCCCCCCATCCCACCAGGCAGGTTTTGCCCCCTTCTTTCTTTGTTCACTTTTACTTTGCCCCAAAATGTTCTTCCTGCCACCTGCAAACACTGCTGCCCTCCGCCGCTGTCTCGGCTTCCTCCCACTCCCTTCCTCTCCTGGCCATGGTTCCCCTTTCGGATGCCAAATGTCACCGTGGGGTTTTTGGACACCCCCACGACACCCCCCCCATCCCCCCCCCCCCCGTGCCTGGTGG
Organism: Morus bassanus; assembly: GCA_031468815.1. Lineage (NCBI taxonomy): Eukaryota > Metazoa > Chordata > Aves > Suliformes > Sulidae > Morus > Morus bassanus. The sequence continues at coordinate 426,931 of CM062593.1, forward strand.
CTGCTGGCCCCATGCAGATCCGTGCCCTCCCCACTGGCGCTGCTGCCAGTGGGACCCCACGGCCACCGCTGCACACCATTTTGGGCCCTGAGGCCGTCTCGGCGTCCCTCCCGGCAGGGCTGTGAGGCTTCGCCTGCCCTGTCTGACACTGCTCTGAGGACAGCGTGATGCTGTCTTGGGGATGGCATGCCACCGTCCTGGGGACAGCATGCCACCACCCCAGTGACAGGCTGTCCCCACCCCAGGGATGGCGTGACATGCCTCTGGGGGCCACGCAACCCCTGGGGATGGGGTGACACCCCCACACCATACCGCGCTGCCAGCGCCCCGCCTGCAGCAGGGGTGTGCAGGGGGGGAGCTGCCTTTGGGGCGGTCTGGGGACATCCCCGGGTGCAGGGACGACGTGTGGGGCTGGAGATGCAAACGGGCACCTGGACCTGCTGCTCCTGCTCGCCCGGGCTGGCGCTTGTGCCTGTTCCGGCCACCGTGGTGGGGGCAGAAGCCGGGTCGCCTGCTCGGCCCTTGGCCACTTCCCCTGGGGTGCCCCCGCAGCCCCGGTGGGTGCAGGGAGGTGCTGCTGTGCCGGGACCCGTGGTCCCTGGGGCCGCTTTAGGAGCGGGGGGCTGCCCAGCCGCCCAGCTTTGGCATTGCCCGCCGGGCGGTGTGCGCAGCGCCGGCCCCGCTGACCGCCTTAAGGTGTTGGCTCGCACGGGGTGGGGGGGAGGCCAGCAGGCTTATTTGCCAAATGATTATAATTGCCTTTTAGGAGCAGATAGCAAATTGATTTGCTTCCTCGTCCAAGGCCCGTAATCGCTTCATCACTTTAAAATATTAATGCTATACTTCTTTGCTAGTTTCCCAATTACCCTAATTGAAGGCAAATTGGTTAAGAAGGTGCAATGCAGAGTATCAGGGGGTTTAGTTCACTCAAATGACAGTTTTAAACCTCCCTAATCCTATTAGCGGGCAAAGCTGCTAACGCTTAGAGACGCTGCGTCAGCTTACCGGGGCGGTGGGGCCGGAGGCGGGGGGCGGCCGGGGGCCACCAGCCTCACGTGACCAGCTCGGCCGGGGATTTATCACTTTTTTAGTTCATTAAGAGGCCTTGGGCAGGCGGGGAGGCGGCAGGGGTGACCCAAAAGGGTGCTGAGCGGGAGGCAGGTGGCAGCGTGGGGAGGGCGGGGGGGCAGGATGATTAGCCAAGGAGACCTGGTGGAGGGTCCTGACCCAAATCCCAGCCGGCACTGGGAGCCCCCATGCAGCCCCACTGGGAGCACTGGGAGCTGGGCTGCCTGCTGGGGCCGGGTGAGGCCCCGGTGCGGAGCGGGGATGGAGGATCCTGCCGTGACGGGGCATGTTAGGGACCTCGGTGCCAGTGTCCCAGCGGCTGGCACTTGGTGTCGAGCCCCAGCCCTGGGGAGAGCAGGGACATGGGGAGGGAACCGGGCTGCACCGGGTGCCACGGCTGTGCCACCCTATCGGGAACCTGGCCGGGGGACACTTACAGCCCGATCCCATGCAACACAGGTGTATTTGTGTGCCCGAATGGGAGATTTTGCAAGGTCTGAAGAAAGCGGGGATGGCAGGGATGGCAGGGATGGCAGGTGCAGCAGGGCCACCAAACATGAGGAGGCTCCCGGGTGTCAAGCCCTGATGTGCCTGTCACATGCTCCCTGGGATGCTCCAGCAGTCACCAGCCCCTTGACTGGTACCTGGAGGGGTGGGTGCCCAGGGCAGGGAACCCAGCACCTTGTGCACCCAGGGACCTCCTTGCTGGAGCTCCTGCAGCTGAGACCTGTGGCTTTTGTGACAGCGATCAGCTCCGTGGCACAACTCCCACCCCACCTGCGCTGGATTCTGCCATCCCCTCCCAGCCCTGCCACCGCAGCCGTGGGCAGCCCGGCGCAGGGCCGTCCCCACAGGACTTTCCGGAGCAGATGGCCCCGACGTGGGGAGGACGGAGGTGGCTCAGCGCGTCCTTTCTTTCATGGAAACACAGCGTGACTCCCCCGGCTGCTCCTGCTCCGGCAGGGAGGTGCCATTGGGGCCAGCGCTGGCAGTACATTTTACAAGGGTTCAGCTAGCTTAGTCCTCAGGGACAAGCGACTCAGGCAGATTAGACCTCACTAAAATAGGCAGGTATTAGTGATCTCAGCAGCCCCCAGCCTTCCGGCATGGCGGTGTTTAAGCCAGTGCCACTGCCAAACAGCCGGGAGCAAGTCCCTGGAGGGGCAAGATGCAGCGGCCAAAAGAACCCCCTCGCTGCCTGCGCTGGCAGGGGGATGCTCAAGGTGGGGATAAATGCTGCCACACACCCCTGCCGGTGCTGCCCCAGGAATGCCCGGGGGGGGCACCGGGTCCCGCTGGCTCCTGTGTGCTGCTGGGGTGCAGCCGTGCCTGGGGGCTGCTGCAGGCGGCCGAGTGTAATGGGGTGGGTGCTGGCTCGGGGGCACGTGGAGCAGCCCTGCTGCAGCGGCGTCATCGTGTCCTCCCCCCGCCGCCCAGGGTTTGTGCAGACAAGGAGAGGCAGGAAGACCAGACTGGTGCCAGCAAACGCCGCGTTTATTGAGCCAAATGGTGCACGAGGCCCTGGGGCTGGTTCCTTGGGGTAACGGAGCACCAGGAATCACCCCCCCACCCTGTCTGGGTGCTCACACCAGGGGCATTGCAGGGAGGGGCTCGGCCAGCATGGCTAGAGGGGACCCAGACGCCCTGCATCCCAGCACGCACCCAGCGCACCCCAGAAGAGCAACAGGGAATGGTTTTGGGGAGGAAACACCCCCCCCCCCCGCCCCCAGTGCATGTATTGGGACCCCCCACCCCCAGGTAATGGCACCCGTAACACCCATTGCTCCTCGGGTGGGGGGGAGGCAGGGGGCAGGGGCTGAGCCCCAACACTGCCGCCGTCACCCGTTGGGCAGGGCAGGCAGCGATGCTACATCAGGGCGCACTTCTCCTTCACCTCGTCCACACCGCCCAGCGCACGGTCCCGCAGCGCTGGCAGGTCCACCTCCCGCAGCTTCGTCAGGTAGGCGAAGGCCCTGGCACCGCCATCCTCCTCCTCCTCCTCCTTCCCCTCGCTGTGCACCATGGTGGCCAGCTCCTGCGGCAGCTCTACCGCACCGCCGGCCACGTGCAGCTGAGCATCGTCCCGCTCGTCCTGCACACGGGTGGGAGACGGCGTTGGGGCTGTGGGCAGACGCGGGCACCCACCAGCCACGGGGTGGGAGATGGGGGAGAGCAGGTCCCCCGGGGCCAGCCAGGTGCTGTGGGAGCGTTGGGGATGCTGGGGGGGATGCTGGGACTGCCCGGTTCCAGATTTGGACAGCCGGACAGACACGTGGGCAGGCGGATTGTGCAGACGAGACAGCAGCCGTTTGCTGCCCTCTTCAGGAATCATCTCCCGTCCCGGGGGAGGCCTGGCAGCTGCCTGGCCTGGGGCTGTCCCGGAGGATGGAGGGTCTGGGAAAGACCCCCGGGGTCCCACCATGAGTGGGCTGGTCCTTACCTGGGCCAGGCGATACTTGTCCCGCAGGTGCATCCGCACAGTGGCCCGTTCTGCCTTCCTCTGTGCAAAGGCCTTGTCCCGCTCGATCCTGCAGCAGCCGGTGCCACACTGTCACCCCCCCGCCTCACCAAGCCCCCTGCCAGAACCCCACCCCAGCATCACCCTGGTCCTCCGGCAGCAGGTGGCTGTGCCAGCCCTGGGCCAGGGTTGGAGGAGAAGGGGATGCAAAGGTCCGCAGGAGGGTTGCAATGGGGATCTGGGGGCAGGGGTTACATCCTGCCCCTCCAGCCCCAGCACACATGGTCAGTGAAGGTGCCCACTGGAGGGACTTGCTCCTCCTGAGGGCTCTCAGCTCCCAGACGCTGGGCCACTGGGTCCCCACAGCACCTGAACCCAGGGAGGTGGGACCTTAATGTAATCCCATGCTGGTCCCTGTTGTCCCTCAGCTCCATGGGTGCTGGGCTGGCACCAGACACCCACTGCTCCGGGGCACTGACACCCAGGGGTGCCCCTTGTCACCTATGGTGCACCGAGCCGCTGTCCCAGCCCCATGCCAGCACTCACAGGGACCTCCTGTGCTGCAGGGAGAGGCACTGAAGGGCACCCATTCTGCCCCTGTCCCTTGCCCCGGCTGCCTCCTTGTCCCTGTCCCACTCTGGGGACAGCCCATGGTGGGTGGGACGCAAGTCCTGGTGCATGGGGGACCCCAAATGACTCCCCAGCCCTGGCAAAGCCTTACTTCTCCTCCAGCAGCTGCCGCTGGTACTCCTCAAACTCCTCGTGGGCCATGCCGTTGGGCAGTGTGGTTGCCTTGCCATCCTTGGGGGGCCCCTTGGGCGGCTCGTCCTTGTCCCCTTGAAAGCTCTTCAGGGCAGCCGTGAAGAAGGCGGCCATGGGTGGTCAGCTGCGGCAGCCCGTGCCCCACCGCGCCCAGCACCGCCAAGTCCCTGCCCAGGGCTGGCGCCTGCAAGGTCAGCGGGACCAGCTGCCCCAGGGGCACTGCGGATCAGGGGCGGATTAAGGCATTAGGAGGGGAAGCCACAGCCACCAGGGTGGAAAGACCTTCCTGCACCTCTTGCTGCACCCAAGGGTGCTTGGGAGGAACCTTGGTCCAGGGGGACAGCGGGGTGCTGCCCCATTGGGGTGATGGGGAGGTTGAAAGAGCCACCGAGCCCCAGCACACCCTGGATCAGGCTGAAAGATGTCCAATGCACGGGCCCTGATGGAGGGCAGCACCCGCAGGGCTGGATCCTGCTGGGGGGAGCCCTGCGCTGTGGGCACCCAGAGCCACCCACACCAGCACAGGGGGCTTGGAGGTGCAAGAAGTCGGCGCAGAGGAGGCACAAGAGGATTAGCTGAAAAAACCCAATTGAGGGTCAAAGGACTGGAAGGAAGACGAGGCGGCAGGCGGACGCACACGCACAAATACACATGCTCGCGTGTGGCCCCTTGCCCCCGTTAATCCCGGCTCCACCGAGACTTCGAGATTGCTTGGGAGCCAGTGGGCAGGGGGCTTCCTGCTGCTGGAGGATGTGCCCTGCTCCCATAATCTATATGCAAGCAATTCCCATACAGACTCCGATTAAAAGAATAATCCCTGGCTGCACAGAGCCCCAAGGGGAGAGGGGCCAGGCTGTGTGCGGGGGGCTCTGAGGGCCAGAGCTCCCGTGCCCCCTCTAAGCCTTTCTCTGTGCTTTGCCAGGCCGCAAGTGAGAGATAGGCCTAATTTGAGCCCAGAGGCTTAAAGATGTTGTTGAACTAATTTCTTTGGTTTAATCAAAAAGCCCAAATCCGGGTGGTTTAGCTGGCTGTGCCCAGCGTCCCTGCACAGGGTTTCATCTTCCAGCGAGTGGAGATGTCCCGTCGTGTCCCCTGTCACTGGGAGGGGCAGCTCGAAGGGACTGCACAAGGGGCACCCGCCATCCAGGGCTGAGCATGGGGTGTGTGGGGCATGGCCCCTCTTGGGGGCTACTCTCCCCACCCCAGCAGGTCGAGAGAGATCAATCCCATGGGAACTTTCTCTGGGCTGTGTGGTGGGAAGAAGGACCTGTCCTGGGATGGAGGGAGGCTGTTGCCTCCTCTTCAGGCACCCTGTAGGAGGAGAGACCCCCCCAGCTGCTGCCCCAGCCCACCGGGAGAAAGCGGTGCCGTGGGCCACCCCGCTGCCCGACCACCCCTTGCTGGGCTGCTCCCAAGCCCAGCAGGCCCGGGGCAGCTTCGGGCCATGGGTCCCGGGAGTGGGATGGGGGTTAAATGTCCCTCAGGTGCTTCAGCTCCTTCTGCAGCTTCTCCGTGAGTTTCTTGAAGGACGGCCGCTTGGCTGGCTCCAGCTCCCAGCAGCTCTTCATCAGGACATAGACGGCGGGCGGGCAGCCCTCGGGGGGGTCCATGCGGTACCCCTGCTCCAGCAGCTCTGTCACCTCCTTCAGGCTCTGGCAGAATGGAGAAGCCAGTTGGGACCCCCCTTCCCTGCCCCGCTGGGGCCTCACCCTGGCCAGGGGACAGTGGGATGTCCGTGTCCCATCAGTGCCAGCAGAGTGTGACCTGCGGCATCCCCCGCCACAGCACTCACCAGCTTGGGGTAGGGCGCTCGTCCGAAGGAGAAGGCTTCCCACAGGAGGATCCCGTAACTCCACACATCCGACTTGGAGGAGAATTTCTGTGGTGGCAGGAGGAGGGGAGGCTGAAGCCAGCTGGGGGCCGTGCTGGACCCCCATCCCTCCCTGAGGGCAAGACAGGAGACAGCATCTGCCCCCCGCCACCCCAACTCTCCGGGGTGTGACCCCCGCTCCCTTCCCATCATCTGCACGGCCCTGGGTCCATCCTGCCGCTTCCCGCCAGAGCTGCCCCAATCCCTGCTGCACACCAGGGCGAGGGCTGGTCAGGACAGAGCCTGAATTTCGAGAGATGCAGGGCTGAATGTGCCAGAAGCCACCACAGGGCAGGGATGAGTTGGCGGGAGCGGGGGATGAGCAAGGGGGACCTAAGGGGGTGAGGTGCTTCGGGAGGACCCCCTGGCCCCCCTCCCTTCCCACCATTTCTCACGTTGTGTTTCAGGGCCTCCGGGGCCGTCCACTTCACGGGCAGCAAAGTGGCGTCTGCACTCTTGGGATTGACCCGGGCCAAGCCGAAATCGCTCACTTTGGCCACATTCTCCTCGGAGATGAGGATATTGCGGGCAGCCAGGTCCCTGTGCACCAGCTTCTTGGACTCCAGGTAGTCCATGCCCTGGGCCACGTCCCTGCCATGGCCGAGTGAGGCACAGTGCGGTGTCACCGTGTGTCCCCCGGGGCTGCCCTGGGGGACGCAGAGCACCCGTCCCCAGCCTGGAGGGAGGGAGATGGACTTACAGAGCGAACAGGAGGAGCTGCTGTGTCGGAACAAGTGCCCGGCCCCGCGTGCGCAAGAAGTTCACCAGGTTGCCCTGACAGAGGAAGAGAAACGCACAAGGACCAATGGGACGGGGCTGCCCAGAGACTTTGCCTCCCACGGGGGCTGCAGCACCTAGTATCCATCCAACTCAGCTCCCCAAACAGGGATTTTGTTCCCAAATCTGAGCAGCGACAGGTCCCAGTGGCCGAGGACCAGCCAGGTGCTCTCACCTTGCTCATGAACTCCATGACGATGTAGAGGCCATTGTGCAGTATCACACCAAGCAAACACACCAGGTTTTTGTGCCGGACCTTCCTGAAATGGAGAGGATCTGGGTCAAGGGGGCATCTGCTCATCCCCGGGTCATAGGGCAGAGTTGGGCGATAACCCCTGCAGAGGGCACTCACGTCATGGCAGCCGTTTCGGCAAGGAAGGCCTGGGCGGTCACGTCACACTTGATGTTCTTCACAGCCACTTTCTGCCCCATATACTCGCCCTGCAGGACGTCTGTGAGGGGACACGGCGGGGTCAGCCCCACACCCAACCCCCTGCGTCCCAGGCTGAGCCCCCCATGCCACGGGACAGAGAGGGGACATCAGGGGGTGCCATTTGGGGAAGTCTGCGGCCAAGGAACCTCCAACCCCATCTTCTCGCCTACCTCCGAACTCGCCTTGCCCGATGCGGTCTCCCAGTGTGAGGTGCTGCAGGTTCAGCAACCAGCCGGCTGGGCATGAGCACAAGGGCAGGTTAGCAGGGGCCACCAGTGGGGCCATGCTGCCTTGTCCCCAAAACCTGGACCACAACCCTCTCCCGCCCTCCCCTACCTTTGGCCAACTCCTCCTCAGCTGACTTCATCCCAGTTTTCGGTTTGGGCTTCACCAGCTTGGTGCAGATGGCTCCCTGCTCCTTCATGTAGTGCTGTCAAGGAATGGACAGACAGGGGTGATGCGGTGATGCCACCTCTTACCTCCAAGCTTGGGGTGTGGAGCTGGGAAACGGCCCCGGGATGCTCCATGGGACCCCACCATTGCCACCCTTGAGGGGCTTGGAGCCCCTTCAGCTTGGGCAGTGCGAAACGCTGTGTTTCTCCCCAGCACTGCAACTTGCAGCCCCTGTCTCAGCCCTGCTCCCCTCCAGGCACAGCCAGGGAAACACTGTGACAGACCATGGGTTATACAGGACGCTACAGGTGAGCCAGACAGCTGCTGATGGGATTAAAGCCCCCGGCGGGTGCTGCAGCAGCCAAGAGCAGTTTGCAGAGGTGACTCGGAGCGGAGCGGAGCGGAAGCAGCAGGACAGCAGTTGCGGTTACAGAGTGGGGCCAGGGCAGCTGAAAGGGGAAAGGACCTACCTGAAAGCAGAAGTTGTGTCTAAATGAGGAAAACATATGGGAGCGCAACCCCCCCGAGAGGAGTTGGGCAGCAGCTATGAGACAGGGCAAAGATAGACGTTGAAGAGCTCGCTGGAAGGGTGAGAGCTGACGCAGCAGCCCCAGGGTCAGCAGGCTAGTGGGCAGCTTGGAAGGGAGAGAAACGTGGCAAAATGCCTCAAAGCCTTGGCAGGGCTCAGACTTTATCCAGGGGTGGCAGAGGCATTTTTCCAAAATGCCCTAAGCCCCGCTGCTGGGTGAAGCATTGAATGAGCAGGAATGGGGGGAAATGTGGCCCTGGGCAGGGGACTGGGACTGCTGGCAGCATGGCTGGTTCATGGCAGAGGACATCCCCAGAGCATCCTAGATCTGTCCATTGCACCCCAAACCGAGCGGGAACCACACGTCTTTGGCAGGGACAGAGAAACCCAATGAAAACCACAGGAGAAAGCAACAGGGACCTGCCACTGCTCCGTGTGACCCCATAAGGTTCTTGCCCTCGGTTTGGCGCTGGCGGGGCTCACTGCCTGGGGACGGGGTGGGAGGTCTCACCTCGATCATGTCGATCAGGTTGGAGAAGTACTGTTGGCTGTCAATGCTGAGCGTGTTCTCCTCGTGCACCACGCGGTAGTGGATCACTTCCTTGCCGAAGCTCACACAGAGCACGTAGTCGCCAGGGTGCCGGACAGACTCGCGCACCAGGAACAGCCCATCCTCGGCAGGCTGCAGCTCCTGCACCGCCTCCACCCCCGAGATCTTCCCATGGAACCAGCTGGGGAGAGGGGTATTGGGGAGAGGGGCCACAGCAGCGGGCTTCCCCCAATGCCAGCAGTGAGACAGGGAGAGCAGAGCCCCCGCCAAAGCTACGCAGAGCCCATTGCATAAAACCCCTCCCTGCGAGGTCCATCCAAGCTGGGTGGGCACAACCGGGGGTCTTTAAAGCCAGGTGCTGGCCCCAGCAAATCCCTCCTTTGCCAGGGCATGGCTACAGCTGCCCACCCAAAACCTGGCTGGGGGGAAAACATGCTGGACTCAATCTGCTGTCACAAGTCCCGGGGGCTGAGCTGGGCCACTGGCTCCCCTGGGTCCCCCCGGGCTGTACTCACGGCATGAGGCTGAGCTTGGGGTCGACGCGGATGGCGCCGCGCTCCCGCAGCGCGCTGGCTGCCAGCAGACCCTCCTGCCCTGTCTCGTTGTGCCTGGCACGGTACCAGCCTTTGCCCTGGGGGCAAGAGAGTCTCAGAGCAAGGGAAGGAAGGGGGGAAGCTGGCTCTTAGCAGCTCAGCTGATGGCACGAGGGTCCCATCCCCTCCATGCCCTCTCGCGGCAGCGTGTCCCCCAAGCACCCATTGGGCTCACCTCTGCGGCCTCGATGATGGTGACCACGTCACCCTTGTGGAATGCCAGCTCCCGGGCCTTGGGCTTGGTGTGGTCATGCTTAGTGACGCACTGTGTCCCGGGGGGCCAGTGTTTCTGCAAGGGAGAAGGCAGCGTCAGCAGGGACAGCAAGAGGTAGCCCCCCTCCCACAGCCATAAGGGCCAGCCCCAAGGACCATATGAAGCCCTGGCTGGGGACAAGGGGCACTGAGCACGAGCCCCCCGCCACCCCGCTGTGGTCCTGGGGGGAGACGTCACCCTGATGTCAGCAGGGGAAGTGCTGGCATCCCCGTGGCAGCCCCACTCACCCCAGACATGGTCGGCCGTCAGTGCATCAGGGACTCCCTGTCGTTTCGTGTTGCCACCTGCAGAGAGGAAACCAAAGGGACCTGTGGAGAGACGGGGCTGAGCTGGCCGTCCCAGGCTGCTCCTCTGGCCAGTGCACCTCCTTGCAAGCCTGTCACCTGGAGCAGCCCTGCACCACAGGAGGGAGAAAAAGTCTTAGAGCAGGCCACAAACCCTGCCTGTACCGGCTGTACCCCGGGGACACTCCTGTCCCAAACCCAGGTGGGAGCAGGACCCAGCCGTCCTGGCCCCTGCCCCTTCCCCCTGCCTCAGAGCCCAAAGATGCGCTGCACTCCCCACCGGCACTGCTGGCACAGAGGAGCCCATCGCTGACGCTCCGCGGGGGGAATGTGGTTTTACCAAGAACTTGTTTTTTCACCTCCTGTTTCAGCAGCTCCAAGTCATCAGGGCCATGAGAGGCATGGGCTGTGGGGCCCTGATGATGTGGGACACAGCAGGGCTGACGCGGGGGCTGCTGGCCACAGGGGTGACACTGACGGACAAGGCTGGGCCGAGGCGGGATTGTCACATCCGCTGGCTGTGGGATGATTGCGCAAGCCCCCTGTGCTCCCCCTGCCACCAGCTTGTCATGCTGGGATGCATGTGACCACTTTCCAGTTCAAAATTGTGGGTCCTCGCCTCCTAGAGCCCTTCATCCCCAGTGTCACCTCCATGGGAGGATCATAGACTCATAGAACGGTTTGAGTTGGAAGGGACCTCTAAAGATCATCTAGTTGCAACCCTCCTGCTGTGGGCAGGGACATCTTCCACGAGATCAGGTTGCTCAAAGCCCCATCCAGCCTGGCCTTGAACATTTCCAGGGATGGGGCATCCACAGCTTCTCTGGGCAACCTGCTTCAGTGTCTCACTGCTCTCATTGTAAGACATTTTTTCCTTATGTCCAAGCTAAACCCACGCTTTTTCCATTTAAAACCACCACCCTTTGTCCTGTCACTATAAGCCTTGGTAAAAAGTCTTTCTTGTAAGCTCCCTTTATATATTGAAAGGCTGCAATAACGTATCCCCAGAGCCTTCCCTTCTCCAGGCTGAACAACCCCAACTCTGTCAGCCTTTCTACATAGGAGAGCTGTTCCAGGCGTCAGACTATTCTGTGGCCTCCTCTGGACCTGCTGTACCAGGTCCATGTCTGTCTTGTGCTAGGGGCCCCAGAGCTGGATGCAGGGCTCCGGCAGGGTCTCACCAGAGCGCAGCAGATGGGCAGAATCACCTCCCTTGACCTGCTGGCCACGCTGCTTGTGATGCAGCCCGGGATACAATTGGCTTTCTGGTCTGCGAACGCACTTTGCTGGTACGCGTCCAGTTTGTCAACCGCCAGTACCCCCAAGTCCTTCTCCGCAGGGCTGCTCTCAATCCATTCACCCCCAGGCTGTACTGATACTGGGGATTGCCCCGACCCGGGTGCAGAACCTTGCACTTGGCCTAGTTAAGCTTCATTATGTTCACTCCTCCAGCCTGTCAAGGTCCATCTAGGTGGCATCCCCTCCCCCAAGTAAATCAGCTGCACCACTCAGCTTGGCCTCATCTGCGGACTTGCTGAGGGTCCACTTGGCCTCACTATACATGCCACTGATGAAGATATTAAATATTATTGGTCCCAGGATGGACCCTTGAGGGACAGCACTTGTTACTGCTTTCCACTTGGACATTGAGCCATTGACTGTGACTCTTTGGACATGGCCATCCAGCCAATTCTTTATCATCTAATAGTCCACTTTCAAACCCACATCTCTCCAATTTAGAGGTAAGAATGTTGTGGGGGACCATACGAAAGGCCTTACAGAAATTCAGATAGATGACATCTGTAGCTCTTCACTGGTCCACTGATGCAGTCACTCCATTGTAGAAGGCTGATAGATTAGCAAGGCACAGTTTGCCCTTGGTGAAGCCATGTTGGCTGTCTCTAATCACCTCCCTGTCTTCCATGAGTTTTGACATATCTTCCAGGAGGATCTGCTCTATGGTCTTACTGGGCAGTGAAGGGAGTCTGACTGGTCAGTAGTTCCCAGGGTCCTCCTTTTTACCCTTTTTAAAAATGGGTGTGCTGTTTCTCTTTTTCAAGTCTCTGGGAACTTTGCCTGACTGCCACAACTTTTCAAATATCATGGAGAGTGGCTTGGCAATTACATCAGCCAATTCTCTCAGGACCATGGGCTGCATCTTGTTGGGTCCTGTAGATTTATGTATGTTCAGGTTCCTCAGGTGGTCTTGAACCTAATCTTCTCCTACAATGGGAGGGACTTTGTTCCCCCAGTCCCTGCTTTGAGGTTCAGGGGCTTGAGAGATGAGGAAAGAGAGATTACCAGTGAAAACTGAGGAGGAAAAAAAAAAAAAATGTTGAGTACCTCAGCGTTCTCCATGTTGGCTGTCACCAGCTCTCCCATCTTATTTAAGGGGGACACACATTTTCTTTAATCTTCATTTTCTGGCCAATGTACTTGTAGAGGCCCTTATTCTTTGCATCCCTTGCCAAATTCCACTCCAACTGTGCCTTAGCTTTCCTGATTCCATCCCTGGTTTCCTGCCTTCCTTGCCTGAATTTTTTTTAACGTTAGGGAATTGAGAGCTCTTGCACTCTAAGAAAAATGTCCTTAAAGAGCTACCAGCTCTGTTCAGCTCCTTTATCCTTGAGGGCAGTTTCCCATAGGGTTCCATCCACTAATTCCTTGAACAACTGAAATTGTCGATGGTGGGACTCAGTGGGCAAACCCCCTCCTGCTGCCTTCGCAGCACAGGGAGCTGCAGGGGGGACAGCTCACCTGCTAGGGTCTTGACACCAAGCCTGTGTCCTCTGTGGCACTGCCTGAGCTGCTGTGCATCCCCACACCATGGCATCATCCCCAAAGCCACCACGCTCTTTAAAGTCAAGTCTTGGTTCTGTAAGTTTTGTTCTGATTTCAGCACCCTTCCTCCAGATCCATTTTGCAGTTGAAATTTCTGTCTGTCGCTGCATGGCAGACACTTTCTTTCCTTTTCTAAAGGAAGGTGGGATTTCTTAGTTCTCACAACTCACACTCCTCAGCTTTCCTAAAGACACCATCCAATGAGACACACGTCCCATATAGATGAATCTGCTTCGTGCCCACCTTACTCCTTCGTACCAGAGAACTAGATAGCATGAAGCTATCCCAGCAGCTCGGTGCTCCTCTCTGTTTCCAAGACCTCAAAACAGCCAGGGAAGCAGAGAAACATCTGAGGAAGATGATTTCATTAGTGCACTGGTTTTCTTGGTGCTCAGTGAACACAAGAGCCTGGGCAGGGCAATGCGGGTATGGGACCCAGCGCTGACTGCACCGCTCTCGGGAAACCCCACCGTTGGCCTCTTGGAAACTTCTAGCTAGAGCAGGATGATGTCTCCCAAGCTCTGCCGGGCTGGGAGAGGTGTGAGGGCTCACTTGGCAACTTGGAACAGAGAAGACGGTCTTTTCTCTATTCCTCTTTTGGAGGGTGAGTCACAGTCACTCCTCTGTATCACTGGTGGTAAACCCCAGCCTGTCTCCATGACGGCGAGGATCCAAGGACTTACCATGCCAGTCCCTATCCAGAACAACAAAAAAAAGGACAACTGCAGCCGTTGCAAGGTTAACATTAGCAGGCAGCAGTTTTATCTGTTCCAGAAGCTGTCGTTAGCTAGCACAGACATCCTCTTGTCCTGCAGCCCATCCATGCCACACTTGGAGGACTTAGAGATGCAAAGGCAGCTGCCCCATACCTGTTCTGCAGCGGGCACAGCCAAAGTCTGACGTGACTGGATGCAGCTCAGCTCACTTTCAGGACGAGTGAGGACCTCATGGGCACAGAGCTCAAGGACAGGGTCTGCTCCATACCCCTCACTGTGGTACAGCCTGCTACGAGGAGGGACAATGCTGGCTGAGCCAGGAAGGATGATGGTGGCTGACAGTTGGTCCTTCATTTTCTGCTGCTCCAGGACAGTAATTTCTGGTGAAAAGCAGCAGCCGTTTGCTCAGTCCTGCCCCCAGGTGCAGACAGCAGGTGGTGCTTGGAAGGGACAGATCCTCCACTCCGAACGCCGAAGGTCCTGGCTTCTCTTCTGCCCAGATGGCACTAGGGCTTGGAGCGCTGGACGTGGACCCGCACATGGATACCTGGTGCTGGCAGAGCCTGGAGCCAGTGCCTCCACCCAGCCACCAGTGGGCAATGGCAGTGAATCACCGTACTCCTGGTGCCGCTCACATGCCTTGTCCCAAAGCAACTATTAGTTCCTGGAGATGTTTGGTCCATGTGGTTCCCATCACTGGAGTGAACGTTCCCACAAGCAGGATGGGTGGGCAGAAAGCCTGGGAGGAGATATTTGCCCCTCTGTTTTGGAACTGTCTACACTTTTTTTCAATCGGTTAACCTGAGTATTTGCAATGAGGATGAGAAGTACAGAAACACGGTGGGGTTTGGTGGAGCCATCCCAACCCTGAACTGGAGGGTTCAGGCTTGTTTCCAGTGCACAGTTACCCCAGCTGAGGAGCTGCCAGGACCCAACGGCACAGTGGCAGAAGAGGAGACACACGCGTCGGCAGATCACACCTCTGCACTGAAATCGGAGCCGGGTGCATTGTGCACACACCTTTGAAACACAAGCTGGAGAACTCTTTTTTTTTTTTTTTACCAACACCCGACTGCACTAAGGGTCACTTGGACAAATGGCAAGCACAGCTCTCTTGCTGAAAAATGGGTGACACCCAGCCAATTTCCCCACTGACCACAATGCTCTTAACACTACAACACTACGTCCATCCCTCTCCGCTGACAGAGCAGACACGGCAACACGTCACCTGCTCTCAGCAACTCTAACAGACCCTTGCACTTACCTCTCAGCGACGTCCATGCAGGGCCTTGGGGGCAATGATGTCTCGGGGTAGCTCACAGCTAAGCCTGGACTCTGATTCGTGAATTCCTGGAGACTAAATTCTCTTTCATATGGAGCTGCAAAGCTTTATTTTCAAGGGCATGCTCCCAGAAAGAGCTACTGCGTTATTTCCTGATTTCTCTTCTGGTAAGGGCTGCAGATGCAGCGTCCCAGAGGTCCTAGTGCCTGCCGCCTGCACAGTCAAACATTAATCAGAGATGACTCATTATTTGACAACATTTAAAACAACTTTTACCCTTTGAGGGCACAAGTACACACCCTCACTAGAAATGAACTGGAGATCATCAGATCCTTTCCTTTCCTTTCCTTATATCCTGCAGCACTGTGTAGCACTCACAGAAAATTAACGATCTACTATGCAAATAGGGAGATTTGCTGTTACCACCTCGACTGCCATGACCCAGCAGCTACCCGAGGAGCAGGTGCCCATGGTGGCAGCAGCTCTCCAGGGAGACTGAGACTCAGGAGAGGATGTGGTGGGACTAGGGATCGTGAAGTCTAATCCCATCTCAGCACCAATTCCTGTGAGACTTAGGGGAGGATGATCCAAGAGCATGGCCGCTCCTTGCTGCTCTATAGGGTATGAAAACACAGATGCATCACAGGCTGGAACAGGCAACTGCAGAGACCTTTAAAGGAATACCACTGTCAAATGGCAGCGGCTTATCTATATCCTCCAGCATGTGCAGCTAGTGGGGAGGGAATAATCGCCTCCACCGCTCATCATCCTGGCCAGAAACCCGGAGACCAGCTTTGCACTAACGTTCAACATCTCCAATATTCTGAGCAAAATGGTGAAAAAGAAGAAAATGCAGATTCAGGAAAACACCATACTTCATTCCGGGGTTTTGGGGGTGGTTTTTTTGCATGTACATTTTTTGTTTTGTTTTTAATAAAATGGTGTTTAAGCCTTCAAAAAATACTGGCAATTCAAGGGCAAAGGCAGTGCAGAAGAAAACTGTTCCAAACTAGCCAGTAGTTTTAGCTCCTGGTTATATTTTTCCATCAACAAACAACTCCCCCAAGCCATTCTGGATGGCCTGTTCATAGGATTCCTGGGACATGTTTCCCCAGGAGCACTCCCTGCTTTATCCTCTGGATTTGTAAGGACAGATCCTTAGATAGCAGGTCTGTTCAAGCTTGAGAATACACACAAGAGTACACCCTTACAGCCCCTGCACCACACTCCTAGGGCTCAGCATCAGATCTCCTGGGGTCTGCACAGTACTCTGACAAACAGAGATGCTTTGCACTTTGGGGTTTTGCCACATCCGGACATTGTTACAGACGTGACCATGGCACAAAGAACTCAGCATCACACACAGGGAACAACTTGCTCAGACTTAATAAATGAGCTTCCCCATCCTACTGCATGGCCAGCAAAAAGGCTCCCATTTGCATCTGCCAGAGCTGGTCTCCCCTTTTACATATCTGGGTATCTACCACCCAGTCAGCGCCTCAATCTTTACCCACAACACTGTTGGGTCATTTGGATAGAGGATCATTTGAAAGGGTATTTCACCCTAGATAACGGCTGTAGCTTTAGATGATGCCTTAACCTTACCCTGCTCCAAGCAGGCACGCACAACGCTGGGCTCAGATGCTGTTATGCACCCATACACGATGCACACTGCATTACCAGGAGCCAGCCTGCTGCTTCCAAGAGGGATTCCCCTCCATCCCCAGCAGCCCCAAGGAGCAGCATGGACAGCAAAGATGTTTTCATTAAATCCTTACAGAGCAAATGGCAATGCACAAATTTATACCCCAGCCAGAAAGTAGATTGGGTATGCTCAAGGGACAAGTGGAAGGTACACTGCTACAGGTGACCACCTCAGGTCATTACACCCAAACGCCACTGTTGCGGCAGCTGTTTTATCTGGACACATCAGGCCTTCATTTCAGTGTCTGTGCTTGTGTGTCACAACTGTTTTGGGGGGTGACGTGAAGCACGTAGAGGCATGTTCCACATGTGGATTCTTGGTCTTTACAGGCTTCTATGTCACCCTGAACAGGGTCTGCTACATCATTTAAACTCTTCTGCATTTGGTATCGTAACTTGGCTTTCATCTCTGGCAGCACTTGTGGCAGTGTCTAATGGTTTTACTTCCTAATTTCTAATGAGGGAAGCTTTCAGGAGTGGATGCATCATGCTCTTTGGATCTAAGGTAAAAGGTTAGAAATTGCTCACAATATTTCAACACTTCCCAATCTTTCTGATTTACCAGACACAGATGAGGATAACTGCATAGCAAAAGGAAGATCAGAGACAAGGCTTTGGCATGAGGTTATGGTAACACTGAATGTACAGAAGGATGGCAGCAGCTTCAGCAGAGCCAGCTAGCTGTGAGCACCTTTTAGTTCAAAACACACTGCACTGCGCTAGTTAAATAGAACAATGCATCTATTTAAACATCCTTGGAAGCGCTGAAATGCATCCCTCCTCAAATATATATTTTGGTACGGCTAACAACTCTTAACCCAGTATATTTAAACAGAACCTACTTTACACCCCCAAAATAGTACTTAAAGAAGCAGGTTTATTTGACAATAAACAATGCAGAAATGTTTTTCACTGAGTTCTAAAAAGCTGTTGTTCAAAATACTCCAAAAAGCCTGAAGGAATGTGAAGAGTGATTTGAAACTGAAGTTTAAATGAAGACCTCATGCACGAGGCTGCAGCCTGCGACAACCCGCTAGCTAACTGGCAACATCACACACAACAACAAAAGCATTCAACTCTCCATTGTATGCTTTTTCCAGGTACATTTATGACAATGCTAAACCCATGTTACAGCCTGCCCTTCACACATTTGCTTATTCAACTTTGCCAAAACCACCAAAAAGGCTCTAAGCAAGCAGCTAGGTGTCTCTGTACAGCTCTGCACATCACTGCTCCCAAACAGCAACCCCTGAAGTGCAAGACCCCCGCTCCAAGAGGAGTGGGATAAAAAACCGAAACCCACGTAGGAAAACATGGCAGTTTCAGCCGCTTCAGGCCAGGCTAGAAACTGCCTCCAGTCTGAGGGTAAAAATCTAAAGTAATAAAGAAATGTATAAAGAATACACACAATACCAGAGGGTAGGGTGGTTTTTTTTGGTTTTGGTTTGTTTTTTTTTTTTCCCCTTGAATAGTATCTGACTGCCTACCTGTTTTGCTGCAGGGATTTTCTTCTAAAGCAAGGGAGCAGGAGGGGAAGAAGGCATAACGGAGGAAAAGAACTGTTGCTACAGGCAACTTCACTCTCACACAATGGTGCAATTTCTGTAGGAATTCTAGTACAATTTAAAACTACCTACAGTACACTATTTCAAGGAAAAGTTATTAAAAATGTAAGATATTAGACTGAACCAGGACCTCTCTATATATAAAAATTGGAACCATACGAACATTATTTTATGCATGCAGTATCATTATTAGGCAACATCTTTTTTGTTATTTTTTCCACCTGCTTCACCCTCTGCTCTTCTTTACTGCAGTCTCTTTACTGCATGCATTAAACGTATTTTTTGGAGATGGCAAGGGGCCCATTCTAAGTCCCATTGCTTTTTTTTTTTTTTCCTGAAAGCCAGCATTTTTAAAACATGCTGGGAGAAGAAGGCGATAAAATGGTAACAACCCGACTGAAATGAAGGCAGCTGTATGAAGGAAATATATAGAAATCTGCAGTTCTTCCCACATGCACTATGGAAGCTGGAATTTAAAGTTATTTAGGTCATTATCACTACTACACCATACATAGCAATTAAGCTTATATTGCAAACACTCACCTAAAGCTAAGGTAGCCAGCTACCTTGAAAATAAGAAAGCAAGAATTTGGTGTCCAAGCTGAAGTCTTCTTAATCAAACTTCTGCACTGAGCCACAGAGGTTTCAGGCAAGACTGGCTACAGCGATTTTAATTGAGTCTCTACTCGATTCTCTTTCATCATATTTAACATGAGTAACTGTAGGATTTTAATGTTTGCTTAGTCGATATTAGTCAAGAAAGTCAATGCTTTCATTGCAAAGAAACGGCGTGGTCAGGCAACTTTTAAGTGTCAATGAAAAAGAAGTAATTATATGTAAATACCTTTCCTCCTGCATACCAAACTAAGAACAACTGAGCAAACAGAATGGAAGAGGGCTTGAGTTATGCACTGTACAATTTTATGTGCTACAATAAATTCTATGGTTTTCCACGTAGGCAATAAGAAAAAATGTGACATAGGACGCAATGGCAGATAGAAACATTTAAAAAGTAGCATTATATTTAAAGACAACTGGACTCTCATTTTAAATATTCATTCACTTTGATGAATCCCTGTATTAAAAAGTGAGCAACATCAACACAATTTCTGGTGTTACTATTTATTATTATATTTCTATCATTAAAATGCAGACCACATCTCTCAGTAGTTTAAAAGTGTTAATTGCAGTGGGGATCTCCAGCATACCACTGCCAGGAACATTTACCAAGGTGTCCTCCTTAACTGTTATTAACTGCTCTTCTTTTCTACCTGTGCATGGGCTGTGGCATCATCTCACTTGTGACAGCTCACAGTCTCCAAAGCATCCAGCTTACCTTTCTAACAGGGATCTTGCAGCCCAGGTTCATCTGACAATGCAAGAGATGAGAAAAAAAACACATCACAAAAATAAATATATTGCAGTCAGTTTTTTTAACAGCAAAACTCAGCAGGCAAAGAATTAAAAATAACATTTAAACCTGTTTAAATAGTGCTGGAATTTTGCTTTACCTCAAGTAAGAAAGTGTAACAAACTGATCAAGCTTTAGATTCTCTGGAATGAGCACACAGTTACAGCATTTGAGACTTCCCTTAAAAGTTTTTCTGCAAATAATGACTGCAAGCCTTCAGAAAAGCAATATGAGCTTTGTAAAAGCCAACAGTGAGTGCCTGGGGGCTTGAAATACACCTCTGACAAAATTAAGTAGTAGTCTTTCCTTAGCAATCAGAAGGTAGACGGGTCTCTCCTTTCTGGAGAGAGTGTTGCTATGCAATATCAACACTATTATATGTTGCTATCAATTTATTGCTATCAATAAAACTTACCAATATTATTTTAACAGAGCAACTCAGCAGTGCAGAGGAGTCAAAACATCGCACTTAACACTTTCATAAGAAAAGAGCCAAGAGGCAGCAGAACTGAGGAACAACATTCAGAGCATGAGCTGTTGTGCCAAAGGTTCCAGTGAGGCTCCTGGGTAATGCTCCGATACCCACCTGTCAACAGCATTCCCAACGTGATACCTTCAAGAACATGCTGCCCACCACTGCCAGGATTTAATGGGCTTGATGCTCTGTTTAAAGTCTCTTCTACAAAAAGTCCCGTTGCCTATGGAGAGGATAAAAGTGACACATTAGAAACAAAAAACAAACAAACATGCTTTCCCTTTAACCACACCTTGCTGCTTCTCTAGACGTTCTCCCATCCTTGGGACTCTGCCTTGGTTTTTTTAGCACTTTGAAATCAGTTCTAGATTGCATTGTCACAGGCCTGCAAAGCCACCAGGAATGTATTAACTTCTGTGATGATTTTTATCATATGAACAGCCAGGTAAGAAATTATTTTTGCTACTTTACCACCAAAACAGACACAACCCAAAACAACCCTTTGACCTGCACTTGATAAAAAAAACAGAGCTTCCTAAGGATGAATGTCAAGTGAATGAAGAGCTCAGTTGAGGGCATCTTTCTCAAAATGTTAAAGATCTGAGAACTGAGTCCATGCAGGATTTTACAGCTGCCTGGTAATCTTCTTAACTGCAGTAATCATACAAGAAATTCTCCCTCAAAAGCACACAGAATAGCAGAATATATCACCTCTGTCATTTAGACTAAGTCTTTGGGGGTCTCCACGGATATTTCTGTTATTTACTGGCATTTTTCTATCACTCACCTACTGCAGTTTTATGGGTATATGCAAGAGTAGAACTTTTTCTCCCACCTCCCCTCACGTTTTTTACTTTGCTGGTAGGATTCTAGCACTTCTCTCTGAACACTAAATACCAAATACTAAAGACAAACCCATTGAAACTGCACTCAGCTTACCGTAAAGATATTTTTTTCCTTCATCAATTCCAATCTGAGGCATAAAACATGTTGTTCAGGATAACTACTCATGACAGTAACAACTGTTCTGCATTTAGGAACTTCTCACCAAAATGTACTTTCACAAGATGCACATACTTATTCCTTATTAAAATTTTGCCAACCCATTGAGTAATGTACAACAGCTATTTTAAAATCTCTCAGCAGCATGCTATTTAAGACAGGAAGGAAACACAACATCCATTTTGACTGCAAAGGGCTCTAGAAAGACACGACTGAAAAAACGCCACGTAGAAATTTAACTAGAACATGATTCATTCACACAGAGTGACAAGACAGCATTTGTCATCACAATGGATATGACTCTATTTTAAAGCTCATAAGAAATAGCAATCATCTAGGAAAGAATTTCTTATAGCAGGTTTTTTGAGTCCATAGTGCACCCAAGTACGTTCCCCTGAAGATCATTACCACTTCCTGCAGCACCCGCCTCCTCCCTGGTATTCAATCACCTGCCTGTGTCATCATGAGCATTTTTCAGGCATAAACAATTCTTACACTTGCCTTTTTTCTTTCTTTTTATCTGCTTTTGCTTGTAGTGAGAATGGGAAGGACAAAAACTGATGTCTCTGGAAATGCTATGCCTGAAGATTTAATTTAGATTTCAAATCTTGTACATTTGTAATTGCTGCATTTGTACATTACAATGTACAAATTGTACATTACAGTTCAATTACATTGTAATGCACAATTTCATAACTAAAAGCAAAGTAACATTTTCAGGAATTCATGAAATAATAACAATGGAAACAATCTAAACATTTCATCACCTGGCACAGCATTGAAAACAGTATTTGCCCACAGGAAAAAAAAAGCCTGACTTGCATGTAAGCCCATAAATGTATTTTTGAAAAAGGGTAAGGTAATTAGGCACAAAATAAACCAGCACAGAATAAGTTCAACAGCTAGATCAAGTATTGTTGAAAAAAACCCAACATTGCAAATATGTTAAAAATCACAATAAGTATGTCTCAAATCAAAAGCCTCACATAATTTATCTTGCAAGAAAAGATGTTAACCTCTTCTACGTGGTCGTGTAAAACAGGTTGTACATCCAGCAGTCCTCCAGGTATATTTTCAGAGATGGTTGTAGCTCTGCTGCTGGTTTCATCACCTTCTCTTCCACAAGTTTGTTGCTTGTTCCCTCTATTTTTATTAGTCTGTGAATGAAGACTGGATTAGTAGCTCAATTCTTTACTATTTAGGAAGACATCCTTAATAGCATTTGAGTTAAAAATCCTACTGTCAGTTGTTTGTCAGCATAAAAATCTTCCCCAAATTGTTCTATTCCTTGTCACTATTGCAATTATTATAGCAGCTGACAGTAGTGGACTAAATTTATTACTGAGATTTGCACCTCTAATACACACAGAACCAATACCTATGCTAAAAGTTTTGCTTTGTCAAGCAAAAGCTTCCGCTTGAGTATCTGTGTCGCATTCAGACTGCTGCAATATCCAACAGGTAACATTAAAAATTTACTCTTTGCAAAGACAGGATCTCTGCAAAGACAGCGAAGTTCTTCCAATGGTAAGAAGCCTTTCAAAAGAAAAGGCAATCTGAGACCCTCCTGGAATCTTTGTGCTCTGCAAACACAAATTTAACTGTAACATTTGGCAAAGCTGAGCAACACACTTATGCTCAGATCACACCTGGTTATCCCGAGAGCTCATTCACTGCAGTGAACTGACTTAAAGCATGTATTTCTATCACAATTTTTCTTTCAGAAATGTTTCTGAAAGATCTTTTACTTGCTGTACACGCTTCTAGAACATAAGCAAGCTCTGTCACGTTCATAACTCTACAAACCTATCCCACCTTCTGATGGCTCCCCAGATATGTGCCGCACATGCACCTGCTCCTGCGCAAGAGACATCACAGAGCTCACATTGAAGCTGGTTTTGAATCCTGTGGGGCTCCTGTTTCCTCGGTTTCCTGTCTTCTGAACAACGTCTTTCTTTTTGTGCTTTTGTCATTCTAAGTGCTCCTGGTACGTCTGCAATCAAACAGGGCAACATATTCATTTCCTTTCAATGACGGTACTGTTTTTCTACTAAAACACTAAATGGCTTCTGAAAATAAAGGGAAAATTTCCTGAAACACTCAGATTAAAAACCAAAACCCCTCCCTTTCGAGTCACATTCAAACCTGCAATGTATAAAAAGCTCGCAAGTGCTACCAGTTTGATGAATTTCTCCTTTACTCCCTTGCGCTCCTGTAAGCGCTCACACACAGCCTATTCATTTTAGGCTTCTTACACAATCAGTCCAGTCTTGGCTGCAAGACTTACATATGGTCAAACACATCTAAGGTGATCAGCTTTTTGTTGACTGTAGAGCATACCTAATGTAGCTGCTTCCGATACAGGTGACAATATTGTAGGCATATGCACTCGGTTAGATGCACGTCACCTCACAAAATACGAAGAGCTAAGGGCTCTTTTGCCCCAACCTGTTTGTCATTTACGTTTTCAGTAAGGCACTGACTAAGACTCATAACTAATGTAGGCAGAAGTTCAAAGAGGCCAGGCAGTTACAGGCATATCACATGCTTTCTTCTGAAAAAAATCTGTAGGAGTTTCAGATGTGGTCACTTCTTGGTTAAGTATACTCCCGTAACACATTATAGCTCTCTGCAAACATCACTTTAAGCAACAGATCTGGCTTTTCTTCCACCATAAAAACAAGCTGTCGTTCAGGTAGCAAACTGAGAGAATAACACAGGTAAGGGGGAGAATCCCCTCGAGTTTTGTTTCTCGCAGTGGAATTCACAGTTGGGTGGGTTCCACGCACTCGTCTATGGGGGCAGCTGGCCCTGATTCCAGGCATTAAAAGACACACCAATAGCCAGCTGCAGGACAGGAGGCACCCCAGAAGATAAATTGTATTCCCAAACTTTCATATAAGTTAGGAAGGAGATATTTAACACATCAATAAAAATTTCTTCTTAAAAGAAAAGGAGGCTATCTAACAAAATCATAAGAATTCAGGTGAGGAAATACAAAGCTATGTAAATGAAAAAGTTTGAAAGAGCACATATTCGTTCCAGTAGGCAGGGAAAACTGCCTTTGTCATTAAAATATTTACATTTTATCTGGAGAAGAAAGCTTTTCTCATTACTAAAATAAATATCAGAAGAAAAAAAAAATAAGGGTTCACAAGATATGAGTAATTTTTTAGCACTTCTTGCTTTCTCAGCAGGACAAAGTTATCCAGCAATTTTAGTTACAATCTCACTATCCTATGTTTTTCAATACATACACATGTCGGGGTGCTTGAGGAACGTATTTAGAGTCTCTCAAACAGTGTACCTATTTAAATCTTCCCCGCCCCCCAAAAAACCCAAACAAAACCAAATGAATGATGGAATAAGCTAATCTACATCACCCATTAAGAAGGTGAAATACTAATTCTGTAACAGTTTCATTTCATATTTCTCAAATTCAGTGCTACAGACATATCACTTTTTCTAGCATAATTTCAAGGAATTAATGAAGAATATTTATAATCCACAGTTCATATAATCATATTCTCTCAACAAATAGATATGGAAAAATATTGCTTATGTATTGAAGTTACTTCAAATCCTTTTTGGAGACATGATTATAAAGTATATTGTTATGTTTTCTAGTTAAAAAGACACAAAAGAAAGAAGTGAAAATCACTTCTGCCATTTCTTATTTCCACAGTTTCAGAATATGCATTAAATACAACCTATTTATGAGAACTGAATGCCTGATATGAAACAGATATTTGAGCAAGAAGGTACAACAGTCATTTCATACTGAAGAAACTATTGTCTTTCTCCAGAAAGAGATTCTGAGCAGGAAGCTCATCTCCTTCCATGACCACAGGAAGTAGTGGCCTTAGTTTTGTGGGGAGTTTTTGGGTTTTTTGGTTTTTTTTTTTTGTCTTATTTGAGATCCAACTACCTGTACGCTGCAAGAACTTTAAAATAAAACATATACATACATAAGTCACAGATGCTGGATTCCAGCAGCACTTGTTTGGTGGGCAGTATGAGTCCCTGGCAGCATGCTGCAGCCGAATAGGCAGGTGCTGGTGCCCGTTCTCATAGTTTCTTGCAGATGTTTGTTGTTCATAACTGCAACTATCCTGTATACTGAATTACAACAGAAAAACAAAAAGATTAATAAAACAGATTGTAGTAAAAAATGGTTGGTTTTAATTGACTAACACAGCAGACAATTCACAGATTTAATTTCTTGATGTCTGCCTCAAACAGTGGATAATGACATTGATTGTAGAAAAAAATACCTAACGACATTTTCATGGTATTGGCAGGGAATGACTTGGGAGCAAGAAGCAGGCTAATTGTGCTTCCTCTAAGAGAGCTCATCTGGAGGTGTGGGGGAAACAGCAGGAATCATTGACAATAACTCTGGACCAGAAGACAGTTTTAATTCATTCCCATAAGAGGTCCAGTCCAATTCCAAATGGTGCTTAGTTTGAGTCACCCCAAAATCAGGGTATGTTGCAAATTTCTAAAGCGAGATATAAGACCTCATTAAAACATACAAAATCTAATGTTCTTGCTAGTATGACAGATAACGATTCAAAATAGATATTCTTGCAATGGGAAAAAAAAAGAAGAGTAAGATTTGTTTATTTTGACTCTAGAAATACCTAGATCTGGAACACTTAAATGAGAAACATGTCCTACTGTTCAAAAGAAGCAGATAACTTGCAGGCATTTCTCTGCAATTCACTAGAAAGTCAAAGCTAATTCATTAATGGCAATACCCAGAGATACTTATTAGGGACTGAAACACATCGTATTAGGGGAAAAAGGTATAACCCTCAAGAAATGGGGATCTTGGATCAGCACAACATGCAACACCTTCTTTAGTCATTCAGTTATCCTGACAGCTGCCTGGGGGCTGCAGGCTTCGCACCAGTGGCAGATCAAACCAAATGCCCCGGCACCCTGAATGGCTCTTGGCCACCAGCCAGAGGACATACAAATCATCAAGAAAATCTGTCTGCTCTCAGTGGTCTGAGAGCAACAAGCATCTCCGAAAGGCAACTCATCCTAGTTGTTGCTTTCTGTTGCCTACAGAGGGAGCCTAGACCAGCTTACACAGAAGGCAGAGACAACTTCAGCAAAATGAAGCCCACACAGAGCAGAAAATCATGCAATAGTGATAAAGCAACCGTGTGAAGTCTATCAAAAAGGTACGGTCTGGCAATAAGCACATTCAGGTCTATGCAGCGTGGCATTCTGTCTCCAAAGGTGCCTACAAACAAACGCTGAGGGAAGAGGCAGTACAGAGTACTCCCTTGCAAGTCCCGCTGCTTCACTTGTCAGCCCCAAGAATATCTCAAGCCTGACAAAATTTGTCCTTTGGTAACTCTCAAAAAATCTCTCAAATACTTGCTCAGCCTCCTTTTTTTATCCCTTTAGCTTTCTGCAGCCACAGCATCCTTGAGCAAGACTCCCACAGATCTACTGCCAACTGCAAGGATCATGACCTCCTTTGGTTTGCTTTGAAGCTAGCTCCTCATAGCTTCACTTGCAAACCTGAGCTCGTGTAGTACTGGAAGAGACAGTGAACAGTCAGTTCCTATCCAGCTGCTTCATGCCACTTCAGATTCTGTAAACGTCTAGTATCTGCTTTAAATCATCTCTCCCAGGCTGAAGAGTCCCAGTCCACTCAGTCATTCTTGCTATGGAAGCTATGCTCTGCTTTTGATCATCTCTGTCACCAGCCTCAGGCCCTTCCCAAGTCCTACCATATCCTCTCAAAGACAAAAGGAACAGAGAACTGCATGCCATCAGTATCCCAAGCACAGGCAAACCACTGTCATTATACAAAACAGCAGCATAATGTCTTCTGTCCTCTATTTTTGTTCTTAATGTCTAAGATTTGATAAGCTACTGCTCAGCACTATCATAAACTCCAAAATTTTGCTCCTGAGTAGTGATAGCCAGCACAGCTCCTTGTATTGTGGAAAAGCTAGGACAGTTTTCCCCCAAGTTTTAATTTGTTACATTAACTATTCAGTCATGCATAAAGTCTTCCTGTAATTCCTCTTGTTCTGCCTGACATAACATTAGATTATATCGCCTCACTGCTCATCTTTTTTTCAGACAATGAATATACTGACCCACACTTCACTCTGCAGAGTTTAAAAACACACTGGGCAACTCCTGCCACACTGTATTGCCAGTACAATCTGCTATAATCTGGCAGAAAACATCTCACACAAGAGAGGAATTTCAACATATAACCAACCAGAAAAACCCCAATTTTCTTCATCTCTAACTGATTCATTCCAAATTTCGCTGCAGTTCTGACTGACATTAGTGCATAGAGCCAATTGTGCACTGGATCACAGCACCTGCTACAGCAGGAAGTTAAGATTCAATTATTATCATACTTATTACAGAACTGTAAGTGATACAGGTATTCTGAGAAAAAATACATACAATTCTGCTTTCCTAACGGTCCATGAAAACTATGGGAGTTGCACAGTCCTCAGCATTAGAAAAGATTTCTCCCTATATGAACCATGCAGTTTATTCCAAGAGCTAATCTGGTGTCCCCCATGATTCTCACCCTCATGTATACTACAGCAGGCATATCCAGCATTTCAAACAACTAAAAGCCATAACATTTCCAGCTTAAAAAGCTTACTGACAATCTTGGTATGGGGTAAGAATAGAAAAAGACAGTTATGTTTAGGTCATCAGGTCTACAGACTTGCTATCACTGGTATTAAACATGGACCAGCAAAAGAGTTGCCACTGTGGGCAAGAAGGGCTTATAACTGAGAAACTTGTTTATTATGGGAGGTGGATGAAAGTCCTGTTTTCCCTCTGTCCTCTGCAGAATGGCTCATTACTTCTGTTACCATGGAGCGTCTAGCAAGGATTACCAGTATTTTCTGCTCAAGCACGAGCGTGTCTACACTTGGCTCGAGCTCCTTGGCAGCTCACAGGACTCCTTCCTCCTTCAAACATCCTACCCTGCACTCAGCAGTAATTTGGTACTTGGCCCTACAAATACATCCTTTGGGTGAGGACAAATGCCTAAACTATATTTTCCTTTTATTTTACTTCTTGTTATAAGTCCACCTTGTCGTCTTCATGACAAAAGATGAACTAGGTCATAAATAAGTATATCAAATGCTAATGACAGAATGGGTTGGAGATGTTACTGCACAGTTTGTATTTATTGTCAGTCCAGGAAGTTTTCTACACTCCAGAGCTTCACAAGTTGATATTTCTTTTTCAGGATGTCAAATCTACTCCTTTATTGGAGCGACCAGTCTGCACCCAGTGCAGATAAGCCTCACTTTTTCAGTAGGAGAATAAAACATTGATGTATCCATATAGACTAAAAGGTGCTGATGAATCTATTCATCCTTAATGCCAAAGCAGAAGTATAGCTATAAAATTAAATAATCAAAAAGCTCCCATGAGCTCCACTGTCTGCTGAAGTGTTCTCAGTACATAGATTAAAAAAATAAATCAAAGCAACTCCCTAGTTAAGCAAGCTCCCAATCAGCCTACTAGTTCAAAGCCACAAGTCTGAACAAAAGATCTGGGGTTTTTTTGTTCGTCCCTCCTCCCTCTCCCCACCACCACTCTCCCCCCGCCTTGGAAAGCATTAGCGATGTATGTCCATAATAAATCATATGAGATGTAAAGACAATGACTCACTTCATTATCTTTAAAGCATGAGAACAGAATAGTAAGACAAAAGTCCCTAGGAAATGCTGATATCAGCTGCACTTTGCTCTCTGGTAGCAGTCACGGCAAGCAAGGAACAATAAAATGATTCTGACAAACTACTGCAGAAACAGTACCGCAGAGATTATACGATTCCAGTCTGAATTTCTTTGTTATACACGCCCATTTTACAGTTACAGAAAAACTCCCTTTAAGGAGTAGGCCTGTAAATTCAACCTAAAGTCTCAAAATTAAATACAGCGCAGAGTCAAGGAACAAACATGCCAGCAAAACAAGTTCTGATGGCCAGAGATAAGTAACCTCTTGGGACATAGTAATCGTTTCTGTTGATAAATCATAGTGGTAAGTTCAATACATTCCAGAACTGACAGTTCTACTATGAGTAGTAAAAACCTACAAAATCTTCATAACTTGATACTGTGCCAGAACAGGAAATTCCTAATTTAATTCAACCAGAGTCCTCACTGCCTACAAGCCACATCCCTTTTTTCCTGATGCAGCCTGAGTCCTTATGGTGGACAGGGCTGTTTTATGTGCTCTATTGGGCAGAATAGCCACAGGTGACCGGAACCAATTTCTCCTAGAATGATCAAAAATCCTGACTCTAATCCAGGAGATAAACGTAGCTGATGAAAGCTCAGAAACGTAACCATAATTCTGTACGCACACACGCCATGTAGCCACTGCCTGAGAGGCAGTGCTGCCGGCGAGGCATTCTCTATCAGGACTCCTGGACTACTTGCCCTATCCTAGACCAAAAGCTCAAATTTATTATTCCTGATGCACTGCCTATTACTTCCAGAGTTACCTGAGGAGGAATATTCAGCAGTAAAATTTAAGTTCCATTAAACAGTTGTGTGGCAGAGGAAGCTCCAGAATGGGATTTTCTTTTCATTATCCCATCACCCAAAATCCACATTTGAATGCCTAAATGACCTGTGTAGGCGTGAAGAAAACTGAAGGTAGTGAGTCTTTTCAGTCAAAGATTAAAGACACAGGTCATAAAGAATCTTAATTATTACTGTCTTGACTGTGCAATTAGCATAAGCAAATACCATCAATACAGGTTCCCAACTAAAACCAGGTATTAATCCATGTCCCCTTCTTGAAAGTTTGGTGTTAGGACAGGCTGGGGAATAAGTTCCTGCTGCTGAGAGGCACAACCGCAGCCCTGCCCCGACTGCATTCCGACACGGTCCAGAGGCGACAGTTCAACCAGCCTGACCGCCCATGCTCTAGGAGATGCCCACGTGGGAGTTTGCTCCACGGTACAGCTCACTCTGCTGATGGGATATGATTAAACTGTGATGGCTGAGTGCTTTAAAAATAAGAAACAACTAAGAAAAAGTTTTATTTAACAGACCCAGCTTCCATGCATAGAATTTACTGATACCACATATTAATGACCCTGCAGGCAAGTCAGCTTACGAAGACTGACTAATGCAGTTCAAGTCCGTGATATAAAATTAAGGCCACGACTGATTAGACATGGAACTAAGATAAAGTCACACAAACAAGCCAGAAAATGCCAATCAATTAACAAATAGCTATTGATTTCCTAGTAATCAAGGGTAAACATTACTTAAAATTGATGAAGGGCTTCCGTCCAGTGTGACAAGCCCAACACTCTTCTCTTACTTAGTATGCTACAGGTTAACAATTAAATGTTGAATTTTTGTAGGTGCTATTTCAATCACGAAAAAGCGGCTCTTTTGTCTATGTGGACAAAACAGCAGTAGCTCAGGCCCCATGGGTCACCATAGACAATGCTGATCTCCCCTGAAAGAAAATACAACCCTTCATTTTCTACCTTGCGAAAGTTTTAATGCAGACCTGATTCAGAAAGCAAATAAATTATCTTTTCGTATGTCATTAAGCCGTTAGCTTACAACCCTATTTCTGTATTCAGAAGTTTTAGTTTGCTGTTACATTTAAATTAAAGCATGAGCCATACAATGCAGATAAGCTAGTTTATTGCAGCGGGGAAGCTTATGCCACAGAGATCCAAAACTGAAGGGAGAAAAAATATTAAGGTTCATTAGTTGTAACAATGAACAGAACAAGTTCCCTAGAATGACATTGTTCAATGTTATGAGTAAAACTGACTTAAGAACTTGCTCTAAAAGCCCTTACAAGATCATACACTTTCTCTCTTTACCGAGGAAGGCAGAAAACTATTAGTCCTATACTTCCATTGCCTGTGCATATATTATTCTGAAGTCATGGTGCACCTCAACATCCAAATAATAGAGCTTTTATTTTTAAAAAGTCAACATTTACAAAGATTTTTTTTTAATAGTTTATAATGCCACCTGTTTCCACACTTAGTTATTTAACTGCATTGGTGAAGTTACAGTAACAAAGTTACTTTTTCCAACTTCAGAAACCATTAACATGGAAAGTCCCTGGCAATAGCTTACATTTAAACCAAAACATTTTAAAATTCAATACCAGTATTACTTTAATAATTACAAGCATTAGCTTCCATTCAGTGAGAAGAGCCTTGAAGGCAGAAACAAGAATCATCATGCCTTGTAAAGAGACTTCAAAAGATACAGAACATTCATAAACTCAGAAGCATCATGCCATGAGTCTTAAAACCCTAACAGCTTCCCATCCTTACCAGAAGCAGAATTTTGTCATTCAAAAAGAAAGCTGAATCTACATCATGGCGTTGACTTAAGTTTATTATCAGATTTAGCTCTTCAGATAAACCAAAACCTTGAAGTGCACGCATCTTCTAGAGAGCAGGTGAACCCTTTAAAAAATAAAGTAAAGCATAGATGAACATCTTCTAACTTTTATCAAAGATTAATTTTTTTTAGTCACATTGGCTTTTTTTTTTTTTTACACAGTAGTGTTCTTAAAAGCTGTTTTAGAGTATTATCTTAGAGGTAGTTAACTAGCAAACAAAGCACTGAGTGCACAAGCTTAACCCATAAAGTAGGGAAAAAAATATTCTTTATTGCTATCAGATAGATCCTAAAGCCTGAAACATCATGATTTCACAGGAGAGACTTACTTTTTCAGAAGCTTACTGCTCACCCAGTTCAAAGGATATTGAATCTTTTCCTACACCATATCATACAGGCAGCAGAAGTAACACCTACATCTACTGCTGAACTTTGGCTAAAACATGAGCAGTCGCGTTAGAACTCAGACAACCATAGTTACAGGACAACTAATTATGAAGTCATGTAAGACCACTTAAATGTAAACATGCTACAGCAAACTCAGCAGGGTTGGGGGAGAGAGGATAGAAAGAGACCTTTCCAATATCGATAGTGGGATGTAATGACATCATCTGATGGCTACGCTCAATAGGCCTGGGGCCATTCTGAATTGGTTTTGGTCATACCTGTCTGAGTACTCCCACATGACCACGATGGCTGATATGCCTGAACTTAGACTGGGTATGAATTTTCCCCAGGCCAGTTTTGACTCCAGTGCTTTTCGGCATCTCTAAGCTGTTCTTGGGAGGGATTTTTGAAAGACAGGGCTTGGGTTGTTGCTACTATGCTGCTGATACATACCCCCTGACAGTTGTAACACCCAAAATTCTCGGGACTAGATGACTACAATTTCTGAAGTAAAACCCTTTAAAAGGCACAAATAATGTGGACCTGTGTAAGCAGATATCCTTAGACATCCCACCTATTAAGAAAAGTGTTCAGCGCATAAACATATACAAAGCATAACGTTGGAAAAAGGAAAAAAACCAAACCAACTGTCAGACATACTGCTGGAGAGCCACACATCAGCCGGCATTTTGATCAGTTGACTGACAGACAATCCCTGAAGACAGATCTTGCATTTCATTGTATAATGTATTAAGCTAAAGGATTATCTAAAGCAACCTTGAAAATGCAAAATACATGTTTGGGGATAAAAACAGATCAAGACTACATGCTGCTTCACTATTTGCTGCAAACTGGCATGCTTAGCACAACAATTACATTATCCTTTTCGGCCAGGATTCTGATCTAATTTGAGGCTCAATCTTTCTCCAAACTTTGGTGCCCTGTTGTCATGGTTTTAGCTGGGATAGAGTTAATTTTCTTCACTGTAGCTGGTACAGTGCTGCATTTTGGACTTAGTATGAAAATCATGTTGATGATGTTTTAGTTGTTGCTAGGCAGTGCTTACACTAGTCAAGGACTTTTCCAGCTTCCCGTGCTCTGCCGGGTGCACAAGAAGCCGGGAGGGGAAGGGGCACATCCAAGAGAGCTGATCCAAATTGGCCAAAAGGATACGGCGTATCATGTGACATCATGCCTGGTATATTAACTGGGGGGAGTTGGCCGGGGGAAGCAGCGATCACGGCCGGGGACTGGTGGTGTCGGTCGGCGGGTGCTGAGCGGTTGCAGCACTTGTGGGTTTTTTTCTTTTCCCTTTTTTCCCCCAGATCTCATTCCTCTCTCTCGTTATTTTCTTTTTTATTATATTATCATTATAATTATTATTATTATCATAATCATTATTGTTATCATTACCATTAGTATTTTATTTTAATTATTAAACTGTTCTTATCTCAACCCAGGAGTTTTCTTGCTTTTGCTTTTCTGATTCTCCCCCTTCCCACTGGGGTGGGGGGAGTGAGCGAGCGGCTGGGTGGTGCTTAGTTGCTGACTGGGGCTAAACCACGACAGTCCTTTTTGGCGCCCAACATGGGGCATGAAGGGTTTGAGATAATAACATTTACTAGTCACAGCATCGACTGTTCTCAATATTAGTTTATCGGATCTGCGCCATGCTCTTGTTTTTGCTGTACATGTTAAAGACTGGTGTTTGTTTTTGTAGTCTGCTGCGCTCTGCAGTGATTAGCGATGTTTTGCCTGGGAGAGTTGTTATTAAAACACTGGCCTTGAGTTTTATTTGGTATCTGAAGTTTATATTGAAGCCGTTACTGTACTTTGGGTACCATCTCATGGAGACAATTAGCAATTATACCTCCTCCTCTGAGAGTTGTTTTATGGAGGAAATACAGAATGGCACCATAGTTACCTTCATCTGTAATGTCTCCTCCTTCATTATAACAATTTTTGAGCATCTTGAACATCCTTGGGTAGTTAAGATATATACATTGGTATTTCTTTGGCAGATTGTTTCAGTTTTGTCTAAGGTTAATAAGCAATTTAAGAATATCATCCAGAGATTTGCCCCAAGGCTTGATAGTTATGAGTGGCAGGGCATGTGGGATAGTATGGGCAAATACCTAGGATGGTGGGCACCTCCAGTGTTTTGGAATTTCACCCCCGAACAAGTGCACAATCCTGAAAAACTAGTAGAGCATTTGGAGAAAGTGTGTTGTCACCCCGGCAACTGCAGAGAGACACAGATCACTGCAACATGCTGGGGGCTGGCCCATGCCTACCGAGCCCTGTTCAACACTATTCAGTAACCCCAAAGGGAAGAGAAGGCCTCTGGATCTAAGAAGACAAAGAAAAAGAAGGTGACAGGCACCATGGTCACTCCAACCACTCCAACTCTGGCAACAGGCACTACGGCCATTCCACCCCCAGCAACAGGCACTGCGGCCACTCCAACTCCAGTGACAGGCACCGTGGCCACTCCAACTCTGGCAACAAGCACCGCAGCCACTCCAACTCCAGTGACAGGCACCGCAGCCACTCCAACTCCGGCGACAGGCACCGCGGCCACTCCAACTCCAGTGACAGGCACCGCGGCCACTCCAACTCCAGTGACAGGCACCGCAGCCACTCCAACTCCGGCGACAGGCACCGCAGCCATTCCAACTCCGGTGACAGGCACTGCAGCCATTCCAACCCTGGCTTCAGGTACTGTGGCCACTCCAACTCCGGCAGCAGGCACCACGGCCATTCAATTCCCCATGACAGGCACTGTGGCCACTCCAACCCCAGCAACGGGTGCTTCTGCCACTCCAACCCCTGTAATATGTACTGTGGCCACTCAAACTCCCATGACAGGCACTGTGGCCACTCAAACCCCCACGACAGACACTGCAGCTGAATCAGAGAATCAACCCATCCCAGTATCAATTGCCCCTATACACAAGAAGAAATCTTGGAAGAGGAAGTCAACTTGTTTAGAAAGAAATGATGGAAAAACAGGGCCACCACGAGGAGAGGAGGAGGAGGAGGAAGAACTTGTACAAGAGACGGAAACTACCCGATCCCTACCCTTGAGTGAGCTGTGAGATATGCGGAAAGATTTCGGCTGTCGTGTAGGTGAGCGTGTTGTCACCTGGCTGCTCTGATGCTGGGATAACGGGGCCAGTAGCCTGGAATTAGAGGGTAAGGAAGCCAAACAACTGGGATCCCTTTCTAGGGATGGGGGCATTGACAAAGTGATTGGAAAAGGGACACAAGGCTTCAGCCTCTGGAGGCGACTCTTGTCCGGAGTGAAAGAAAGGTGTCCCTTCAAGGAAGATGTTATATATCGCCCAGGAAAATGGACCACTATGGAGAGAGGTATCCGGTACCTGAGGGAATTAGCTCCACTTGAGGTGATTTATGGTGACCTGGGCAATGAACAGTCATCCAAAGATCCAGATGAAGCCAAGTGCACACGACCCATGTGGCGGAAGTTTGTACGGAGCGCACCATCATCCCATGTAAACTCCCTGGCAGTAATGTCCTGGAAAGATGAAGAGGCACCAACGGTAGGGGATGTGATTGATAAACTCCGGGATTATGAAGCACATGTCTCTTCCTCCCTCGTCTCAGCTGTGGAGAAACTGTCCCGGAAGGTTCAGCAGCTTGAAGAGGATATGTCCTACTCCCTAGCTGTAGGGACCAGTATCTCAGCTATTAGGAGTAAGCGTCCCTCTGCTCAAGAGAGAGGATACACACCACGGGCCACCCTATGGTTTTACCTGCATGACCACGGAGAGGACATAAGGAAGTGGGATGGGAAATCTACCTCAACCCTAGAGGCACGGGTACGTGAGTTGCAAGGAAAAACAATTGCTCGGGGGGTTCTTCCAGGAAAGTTGCTGCTCCAGTTTCCAGTAAGCAGTTCCCCAGACAGAGGAGTAGAAGCACTGATTCTATCTGTGATCTTAATAGACTTCTGATTCCCATTCACAAGAAGTGGGTTGGGAATTCTGCAATCGGAATTAGAGGGGCCCTGCCTCCAGCCAGGTGGAGGAAAGGGACAACCGGGTTTACTGGACTGTGTGGATCCGATGGCCTGGCACATCTGACCCACAGGAGTATAAGGCTCTAGTGGACACCGGTGCACAGTGCACCCTAATGCCATCAAACTATGTAGGGGCAGAACCCACCTGTATTGCTGGAGTGACAGGGGGATCCCAAGAGCTAACTGTACTGGAGGCAGAAGTGAGCCTAACCGGGAAGGAGTGGGAAAAGCACCCCATTGTGACTGGCCCAGAAGTTCCGTGCATCCCTGGCATAGTCTACCTCAGGAGAGGGTATTTCAAGGACCCAAAAGGGTACAGGTGGGCTTTTGGTATAGCTGCTTTGGAGACAGAGGAAATTAAACAGCTGTCTACTTTGCCCGGTCTTTCAAAGGACCCTTCTGTTGTGGGGTTGCTGAAGGTCAAAGAACAACAGGTGCCAATTGCCACCACAACAGTGCACCGGCGGCAATACCGCACCAACCGAGACTCCCTGATTCCCATCCATGAGCTCATTCGTCAACTGGAGAGCCAAGGAGTGATCAGTAAGACCCGCTCACCCTTTAACAGTCCCATATGGCCAGTGTGGAAGTCTAATGGAGAGTGGAGACTAACAGTAGACTATCGTAGCCTGAATGAAGTCACTCCACCACTGAGTGCTGCTGTGCCGGACATGCTAGAACTTCAATACGAACTGGAGTCAAAGGCAGCCAAGTGGTATGCCACAGGTGATATCGCTAATGCGTTCTTCTCAATCCCTCTGGCAGCAGAGTGCAGGCCACGGTTTGCTTTCACTTGGAGGGGCGTCCAGTACACCTGGAATCGACTGCCCCAGGGGTGGAAACACAGCCCTACCATTTGCCATGGACTGATCCATACTGCACTGGAACAGGGTGGAGCTCCGGAACACCTTCAGTACACTGATGACATCATCGTGTGGGGCAACACAGCAGAAGATGTTTTTGAGAAAGGGAAGAAAATAGTCCAAATCCTTCTGAAGGCTGGTTTTGTCATAAAACAAAGTAAAGTGAAGGGACCTGCACAGGAGATTCAGTTTTTGGGAATAAAATGGCAAGATGGACGTCGGCAGATCCCAATGGATGTGATCAACAAAATAACCGCCATGTCTCCACCAACTAGCAAAAAGGAAACACAAGCTTTTTTAGGCGTTGTGGGTTTTTGGAGAATGCATATTCCAAATTATAGTCTGATTGTAAGCCCTCTCTATCAAGTGACCCAGAAGAAGAACGACTTCAAATGGGGCCCTGAGCAACGACAGGCGTTTGAACAGATAAAGCAGGAGATAGTTCATACAGTAGCCCTTGGGCCAGTCCGAGCAGGACAAGACGTAAAAAACGTGCTCTACACTGCAACCGGGGAGA
Organism: Morus bassanus; assembly: GCA_031468815.1. Lineage (NCBI taxonomy): Eukaryota > Metazoa > Chordata > Aves > Suliformes > Sulidae > Morus > Morus bassanus. The sequence continues at coordinate 464,133 of CM062593.1, forward strand.
ATGGCCCTACCTGGAGCCTCTGGCAGAAAGCATCAGGGGAGACCCGAGGTCGGCCCCTAGGGTTTTGGAGTCGGGGATACAGAGGGTCTGAAGCACGCTACACTCCAACTGAAAAAGAGATATTGGCAGCATATGAAGGGATTCGAGCTGCTTCAGAAGTGGTCGGTACTGAAGCACAGCTCCTCCTGGCACCTCGACTGCCAGTGCTGGGCTGGATGTTCAACGGGAGGGTCCTCTCTACACATCATGCAACTGATGCTACGTGGAGTAAGTGGGTCGCACTGATCACCCAACGGGCTCGAATAGGAAACCCCAGTCACCCAGGAATCTTGGAAGTGATCATGGACTGGCCAGAAGGCAAAGATTTTGGAATATAGCCAGAGGAGGAGGTGACACGTGCTGAAGAGGCCCCACTGTATAATAAACTACCAGAAAATGAGAAGCAATATGCCCTGTTCACTGATGGGTCCTGTCATCTGGTGGGAAAGCATCGGAGATGGAAGGCTGCTGTATGGAGTCCTATACGGCAAGTCGCAGAAACTGCTGAAGGAGAAGGTGAATCAAGTCAGTTTGCAGAAGTAAAGGCCATCCAGCTGGCTTTAGACATTGCTGAACAAGAAAAATGGCCAGTGCTCTATCTTTATACTGACTCATGGATGGTGGCAAATGCCCTGTGGGGGTGGTTACAGCAATAGAAGCAGAGCAACAGGCAGCGCAGAGGCAAACCCATCTGGGCTGCTGCATTGTGGCAAGATGTTGCTGCCCGGGTAGAGAACCTGTTGTGAAGGTACGTCATGTGGATGCTCATGTCCCCAAGAGTCGGGCCACTGAAGAACATCAGAACAACCAGCAGGTGGATCAGGCTGCGAAGATGGAAGTGGATCAGGTGGATCTGGACTGGCAACATAAGGGTGAACTATTGATAGCTCGGTGGGCCCACGACACCTCAGGCCATCAAGGAAGAGATGCAACATACAGATGGGCTCGTGATCGAGGGGTGGACTTGACCATGGACGCTATTGCACAGGTCATCCATGAGTGTGAAACATGCGCTGCAATCAAGCAAGCCAAGCGGGTAAAACCTCTGTGGTATGGAGGACGATGGTTGAAGTATAAATATGGGGAGGCCTGGCAGATTGATTATATCACACTGCCACAAACCCGCCAAGGCAAACGCCATGTGCTCACAATGGTGGAAGCAACCACCGGATGGCTGGAAACATATCCCGTGCCCCATGCCACCGCCCGGAACACCATCCTGGGCCTTGAAAAACAAGTTTTATGGCGACATGGCACCCCAGAAAGAATTGAGTCAGACAACGGGACTCATTTCCGAAATAACCTCATAGACACCTGGGCCAAAGAGCACGGCATTGAGTGGGTGTATCACATCCCCTATCATGCACCAGCCTCCGGGAAAATTGAACGATACAATGGACTGTTAAAGACTACACTGAGAGCAATGGGGGGTGGGACATTCAAACACTGCAATACACATTTAGCAAAAGCCACCTGGTTAGTCAACACTAGGGGATCTGCCAATTGAGCTGGGCCTGCCCAGTCAGAACTCTTACGTACTGTGGAAGGGGATAAAGCCCCTGTAGTGCATGTAAAAAATATGCTGGGGAAAACAATCTGGGTTATTCCTGTCTCGGGCAAAGGCAAACCCATTCGTGGGATTGCTTTTACTCGAGGACCTGGGTGCACTTGGTGGGTGATGCGGGAGGATGGAAGAGATCGATGTGTGCCTCAAGGGGATTTGATTTTGGGTGAAAACAGCCAATGAACTGAATGGTATGATGTTAATTGCTATATGATATTAATTGCTATATGATATTGTATGTCATCACTCCTATGGTTGCTATATGCTGTATCAATGGTATCATAGTAAGAACTTCCAAAATTAATGAAGAATGAACTTTGATTGAACCAAGCAATGTGTAGCGGTGGTGGAGCAAAGACTGACTTCAGCATGCAACAATCCAACACCACACAGACCATCTCTCCGGCCTTGAAAGACTGTTACAATAGATGGAGTCCAAAGTTTTGGACTAAATGAACTCAATGGACATTTGTGGACCCTCTACAGACATTTTACAGGGGTGGTCCATAGACTACGGGAATGATAAATGATATCTGTGTATGTTATCAAAGGATGGGAAGGCAGGTGGTAATTATTGAGGTCGTATTGGATAGTATGGGACCTGAGCATGACGTAAATGGTATGGAATAAGGGGTGGATACTGTCATGGTTTTAGCTGGGATAATTAATTTTCTTCACTGTAGCTGGTACAGTGCTGCGTTTTGGACTTAGTATGAAAATCATGTTGATAACACACTAATGTTTTAGTTGTTGCTAGGCAGTGCTTACACTAGTCAAGGACCTTTTCCACCTCCCCATGCTCTGCGAGGTGCACAAGAAGCTGGGAGGGGAGAGGGCATATCCAAAAGAGCTGATCCAAACTGGCCAAAGGGTATTCCATATCATGTGACATCATGCCCAGTATATTAACTGGGGGGAGTTGGCCAGGGGAGGCAGCAATCGCAGCTCGGGGACTGGCAGTGTCGGTCAGCAGGTGGTGAGCGGTTGCAGTACTCATGGTTTTTGGGGTTTTTTTTTTCCTCCTTTTTTTCCCCCAAGTTTCATTCCTCTCGCTCATTATTTTCTTTTTTATTATATTATCATTATTATTATTATCATAATCATTATTGTTATCATTACCATTAGTATTTTATTTTAATTATTAAACTGTTCTTATCTCAACCCAGGAGTTTTCTTGCTTTTGCTTTTCTGATTCTCCCCCTTCCCACTGGGGTGGGGGGAGTGAGCGAGCGGCTGGGTGGTGCTTAGTTGCTGACTGGGGCTAAACCATACCACCTGTACAGACTCATGTTGCTACAACACAAGACTCAACAGGGCTTTGATGTTTCAAACTTTCAAACATTTTCAGGTATACTCAGGCCTTCCTCCATAAAGCCCTGGCGTGGGGAATTCTTTCTATTGATGTAAGTGAAGTTTGTGAACATCGTGTGATGAACGCATATTTTAATGAGACTTTACAAAGTTTCTCTTTGAATTTTGAAATACATCCTTGAAGTATGTAGACACTCAAAGTCTGAAAACACAGTAATTCTGTAATGCTTTATGGCTTCCACAGTGGTGATAGGAGACACTTAAGGCTTGTGCAAATGCCATAAATGTTCGTCAACTAATTACTCCATAAAACCCGGGAGATTCCTTAGAATCACAGAATGGTTTGGGTCAGAAGGGACCTTTAGAGGTCATCTAGTCCAACCCCCCTGCAGTGAGCAGGGACATCCCCAACTAGATCAGCTTGCTCAGAGCCCTGTCCAGCCTGGCCTGGAATGTCTCTAGGGATGGGGCCTCCACAGCCTCTCTGGGCAACCCGTGCCAGTGCTTCACCACCCTCATTGTAAAAAAATTTTTTGCTTATATCTAGTCTAAATTAGGCATTATGGTGTTCATATTGCCACATTTTCTGTATTTAAGACCATCAAGAACACATGCTCTGGAAACCACAAACCTCTGGCAGTGAAAGCAAACCATTCAAGTCAAATGTATTAAAAAAATGCATTAAAAACACAGAGCACTACAAAACTGTTGTTGGTTCAAACAATCTTAGAGCCAATTTTGGCAGCAGTATCAATGGACTTACCATTGCTGATGCATGCAAACTAAATTTGTGGCTTCAATAAGGCAGCTACGTCACTGTAGACATTTGAACCATAAGAATGGGTCAGTAAATCTATTTCCATGTATTTGTTTTTGTGGCAATAAATACTTGATCTCAAGACTAACAAGCCACTTTTGAACAACTATTCATAAAGTACACATCAGACTCTTCATAACTCCCTCCTACTTGTTCATACGTGGACACCTGAACAGTAGGTTTTGCCAAACATTCCAAAATACAGAAAACCCAGGCACTTTCCCCAAGTCTTTGGGGAAACAAAAAAGTAACTCTAACAGTGTGTTTACTATGCATTTTACTATTGCCTAATATCATGCTGAAATTTCAAGGACTGGAAGATGATGAGAAATGTAATTAATATTGTCTTACTGACAGTTGGATGAAGTGTTTTTCATACCAAGCTGAGACTACAAAATGCAGTCAGTCAGTAAGCTTAGCCTATCTTTCTAGGCTAAGCAAGGTTACAGCATGCAATGAGGTCTCATGCCCAGGCCAGAACTAGTAAGCAATGTGCAGAAGTAGTGATTTATGTTACTACAAAAAAAAAAAACCAAAACATATTATTTTGCTCCCATACACCAGAGACATGACCAAATGAAAGCATGCTATCAGCAGTCACTGCAAGTTATTATGATTTAAGAAGGGATCTGAAGTGCCAAAACTTAAACACACAATCAGATTTGCCACAAAATATCCCAAGCACTTCTCAGCCATTTGCATCTGTTTAGTCTGAGATATGTAGCAAGATTGACAATTATAAAAATAATTATCAAAACTTCTAGATTTTAATTGCAATAGAAAGTTAACAGCTCACTGGACAAATAGAACTGTGCTACAAATAACCACTACATCAAGTTAAACAATTTCCATAGACACCATTCACAACTGGTATAATTTCCACCATACAACCACAACCTTCATAAATGATAAGCTTGGAATAAAAATGACTACTGGCAACCAGAAAAGCTTCTATTTTGCTTCCTTCCATTTTGTTGTTTGACTGTGGAGGTCTTTTACCTACAACTAAATTTTAAATGAAATTATTTCAGAAGCTAGGCTAATAGTGTGACTGCTGCACAATAAATATGGGGCAGAACACTTACAAAGGCTATTAACACATAAAGGGAAAGGGAAATCAAAGAAAGAGTAAGAGAAAAACCAGCTTCAATAATGGCTTATAATAACTGCAAATTTATATTGAATTAAAAATTATCCACATCTGTCCACAAATGATTAAGCGTGGCTGGTTTAATTAGAGAAGCATGGTGCAGAGAAACCTGAACCAACATGTTCACCAGCCAACACGCCCACCACTATCAACTGCAGAGGCTCACTCCGCTTCAGAGCTCAACACAGTGATTTCCACTGTTTTCTGCATTGACCTGAGAAAGACCAGAGAAGTTCTCCTACAGTTCACTGAAAATTTCAACACGGGTGACCTCACTGCAGTGCAAGGAAGAGACAAACGCGCCCCAGGTGGCATAATTCACCTCACAAGTGAAACAACAGCACAGACAGAATGGAAAAGAGCAGTTACAACTAACCACAAGGAAGGTAACTCCTGCAGGAGTGAAATACTGAGTACACCTCCATCCTTCTGTGGACAACCAGGAGAAGGCGCTTCTGAAGAGGGCAAACCACTCCGAACAAGTGGATGTTATCAGACCAGATCTCTGGGGAGGAAATTACCCTCTGGTACAAAGGCAAAAGCATCAAGGACTGAATACCAGAAAGAGTGAGGAGAGCATACGGAAACTCCAAGAAAAGGAAAACCAGAAAGTGTTACTCAGAAGGATGCTGACAGTGGAGCAATACAGGAGCCCTCAAGTCTGGCTAATAAGATCACAGCACGGAGCCACAAACCAAAAGAGGAGCAAAGGGGTGCATTAGGTAAGTGAAGCCTTGGAGCAACGCCAGGGCATTTGTTGCAAGAGGCAGCGGGACCAGAAAGTAACCGAAGTCCAGGGGCCAAGACCCTGAGGAGAGAAAGCCCCAGGAGAGGGTGAAGGTGGTCTCGTAATGGCAAGGAGAAATCAGAGAGCAATGTGCAACCCTAAAGGAGGGAAAGAAATAAGGCCATCGAGGAGACTAGGGAGGGAAGGCTGTGCAGGAGCCAGGACGCCTTTCAGGAGGGAGATACTTAACACGGACAGAAAATCAGGGAAGCGGGAGCTCCCCAGGGCACTCCAGCATGGCCCCCCCACCAAGGAAAAGAGACCCTATGCAGGACAGCAAGGCAGACCCCAAGGACGCGGCAGCCACACCACCTCGGGGGAGCGGCGGGTGCCCTAGAGGCGGGAGAGCAAAGCCCAGACGCCTGCGAGCACGACGCGAACGCAGTACCGCCGGCAGCCGGCCGCAGCCGCCATTTCCTCCTCCCTCAGGGCGTGCAGGGAGCGAGGCGGGGCGGGGCCAGCCGGGGGCGGGGCCAGCCGGGGGCGGGGCGGGGCCAGCCGGGGGCGGGGCTCGTCCCCGCCCCGCCCCGCCCCGCCGTTACCTGCCCCGCGGCGCTGGGCGCTTCCGGCCGCCATTTTAGGCGAGCCCCGGGGAGGAGTGGGGTGTTGCTGCGAGAGAGCTTTCATGCAGCCGCGGGAAAGATAAACCGGTGTTATGAAAGAGGGTTTTTTTTATAACAACGTAGAGAACATAAAAATAGGAAAATTAATTAATAGAGCTGCTGTCTGGCGGCTCACAGGAGAGCCTGGTGGGGCCTGGAGCCACCTGGCAGCTGAGGAAGCCTGGCGCTGCTGGGGTGCGAGCGAGCCCCGGGCTTGCTGCTGCTGCTCGGACACCCCTTCCCACAGCTGCTGCTCACTGCTTTTCAGCCAGGAGAGCGTACCTGAGTGCAGACGGGCTCCTCAAGCCTTCCTTGCACTGCTAGAAAGCTCTGCAACAACCTCCCGCCTTTTGTAACCTGAAGTTTCTAGCTGATGTTTATTCACAGCCGGTTATAACCATTTGTCCTTGCGGCAACCACTTCAGTAATTCGCTTCACGCTGTTTATTTTCCTGCCTTGTAAGATGTTGACAAATGGCTTCCAGTATTACCCTGTTTGCAGTGAGCTTTTTTCATGTTTCAACATACCTCAGGAAACAGCATGACTCAACATACCTGTGAAGAGCCTGATGTCACGTCTGTTGCATCATTGTAAGGTGATTTCACCGGGAGACCTAGCTTCACGTTTCTAAAATTCTGGATTATCGTGAAACTTTGGACTGATGTGTGTTCATATTGAACTGAAACACCACAACAGACAATAGATCTGTTTCAGCAAAATGAGATTGTTCCTTTAAAAACTGGCATACAGTTTAATAGGATAATACCATCTAATTGCCATCACATTTTTAAATAACATAGTGTTATAAATGTGATAAATGAAAGGATGAGATTGCAAATGTACTGTTAACAAGGTAAAGGCATCAAAGCTCTGTGCAGCCTTGTCTTGTGCCCATGACCTCAAGTTTTGGAGGTCTGAGACCCATCTTAGGCCCAAGAATAGGACTGCTTAATTAAAACCTGAATGAAACAAGGAAAATACAAAATTCGCAGTAACAGAAAGCTGCCACTGATGTTAATGACAAAATTGTGATATTGTGGCTGGCATACATAGCGGCACGAGCAAATAACAGATGCACAAACATCTTTAATGTTTTATGAGGCCTTGAAGGATATTTCCAGACCCGACAGGCTTGGAGTTTACATGTGAGGATTCCCCATCTGGTGCTGAAAGCTAGGATAAAGGAAAAAAAGAAAATGGCAACATTTTTAACACCTCTCTTAATCATTAACCTCCTTGGTGGACTCTTCATTTAATGATGCTGACCATTATGTTTTCTTTGATACTGTGCCCTTCGGTCTATGGCAGAGGCTGGGCTGTTCCTGGTCATAATGTATACAAGATTCAGAGCCCGTAAATAATGGCCCAGTACAACAGGACCGTGTGAAGGGGTTTCTGAAATGGGTTTCTGGGCAGATAAACCAGACACCATCAGTGCAACAGTGTTGGGAATTTACTATACAAGGCCTTGCCAGAAGCCACATCAAGATAGGTAGAGGAGAGAGATTTGCACTTTCACTGTGTGACTTTCCACATGTTCCAGTGTAATTATTCTAGGTACAGAGTCCTTCCACACACGTGTGCAAGGAAATGGCAAAGAATGCATACTCCTTTATATGGTTTTGCTGCTGTATTGCAAGTTCCTATCCTTCAGGTGAGATCTCCCTGTTCTTCTAGCCTAGAGAAAGGTGCATTAATTTGATTTTCAGTTATGTTACTCAACTAAGTAAAACTCAAATTACAAGTTGTCTGTGAATGAAAAATAACATCACACATTTTAATGCAGCAATATTCTGAATTTTTGGCCAAAGTTGAGTACCTTGACAGGTATACAGGATTTACAGACTTGCAAGCTTACAAGTACATCACACACTAAATGTACTGCTTTGTACCATGGGTATTATTGCAGAATACTGTGTTAATGACAAAAAGACATTTGTTTCCTGCAGGATAGTGGAATTCTACCGTCACAGACTCCTCCTGTGCAGTGGAAATAGGTTCAAATATAAAGGGATGCCCTTGGCTACCAAAAAATTGCTGGCAGCGGACAGAGAAAAAACTCTTGACCAGCAGGTCCCTTAAGGTCCTTGCAGAAAAGACTTCTCAGAGCACAGGAAAGCGCTAACCACCATAGCTTCTCCTGCAGATCATCACTTGCACTTCATTTACACAAGAACAACTTAATCTCTGAACCAGTCCTGACAAGCATTCTTTTCATCTTCCGTATTATTTCCTCTGCTCGGGGAGGCTCGCCCATTTGCCTGAGCTACAGCTGGCACTCGACACCCGTGGAAAGAGAAGGCTTCAGCTGATGGGGAGGCGCTGACCACAAACGTCCCAGAGCCTGGGGCTGTCCTGCTGCATCTTCTACTGAAGTCTAAGTTTTGCTGCAGGGAAACACTTGCATTTCTCCTTCTACAGGAGCAGTGTGGAAGGACTCGTGCACAGAGCAACGGAGACGAGACCCACGTTCTCCTCCTAGCTCCCTCCTATGACTTCAGCAGGCCCCAGCGGGGCAGGCCGAGGCTGGGAGGGCGCCGGCTCTGCTCCTGGCCCTGTCTGAGGCCCCGAGCTGTCCCGGCGGGGATCGCGCTGGTGACGCCGCCTGCCACCTTCCTGCACCCTCCGCCGGCCGCCTCTCCGGTGGTCCCCTCAGCCCGCCGAGGAAGCGGGCCGGCGCAGGCCGCCCGCTCACCCGCGGAGGCTGCCGGCAGGCCCCGGCCTCGCTGCCGGGGGCGGGGGCGAAGGCGGCGCCCCCCCCCCAGCCCTGCGGCCGGGCGCGCTCGGGCAGAGGCCGCGGGCCCGGGGACGGCGCGCGGGGCCCGGCCGCGCGCGCGCCAGGCCGCCGCCGCGCCGCGAGAGGCCGCCCCCGGCCGGCGCTTGACGGACGGGCCGCCGAGCCAACGGGACGCGGGACACGTGCGCGCGGCAGCCAACGGGGCTCGGCGGGCGGGGCGGGGGCGTGGCCGGCGGCGCTGCGAGCGGCTCGTTGTGCGCGCTGCGGAGCCGTTAGCCTCCCGCTGCCCAGGCCCTGCCGCGCCGGCGACAGGTGAGGCCGGGCCGCCGCGGGCTGCGGGGCGGCGCCCGCCGAGCCCCCCGGCGGCGCCCGCGAGGCCGGCGGGGGCAGGAGCGGGCGGCGAGGGCCGCGCCGGCGAGGCCGCAGGCCTGGGCCTGCAGGGGGAGAGCTGGGGCCTGCGGGGGGAGGGGCCAGCCGGCGGCGGAGCGCGGGCCCGGGGCGGCCGGGCGGCGAGCGGGGCTGCGGCCTGCGGGGCTCTGCCGCGGCCTGCCGAGGTGGATGGGCCGCGGGCGGCGGCGGGGCCCGAGGCCTCCGCGCTCCTGGGCCAGAAGGCCGTGGGTCTCGCCGCCCGGGGCTGGCGCGGAGGGGGCCGGCCCTGGGGCGGGCGACGCGCCGCCGGGGTCCGTGCTTTACCTCGCAGCCTTTCTTCTTCCGGCGAACGTCGTTGTCTTTCATATTTATTTTGCCCGTGTCTGCACGGACGCAGCTTTTAAATCTCCCACCTCCGTTAAGACTGGCGCGTCTTTATTGACTGGCAGTCTCTGAGGGTGGGCTTCCTAATGAGGACGATACGCGTTAATACTAATGCTAATTTAGGCCGACCAGGAGCAGGGTTAAGTAATGCTGTGCTAAGTGCTTTTGGCCGGAAGAAATCATGACTAAAGTAGCAGTCCCCTATTGTTAGTACTCGTGGGAGGCTTTTCAAAGCAGAGCACTTACCCTTTTTTAGTGATTGGAAGAGGCAGGAGCGTGCTGGGGGGCCGTTCAGTGAGAGGATGTGGGTGAAAGGAACGTGGGTAGAGGTGGCCTGGAGAAAGGGCCGCTGAGCTCTGGGGGCATAGTTGTGAGTGGAAGCGTGTGCTGGCTACCATGTTCTGTAACGCTGGGCAGCGGAGTTGGGCAGAGGCTTATATCTGAGACTTGCTGAGAAGGGAAGTGTGTTCTGTTGCATGAAGGGCTGGAACTGGGATCCTGTGAACCACTTAATGAGGCATCTGTGGAAAATAAAGGCGGAAAGAAATGGGAAGGGTAGAGATTCATTCACTTTATTAATGCTTGTTGTTGTTGTTGTTGACATTTGATCACTTTTTATGGTCTCTGTTACTCTGTTCCTTTTTCCTTTTCTGCCCTGAACGTGGATGTTGATTGCTCATATCGCTCAGCTCTTACCTCTTTACCAGCCTGCTGTTCCCCAGTACTCTGGTTTTAACCACTTTTCTTTCTAGATCTGTGGGAACAGAGTTCTCTGACCTGTGTATCTCTCTCTAAAACTGGGGCAATGCTTACATTCCATAGGCTTGTCGTGGTTTAACCCCAGCCAGCAACTAAGCACCACACAGCTGCTTGCCCATAGGGTTGATATGATTTCTTAGACTTCTGTTGACTCTTGGGTTATGTCTGTGTTGTATGATAGGTAATAAAGTCTAGATTCCTGAGCTTGTATGTCTATGCAGCATGATACGTTACTCTGTGACTGTCCTAGTTTTTGGTCTGAAGCAGTGTAACTGTATTTGTATAATGATGCAAATGACTCTGTGGCTTCATAATTCAAAGTGTTCAGCAGTCCTGAGTTATGGAACTATGACCTGTGCTTGCAGTAGACTCTCCCCTTGGCTTGACTGGAATATGAACAAGGACATCTTAAGCTGATATGGTTGTTAAATATATTGTGTAGTGAGTTTATAGCCTTAGTTATTTAGCCCTGATGTGGGTGAGTTTGCAGCACCAGGTGAATGTGGCTGTACTGCTTTCCTGTGTGAGTTGTCCTATGCAGTGCCAGGTTTGTGGGAACAACAGTAATAGAAGCACAGTCTAAATGGAAATGTGGGTATTGTGTATAGCATCTTTCTTTACTTAATCATGTCTATTGACTGTGGCTGGTATCTAGTGCTGACATTATCTTATCATGAAATGTGTTCTGTGCTCCTAATTAAAGCATTTTATTTTCTATTTGCTGGTCCTTGCATGTTCTGTCACTTTGTTCTTCCTGAAAAAAACCCTCCCTGTCTTGACCTGTCAGAGACATGTCATTTTACTTTCAGAATCTATTTCTTTAAGCTGTTGCGCCAGCCTGGTTTCTTTCCTGAAGCTTTGGTCTCTGTCTTGTTTCTCGCTTATTTGTTATGAGCCCTCTGTGAATTGATTACAGTAAAATGTTATTAGCTGCTGCACTTCCTACATGTCTTCTGGATAATCTACCTGTGAAGGTGGTAGACTTTTAGTTGCAGAAAACTCAAGCTTGCTGTATTTGTAGACTTCAAAAAGATGTTTAGAGAAGCTGTTCTTCTTGCAGTTCCAAGTACTTTAGACAAAGCATGGAAGGGAGCTGGAAGAGATTCCCTCCAATTTAAGCATTTAGGAAGAGTGACATAGTTCAGCAAACGAGAGGTGTTGAGTTTTGCCTTCTGTTGGAGATTGGTCAGGACACTTCTCCTTTTTGATGTGCAGTTCTGTGACCTAGGCACCTGCAAGCTTCAAACTGCTGGCCTAAATCATCCATTTGATTATACAACCTAGTTATATGTAGGTGATGTATGCAAAAATAGATTTTAAGCTTTTTTTTTTTGGGGGGTGGGTAAGGTGAAAATAAGCAATGCTGAGAAGGCAGAGACATTCCTCATGTGTGTGGTTTTGCTGCTTTTTTTTTTTTAATACTAGTAGCAGTCGTATATAGTAAGTATAAAGTATAATTTTCCTCTCGCCTGCTGCTCCCTTGGCCTCCTTGTAGGAATGCAGTAGTAAGTTGTGGTGTCTCATCAAGCCTTCAGAGATGGATTTCCAGCTACTTCTTTTGTGCTGGTGAACGAGTTGGGTGCTGTCTCCTCCTCCTGTTACTTCACTTGCCTTCCTGTCCCATCGAAGTGAAAGTACCAGCTGCTAATCCAAGGATGGATCAATGTGCAGGGCAGCTGTTGTCAGAATGTGTCTGGAATCCGTAGCTCTTATGTCCACTTCTTCTCACCTACTGCAAGTGTCTTGTGCATAGGAAAGGAGTTGTTCCCTCACAGCGCACTCTTTTGTCTCCAGATGTTTTTTTGCAGGTGAAAAAATGGCCACAGGCAATTGCTGGACAGTCTGACACTGTCTAGAACAAGGAAGAGAATAACTTCTTTCTTTTTTTTTTAATATCTGTTTACTGTAAACCTGTCCTTCTTAAATTAGCAGTGCAGAAGGTGAGATAGTCTCAGCTGCAAAAAAAGTTGTCCAGCTATCTCTTCTCTGCATAAGAACTCTGTCATCTTAACTGTCAGCATCTTTGATCCAGGGACAAAACAACTGTGGAAGGTGTTGACGTGAAGCTCGGAGCAGAGCTCTGAGCCTACTCTCTCTGTCAAGGCTAACCATTAACCTTGAAAGATGGGGAAATCGCAGAGCTAGCTGCAGATGTTTAGTGTCTTAGCTGCATAGTTTCTAACTGGCCCTTGTTTGTACGTATCAAGCAGAGATGATGATGGGAGGCCCTGATCGTCCCACTCGCGTTAAAGCAGCAGTGGATGGTAATCATGGCCAGTCTGTATCTGATTTCTGACAGCATTCTAACTATGATTAATTTTGTTCCTGTGAATTGAGTATAGTTCATCAGACTGATGATAAAATGAGGTCATTCCTCTGGAGAATGCAGCTTATTTTTTGGCCTCAAATACTTCTGTTTCTGAATGGCAATCTAAGCATTGACAAAAACATTTACCTTGATGATGTTATTATATGGATGTGAATAAAAACAACTAAGAGAAGCATTTAAAAGCTTTTCAGACAAATCTGATTGTTAAAGAATATGTAAAACTACTTTGTTAAAATATTAAAATTATGACAGTTAAGATTTGTTAGACTTGTAATAGGCTTAAAACTAAGTTTATGCCCAACATTATAAAACAAACAAACAAAAAAAAGCTTAAAATACGTTGAACTCGAAATCATTGATTTAGCATATGGAAATAGTTTGTAGATGTAGTTTGTATGTGATAGTAGATTTTTAGTAATAACCAGTTCTAGCATTGAGAGATTTTTATTGTCAGAACTGACAAAAATGTTGGAATCTTAAATTTAGTCAAGGTACGGAGAAAAAGGGCTGTGTCTTCATTCCAGCTTCACAAAGGAGGAGAGGAATCGATAAAAAAGATGAGATCTATTAACTCTGAAAAATGTGAAGGACTGGCAGGCAGAAAGGATCTGTTTGGTCGCCAGATTTGCAAACAGAACTTAGCACTGGCATGGAAGGAACATACATGTACAAGTTAAGCAACTTATGTGGCTTAACACTTAAAGTTTCAGGGTAAAAGAATCTTCCTGTCTAAAGACAAAACTTTTTTTTTTTAAGTGACCTTTGTTAGCATGTTTCAGTAGACTGAGTTGCTTTCATTCTTGGGGTGGGGAGAGGGAGGAGAGTACAAATGCCAAATGAATCAAATAGGATATTGAATTTAAATTTTTCCTGTTTAATGATTTAGAATATTGCGGCTGCGGGGGAGAGGAATTCGGATGAGACAGCTACATGGGAGAGAATACCGATCTTATTGATTGCTGTGGGACAATAAAAAGAGAAATAGGGTAACAGTACAGTTTGTGGGAAGCAATCTCTGATGCCTCGCTTCCTGCCTTAAGTATTCATATGTACCCAAACATCATGCTTCAAAGTTCAGGAAGGTGGCTATTCCAACAAAACATAAGGTTCATGCTCATGAAATAAAGTAGCTGCTGATCAACCTAAGCAAGCAGAACAAGCAAGAAAAGATGAGATCAAGATTCTTCCTTTGTGTCATGGACTTGCCTTTTGGAAACAGCATCGGGCATCTCTCAAACATAGGCATGCTACTTTGTATCTAAATTATTTTTATTCACAAGGAGAACTTAGCCATTATCACATGCCTTTGCAAGTATACATTGAAATAATCTTTTGAAAGACTGTCCTGGTTTAACCCCAGTCAGCAACCAAGCACCACCCAGCCGCTTGCTCACTCCCCCCTGGTGGGATGGGGGAGAGAATCAGAAGAGTAGAAGTGAGGAAACTCCTGGGTTGAGATAAAGACAGTTTAATAGGGAAAGCAAAAGCCGTGCACACAAGCAAAGCAAAACAAGGAATTCTTTCACTCCTTCCCATGGGCAGGCAGGTGTTCAGCCATCCCCAGGAAAGCTGGGCTCCATCATGGCTAACAGTGACTTGGGAAGACAAACGCCATCACTCTGAATGTCCCCCCCTTCCTTCTTCCCCCAGCTTTATATACTGAGCATGACATCACATGGTATGGAATATCCCTTTGGCCAGTTTGGGTCAGCTGTCCTGGCTGTGCCCCCTCCCCTCCCGGCTTCTTGTGCACCCGGCAGAGCATGGGAAGCTGGAAAAGTCCTTGACTAGTGTAAGCACTACTTAGCAACAACTAAAACATCTCTGCATTACCAACACTGTTTTCAGCGTAAATCCAAAATGTAGCCCCACACTAGCTACTATGAAAAAAATTAACTCTATCCCAGCTGAAACCAGGACAAAGACTTAAGTACGTAGCTCAGATCTGAGTTGAGGTTGTGAAGTGTGTGACCTATACTGTGCATGTAAGCGCTAGGGTGACCTTTTATGTTAAATTTAATGTTTTTTTTCCCCTCATAGGCTGTATAAATGTTATTCTTCAATTCAAGAGACAAATCTGGATTTTGTGATTTCCCCTTCTCTCCTTCCCCCCAGTTGGCTTTTGGTGTTTGGTCAAGATTAAAATCCTCTGCTATTTGAAGTAATATTGTATGAATGCAGTGTGAGTCAATTAGCAATGGGTCTTGCACTGTATTGTCATTGACCTGTCATCTGTGTGGATGTTCATGGAGAGGTCTGTGCTTGTGGGGTGCAGTGTGGAGAGCTGTTGGACACATGAAAGGAGTTTGTGTAAAGAATAAAAGGGGTTTTCTTGGAGATTATGGGGAAAGAATCTGGCATATGTAAAGTAGAGGAGTCTGGATTAAGAAAGAGAGATGTATTCTGGCTGTGGAGCATTGGGAAACTTCTTTTTTTTTCTGGGAGGCCTGTAGGCCCCGTGGAGGTTTTTCTGCTGGTGTGGCTTCTAAGGTGAACATATTCTGTTCCTTACAATGATTTCTGAGAAGAAAATGTGGGTGGTTTTTCTCCCAGTCTCTGTCCCTTCTCTGTGTCTGGATTAAACTCTTGCTTCTCAGTCCTGTCTTGACAGCTGGCTGCAGTGCACCTCTGCATCTGCCTTTTGCAGCTGTGTGGATTGATTTGGCACTTCCCTTGACGTAGTAGTGTCCTTTTTATTCTATTTCAGGTGTCATCTCCAAGGAAGACTGCTCAGCAGCTTCAAAATTGAGTGGTAGAGCAGTGTCCAAGACAGATAGCCAAATTTGTTGCTTGCCTCCAAGTCAACCATGACTTGCGGGGGGGCATGTCAACAAATATCATCCATGCGCTGAAGAAACAGGAGGAGGTCTCCTCTTTGTATAGCCCTGAAGCTCTACTTGAAGAACCCCATCAAGATTCTTGAGGTCAGCCAGTGTATTTAAGAACAAACCTTTGAGACTGAAGTCTGAATTGGTCAAGACAGCTCACCAGCAGAACTCTGCAACATCACTTGTTTCAGTGCAGGATCCCTGTTCATTCACCAATATTAACCCCCACAAGGAGACTTCATCAGTTTAGGGACTCTGTGAGACACTGTCTCCTGAAGCACTTCCTGCATAGCATGTCCCAGGTGATGCTAACTTGCACTTGATTGCAAAGAGAGGCTGAGGTGTTGGGTCAATACCCTGTGTCAGCAGCTGCAGTTCTGTGGTTTGAGAACCATGCTGTGCTCAGGATGGCCTGTTCCCAGCATTCCTGTGAAGGTGCCACAACTCTGTGCCACAATAATGCATTCATCTGGCTCTCTTTGGCCAAGTGTCAGATATTGGTGTAGTCTGTGCACTTCTGATATCAAAGACAAGAAATAAGTTTTGAGGTAGCTCTGACCTTCTTGTGTTCAGCACAGCTAGTGTTAGCGCTCACCTGTGCATCTGAGTGCTACATGGCTTTCCCTGTTGGAGAACTGTCTTGCACGAATGAGAATAGGTCACTTGCTGGAGTGATAAGACCTGCTGCCTGGATTTTAATGAAGGTGCTAATTGTTGGCATGAAGAAGCACGGAGCTCATTGCTCCTGGAAGAATTGCCCGTCTTACGTTTTGCAGTAGTTAAAATGCTCACATTATCATCTATCATCTGTTTAGGTGTCTACATTCAAGCTTGTGATCCCAGTAGTGGTCTAGTGCCTTTGCAGACCTGTGAACAAGGTGAAATTATACTAAGCCTCTTGCCTCATCTTGAAAGACAGACAGGTATCTTTCTTGCTAATGTTCCTGTTTCAGATTATCTCCTCAGATTTGCACAGGTCTTCCTTCTTAGCAAACATCTCGCAGTGAAAGACTTAATAGCACTGTATCCTAGAATTCTGGATGGAGATACTGAGTGTCGTTTGGAAAAAGCTTTTATTGGTCTGTTGCCAGAACCATTTGTGTCATTTTTCTTTTAAACCTTCTGGGATCTTGTGCACATTTGTGAGAAGGTGATTGTCATGGTCAGTGCAACGTTTCTGAAAAAAATACCTTGGAGGGCCTTTTCAGTCCAGTCCTGAGAATGCAGACCTGGCTGTTGGTGAATAAGCAACCTTTCAAGCAGGTAATAGTGTTGCGCTATGTGAATTTGAGCACCTCCAGCATTAATGGAAGATTTGGGCCCAGTACATAGGGTTCCCCTTGGTTGCTCGATGCATCCTTGGCATCATAAATTTGAGGGTATCTTACACAAGGAAGAAAAAGAAGGCTGCCTTTTAAAACAAGCTGTTGCAGGCTTTGGTTATTTAAAAAAAATCTCATTTTAGGAACTGCAGTGCAGTGCAATGGAACTTAGTCTTAAAATTTCCTTTTTTTGGGACATAGAATTGAAAGCCTTTTTTCTGGAAAGGCTGCCAAGTCCCAGTCTCATTACAGATAGCCTTCCCAAATGGAGCTGTTAGGCCTTTTTTCCATCCTTGACCTGTCAGCTGAGAATATAAGTGCCTTCAGACTTCTGATTTATGTCAACATGGATTGACAAACGTCAGTTAATGAAGTTATAGGTCCAAGTTAGTTTCTAGGCCTGGTTCTCAAGTCTGGAATATTCACTGATGTAATTTGATTGTTCCCTCTTTGGCAAAGAAAGATCAGGAGATTCCCTCCTCATATTTCAGTGAGAGCAGAATACAAAGCTTGTTTTCTTATGTAGCATTTCTCATTTCATCTGTACTGACTATTTTATACTGCCTTTTCTTTTTGGAATTCTTTTCAGTATGCAAAGGTTAACAGTTCTTCAGGGGCTGTTTTTATTCTCCCTGGCAGGAGAACTGTTCACCACCAGTGGTTTCCCACTAACTTCCAGGATGACCAGAATGTGTTCGTCTTGCAGTAGGTTGTGTAAGTGCTTGGTGAAAGATTAGGAAGAAAGGAGCATCTTCTTTATCAGCACTCTGCTCCTTTTCCTCTTCTCTACTATGCCTTTATCGCTTCTGCATGCTTTGTTCCTGGTAGCCCGTGAAAATGTTTGCCAGGCCTTTATGCAAGGGCTTCCTATAATTTTTTTTTCTAATGTCTGAAGACAAGCAGATGGAAGGCTTCCTTTCACAGTTCTAATTGCTTCTGAATCACCAATGCCCAAGGTCCTCCTTGTTTATCACAGGGAGATAGAGATGGTAAGTATTGCAGACAGTGAGATTAGAGGCTGTGGTAAAATGATTTAAAGTTGATAGCCACTTGCCAAACTCCTGTCAATTTTGCTTAATGCCAGATATAAGTCTGGTAACTTGCCATCACGGTGTGCTGGGGAGTTTTCTGTGCTTGGTATCTAGCTGTGCTACTTCCCTTTTAGGCAGCAGATGTACCTTGGAGGATAAAGAAAATAGATTATTTTTTTTTCTTTGAAGTTTTTGGTTTTGGAAAGCATTAAAATATATAGCAACTTCTTAAACTTGGCAGGAGGAGAATCTTGGCAGCAGGAAGGATTTGTATTGTATCTTTGGCAAATTTGGTTAGAGTGAAGGAAATTTAACCTTTTGTCTTGTAAAGCTGGAAAAATCTCAACGTTTCTTCCTTTACTTACTAAATACTCGTAATTGTACTGTACAACTTCCATACTCATCAACATATTGGTGCGTTGTGCTTGTAGGGCTTGAATTTTATACGGGACAAAGGCAAGCAAAGTTGCCTTCCATTAAAACAATTTTGAAAAAGTCAGTCATCTGGTTTTGTAGCTCAGAGAGGTTGAACAAAGAAGGTTCAGCAGTTTGAGTGTCATTTAGCAGAACAGGAAACTTTTCTGAGGTTGTGCTCAGACAGTTCTGACAGAACTGGAAGGGAACAAGTGTTTAATGACATAATTTCACAGTACAACTGAGACAACCTGGCAGCTTAAAATCATCTGATGGGGGGAGTCTCTCCCCTGCTTCTAGCTTTGCAGTTTCTCCTCTTGCTCTCCTATCCTCTGGCATTAGCTCTGGTGCTTTTCTTGCTGCAAGGAAAGCAGATTAAAACTGCTGACACAACAAAAAGTGCTTCCCTCCTGGTCTATTTTTCTATTGCTTTCATGGTATAAATTGGTTATCCTGTGGGCAGAAGGGTGCTGGGGTTGCTTGTGTTGACACCTGAAACACAGAAATTGAGGGTAGAAGGCTAATCAGGGGGCGAGGGGGAGCAAGACCTCTGCTTCTATATAAGCTGCCAGCTGTTAATGCTTCAACACGTACTAAAACAAAAAAAAAAAAAAGGATTCAGTTTAAATTTATACTGTGCTAAATCTTAAATTAACGTAAATCTAGTTATGGTTTATTCTAAAATGGCATACTCTGTTATTGCCATTTAAATAAAAATCTGACCTTCACAAGAAGAAAGTATGAAATGAAAAGCCCAGCATGACTTAACAATGGCTACTGGTGAAGGGACTAAAAGCCTTCCTGCAGGCAGCATTTCCTTTCTAGACTTAGGATTTCTAGTTGCTGTTCCTAACTTTTTCCATTATTCAACTTCCAGTTGTCAGTAGTGGTGCAGTCCCTGGAAAGGCTCATCCTTTAGTAGATCCTGATCTGCAAAATAAAGCGGGGTACCATTGCTGCTCAGGCCCATAGCGTAAAGGGCAGCAGTGTCTGTAGTTTCATGAAAAACATAGTTGTCTTGTGGTGTTAATGGTTGTAAGTCAAAATCACCTTATTTGAGAAGCATATGTGGTCATATGAATGCTTCTGACCCATCTTAATGCAAAAATAAATTGGCAAACATAGTCGGTATTAACTACATGGTACTTGTAAGGCTTGCTGGCTCGCTCTGCATTGAGATGATCTAGAAGCTTTTGCATCCTCTGAACACCTGACCTGATGTTCTACTGATGGCTGAGAAGCCATAATATCTTAAACTGTTCTAATTCAGCTCATATTGATTATCCCCTCAGGCAAGATTAGCACTGTGCTAGTGATACCTGCTTCAGGTAATATGCTCTGTTCTCAAGCGAACTGCAACTAAAGGAATTTTAATAGTAGGTGCTTATGTACAGCATCTTATATGTTACTCTTTTGACCAAGTGAGTGTATTGGCCAAAAGTTTTAGTAAAGTAAACGCAAAGTTCATCTTTGAGCCTGTGGTAATTCTTCTGTGGTGGCACCGAGAGATTAATTGAGAAGCAGATTTCATGTTGAACTTGGAAAGTTTATGCTAAACTTTCTGAAGGGAGTTAGAGTTGCAAATCTACCTTAATTTCATCCAAAAATAAAAGTGTTTGGTCTTATGTCCCTTACTGGTGGAGTCTGAATTGGAAACACATTCATACTTAGACATTATTGCAACTTTATGGTGTAAATTGACATGTCTGTGTGCTGCTAGTAGGCCAAAGCGTTTGGATTCTGTGGTAAAATCCACAAATAGTGATGACTTAAGAGGAGGAGCGCTGAACTGAGCATCAGGAGGCCATGAATTAACTTCAGGGTTTTAGCAGCTTTTCTGTTAATTCTGTGTGCTTCACAGCTGTTGTTAAGAGCTGTTAAACAAAGCCATGTTGTTTTGGAGCTAGAGATGTTTAGCGCTCTCGGACTGAGAAGATGAACAAAACTGCAGCAGCAAACTTGAGAACCAGAGTCTGGAACCATACAAGAAATTAGCTTCATGGTGGTGGTGTTTTGCAGAAAGAGCATGCCAGTCTAGGCTTCCTGAATCTGCTACACCTCATTCTTCTCCTGTTGCAGGAATAGGGTTTAGGTATCCTGATTTTGACAATTTCAAATTAGTTGTAGAAGCGCTTTAAAATCTACTATTCTGGCAGGCCATGAAGAAAGAGCAGCTTGGGTCTGTTGTGAGTTTGAGCTGCAGATGTCCCCTGCATCTGAAATGTCAGGATTCGGTCCCTGCTGGTGGCTAAGCCAGAGAGTATCTTCACGTGATGGAATTTCTGGATGTTTTCTCAAGGCTTTCTTTAAAAAGGTCCAAACTCAGAAACTTTATCAAATACTCAATATGCACCAAAGTTAGCATTCCAGTACAGATTCATCTCTTTCATATATGCAATTACACAGTCCCCCAAAGGCAATCATTTAACAATAAAGGGGCCGTAAGATGCATGATAAGCAATGAGTAAAGGAGAAAACATTTAGAAAATAAATAGTCTAAAGCTGAAATACTGAACTGGGTCTAGTAAATCTGGCTGCAGCTCCTCTTTTAAGAGTTCTGGGTGTAAGGTTGGAATTAAGGTTGAGGTGGCAGTTTTGATTCTGGCTAGCCAAGTGCTTGGACGTGGGGAGCCTGATTTTAACTCAGCTGTTGTGAATACTTTAGTGTTTACAGGAACGTGTACAAAATCTGTCTTGATGCTTTTTATTAATGTGGAGAAAAAAAACCCAACCCTTAAGAGGTCTTTAATGGTACATAGTTTTGTAAAATGCCATGCTTGTTAGTTTGAAAGAATGAATTGTTCTGGAATTTACAACAAATAATGTTTTCTTTTGTGAGTGGAAAAAATGCGTAGTTGAAACAGTTGCTTGTTCTCAGTTTTTTAAAAATAAACATTCACACTTATTTCAGGTGGAGAAAGTTTGACTTACTGAAATGCAAAGATCTAGAACTTATTTGGGATTTTTCTCTTTGCAGATATATTATAAAATGTCTAATGGTTATGAAGATCACATGGCTGAAGATTGCAGGGATGATATTGGTAGAACAAATTTAATTGTGAACTACCTCCCTCAGAACATGACGCAAGATGAGTTACGGAGTCTATTTAGCAGTATTGGCGAAGTTGAATCTGCAAAACTTATTCGGGACAAAGTTGCAGGTATAATGTAGTATATAAGAAATTTTTACTTTGTGGTAGACTGCTCAAGCAAATACTTAATTGAATGCAATTTAATGTAGAAATATTAAATATTTTTGTGTGTGTAATCAAACTATTGAAAATTATGCATATAACTAGAGTAATGCCAAGACTAGATACTGAGTATTAGGAAGATAGCATACTTAGGCTAAATTAATGACTATTTTGTATATGGTTAAGAATTCCAAGAAGTACAGTTCCTAAATTTGAACATCAATAGGCATGTCTAAAACTAGCTTGAATTTGGTGCCCAGCTTATTTATTCTTCCTACAGTCTGAGCATTTTAGACTCTACCAGAGCCCTGAATATGCAAACAAACCTTTTGATCCGATTTTGATTGGTAAAATAAAGGTGTGGCATGTGTCTGAAACAGTTCTAGGCCTTATCGCTCTTCAGGAATTTACCTTGTAAGTTCTTAAAATAGGATTGTTAGTACTAGCTTTAAAAAAATGACAGGAATGAATTGCTCAGATTTGTGAAACTTAATGTTTCCTTGAAAACAAACAAATGCTGGTAGAGCAATTTAGTTGCAGGAGCTTTTTATCTGCTCTGTGAAGATGTTTTAATCCTTGCACAGTTAAAAATCTTCATTTACAAATTCTGGTTATTCTTGTAAGAATTCACGGAATCTTGGATTTAGTGGGAGAGCATGGTTGTTTCTGTAAATAGAAGTAATTGTGCTGTTAACTAGCTATGCATGCCTGTTTGTTCTCAGCCTGCAGACGACTGCCTTGTGGAATTTTCTGCTGCACATGCTCAATCTTGTATTTTAGAATCTAGCAGTACTGACTCCGATCATTATCTAATCCATAACGAAACAGGTCTGAAACTACCTCACCGTCTGTAAAAACTGCATGAAAGCTGATGAAAGACATGAGAATTCTTTTGTGTGTTATCTTAACTGACTTTAGTACTTCATTTTATATGCTTGAGAATAGACATGAGAACTGAATAAATAAAAACTTTAGAATTTACTTTCAGAATGGCTTCTCTGATTTCCATGTCTTTAGTTTTCCTAATTTCTTTCAGATGAAGTTTCATGTGATTTCTAAATCTGTACTTACAGAATGTATATGTAAAACCATAATGAAATAGTTACCTAAAATACTGATTTCTTTGAACATTTTGATAGCCTAGATGTTGTCATACAGTTTGAGATGCTTAGAAGTAGAGACTTGCTCTGGAGGCTACTTTTGCAAGGAAATAAGACCACTTGTTTAACGGTAGCAAGCCATTCATCAAATGTCACGGCTGATCCACACTTTAGACTTTCAAATAAGCACAAAATTGTCTGTGTGGGAGGTAAGGATGTTTTAAATGGGAAACAAGACACATCATTACCTGAAGTTTGAGAGTCTACTTCACACTGTTCCCTGTAGCATCAAATACTCTGGTAAAGTCTGGTTGACTTCAGCTTGAACTTTGCAGTGCTGAGTAGTTTAAAGTCCAAAACATATGCTTGTGTGCTTCAGGTTTTTCTTAACAACTCTGAAGAATCAAAAGTAAAATTCCTGTTAATGTTGTGTAGAGTCCTTGAGTGCCTGTGGACAAAATGCTCGCTTTTCTTTAAAGTGATTGCAAGTGTTTAATGCTGCATGGCTACGTTGGTCAGACCACTTAATTTTGTTGCTACCTAAGTTTTCATTCACTTGCAACACTGTTAGGAGCAATTCCCAGTCTCCTCCATGTTCACTGATAGTTTTGGAATATCAGTAACTAAGAACTGGCTTCTTCAGGAACCTTCTAAAAGTACCACTTTTTTTTTCTTTTTGCTTTTCTTTCTGCCCCTTCATGTTTGCATTAAGATTTCTGTGTTGTAAAACTCCACTCTAAGCAGATCTGATGTTTGGCTGTCCCTGAAGAGAACAGTCTTGTGGCAGAGTTCGGCTTTCCTTGTGCCACCACTTGCGTTTTTCTGACCCCATGGCAGACTAGCTAACTAGAGCTGCAGAAAAACCTGTTTAGCTCCCTGACCTTGGTTTCTGTGAGGTCAGGTAAGTCATAATATTGGCATGTAAGACAGTGGGGTTGAGTGGCCTGGGCAGGGGGGAGGTAACCTCTCCTTTTGTTGGAATTAGACTTTTTAGACCAGTTTAGTTCTTTTCAATGAAATCACAGCTTTGGTGCCCTCATGACATTCTATTAAATCAAAGCATTTTGCCTTTGAGATTGTCTTTATAGACTGTATTTGCAGAGTTAAAATCAATGTTTGTTTGATAATGCTTATTTTTCATAAAACAATGATATTGTTGAAACCAGTAGGCTACCTATCCTTTATTTTGTTATTGATCAATACTACAGGAAGTTGAATGTAGCAGCAAACCATAGCGTCAGTTTACATTCCTTGCTATGAATTTTCTGCTTTGTGTACACGTGGGCTATAGCAGTGACTACATGCATATGACTGTACATTTCTTTTGTTGTTTGAGACGTGATAACTTCTCCTTCTGTTTTTTGCAGTAACTGTAAAGAGAAGCTTGTGCACAGGAGATGAACATTAGACAGGGTGTAGTGCCCCTTCAGCTCTTCCTGATTATACTGGAAAGATAGGGTGCTGGTCTTTTCATTCTCCAGTTTATGTGTTACATTCCTAAGCACTTCCAGACATGGCTTTGCTTAACTTGTGATGAGTGAATCAGTACTCAGGGTCAGTGGGCAAATGTTGGATTGTTGCTCTGTTACTCACCGTGCTTGTATTTATGGTGAGTACGTCTTGGACATCTGGGGTTTTCATAAGAGAACTGTAGAACTCATGTGGGATATTGTTCTTCCTGTCAGATCTTAAGACTAGCACAAGCCACACCTTGGGGCTTTGAGTCTTGGGGAAACATTAGAAGGTTGCTTCCCAATATAGTATGGCACTGTGTCAAGTCTGAGATGTAACTTTTCACTGTTGTATCTCCTGGCCTTTTGTGGTAATTGCTGAGGCTTGTGAGTAGCCATTGACCCAATTCAGCTGATGAAATCCTCTTTTCCTGTGGCTCTGGCTCCTGAGGCTGAGAGCAAGGAACAGCACTGGGGTTTGTCTGATCAGTCTGCACTGATCTGACTGTAGCCCTCTAGCACTGACTTCAGACACAGTGGTGCCAGACTTGTGCTCTGTACTGATTTCCTACCCAGCAATGGGTATAGTGTTAAATGTCCTCTTTCTTGGAGCCACTGCCTCCTACCATAGATGATTCAACAGAAGAAATATGTCCTGTACCATATTTTGCATTGGGGGTGCTTGACTTTGCTGGAGCATTCAGATTCTGGAGTCTGGGTTTCCAGCTAATATGCTGTGCTGGACTCCTCTTACAGGTGAACATTTTTACAGTATTTCTCCTCCTTCAGTATCTGTTCATGCGGAAATCCAGGTTTTGTACCGCTGAAGTCTTGCTGAATTTCTTGCACCACAGACGCGGATGACTCATTGTGTCAGGTTGTCTGTGCACAGTGTGGATACTTCTGATCAATATCTGTAGATTTTCTGAGAGAACTTGGTCGTATTTAGTCTGCTGTTCGTGCAGGTGTACGCAGACTTTTAGTCCTTCTGGACCAAATGCTAAAGCTGAAAGTTAGTCTTCCATGAGCATAATTTGTTTCTCTGTTTTCCCTTTACCCTACTGAAGTGTCAGTACTTTCAAACCTGGCTGACCTAAATCTCTGAAAAGGTTGGGTTAAACTTCTTCCATGTGTTTAGGGTCTCAGACTGTTGTGGTATCTGTTTATTGCTCATGACACCCATAACACTGCTCTGAGTACCTGGTGACAAATTTGCTGTGTGCACCTCTCTGTAAAAGTGTTCTGTCTGATGGTGGTTGATTTTGTTAGGGAGGCATCGAAGTTCTTGAGGGTTCTTGTTCCCTCCCCACACCTTCTGTACTGCTTGAGCAGGGAATAAGGTATCCCTGTGATACTCATGACAAAATACTTGTGACCTCCTACTTTAGGAAATCTAGGATATGATCTTTCAGACTGTGCCAAAGGCTCTGTCTGTACCCATCAGCTACCAAAATACAGGCATCTCTATGCAGATACTGCAAGGAGACAGGGGACTTCCTCTGAAATGTCTGCATTTGCTTATGTACGATTGAGCTCTGGAGCTTGCTAACGTTGGACTCTGTGATCAGCAGCTATCAGGGACAAAGGTATCGCTCCACTGTTGCTAAAAAATGTGGAGCAGAATGGACATTTTGGGGTGACTTGTTAAGGTTGTGTGCAGAAATCTGGGATCCATCTCACAAACTCCTGTTGTTACGGCTCACAGGCACACTGCAAGTGTGCGTGTGCCATGTTGCTTACAGGACCAAAAAGAAATCACTTCTAGGTAGTGGGAATTCCTCAGGAATCGGTATGAAACTTCACCTTTTACTTGTCTTTTCCTTTTCATGATGTCTTCTCTGGAAGACTCTTTCACAGAAATTATGCAGCTGAAAAAGAAATGAATGGCTGTGACCTTGTAAGCTTTTAAAGCGAAAAGGGAAGGAAGATTTTATTGTATTGCTTTCAGAGGCTGAAAGGCAGTAAGTAGCTCTCTAGCTCACATGACAGGGTAACTCTATTCATGTCACTAGTGCAGTGGACTCCAGTCTAGAAACAGAATTCTTAAATGTTCTTGTTCTGTGGAAAGTATTCTCTTTGGCTGAAATTGTTTCCTTTTGCATGGAAAAAACCCGTGAAATTGCTTATGCAGTTTTGCTGTTAACTGTGCAATTGGAGTGCATTGTTACCCCTGGATTTTTTTTCTTTTTCGTCACATTTGGTGGTACGTAATTTCTTTAAATGTGCCTTCAAGAATGCCTAGCAACAATGGTTAACTTAATGAAAAGTGCAAGTGGTTTGTAAACAAATTGGCCAAATACTGAAAATGTTAACACCCTTCTAGCTTTGCCACCTTCACTTAATTTCCTTTATGATAAGGCTGGCCATATAAACTACCTCAGAGGTAATAACCGAGTTCTAGCAAGGGTATGGGAATACACTTAATATAAAGGTTGCTTGGGTTCTTTAAGTGGGTTCAGACCACAGCTAGCAGAAGCAGCAGCTGGTGCAACAGTTCCTGGGCTCTGCTTCTAAATGTTCTGGGAACTTCTAGGATTGTCAACGGACTTCTGAGAACCCTTGAGGAACTGGAGTGCTTGCTGCTGCCAGGAAACCAGCTGTAAGGAGACCTTGGCTTCTAGCAAGGAGCTCTGAGCTCTGTCAGGTGTACTTGATCAAAGAGAGGTTGGAGGTTTTGTTCTAGTTGACCCCTGGTTAGGGAGGGTCAAGCACCTCTTTAGCTATTACTTAGGTCAGGCCTATATAACAGCCTGGCCTAGAGCATAGCTCCCAGAGTGCTGCAAACAGGCATAGCAGTGCAGATGGGGACCATGGACTGTGTTGCGATCAGCCTGTATGCACTCAGGAATGGTGATGGCATGCTGCACAGTCCCCAGCAGTCATTGTAGCAGCTATCTCTGTAACATCAGAGGCCTTGACCAAAAAAGAGCTGCCTTGACCAAAATAGGGGGTGCAGCTCTGCAGGTCTTGGGCTGCAGGGAGTGCCTGGGGCCTCTCACGTAGGCTGGGTAGAGAGGCATGTTCTTATTGCTGCAGGAGGTGCACAGTGCTGGAGGACCTGTGTGACCAAGTGAAGGACCTGTGGTTGGATTGAAAACCAATCTCTGAGGTTGGTGATCAGCAGCACAAAGTCCAGCTGAAGGCCAGTCGCTAGTGAAATACCCAAAGGTTTGATAGCAGGGCCAATTCTGTTTGAAATTTTCGTTCATGACTTAGATGATGGGACAGACTGCACCCTCAGCATGTTTGCAGCTGATACCAGACTGGGAGGAGTGGCTGGTACACCAGGTGGTTGTGCTGCCATTCAGAGAGACCTCAGCAGTGTTCTCTGGAAGCTTTAAGGGAGGGCTGGCATAACGGAGGATGACTTCCTACGGTTTTAGGGTTGTGGGTATCCTTTTACTCTATCTGGAGACATTGAGAGGATTAAATATATTAATGCTTAGTATCCTTCTTTATGATACATAAGGCGCATGAAGTCAAAAAGGCCAGCACAGTTGTACTAGCCATTGCATGAAGTACTCTGCGTTACAAAAGCTGACACCTTCTCTTCGTTTGCCTTTCTTTTTCCTCATCAAGCCATAAAAATGAGCCATACAGCAAAATCTTCAGTTGTACTCTAATATTTCTCAACATGTTTTTAGTGGGAGTAATTGTTCCACATCTTCTTAGAATACTTTCATTCTCTTCCAGTGGAGCAGCAGTATGTTTCTGCAGAATAACAGTTTAGTTCAGCCTAACCTATGATCGTGTGGACTCTGAACACTTGCTGAGGTTTTGCATTGTAATGTTTGCAGCTAAAATAGTGTCGTCATCTGAAAGCTGAAGTGTCCTCCTAAGGAGATGGGGGAAGTGGATTTTTCAGCCCTCAGCATCTTGAATAGTCAGGTTTCTGTTCCAACCACAGATTAACAAAATCTGTCCTAAAGTTTAGAGAAATGAGACCTTAGAGTAAGTGGGCAAGGCATTTTCCTCCCAAAGACTTCCTCAAGAAATCAGCTTGTGGTATTCCTGCACAATTTTGGGCCTGGTATTTTCTGTGTTCGCTTTACAAATCCTTTTCACTTCACAGCATCTAGGATGCTGGCAATTCATTTGGAAAAAGAGTCCTGGAGCAACTTAAATTAAATTTTGATAGAAAAATGTTCTGGAAATGAAAGAAAGGAAAAAATATAATGAGAACATATAGAAATGATAAGTATGTGGAAGGGCTTTGTGAAATGAAACGAATTGCTAAAAATAGTAAACCTTTTGTTTTCAGGATTTAAAGCTGTCACTGCCTATGGTTGAATTTTTTTGAATATTGTGGAGATAGTGAGATCCCTGGAAGCTGTCTCTTTGAGCCCCGGTAAAGAGCAGACAGTCAAGTTAGCTTTGTAGCTTTTGACTTGTTTCTGAAGAAGTGTCTGAATTGCTTGTAGTCATCTTCGTTTCAAGGCAAATGCCATTTATTTTGCAAATGGAGGAGAGGCCGCTTTATTTGTAATTCATAATGTTTTCCTGCGTTGTTTTGAAGGTCAGGGTTTCCAAACCTGTTCAATGTGATTTTGCCCTTAAACTTCCATAAAGGAGACTATTCATCCCTTGGCCATGGAACAGAAAGTGGCTTGTGTTCTGGTTTATAAAGCCAAATGAAGCAGTGGGGACACATTCTGTATTTGAAAATCATGATCAGTAAAACTAGATATTATTTTCTTTGTTTCCTTTCTAGTTCCTTTCTGTTGCAATCAAAAGTCTTTCCAGTAAGATAGCAATCTGTGTCTTAGTCATAGAAACTGTAATAAAGCTGAATTCAGTTACTGTGGAAGAAAGGTACTGAGCTGTTGGATTGACACTGACCATAGAGGCGTTTAAAGGACAAATATCATGGAAATGCTTAAACATAAACCTCAGCTTTTGGTTTTGTACTCTAAAGGGTATGCTTAAAGTCGAAGTGGAGCAATGATTCCTGGTGTAGTGTTGATCGACTAATCCAGCCTTACAACAGTGCAGTGCTTCCCAGGTGTCTTGTTCCTAGGTTAGGCACAAGACTAGATTATCCAGCTAGGCTGAGCTTTGCCCCCAGCCTGACACAAACTTGGTTATGTGGGATTTCTGCAGCGCTCTCTTGGTGTTTGCATGACCAATGATAGTTTTGGACAGCATTTGTGACTAAACTGGAGATGAAGTAGAACTGTAAAAAGTAATTCAGAACGATTAATTGTAGATTCAAGAAGTTATTGAGGCAAAAAACAATACTTGCTTCCATTTTCCAAAATCTATATAAAAGACTGCAAAATACTTTTTTGGGCAAAGCGAAAGTGGTTTTTAAGATTAACATCAATTATCTGTAATAAACTACTAAAGTAGAAATAATTAATTAAATTAATAATAAAGTACTAAAACTACTGTGCTTAGTTCTATATTAAGCAGCATGTTTTGTAGTTTTCTGGGACTTTACGGTGGTCACCACGGTATAAGTGGGAAAGGGTGGGTGTGTTTCAGAGAAGCAAAGCTTCTCTGAAATCTCAGACCACTATGGTCTCAGTATCATCACAAATCTCAGTATCACTGATGGAGCCAGGTGTGAGGACATTGCTGAAGAATAGAGGACTGGCTACTTGGGGACTGGATTGGGAGAGAAGTTTTGGTTCAGGCTATGGGTTTTAGCTTCAGATTCGTGTGTTTTCAGAGTAGCTGAGATACATCACCTATATCGCTAGTGAAGGACCGAGCGCAGGGGGTGTTCCCTGTATTTTCAAAAACACACTGTGAGCTATGTGGTAGACTAGTAAGAAACAGAATCACTTCTGTGTTATGATGATAGGGTTTGATTAGCATAGACTTGTAATGGAAAATCATGCCCTTCTACTGTTAGTTTTGAAGATCAGTGATTAAATACTTGAGATGTTTGTTCACATCCAAAAATATGGTTTGACAAAAATCCTTCAGGAAGCTGTTTTCTGTTGTTTTTGTAAGGACACCTTGTAATATGAAAACAAAAACTGCCAGGGGGTACCAAATAGCAACTGCTTGTCCCCAAGGTTGAGCCCAGCAGTGCATGTAGAACATGTCAGCTTCTGAAGTTGGCATATTAAAGTGAAAAAGTGGTTCACAGTTACGATGTGGAGCAGATTTAACATTGGGCTGAAGGACATAAGGAGGAGCTAGAAACCAGCATTGTCTCCTGAGACCAGTGGACAAAAAATGACAGAAGATGACTAGTGGACACCTACAGAAATTAGTTTTCACTCAATTAAATATAAACTATGAGAGTGGGTGCTTCCAAAAAGGTGTGACAATAACTAGTCCACTGAAAACTGGCAGAGTCTGTGTTGCTAGCTATGTAGCAGTTTTGGTAATTGCAGGATTTGGTTTAAGGACTACACTAGAAATAAACTCAAAATTTAGAAATGCTTCCGTGAATGGGAGAAAATACTGCGAGGGAGAAAAGTATGATTCTTTTGGTGTCCCTTCGCTGAGCTCACCCCATTTTATCAATGTCTTTCCTGTACTGGGGGACATTAAAAATTGGATGCAGTATTCTAGGTGTGGTCTAGTGAGTGTTGAGTAAAGGGGGATGATCTCTTCCTTCTGTCTTCTGGCTGTACTTCTGTTAGTGCAATGCAGGATGCTGTTAACCTTCTCTGTCATAGTCCACTGCTGGTTCGTGCTTGCCTTGCTGTATACCATGATTCCCAGGTCCTTTTCCACAGAGCTGCTCTCCAGTCAGCAAGTGCCCAGGCTGTGTTGTTGCCAGGCTTTCTTCCTTCCCACAATCAGGACTTTGCATTTGTCCTTGCTGCATTTCATAAGGTGCCTGTTGGTCCATTTCTCCAGCATGTTTTGGTCCCTCTGGCTCACAGCCCTGCCCTCCAGTGTATTGACAGGTTCCTTCCAACCTGGTGCCATCTCTAATCTTGGTGAGAGCATGCTCCCATCACCTGCTCCAGGTCATGGATAAAAAGTTAAACAGCAGGTCCCAGGATAGATCCCTGCAAAAGTCTATTTGTTGCAGGGGGGGGAGGGTTGGTTTTTTGGTCTCTTTTTGAAGATGGATGTGGCATTTGCCTTCCTGCAATTGTTGGGGACCTCTTCCAATTTCCATGACCACTCAAAGATGATAGAGAGCTGTTCTGGCCAGGACATGAGCCTGGTGACTCAGCACCTTTAGAAAGAGCCCATCTCGTCCCATGGACTTGTATGGGTCAAGTTCTCTCAACCAGTCAGTCTCTGACTTGATTTTTCATCCACTGGTCTTTCTCCTTGAACTCTTTTGCTAAGTGCAGAGGCCTTTTAGACTTTGTTGGTGAAGAGTGAGGCAAAGAAGGCATCACGTACCACTCTCACAAAATCACACACCCTATTCAGCAGCTGTCCTGCGTTTTCTTTTTTAGCCTTGTACTGCTCAGACAGCAGTAGAAGCTTTTCTTGTTACCCTTGATATTATTTTTTTGTTTGTTTGCGTTCCTTTCAAGTCTCAACTGCAGGTGAGCTCCAGCTCTCCTGAGATGGAGTGGACAGTGTTTCTAAATTCCTCCTTTTGTAGGCTGTTGCTTCTTCCCTCTCCTGTATGCTGCCTGTTTGTGTTGGAGCTTTGCCATGAGTACCCTGCTTAGCCAGGCTGCTCTGCTGACACATCTGCTTGTTTTCCTGGATGTTAGGGTGTTAGGAAACAAAAGATGCTGTCTGCGTAGCATTGACTCGTCTCAGGGGGTTAGAGTGTAGCCTCTTGATCACTTGCTCTGCCAATCCTACCTTGCTGCACTTCTGCATTGGCATAACCCTTTTTTTGGAAGTTTGACGGAAGGGTGCTTGCATTTTTTCTCAAGGGTGATGTGGTTATGTATCCCCAGCTATACAATAGTGTAACTGTACTAAAGAAAGCCCACACAAGGCACATCTGAGCACTTTTAATCTGTTCTCATCCTCCGAAACTAGAGAGTCACCACTTTTGAATTCTGCCTTTTCAGCACACTGATATCTGGTGTTTGGATGTGGTATTTCTTGATGCATTCATACATATTTAAGCTATCTGGTTATCACTCACAGCACATTTTGTAAAGCCAAACAAACAAAACGGCAAACCCAGTACTCTTTCCAAGACGCTACATCCTCCCCTGAGTGACGTTTGGGGAGATCTGTTCCATCCTTCTGTGTTATTTTCTTGGGCTTTTTTAATTTAATCTCAAAACACTGTTTCCTAGTTCAGAAAACAAATTCTAAACTAAAATGCCTTCATACTGAGGTCCTCTGACATGACAGGAGCCAGGTTTAAATTTAGGTTTTCTTGAGAAGGATAGGATGGGGAGAATCTGTGTTAGCTGCTTTCGGGGGAGCAGCTAGTCTGTAATGAAGTGGAAAATAAGTACTAGCTCTGGTCTTATATTAGACTCCTCAGTGAAACTAGAGTTGTCAGTAGCGGGAGGGGAATAAGAAACGAGCTAGTAACTGAAGAGTGTGTTTCAGGGAGCTGGGAAAGGAAGCAAGGACATGGACAGAAAACCAATTGATGCACAGAAAAAAAATGAGTGCCCTCTTTCGTGAAAGGGCTTTTTATCATGGACACAAAACTAGATTCTTCCTGCTGAAGGAGTATAGTAGTTTGCTTAAAACTAAGTTTTATGGTCACTTTGTTAATTATTCATCCAGAT
Organism: Morus bassanus; assembly: GCA_031468815.1. Taxonomy (NCBI): domain Eukaryota; kingdom Metazoa; phylum Chordata; class Aves; order Suliformes; family Sulidae; genus Morus; species Morus bassanus. The sequence continues at coordinate 496,954 of CM062593.1, forward strand.
AAGGACCTACGTGTTTCTTTTTTTCATCTTTGTCTCTTGAGTAGATTTGCATTTATGTATATGCAAACTTTTTAAAAGTTTTTTTTTTAATTACTATCCACTAAAATAGTTTGAAAACTGTTACAGTACTGTCTTCTTTTGCACAACAGGTTTCTAGCAGGCTCTTAACATCGCAATAAAGTGAATAACTTGTCTGCTTGCCTGGGATAAACACTTGACATAAATCCTAATGCTGTATAAATGCTGATTCCTTATGTATTTTCTGGCATGCTCTGAAAGGAGGGTAGTTTGTACTGTTTAGGAGGAGCAAATATGGAGTAAAATTGTGAAGCAGAGAGCATTCCTAAAGAGTGATCTGTTGGGAGCGGTGTGTTAGATATCCTAGCCTGTTTAGAGATGAAAGCTAGTAACTGAATGGGCAGGAGATGGCTGAGACTGATGGTATTAAGTATTTAAAACAAGATAAGTTAATATATGTTGTCAATTTTGCGTGGGTTGGCTTTTTTTAGCACTTAAGGACTGTAAAGTCATGTTAACACTGATGTAATTTAAAGGTGCTAAGTATAGTCTAAGAGGGAAGGTCTGTATTCTGTTTTTTTGTAGCGAAAGATAGGTAATTGATATTATCTTATGTAGTGGTAGGTAAAAGTTAACAGGACTATAATTTCTGCGGTTTAGTATGAACTTATTGTCTGATGCCTACAGTGAATATGAGAAAATCTGGTAAATGTTGTAATCCTGCCACTTTTCAGACCCTTCTTTTTTTAATCTGTTTCTCTCAACCCCATTACATCCCTGCTCTCTCTTCCCAGGGCTTTCAAACTCTTTGATAAGGAACAGTCATTGAGCAACCTGTATAAAATTGGAAGTGGAGAATGTGCAGAATTTTGCTCAGACGAAAACAGTAAAGGAGGCCAAGGATACGGTCACTGCGTGTGCGTACTTTGGGTAGCAGACAGTTGGAAGGATAAGTGTGTGGCTCAAGGACAGTACTTGCACAGGAACAAGTGGATACAAAGTATGAAGGCCTGCATTTAGGAAAGCAGAGCATTGGAGGGGTTGTAGAACGTGCTTTCAATCAAGAGTGGTTGGGACAAAAATCTAACTGCTTTTAATGTGAAGGTTGTGTGTGTTTTAGGGGAAAGGGAATATGTACAGTTTGTGATTACAGGGACTGGCCCCTTTTGGTCCTGTGTGTCAGTGAGTGCTGTTACTTATATACAGGATAAAACCAAAACTAAGTAGCTTAATCTTCCTTGTCACTGATCTGAAACAGTGCATAAACATATAAGCTGTCTGATGCTTTGCAAGCAAGCTGCTGGGTAAATAACGGTTGCATGGCTACTGTGTTCTCTGGGAACTTGCAAGAAAATAGGGGAGGATACTCACTCACACTGGTCACAGGCTGAGCCGCTGATCTCCATGACTCAGAGTACTAAAGATAGCTTAATAAATTTATACGGCATGGAATTCTGCTCTTCTTCCTCTGCCAGGAGAATATAGTCACCCCCTCCCCAGTGCAGTGCCCACCTGGGGAGTGACAGTCCCGACTGCCAGGGCTCGGTGGCTCAGACTTGGAGGGATTAGTCTTGGTGAAGTCTGTTTCCCTGGTCTTTAAGGGCCTACTTCCATAAAGTTTGTTAGGACCTGGTTCTATTCAGTAGTTTGTTGGAGTATTTGTGTTTATGTAGCTTTCGGGACAGACTGAAAATACCTATGAAGCAGCTGGTGCTCTGAGCCTTCAGAGCAGGTGCTGGCGTGCTGTACCTGTGAGGGGCGTCAGACTCTTCCCACACCCTTAGGAGGGAAAAAGTCATTGCCTGCTGTCTGCGTGATATTTGTTTCCTCTTAAACTTCTCTTTTGTTTCCTTGGTCAGATTCTGGAGAAATAATTCAGGGTCCAGGTGCTAAACATTCTTCTAACTGTTAAATTACTTGTTTTCTTAATCAGGGGAAAAGGATCTCAGTAGGTAAGTGATTATGGACTAACCAGATTTGATCTAAATGATTGACCATCTCTGACTAATAAAACAGAAAATGAATGTTATAAAGAAATCACCAAAAACCATGCTGGAGGTACATGTAAGAGAACGTCTGCAAAATCCTGATCATTGTTATCTGTAGACCTTGAAAGGATAAAGGTGCAGAAGCTGGTGTCTAAGATCTTGCTTTTATTGCATGTATTTTTTTCCTGTGCAGAGTTAAATCCTACTTGGCTATCAGAGTGATTTGCCATTACAGTTGTGCAGAGGCGGCTGGCGTCATGAGAGTTTGATCTCTGCTAGTGGAGATGTGTTAACACTAGGTCTGTAAGAGAACACGATATTGTTCCTGTATGAGGGTTGAACACAAAGGGGATCTGTCTTCTTTAAGAGCTTTAGCAGACAGTAAAAATTAACTGGGACTGTTTATACAAGGAGAATATTAGGAAACGGGCAGTGACATTATTTGGCCCTAGATGAGTTACTGGTCTATTGCGATTCACAACAAAGCAGACGAACGCAAAGGACATGCCAGGGAGTTGTGCTGCTGCAGTTATTCTGCAGTCAATCTGTCATGTATGCTGTTAGTAATAACACTGTGAGGGTTATCTGGAGTTTCCTTCCATCCCTTGTGACTTTTAGACTTGTAGGTCTCAAATCCTTCAGTAGGCTGGTGATTTGTTTTTTTCTGTAGATGCAGTCAAACTGTAGTGTCTGTTATAGCCCCTTTCTTCAGCCCTTTCTGACATTTTGTGGTAGGATAATCACCGTTTCACTCTTTCTTTTTTGGGGGGTAGGGGTTGACAACTATATTTGGTGTTCTGAAATGTCTGGAAAGCATAAGAAAACTTCCTTGCCAGCTAAGACTATTGCGGAGCCATGTTGTACGATTAAAAAAGGGCTACGTTTCAGAAGAGAATCCTCTACTATAACGACTAGCTGTGTCTTCTACTGTTCTCAAGCCTAACAATAGACCTTAATAATAACTTAAAAATAGTATATTGTTAAAGTAAAATAGCGCATTCTCCTATGCACGCTTACAATTTTCTTTAGACAATGCCATAGATCTGGCTGAGACAAGGAGAAGTTGTCTGAAAAAGTTCTATCTTCTATTGAATAGGAGTTGCTTTATTGCACTCCAACAGTCTTGAAAGTATTTTAGTCATTTTTAGATCTACAGTGATAAGAGCCTCTAATTGTTGGGAAATTGCAACCCAAAATTATCTTAGTATGTAGTGTTATAATTGCTAGTAGCATTTGTGGAGGTTGGAGATAGAAGGAGAACAAATAAATATCCAAATAAATGTCCTTTGCCTTAAGTGTTTCAAATATTTGTATTATTATTCTCAGATTCTTTTTGTCAGCATGGATTATCTGCATTAAAGAGAATTTTTCACTCTTCAGTTTGGGAGACTTACTGCTCATTAGCTATATGAACATATGAAGCATTGAAAACTTCTTTTTCCCTCGTCTCCAGGAGTGAAGGTTGGAATAGCTACACAGAAATGAGTAGCCTGATGATTTCTTACCCAGCAGTTCATCCGTTGACACTTGCTCACTTTCTGCTCTTTATCTACAAGAGTTTGTACTTATGAACTTTGTTAAATTCTTGCCTTTGTTTCACACCCAATACGTTTACAAGACTGTTCAGAGTTGGTATTTTAGTCTTGAATTTCTTACTGTTGATGGATCATCTGCGGCTGTCTGATACCCACTGTCCTTGAATACAGAGGGATGTCCAAAGTGGCAAATGAAGTAACTCAGAGCTTCTTCATGTGATGTATGCCAGCCTTGACAAAACTCTTTGGCTTATTTAAATATTTGCTGTGTGGATTATGTTTATGTTGAGTTCACTTTTTCTCGTTTGCATTTCCTTTAATTTTGATGGTGATAACTTTCTTTTGTTAGGATTAATTTAAAAAATGTTCTTCCATGTAGGACACAGCTTAGGCTATGGCTTTGTGAATTACGTTACTGCAAAAGATGCTGAAAGAGCAATAAATACACTGAATGGCCTCAGACTTCAGTCAAAGACTATCAAGGTAGGATGTCTAGATTTCTTCTGTCTTCTGTGAAAATGGCATTCTAATAAACTTCATTCTGGTGGTAAGGCATGTGTGCTCTCCAGCTGCAAAAAGGTAGAATCTGGGAGAAGAGTAGTAAAGTGAGCTGTTTAAGCCTCTTGGGTTTTGTAACAGCTTTGTATTCAAAGAGTCCCTTTTTTTCACTCCCACCATTTTTCACATCCCAGCAGTAGGTGGAATCATTCCAAATTGTTGCCAGGCTTTTGAACTCACGTATATTTCAGATACTTGATGATCTCTATTTTAAATTGTGTTAATACACATGCATTCCTTTTTCCAAAATAACAGATAGTACTGTATATGTAGGAAATCACACCTGCTCTGGTGATATTTGTAACTTTATCTAGTAGCAGAAAATTAAGATAGAAAACTGCACTCCAGCTGGTAAAATCTTTTTATGAGGCTTTAAAAAAATATACTGACAGCACAAGTTCTTGGTGTGATCTGTGGTTACTGACAGGTCCAGTGTCCAAGTCAGAACTTCAGACAAGATTCTTCAGTGTAGCAAGTAATGTTTGTTGGAAGCACTGGTATTAGTCTACTGCTGTCTCTTTATAGCAATGACGCTGTATTCTTTATCTGTTGGATAAGCCCCAGATTAATGGAGTTATATAGGGACATCACTTTTCTCTTTTTGTTCTGGCAATCTTCCTCCACCTTCTCCCTGTTCCACTTTTTTGAACTCCAATAAAAAATGCCTGCATTGTTTAGTGGGGAATAAATGAAAGTGACTCATGACAAAATAAATTACTCTCCTATTTACACCCTGAACATACCTTTTTATTCTTTTTTCTTTTTAAAGGTTTCCTATGCTCGCCCAAGTTCTGAAGTTATCAAGGATGCTAATTTATATATTAGTGGACTACCAAGATCAATGACACAAAAAGATGTAGAAGATATGTTTTCACGTTTTGGACGCATCATCAATTCGCGTGTGCTTGTGGATCAAACTACAGGTGAGTTCTGTTGCACGAGCTTCATAAAGCTGTAGTGTATAGAATGTTTTACGTTTTTCAGAGACTGGTAGTTCCTAAACGAAGTTAGACTTTCACAAACTAACCATGACACCTGGTGTCAACCGCTGAATTAATTTTACTGATATATCCTTTTTAAAACACAGAATGACTTGCACTGCCTCCTTTGCTAGCTTACAGTCTAAACCTCGTATCGTATTTTATGCTTTTATTGTCAGTTTTACCAGGCTGAGCTGCTGACTTGCCAAATCTACTCTCTTGCTATGACACTTGATATTACTGTAGTGCAGTATGCTTCTGGGCAATGTTTGTAATCTGGAGTGCTAATGTTACCTTTACACAAATGCAGCTATTAACCACAGGTAAATTCCAGGACATAGTTATATATTAAAAAGCAAAACAATGATGTGTTTTGTCTTTTATACCAACTTGGAACTCACTCACACAATTTTCTCATATTTTAAAACATTTGAGGTGTCTTACCGTCCTCTGTGGTTACTGCTAACCAAAAGAATGAACTTAACACACTTAGTACTATCCTCTTGAATTTTCTGAATGTATTTTGTTTATAAAAAAGAAAAAGAAAGAAAAGGGAGAAGTTGCTTAGTTAAGCACTCGGCTCAGGAGAGACCAAAGTTAAGGATTTCCTTTATAATGTTAATTCTGACTCAGTGTTACAATGCGTTTTCAGAGTTTTAATTTCCTGCCTAATTATTTCAGGCTGTATAACTGAAGAGTATGGCTTATCCTGTAACCTTAGGCATTCTATGTTTTTTCCAGTAGCCCATGTGTCACGTATGAATTTGGAGAGAACTTCTGCAAATACACTTTTTCATTGATGCATGTCCTATATTAGAATAGAAGATAATCTAATTCTAGCAATTCCACATTTAACATTTATACATGGTAGTATGTGCATTTATACACAGTAGTTAAGCAGCAACTTTGTGCTCTTTGAGGAATCTACTGTAAGTTAGAGTAGGCCATCAGCAGCTTTTGGTGGAATTGATCTGACTAAATGCTAAAGTCTACAATGTTAAGTATCTCCATCAGAGCTAGCTCCTTGCGTAGGGGTCTGCTTTTAAGTGTTTCGATTTGGTCAGACAGCATTGTGAATGTGATTGCGTGTAAAAAAAAAAAAAAAAAAAATCTGAAGTGACTAGATGAGATCTGGATACTGACATTGTAGGCACATATTGAGCAAGGCAAATCCTATCCTTCCTTTCCTAGAGAGAAGGATTCATTTTGTCTGACTGATATCTGTGTGGTTCTGTCTCTAGAGCTAGTTATCTAGGTGAAAACTACAGGTAGAAGCAAGAAAAAGACTTCTAGAGCACAGAAAACTTTATTAATACAAGTGTCCAAAATAGTCATCCTTCTCTGGCTGCCAGTGGAGTCTAGACAGCTAGCATCTGTCTTTGGCAGAGCTATGAAATGAGATGACAAAAGTCATATAATTAACTATATTATTCCTGGAGAGGTTTTTTCATTGAGTGGGCTGAGGCATAATTCTATCTAATTCAGTGTCAGCTCAGAATATACCACTTGCTTTCAGATAACCTTAATAATGTATTGTTTGAAGAATGTATTCTGTTTATGTTATAAAGCTTAATGCACGTATAGCACTTCACTTCAAGAATGTAGCCATGCCTTGGCTTTAAAACCTGCTTCATATCTTGATCTAGTCCCACTTAGGACAAATTTTAACTTGTGCTACTAGATATACCTTCTCAGCAGAGGTTGTTGTATAGCTTTTGAGAATTCATCTGTTTAAAAATATGCTTTCTACGGCATTTATATTTTTAAATGAACACTATGATATATCAAGTGACAAATGCTAAGATGAACAGCATGGAAGTGGAGAAGAAGTAACAGTATGTTGGGCTCTTGGGATAGTCCTTGATGACTTCTGGGTGATGCTGCTGTACTGTGCCTTTCCAGGGTGGGGTGTATGCTTCCTCCCGGCACAGAAAGGCTAATCTCAAAGTATTGGAACGTGTAGTGCCATCAGCTCTAATTTGATGAGCCAGTCTGGTCCAGCCTCCTGGTATGGAAGTAACCAGCAAGAAATCAAAAAATGGAATAACTTCTTCACAGGCTGACTCCTTTCCAGATCACTCTAGGAACACCAGGTGCACAGTTGGTGCTAGCCATCTCCCACTGTTCTTCTGCAGTTCTTTTCTTCAAAAAGTGCAGTGACTTAGGAAATAGGCTATCTCTGTGTGACTTTGCATACTTAACAACATGCAGTAAACAAGATGAGTTGTTATTTATGGAAGTTCTCCCAGTGCCTGAAATGAAAATACGCCTTTCCTAGAGACCATTCTATGGGTAGTTGTAGGGGTTGGATTCCCTTTTGCTTGCTTGCCGCATGCTCAGGGTTTTGTCATGCTGCATTTCCTTCTCTGAAATACAGGAAATAATGTTCAATTGTTATAAACAACTTTTTCATTTATTATAAGCTTAAACAACTTCTGAAAAAATCTTTTTGAAGATTGCCCTATGTGGGTCTAGAGTAGAAACAACGTGGAAGTATTTGATATGGCCCTTTCTGGAACAGAGTTGGTAAAGTCCTAGAATTAGTCTAGCCATAATATCTGCTTTGGAGTGAAATTTTAACAAAATGTACCCTTTTAGCTTCACTGTGATAAACAATATTTCCAGACTGTGGTCAAGTCACAGATGAGAAGGGAGGTGCGGGAGGCGGGAAGAGATAAGGCATAACTTTTACCTCAATCAGAAGGATAATGGCATCCAGCAGCTGGGGTCTGGGACTAGAGAAAAAAAAAGACGCAAATGTTTTAACAGCAGTTTAATTGCTTCAGTACAGTTACCAAGAGGTAATTCTTAATCAGTTTTTAATGAATTAAAAATAAGGTATGTGACAACTAGAAATAATGGCCATGTTACAGATGAAATTGTGATCTCTTCATTACAGAAGGTTAAACTACTTTATTAGATGAGGGCATGAAGAGCTAACTCTACAAACCAGAGTGTGTTTTCAGCGTAGAAAACTGAAAACATTTGGAAAAATCAGTGTCAATTTTGTGTTTGCAGATGCTTTTTAGTGATAAAGTAATCAAAGCTAAGGGGTTTTGTTTTGTTTTTAACTGACTGGAATTAATTTTTTTGTGGAATTCATTTAAAATGTTGGGAGCGGCATTGTTAGCGGCAATGGCAGTTGGTGATGGATTTCATGGAATTCTACCACATTGTTTATTTTTTTTTAAGTGTTTTAGTCACTGTGGTTGTTATAGCTGAAATGAATGTGTTAATTTGTGTTTTGTTTCTTAATTTTGTACTTTATCCTCTAGCTGCTGAAAAAACATTAGTAAATGTAGAGAACTTGAAAGCTGTGACCATAGAAATATTTAACTTTTTTGTTTTTTGCTTTCAAAGTTATTTTGAGTTTATCCTGAACTTCAATTTTTTTTATTTTTTTTTTATTGGTTTGGTTAAAAGGTTTGTCCAGAGGGGTCGCATTTATCCGGTTTGACAAAAGGTCAGAAGCAGAAGAGGCAATTACAAATTTCAATGGTCACAAACCCCCAGGTTCCTCCGAACCCATTACAGTGAAGTTTGCAGCCAATCCTAACCAGAACAAAAATGTGGCACTGTTATCGCAGCTGTGTCATTCACCAGCTAGACGGTTTGGAGGGCCAGTGCATCACCAGGCGCAAAGATTCAGGTAGGTTAGGAAGAATAATGCATTTAAGGCTGTACTGCTATTCCCGTGTCCCTCTGGGAAACTGTACTCTTGCAGCTGTGCAGTAATAACTTCATTGCAGCATGTGTGAATGAATATAGTGCACTATATGTCCTGCAGTGTTATGTAAATAAATTGTTGAATTAAAATATGATTAAAGTAAAATCTTACTTGTAAAATTTATATTGAAGTTAATTATGTAAAGGTATATACACTATGGTGTTTATTTCTCCAATTGAGTGTATAGTGAGATGATAGAAAGTAGCCGATTCCAGATGGGTATTGGTAGATGCCTGTCTCAACAGATCCCCATTCTGTAGTCTATATCTCTGAATGCAGATACAATTTGGCAACATAAAGCTCTTAACCATTGGTTCCAGCAGGGAGGTGCCGTAACAATACAGGAAAACCTGGTTTCTGATTAAGAGATTCTGTGGGATTTCTTCCTACATCTTGAGCTGTGCAGTGTTCTGTCTTTCCTGGATTATTGAGTAATTGCAACACATTGTCTGCTTCCAGAGCTGTGGAAGATATATAATATTTTGCCTTTGAGAATTGCCTTAGTTGCTTTGAAAATGAATTGCTTGAATTTGAATTGTGTTAGTTGCTTAGAGGAGGGTGTTGATAGTTGGACCGTGCTCTGGAAAAGGCATTATATTTACTGTCTTGCACATAAGTAATTCCCTTTGTTACGAGATATGTTTCTGAGAGTTTCTGAGAGTAGTGTTTCCCTGCTGAGAATTAACTTTTTTTCTTTTTCTCCTCTGAGGTATCCAATTAGCTCAGCAAAATTAGACTAAAAACTCAGATAGCTTTTTGCAGTGCTACTGTTCCGGTATTGCTGTGACCTTTCCATAATACTTTAGCATTTTAAAAACAGCTAGGTGTAATGTGTCTCTAATGAGAATTAGTACTTTATAGTCATCTGTTGTTTTACACTAAGGGTGATTGAACAGGTTGCCCAAAGAGACTGTGGAGTGTTCATCCTTGGAGATGCTCAAAACCTGGCTGGAATGGGCCTGAGCAACCTGCTTTAGGTGCCTCTGCTTTGAGTAGGGAGGTTTACTAGAGGATTTCCAGAAGTCCCTGCCAGCCTCAGTCGTTCTGATTCTCTTCTGCTGTAGCCCAGGCAAGTTTAATGCAGGCAGCTCCTCAAACAAGATTTCATTTCCCTGAAGCGCTCATCCAGATCTCTGCACCCTAACCTTCTAAGCCACACCAAGGAATGAAATTCTACACTGTTGGCAGTTAGGTGAACTATTAAAAAACTTACACATTTGTCTTTTGCATCAGCCAGGGCTTCAGTGTGTCCTGGTCCTAGTAAAATCTTGAGGCTTATGTGTCATGTTTCCACTCTTTTTATGTAATTGGACATTTTCATCATCATTCTTGCCCTTAAAATTTATAGCAGAATTAAGATGTATCAGAATAAGCAGTACAAATAATATTCACATCCATAATTAAGATACCAAATAACTTTAATTCTGTCCTGTAATGATCACTCAGTAATAGTAAAAATGATTAATGTATTTATGTTAATAGTTGCAGGTGAAACTAAATTTTGATGACCAGTTAGAGTCATAGAGGCATAGAATCGTTTAGGTTGGAAAAGACCTTCAAGATCATCGAGTCCAACAATTAACCCAACACTACCAACTCCACCACTAAACCATGCCCCTAAGCACCACGTCTGCATGTCTTTTAAATACCTCCAGGGATGGTGACTCAGCCACTTCCCTGGGCAGGCTGTTCCCGTGCTTGATAGCCCTGCTGGTGAAGAAATTTTTCCTAATATCCAACCTAAACCTCCCCTGGCACAACTTGAAGCTGTTTCCTCTCATCCTATCGCTTGTTACTTGGGAGAAGAGACCAACCCCCACCTCACCACAACCTCCTTTCAGGTAGTTGCAGAGAGCGATAAGCTCTCCCCTCAGCCCCCTCTTCTCCAGGCTAAACCCCCCCAGCTCCCCCAGCCGCTCCCCATCACACTTGTTCTCCAGGCCCTTCCCCAGCTCCGTTGCCCTTCTCTGGACACGCTCCAGCACCTCCATGTCCTTCTTGTCCTGAGGGGCCCAAAACTGAACACAGCATTCGAGGTGCGGCCTCACCAGTGCTGAGCACAGGGGCACCATCCCTGCCCTGCTCCTGCTGGCCACACCATTGCTGATACAAGCCAGGATGCCGTTGGCCTCCTTGGCCACCTGGGCACACTGCTGGCTCGTGTCCAGCCGGCTGTCAGCCAGCACCCCCAGGGCCTTCTCCGAGGGCAGCTTTCCAGCCACTCTTCCCCAAGCCTGGAGCGTTGCATGGGGTTGTTGTGACCCAAGGGCAGGACCCAGCACTTGGCCTTGTTAAACCTCATACAATTAACCTCGGCCCATCGATCCAGCCTGCCGAGATCCCTCTGCAGAGCCTTCCTACCCTTGAGCAGATCGACACTCCTGCCCAATGTGGTGTCATCTGCAAACTGACTGAGGGTGCACTCGATCCCCTTGTCCAGATCATTGATAAAGATATTAAACAAGACTGGCCCAAACACTGAGCCCTGGGGAACACCGCTCGTGACCGGCCGCCAACTAGATTTAACTCCATTCGCCACAACTCTTTGGGCCCAGCCAGCTAGCCATGTTTGTTTTTTTTTTTTTTTACCCAACGAAGGGTATGCCTATCCAAGCCATGAGCAGCCAGTTTCTCCAGGAGAATGCTGTGGGAGACTGTATCAAAGGCCTTGCTAAAGCCCAGGTAGACAACATCCACAGCCTTTCCCTCATCCACTAGGCAGGTCACCTTGTCATAGCAGGAGATCAGGTTTGTCAAGCAGGACCTGCCTTTCATAAACCTATGCTGACTGGGCCTGATCACCTGGTTGTCCTGTACATGCCATGTGATGGCACTCATCCTGGCACCAAGGTAAGGCTGACAGGCCCGTAGCTCCCTGGATTCCCCTTCTGGTCCGTCTTATAGATAGGAATCACATTTGCTAACCTCCAGTCAATTGGGACCTTCCCAGTTAGTCAGGACGGCTGATAAATGACTGAAAGTGGCTTGGTGAGCATTCTGCCAGCTCCTTCAGTGCTTTTGGGCGGATCCTATCTGGCCCAATAGAGTTGTGTGTGTCTAAGTGGTGTAGCAGGTCACTAACCATCTCCCCTTGGAGTTTGGGGGCTTCATTCTGCTCCCTGTCGCTGTCTTCTAGCTCAGGGGGCTGGGTACCCGAGAATGACTGCTCTTACTGTTAAAGACTGAGACAAGGCATTAAGTACCTCAGCCTTTTCCTCATTTCTTCATCCTTTGTCACTGTTTCCCCCCTGCATCCAATAAAGGATGGAGATTGTCCTTAGCCCTCCTTTTGTTGCTAATGTATTTATAGAAACACTTTTTATTGTCTTTTATGGCAGAAACCAGGTTAAGTTCTAGTTGGGCTTTGGCCCTTCTAATTTTCTCCCTGCATAACCTCACAACATCCTTGTAATCCTCCTGAGTTGCCTGCCCCTTCTTCCAAAGGTCATAAATGCTCTCTCCCCTTCCCCGCCCCCCCCCCCCCCCGAGATCCAGTCAAAGCTCGGTGTTTAGCCAGGCTAGTCTTCTTCCCCGTTGGCACATGGGACAGCCTGCTCCTGTGCCTTTTAAGATTTCGTTCTTGAAGAATGTCCAGCCTGCCTGGACTCCTCTGCCCTTCAGGACTGCCTCCCAAGGGACTCCGTCAACCAGTCTCTTAAACAGGCCAAAGCCTGCCCTGTGGAAGTCCAAGGTGGCAGTTCTGCTAACCCCCCTTCTTACTTCTCTGAGAACAAAAAACACTGTCATTTCATCATTGCTATGCCCAAAACAGCCTCCAACCATCACGTCAGCAACAAGTCCTTCTCTGTTCACAAACAACAGTCCAGCGGGCATCTTCCCTAGTTGGCTCCCTCACCAGCTGTGACAGGAAGGTCTCTTCCAGACACTCCAGGAACCTCCGAGACTGTTTCATCTCTGCTGTATTTTATTTCCAGCAGACATCTGGTAAGTTGAAGTCCCCCACGAGAACAAGGGCTAGTGATTGTGAGGCTTCTCCCAGCTGCTTATAGAATATCTAATCTGCCTCTTCATTCTGGTTGGGTGGTCTATAACAGACTCCCACCATGATATCCGTCTTGTTGGCCTTCCCCCTAATTCCTATCCATAAACACTCAACCCTATCGTCACCATTATCAAGCTCTAGACAGTCAAAGCACTCCGTAACATACAAGGCTACCCCACCACCTCTCCTTCCTTGCCTATCCCTTCTGAAGAGTTTATAGCCATCCATTGCAGCACTTCAGTTGTACAAGTCATCCCACCATGTCTCTGTGATTGCAACTCTATCACAATAGTTTTCCCACTGCACCATGGCTTCCAGCTCCTCCTGTTTGTTGCCCATGCTGTGTGCGTTGGTGTAGATGCACTTCAGTTGGACTATTGATCCTGCCACCTTTTTTGGGGGAGGAAGTCCTAATTCCTACATGACTGTTCTCACGTGCTTCTGTGGTTTCTAACACATCAATAACACCTTGCATCTTTGCTGTTGCGTGGATCTACATCCTCTACCTCCACTGAGGTGGCGGACAGAAGGACCTTGTTAGCACACTGACCCTCAAACACTGGTGTGCTGCCCCCAGGCTTATCTCTAGCGAGCCTGGTTTTATCCCTTTCCCACTTCAAATCTAGTTTAAAGCTCTTTAAGGGAGCTCTGCTAACTCCTGCGCAAAGATCCTTTTCCCCCTTTGAGACAAGTGCAGGCCTGGTGTCATGTAGACTGACCAATGATCAAAAAACACAAAATTCTGCCAGTGACACCAGGCCCGGAGCCAGGTATTGATCTGCTGGCTCTGCCCGTTTCTTCCCTCATCCTTCCCTGCAAATGGAAGGATAGAGGAGAACACTACTTGTGCTCCTGACCCCTTAACCGGTCATCCCAAGGCCCTGAAGTCTCTCTTGCCCTCGGACTTCTTGTAGCAACTTCATCACTGCCTCCCTGGAAAATCAATAATGGACAATAATCTGAGGGCCGTATCAGGGTAGGAAGTTTTCTCTTCACGTCTTTAATCTGGGCCTCAGGGAGGCAGCAGACTTCCTTAAGAAGTGGGTCCAGTCAGCAGATTGGGCCTTCTGTTCCCTTCAGAAGGGAGTCTCCTATGACAATGACCCGTATTTTTTTTTCTTTATGGAAGCAGTTTTGACGCAGGCCGTAGGCTGACTTAACCTCAGCGACACCTCCAAGCTAGATGAACCATTGTCCTCGCCATTGTTCAGTTCCACTTTGGTTCATTCATTGTTCTTTTATTGTACCATTAAGAGCAGCATTAATGTTATTTGCGTGCATTTCCTGTGTTTCTACAGGCATGAGTTTTCACAAGTAGATAGAAGAAAAAAAACCCAAAACATTCAGTCATTTTGTGTTCCATTCCTGCTTCTGTGGTAACTATGTCTGCTCAAGTTGTCTGTGCCTAGTGCTCATTTGTCAATACATTTTGGCCAACTTCTGCTCCTAGTTATAGGCTTGCTGATGGAGAAAGAGGTGAAGATTTTTAGGTACTACAGATTGGCAGAGCAATTCCGGGTTAAGCCATGCTGTTATGAATACGTTGTGGAGACAAGATCCACCGGTTGATTTGGACAAGAACTGTCCATCTCTCTTTGTGTCTTGTTATAGACTTGCAAGAACTTTAATGCTTACTATAAAACTTCCTTTCCTCAATCACACGTGCATGCATGCACATATGTACACGTATGCACAACATGTGTACCATCCCACAGCCCTTCTTATTTTTCTTCCCACTTTTGGTGTTAACTGCAAGTTTTTCTAGTGGGTCTTCCTTAAAGGATGCTGGACTTAGTGAGTTATAATTATTCATACTGTGGTAGAGCTTAGGAACCTTAGCTTGGACTGAGTCTTGTTTGTTTTGTGTAGTGAACAAAACATGATGAAAGGATAAGCTGCTTCCAAAGAGCTCACAGTCTGTATAAATTACAATTGTGGTCTCTGCTACATAGAGGTTGAATACTTAAACTGACATTTTGATTACACTTCATCTCATTCCATTGTATCCCTGTAAATCCAGGATTAAGCCTTAGTATCTCTAATTTGTAATTATTAATTTCCTACAGATACCACTCAGACCCTTTCTTTAATGTTTTGTTAATCCTGTGTAGTTCCAGCGGTATTTGTGGCTCACATCAGGAACTGGTCTTAATGCCTTGTCCCACTGGAGTGCTGGGTTGGCCTGCCAATTCTGAGACATGGTCCAAAGCGCTCTCTGTTTCCATCCAGGAGGAATGGCCCTGCAGCATGGGATTGTGTTTGGAGGATAGATAAAACATGTGGGGCAAGAGTTTCTTTTGAGTATCAGATTTGTTTACTTAAACAGAATAGCAGATCTTTAGGTATTGAATTCTGATGAAGTTAAGGAGTTTACCTCCTAAAGCTTGAGAAGGCTGGCCAAAGTCCCTAGAAGTCCTATGCTTTTACAGTTCACCAGAGCTTTATGCTAGAAGAATGTTTTTTCAAATCTCGAAAATATTGCCAGTTCAGCTGGTTTTGCTTTCAGACTTGTTCAGGGTTGGTGCCAGTTCCCACTTATTTTAATGGGCATGCTGCTATGGATCCTGGAGTCCATGAGTTAGGTCCAAAATGCCTGAAGGGAATTGTTTTTTCTTGATAATTCTTTGATCAAGGGGAAATATGAGAAGACTCTAGAGTGTTTAACCCCGTCACTGACGTTATTGTCTGGACAGCTCCTACGCATCTGTTTTGTTTCACTCCAGTGAAACTGCTCAAATTTTCAACTTTTAAGCCATTTTGTAATTTGGATGCACGTTGTCTCTGTTGGGGATGCTGGAAGTGCCACATCAGAAAACATTTCATGCGGAGTAGTATTTAATCAGGGTTCTAGAAGAATGTGGTACTGAAACCCCTTATTTCGATTGCTGCTGCTCTCTGATACGTGGCTGTTTGATTTAATACCCTTATTTCAGGCTTAAAGCTTGTATCACTGAATACTCAACAAGACTTGTTTTGTACACAGTAGATTGTTCCTATTTGTGTCAGGGTATAGGAGAAAAAGTTGCTTGTGGGGAAAACAGTGGACATGACCAGTATCAGTGTAGCTGAACTCCTGATTTTTGTGGAACTCTTCAAAAATAAAAAGATGCCAAGCTCATGTGCAAAGGCAACATAGGCTAATATTAAAAATAACATTGCTGCTTATTAGCATTATGTAAGCTGTGGGATTGCTCCCACCTGTGATGCTGTATATAGCTGTTCTCAGATTGCAGTGAAAAGAATTCAGCAAAAAGAATTTATAGGACTTTCATGGAACTAAAAATAAATTGTTTTCATTTAGGAGTGTCACTTTTGAGGTTATGTCCTCTAGTGTGTTAAAATAATCCCAGAATCTGTTAAATGAAGTGGTCTGTCTCATAACAGCAGAGCAAAAGGACGTTCATAGAAATGAGAAGCTTATAAAGTCAAAAAGATTATAATTAAAAAATACTTATACTGCATTGGTACTTAATGTCACAAGATGTTGGAGTTTCAAGGTTAGCATGACTTAAAAGAACCATCCATAGATAACATCATCTACAGATACTTAGGGAGGATTGAAAAAGCAATGTGGAAGAGACAGTGTAAAAATAAATGCAACAAAAATGAGGACACCAGCAGTAAGTATGATAAGACTGAGATCGTTCAAATTACAGTATTAATGGAATTTAAAAAAAGCTTTCTCTGAAACATCTTGGATTTCTGTGAGCTTTAGTGTTGTTTGCCCAAATCAGACAGGCTTTTAAACATACTTAACAAGTATAACTTCCTAAGAGTCATCTTAAATTTGTGTGGTCAAAAAGATCTTTTCCTGTAGGACAAAGAGGTATTGTGTGTCAGCTGCTCTGTGCCTGGCTATGTACAGGCTGTTATCCCAAGCGAACCGAGAGATCCTGTGTCCCTCTTGTGTAGGCCTTCAGTCCAGGATGAGCACAGAGATTTATCAGGTCAGTGGAACTGCAGTAGGAGCCCGCTCTACTCATCGTGTGAGAGCTCTCACTCGTGCCAGATGTCTTGTGTGATGCTTCCAGGTGGATGCAAGTCTAAACGTTAAATTTAGCCTTCCACATAGGTCTAATCCTATACCATGTTTACTGTCGCTTTTGCAAATTTCTTTTTTGATGGTTGCTTTTTAACCAGCCAGAAACTTTTGTGAAAGATTTCTTTTTCATGTGAACTTAGAAAGTATAGCTTCACTTTAGAATCATGGTAGATCTGGGTAAGAGGGGTATTATGTGTGAGGTGGTATTTCCTATGGTTGGTTTTTTGAAATGACTTTTCAAGTCTTCTAGGGGCATTTTTAGCCCCCCTCCCCCTTTTTTTTAATAAACCTGTAATGTTTTTGTGAGTCAAAGCAGGAAGAGAGGAGAATCTGTTTGAAAATCAGTGTATCCAAAGAACAGAGGTACTTGCTATTTTAAATTATTTTGCCTGTAATATGCATTTAGATATGTTGTTTTCCTGCGTTCAACCCCCAGCCACTCTTCTACAAGTGTTTCCAATCCTTGAAGTGCTGTTGATCTGGGCTTGTGGGCAGAGCCCGAGGCTTTATAGCAAGCAGGTTCAGAGCTGCACTGACTGCTGGAACCAACATCATGCAATTCTGAGCTTAGTGATTTTCTGCTCCCCGTACATGTGAGCAGGAACCCAAGACTGGTGATCTGTTGAGATGAAAACTTTCCAGATATTAAGATAAATACCTCCTACCAGATCATTTCTCAAATGGAAAGAAGCTAGAGAGCTGAAGGTGTCTGTCAGAAAAAGTAAGCGTATAAAGCATGACAGGAACACTTTTATATAAAAGCAAAATAAATAGTAGATATGTCACATAATCATTAGATCACACGGATTAGTGCGTCTCATTCACATTCTGATACTCTTAACTGCTTTTTCAGTTTTACTATAGTACAAGGATTCCCAAACTTGGATTTGCTTGGGGCTGGCCAACAGTGGCAGCGGCAGTGAGTATGTGCAGCATGAGCTCAGGTGTGTCCGCACTGTGCTCTAGAAACACCAGCATCAGGTAGCCAGCTGGGCTGCAGCCTGGCTGAGCCAGGTCAGCTCTGGCTGACTCCAGGCAGTCAGCAGCAGCAGATGGAGGGGAAGGGGTCTCTAAAACCAAGACTCCCCCTGCTCTGGATACAGGAGGGTCTAATAGCTCAGGAGTCCAAGGAAATGAGCTCTGAGCACCGGAGAGCCTGGGGTGGGGGAGACGGTGACTGAATGGTTTTCTTGTATGAGTGCATCAACCAAAGTGCCACACTGAACATGAGCTGACTTCCCTGGGTGTATGTGTGTGCTGCTGCAGCTCTGCTCCCCTTCCTTCTGACACACGTTGCCTTGAGCCCTCCCTTCTATATAAAGACAGCAGCAGCTCCTCTCTTTATGCAGGGCAAGAAAAAGTCAATGGGGAAGTGTTTGGCACTTAATGCAGTGTTCACTGCCCAGACATCCGTTCCCTGTTTTCTCCAGGTCAGCAGAGAATCAGGAACTGCCACCGCCATGTTCTTGGCAGAGAGCAGCACGTGTACCGCTTTTAAGTGGTTTGCATATCACCAGTGGTACACCACAGTTTGGGAACCCCTGGTATAGTATAATTATATTTCTACAATCACATGACCTCACATTTTTAAATAATACATAAGCACAAGGGATCAAATTGAGTTTTTTACCTTAACTTTCACATTTCCTGACCTTTGAGTGCTTAGCTGTGCAACCGTAATATTGCATTGAAATATTCTGAAGCTTTGAATTTCTAGGATGGAGACCAGAAATAGAATAAAGGGGAATTATAGATGTGGGTTATAGGATAAAAGAAAATAATACAAAGCAAGACATAAAAAGGAGAGGGTTTTTGCTTTTTGTTATGTATAAATACTGCTGGGGTACTATGTAGAAGGCAGGGTTCAGGAAGAGTGGGTAGGCAATTTAAAAAAATACAGTTCAGTAAAGTCAGTTAAGTTTTCCTGGTGTGAACTTGGTGTAAAGCTAATAAGGGGAAAACCATACATGCATACTGAAATTGTAAAACTGTGTGCTTACACATGGTTTGCTATTTTGATGTTTGAAAGCTACTGCAGTTAGAATATTTGCATAACCGGTATTAAGGAATAAAACCCCAAGAATTAAATTCTGTAGCTAGAAATGTGGGACATCCCAGCACTGAGAATTGACTGAGGAAGTGCTAATATTTCCTTAGCTGCCTAATAGCTGTGAGTATGCATGACTGTGGCTTATTTAGTAGCCTGCTGGTATTGGGAGTGTTTGCCTGCACCTGCTGCCTTATGGTGGAAAAGGGAGTAGGTTTTGTTCTGTTCCACAAAAGAAATTTCAGTTAAAACACACTATCTCCACTAAAACCCACACATCCCCCCCTCCTTCCCCCTCCCCCCCCCCCCCCCCCCCAGCAAAACCCAAAAAAACCCTTTGACTTAAGAGTTCCCAGTGTTTCTTAAGGACAAGAAAAGGAGGCTAGGGGGTGCAAACTCCTTGAGTGAAATAAGTGGGAGATGCCTGTGGGTGGCTTGAAGCAAGCTGGGGCCTCTGGGGAGGTGTTGCCTGTGATCTTCACTGGAGCAATTCTGCACTGATGCCATGGAGCACTCTTAGTGGAAACTCAGCCTAGCTGAGTTTCAAAGATCGATCCAGGTCCCCTGTGAAGGTGATCACATAATCTTGCGTTGCAACTGTTCTGTTGCCTACCTATTTCTAAGGATAGTTCCCTATTGATAAAGTAGTTGGAATACTTAACTTTTTTTTCCTGGCAGCTGTCAATTTGATTGTCAATTTGAATGGGGAAACATTTCTTTCTGGCGGTTTTGATGTCCATGTAGAAAATATTCATTCTCAGTTGCTTCCCATTCAAGTTAATTTGCTTAATTGAATTGAACTTTTACATGAAATATTGTGCTTTTTATTTGCTAGGTTCTCTCCTATGGGTGTAGATCACATGAGTGGGCTTTCTGGTGTAAATGTTCCAGGAAACGCATCTTCTGGCTGGTGTATCTTCATCTACAACCTTGGTCAAGATGCTGATGAGGGAATCCTCTGGCAGATGTTTGGCCCCTTTGGTGCGGTTACCAATGTGAAAGTTATTCGAGATTTCAACACCAACAAGTGCAAAGGTTTTGGTTTTGTGACCATGACAAACTATGAAGAAGCTGCAATGGCCATAGCAAGTCTTAATGGCTACCGCCTGGGGGACAAAATCTTACAGGTTTCCTTCAAAACCAACAAGTCCCACAAATAACTCGCTCGTGCTTTTTGTATGGAATAGATAATTGAGTGACAGAAGTTGAAACATTTTTGTTAGTGTAAAACTCATTTTGCGCCAATTTTCACAAGTGTTTGTCTTAGTCTAAATGAGAAGTGAAAAAGGTTTTATATTCTGGGATGCAACTGACATGTTCAAATGTTTGAAATCCCACAATGTTAGACCAATTTTAAGTTCCTTTAAGTTATTTCATTTAAAACATGTTAAAAATCCCCTGAAATCTTAAGTAGATTGCATTAACTAGACCCTCTGGATGGTGGTAAAATTGAAGCATGCTTTCACTTATGAGACTAACATTTGTTCCATTGAATGTTGTCTGCAAAAACTGGAATTTTCTGAAAAATATCAGGCTGAATTAATGAATTTTCTTGTTTTTTATGTTGTTGTTTTTCCTACCCAATTCCTCTGACCTTCTCTACCCCGGACTTGGTAGTATGGAAGCAAAGTTGAGAAATACTAATGTTTTAGTTGACAGTAAATTGTTTGATGAATTAATATTCATTACTACATATATAGTTGAGGATTAGGCTTTTTAAAGTCAAGGTCTTGTAAGTAGTAGCATGCCAGCATAACTTTTAACACCATTGATGAGGTAAGTTACACTGAGCAGTGGCCAAGCTATCAAATTCAAAGGTTTTAGAAACATTACTTTTAAAGCCCACTTTCTAATAGGAATGGACCAAAGAGTTTCAAAGAAACTCCGGGAAGATTTCAGAGTCAAAATGAAACTCCAGAAAGAGAGTGAATATATGTTGCTACTTTATCAAACTGAATCTCTTCTGTCCAAATATTTAATGCATGGTGCACTACTTACTGGTACATTATAATGCAGCAAGATACTTACTCATTTTCAAAGATCATTATAGTTTGAATTCCTTTTGGTAGTTCTATTTTGTAAAGAAAAAACAGTTATAAACATTTGAGCATTGTATTTCTCGCATCCCTTCTAATGAGTGCTAGATTTTTCTATTTTAATAGGATTTTGTTTTGACAACTAGCTTTACTTATTGAACACTCAGCAGAAAAGTACTTACTACTTGCAAGTTAGATATTAACAAAAAACCCTTTGATTTGTAGATTTAAAGATTAATCCCCCAAGTTTTCTGCAGACTGCCTTGAAACTTTGAGTTGTTCTGTTTCTGTTAATTTTCTTTTGCTTTTTTGTGTTTTTGTTTGTTTTTACTTTTGCATTTAAGAACATTAAATTTGATTTTGTTTTGCTCAAATTTTGTTTTGTTTTTTATTTTCTGTTATTTTTTTGCTAAGTATTGCACAAAGTGTCCAGCTTTCAAAGAGTGTTGTTTTAAAGAACTGTAGTTCCTCTTTAAGAGTTTTAAGTTACTCCTTTGACAGATGAGTAGAAGAAAAAGGGTTGTGAAACAAGAGCACTACAATAAATCTGTTGCATAGAAGCTATGTGCCACAGGCTGGTGTAACCCTGCAGGTGTTCTTTGGTAGGAAACCTGAAAAGCATTGCTCGATCAGGTAAAGGCTGTGTAAGGATACTGTGCACGACTAGAGACTTGGCCTGGGCAACTTCCAGGTCTAGTGTTTATGTTCAGTTGCCAGAAGGTAGAGCAAACATGCAAATGGGGAGAGTGGCAGTTTTAGTGCAGTGTCTCCTTTTTTTGCGTGAACCTCTACCAGTCCCAAAGTTTATTTTCAAATTCCAGAGGCCGTTTCCATGCCGCCTGCTCCTATCACTCCATCCCTAGCTGACCTTGCCTTGTGCTTGCAACTGTTTCTATTCTTCCTGCCATAGGATCTGCAGTCTTGCACAGCCCAAAGATGTCTGCATCAGCATCTCTGCATGCTGTCGCTGAGGGCGGCTGAACTAGCTGCCCATCTCCATTAATTACCTTCAGCACTGTCTAGGAAATGCTGTTGCTGATACTTCTGGAACTGCCTATGGCATAGGCCTTGGCAGAGTGAGCAGCCCCCCACTGTTTTTGAGCTTGTGTGCACTGAATGTAAGTGGGATTTTTGCTATTAATACATTCAGCCTTGCCTTTATTGCCAGTCCGGTTCACTCTACCATCTTTTGAGAGGCTCGATGGTCTGTAAAATGATGGCTGTGACAAAGCAACCAACCAACTCCAGCCCCCCAAAGTGTCCATTCCAGTGTCTGTTCCAGGTATTTCCACCAATTTATCATCATTCATTTATCACTTCAACGAACACATCTTTTCTACGTACAAGGAGACATTCAGAAGCATTCGGGGGATTTCTCCCAAGTTAAAACTGTGTAGTGTAGAGAAGTCCTCTTACTGTGTCCCATCACCTCTTAACCTCACGCTATCCTGTTCCACAGGAGTGGGTCTGCAGTCATGTCCGATTTCCTGTCATTCTCTCTTGCCTGATTTCATATAAGATTAATTTTCAAACTAAATGGGAGTTGCTGTTTTATCACAGTATTTAGATGGGGGTTCAGACGTCCAATGAATGACACCCTAAATATGACTTTGTGTCAGTAATCGCTACAAGCGTGCTGGCCACTGCAGCCCTTTCAGCAGCACACTGCCGTGAGTTCACTAACTGTCACTTTTTTTTAAAACTTTTCTTGGAGGCTTTTTGACATCGCTGTCTTCTGACTGCTTCCCTATTTTTCCATCTCTCGTTCTTTGCTAAATAAGAAGGAAATGCAGGATATTGTTTCAGTAGTGGTATGAAAACATCTCTTTTAGGAAACATCTGATCCCAGCTTCCTTTGATAGTTGCTCTGAAAATAGTTACCAGGCAATTTATGTGAGCAAAGCACTGCTGCTTGAGTCAGGAAAAGAGGAAAAAACATCCTACTAAAATATCAAGAGCTGGTAACAGAAGTGTATGGTCTGCATCATTCTAACAGTCAATAAATACTTGGCATAAGTAACTGAAGTCAAGAAAAAATTCTGTATGTATTCTTGATGCTTTTGGTCCTAAACAATATTCCATGCATCCTACTAGTAAAGACCAAAAGGAAACTTCTGGAAGTAGAAACTAAATTCTAACAAGTAATCAATACCAAAGGGTATGAGCAACTGGTTTCCGTATCACGTCATCCAGCATACCCTCTTTTGAAGCTCTCCCTTAAACATACCTGTTTTGAGAGGTTTTGGCCTCTTAATCCTCGGGGAGTTTAGAAAAACTATGGGTATGTTCTGCTTTTTTGTCCTTTAATTTGATGAAATGTAGATGTTTCTTTCAGGTGACACTTCTCTCTCAGCCAGTGCTTACAAGATCTTTGTAAAACCAAAGCCCTGTCTCGAAACAGAGGTCTCATACATTTCTCATGAGATGCAATAGGCTCGGTAAGGTAGGGAATGCTAGAAGGTCTTGATTGCTGGATTAGGACATGATGATCAGATTTTAAAGACCCTGGATTTGATGGTCTGTACTGGAGATGGGCTACAGGGAACAGCTGCAATGGGAGTGTTTTGGGGTCCTTTAGAGTAGGTTAGAACCCCCAGGTACCTGCTTCTGAAGGATCAGGTATAATTCCTGATGAAAACCCATAGTTATGGCCACGATGCTATTGCAGGGTCTTGTGTGTAGATATCGAAAAGGATTACGATGTCTCAAGACAGGGCATGGTTTGTTGCGCCAGCATTTCTGAGGGGATCAGTCTGGCTTTTGTGAACCTGCAATTTGGGTGACACCATTTCCTATTTACACTTATTTGATCAGACAGACAAATATGGTGACAAAATGAGAAGTTTATCTGCCTGTGTTTAAAAAGAAAAGGGGAGAGAAGGCTTTTTCATTGATCTCCTTAGGGTCAGGGTAGCTAGCCTCAGAGCTGAAGATCTGCCGATTGGGAATGCAAAGGGAAAGATCAGTGATACTGTTGTCAGGCTTCAGCTGGGCTCTATTTTCAAACGGACCTGTTTGCTTTGTGTC
This sequence comes from Morus bassanus, assembly GCA_031468815.1. Classification (NCBI taxonomy): domain Eukaryota; kingdom Metazoa; phylum Chordata; class Aves; order Suliformes; family Sulidae; genus Morus; species Morus bassanus. The sequence continues at coordinate 520,915 of CM062593.1, forward strand.
TAAAACTCATGTGCTTTCACGAAGAGAGAACTTGTTTGCATGTGAATGCTTAGCACTTCAGCAGAAACTGGCCTTTGCTTCTGTAGCTTTTTCCGGTGAGTCACCCTGGGTTTTCACTTTGCTGGCCGTGAGCCATCTCGTTTGGAAGGCAGTCTGCAAATCAGTCACCTTTGAGCCTTGGCTTCTGTGGCAATAAAAAGGCTTACTCTGCCGGGGCAGGATCGTATGTCAGGACTTGATCAGCCTTCAGGACTTTGAATGTGAAGCCAATTATCTTTTTCAGGTAATTTTACTAGCTGTTGAATGTCTGGTGTTATTCTAATTATTGCTTTGTCATGCTTAGCTTTAAAATCACTTCATCTTGGTATTTCTTTTGAAAGGGAAACTGTGCTGCCCTTACTTGGTACCTATCCTTTCCTCCACTTTTTTCAAATACTTGTATCTGGCACTCCAAGAAGGCTCTTGCCAGGCCAAGGCATGGCTGCTAAACACACTTGTTATGGGGCTGCTTCCAAAATTGCACACGAGCAGGCTTCATTCTTTGCAAGACTGTGGAGTTTCACTCTAAAATGAGACAATGCCTAGTTAAGAGCAAAACTGTCCTGATGGTGGTTGAAGACCACCTCCAAGCTTCTCTGAAGATGTTCTGGGATTTAGTTGTGTTGTACAGAATTAAAAAAAAAAAACAAACCCAGACCAAACAAACAAACAAACAATTAAAATAAATGAATCAGGTTTTCCTAGTATGTAAAAAAAATATTAATTTTGTCAAAATTCCTTGAAGGCTTTATTCAGACTTGGTCTTTACCAGTCTGATTTTATTAATAAAAGTTTTTATTCCTGCTCAGTAACTTACATTTGCTTCCCAGATTTCTACTATGAATGGAATTCACCCCTGTGCAGAAAGCTAGCCACAAGCCTAACCACAGTTTAAACCTTCTGTTAACCATTTGCAGATAGGGAAATCTCACAGTAAATACAGAAAAGGAAATTCTAATGTTGCTGTGTACTTTTTATAAGCTGGCAGAGGCAAGTAAATTCCTTCAGATGAGGAGACGGCAACATCAGAAAAGCTGTAAACATGAGCAGAATCAACGGAGCTTAGTGTGTTTAGTTCTCTTGTGATTCCATTTTAGACGGTGTCTGTATACTAAAGTGTTGAATTTATTTTGTTCTTCAAGCTATGCCATCATAAAGTTTGGTTTACTTGAGATGCTGTGCTCTACTCTTCCGTGTAGAAGGAGGTGAACCAAGCCACTGCAGTTAATGTTGCGTCCTGTGCTGAGCTTGTGCCAATCCCTTCGCTTCTGCTTTAGATCTGGGACTGAGAAGGACTTGAGGATCCATCTTTTAGGGTGGAAGGAGAAGTCAGGAAACACCACTGTCCAGAGCAGCGTCCCCGTAGTGGTGTGTGTCCACACATCTTTTTCCTTCCCTCTGGTTGGTTATGTTTTTTTTCAGTACATCTGTATCATGATAGCATGAAAACCACTGAAAATTCAGAGATACACAAGTTACTAAAGTAGGATAAATTTCTCACTGCAGTAAGTACTAGTTGGTCAGTTTATGGTCACTTGTCCAGATGACCAAGGGGTGTCAGTATGGAGAGGACACCGATTTTTGTAGGGGCATGGAAGGTTGTAGTAATGTTATTATACAAAGCAATTAAAATCTTAAAAAAAAAGAAAAAAAAATTGGCATAGCTACATTTATAGAAAGAATGTTCAGCGGTTAAAACCAAAATGATAAAATAACTGTAAAGGTGATCCATTATTTTGAATGTTAAGTTTTGGAACTGAATAGGCCCTAAGGTCCTTAAACATTTATTATGATTTTATGTTGCTTTTAATGTTCTGGGTAAGGTCAATAAAGTAGAGATTCTTCAAATATTTCAGGAGAGATTTTTTTTTTCAGTGTATTCTAAACTGTAATAACTAAAGTTACTTTTTGGATAGTTTATAGGTACCTATGTGCTTTTAAAAAAAACTATGGAGAATGTCCCCACGTTTACTTTTTTAACAAAATAAACAGGTCTTATAATAAAATAAACTGTTTATTGAAAGTAGGTCCTCTGATATATCTACCTGCAAAATGTTAGGGTTTGTGGGAGGTTTTTTAACATACAGCTTTTTGTGAACTGTTGATGGTGATCTCATGGTTCAATCACACAAGTCAAATACAGAGCAATTTGTCCTAATGCTACCTCTGTCATAAGGTTACCATATTTTTGACTTCCATAATGAGGAAATTTGTCCTTTTTAACACTGTCAGTGAAGCACCTTTATTGTAGCATTTCTACTTTTAGGCTCCTAAGGATAACTTTAGACTGAAGGGACCAAGTTCACATCTGGCATAAGAAACCACAGCTCCCTTTGAGCTCCCTTAGTGGAGCTGCACTTGGTTGGGTTTTTTTCCCCAAGAACTGAATTTGTCACCCTGGGTACTTTAATCTCTATATTTGGAAGCAGAAGAGTCTTTGTGCCGTAGGCAAGTTCCTCTAATGTAGCTCTGCACTTCTCAGTGTTGGATACTGAGCACAATAGAACTGATAGATATGAAGATCAACAGGCTAGCCTTTATTTTCTATGTTTATTATACCTTATTGGTTTTCTACTTATTAATTTTTAAAATGTGGATTTCATAAAAAGGGTCGCAGTTACCTCCCTCTTGCTGTTAAGAGGTGGTACCTGTGTATTGTGCAACTTCTCCATGACACAGCTGGCAGAGATGGAAATTGCAGTTAATTTCTAAAGGTAGCTACTCTTAGATTCATCAGGTACAGCATAATTTTTGTGATTGCTTTTTTTGTAGTAGTCTTATGTAGTAAAACTAAACAAAACTTTAAGTGTTGCTTTCTTCTTCTGCATGATTTAAAAACCAGTTGAAGCCTTTATGATCTCTAAAGCAAAACACAACACCCAGTGAGTGGATTTGACTTTAAATCCTGTTATTGTTTTTGTCAGTCTTGCTGCGGTTATTTGTTATATATCACACTTGGTAAAACATTTACAAAGGTTGAACTAGAAATATTTTTCTGTTGAGTGGAATTTTCAGCACTTAAATTCTTTTTATTGGTGATGATGGAAAATCAGTAACAGTAGAACTGCCACCTGCAACCTTGAAAAAATGCTACTGTGTTCACGGTTTAGAATCTTTTTTCTCATACTATTGTTCCATATTTTTAAACATTTTTGAGCAACTTTTCAGTGGTACGGCTGAACTTTTTCACTTGGTCATTAAGAAGAAAATGACTTGAGACATTTGAAACATAAGTTGGGATAAACCTTTATTTGACCGGTAATTTTGAATAATACTGTACTTCTAGTCTTTTTATTGATTTAATTTCCCTTAACTTATGTAATCTTTTGTTTATAAATTAATCTGTTTGTGGGACAGAAGGCTTTATCAATTGTTTTCCATACTGTACAGTATATGGTTAAACATTTTGTATATTTAGTGTGTTTTTAAGTTATTGATTTGTTTTATATCAAATAATTTATTTTTCAGGTACCATTTTCATTTAAACTTTGTTTTTACATGGGTTTATTTTAAATAAAGTATGACACTGCTTTCCAAATGTCTAAAATGAAGTTGAATCCCATTGTGTTATTTTGAGACTACTTATGTAAATTAACTTATTTTAGAAATAACTGCAAAAGTGTACCAAGTTCATACTTTGCTTGTGCTTCAATTCAAGTGCTTGGAAATTTTCTGCAATGATTTTTGAGCAATTTGAAAAATTGGAATCTTCATATTGAAACAGTTCAAAAATTTGTTGAATGAAGCAGCAGCTTTGTAGAATCATGTGGATGGAATTATGAGCATTGTTTTCTACATGGTATTTTCAAAATTAAATGAAACAACACCTAGATACTTTACGCTAGTGTTAATACTGAAATGAAGTGATCTGTCAGTAGCGCAAAGGAGTTTTGTACTTTTGCCACATGTTCATTACAGTTTTTGTTGAGTACATGTTTGGAACATACTCATGTTTTTAAATGATCCATGATGAAAGGTGATGTGCGTCAAAATAGAATTAGGCTTTTACTTAATCGTTCATATTTTTGTCTTTTTTTTTCCTGCAGGAATTGGATTATTATTGTGCAATTTGGAATTTGACATTTGTTTCAGAAGAATCTGAACTGTGTTCATGAATAGGCTAATCAAGCTTGCTCCACTAAAGATTTTGTTACTTGTAGCCTTATTAGAAAGATGGAATTAAAAGAAGGCACATGATTTCCTCTTTATTTTTCAGGGGAAAAAAGTTGTTCTCTCCATCTTACGGTGTTCATCCTGATTAAACCAAAACTGAAGCCCAGCTACACTATTACTCAGAAATGTGTATTGAAACTTTTTAAGAGAGCTCTTGAGAACAAGAAATACGTCAGTCTTCAGGTCAGGCAGGGTACTCCGGTTCCTCCTGTGCAGTCGCAGCTCTGAGGCGGGATAGGCACCCTGTGGTAACGGCCACAGGGGAGGTTGTGTAAGTGACCTTTTTAAGGAATGCTCATGAAACCATGTCCCTTCAGTCAGCGGGAACCTGTATACTGCTTTTGGCTCTGGACAGACGGTGTTCAAGTGTTACTCCCTTTTTCAGCAACACAAATTTTTAAAGTTTTGATAAATTGATGTCAGCTCCTACTGCGTTTTGTCAGGTGCCTTGCTGCATTCTTTAGTCGCAGAAATTATCCATCTCTTCCAGAGCTGGGTGAATTATCATACTGTTGAGGCATTGGCTCTGATTTTTCTCTTATCTTAATGACTTACCAGTGAAAAGGGATGTAAAATAAGAAAAAAGTAGTGTCTCATGGGATAACATGGAACGGATGGCAATGCTGCATCAGCTCAGGCATCTCGATGTGGTGGAAAACCAGTTTTCCAGCTACTTTCTTTTGTTATGGAAATTGCTCAGTCCAGCACTGTTCAAGTTGGAATTATTTGTTGTGCTAAATTGGTAAAGAGCAGAAATGAGCGTTTTCTGTTACTACCAGTATAACAACGGATTGTTGAATGTGCAGCATCCATTGCACTCAGGAATGCTTAATCACCAGCGCAGAATTTTAAACCTTTCCTGGGTTTTCCTTTGGATGGAGCTGGGGCAACTTCCACATTCTTACTCCCACCAGATGTTAGTCCTGTGTGATTCACTTCGCACAGGTTCATTCTGACCACGATTGTATTTTCCAGGTTTTTCTTCTATGAAAAATCACAGGCTGAAGTGTATATTAACCACCAAAAAGCTTAATAACAAAATATGGCCATGTGAAGTATGGGCCCCTCTTGGAAATGGCTGGTTTTTCAAAAGCAAACAAAAAAAATTAGTGTAGACCCATTAATCCCCAGGTGTGGAGGTTCTGTTTTTGCAGAATTCCCTGTAGACTCCTTGGCTTTAGATTCTTCCCCCACTTGCTCTGCTGTGAGGACCGTTGGGATATCCTACAGTTAAGTTTTACCCCCTTCACTTCCAGAGTACTAGGGGACAGGGAAAAAAAAGGAGTTAAACTGCACTGATTTCCATGTTGCTGGTATGTCAGGAAACAGCGGACAAAATTTCATCCTGTCTTTATATTTTTCTCTGTATCTCCTCTCTTTAAAAAAAAAAAAAAAACAAACATGGAAAAATATTAGTATAAGGAATGTCCTCCTGGGTCGTGTTAATGGTGCATTTAGCTCAGGATTTTGTCTCCAGCAGTGGCAGTAAGAGAAGCTATTTAAGGAAAGCACATTAAGCCTGGCACCATCCCACCATCCCTTCTTCATTCCCCTCGTGCTTCCCCGGCACGCACAGTAGTTGGATGTCAGAGGGGCCCTGCCTACTCCCGTAATATCTCCTCTCCTTTTGCTGCTTGATTTTTGAAGCTACCTTTCTTTTCCTTAAAACTGTCTTCTGCTCTCACCACTTGCTGACAGCAGGAGACTGGAAAGAAAAGTGGAACGGTTGGGGTGACTTTTTTACATGTGTGAATGAAGGTGAATAAATAGCAATGTTTTACTCTTTGCACTGCAACATAATTTCTTTTTATTTCTTTTTTTTTAAAGTATTTATGTATAGAAGCAGCGCATTTAGCAAAATAGGAATCTGAATCTAGTTTGTCGGAAGATAACGTCTACTAACATTTCATTGGCAAATATTTTTTTCTTTGCCACAAAATTAATTTAAATAAAATTTGTACAGTTAAAATACAGATTTTATTTGTTTGAATTTTAAGTATAGCATGTAATGCTTTAAATGTTGAACTTTTCAAAATGGATTGACTTCTTTTTGCAGAGCTCTAGCTGGAGTGCTTATTAAAGAACATATTCTCAACTTAAACTAGAACTTACAGGGAGCTTCACTGAGTTTAATAAAAATTAGTTTGGGCCTTCCTGTATTCTTTGAGTAGATATCAGCGGACCTCTTAAACTTACTTTAACTGAAATTCTGTTTGAATGTGTTGGAACAGATTCTGCCCCCAAGTCCAGACCGTGCATGCTACAGAGAAAGATCATAAAGGAGAGCAAAGCAGAAATTGTTTGGCTTAGGAGCAGTGTTGAGTCAGTATAAACAGTGCTGAGCTGCTTCCTTCTCGTAGACTTCAGTAGGCTCCAGCTCAGGTATCATGGAAGGAAGGTGCACTCACGCTTTCAGGATTTCAAGGCTGTATTGCAGCCTACGAACGGCTACGGTAAGTAAGCTTGTGTGCTTCTCTAGAGTTGTGGCACAACTGGTTTTGGTCTCAGTCAAACCAGACTTGCAAAATTTGGGGTGAAACATTTTTGTGCCCGTATAACCTACTTCACCTTTCTGTCCCAAATTGTTCCTTCTGCTTTGCATTTTTCAAGAGATACAGTATACATATACATTTATGTGTGTATATACACGCACACATATAATACCTGTATGTGTGTATTAAAATGTATGTAGACTGTATTTATAGACAGCTTGTTTAGAATACATTTATGTATCTGTTAATTGTATGTATTAGCGTTGTGTATCTGCTGTATATGCACATATATGCTATTTCACATGCCTACACACTATAGAAGTAATTAATATAAAGATGTATATCCTTAAAAATCCAAGTTTATGTAAAACTTCATAGTTATAAGGTATCGTTAACAATAGTACAGTAATGTGATGAGCAAGCTATGGAAGTTAGAAAATTAATCTTCAGCTGGGTAAAATTTTAACATCCAAATTTTTCTAAACTTTCTCTTGAAATAACTCTAGAAAACGGCCACATCTATATATTGTATCTTAACATTTCTCAGCAGTGGTCCTGTAATGCACAATATTGCTGCTTTTCAGGGAGTACCTCCCATTCATTTCTCCCTGTGAGACAAAATGCTGTCACTTCTTTCGGAGTTGGTGACTTCTGAAATTACTTTCATTTTGTTTTAAGCCACCTTTACTACGTTTCTTTTCCCCTTTCTGTTTTTACCATATATCGTGGGCCTTAATGTTTTAATCCTTTCTTACTGCAGGAATGGAGGAAGGAAGACAATTCAGCTTCAAGAAGGATTGTGATTCTAGTGAAATGGCAGTGACTGACCGTGTATGCCATGGCACACAGCACGATTGCCTGGGGTGCACCGCCGGGCCCTGCTCCCCCCACCCCTATCACTGGATTCCAGGATAGACATCCTGGCTGCTTGTGCTAGCTTAGATAAAACATATTGAAGCCTTGCCCAAGTGTCTTAAGTGCTTCTTTTCTGAACAAGGCAAAGTTAAGATTTGAGGTACGACACACTTTGGTGTCTTTGCCTTGTTCAGTCACTCAGCTGGCTTATAAGGACTCGCACCAGTTGTTTCATTCCTGGGCAGCCGTCTCTCCAGCGCTGTGATAGTTCCTAGGGAGCGTTTTGGCTGTCCTGATTTGTGTCTTAGGTTAGTCAAACACATTAATTCTCAAAGGCAGTGCAAGAGATGCAACGCAAGATGGAGTCTTGTTTTGAAGCTTTGTGCTTCCCTCCCCGTCTCAGCGTACAGCATGCTCAGCTGGGCAGGTTTGAGCCTCGCATGCTGTTGGACTGCTGGTGGCCTTGATGAAGGAATGTTTGCCCTGAATTGGGCCTCTCCATGTTCATATCACAAATACTGACCTGACAGAAGAACAGCTCTAATATCCACTGCGTGGAATCTGATTTCCCAGTTCCTTTGTCAGTATGCATTCTAGGTTTGGGTGAGGGAATAATGCAAGCTGGTCATACCCAAGAAAGAATAAAAAGGGAAAAGGACAGACTTTTTATTTAATTGGTGAGATTAAGGCAGCCTGATATAATTTGTGAAACACTCCTTCTGCAAAGAATAACCCAGTGCCAGTCTCATAGCTGCTGGGTAGTAAATGCAGCGAAAGGAAGGTGTCTGTGTAGGAGCGTTAGCGGCAGTGCTCTGTGTTGGGGTGGGGTGGGGAGTCGTCTGAACGGGAGAGCTGAGCCGTTTCACCCCTTTGCTCAGTGAAGGAGGTGAGCATCATCTAATCCTAAGCAAACTTTTTGTTGCACAAGACAAAGGAGGAAGAGGTGTGAACAAGGATGAAACGTTTTTGCTCAGAAATGTTTTAGTCTTGTAGTATACATGCTAGAGTGGGATCGTCTCCCCTGCTGGCCAGTGCTGCTGCTGCTGCTGGAGCTGTGCTGTTAGCCGAGTCCTGTCCATCTCCTGCTCCTTGTTGGAGCAAGCTGGATGAGAAATTCCTTACAACGGCTGCCCTTTCATGCTGTCGGCGCTCATATCTATGTGAAAGCTTAATAGGTTATTAAAATGAGATGATGTGATATGGCTTCAAAAATGTTTTTGTATTACAAGAGGATTTTAGATATTCAGGTCCTAAAAAAACCCCCGACAATATTAATAATAATAATAAATGTCATTGTAGACATAAATAAGACTCCAGATGTGAGTTCTAGATATAGTTTTAGGTGATGGTGTCGCTATAAATGCTCCAGTCTCCAGGATCTTATACCAACCCTCCACCATCATCTTATTTGTGCTGATAAAACTGTTGGTAGGACTTTCATTTAAAAAGATAAGCCTCACCTGTGGTTACCTGAGACCTGGATCAGTTCTTGGATCTGTTTTCCATGTAGTCCCACGGGGGGTATACACACCAGCACTGCTGAAGGGGCAGTTACAGGGTGGGATCAAACAGCTGAGCTTGGGGCTGCTTAAAGCAGCACTGCCTTCAAAAGGTGCACTTGAACATGCTTTGAGTGCTTGGTGTCAGCTGGGTGGCTCGGTGGAACTGGAGGAAGTATTCAGGGAAACGAGCTAGACTAGAAGGTGGACCCTACAGACCTGAAGGACAGACTAGAAGGTGGACCCTACAGACCTGAAGGACAGTTGGAGTCGCTTCAAATGCAAAATGGAGGTGGGGGAGGACTGGTTAGCAACAAAAGATGCGTGGAAAAGATCAGGAAGTGAAGGAGTTGTTCATGATGCTGTGAGGTGGGATAGAGGCTTCGTTTTCAGCTGAAGTGAGAATGCGGTGTGTTTGGCAAAAGAAGGATGGGTGATAAGTGTAACTACAAGGAAATGACTGTGCTAGGGGATGCAAACCAGAAGAGACTAATGTGTTCTAACGTGTAAGTGCATCATTAGCACTGGAGTTCTGGTAGTAAATATATTAACGTGTCAGTCCTGATGGTATCTTACGAGTGGAAAATGGCAACTAACAGGCAAATGAGGGGAATGTGGCATGGGCAGGTACAACCCCATTGATACGATGTCTGTGCTACACAATATGTTTCGATAGACAGGACACTTTTCCCTGCAAAGTGCTAAACCTAGGAAATGAAGGCTGTGGCCTCTTCTTCCAAGGGGCTGTACACTGAGGAGGCTTGATCCCACCAAGGCGTAGCCTAAAAAATTATTACTTCCGATTTTGAATAACAGATTTAAAGATACAGAGGTAAATGAAATAGCTCAAATACATTTTGTCACATATTGTTACAGATCTTATCACAGACTCATTAATTTGGTGGGTTTCTTTGAGAAGTTCTTTTTCAATAAACAAATTTTATAAATATATAAAATGCAGTAACTCCAACTACCTGGACTTTTGTAAAGCATTTGATATGGTATTGCATAACACTAAATAAACTTGGGTAATTACAAATACAGGAAATTTAAGGTGGGAGTCGCTTTAAAGGACAGCGCCAGGGAAAGTTAAGCAGGAGACTTTCAGCTGGGGGGACACTGAATTTCTCAGCTCTTTGGGAGGCATTTTTAGCATTTACTTACATTGAAATATCACTTATGTGCTACGAAATCCTCAGCTGGAAATTGCTGAGAGATGCTGTAGTTCTTCCCTAACTTCCCCCTCCCTAACCCTTCTCCCAGTTTTTCTTGAGTATGAGGAGAGATTTTGGAGAGATATGAGAAGTATAAATGTTCTTGCACAGAGCGTGGGTCTGACGTGATGAAGAGGAGAGTACAGACATGCCCATTCAGGAACCAGGTGCACAGAACCACGACCGGTGATAACATGGATGTGGAACGCTTCTGTGAAGAGGAAGCTTTGGGTGTAAGTTGTTCAGGGACCTGCAGGAGTGGGAGAGTCCATGTGAGGAGTCAAACGGGCTCAATCACATGCTTCGTCGCATCTTGTAACACAGGACTGAAGCTCTCAAGAAGACGATAACATGAGGGGCTCAGTTTACACCTATGTCTGCCATTGGTCTGTGTCCTTTGGGAACGAGGAAATCATTCTAGGACAGGATTTGGCACTCCACTGTTGACCTCGTCACATGTTCTTCTATGAAAATGTGGTAGAAGGCTGTTGATGAGAACTTGGAAATCTCGATGCATCTGGTCAGTCAGGGGTTTGTCATACGGGTGGCATGGAAGCGGGGAGGGTCAGAGTGGCCAGTTAGTGATTTCTCTCTTCTAAACAGGCTGGAGTTAGCACTTGTAGAGAAGCATTTTGGATGTCCTGTTCCCAGGTGCACTGCATGACAGTGCCATTGAGCTCTTCTTGCTTATGAGGGAATAGATAGAAAGGCCTGAACCTTTGGACATCCTGTCCGTTCTGAACTGAACTGTACTGCTTTTCTTATCCTGTCAATGTACGAGTTGAGCAATTTGGTGGTTTTCTAGCTGGGGATGGGACGTGAGTGGAAGCGAGAGTGTCGTGTAGGTTGAGGATGCGGTGAAGTGAATGAATTGTGCACACACAGAAACCTATTGAACTGCCAACATTTCAACTTCAGACAGTTTAACACCTCTCTGAAGTGAAATTAGTGGTGGCACTGCAGTGATAACGGACACAGTTGTTTGCTGTCCAGAGCCAGCCAAGGAGTTGTGGTGCTTGTTGTTGAACTAATATCCTTCTCAGAATTATCTTTGCAATATTGGGTTCAAGCAGTGTGTTCCTAGTTGAGTTGCAGATTAAAACTAGCTGGAGGCTGTATTTGGTGAGGAATGCAGAGGCTTGCTTGGCTAAACGAGCGAGCGTCTTGATGCATGGGGCTGCCAGGGGGTGGCAGGCGCTCCTTTGTACAGCGCCGTACGGCCTGAGACCTGCTTACCAGAAATGGGTTTTTCTCTGCCCGTGACTCATTGCCATAGCTGTGTCAGTAAAGGTGCCTTAGCCTGGATTCCTCATTGCAAAACAGGGCGTTGTTACGAGACCATTTTCTTTGTTTGGGCACCAGGATGCTGGAGTTTCTTTTCCCCAACCCCATCCCGGTTCAGAGTACCTGGAATCGCATGGCCATTCGCACAGTCAGCACTGTACGTTCCTGATGGGTTTGAAGGTGGCTGCAGTCCTCTTAAGACTTTCCAATTTGTTGCTGGTGGTGTTTTTCCCCCTCCTCTTACTGTGACCCTGGCTAAAGCACGTTATTGCTATTTGATTATTTTAAGTCCAATGGCTATCACAGTTAATCTCTTTGTATAACGTTGATGGGTGGTAGTCGTAGATCCAGCTGTCAGGGCATTCCAGCTGCCTTTGTATCTGCTGTTTTTCAAATAAAAGTGTTTTCTGCAGAAGCGTAAATGCTATGCCATTCGAATTCCTCGCTGAGCTGCACCTTGTTACACTAGCAAGAGCGTATAGAAACTCTCAGAAAATTCAGAATTTCAAACAGAGCCAAGGTTTGTTCTTTGGATTGCACTATTTCTTAAAGAGATTGTCAAACTTTTACATGTTTTTGTCAAATAAGGCTGGCTGTGTGTACTTTGCTTCCATTTTATTAGGCCCCTTCCTCAGCTTCCAGAAGTTGATGCTGTAGTTTTGAAAGCCAGGACTGTGCAACGTAAGATTTAAGGGGTGGGGTGGGCGTTTAACATTTTTATTAAAACAAAACCCCATGCAAATGAAGAAATAATCTTCAAATTCTTTGAATGAAGAAATAGGAAGATATCACTTGTAAATTAGGAAATGGTAGAACTCATTAGCTTGCGTAACTGAAATGCTGAGAGCTTGTGTTGTGCATGTTGAGTAATTCTACATGTTCATGGACTAGTTTTGTTGTGGGGTTTTGTTTTTTTTTTTAATTTTGCATCACTTCAATTCCCTTCTCGAGAACTTTTGTTCAATGAGGTTATATGCTTAAGTCAGTGACATCTAAGAGCTGTGAGCAAGGGGTTAACTAAAGCATATACTTTGTTTTTGATTCCGGGCTTTAGAGTACAGGAGAGTGGTGTTCTTTTACACCAGTGAGTATGAATAGTAAAGTGATGACACTAGGCTCTTACCTTAATTTTACTTTTTCCACCAGGGTCTCCCTATGTATAGGACAAGCTACTTTGATTCTTCTGATTTTCTCCGCTTCTGACATGTTAGATATTATCATCTGATTTTTTCCTATCTTCCGGAATTGGTGCGTGGGTTAATTGTTACAATCTCTGTAGTGCTTTGAACTTAATCTTTTAGTTCATGTAATGGTTGGTAATTAGAATAACAAACAGTTGGAGAGGTTATCCCCAGACTGCTAAACCAGCGTATACAACTCCTGTTCCCAGCCAAGTCTTCTGTAGGCAGGGGGAGCAAATGCATCTTCGGCTTCTCCAGTAACATATTATTTTTACTAGCTGTCTCCTGAGACGGAGAGCAGTGCACTGCAGCTCGGCCGTGTCGATCTCACTAGTGCACTTAATATTCCACGTGGGGATGTGCTAAAGAGAAACAGTCAGCAGCCCAGAGCTTCTGCTTGTGTATTAGGAGGTGAGAAAAGAGAGTATCTTGGGAGAGCATCTCTTCTGTTGGGTCTTACATGAAGAGCTGTGTGTTTGGATGCTTTGAGGAAGGGATGGGTGAAGGAGGAGGGTACGTGGTTGGTTTGTGTCTGCCTGTTTACAGGGGTTTTGCACCTTTCTCTGTACATGTGGTCTGGCACTGCTAAGGCAGGAACTGGCAGACTGAAAATGCCCCAGTTACAGCTGCTTGAGGAGCTCATGGTGTTCAACCCTGAACAGCGTTACTCAGCCGGCTGCATCTCTTGTCTGATGCCCTGCCATGTCACAACTATGAGACTTAACTTGGCTCCTGCTCACTGAGCTGCTGCTTTTGCTAGGTTGTGAGGTGAAAGGGGAAAGGGAGGTTTTACGATTGCAGATTCAGAAGGTGAAATTATTCTGGTCCATAGATGGATGAACATTCTTACTAGTTCCTTGTATGTATTTTTTGTACCTGGTTGAAAAAGCGAGGGTGTGAATGAGTACAAAGAGAGATTTCTGCTTTTGTAACTCTAGTTAAGAGCAAGTGAGTAATTATTACTTGCAAAGGATATGTATGAATGGTTTATTTCCTACTTAAGATTTCATGTATAGGAAATGCAAATTGGTGCTCAGGTTGGAAGAAAGCATGATCTTGAAGACCAGCTAATAACTCTGAATAATAGATGACTGGACGCAGGTACCCTCTCAGGAAGAATCGCCAATATATGAGCAGTAGAAACTAACAATTAAAAGGTCAGGATTGGTGTTTTGTTGGCATTAGGGGGAGAATCGTGAGGAATTTAGCCTGACTAGAGCTGTGAAATCAGCAGCAGATGTCGTCTGCCAGGCTCCAAGTGCAACGAGCATTCGTTCTGTCTGTCTCCAATGACTGCAGCCTGTCAAAGCAAGTAACTTCGGGATTTCACGGTCGGAGGGCAGACAAAAAGACAGCAAAATGGAGTTAGGATGTCTAGAGACAGGACAGTATTCTGAAGGTGGGGGTCATGATGCTGCTGTTATTAATACTTCAGCACCAGAATGTGGTTTAAGGTAATGCTTTGCAGATGATTGAAGACTTCAGGAATATTGAAAGGGAAACAAGGAGGAGAATGGCCAAATACCCATTTTGTTGTGGTTTTGCTCAAGGAAGGACAGTGAGTAGAAGATCTCTGAGGTGAGATGGCCAGGTAAGTGAAGCAGCAAGTTTTGGGTTGGGTGTAATGTTTCAACCCTATCGTTCTTTCTTGTCTGTGTCGAGCTGTGGTTTGGGTAGTCCATGTCTCAAAATCAAAGCCAAAATCTGGTCTTGCAGAGTTTGAAGGCCCAGTGTTCTAAAAATAAATATCTCTGCTCAAACATGTAATTTAGAGTGGGATTCATCTTACTGACTCAAGCAATTAAAAATCTTAGCACCCAGTCCAAGCCCGTCAGTAAGAGACTTCAGAAGACAATTAATCTGCTCCTAAAATATATGAGATTTACTGCTCACAAAGGTGCCTGTCTCTCACTGTTGACTGCAGGGGACTTCATTTGTGTAGTTTAAATGAGGTGTGTAACTTCCAGAAAAGGTAAGCGTACGTTCCACACCTAGGCGCCGGGACATCTGCACTTGCGCAAGACTAGCTGACTTGTGGCATGGATTTTGGAGCACCTTACCCTGGGATGTTTCGGCTCCCTCCCCACACTGAAAACTTAGGAGGCTTGCAAATGGAGAATGTCAAACACAGTGAGATGCAACACTGTGCAGAATTGCCCAGGCTTGTCGAGATCCAAGCTAATGAGTCCATAAGGCGTCTCTGCACTGTGGTCTGTGCTTAGCTGAGGACTAAGGCACTCGGCTGGGTGGCTGCGTTGCTCTGCGTGGTGGTGGTGTATCTGAACATAAATCCGGGGTGCCTAACAAAGTTGCAGGTGTATTTGAACCGTGCATAAAGAATTTATAAAGTAGATCTGAACTTTTGTTGTGAAACAGTTTGCAGGTGATATCATGAACACAGGTGTTGCCGTGCCATGTCGTACCACTACGTCTTCAGTAGGATCTACTGAATTATTTGGGCTGGCAGGGGGGAAGTAACTGATGGGTCATGTGGTGAGGAGCACGCATGAGGAGCCTGCAGTAAGGACTGAAATGATTTATTCAGATTGTCTGGAAAGTTTTATTATCACATCAGCAAAATGAGAAATTCCTTAAGGAAATAATAAATAAGTACAGTGAATCAGAAGGGAAGAAGCAAAGACAGACTACTCCCAGCACACATTCATTAGGGAGGCATTTACTCCTTAAAGGAGCATTTAGTGTAGGTTACGTGGTGCTAATTAAAAAAAGAAAAAGAAAAAGGTAGTTAAGCCATGTGTATCGCTTAGAGCTGCTTTGGAAATCTGATTTTAGAGAGAAGCCTGGTGTTCTAATAGATTTAAATAAAGACTCTCAAACCTTTGTGGAATGGAATTTTCAAAGAGTTATTCTAGAAAAACTGCATGGAGTAATTTTGAAACTGATAATGTTTTAAATTAAAAAATGGGAGGTTTGGGCTATTTTTCACATCTGTTGTGTTGATTTTATTTTGCCACATGCTACAACATTGAGTTACTTTGTTCTTTTTTTCAGTTTCAGTAAAACACAAGCCAAGGTACATTTTGATTTAAAAGACAGCAAGGTAGCAGCGCTCTCTACTGACTATATACAAAATTTCAAATGCTACCATGCTACGCTGCTGCTATGGTCACTCTTTATAAATCCTAAAAAGGTGTAAAAAAAAATACAAAAGTGAAAGTCCCTGATCAAAACTCATCGCTTTTATAAATTCAGGTATGTGGAAATAATTCATGCTCTGGAGGACATCTAATAGCACAGAAAGGAACCCATTCTTTAAGATGAAGGCAACTTAATAATGGACTGTAGAAACAAGCCGGTATCTTTTGTGTAAAGCTTACGCTCGAGCTGAAGGGTCAGTTTGATGCACATTGTTTAAGCTTAGTGTTTATGGTGAATCACATCCTCAAATTCACCAAAACCATTGGTGAAATGTCATTCCCTAATCAAAGCTCATATGGCCAAATAGGTGGATTTTCTGCCGGTATTTGGGAGGTGCCCTAAAGCCGAGGACTGCTTCTACTTTTCCTTTTCTTTAATAACCACACAAAACCCATAAATATCTTTCACAGGGATTTTAGTTTATGGAAGTAGCTTTCTGTGATTTTTTTTCTCAGTGGAAATAATACTTGAGTAACAACCAAGTCCCTTTCCCCAGCTGCTCTCCAACTTTATTACGATATTATACCCACAAGCCATAATCTGGAGAACATCTATATCACAATGTCAGCTGAGATTTTTATATTTGTAAGTAAAACAAGGATTTCCAAGAAAGAAACTTGGGTTTGGAGCTTGTGTTCTTTCTGAACACCTGATTTCAGTGTCTTGTTTAGTATGTGTGCCTTGCACTGCATGTACGGCTCCAATTGCATGGAAATACAACAGAAACAGATTTACGCTTTCATTGCTAGAATGGAGAGAGGCACCGTGTTTTTTCTTACAGGTATCTGGGAAAACAGTCTAAAATATGATGAAGGTGCAGTTTATCAGTCAGTAGGATTTAATCATATTTGACCTTTTTTGAAGCTGAATAGGTAGTTTTCACTTTGCTAAGTAAGATGCCTTGATTTGCCTGGTGTGGAGCACACATTGCTTCGCCTCCCTCTGGTCCTGGAGCTCCTGAATGTAGTCGGGACAGAATAAAACTCCTTTAGATGATGCCCAGTGACTTTTTCCAGACTCTGTGCTACTTTCTTGTCTTCTAGAAATCTCTTCTGGAAATCTGGTGTAAATCTTCCCCTGGCAGCAGATTATTGAAAATACAAATGGGGCTGGGAATAGTACCAGCCCAAGGACATCAGGGGAGACAGTGGATGCCTTAGTAGCACTTAACTCGGGCATTCAGTAAATCTGCTGCTTTAACTTTCCCACAATTTCTTTTTCCTGCTAGAAGGTATTAAGCTGCCTCTTCTGTGCCTGTTCACAGCGCTGAAGAAGATGGATTGTCCTTGCTGCCTTTGGCTTTTTCACATCAGTAATGATGGCTTCACTTTTTACCAGACCACAAACAGACTTTCAGAAGCATTTGAATTTTTTTTACTTGTTTTAATCCTGTTAGAGGGGCAAAGTGATCACAGCCCAGTTTTGAGACTGCTGAGTGGTGAAGGTCTCTCTTACTGTATCTGACATAACGTACGAGGCTGTATTGTTTCTGACACAACACTTTTTTTTTTTTAACCTTAATAGAACCTACACCCTCGCTGCTGATTTCACAAATCAAAACTTCTCTGCTAAAATGGATCTCACCAGGTGCTAGGAGATGTTACCAACACTTGAAAAACCACAGTACTTGCAATTCCGGAGGCAAGCTCCGAGGAGTTGTGTTTCTTTCACCAGCTCTAGATTTATTCCTGAGATACAATACTCAATTTTGTCAGTAATAGTTTGTAATAGTTTGTTCTTTCCATTGCAGTGAGCTTGAGGATGCACTGTTTTAAGTTGTTGCTAGTAGGACTGCAGCCTCTGGAGGCAGGGGAGAAAATCTGGCTGCTCTGCAGAAGGTAGAGCGCTGTGCCATGAGCGATCGCCCGGACGCTCATCCTGCATCCCCACCAGTGACCTAAGAAACCTCTGTCGTGGGCATGCAGTCCTGTCTTATTGCAGGATTAAGATTCTGGGTTGTAATGTCCAGAGCTCATCAGTGAGAGGGGAATGTGTGTGAAAAGCAATATTCATTTCGGCTGCCTTTTGGTGCTGGTTGGCTGGACTCCCCTTGTGCAGCCAGCGAGGGATGTGGACTCTTCCAGGCACAGTTACTGCCCTGTAAAGCAGGCATCTAAACAGGTCTGATGAATTATCCTTTTAATCTTGCCTGTCTTAAATGACTACCCTGGAACAACATGCTTCAAAAGCACCTGTTTCCCGACCTGTAGCTTGGGGGATGTAGATAACTGGTGCGGACAGACATCTGCGTAGGAGTGAGTGGTGCTCGCGTCCCTGCCCCAGAGCTAGGAGCTGCCTGGAGCATCTCCAGCGTTCACCAGCGTCTCCCCGTGGCGGGGTTTGTGTGCCTGAGCTTGCTCCGGGTATAGACGAACAGCCTGCAGTCGTTAAGTTTGCAAAACACTTAACAGGCAGCGGTGCCAAACACTGATGTGTGTGACACATCCAGCTGATAATAAATGATAGGGAGGGAGGGATGACCTGGGATGCTGCAGAGGTCTCTTGATTTGAAATGTGATTATTTTTCTTCTTGCAAAATAAAGACATAGGAGACATTAAGACATAACTGCTCCTATTGAAGAATAGTTGCCAGTAATGTTTAAGAAGGTATAAAAAACTAACCAACCTAGGAGGAAGGGGTGAGAAAGGCCAAAGTTAACAGCAGTACCTCAAGCTTACCTTGACCACGATTCTGATGCTTTGAAGGCTTTTTGAAGTTAATAGGGAGAAGACTAGGTTTTGTGCAAAGCTGGTTTATGATATTTAATAACTTTGTCTTTTCATTTGGCAAAAGTGGAATTAATGTTTCTTCTAAATTAGAAAATATTTTAAAACCCCTGACTCCAGCATGAAGGATTATGCACAGGAAATTTTTTCTTAGTGTGCAATTGGAGAATAGTTGAGTGATGTTAGTGGGAGTTTAAGCTGCTTCCATGAGTCTTAATGCTGTGGCAGTAAAGACAAAGCAAGAGGGAGAAAGGGGATGAGATGGCATTTTGAGAGAGAAATGAATTCAGCTACATGAATCATTGATATAAAAGGCTTTTGTGGAGAAGGCTGCAATTGGAATTTGAACTTAGGGACAGATCCTTAGCTGGGAGAATCAACGTGGTTGCAATGGGGCCAGGTCAATTAGTTTCACTGTAATCAAACAGCCAGTAAAAACACGTGTGCAGCTGGTCCTTCCATCCCTGCAGTTAAAATGAATCTCACTGTCCATGCCGAGAGTGGAACACCTCAGCCAGCTGCCCTGTCTTTGTGTAATGGATGGAAAATCCAGTTATGTCCAACTTGGATTTTGAGCTCTAGACAAAAATTCACTTAATCTTAGTTTTTAGATGAGAACCTAATAATAAAAAAAAGCAATGATTTAAAAAATAATCACTTCTGTAATAAAGAAAATGAAACTTAGAGAGTGCAGCCTGGCCAGCAGATAAGGGCTGCTGCCCTAAGGTGTCAGATTTTTGTCCCATTTCTACTGCTTTCTCATCTAGTCCTGTTCCAGTTTTCTAATTCCTGCTCGCCTCCTAACATTCGAAAAGAACTGAGCTTGAAAAAACAGGAGGCATAAAACCTTCAAATCCCAGCTGCTTCAGATGGTCAGGGCAGGAAGCTCACAGCTGTGCCCTCAGTTGCAAGGAGGAGTTGGCTCCCTTCCTCCTGAACGGCAGAGCCGTGCTGTTCGGGTGCTTACTGGAGAGTCCCACAGTCTTCAAAGGATACAGAGGGGTTTCCCACTTTTTGTGCCAAGTAAGGCCTTCATCTTGCAGAGCAACCATGTACGACAGTCACAATGTCAGCGTTTAGCACCAAGATCCCATTCCCGGGAGCAGGAATGCTGTGATCTACACCTGACAGATGTTATAATGAACTCCTGTCTGATCGAACAAAGTCTCTTCAATCATTTCAATCACGTTATCTTTGGGATGCAGATGTGAGGTCTCTACAGAAGGAGACTTGTCCGTGTTGCTTACTGGATCTTGCTGCAAAAGGAAAAAGTACAATTTTAATTTCTTAAACGAGCACGTGCGTTGTGTCTGTGCAGTCATTGTATCTCCTGCGTTCCCCTGCTCTCCCAGACAGGCTATACATACCGTTGGGGGCTTTGGGGCAAAGTCTTTCTCGCAGACATGTGCTATGATGCCAGCAGCCAGAGCATCACCAAGGACATTGGTCATAGTTCGAAATCGATCCCTAGATGAGAGAGAGCTGTGAGGATGCAGTTTGTGGCCACAGCCAGTGGGGCCAGGGTCTTTTACGGCTTTGAAACATGTCAGCCTCCATCCCTAATGTCTCTACCACAGGATTTGCTAATGGCAAGTTGAGACAAGTGCGGTATTGTTCTCGCAAATAGAGAAAATGGTACATGCGATGTCTGCGTGAGCCCGGTATCCTGAAGGCGATGGGACTTCTTTTGTCTCACTGTGCTTGTCTTTTTAGTGCCTAGACCTGCCTGTGCTACTTCCCAAACTGATGCAGCGTCATCATTTTTGCTCAGTGTGGGGTGAGCTGCCTCAGTGAGTCATAAAACTCCTTGAGATACCTCTCAGGGAGGAAATCTTGTTTATCCAGTCACAGCACCTCTCTTGTCTATCCCAGCACCTCTCACATCAGTAGAAGGTGCCAGCACATTGTGGCAGGTGATGGTGCTGGGTACCCTGTGATGCTCCAAGACTGAACTCGCATTGTGTTCTGGTTTTACAAGTTTCACCTGAAAAGTTAAACTTCCTTTTATGTGAAAGAAAGAGAAAAACAGCCAGGATACTCGATGCTGTTCCCTCTCTGTCCAGAGTGACTGTGAAGTACAAATCAACAACCCACGTGTCAATTATGTAAGTCAGCGTCTATTCTGCAGGTTTTTTCACCTAGCTAATTTGCTTCATTTTTATCTTAGTACTTCAAAATGGCACATTTCACAAACTACATATATTTGACTTCTATTCTGTTTGTCTGTGACAAATGTAGTCAAGCATTGGTTTTTGTCTCAAGATCAATCAGGTCTTCGTCCATCAAGATGAAGATGGTCTCGTTGGAAGATAGACTTCCTCGGTGTTGGATGCAGTCCTTTGAAAATGTCATCCTTACTTCTAGAAACTCCAGTGATGTTTTTGTTCCCGTGACATATGGGTTTGAGAGAGAAATTGCTTATTAAATGCAAGGGGGGGTTTTGCTACATCTGTTCAAGAACTGACTGATTTACTGCTGTGATTTGGTGTCCAACCAGCTCGTACTTTATCTTGTTACTGTTTTGGTGTGACATCTATTTCTCTCTCCTTTCTACTTTTTAATTGTGAAAATGCCCGTGTTTCAGAAATAGAAACAGCAAACTGGATGAGCATATATTGTACATAATTATCAGTGGTTTATAGTTTATTATTGCTTTCTCTGGCTGATTTTTTTTTCCTGGAGATCATGCTTTTTTTCCTAAACAATTGCATGTTTCCACCTCTTTTGTTGCTCTCTTGTTGTTCTTAGCATGTTTCTGGCTAATTTTAATTTCTCTTTGTATGAAGCCAGATACCTTTCACCCTGCCTTACCAACCTTGCTCCTCTTCCAGGGATAATATTCCACCAAAACAAATACTGCACCATCCACTACTTTGCTTTGACTCTTGTGCTCTCCATCCTCTGTTCACAGAGTGGACAGCTTGGAGAAGACTAGGACTTGAGGGATTTCTAGGGAATACGTTAACTAGCAGCCTTACACAGTAACGCTTCATGAAGATCAGAGTGTGCACCTGCTTTCCTCCTTTTCTACCTCTTGCTACGGAGGAAAGTAGCATCTTTTTGATCTCTTAAAAGTATAAATATGTATAAGTTTCAGAAAGAGATTTTATTACTTATTTGAGACCTCCGACAAAGATGTGTTGTACAATCAGATAGGAATTTAGATAAAAGATCAGGACAAGCTGGTATTTCAAACTGGGGACCTTATTTGAGAGAGTGGCTGAATACCATCACCACTTCTTCCATGTACAGTCCTTAATGACACATTAGACAGTGATGGGCACCTCAGAACAGAAGCGCCTCAAGTCAAACACTCCTTCAGGAGACTGTTTGCCTATAGTTATCATGGGCTATTTCAAGAAAATAATTGGAAAATGAAGAATCTCACACT
Organism: Morus bassanus; assembly: GCA_031468815.1. NCBI lineage: Eukaryota > Metazoa > Chordata > Aves > Suliformes > Sulidae > Morus > Morus bassanus. The sequence goes on from CM062593.1 coordinate 542,929, forward strand.
TGGCTCCTGGCCTTGTTCTGTGATCCCTTGATCTCTGCCTCCATGAGAGCTGCTTCAAATACATCACCGTGAATTGGCACTTGGCACCTGCCCGTAACGTTGCATCTGGAAAATACTTACAGTGCCCAGTCGACTGCGATGATGAGTGTGATATCGTCGGTCGGCAGCCCAACAGAAGTTAGCACGATGACCATCGTAACGAGTCCGGACTGGGGGATCCCAGCCGCCCCTATGCTTGCTGCTGTTGCTGTTATGCTGCAAAGAGAAGGTGGCTGTGCAATTATTGTGGTTTTGGGGTTTGTTGTTTTTTGTGTTTTTTTTTTTTTTTAAAAAAAAGGCAAGCATGTTTGCATGGCAAAGTAAGTTATTCCTGTATGGAAGGATTGGATTGGATCTGGTCTGCTCCACCTTCCTGCCCCCGATGCTATCCTGAACCTCTGCCTGTGCACCTCATGGCCGAGGGCTTGGAGGAGGTCCTCTTGGGTTTGTGCTTACACAACACCCCTCTGCATTCCAGTGTGGGTAGCCCCTGCCTAAAATTGCTAAATATTTGCAACTGTACTCACTTATTTTTATCTAGACAGGTGCTTTATTTCCCTGCTTATAAAATGAGGATATTCAATTCCTGAAGGAGAGTAAATTATACCTGCACAAACCCTTCTATGCTAACATAATTCACCCGCACTGGAGGTGTTGACCTGTTCTAGCCGTGCTGTTAGTTTGCAGTCTGGCTTTTATTTACAGACAAAGTCTTTGATTCTGCAGCAAATTCTCTGGGTGCAGAGCCCGAGCTTTCCCTGGTGCACAGCGCAGGGGGCTGGTACATGCTGCGCCTTTCCCTACTCTCAGCTTTCCAGCAAAGTTCACTCTCTGCAGTAGCAAGATCTCTGCCAAAAGGGAAAAGTGTGAGAGGTGGTTACAGTGTCTATAAATATGAATAGAGAGAAATAATTCAGCTGCTGCCAAGAAACGTTTACCTTATCGTTATAATTTGTCCCAAATCCAAGTCATATTCATTGACCTGGGCAATAAAGATAGCAGCAACCGCTTCGTACAGCGCCGTGCCGTCCATGTTGATGGTGGCACCGACAGGGAGGACGAATCGTGCCACGCGTCTGTCTATTCCATTGTTTTCCAGGAGACACTTCAGGGTGATGGGCAAGGTTGCTGAGCTGCAGAACAAGAAAGGATCAGTAATTCTCTCTATCGTTTGTGTTGAGCTTTAGAAATAGGAATCAGTGTAATGGTAGAGAAATACAAGTCCTCCTGAGGGCAAATGCAGCAGCAATATTATACAAATTGCTATAGCAATGAAAGTTTCTTCAACTTGCACTACCTGGGGAATACACATAATTAGCCAAGCAATCAGTTAGCTGCTGGCTGCAAGATAAAATGTCAGAATGTCATTTCAGTGGCCGAAGGCACCGCTCCCTATGAACAGTTCTGTGTGATGGTTGCAGCGTTGTTGTACATGCCTGGACCCCATGCTAATCCTGGAGCACCTCAAACATTGGTATGGGGCAGCATCTGCCAGTACTGGCCGCGGCAGGGCCCAGCCAGACCCCATTGTTCCTCATTCATCTCCGTGCCACACGCACAAGGAGCAGCTGCCTTGGCTCTTGCACCCCCAACTTTTCTTTCTGTTTCTGTGTAGCAGGAAGATGTGAGCTGTCATGCAGGAGTCGGGATAAGGACGTGGAGGAAGAAGACTGAGTGGCATATAGGAAACGAGCACGGAAAAGAAGTCGATGGGATTGCGATAGACTCTTGGAGGCAGGGACTGCTTTTCTGAAAGGAGTTGGCTGCAGCACGTAGCGCAATGGCCCCCAGCCCCTGGCACAGACCGTAGGGCTGGGACGAGGAGCAGAGTGCTCTCGTCGTCCTCTGTGTAACAGCTCTCCAGCTTGCTTATGTGGCTGTAGAGCAGAGAGGAAGGAGAAAGCCTGATGGAGACAGAGCTGGACACCCAAGTTCAGGAGGAGATCACGTAGTTAAGAGTAGCAGAAGAAACCTGCAATGGTGGGCGCTGGGGGAGGAATGCAAATCCTGGATGGTTTTATTGGGATTATGTGAAGAAGCAATATTAGGGAGACCAGAAAAACCCTTTGCCTAGTCAAATGTTTTCTAAGAAAATGTTTTAATTTGTGTGTCTTCCAGAAAGGATGGTAGTTTGTAATGTAACGTTTCTTCGTTGTTATAAAGAATGTTTTTCAATGAAAATAAAATAGATAAAAATAATCTAAAATTATAAAATCTTATTGAAGTAGACAACAGTTTTCTTTGGAGGAGCTTGGGATACACAGGAGTTGATCTAAGCTTTTCAGTAAAGTGTTTAGAAAAGCTTTTGATGTTTTCAGTCAAAGCACAGGATCATAACCCCACGCTGTTTTATAAAGCACCTACAACAGTCCTATTTTGAATTCTTTGAAAGAAAACTGACTACAGCAATTAAAAGAAGCACACGTGCACAAACATTGCTGCTTTGCTCTAGGAAAACCCCAGGAGAGGATGAGCGGAAGAGCACCGCGAGCTGGCTGGGTCTGAAGACGCACTGAGGCTCTTCCCGCTGAGGACCAGGGCAGTGCCAAGCATCCCACTAACTGCTAAAACTGGAAGCGATCTCATTTCACATTGTACTGGAGCATAATTTGTCTTCATCTGAATTATGCCGGTTCTCCCATGGCTCACCTGGCCATACACACAGGCACATCTCCCATGACTAAACCAGATGCCTTCTCGGCTGTATCAGCATATTTCAGCCACGTTTTCATACCTGGAAGATGTAGCTAAGGCAATCAGCAAGGCTTGCAGTATCCCCTGAATGAAAGCAAAGGGGTTTTTCCTGGTGATGAGCACAAAAAGCAGAGGTAAGAGAATGAGTCCGTGGATGACTAGCCCTGACACTACTGTAATGGCATATAGTCCCAGCTTCTGTCCTATAACTGATGGATCTTCCATATCCAGGATCTTTCCAGCTATGAGAAATACAATGCCAAAGGGGAAGTACCTGCAAAGAATAAGCATAAAAAATAATTTATGAGGGTGCAGCGATCATTGAAGCACTACACGACAGTCGTTACAGTATTTGGTACCATGTGGTACAGTCATGAAAATAAATCCAGTGCTCACAATAGATACTTGTAGATGTAAGACTGGCATTACCATTAGATAGCAGGTAAGAAAGTAACTGAATCAATCAAAAACAGATTTACCAAACTGCCATCGAGACAATTTTCATAACTGCTTCATTCAGACACTGGCACACGTTAACCAGCGGAGTTCCTCGCTCGCCCATTTTTCCCAGGAGAAGTCCTGCAACCAAGCACATTGGTTTATATTACTCAGTAGTACCACGGGAGCAACGTGTGTCATGCCGAGTGTGTTGAGGCTCTGGTGGTCACAGAAAGGGTTTCACTGGGCAAACTCACAGCAGCTCAGACTTAATAGACATTTCCACATGCTCTTACGGGTCACAGTAATTCTCTGCTCCAAGCAAATACAAGCATCTGGCCTTTTCTCAAAAAAAAACCCCACCAAACCCAAATCCAGGATTTGGACTATTCCTTGCAGAGATAACTGATAAACTCTTCACTGCTGCTCAGTAGTGGAAGATTCAGTTCTTGAGGTGGATAAGCTGTCTTTTTGCTATTTGGTAATACAAAACCAATGTAGCTCCAGAAACAAAAATTGATTTTTTTTTTTTTAAAGGATAAAGCTCAGTGGGTTTATGCATAGCTGAGGATGTGATGATATGTTGCATCCTTCCCCGTGCTCTGGAGTGAAAGATCTGCACACCACATCTGCCACTCGGATGAGCTTCTTCAGAAGTGCTCGGATTTGCCCGATCTCCGTGGGTGGTGGCGGTTCTCGGTTCCCTCGTGGGATGGGCTGTGCTGGCTGCTGACCAGCTATTTCACACAGATGGCTTTGTCGGTGACTCACAGACTGTACTGTGGTGGTGACAACACATATGGCTGTACAATAATACGTCAGGAAGGATCCATCTGAGTAGCTTAGATATAGACATTAAGCCTCCTGTATTAATTGTTTTTTTCTTCTGATGTTGTTGTATTAACCTAATTCCAGTCCAATTTTCTGTTGAAGGAATACTAGAGCAGAAATACATGAATGGTTAGAGGGGTTATGGTGCTTTCTGGTCTGCCAGCACAAAATTGGCCAGTGCTAAATCCCATTGCTTTCACTGGCAAGGAGGTTTCCCAGGTACCCATTGAGCAAAAGAAAAACGAATCTTTGAGAATTTGCTTATCTGGTTTCCAGCCTGGCGCATGTACTTTCTGTGTGGTCCCATTAGCTAAAATTATTTCTCAAGCACTCTACAAGTGTCTTGTCCCTCTCATCGCTCTTCAGTCTTCAGGGCCGAGGAGTCCTAGAGTTGGATCTCTTGGCTTGCTCAGAAGAGAGATGAGATAAGGTCACCTTTGCCAGAACTTTCAGAAATGAGACAAGACTTGGCATATTTAAAGCTCAGCTCTGTGGATATTCATCCAGTATTTGGTGGCCATAACAGCTGGTTTGAAAGAAATCAATTTCTCTTCAGGTCCTACAGACAGCTGATTAGGAAAAGATCACACTAGCAAATGGACAGCTTACTTCAAATAACTTTAAATCTCTGCTGTTTTCTGGATTTCAAAAGCAACGGAGAGGACTGGAGATGCTCGGTGCCAGTAAAGAGATGGCTGGAGCTGTGGTAGCTGTGTGGGGTTACCATCCACAGCAAAGCCACTCTGGGTAGCCAGTGGGCGCTGCATGGATGCCGTGGTCTCAGTCCCACAAACTCTCTAATTTTGGTATTGGACACAAATGCCCTTTGCTGACATCTCAACCAGCTTCCACCTGGCCTCCCCCACCTTGCTGCTAGGAGGAGCTGATCCCTGTTTCCCACGGCACAGGGCTGTGTTGCCTGGCATTCCCTGTCCCTCTCCTGTTTTCTGCCAGGCAAACCCCATTAATCCACCCTCACCTTACGCATAAAGCTTCCTGCGGATGTGTGGATGCCCCTTTCCAAGCTGCCCGTCCCTGGTGCAGGTGATGCTCTGCAGCTTTGTGGACCTCTAATCCATTCCGTGCAAAGCCCGGGGAGGGCAGCTGGGTGGGCAGAGCTCGCTCAGGTGATCTCCTGCTGCATCCTAACTCAGTGCTGATCCTCACTGCCGTGCTGGCAGGGTGGTAATCTCAGAAGAGAAAAGTGGATTCTCCTCATTTGTTTGCCTGGGCTAGAGGAGGGCACATGTCCTGCGAGCAGGAGGTTGGCACGTTCCCTGAGCGTCTGCGGTCTGCTCACTGGGACAGGAGTCTGCCATAGACATCTCTTTTGTCTGTGAGGATCTTTAAGTGGGTCTGTCTCTGCCCGGTCTGACTCTGGCCATCTCCTCCAGGCACTCACTGTATCGTAGCCTTTAAAACTGGCTGCTCTCCCCTGGCTCTGATGGCAGTCTGGTGTGCTCCAGCGCTGTGCGGGCTACACTGCCTCCACCCCTCAAATCCTCTAATTGGACTTTTGGTTCCTTATACACTAAATTCAAGCTCCCTGCCCTCACCTCTTAATCTACATGTAATCCTACCCCCACACTCATCACATCTCCTCCTATTCTTTCCCCTCCTGATTTGTCTCTTCCTCCCTTTCTCACTCAGCCTTGCACCCAGTGTCCTATCTTATGCTCCAAGTTCCTCCTTCCCATGACTTTCTCCCCTTTAAACCTTCTTCCTCCCTATCCCTTGCACATGTTCTCTCCATCCAGCCTCTCCTTCTTCTTCCTGAAATTGCTGCCAGGCACCTTGTCCAAGCAGGATTGCAAGCTGTTCAATGCAGGAAGCTTTCTTACCTTCTTCAGAAAGTCCTGTTATAAATTTCCGTACATTTCTGATGGGCACTAAGCCTGACCCAGCTTTGCCTGCTGCCTGCTCAGGGAGTTTGAACACTGCCAGCGTGAAGGATTTGGACCATTTGTAATGTGCTGTGTCCCAGGTAGCCTCTGCAAAAGTTACAGCTCACTTTGGTAGACTTCATAAAAAGGACCTTACAGCTTATGTGATGATTTTGAAAACCTTTTGGACCCGTGCTTGGACTGTGAAGGCTCTTACGGAAAATCTGGGGAGAAAACAGCCTTTTTCGGTGCCTAACACCTTTTGTGACCTCCGTTATGGATGGTACTGTTGAAGGCATTGGTACGAGCTCCATGCTGTGCCTCGTTCCCCAGGGACTTGAGCAGTTAGAGATAAAATAACCTCATCCCTCTGAGCATCCCTACCTCAATTTACAGCAGAGTGGCCACAGCAGTTACCACCCTGGGGTGCAACTGCCACTGAACAGCCTTGCGAGCTGGGTTGGGGCACGGCGCAGAGCCCCGTTCTCTATTGAGCAGGTACCTATCGTTGCCGAGAAGATGACAATTCCCAAGACGTTCATCTCATTGCTGGTCCCGGGAAGGGTCTTGTAGGTCATCTCAGGCGACGGTGTCAGCTCAAGGAACACAGGCCGATGAATCTCAGGGTTTTCATCATCGGGTGCAAAGTAAATAAAACTGAGAGATTTCCCTGGGATCTTTGGAAAGCCGTGTGACTTCACCACCGGGACAAGAACAGTTCGATACTGGAACAAAAGCAAAACAGTGACATTAGTATCCTGTTGGCAGTAGGATCCATCCTGCTCTGAACACAGAGGCAAAGCCTTCACTGGGCCAGGTGGTCCTGGAGGGTCAAAGTTTGTTTTTCAGGCAGTAAAATGCTGGTGAAAAGAAGAGAAGCAAGAAACAGGCAAGGGGAACTGTGGTTGTTCCCTGCAGACCTCTGCACAGCCACCCTTGAGCAAGGCTGCACTTCCCCAGGCAGACACATGGCATTTGTGAGTCAGGTCCCTGTGGGATCCCGGTGCAGCACTGCGTAAGTGTTGTGGTCCCCGAAGAGAGGCCCCTTCACCCCCCATCTCGTCTTCTGGGGGCTTTACAGATGCTTTCCCAATGCCATGTGTTTGCTCGTTTTCCCTTCACCTCTCCACCCTATCTGGCCCCTCCTCGGCCTCTCCCCTTCGTCCACCCCAACCTTTCCTTCAAGCTTTCCTTCCCCATACCCACTGCATGCTCACCCCTCTGCCTCTGCTCCCCGATCCCCAGGGACTGCACAAGAGCGGGGTCTGGGGGAAGAGGTGTTGTGCTGCTTTTGTGCAGGAGCCCTCCCAGGCAGAGGGCAGGCAGGGGTGTCCCTGTGGGTCCGTGCCCCCACCAGCACCCTCCCACCTTCGGGTGCCCACCCTGGGGTGAGCAGAAAGCAGCCAGGGAGCAGGCAGGGTGGGGAGGGAGGCAGAGGGAAGGGAAGGGGCTCATGTCCAGGCTGTGGGTGGGGAAGAACCCCCAGATGGGGAGAGCAGCCCTGTCTGGAGCTGAGCACCATCCTGGCTGCCTGCAGCAGTGGGGCCAGGTGAACTCACCTGCTGGAACGAAGCTTCGATGAGATTAGAAGGAAACATGTTTCTGTAAGAGAGCAATTGTGCAGGGGTTAAAGCACATTGTGAGAACACAGGGAACAACCTGGGAAGCACCTCTGGCGGGCACGAGGCCGAGAGGAGGACCATTACAGCCAACACCAGCTTGATGTCCTCTGTGCAAACTGAGGACGAAGACAGGCTGGAAGGTGAATGAAGAGCAGGACTGTGAACCACGTGTAAACTGGACTCATGGAAAGCCAGAGGTTGGGATGGACACCTGCCATCTCCAGCCCCCTGCTCAGAGCAGGACCGCCTGCAAAGCTAGAGGATGCTCAGAGCCTTGTCCAGTCGATTGAACGCCTCCAGAAATGGAGAATTTTCCCCCAACCCCTGGGTCTGTGCTGCAACCCCTCCCCAGTTAACCCTTGTCCACTGCTTAATCCAGCCCTGGGCCAGCTCCTGCTCGTTTTCACCTTTCAAAGCTCAAGGAGATGCTGGGCTTGGCATGTTCTGGGGCTGCAGAGGGAGAACTGCTGAGCTTTGCAGGGAATTTAAATCTTCCTGTTCTCTGCTGCTGCACCCCTCTTTGCTGGTGGCTCTGGGAGAAGAGCAACACGGGTGACAGAGTGGCCAGAGGGACATGTGTGGGGAGAAATGAACTCCACGACACTGGGCTCGGAGGTACTGGTGCCTGGTCAGCATGGCCAGCGGTTCTCCTGTTTCCCTTGAGATCTCAATATCTCCCGGGAACTCGGTGCCTTGTGGGAAGATCTTGTCTGCGAAACACCATCATAAACTTGGCTCCTGCGATGTACCTGATTAAATCCAGTAATGCATCAGCAGAGCTGAGCACCACTTTCCCCACGGAGTAGTCATCCTTCTGGGCAGCTGCGCCGGGGTGGATGCTGACCACGAGGATGATCCCAACAGTCACTGCCATGAAGGTTGTCCAAAGGTAGTAGGTGATGGTGATCACCCCCATCTTCCCACAGGCCTTGGAGTCCATGGTGGCCAGCCCAGACATGAGGCTGCAGCAGAAAAGATTGTGGTCAGTATCTGCTCCCAAAACTGCACAAGATGCATCTGATGCGCAAAATCTCCAGGGTGGGAGAACTTTCCATAGACTGTTTTTTTAAGCACTGCTTAAGGGTATCATCGAGCTCTTGCACATTCGTGTGCCTGTGCCCACAGGATCTCACGCCCAGGATGGGCTTGTGGCAACCCAGGCTGAGCTGTGAAGGGCAGGAGACACCTCTCTGAGTCCCTTTTCAAGGCCTGGCCATGTTTTCTGTTTTCTCCAAGGGCTAAGAAGTAAATATTCTTAGTGTATTTTGATGGTGAATAACTAACGCTGCTCTTTTTTTTTTTTTTTTTGTGATACTGTTCTCTTAAATCTCCAATGCCCTGTGCTGCTGCTGTGTGTCACTGTGAACAGTGAAGAAAGGTATTAGCAAGGTTTATAAAATCCTCGTGGGGACAGACCCCACTCCTCCAAGGAGAGAGCTACTGGTTCAGACTTCACATACACATAAGCTTTCCTAAGAAGTAGCCCATAAGCTACTTTTAAGCAAAACTGGACTAAAAATAGACAGTATTACAGGCCGCACCAGCAGGGAGAGCTGGTGGGTGGTGTTGCTGTCACTGGGAGCAAACAGGAGCATTTGGGGGCTGCAGCGTGCCCCATGTGCATGCAGAGCCGCACTGAGCTCCTGGCCACTGGTTTTCACCGCTCCAGCTGCCCCGGGGCCCTGCAGGGCCCTGGCCAAGCCTGCCAGCAGCATTTGGCAGTGGCCCGACGACCCCTGGGTGGGACATGATGGAGACAGAGGCTGCAGGGGTTAATGCGACCCTTGGGGACACACAAGGTTGAGGTGGGGCCCAGCCCACAGATCTGCTCTAGGAGGAGAGAGACCCTGGGAAGCTCAAGAGAAGCCACAAAACCAGCACAGAGGTGGGTGACACATTCCAATGTGAGGCTTGGGGAGCTCCAGAGCTGAGCCCCAACCTGGACAAATCCATCCCCAGAGCGCGCCTGGTCCCTGCTGGGACAGTGCGGAGGGAAGATGCCACTTCATCATTCAGCAGAATAAGAAAAAAGCCTGGTTAAATTCAACGTGCAAGAAAAATCCTGGGAGCCCTGTGCAAACCCCGCACCCGCAGGCAGGAGAGCGGTTGGCTGGGACAGCCCAGCATCACTGAGCCGCGAGGAGGGCTGAGAGCAAAGGAAAAGCCAGGCGGTGCATCAGGGAAGGGGATGTGAAATACTGGATGGGAAAAGAAAGCAGCTCTACAAGGGCTGATACTGAAAAGGCCAAGTATGGCCAGGATAGAGACCACACTGCTCCCAAAAATAAACCAAAGGCAGCAAGAAAACTCTGAAAAAAACAATAAAGTGATACATCCTCAAGGGAATGAAGAGCTAATTGCTTGGGAATTTCTAATGAGCATGTGTCAGCAATTGTTTAAACTCTGTAAATCCTTGTAAGCTTTTCAAGACCTTCCCTAGTCTTGAGGGACAGCTCTATTTCTTATGTCTAGATCTGGACAGGCTGATAAAAGTGGGATTTGCAAACATAGATGCAAGACTCAGAGATGCTTGTGGTTTCTACCTGAACTTTCTCAAAACCCTCTAAATAAGGAAATCCGCTTTGAGTTTAAACAGCTGCCCATCATAAACCACCCACAGATGATCCCAGCATCACCAGTTGACTGGGCCCAAAAAGAAAGGAAACAGTGCAGCCAGTGCACATATCTGACCTAGGTGCAGGTGTCTACCAAATCCAGGTGAGCATTTGTCCCAGACTGTTGCTGGGAATTCATGGGGTTTGGTGGACACCAAGCCAGGGGATGCTGCTTGGTTGCTGGCTGCTTGGGGCTGGGGTTATTCTCACGCCAGGAATTTTTGGGGTGACCTCCTCAATGGGGGATCATGGGGCAATCTCTTCAGTGTGGTGGAGAGATGGTATTTTAGAAGCAGAAGATTATGTCTTACCTGGAGGTGATCAAGGGCAGGATCAGCATCTTCAGCATCCTCATGAGGAGCTCTCCAGGAAAGGCAAAATACTGCTTCTCCTGCACATAGAGCAGAGCCGTTTTGTCAGGTGAGAGCTGAGAAGTGGACGCTCATTGTGGGTTAAAGGCTCAAACCTGATAAATTTGCCTTTTTTCCAACCAGACCCAACTCTGAGCTTGGTTCCAAGCCAGCAGCTGTTCCCTGCAGCACTCAGAGACACTGTTTCTCTGGCTGTCCCTTACTGGGAGGTGGGTCAGGGATGGGAAATACTGGCCACATGGGAAACCCAGCTGTGAACTGGAGAGGGGCATGTGGGGCTGATCCCCACCCAAAAACATCCTTGGGTCCATCGCCCTGTAGGAAATGGTCTCCACGGCCCCACCACTGGCTCCTCCCAAACACCATTGCACTTGTTACTGGGGAGCAGAGGCTCGACTGCACGTGCAAAAGTGCCCCAACGCTGTTGGGTGCAGCCTGGCGCTGGCAGCAAAAAGTGGAAATACCTTGTGGCTGCAAATGGCAAAGCCGAGCTCAGGGAGAACCTGGGTGTCTGGCCCATCTGTGTTGCAGCCTTGTGGTGCACCGAGGTTTCTACCCCATGGCATCCATCCACCCCCTTCACTCCTCACATGGATGTGGGTAAGGGCTGCCTGGAGAGAGACCCCCGAAGCCCAGATCCCATGGCCATGAGCAAGGGAAGAGTGAGGGGTCTGTGAGACCAGCAGCCACCTGGCCAGCATCCCTCCCTCCCTCCCTCCCTCCACCATCCCTCCCTCCCTCCCTATCTCCATCCGCCATCGTTCTGGCTGCTGAGTTCCTTCCATGCCTCCATCCACCAATCCCTCACTCCATCAGTCCATCCATCCACCTTCCCTCCCTCCCTCCCTGCCCCGCAGTCTTTCACTGTGCCACTGTAGATGTGTCAGGGATGGATCTGAGATGGCCCCAAGCCAAGCAGGTACTTCTGGTTACTCCAAAGTAACCAACACCACTGGGCTTTGAGGGATGCCAAGGCAAACTATTAAAATAAATGCTCCACACTGCTGTCCCTGTGCTAACCCACCCACGTGGCCCAAACTTGGCTGATTTCCCCAGGAAGCTCACAGAGCGGAGCCGCGATAGGTCCAGCCGGGTGCAAGGAGTAATAACAGATCTGAAGAGCATCTCTTTTGTCAGTGGGTTTCGCAGCTTTGTGACACTTTCCCATCGCGGGAGGAAAGCGGGGACCGGCTGCTCCTCCAGCCCCTCATCTGCGGCGTGGATTTTGGGACAAAAGTCTTTAACAGGGAGAAGTGGCTGCTGTGGACCATGTGCAGACTGTGGTAACAGGGCAGGACGGGACTGGGGCAGAGGATGGATGAACTCAGTGCATGGCAGGAGAAGGGACAGGAGCCCCCAGGCTCTGCCAGCCTCAAGTCTGACGTGGGAGGCTGCTGGGCTCTCGTGGGCGCATGCACTGGGGTGCAGGGAGATTACACCCGGCTTCAATTAAGTAACAAGATCATCCCCGCTGCAGGTGGTGATGCTGAAGGGCATAATTGAAGTGACAAGACTTCGCTAAATCCTTGCAGGTGACACGGGAATGTTCTGGTACCAGCCAAGCTCTCCCTGAAGCAGCATCCCCCGTCCCGGGCTCAGCCAGCCCAGCTGAAGATCAGGGCTGAGCCACAACCAAGAGGCCTGATGTCATTAAAGCCACTTAGATTTTAGTGCGGTGGCATTTAACAGCACAATGCTCCTAGAAAGCGCTGAGCGAATGCACCTTTTAGGTGCATTTTCTCAAATGCGTTTGTCTCCAAGAGTCCTCGGAGGAAGGTGACTCCTGGAAGCCCACCAGGCTCTCACCAACCCCGTATTTATTTGCTGGGCCTTCTCCAGAGACTGCAAACATGCTTTGGTTGAGCATCTGCGCAGCTGGGGAGAATAACAGGAGGAGCTCATCCCTTGGACCCCAATGCTGCTGCTTGCGTTGCGGGGAGCCTGTTACTGAGCAGCCGAGCATCCATTCCCCCCTTTCCCATCCCCATCCCACCTGGAGACTTCGGCAGCCCCATGGGGTCTGTCCTGGAGCCCCTCACTCCCAGTGGAGGGTTTGTCCTGCAGCTTTGGCATTTGTTGGCAGCTTTTTGGTCAAAAAAAAAAAAAAAAAAAAAAAAAAAAAGAAAACCCATAGGGTTTTCTGCCCTGAGAGGTGGTTTTCTTGGCCAGAAGCTTTTGCTTTTGGGGCTGTGCCCATCTGGGCCCTTGATGGCGATGTCTTGCTGGCACCAGGGCTGGTCGCCCCAGCTGCCCTGCTCCATCCCCCTCCTCAGTCCCCGTCCCAGTCCTGGCCAGGCTTACCAGCTCCGTCAGCTCCAGCGCCCGCAGCAGGAACCCCAGAAGGCAGCCGGTGGCAACCGACAGCATTGACAGGGTCAAAAGGCCATTTTTACGCCAGAAAGCCTGCACCCACTTCCAGACGTGCAGGAAGGTCGTGGACAGCGAGTTCAGCAAAGCTCTCCTGATACGCTCCCACATGGTTATTCTCAGCCGCCCAGGCAATGCGTCTTGGAGCAGCTCCCGGCCCTGTTCATCGCTCCGGGCACTGCCGTGCCGATGGACCCCTGCCCTTTGCTGAGAGCTGAGTGTGCCAGCGGCTAATCCCCAGGACCAAAAGCTGTGGGGCTATTTGGGAGCCTTTCCCGTAATGGAAAGTGACGTCTTCAACTGGTTAATCTGGACTTGGCATCCCGCCTGCGTGGGTGCCGAACACTCCCAGGTTAACCCTCCATCCCCTGGGATCAGGGCCATGTGCTGCAGGCTGAGAGCAGGGATTCAGCCCCGGAACTCCCTTCCCATCACAGTTCCTGATCCAAAAGGATCTGGGTCCTGCCACTGGAGGCTGCCACAGGATTTGTGCTCCCGCCAGCTGTGAGTGCACCCCCTTCCTGCCCCACATCGGTAAGGGCTTCGTGAGGGCAAAGCCTGCAAAGGAAGGCTGTTTCCCAGTTAATCAAAGAGTTTCCCTTGGCGATCTGCACAGACCGTCAGCCCAAGGCACTGACGGGTGATTCTGAATGTACCCACAGGAATATCTACCCCAACAGATCCGCCCTCTCTGCCAGCTCTGGAGGGAAGCTGCCTCAAGACCACGGGATGCTGCTGGGATGCCTGGACAATAATCATTGCTGCCCACAATATTTCAGAGTATTTCTATGTCCAGTTTGACTCTGGCTCAGGCCAGGAGTCTCACTGGGGCAGGAGAGTGGTGCAAAAGGCAGCTGAAGGACGGGATGGGTGGGTTTAGGGATACAGTGCTGTTCCCAGGCTGAGGATGCTCTGGGAATGGGGAAATATTAAAACCTCTCCAAATTAAAACCTCTCTGGCCCAGATTTTAACCCCCCACCCACAAATAAGATCATGAAACCCTCTCAAACCATTGCTGTATTTTACACGGACAAAACAAAGCCAAAGAGAAGGCTTGACTTGAGGATCTCTTTGAACCCCCTGCCCCTGTGGGACAGGATTCTTCCAGCCCTGCAGTGTGCTGGATGGCCTTGCCACTGTTTCAGCAGGGACACAGTGGCTTTTGCAGGCTATCTCAGAGGAAGCAGAGCGCCTTCCAAAGCAGGAGTGTGGCGTATAGTGCTTCTCATGTTTCAGCCCTTGGGGAGATCTCTGTTGGTGCTGTCTTGTGCCTTTGGCTTTAGCATGGATTGCTCAACCTGCCAGGCAGAATTAGATAAAATGTTTGCTCATTGGCACAGCTAAAATACAGTTGTCTCTATTCAGCTCCATCTTCAGAGCCATCTGTGAGCTGGGGACGGAGTTTGCATGCTGGGAGTGAGCAACTGCTTAGGAAAAGGCATCCTGAGTTTCCTGGGGGATCAGGGACATCTCAAAGGACATCAAAGGGTCCCTGGGGCTGGCAGCTAGTGGAGGGAGCAAGGTGAGAAGGGAATGCGTGCAGGGAAGTCCAAATAATTGGGAACGGAGGAACATGAGGATGTGTGGGGAGCTGAGAGAAAGGAAGGGCTGTCCCAGAGAGAGGAAGAGGGGGTCACAGAGAGGGAGGGGACAGAGGGAAGGTAGGGGAATGGCAAGGGGACAGGAGGGGAGGCCCTGGTGCTGGCGTGGGGATCGCTGCTGCCTGCTCATGCCAGGGAGTAGGACCCAGCACTTGGCAAAGGGGCTATGCAGTGGTTCCCTCTGCACCTACCGTAAATCTCAACGTCATCATAGATGTCAGTGTCCCTGTGAGGAAAAAGAGGAGGTGCTGTGAGCAGTCTGGTCTCCCATGTCCCCACCGCCTCTCGACGCTGAGGCAAGGGCCAGCTCCTGCTGCCACGTCTATCCCATCTCTCCTAACAAGTCTGTGGGCTCTGGCATCCCCCACGCAGCCCCGTTCGCTTCCTCCCAGCCTTGTGCTCTCCCTGCAGGGACGGGATCCTCCAGCGTGAGGTGAGCACGGCTCTGGCCCCTCTCGCGTTGTGCACAGATGGTGGTCCCATCCCAGGCTGCTGGGCGCTGCAGACCCCGCCGTGCAGAGGGTCAGCGCTGGCCTCTCGTGCTGTGCCACTGGCAGCATCTGAACAGTGTCTGGACAGGTCCCATGTGAGGGACCACAGCTTGGGGAGGGCTCGCAGTGCCCTGGGAAGCTGCTCCCAGTGCCAGAACCTCTCCTGACACCAGAAATGACAGATTCCACCCCCAGGGTAAGTAGCCGCTGTTGTGCTTATGATCACTGCCTGGGTTGGATGGTTTTGCGTTGGCATTCAATGGCCAGGGCTGGTTCAGTGCCGAACACTCAATGGGTGATTGCTACAGCTTGTGGAGTGGGGAAGAATGGGCTGGGGAAGAGGTACTCACAGGTGTAGCATCACAGCCCGGGGCACGTAGCCATCTGCAACAGCACAAGGAAAAGCATGTCAGGTTGTGCCGGGGTGCAAGCAGGGTCTCACCCCAGCACCTGCCCCTGCCCAGGACTGGCAGGGTTTAGCAACATCTCGCATCCCCAGGGAGAGCTGGGGGAAAGAAGGAGCCCACCTTAGGGAAGCTGGGCTGGACCCCTGGGAGGAACCTGCTCGGGGCAATGCAAGGAATGAGCCTGCCAGGCCGGGTGGCAGCTGGCTGGGAAGAGCCGCATCCACGTCTCTCTGCCTGGGGGATCTGCAGCCCCTTTCACCTGAGCATCCTTCAGTGCAAATATGGCTTGTGGAGTCCGTGCCTATGGCAAAGCGTGATGTGCCGAGCTGGAGGCCAAGAGGCTCTGGGAACTGCAAAGGCTTTTAGCAGAGGGAGACGACAAGCCCAGCTAACAGCAGAAATGCTGGTGCCGAGTGGGAGGAAGAACAGGATGTTTGTGCAAAGGAGAAGTGGGAACATTTGAGACCCAGGGTGCATGTCAGGTCTGTCTAACGGCAAGGAGATGTATCCTGCTGTCTACAGGGGTGCGTGCACATGAAGAAACTTGTTCCCAAAACTCTGTGTGCTGTGATCCCCACCACAGGCAAAGCCTCAGCTCCCACAGACTTACACCTCCTCTGGCTGTTCCGGCAGAGGATTTGCTCCTGATTTGTAAATTGAATGACATCAAGAATTTCTCCTCGCCTCAGCGGCAGGTTCTTCCCTCCACCCTTCTTCTCCGTCACTGCGGGGTCGACCATCATCTGAGTCAGGACGTTGATGCTTCCTTCGAACTGGAACACAAACAGCAGTGCTTCAGCTCGGCAGCCACCCCAGGGGAGCGTGAGCCAGGCAGCTCCGACCGCTCTCCCTTCTCGGAAAAAGCAGATCCCTCTCTAGCCAAATGGTCTGTGGGACTGGTCTGATCTGGGGATGTTTCAGCGGGGAACACGACAGGTGTGACCTGGGTATTGGCTGGTCTCTGCGGAGCACAGCTCATCTCTGCCATTGCGTTGCGCCCCTCCCCGGACGTGAGGGGGAGCTTAGAGGGATGAGCAATTGCTCATTGCTGCTCACCTTGAATTTCTTCTGAAACTCCCTGTCTGCCTTCTCTTCCTTCTTGCATTCCTTGAGTGTCATTGGCTTCATCTTCCGGGAGACCTGGGCTTCTCTGCAGAGTCATTGCGAGTCATGGGAAAGCTCAGGTGACCCCATGCTCTGCTCCCTCCCTTCCCCTTCTCACCCCCTGGTTGCTGCCCCATTGCATTTCCCTGCACCAGCTCTCCCCCAGTGCCCGAAGATGCCGCCCTCCAGGGCTGCTGGGGCTCTTGGGCCAGGTTTAAACCTGCTCTTGTGCTCTTCACCATGGACACTTCTATCTCAAGCCCAGCAGAGACCATTAAACAATGAGCTTTGTCAAAGCAGCAAGGAGCCCTGACCATTTTGGAACCCTTAGAAAGAGTAAAAACCCCTGTTACCTCTGTGCACCTGCCAGCAAAGCAACCCTGTTAGAAGCTCGACCGGCATCTCCACCTGTAAAACCAAACCCCGGGAAAGGTGCTGCCGTGAGGCTGCTATAAGGTGTAGACACCCGCTGAGACAGGACACAAGACTGAAACAGCAGCAAGAGCTTTCTCCTCCTGGGACCAAACCCTGAGTTTGCCTCCTGAGCATGGTGAGGATCAGGGTTTCCCATGCCCATTTACAAGGCAGCAAAGAAAACCATTGCCCTCCCATGCATGGGAGTAGCAGGCTGAGCGTGCGCTCCGCTGCTGCCCATGGCTCGTCGGGGCCTCGAGGCTCCCTGAGCTACAGCGCTCACCCCAACCAGCATCCCAGCCCCTCCTGTACCCACCTCCTCTGGGGCGGGGATGCGCTGGTGGCCGGGACACCCCACCAGCACGGGGATGCACTGGTGGCTCACTCCTGAGCAGCCCAACGGGCTCTACATCATCGTATATCTCGTCTTCATCCCTGTGATGAGGCAGACAGTGATTAGGAAGCCCTGTTGCAGCAACGGCACTGGGAGCCAAGGGCAGGATCGAGGCTGCCAGGGGGAGGGTGGGCAACAGGCAGTTGGGCTGCCCATGGGTTGGCCCCGGGCCTGGGGCAGAGCGGGACAGCAGCTCTGTGCCACATGCCAGCAGCTCCTCACAAGGCTCAGCAATGCAGCACAGCAGCCTGGGGTGCAGGAGATGGGCAGCGGGGTGCGATGGCAGCAGCCAGACCTGTGCAGTAATGCAGCCCATGAAGGACGGTGCTTTGCACCATGGGAGCTGCCTGCACAAGGTGCTGTCCCATGCTGGGCTCCAGGAGCAGGCAGAAAAACCCAAGGATGCTCCTGCTGTTCCCTCTCATGCCCTTCCCACTGAGTCAGGACAGTCTGGAAGTCACCTAGAATAAAAGTGCCGCCTCAGTCCTTACCCTGTTACACTCGGAGCATCCTGTGGTGGGAACCGTGCCGGGGCTGATGCAGCATAGCCTGGTTTCAGGTAACCTATGGCAAAAAGAGGAATGGGAGGGAGCAGTGAGGGATTATTTCACATTTTCTCCTTGACTCTATCACCCACCTGGAGGCTTAGAGCCACCCTGGGCTAGATTTAGTGCAGAGGAATGTGAGAAGATAAAACTGACTGCACATCTGGATCCAGCGAGGCGTTTTTACTCCATGGCCCATTTGCAGATTTTCTTTCCTCCCAGCACACTGGGGCACGGCTCATCAGCTCACTGGGGAGCTTTAATATCCATTTTCCCATTCTTATGATGTCCCTAATGTTACTTTCTCCCTGGACCAGTGATGAAAGGGAAGGGGAAGAGGCCAAAATGGGTATTTTGAATGTGGTGAAAACCCTAAACTCCAGATCTGTACCAGAGTCAGGGCAAGTCCTGGATATCACCATGTGCTCAGGAGCATCATCAGCCGGAACGTGCTGCTGCACCCTGTACGATCGCTGGCATACCTACATCCCTGCTAAGATCCTGTTATTTTTATCACCAGCCTGGTCAACCAAACCAACCAACAACTGGCACGAACATCGCAGCTCTGCTGGGTTATTGTACCAAGTAATGCACAATCATATACCAGGCCTTAAAAATTGTAAGATTGCCCTAAAAAGTAACAAAAATAACCAAATCAGGGCAGGGGTGTAATTCTAGATGTTCAAACTTGCCTCAGTACCCATGAGACAAATAAATACTTGAAAATGGCTGGCTTGTAGGACATGCAGAGAGCAGATCACTCCCTCCTCTGCCAGGGCCACTCAGGCCAGGGCTGGGGCCGGTCTCGGTGGGTGAGCATCTCCCAGCACGATTGCACGTCCGGGCCTGAGAAAGGTCTCTGAGTGCTAATACAATAGTCATGCCTTATAATAATAACATAAACCAGTTAGGTTTTGCAGTTCTCATAAGGAAAGGGAGAGAGGCTGTACTCTCACGGTTGCCCTCTGCCCATGGCTATGGCATGAGATGGTTAATAAGAAACCATCCTTTAAAGAGGGTGGTGAACAAGAACTTAGAGGAGTTGAGGAAGAAACGGGATTTGAAACGTGTTTCATCACCCAGAGTGTGGATTAGCAGAGTGGCAGCTGTAAGAAACCAACACATCTGCCTAGATCTGGAAAGCCGCCATGGAGTGTGGCAAGGCTCATGCCGAACAGAGAACCACCATGTCCAAGAGGCACCAAGCGCTGCATGCCATGGACAGCCGGTAAGGAGGGCACACCAAGCCAGCACCACGGCCCCAGCGGCCACAGCTCTGGCTGTGCCTGGGGAGTCTCGGTGGCTCCCTCAGGCTTGGAGGCGGATGGTGTTGCAGGCAACATGCTGCCAGCTTCAGAGATCCTCTGCCCCTTGGCCAAAGGGTGTGTAAGTGCTTCTCGCCCATGGGATGGGGATCAGCTCTGCTTCTCACCAGTCAGGCCTGTCTGCTCTTATAGCCACACAAGGGTGGACTGGTTGGAAAGGACCTCTGGAGTGTCATCCAACCTCCTGCTCAGAGCAGGGCTGGCTTCAGAGCTAGAGCAGGTTGTTTAGGTTCTCATCCAGGTGACAACTGAGTATCTCCAAGGATGGAGATACCCATCTCCCTGGTGCCTGCTGCAGGGCTGCACCACTCTCACAGGAAAGAGCCTTCTCTTAATATCTAACTGAAATTTCCCCTACTGCAGCTCATGCCTGTCACCTCCGGTCCCGCTCCTGAGCACCTCTGGGAAGAGTCTGACTCCATCTTCTCCTCCCATTAGGTAGCTGTGGGCAGTGAGAGGATCTCCCCTTTGCTCTCTCTCCTCCCAGGCAAACAAGCCTGGGTCTCAGCCTCTCTTTTCCCATGTGCTCCAGCCCCCAACCATCTTTGTGCCCTGCACTGGGCTCACTCCAGTTTGTCAGCACCCCTCATGTTACTTACTCCAACCTTACTCTTTACAAGCACCCCAGAGCCTGATGCCTGTCCCCAGCCGGGGACAAGGCACTTAGACCCCTTCGTTTCTTCACCTGCTGTCCTTCGCTCTCATTCCTTTCCGCATGCTATGCCTATAAAAGCCCCTTTGGCATTACCAACCCCTACCTCTCCATCAGCCCCCACCAATATTTCCATCTCCCAGGAGCTCCAGACTCTAACTTGGGAGATTTTCCTTCCTGAATGAGCAGCATCCTTCTCTGGGGGACTTGCAGGTGCCTGGCCATACCCAGTTGAGCACTCCTTGGTGGCTCTTTGGCAGGATGGACGGGCATCCCAGGACGTGCAGCTGCACCGAACTTCTCCAGATCCACGACAGGAGGGCGCCTGGGCTTGGCCGGCCTCGCTCCCAGTGCCTTGACGTGTGGCAAAGGCTTCCTCCGAGGTGGAGCTGGGTGCCCTGTCCCATGGGGGCTTCCTGCAGCGTCCAGGGAGGCTGCAACAGCTGCGCCTTTGGCAGGAACCACTGGAGCACCCTTGTCTTTGGCAAGTGGCCGTGTCTGCTGGGCTGGGTTTCTCTGGGGAGGATCGGAGGTGGCTCCCACCTCCTTGTTCAATACATCTCCTCCTCCTGGCTTTGCAGGGGCTGGGAGGAAGCTGCCGTCTTGAGCAATCCCCTTCTTCAGTTGCACCATCCATCCCGGGGTCTCACAGACAGGATGAGGAGGCAAATGCTGTCCCACGCTCTGACCTTTACTGTGAGATGGAGAAGCTCTGCTGAAGTCCACCCTCCTGGTCCGGGGGCGCTCGGGAGGCGGCTCACCCTTGGAGCCTGGCACAGGGGTCTGTCCCGGCTCCGTTGCAGGAGGTGCTGCAGAGTGACTCTCCGACTGGCCACCCACTTCGGGAGGGTCACTCCTGTTCCCTTGGAACTTTGCCCGTAGGAGCTTCACCATGGCCTCTTTCCCCGCCAGATGTGTCTGCGACCATTAAGAAAAGCTCCAGTTAAAACACCATGGAGGAAAACGAGTCAAAGAGCCCCCTGGGGAAAGCAGTATTTCTTCAACATGGCCTGACACTAAGTCTCCTCCATGAAATGTGGTCTTTGCTCAAAGCAGTCCTGGAGCGTGCCTGAGAAAACAACACTGGGCTGCACCAGGTTGGGAACAGGTCCCACCACCATGAGGGCATCCACGAGGTGTTTCGTGGAGTCTTTTGGACTGATTCACCCTTCGTCCACTACCAGGAAGCATCAAAACAGAGGGATGGGGTCGGGAATTATACCTTACTAGTAGCAAAACCCCCAAGGGCAGAATTTGAGATCTAGAGATTGCCCAGGGCTCAGATGGGAGCAACCTGCCTTGCCCTGGTCCTGGTTCCCATGAAGTCCATGGTGAACCCAGGGCAGTTGGGCAGGAGTTGGTGGGGGAGACAACACAGAGCCATCAGCATCCCTCCCTGGAGGAAAACCCAGGATGGCGCTGCTGAAACTCATCCTGCCAAAGTCTGCATGCAAAAAAAAAAAGGCCAAGACAGCAGATCTGCCCTACTTTCCTGACCAGTGCGTTTCCTGTGCAGCTCACACCGTGCACATGTGAACTGGGACACGCCAGCCCCAGCACAGAGCTGCCCCCAGCTTCTTCAATGACCAAAAAGCACCTTTTTTCTGAAGCCTCCAGAGAAAGGCTGCCAGGAGGAATCTGGATGACTTTTGGAAGAAGAGGGCCAGGTCCAGGGTATGGCACAAAACTCAAGTGGGATGAGGTTACATTTTTCCTAAGCTTCTCAGACTTTATGGAAGGGGAGGGATCATCTTGCCCTCCCCCACCTTTCTCCCACCCCCTTGTCCCCAGACCATAGTGTCTTTTTGCACCGGAGCTGGCTGCTCCACAGCTCCGCTTGCCCTCGGCAAGCCGTAGGCTTTCATTTTGAAGTTCTCCTCCCTCTGGGATTTCAATTTGGGTTTGTGTTTGCGTAATTTTTTTTCTTTCACAACAGAAGGGCAAAGAATGCAAAGAAGCTAGCGCAATATTTTTAGACATAAGTACTCAAATGTGTATATACCTAAATAAGTGCAAGTTCCCCTTGCATCCCCAGGCAGTCACCCCAATTTCCCTGGTAAACCAGGCAAATGCAGCACTCTGAGCGTAGCCTGTAGTAAAGCAGCGCAAATTCACTGTTTCCTGCACACCAGGCAGTGGGGTTTTCACCCAAACTAGTGAAAAAAAGCAACTTTTTCCAGATTCCCAAATATGCCGCTGGCATTTTTGGCACCTGAGTGATTCAGAGATTGTAACCATCAATTTTGGAGCTGTTCCATGGGCTGGGACTTGCACAGAGCCCCCAGGTATACCTGTTGGATACAGCACCACTGTCACCACGATAAATTCCAGCTTTTTCAACATATTTTGCACTGGTGGATGCACTCCTAGGCTCAGTGGCAGGGTGTGGCACACACAGATTTTATATCCAGCCCAACGTCACCAAGCAAATCACGCACTCAGCCCAGGAGCTGGTCAGAGACCTCTGAAGCTCCGAACAGCTCAGACGTATGGGAGGACTTTGTCTTCCAGGAGGAGTGAGGGTCTTGGCAGGATCCAGCCCCTCGCAAGGACACCACCAAAGCCTTTCCAAGCAGGAGACACCCCTCCGCTCCCCGCGCCCTGTCCCCAGGTCCAGTGCAGCCCAGGTCCGGTTCTTACTCACCATTTTCCATCAGCTTTTCTGCGTGCTCACCTCCTTTCTAAAGGCCACCGGAGGCATCCAAACAGAAGTACTCGTGCAAGGCAAGCCTCTCTGAAGTCCCTCTCCCCTGAAACCAGAAGCTCTTTCCTAACAGTTGGTGAGAAGCTGTGTGCAATGCCAGGAAGTCGCTGTAGCCTGACTGTGAAGCAGCACGAGAAGGAGGAGGAGCAGCTCTTGGTGCACTGCTAGCTTGGACTTTGCTGCTGTTGGGAAGCTTGAAGCCCAGCAAGCCCTGCTGCCCATAAGGGTCTCATCCAGAAAAGAGCCTGGGGTTCAGGGAGCGACTCCAGGATGCGAGGGATGGGCTGCCACAAGGACCAGGAGGGTGGGTTATGTTCTCGTCTGATGGTGGCTGATGTGAACCCACTGCAGGTCAGGTCTTCAGAGCCCCACGGGACCTGCAGAGGGTGGAGGTGATTCACGGGGGTCGCATGGCAAAAACAGCATGGCCCCGTGCAGCTGAGCTCTGCAGGAGAGCGGGAGGGCTGGGGAGAGGGCTACAGCTTCCCAGCATATCCAAAACCAGGGACGTTTTCTCTGTTGAAGATCTGAGCTCTGCCACGAAGCAGGGGAAGCGCTCTGCACGGCGTGGCGCCGAGTTGGCCCACCTCTGTGTTGAAATGTCCTGGTTTCACCATGTGTTGCCTCAGAGGCAGGAAAGGTCTGAGATGTTGAGTCAAGCCCTGTGGCAGGGATGCTCCGGCCGGCCACGAGCTGGCACCGATGTCCCTGCCCCGGGGTGGCGTGTCCCTCCAGCCCTTTAGGACGATGTCCCACCAGCGGTGCCCGCAGTGGCTCCTGCCTCTGGATGGTGTTAGGGATAAGAGAGCACATCAAGGACGTGGGGAAGGCTGGGACGGGCACATGTTGGCCAAGGGTGGTTGGCCTGGGCGTCCTGCGGAGGGTGGTGGGTGCCCAAGAGAGGCACTGGAGAGTTTGATCCCACCAGCTGGAGGCAGGATGGAGAGGGGGTTGTTGGGAGGCCCCACGCCGGACCCACGGGGAGCCGATGTGGGGGCACAGGGTGGGCGGCCGGCGGCGACAGTCACCTCCGCGGAGAGGTGGGTCCCCATCACCGCCTGCCCCACCAGTGCCGCTGCCATGGGGAGGACGGAGCCCTGTTTGGGGGGAGAGGGAGGCCAAAGAGCCACGTTTGGGGGACAACGGGTGACGGGGAGGCCCCAAAGGCCATCTCTGCGGAGGACGGGGACGACGGGGGGTTCGAGGCTCGCGGTTGCGGGGGGGGGCGACGAGGGCGCAGAAGCGCCAGGGCCACGTCTGGGGGGAGGACGAAGGGCCGTGCTGGGGGCGCTGAGCCCCCTCCCCCCGGCCCGGGCAGCCCCGCTCCCGCCGCGGCCCCGGCCCCTCCCGCCGTCCCCTCCCCGCGGCGGCCCCGCGCAGGCGCGGCGCGGGATGGCGGCGGCGGCGGGGGCCGTGCCGGTGTCGGTGCCGGCGGCGGGCGCGGAGGCGGCGGCGGGGCCGGGGGAGGAGGCGGCGGGCGCGGGGCCGCCGTGCCCGGGGCCGGCCCGCCTGGCCCGGCTGCCGCTGGCGCGGGTGAAGGCGCTGGTGAAGGCGGACCCGGACGTCAGCCTGGCCAGCCAGGAGGCCGTCTTCGTCCTGGCGCGGGCCACGGTGAGGGGCGGTGGGCGCGGGAGGCCCGGCGGCCTGTGAGGCGGCGCTGAGGCGGCGGGGGGGGGGAGCCGGGCCGGGCCGGGCCGGCGCTGGGAGCTCGGGGTCTGTGGGGCGCGGAGCCGCTCGCTTGGCCTCTTTTCTTTCATTATTAATTTTCTTAAGAGCTGCTTTTCTTGCTTCGGGGCGTTTCCCCTCCCAGCCGACGCCTTGCCCGGTCGCAGGCAGAGCCGCCGCGGGCAGCGAGGGTGCCCGGGCGCCCGTCCCGAGCTCTCCCGGCGGGGACGCGGGACGGTGCCCCCCCCCCCCCCCCCGCGCGCGGCGGGAAACGGCGGGAAACGTCGGCCGCGCCGCCTCCCGCCGTGAGGGAACCCGCGGGGCCGCGCCGCCTCCCGCCGTGAGGGAAGCCCCGGAGCCGGCCCGCGGCGCGCAGAAACGCCCTGAGGCGGCCGCTGACCCCGCGATGCGAAGCGTGGCCGTGGACACCCGCCCCTTGGAAGCGCCGGGGCTTCGCCTCCGCCGGGCTCTGCGCCCGCCCGGCCGCGTGCTGAGGGTTTGCAGCGTGCAAAGCAGAGCAACGTGTGACAGAGGGGGTTTTTCTTCCTTTGGACAGCGTCTGGCGCCGCGCAGGCGAGCTGCGTTTGGTGGGATGGCTTTGGCAGGACGGGAAAGCATCCGTGCGCAGGACCTGATCGCTCCCTTTCGGCATCTCCCCTCAGTAACTCCTAGGCCCGCTCGGGGCACGCGAGGACAGTCGTGCTCCGTCCACCTCATCCGCTGAGCAAGGACGCCTTTCCTCCTGCAGAAGGTGCCCTGGGAGCAGCAGCTGGCGTGTAGCTGGTCTCCCAGAGGTATTCAGAGGAACCACCTCTGTCCAACACACTCTCAGCCTTCTCTCCTCCCGTGTTGCTTCTCATCTGCATCGCTGTCCAACAATTCCATTTGTTATTTTCAGAGCTATTTATTGGAAAGGGGAAATGTTAAGATGGGCATTCTGGTTTCTTCCTGAAGTCTTGTAGGACCTTTCCTTTCCTCAGGATATCCCCTCTTCTCTCTCCCATCCCCTGTGTGAAAGTGTCTTGTTCTTGCTTTGCAGGAGTTGTTTGTTGAAACCATAGCCAAAGATGCTTACGTGTACGCTCAGCAAGGAAAGAGGAAAACTCTGCAGAGAAAAGACCTGGGTATGAGAGCATGTTCTGCGCAATCCTTAGTAAAGGGTGGAGGATTTTTCCACCCGTCCCGGTCTGGTGAAGCAATCATAGGTGCTTCTCTTTCTCTGAAGATGGGAGAGAAAAACTTCTCTTCTACCAAACATTATGCTAATAATTTCACACGCCAGCTCCAAAACAAGTAAACCTCTTTGAAATTGGCCACTGTACTGTGATGTAATTTCAAACGCTGCTATTTGAAGCAGATGCAAATATGGAGTCGGTTTATCTATGTTAATTGTTTTCAATTTGCTTTGCAGATAATGCCATTGAAGCTATTGATGAGTTCGCTTTTTTGGAAGGTGAGCTTCTACTTGGTTTCACTTGGTTTCAATATTTTGTGTAGTCTCCTTCTTGGGAGCAAAAGAACTTAATCATTTGCAGAGCCCTCTGTTTCCACATCTTTAATTATTAAATAGCGTAACTTGTTACGCCTCTCTCTGAGAGGTAAAACACAGATCAAGTGGACCCCGAGACATGTACAATACTTTTTAGCTAGATTTGGTTTTACTCGTGTGTGATTTGCTTAAACTTTAAAAAGTTACTGCGTATTGCTTTGGCAGCTTGTAAACAAGTTTCATTTGTTCACATAACTGCATTTCTGATCCTGAGACTGGATTTCTTTTTTTTTTTTTTTTGTTCATTTTTAGGTACTTTGGACTGAGCTGGACAGAGACGGAGCCCTCTGGAGGAAGAGACAGCAGAGGTGGACGTGGGGTGGAAAACAGGACGCTGAGAATTCGAAAATAGTTCCTAGAGTTGAGACACTGAAATGGCAACCATAATATTTTGTATAAAGTTTAAGTTGTTGTAAGTTCTTTATTTAAAATGCATATTTTTTCATAAAGATTTTGTAAGTCACTTAACTGTGCCCTGCCACCATGGTGCAGACTGCTCTCCAGGTCACACGGCAGTTGCTCAGAGTAGCGGTCCCTGCCTCTCCAGGTACTCTGCGGCACCACAAAGCTGTGAACGGAGAGTGGCTCGGCTCAGATGCCCAGGCATGGTGAATTTTTTCTTATGGAAATGTATTTTTCCTTGTATATGTTTGTTTCTTGGCCGAACACAATTAAATTTTTTTTAATTTTTTGTTGTTGTTGTTGAATGACTGTCCTGATTTCTCCTCTGTGCTGCTGGGATAAAGGGGTTGGTGTTCCTGTAGCACTGTGGTAAATGGCACAGTTTGGAAAGGATGCCTTCTAATAGCATTTTGCTTTTGCTAATTGTTTCCTCAAGGCATCTGTCCCAGTGAAGCCCAGTTGTCCTCCAGGAACTGTGTATGAGTTCCAGGGAGATTTGGCTTGTTCCTAGGGGTATACAGCTTCCATAAATTTCTGTGATTGCTGCAGCTGTAAGTCATAGTAGCCAAAAAAAAAAAAAAAAAAACCAAAAACAAAAACAAACCCCTCCAAAACCCAATTTTGAATGCCATAGTGGTGTCAGATGCATTACACTGCCATCACTGTTCTCTTGTGTGCTCTCGTTCCTGAATCTGGCAAAAATATTTCACTGAGAATTGGATCCAGTCCCTGCCACCTGCACTTGGCCAAGTCGGTGCAGAGGTCCTAACTTCTGCAGTTAAGAGCCACGTGCAGCAAGTGTTCAGGACAAACTGCTGCCCTCGACTGGTATGTTTGTGAGAGTCCCTTACAGCACACAAGCACGATCTGTGCCTCTGCTGTTCCCAGGATGCGAGAGACTAGTACTTTCCTACATGTGTTCAACAAGCTAGAAAGAAAGATGCCTCCTCCTGGCTCCAGGGCTCGGTCACACTGAAGAGAGGCAAAAACAGAGCTGCAGGCCTCTCTGCGTGGTCGTGGGGACCACGCTGGCATTGCTGATGTGTTTGAGGCCTACCATGTTGCCTTCTTTATCAAAGAGCCGGCTCTGTCTTGGTTTTGTTGTTGCGGGAGGGACAAAGGAGGGATGTCCCTAGATAAAAAGGCCATTGAATGTGCTGAATTGAGAATGAAGGGTGCGTGTTCCTTTCAAATGAGGGGACTTGAAAGTGACTCAGTCACTGCAAACTTAATTAGTTTGAAAGTGGTGGTAAGAACAAAGACCCCCAAGGGAGCTTCCCCAGGCTGGGAGCAAAACCAGTTGCTCTCAAGAAACGCTTTGAAGTTTCCCTGAAGCCTGATCCCCATGGACGTGTTGTGGGAGAGATGCCATCTCTGCCCAGGCTGCTTAGGTGTTTGTTCAGATCACAATCCAGAGACATTTGCTGGCAATATGCGAACCCATTTGTCTCTGAGCTGCTCACCTTCTCGCCTGCTGAGGGAGGGCTCGGTATAAGTATCAGAGATACTGGAGAGACCTTTCTGTGTTTCCCAAGGTGCAGTATGCAGGGCCCACTAGCTGTAGCCGTCTTCGTAGGGCTCTTGCACGCTCCCATCTTTGCCAGTAAGTTCCTTTTTCCTTCTCATTGTCTTTGGTGCTGCTTTGGCTTCTTGCATAGGAGAGGAAAGGGCTAGTGTGGGTGCGTGGTGCGAGGTTGTGCTGGGCTTCATTCATATCTGATGCTTATGTATGGGCACAGCATACGTTTTCTACGGTGCTTCACTGTGAGCAGCATGGAGGATTGTCTACACTCAGCAACTAATTCAGGGTTTGTCTCAGATTTCTCTTCGGGGAGTTTGGTGCCCGTGAGCTGCTTTGTGCTGTGTGAGATTACTCCTCTTACCTGAGCTCGCATTGCAGTAACGTGGAAGTAGAAGAGAGCAGGGGACTGGTGTCCTAAGAGAAAACAGTGCTAAACACAGTCTTTTCTTGGAGTAATTAATCAGGTAGGGCATTTGGCCCAGCTAGCCAGGTCTGAGAGGGTGACGTCCATTTATAACTACTCTAAATCTCTTCCTTATGCTGAAGCCATTTGGTTCAGGCCAGCAGGTGGCTGGAGGCTTGTGCTCAGTGCGCAATGCCTCCTCCCAGCTCAAGCAGGAAAGGTGGTGAATTATAACTGGGGTAATGCTGGGCTTGGTGGTTTGTGACTGCAGGTGCTGGAGCCATTGGCAGAAAGGATGAGCAAGGGAACCTGTTTGCAGAGAGGGGCTGCTGCAGGAGGCAGAGCCATTTCCTCTACGTCGGGCATGGTGAGTTCCCCCTTTGCCTGCAAGAAACCTGGATCCTTTAAGCTTCCCCACTCACGTTCCACCCATCATCCCTCGGATGTTTCTTTACGTTGAAATTATCCTAGTGACTTTACCCTCGGGGGATTAAGGCCAGAAATACTCTGAGGACTCATCGCCCAGATAATCCAATGCTTAAAGCATGTTTTGTGGGATAGGAAGTGATGAGCAGCCTGGCCCCTAGGTCTGTTCATCTGCACTAATGAGGCTTCATTTTCTGTACCAGTGTCCTGCTATGTGGTTGAATTCTGTGGTTGAGTTCTGTGGTTGCCTCAGTTTGGTACTGCAGAAATGCAGGACTGCTGCAGAATTTCGGTTCCCAAGATGAACGTTGGAAGGGCTGACAGCGAGACAGCAGGGTGTCCTGACTTTACTGTGCAGAGAAAGTAGGAAATAGCTCCATTTGTTCACCAGAAAAAAGTCTGTGGCCTTCAGGAGTAGCCATTAGTCTCAGTTGTACTTGCAGTGGCAGTAAGGCTACGTAACATGAGCTTCAGCTGATTTTAGCAAAGATGTGTGAAAATGGCTTTAAACTGTTCGGCCGAAAGTCTGAGGTTTCTTAGGTGCTTGTACAAATTTAGCCTTTAGCGTTTACAAAATATCGGGTTCTTATGTGAACAGCAGGCATTATAAAAACATCATATCCAAATTAAAAACTGTCACAAGCAGTGACAGCTTGTCATCTCCAGAGGAAACAACTTTAGAAGGGTAAATAATGCTGGAAATAGTAAAAATAGTAATAGATAGTGATAAAAATAATAAACGTGGCCCGTATCGCTCTGGGGATGGGAGAGCCGGATTAACAGTGTCTTCACCTGGCAAAGTGTCCTTTGCAAAGTGACCAGCTGTCTGTGCCCTTGCTGTGGGTGAGGGGCATCCACAGGGATCACCCCCAGGGAATGGCTAATGCACTGCAAATTGCTTCCTGGCTTACTGCTCGCTGGCTCCCCTGGGCAAAGAAATCCTCAGGCAGCTAGCAGCAGCGATAACCCAAGTGTGAGTTTAAAATGTCCCGACATATTTCCTGGTGTCGTGCAGCATTGCGGTGGTGGCTCTCTCTCGCACTGACACTGAAGGTCAGTTTTTAAATCAATGCGAAATTAAAGTTTTGTGGCGCACACCGGGTCTGCAACTCCAGCAGGTTAAAGCAAATGAATTATAGTGGTGTTGAACTACTGAGTGGGCACTTTTAAGGCCAGTTTTCTTCCCTATTATATGATGAAATAAGGATTTAACCCTTTCAGTATGAACAGCACTATTGGGGAAAAATAGCTCGTTTTAGAAGGATTTCCAGAAGAAACAGCCATTAGCCAATAACCACTGATATTTTGCAAACTCAAAATACAGCAGAGTAAACCAGACTAAACCTGGGTGCCGTGGTCCCATGTCTCCCCTGTTCCCACACCCGTTCCCATCTTCCCATCCTCCGCCTGTAGTGCTAATGTGTGGGAGAATGGCTAGCTGAACAAAGGCATACTGACATAGAAATGATTACTCATCAGGATCTCAGAAAGTACCGAAAGCGGCTAGTGTAGGAGCCAAACAGAAACAAGGATAAGTTACCATTGCTTGTGAGAAAGAATGTGAAAGCAGAGACCCGCGATAAGAAGGTATGCAGGGGAGTCACTAGGCTCCCCTGGTCCCCCTGGTTAGACTAACGGAATATGACCTTTAGGCTGTTAACCAATGAGGAGCTTAGCTTTTGCAATATGTATGAGCTAATTAAGAATGCTATAAATTGTGTAACCAAAGGATAATAAACGAAGCTTGCTGATCACTCATATTGAGCGACTGCTTCTTCCCTCCGTCTTGACGAAATGGCACGACAAATTGGCGCCCGAACAGGGACCCCGGCGACCTGATAGCAGAGTCCGGAGGATCAGAGTCCGAGTCCGAGAGCCACGGTCGACGGAGTTTTGGTGCGGTCCTGTAAGCAGCGCAGGAGGCGAAAGGGAGTTTCTCCCCGCGCCCGGGAGCACCTATAGAGGCTGTCCCGCCTGCTACGCGCCGCCGAAGTTTGTAAAGGCTGCAATAGAGTGCGCACTCACTAAGGTATGAACAAACAAGCGGCGTATAATTTGCTCAGATGCTTTTTAGAAAAGTGGGGCATTAAAGATATAGATTTAAATAAGGAACTAAATGATCTCTTAGCCTATGGAGAACTTAGGGGGATTTTTATCGATCCCAACACAGTGTTTGAGGAAGGGGAGTGGAGAAAGCTAGGAGATAAATTGTTTGATGCTGTTATTAATGAGGAAAAAGCAGCAAAGAAATTAATGAAGCCGTGGCGAGCGGTAACGAATACTCTGGCCATGCATAAGGCAGAGCAGCGCGTTGCCGCCGCCGCCGCTGAAAGGTTGAACAGCACAGCCCCCATTGGGGGTGCTTCTGTACAACCAACGGCCCCAACGGCCCCAGACTGCCCCCTGCCCCCTTCTGTGCGGACTATTGTTATCCCGCAAAGTTCTAGGGAGGCTTGGGACCTGTCTCGTTTAAGCTCCACATTGGAGAGTGAAAGACAGGAGTCTCCGCTGGCGGAGCAGGCAGCACCTGGGGCAATAGGTTCGGGGCCGGACGCTACTGCTGCTTCACTGCACAGCCATAGGAATAATTCTTTTTCAAGTCAGGAGACAGCGGGTATAGCATCGGAGCGCCAACGGTGTTGGAAAAAAATAGCAGAGGCCGCTCTAAATGACGGAGACCGAGAGGTCGCCGTCAGCCTAATAGACGAGATAGGGGCATCCCCTGTACTATACCAACCAGACGGAAGGGGTCGCTTAGTAGCCAGTATTCAGAATTTAGATTGGAAGTTACTCTCGCAGTTGCGGGCTACAGTTAGTGAGTCAGGAGTAAAAGGAGAGCCTACACAACAAATGTTAGATTATATTTGGGGAACCAACATCTTACTCCCAGGGGATATACGAAGTATCATGAAGTTAATTCTTACCCAGCATCAACTGCTATTATTTAATGCGCATTGGCAGGCAGTCTGTATGCGATCGGTAGCTACGGTTAGACAACCAGGTGATCCTCTACATGGAGTAACAATCGATGAGCTGATGGGCTTCGGTCCCTATCTCCATTTAGAGGCTCAAGCACTAATGGGCCCGGATAAAGCTAAAGAAGCGATGTCACTCGCGCGACAGGCATTTAGTCAGCTTAAAGAGCCAGGTGGAATTCCGTCATATATGGGAATCAAGCAAGGTCGAGAGGAGGCATTTGGGTTATTTATTGACAGAGTAGCTAATGCTATACTGGCGGCAGGTGTTCCAGAATATATGAGAGGACCCATTTTGAAACAGTGCGCGATTCAAAATAGTAATCTTACCACCCGAAATATCCTAGCTACCCTTCCCGGGACCTTTTCAATTGAAGAGGCCCTGGAGCGAATGGCACAGGTGCCGATGGGTCCACAGGCTATGTTAGTAGAAGTAGTGAAGGGATTAGGAAAAACTTTGCAGGAACATACACAGACATCACATAGCCAAATTATGGCAGCCCTTGCACCTTTGCAAACTTCTGCGGCTCATCCAGTGTTCCGTGGGTCATCCCGCCTGCGATGCTACCGCTGCGGCAAGGCTGGACACATAAGAAGAAACTGTCAGGCGGGACCGGTCTGGTGTAAGCATTGTAGCTCGAACTCGCACTCCGAGACGATTTGCAGACAACGCGGTTCGGGAAACGGGATGAGCAGCGGGAAGAGCCGCCCCGTGACGACACAAAATGCGGCCGCCTACCCAGTCGCGAGCAGCAACAACCCTTTCCTCTCCAACCCGCCACCAGCGGCAGCCTCGGATTGGACTTGGCAACAGCAATAGACTGTACCCTGCTGGATTCCAAGCCCGTGAGGATTGCAACCGGTGTGCAAGGACCTGTCCAAGTGAACGGCCGGGACGTAGGGGCGTTGCTGATTGGTCGCTCCTCGGCTACCCTGTTAGGACTCTCTGTTCTAGTGGGCCTCATTGATAAGGACTATCAGGGAGAGATACAAATCATGGCCCAGACTCTGTTTCCACCTTTATTTGTGCCCAAAGGATCAAAAATTGCGCAATTAATCCCTTTACCACAACTAACTGCAAATGTTCCGCCGGTGCAAACGACGCCGAGAGGCTGCGGAGCGTTTGGCTCAACGAATCAAGCAGCTTTTTTAACCGTCGGATTAAAACGGCAGCCTCGACGATCGATTACCATGCGATACGTGGAACAAACTATCACGCTTTTGGCTTTACTAGATACTGGTGCAGATGTCTCTATTGTAAGTGAACACCACTGGCCACCCAACTGGCCATCCCACACGACAGGGGCCACAGTGGCCGGGGTTGGCGGACTTACTCTGGCACGTAAATCACCTCTCCTTCAATGGACTATAGATGACAAGGTCATCAGCTCTTGTGCCTCAATTATTCCGCTGCCCGAAGGATTACAGGCCCTGGTGGGGCGCAATATACTTGCCCAAATGGGGATGGTCCTCACCACTGAGGCCTTAACTCCTTTTTAGGTACGGCCATTGCATGGACTTTCCCAATCCAGCTGAACTGGAAAACTGATACGCCTGTCTGGATTGAGCAGTGGCCGTTAAAGAAGGAAAGTCTGGAACGAGCTCACGAACTGGTACAGGAGCAATACTCACAAGGGCACTTGCGGCTTTCAACTAGCCCATGGAATACGCCTATTTTTGTTATTGCCAAAAAATCTGGGAAATATCGACTGCTCCATGACCTCAGAGCCGTTAACAAACAAATGCACGACATGGGAGCACTACAGCCAGGCTTGCCTAACCCCGCCATGATACCTGAAGGCTGGCATCTACTCATCGTAGATTTGAAAGACTGTTTCTTTACCATAGCACTGCACGAGAAGGATAAGCAGCGTTTTGCCTTTACCCTGCCTTCTTTAAACCGTGAGCGCCCTGCCCAACGGTTTGAATGGACTGTGTTACCTCAAGGCATGCGTAACTCACCCACCCTCTGCCAAATCTATGTGGATGATGCGCTGCAGCCTTTACGTCACAGATGGACTGAGACTCTGATATACCATTATATGGACGATATTTTGTTTGCACAGGCAGTCTCATTTTCTGAAACACAGAAAACGGAGTTAGTCCAGGTGCTTACGTCTCGCGGCCTAGCGGTCGCCCCTGAAAAGGTGCAAGAGACGAGCCCTTGGAAATATCTCGGATGGCAGATAACTGATGCAGCCATTCGTCCACAGAAACTTACAATACATCTGGAACTCCGTACTCTACATGACGCCCAGAAGCTGTTGGGCGACCTCCAGTGGCTACGTCCTGTCATAGGCATTCCCAATGAGATGCTCAATCAGCTGCGTCCGCTGCTGAAAGGATCCGATCCTGCAACACCGATACATGCATCAGAACAACAACGACGAGTTCTCCAGCAAATCGCACAGCTTATTACCGAGCGTGCCACACACCGCCGTCTTGCAGATGTTCCCATTGATCTGACCATCTTTTGTGGCACCCAATATCTTATGGCGGCCCTTACGCAGCACAAAATAAAAACGGGGGAGAAAACGGGGGAGACAGTTGTATTGGAATGGATTGCTCCCCCACTGCAACCCCGCCGGACAGTGCAAGAGAAGGTCAGCATGTTAGCTGATTTAGTGCGGAAGGGTCGTCACCGGATTCTTCAGATCGACGGTGTCCCTCCCAAAACGATCCGGTTGCCAATAAAGCAGGCAGATTTGGACTGGTACCTACAGAACTCAGAAGAATTGCAGGTGGCATTGTTGGCTGATGGAGCAACCCTGGTAGCGAAGCCGCTGCCATCGGCCACTCTTGCCTGGATAGAAAATAAGATTTGGATCGCTAAACCGAAACGGTCGGCGCAACCCCTTCCTGGCGCCCTCACAGCGTTCACAGATGCCGGACGGCGTTCAAAGACAGCGGCCATAACTTGGAAAGAGGGGCCGCAATGGAAACATCAGGTACTGCAAGCCCAGCCCGAGGACTCATTACAAACTTTAGAGCTACTGGCTGTGGTTTGGGCATTTTTAAAATGGAAACACCGTCCATTGAATATCGTGTCTGATTCCCTCTATGTGGTGGGAATTGCTAACCGCATAGAAGACGCTGGCCTTCGTGACGTTCAAAATCGTCGATTGTCTGGCCTCCTTGTTAGCCTCCGCTTGGCAATCGACCAAAGAACGGAACCCTATGCAGTTCTGCATATCAGAAGCCATCAATGGAATGAAGGTCTTGGAGAAGGGAACGCCAGGGCCGATCAGCTCGTCGCGGCTGGTATTGAGCCTCCCCTGTCCCCACATTGTCGTGCCCGTGAAGCTCATGCGATCTTTCACCAGAATGCCAAAGGACTAATGCGAGCCTATAATATCTCCATGGAGGAAGCCCGTGCCATTGTAAAAGCGTGCCCTATATGCAGCCATCATAATTCTGGAGTGGGACTCGGCTGTGGAGTAAATCCAAAGGGCACAAAGGCCAACGATATTTGGCAGATGGACGTCACTCATGTGCCCCTGCTGGGTCGCTTGAAGTATCTGCATGTCTCTATAGACACGTATAGTCATATGATTTGGGCGACTCCGCAACCGGGCGAAAGAGCACGCGATGTCAAA
Organism: Morus bassanus; assembly: GCA_031468815.1. Classification (NCBI taxonomy): domain Eukaryota; kingdom Metazoa; phylum Chordata; class Aves; order Suliformes; family Sulidae; genus Morus; species Morus bassanus. Next base: position 577,965 of record CM062593.1, read on the forward strand.
CGGCACTTAACCAGTTGCTTTGCAGTGTTGGGAGTACCCAATACCATTAAGACTGATAACGGACCAGCTTATGTCAGCAAACAGCTCAAGCATTTTTTACAACTATGGAACATAACACACATCACGGGTATCCCACACTCACCTACAGGTCAAGCAGTGGTGGAACGTGCAAATGGAACTATTAAAAAATATTTAGAGAAGTTTAGTGACATCACTGACATACGGGAAAAAGTCAGCAAGACTCTTTTTGTGCTTAATTATCTGTGTGTCTTTGGAGACAGCGATAGCCCACCTGCCCTTAGACACTTTGTGCCCCAAAACAAATCTGAGACTCCCCGAATGAGGGTGTTATATCGAGATACCAGAACAGGGATTTGGGGTGGTCCTGCCGACATCATATATGTTGGGCGTGGATATTTCTGTGTTTCTACCCCTACAGGTACTCTCTGGGTCCCCAGCCGATGGGTCAAGCCTGCCGTGGAGGGAAGCACCAGCAATAGCAACAGACGACCATCGGCAGCCGCTAGCTGAGAGCCATCTCCTTGGCCGCAGTGAAGAAGCTGCGAACAGGAGCCTGAACTGATCGATGCGTTTGACTATACGCTAACAGGTTTTAGTGTGCGAGGACCTGTTGGCGTGTGGTCAAATGCATTGAGCAAGTAATTGTTTGTGATTAGCAATAGTTGTGCGAAAACGCGGTCCTAGCAACTAGTGATTTATAAGATGTGGTCGATAGCCCTTGTTGTACTTGGCTCCATTGGAATTGTTGCCCCAGCGCTACCCTCACTGTCTTTTGATCTTAGGGAAAATGTGTGGGTAACGCTTGGTCGAGCCATTAACACCACCACCTTCTGTGCCAGTCTATCCACCCCCAGCACTCCGTTTATTACCTGTCTTATCGGGGTCCCAGTAAATGACATAGACAATCCCATGTTAAGCTCTACTATATTGACATTCAAGTCACAATGGAATATCACCAGTCAATCAGCGTTCGGTAACATGACTGCATATGACTTGATTGAGAGATATGACATGTGGGACGATAAACTCCCGATAGGACCGCCCCCACAAGAAATTGAATTAATAGATTCTTTAAATGCCTCATATTGCCTATACCTCAACGCGCGTAAATCTGATTGTGCTGGGGAAGGATCCCACATGCCTTGTGATATCACAGCTCCCTCTCTAGTGTCCCCCATAGGGAATGCATCCCTCTGGGAGGCGTGGTGTCACAATTTTACTAGAAACCAATCTAACCCAGCGCCAGGCACCCTCTATCCAAGGAGGCTGCCTGCTGGGCTTTTCCTTATATGCGGTAATCGAGCTTGGAATGGACTACCCGCCTCTCCCATAGGGGGCCCTTGTACAATAGGGCGTTTGAGCCTTGCTCTCCCTCATCATCACCCCAACAAAACAAACCCCATTAGGCGACGCCGAGATCTGAGGGAATCACTACAAAATAACTGTGATGATAATGTTCGGCTTTGGAGCAAGTGAGAAATCATCTTTACCTCGTTTTTCGTGCCAGGAGGAGCAGCAGCTCGGGCACATCGAAACCTAGAAGCTCTTTCTTGCCGGGTCGTCAAACAAGCGAACCTGACTAGCAAGGTATTATCGGACCTTGCTACTGATCTGAACCAAGTACAACATGCGGTATTACAAAATCGTATGGCCATTGATTTTTTGCTTTTAGCTCATGGGCATGGTTGTGAAGATTTTGATGGTATGTGTTGTATGGATCTGGAGGATAACTCTAGCTCCATACACAAAGAGATTAAACAACTGATGGAACATTCACAGAAAATACAACAGGATGTAGGGTTTTTTGGCCTGGAAGGTCTAACCAACTGGCTAGGTTTGGGGGGATGGCTTAAGGGGATAGTGCAAAGCTTATTAATGGTATTAATCATTGTCATAATAGGGCTTGTTTTGCTTAGTCTACTTATGTCTTGTATTAAGCGCCTCATTTTACAAGCTACGCACAATATTTGGGTAGCACAAAATAAAAACGGGGGAATTGTGGGAGAATGGCTAGCTGAACAGAGGCATACCGACATAGAAATGATTACTCATCAGGATCTCAGAAAGTACCGAAAGCGGCTAGTGTAGGAGCCAAACAGAAACAAGGATAAGTTACCATTGCTTGTGAGAAAGAATGTGAAAGCAGAGACCCGCGATAAGAAGGTATGCAGGGGAGTCACTAGGCTCCCCTGGTCCCCCTGGTTAGACTAACGGAATATGACCTTTAGGCTGTTAACCAATGAGGAGCTTAGCTTTTGCAATATGTATGAGCTAATTAAGAATGCTATAAATTGTGTAACCAAAGGATAATAAACGAAGCTTGCTGATCACTCATATTGAGCGACTGCTTCTTCCCTCCGTCTTGACGAAATGGCACGACACTAATGTGGCAAGGCAACAGGTTTGGGGAGCTGTGAAATTGGGATTTGGCAGAGGGTGGGGGGACGGATTTGTTTTCAGTTCAAGCAGCCCCATGAACATGGTCATCGGGCTCTAGGCACGGAGAGCTGTGTTTCTCTTTCTGCCCTGAATCCACTGGGTACTCAGGCTTGTTTGGGACGTTCAGGGTCTGCGGTTCAGCGACAGCTAAGCATTCACGTTTTCCCTTTGCTAATCAGTGTATTCATCTATTCTCACCCCATCCTTCATGAGCTCACTAAAGAAAATAAAACCTACTGTTTCCTAGTGAATTGTTAATTGCATTCTTTTTATTCTGTAGTGCACTTACCAGTCTGTTATGAAATATTTTACTTCTGGTCAGCAAACACAGTAGACATGTCTGCAGCGCTGGTGAAGGGCTTTCTCTCTGGGATTTGCGCAGGTGCTCAGGCTGAAGGAATCTCTCTCCCAGGCAGACTTCCCAGGGGCGGACCATGTCTTTTTGTTCAGTACTCGGCCCTGGTTTGAGCTTGGGCCTCCCCAGCGTCACGCAAATAGTGAGGAGTAATCCTTTTGTCAATCTTGTGTTTCACAGACGTCTCTGGCAGTCCTGTCAGTGTGGACGTTGGAAAGTGCCAGTCCAGCTGCCTGTCCCAGCGGGTCAGCTCCCCCCACCCTGGCTTCCTGGGACTCTCCAGACACTCCTCCATGCTCGATTTCCTTAGAAGCAAGAAGGTGAGAAAAGTATGTTTGTGTCATCCCCGTGGCAGGAGCGGTTGGTGAAGGTCATACATTGGTGCCTGGGGCTGTGATTTTATACATGTTTTGAAGTACCTGGTTGTGGCTTCTGCATTGCAGAAAACCCGTCACTGAGCCTCTTGTCCTCCCTTAGCCAGCAAGCAGTGGATTATGCAGGCTAGACAAACGGAAACTACCTAGCAATACTGGATACCTCATGGCAGAGGAAGGGCCAGAGTTCAGCTGAAGGGCTATCACAGCACCTACCCAACTGCTCCAGGCAGCAGCCAAGCGTATTTCTGTCCTCCCCCAGCCCAGCAGCAAGACTAACTCTTTCAGCCACATCTGCTGTATGTGAGAGCTGATGTAGAGGGGTTGGAGGCCTTTTTCTGCCTGGTTGAGCAAAACTGGCAGGACCTGTGGTTTCATGATGCATATCTGGCCTTTGAGGTGCTTATGTCATTCCCTTATCACATGCCATGTGTCACTCCTAGGAGGGACTTGAAGGAGCCTGTGCATTTGAGGTCCTTATCCCAGGAGAGCCTAAAGTCCCATCTCCAGAAGGATAACTAACCCTGGAGAGGGAATGGAAACAAGCTCTGCAGGGTGCTGCACGTGTGTGGCTGTGAGCGTTCACCTGGGGGGCTGTAACTCTGAAAAATCTTGTTGCCCCTTGTCCCATTGTTGTCACCACTGTGGCACTGCTGGTGCAACGTCTTCCAGGCGGGCAGGTCCACGTTTGTTCCCCAGAGCTGTCATCACGCTGACCCTCCAGATCAGGAGTGTGGGTGAAATGAGGACTGCTTTAGCCAGTACAGTTCAGCTGATGGTAGCAGGGTTTGGAGGAATAAACTGGTTTGCTGTCAATGTGTCACTGGGAAGGGCAGCCCCACAGCAACGCAGTGCTGCCATGCAGGGAGAAAGGAGTAAAAGCTGAGTCACTTCTAGGTCAAAAGAGGTTTTTATCAGGGAGCTGATGCTGGAAGTTGTTCTTTGTGACATGTTTTTACCAGTGCATATGCCACTTGCCCTTTTCTGTGCAGCTGCAGGTCAGGCACCCCAACTCGTCGCTGCGGCCGGGAGCCCCGCATTCCTGCCCTGCGGGTTCCTGCTGCGAGCCTGCCCGCGTGCACGTGGAGCGGCTCCTGCTCTTCGAAGGCCTTCGGGAGGTGGAGGTGGTCGATGGCTGTCACTGCAGCACCTGCCCCGAGGAATGCCTCCATCTCCCAGCTCTGAAAACCTTCTTTCCAGACTCTCCCTGGGAGGTCACGGTCGACGTGGGGAAATGCTCTGACCCAACCTCCAGTGCAGGTATGGGAAGGCTGGAGAGCTCCCCTCCCTCCAGGAATATGGGGATGAGCCCTTCTGTGTGACCAGCACAAACGTCAGAGCTCTGAGCGTGATCTAACAGTGCTCCAGTCAGCCACGCAAACCCTGTTTGCCTTAGGTGGGAATGGGATTGTGTTTTATATTGTCGGGGTTTGGGTCTTCTTTTCCCTCTGTTGCTGGTCCCTTACAGCACAGGCCTGCAGAAATGGTAATTCTCTGCCCCTGTGCATGGTGTGAGGATGGAAATACAACCACCTCGTGTTACGGGGAAGCGTCCTCATAGGATCAGAGTAACCCAGGCTGGGAGGGACCTCCGCCCCAACACCCCCGTTCAAACCTGGTGATAAAAGCTCTGCTGAAAACAGACCGCTTAGCAAGCACTAAAAAATGGAGTTTTCTTTCTGACAGACTGAAATGCCCTTTCATCTCAGCACCAGTGAACTATACTGATGTTTCAAAAATCACTCAGAAACGGAAACTCCAAACTAAATCGTTCCAGACAGGTCAGAACCTTCCACTGGGATAAAGCTCAACTGGTTCATCCTGAACTGGTATGCTGTATTGTGAGCTCACACAGAAAATAACCTGAGAATCACGTCAGTGAAGATGAACTGATGTGGTTTTATCAGAATGGAAAGTTGTGTTGAAATGATTTTCCACAACTGCTTGATAAAATCAGTTCTCCTGGAATTTGTTGATGTCATTTTATTGCCGTTTCTGCATCCAAAACCATCCCGTTTAAAACCTTCGGGCAGCTCCTGTGACGCGGCTGTACAACAGCCACTAGAGAGGGACAGAGACCAACGCGAGTCCGAGTGTGAGCTTGAAAGCAGTGAAGGGGCATGAGCTAGCAGGGCTGGGGAAGCCAGATGGGTGGCCGAGAAAACAAAACCCTAAGGGGCTCTGCTTGCAGATGAGCATCCCATCCTCCGAGAGCTGGAGGAGGGTCTGCACACAGGCATCAGCTCCCGCAGCCCTGCGGTTTGTGTAATCCGGCTGCAAGACACAGCAAGTGGAAAAGAAAATTAAGCAGTGTGAAGTGCTTTTTTCCAGAGCGGGGAGAATCAGCATTTACTTCCCAGATGTGTGACTGGAAGGTGCTGGACGATGCTGTTGTCCCCCGGGTGGCTAATGGACCGTGGCTCATTCAGTGATAATGGCCCAGGGCTGGGAAATGTGGACTCGTCCCCAGCTTTGCCTCTGCCCTAGGGCAGGTCTCGGCACTTTCCTTCTGTATTTTCCCCTGTAAAGTCAGGCTGACACTTTCAGTGTCATGTTAAAGACTGGCAACCTCAGAGGAGCAGGGCAGGGGGAGCCTGGAGAAGGATGTTAAAATCTCGCCCAAAAATACTGGCTTCCAGAAATCGGTTGTCATCTTGTGTCCCCCTCTTAAGGCATCCCAGAGAGATTTGCTTTCAGAAAATGCTTTTCCTTCCCCTGAAAACACAGCCCCATCCTGGAACAAAGAAATCTCCTCCAGCAGCTGATGAGGTAGCTGGGAGGGGGCAGGAAACTCTCACAACCATTTTAAAGCCAAGAACCAAACACAAACCCTGAAGGACCTGCACCCAAGGGCTGGGACAGAGCGAGACTAGGTCCTATCTAGATCCAAAACCCAAGACTGACTTAGCCATCATCTTAACCATCCTTTCTCCCCTCCTCTTGCTCATGCAGTGGAGATTTTAATCCTAATTTACTTGGTGAGGGAGAGGAAGGCTGGGAGGTTTAGCAGGTCTCTTTCTACGCAGAATGTAGGTTCAGATTGAGCCGGGCGGGACAGTCTGTGCCTGTTTCCTTCCAACTGGGCATGAGTTATTGCTGGAGGAGCCTCTGTCTCTCCTCTCCATCCGCTGAGCCCCTGCCTGGGCCAGCTGGGACCTGCCTTGGAGGTGGCATGCCCTGGCCTGGAGGTGACATGGCAGCGAAGATGCAGGCTTTCAGCATGTCTCCCCAAAGCCCCCCTTCACCCTGCTTTCTGCATGGCATCCTTAACAATCAGACTGGCTATGTCAAATCCAAACATAACTTTTTTTTTGCCCTGGGAATTTTTCCTTGAGTTAAAGCTCAAATAGGGAAAGAAGAGCATGGAACTGTTGGAGCAGGACCAGAGGAGGGCCACAGAAATGATCCGAGGGCTGGAGCACCTCTGCTACGAGGGCAGGCTGAGAGAGTTGGGGTTGTTCAGCCTGGAGAAGAGTCGGCTGCGGGGAGACCTTATTGCGGCCTTTCAGTACTTAAAGGGGGACTATAGGAAGGATGGGGGCAGTCTCTTTAGCAAGGCTGTTGTGACAGGCAAGGGGTGATGGGTTTGAACTAAAGGAGGGTGGATTTAGACTGGATATAAGGAAAAATTCTTTTACAGTGAGGGAGGTGAAACACTGGAACAAGTTGCCAGGAGAGGTGGTAGATGCCCCATCCCTAGAGACATTCCAGGCCAGGCTGGACGGGGCTCTGAGGAGCCTGATCTAGCTGGGAATGTCCCTGCTCACTGCAGGGGGGCTGGGCTAGGTGGCCTCTAAAGGTCCCTTCCCACCCAAACCATTCTGTGATTCTAAGAGGCAAAACAGGACTCAGCCCTGCACCCCTGGAACCGGGGCCATCGCCTGCCTTCCCTTTTCTCCCCTCTTGTACCAGCTTTCCTCCATCCCACGACACAGGTAGGGCAGATGTAATAACTTGTGCTGACATGGGAAGATGCTGCCTCCATCGTCCCAGCCCCGGGTGGCCCGTCTGCTTGCATGGAGGGCTGAAAGCCTCGCCCAAAGCAAACCCTTTGGAGGTGCCCAGGGAGAGAGGCACCTGGAGGTGCTCTCCAGGAGAGCCGGTGACAGTGGCTCCAGCATCCAAGAAGCTTGTGCAGGGCACAGCCCCCGGCAAATCCAGAGAGAAATGCTGAATAAGTAAATGTTAAATAATGTTCCCCAGCTCCCTGGCACAAGAGCATGTGTGTGGAAAAAGCGCCGCCATGAATATTTTATGTTCAAAGACCTTTTTCCTCAAAGATGATTTGTAATAGCTCAGGCTGTCTCCCCAGAGACGTGGCTTTCACAGACTCAGGTGCAGGATTCACAATTTGCACCCAGAATAACCTCTCTTTGCCCTGTGGTCTGAAACTGAGATGGAGAAACAAAACCTATCGCTGAGGCCCTGAGCTGGTGAAGGAATGAGCTCCGAACTCTCAGCTGGGGACCCTCACACAGAAAACAGCACTTTCCACACCGGGTGCTGGACGCCGGAGCCTGATGCTGTGTCTGTGCCGCACGGCAGACCCCTGGTGAAGATGCTGCAGCCATAGTGGCCTCAGATGCAGCCCCAAATTAAGTTTCCTTCTTGTTTCCTTGCAGATGGACTTTTCTGCGTGCCAACAAAGTTCAACACTGCTCTAATCAAAAACCCACAAGGTGGGGAGGTGGTTCGGACGCTGGAGAACTGCGAAATGAAGGAAAAATGTTACCGCGTTTCCCAGGTGGAATATTATTATGAAATTGTGCACAGCTCTGCGGGACACAGGGAGGAACGGCTCAAGGTTGGTTTCCTGCAGCTTGGCCTCCTCTCTGGTGGGCTCAGCTGTGCTGCTGGGCCCACACATGGGGTTTGAACAGCCGGGTGGATGCTCTGACATGGGCAGCTTCACCCTGGTAGAGATAAGCACACCCTGGCAACTAACTATAGTGGTAAAAATCTCAAATTTATATTATCTTGTGCTATAAAATATATTTTACTGCCACTAATTTGTGTATACATCACTCCTATAAAGTAAAAAATGGCCTTTGGGGTGAGGATTTCTGTAAAAATAATTAAGGGAGCAGTGAGATATTTATTTAAAAAATTATTTAATCTCTAAGTATGTCTTAAGCTCAGTTCAACGGAGACTCTACTCTCTGCTTCAACATACCTTTGTGCACAAAATTGACTCAAAAAACACTGCTATGCCCCCAAAATACTTCTCCTTATAAGCTTTGCCTCTCTGCTGCCCTTTCTCAGGGGCATATGTTCAGCCTGAGGATGGAGGGGAGCGGAGAGCGAAATGACCAGGCCGCTCCCCTGGGGTGTTCCCAGTGAGGTGCTGCAGGGGATTTTCACGCCTTTGTTTTGCAAATCTTTGCAGGAAATTGATGTGGGAAGGTGCTTGGGCAGCTGCTCCTCGGGGGATCCCTGCTTGCTTAGGTAAGCACAGCTGCCAGGATCCAGCCGTTCTCGTTCCCGGGCACATCCGCACACATTTGGAGGCAGGTTTGAGCTGTTCCCGTTCCTCTCAAGTAATGCATCTGCTGCTCCTGGGGCAGGGCCTGGGAGGGGAGCACAGCAGTGGATTTTGGGTAGCACCCACTGCTCACCCTCTGGGCTGTGTCTAACCGTGTAGGGACAAAGCTGAAGCAGAGCAGCGTTTGCAGTGGTGCTACAGCAACACACTGCTCTGTTGCTTCAAAGGATGAAGAATAACCTGCCGATGATGATGCTGAATTCGGCCTGTTGGGCAGCAGGTTGTAGAGCTTGTGGTCCCCCATGACAGCAGACACAGATGGGTCCTGACAGTGGCTTTCTCCAGCCTGGGATGTGCCATTCCTGCCCCCTGCCTGCTGGCAATGCCATGGGCAGGAGGAGGAGGAGGATGCTCTGGGGCTGGGTGGGTCCAGGCAGTTGTTTCAGGTTAGGGGGACAGCACTTTGTGTTGCTTACATACACAAAAACGTGGCGAATGCAAAAGGAAGCAAATCAAACCACATAGATGGAACGAACACCTGCTTTGCACGGGCAGAGAGGGAAGAGACAGTTCACTGAGTTACACCAGGGGTAAGGAATAGGTGCCGCTGGAAGAAAGCTGCCTCCCTTGTCCCCCACCCCGGTCCAAGGCATCTGCCCTTTTTCCAGGTGATAAAACACAGGGCCCCGGGGTGTGGGGGGCCAGGGGATGTACTGGGTTTGTCTCTAACTGCAGGGACTCGCAAGGCGGAGAGAAATGTCTGGTTTGGGCAGAAGCTGCCTCCAGCCGCTGTGCCCCTCACAAGTATGATGTGTACATGTTCAGGAGCCGCCGGGACCACGTTCGCACTGTCATTGCCATCCGGCAGTGCAAGTGCAGGGGGTAGCGGGGCTGGGGAGCTGCAGGTGGGGCTCCTGCAAGACCCCCGCCAGACTGTCTGTAGTATATGTAAATGAGAAAAGGCTATTTTTTTGAATAAAAGCTATTTTAAACAGTGCTTGTATAAGTGAACCCGCTAGAAAATGTTTTGCAGCTTGTAAAATAAACATCATGGGCAATTCGCAGCTCCTTGAGGCTCCACTGTGCAGCTCCATGGCCCCTCCGTCTGCCCAAGCATCCCAGGAGGATGCGGCTGTCTGGCACGGGCTGGGGGTTGCACGGGCCTGGCTGCTCCCATTTAGAAAATGTGGAGCAGGAGTTGGAGAGGAGAGGGAAACAGGTAGGTAGGCATATTGGGGCAGAGGTGTCCCCTCTGCAGGCAGCCCCAGTTATCCTGCGGGACACGCTGCTGCCGCTGGTGAGCTGGGAAGAGGAGGAAGGGTTCCAGAGGATACGAATCGTTTCCTCTATCAATTAACTCAAGCCTGTCATTGCCTGCCTGCCTATTCTGGATAATTAACAGCCCTTTCACCTGCCAAGCATTGGGTTAGAATAAATTATAGATGCCAACTGGGCAAGTAGCCTTCAGCTTGTCCGCTATCACGTTGGCCTGGAAGTGCTTCGGCTGGGTGCCTGCGGGGCTGGGGAGCGCCGCTCGGTCCCTGCTGGCAGACGGACAGATGGATGGTGCTGGCTCCGCTCCTGCACCTTCCCCTCTCCGTGCCAAGGCTCTCACAGAGCCCGTACCTGTGGGCCTCATTCACAGGGGATTTCCCTGTTGGCTGTAAGATCTAACAGGCTTTTCTAATCCTGCTCTTTTTATCTGATGCACTGGCGGGTATTGTATAACACTAATTTTTTCCGTTCAGTCACATGGCATTAAAACAAATGGCAAATGTAAAGAGTCCAAGTGCACTGTGTCAACACATCCACCTTCACCAACCCAGTTCCTCTGTGATTGGGGAATAAGAGCAAAAGAAGTGGCTTTTATACCGTCATCTGGAGTCCATAGGATTCTTGTGATATTTCATTAATATTGAGCATTCAGGAATTAGCAGCAAATGCCTTTTAATCCCCAGGAAGCCGATTGGCTATTTTTATTTAAAAAAAAAAAAAAAAAAAGAAAAAAAGCTTAATTTCAGTTTGGTCCCTGCTGCTGAGTTCTGCCACAGTCCAGGGCCCAGCAGTGCTGCGGAAGGAAGCTGCAGCCCTGGGGTGGCGGTTTTTCTGCTGGAAACCCACTTTGCACCGAGGTCTCAGCTCGCCGGGCTCCTTTGTGCAGGCGTTGCAGTGGGGAGCGTCGGGGGACGCACAGCCTGGGCTGCCCCTGCTGTGTGAAGGGTCCCCGGGCCCCCTACCCTGCACCCTTGATAGGGACGTGGGATGGGGATACCGGTGTGACACCGAGCCCCGCGATGCTCCTCGCTGCCGGCAGCGGCCATGGCGTGGGGCAGCACAAGCTGCTGCAGCAGGACAGGGGTGGGAAGGGGATGCTCGTCCAGCCCGCTCAGCTCTCGTGGTGGGGGGCTGCATTCCTCCACACAAAGGTCCTCCTGTTTGTCCCATTAGTGCCATCATTAAAAACCAGTTAGTCTCCTACGGAGAGCAAACGCGGCCCAGCCAGGGCCTTGCTGAGGGGCTGTGCAGCCCCAGACCCCCATGTCTCCCCGCCAGCCCTGGGGAGCGCTGGGGTGAGCCGACCTCCCCTCCTGCTTGTGTACTGGGGCTAATTGGTGCAGGGCGCCCAGGAGCCCAGCTTCGCACCTTGTTAGCATGGCAATTAGCTCTCTTTATCCTCCTGATTGCTCTTGTGCATATTTGACTCCAGTCCATCTTTCCAGCGAGTTATAAATGCAGCACTGGGGAGGCAGGGGGGAGTCGAGCTGGGGCAGGGACAGCAGAGCCATGCTGGGCACTGTCCTGCTGCTGCTGGCACTGGCCAAGCCGCTGTGCCCGAGTCCGGCCGGTGCGGCAAGCCGGCGGGCTGAGGCGCTGAAGAGGCTCCTGGAAGTCTTTGGCATGGAAGACCCTCCACCCCCCCCGGCTCACTTCAAGCAGCCGCCCCAGTACATGGTGGATCTATTCAACACCGTTGCCAACGCGGACGGTGTCACCAAGAACCCCGACATCCTGGAGGGCAACACGGTCCGCAGCTTCTTGGAGAAAAGTAAGGGTGGGGGTCCCTGCGGCGCCAGGGGCCAGGCTGTGGGAAGGGGCCAAGCGCAGCCGGTGGAGGTGCCGCCCCCGGTTTGGCTCCATTTCTCAACCTGTCCTCCCCTCCAGCTCACCGTGAGAAGATGCGGTTCCTCTTTGTCCTCTCCACTGTGGCCAAGAATGAGAAGATCCTGACAGCAGAGCTGCATCTCTTCCGCCTCTGGCCGAGGGCCACCGACGGGCCCAAAAGGCACCACTTCTGCCAGGTGAGGAGGGGGACGGGACAGGGACTGGGATGGGGTCAGGATTGGCATGGGGGTGGGGACAGGATGGGGGTGGGGGTGGGGGTGGGGATGTGCCCCAGCCGGTGCCCAGGGATGCCACTGGCACACTGCAGTCACTCGCCTGCAATGGAGCACGACCCGGCTCAGTGAAATTCATATGAATGTCGCTGTGTTGCACAGAGAACGCGATGATTTAACCGTGGTGGGTTCTTAAATATTCTGGTTTGTGCACATATGAGCGAAAGCATCTGCGGGTTGCGACGAATCCAAGCTGACAACTGCCCTGTCTCCCCTCTTTTTTTCCCCAATACCCATGCCCGGGGTCTTTCCCCTCGGGCAGCGCGCACCGGTGGTAACTGCCCTTCGCTGCCTTCCCCAGGTCAGTGTCTACCAAGTGCTGGAGAAGAACGAGCCGGATGCCCCCGGAGGGAAGAAGCTGCTGGCAGCCAGGCTCGTCTCGTTGCAGGGCTCGGGCTGGGAGGTCTTTGCCATCACACAGGCTGTGAGTTGCTTTTCCCCTGGTTCTGGTGGCACAGAGGGAACCCTGGGGATTTGCACGCGGGAGAGTTTTTTTAACTCATTTCACCCCCCAGCGCCCTTTTGGGCTCTAATGCAACTTCCTATCTGTAGTCTCTGCAGCAATGTGGGGGGATACAGGCTCTTGGGGTGGGGTAAGAGCCCTGCCGAGAGCCCCAGGGGCTGTTCCATCCTGCCCCAGACTGGTCCCACTGCTCCGCAGGTTACACCAGTGCTGGCCCCTGCTGCGATGTCCCCTGTGCCACAGCCCCGGAGCAGCACAGCCCCTTCCTGTGGCTGGGAGACAGAGCGTGGCCATGGGGGGATCCCGGTTCACGCCACCCCGCTGCTGAGAGGGTGCCAGGTCACCAGCTCAGTGCCTGTCCCGGCCTGCGGTGCCATGGTGACACTGGTTTGGTTCCCCAGGTTCGCGACTGGACCGAAGACGAAAGCAGCAACCAGGGTTTGTTGGTGACAGTCCAGGGCCCGGGCGGGAGCCCACTTGACCCCCCGCCGCTGCAGTTTGCATCCGGCAGGGACCACCACGAGAGCAAGAAGCCCATGTTGGTCCTGTTCACCGATGATGGGCGCCGGGGGGCGTCCGCACCCATGGCCGGCTTCCCAGGTGGGTCCCACGCACCCTGGCATGGCTCCCTCGGTGCCACCGTCCCCTCGCCCACAGGGTGCTGGGGTGCTCCCCACACGTGGGCTCCTTCAAATCCAAAGCTCCTTCTCCAGCCAGAGCGAGAAGGTTTAGTCTGTGCAGGGGTGCAGGCTCACAGACGTAAATCTGGATGTTGCTTGCCCTGATGAGTGCGGCCATGGGGCTATGAGGTTGTCACCTCTTGGTGGCTCTGCCTGGGTTGGTGACAGGCTGTGACTTAAGGGCTCGCTGCACCAGACAGCTGTAGACAAAACCTCCGGGGAGGAGCGGTTGCAGGGGGGCTGCACCATGTTTGCCCTCCTCCCAGGCTCATGTGATGGCTAATGGCATCGGGTGCTCCTTTCTGGCAGATTTACAGCCTCAGGCTCCCATTCTCCCCGCCAAGATGTCGGTGCCCAAGCTGACCGGGCCGCGCAGCACGCGCTCGCTGGACCGGCTCCAGCCCTGCCAGAGGCATCCCTTGTCCGTGGACTTTGAGGAGATCGGCTGGTCCGGCTGGATCATCTCGCCACGGGGGTACAACGCCTACCACTGCAAGGGCTCCTGCCCCTTCCCACTGGGCGAGAACATGCGGCCGACAAACCACGCCACCGTGCAGTCCATCATCAATGCCCTCAAGCTGAGCGAGGGAGTCAGCAGCCCCTGCTGCGTGCCCGACAAGCTTTACTCCATCAACCTCCTCTACTTCGATGATGATGAGAACGTGGTCCTCAAGCAGTATGATGACATGGTGGCCGGGAGCTGCGGCTGCCACTGAGGCAGCAGGAGCAGGAAGGTGGAAACGCCGCTGCGGCAGAGGCTGCTCCCAGTCCCTCCAGAGCATCTCTGCAGGAGTCTCTGTCCCACAAAACCCTCTAAAAAAGACCAGGGCGAGCAAAGCAAGGGGATGCCCAGCTCTGTCCTGGGTGGTATCAGCCCCCGCTAGTGCCCGGGAAGGCTCAGGGCCAAGCTCTGATAAACTCGGCCTGAATGAGCCCATGTGACTCGGCAGCCCCGGGGCAACAGCTCCAGTTTGGGGTCCCCTGCGCGGGGGTGCAGGTTTCCTTGCCTGTGCAGAGGCTTCCTGCAGGCTGTACTATATGTATATAGCAAGAGCACTAATATATGACAGAAACTGCCTGTACAGTGTCCTGTAAATGTCTGTACATTTCTGCATTGTTGTGACTTATAAAATGAATTCAGTGGACCTATTAAAAGTGCCATTCTCTGAGGGGCTGCTTGTGGGACTGCTGCCTGCGCCGGGGCTGGCCAAGGGTGAGCAAACAGCCTGCGGTTGTGCAAGCGGAGACAGAGTCAGCTGCAGCGCAGCCTTCGGGCCGGGGGGGTATGGGGGGGTCTGGGGCTGAGGGGGGATGCAGAGGTGCCCGGAGGTGATGCTGCCAGGGTGGGTGGTGGGGAAGGACAGCTTTGCATGAAGGTGGGCAGAGGAGGCTGTGTTGTGCCCAGAGGGAAGTTTCCTCGTGGAAGAGAAATGGGGTGGAAAAGAGCTGACCAGCTTTGTGGCAGGTGTAGGTGCTGGGGGTGGTCAGGGCAGGGGTCCCTGTCTCGCACCCACTGGCACAGCTCCCTTGTCCCCTGCAGCCCTCAGCAGGGGCATGGCTGTCCCTGCCAGAGGGCTCAGCCCCTCCAAGCCTCTTTCCAACAGTTTCCAACAGCAGCAGCTTAACTGTGGTCCCAGGCTGACACCAGGACCGCCCCCAGCAGCTCTTCATCTCCAAGCCCAGCTTGCAAGTGACCAAATCCCACCCTGGCCTGGCGGGCTCCAGTTCCCTCTCGCCCAAAAGCAGTGCCAGCAGCTGTCAGCCCTTCCCCGCCACTGCCAGCCCTGCAGCCTGGGGTCCCTCTCCCCATCCCACCCAGGTGAAGGGTGAAGCCCCCCCCCGGAGCCCACTGACAGTCCCACACCAGAGGACAAATCCTTCCCCTGTGCCCCATAGACGTGTCCCCCACTGCCACCAGGATGTGAACACGGGGCAGAGCCAACCAGTGTGTCCTGAGCACGTGCAGGTGTCCCAGCTCCTCTTCCAATGCACCCAGGGCCAGGCACCTCATCCCAAAACCAACGTGCAGACAGGCTCACCTGTGTCCCATGAGAGCCCCGTCCTCCCACCGATGGGCAGGAGAGGTGGCTGTAAGCCCTGGGGAGATGTCCCTCCTCACCCCTGAATTAGGGGCAGTTTACTGAATTACACAACAGGGCTGGCCAATAATCCAAGACAATGAATGGTTTTGGCCTGGTTTATTAAATGCCTGTTCGTGGGGATGCTCTGGCTACCAGCTCTGCACCCCCAGGGTGCCCATCACAGCAGCATCCCCAGCCAGGATTGAGCCCTCAGGCTCCCAGGGCAGTGGGAAGGAAAGTGGCTTTGGCTGGAAGGATGCACGGCTGCAGTCTTTCCTGTGGGCCTTCACCCAAATCTCCCCACTGGACTCAGCCTGGGCTGAATGTCTGCTTGGCCGGGAAGGAATCAGGGGGTCCCAGGCCACTGCCTGCCAGGGGGAGCCTGTGTATGTCCCTCTCGACCTGGGAGCAGAGCAGCACCTGCGCAGGCGTCACGCTGGGCTTCATCTCATCGTAGGTGTCCACTTCTACCAGCCTCAGAGAGGTGACGGAGTTCAGCCCCATGCATCTCACCACTCAATCCCTGTGTCCTCAGGGTGCCCCATGCCCCAGACCACGACAGACAGACGTCCTGCCTTGGCCGTACAGCACGCTCTTCACCTGCTCCTTTACTGACCGCTCTGCGGGACAGCAGGGTCCAGCGCACGATATTGAGGAAGGTCACAACACAGTCGCAGGCACGTTTCATCCCTCCCAACAGCCCGAGCTGGTAACGGCACCTGTACAAACAGCAGACCCTTGCAGGCGTGGCTGCGACTCGCTGCTCGCTGCCTGAGTTGTGGGGCCTCCGTAGGGGTCAGGACCTGCTGGGGGGACGACCAGGCTGGAGGGCAGGACACATCGTGGTGGAGGGGCTGTCTGGGGGCTGAAGGGCCGGTGGTCAGTGGTGACAGCGGGGGTCAGCTCTGCAGCACTCCAACAGCTTCCGCAGGACTCGCTCCTTCAAGCGGATCCTCCTGGAGAGCTTGAGTGACTGGTTGATCTCGTTCTCGTGGGCCTTCAGCTTAGCATAGTAGTCAGAAAACTTGTTGTAGAGGATGGAGATGGGCATGCCATTGAGGATGATGCCAAAGGAGATGCAGCCAAATGCCACCACCCTGCCGAGCACTGTGTCAGGCACAGTGTCTCCGTAGCCCACAGTGGAGAGGCTGACCTGGGTGAGGAAGGGAAAGGGTAATGAAATTCAACAGGATAATGAAATTATTCAAAAGGATAATAAAATTCAACAAGAGCAAGTGTAAGGTCCTGCCCCTGGGGAGGAAGAACCCCGTGCACCCGCACAGGCTGGGGGCTGACCTGCTGGAAAGCAGCACTGCTGAGAAGGCCCTGGGAGTGCTGGTGGGCAGCGAGGTGACCACAAGTCAGCACTGTGCCCTTGCGGGCAAGAAGGCCAACGGTGTCCTGGGGTGCATCCACAGGAGTGTGGCCAGCAGGTCGAGGGAGGGTATCCTCCCCCTCTACTCCGCCCCAGTGAGGCCACATCTGGAGCGCTGCGTCCAGTTCTGGGCTCCCCAGTTCAACGACAGGGAACTACTGGAGAGAGTCCGGTGGAGCTACCAAGATGCTCATGGGCCTGGAGCATCTCTCTCACGAGGAAAGGCTGAGAGACCTGGGTTTGTTCAGCCTGGAGAAGAGAAGCCTGAGGGGGGGATCTTATCAATGCTTATAAATATCTGAAGGGTGGGTGTCAAGGGGATGGGGCCGGACTCTTCAGCGGTGCCCAACGACAGGACAAGGGGCAATGGGCACAAATTGGAGCACAGGACGTTCCACCTGATTACGAGGAAAAACTCCTTTCCTGTGAGGGTGCCAGAGCAGTGGGACAGGCTGCCCAGAGAGGCTGTGGAGTCTCCTTCCCTGGAGACATTCAAACCCCGCCTGGACGCGGTGCTGTGCCCCCTGCTCTGGGTGGGCCTGCTGGAGCAGGGGGGTTGGACGGGGGGATCTCCAGGGGTCCCTTCCGACCCCGCCGTTCTGGGATTCTGGGATTCCGTGTGATAAAATCCTACGTGAACAAGCCCAGCAGACTCCACCTGCCAGCGCTGGGATCCACCTCCCTCTGCCCCTGTGTGGGAGCTGAGTATCACCTGGGAACAGCACTGCACTGTGGCTGCAGCCAGCTCGGCAGTCCCTGCTCCAGCAGCCTGCACGGCCAGGGCTCAGCTCCCGGGGCTGCACCCGGCAGGCTTGGAGAGCCCAAGGAAATGGCTGGATGAGGCCGCAACAGCAGAGACCAGCAGCAAGCCTCTCTGCTCTCTCCTCCCCTTTGCGTGTGTCTCTTCAAAAGCAGCTGGACATCACCGAGCTGATCTTTCCCCAGCAGCCAGACTGTCTGCTGGAACTTCCTGCCAGCACGGTGCAGCGGCTCCAGTGCTTCCTGGCCGTAAGCTGCCCAGTCCCACAGGAACAAAGCTTCCCAGACCCTCCCTCCAAGGGAAAGAGGCACTGCCCAGGAATGCACCCAGAGGAACCGCGTTTGGATGACAAGGGAGCAGGACTATGGGGACAGGGTGAGAGCTGAGGCAGAGAGGTTTGGGCTTTGCACAGAGCCACGCTGACCAGGGACAGGGTCAGCCTGTGACATTTAAAGACTCAAATCTGGTGACTTTGCCAAGTGATTTTGTACTTTGTTGAGGAGGGCTGAATTTGAAGCAGGCAGCCTGTGGTGGCCATAAGAGCAGAAGTGATCTGTGGGATCATTTCATCTGTAAATCAAAATGCCCTTGTAACCCCTGGCTCTCAAGTCCTTTAGCTGCTCCTCATCTCAGAGGTAATCCCAGGTTTATGATAGCACTCAGCTCAGCAGAGCTGCTGGCTCCCAGCACGAGCAGGGCAGCAAACAAGAGCTCCTGTCCCCGGCTGCAGCACACCTCAGTCTGTGTCCTCTCTCAGGACATGGGCTGAGGCATGGTGTGACCACGTTTCCGTGGTTCCCGCATGCAGCCCTGGGTCCCCCAGCTCAGCCCCACAAGCTCTGACCCCGTCACGCCTCCTGAGCCCAGCTGGCCTGCACAAGCCTCAGGTTGTCCCAGGCAGCCGTCCCCATGCCCATGGGGTCTGAACCACATCCACCCAACACTTGGTCCCACGACAGATAAAGCCTGGGCTAAGTTACATCCCCCTTGTCACTAACCCAGGTCTGGAGGTTCCAAGGCCACCACCTCTGTCCCACCATCCCACCCCAGCACCGGCTTTTGAGCCCCTGAGCTTAGTCCAAATCTCCGATTTCTTAGAGCGTGCAGGGGTCTGGCTTTCCCACCATTACCGAGCTGGTGGGAAGACTGGGCCCTTTTCTGCCTCCTGGCCAGCAGCAGTGGTGACTCCCTCGAGCACCAGGGCAGCCCCTACCCACGGAGCCCCACCACACTCCTCTCTGGAAGAAGGTGCTCACACCTTACCGCTGCCCACCACCATGCGTAGGGGATACTGGTGAAGTTGGTGCCTGGGACATCATGTTCCACCGAGTGCATTAGAGCGGAGAAGGTGAAGACCCCCATGGCGATGAAGAGGAAGAGGCAGCAAACCTGCTGGTAGCACTGGCGCATGGTGAAGCCGAAGGCCTGGAGGCCAGTGGAGTGACGTGCCAGCTTGAGGATGCGGAAGATCCTCATGAGCTTGATGAGCTTGAGGACTTTGCCCAGCTTGCTCACATTCTCCACCTTGTGCAGTTCCTCATGGTAAAGCATGTCTCCTTCCTCCAGATTTTCAAAGAGGATCTGGATGTAGAAGGGCAGGATGGCCACCAGGTCTACAGCATTAAAGGCTGCCCGCAAAAAGTTCTTGAAGCTGGAGGAGGATATGAGCCGCATGAGGTATTCGGAGGTGAAGAAGATGGCACAGATCATCTCCAGCTGCTCCATCCATATCTTCCCTGTCTGGTGTTTCATCTCCTCCACCGTGCTCAGTGTCATGCTCACGATAGAGATAAGCACAAAGAGGCTTGACATGACAGCAATGATCTTGGCTGGGACAGAAGAGTACGGGTTCTCAATGAGGTTCCAGATCATCTTCCGAAACCGTCCCAGAAATTTGCCCTCAAAGTGCTCCTCTGAGTTCAGGGGCTCCAGTTCTGCCTCCAGCTCCCTCTGTATTTTCAGGTACTCACTGAGCTCATCTTGCTTTTCCTCAAATAGGATCCGGCAGCAGCGCTGGGAGTATTTCAGATGGATTCCCCAGTATTCGATTTCCTCCACAAAGTTACTGGGACACATCTCATCCATTATCCACAGGACCCCGCTGCAGTAGAAGTGGAAGATGTACTGGAAAATGGAAGGATCTCTGTCAAAGAAGTACTCGTTCTTCTGCACTGAGTAGTCATCGCAGAGCTGCAGCTTCTTCATAGGGTCTGTATAAAGGGCCAACTTTCCAATCCTGGTGATGGGATACCGGGCAGCTACCTTGTAAGCTATCTGGAACACTTTGCCACCCACATTAATGTTGAGCAAGTACTTGTTCCTCTGGATGGGAGTCTTGCTTTTCTCCAGGTTTCTGTCTGTCACATTCAGCATGGAGCTCCATTGCTTTACCAGGCTGTCCTGTGCAAATGGGATGTGGACTTCCTCCTCCTCCGGCGTCAGGCAGCAGCCCCGGCGTTCCCCTATCTTCAGGCTGGCAGAGAGACTCGCACGCCTCATCCCCAGCTGCCTCATTGCTCCTGATCCTCCGAAGCACTGATTCCTGTTACAGGCCGTGGGACAGCGGCTCTGCCTTCATGGGAACGCTCCCACCAGGCATACGCTGACCGGGACAAGTGCTGTGAGCTCAGAGGAGCAGTGGTGAGCTGCTGCCCGAGGGGCACTGGCCATGTCACGGTGCCACATGGCACCCGCCAGGTCCCCAAAGCCGATTGCTTATCAGATTGTGGTTTGCATCGTAGGAGTCGGAGGCAGCTAAGTGTCCGCTCCTTAAGACAATAATGAGATTGAAGCACTAGCCGTTTATGTAAGGAACTATTTCCAGCTCTGCACTTCTCTTTTTCCTTATTTTGTTCTTATTAGCTGTTTGCGTTTGTCACGTGCACAATAGCAAGGTGAAAAGAGAGCATGAACTTGCCTTGATCTAACCCTGAAAGACCTCCCTTGCTAGGCACAGAAAGGTGCAGACATGCAGGATTTGTATCGGCTTTGTACCCCCACAACAGATGCTGCTCTTGGCACCAGTCATTCGTTAAGCACACAAGTGCTAAATGCAGCTGCCCCTGCTCCATCAGGTGACACAGGCCAGCGAAGGGAAATGGTTGTTACCTCCCAGCTCATCCCTCAAAACCCCACAGCGCAGATCTACAGGGGAAGAGGTGAAGAAACCATCTCACCCTCCACGCAGTGCCTGAGCGGATCCCCAACGTGACCGGTTGCTTCTGCACCGCTGCCCTGTGCCACCTGCTCATCACACTGGCCTTCAGCCCCATTACTGCCACAAGCAGGGACAGGAACATGGAATGGGACACTGGAAACACAAGTATGCAGTAAAAGTTCCCCTGAACGATAAGAACTGAAGAGGAGGAAATAATCCTTTGGATTTGCAAGTAAAAGGGAACCAAAATTAAACGGGCCAGTCTTTGGTGTCTTACCCTGGAACACAACCCTACCTCAGCATGTAAAACATCACATTGATTTCCATGAACTGATCTAATTAAATACAGAGACCTGGAGCACAAATCTGCTCCTAGGCTGAAAAGCAGCTCAAGCTCCGCTACCATTGGAGTCTCTGAGCCTGGGGATTAGGACCATAAAAATGCTTTTGGCACCAGACAGAGGAAGGGAAATTGCAACAAACACAGCCCCAAGTTTTGGTACAAGACCCATAAAAATGTGTTTCATTCAACCCTGAAACACTCAGCTCAGGAATAAGTAAGCAAAACCTGCATGATCTTGCAGTGGGAAGAGGCTGTGACTGCTGAGTTTACCCACCGGCCTTGCCCGCCATCACACAGAGCAAGGGGCTCTGCCCTGCATAGCAGAACAGCACGTCTCAGCTCAGCAGCTCGAGCCGAGAGGATGATCTGGGACAGGCTGGTGACAGCTGACCTCTGCCACATGGCCCTGACAGCACAAGCACTTCGATCAGCCCTGTCCTGCTGGGATTTCTGAAGCACCTTCCTGCTCTGCTGGCACCCCACTCCTTTCACTTGCTCAAATGAAGAAGGAACAAGCTCACATTGTCTTAAATTTTTCACCTTGCTCTTGGCTAAGCTTTCCACTTGCCATCCATTCTGCAGTAGCACCCCTGGTGCCAGTGCCAGCTGTTTCTCTTTTCTCCACGCACTCCATTCACTCTGCTCCTTGTATTTCATTTTTTCTATTACAGCTGATGTGTGCTGGAGTCACTTCAGTCCCAGGCAGGCCCAGCAGCACTTGGTTTTCCTACCTGCTCATGCCAGCCCACCCACCATGAGTCCTCTTTCCCAGGATGTGACAATCCAAAGGTGATAGAGCCCCCAGCCTCCCAACTACAGAATTCAAGCAAATGCACAAATCCAAGAAAAATAAAAAAAATCCAGAACTCAATAGTTTCAAGTTCTTTATTCTCCTGTGTCATTCACCAACAGCTCTGTCCACTCGTCCCTATGGAAAGAGAAGCAAGGTTGTGTGCACCCTTGCAAGTGACCTCTTGGTACTAAAACCAGCAGCGCTGGCATAACTCAGCACTCCATACCACATGTCAAAGTTTCTTCCGTGGGGTACAGCAGCACATACACACCATCCAGGAGTAGAAGACTCCTGCTCTAAGGCTGATGACCGGTGTCTACTTGTCAAGCCAAGTTCTCACCTTTAAGGCACAGAGAGCAGCAGCCAAGGCAGCAGCTTTCTATCTTTTTTGCACTTAGTGAACACTTGTGCCAGGAGTACATGGTCAACGCTGAACTAGGGGCACTGGTCTGTAACGTCCTCCCCCCACTGCCAGTTCTTCTGGAAAGTGTACAGCACTGAGCTGTTTGGAAAGAACTACACGTGCCACAATGCACAGACACAGTGTTTGACCTAAGACATGAGTTATTTCAAGCTGAAAGAAAAGAAAAAAAAGCCAATCACTCAAAACCTCATAGAAACATAGAAACACAGAACGTTTTGGGTTGGAAGGGACCTTTAAAGATCATCTAGTTCCAACCCCCCAGCCGTGGGCAGGGACACCTTTCACTAGATCAGGTTGCTCAGAGCCCCATCCAACCTGGCCTTGAACACTTCCAACGATGGGGCACCCACAACTTCTCT
This sequence comes from Morus bassanus, assembly GCA_031468815.1. Classification (NCBI taxonomy): domain Eukaryota; kingdom Metazoa; phylum Chordata; class Aves; order Suliformes; family Sulidae; genus Morus; species Morus bassanus. The sequence continues at coordinate 600,466 of CM062593.1, forward strand.
GAGCAATCTGCTCCAGTGTCTCACCACCCTCATCATAAAACATTTCTTCTTTATGTCCAATCTAAATCTACCCTCTTTCAGTTTATAACCGTTGCCCCTTGTCCTGGCACTACAGGCCTTGGTAAAAAGTTTCTCTCCATCTTTCTTACAAGTCTCCTTTATATATTGAAAGGACACAATAAGGTCTCCCCAGAGCCTTCTCTTCTCCAGGGATTGCCCCGACCAAGGTGCAGGACCTTGCACTTGATGTAATTGAACTTCATGAGGTTCACACAGGCCCGCTCCTCCAGCCCAAAGGTCCTTCTGGATGGCATCCCTTCCCTCAACCGAATTAAGTGCTCCGCTCAGCTTGCTGTCATCCACAAGCTTGCTGAGGGTGCACTTAATCCCACTATACAGGCCACTGACTAAGGTATAAAGTAGCATTGGTCCCAGTATGGACCCTTGAGGGACACGCTTAAAACTCTTTTGATGTGAGTGAAGACACCATTAACAGTGTTAGAGAAGCAACATCCAGATTCAGCACTGGGGTGGGAAGTGCAGTTCTGCAAAGGGCGTAGATCCTTGCTGGAAGGGAGTATGCCAAGAGGCTTCTTGCCCCACACTCGCTCAGGGTGGCAGCGCAGCAAAGCCAGAGCAGACAGGAAGTTTTTCCACTTTCACCCTCTGGTTGGCCTGTCAGTAAAAGCTTCCTGTACATCAGACTGAGCTGCATCAAAACACTAGTGCAAATGTGGAGTATATGTCTGATCTGTGTGGAGTCAGTGAGCTGAAACAGATGAGAAAGCCCCTGTTCCCTGACAAAATCCAGGGGGAAGAATGGGGCAGGTGAACAAAGTCTCTTGGCTAGAAGTGGAAGGAAACAGTTGAGTAGCACCCAGCACCCGTCATTTCATGGAGAATAAAATCTTTGGGTCCAAGGCCACACTGGTGAGAATCAGCATTAACAACGCCTGGAGGCAAGAACAGTGAAGAAATTTCTACTACCTTTGTGAGGGGTGATTTCACAGCACCAGGGAAGGTCTTGTGCTATTTCCAGAGCCAAAGCAGTCCCACAATCTAAGACCCATATCCAAGGGGAGCATCTTCTTGTAATTCCAGTGCAACAACCCAGATTTGAGAGCTTATATCCAATTCAGTCAGCTTCTGTGGTGAGCCAGAGGGAAACCAGGCTAGTCCCATCTTATCACCTCATGGTAAACATCTCTGTTACAAGAACAGAAAAACACCTGGTTATTGACAGCCCTTTGGGTAAAAACCTGGTTTGACTTCAATTTGTGCAAGTGGAGGAAAACAGCCCACACCAGAAAATTAGCATCTTAGCATGAGTGCTCAGTGACCTTGGCAGCAGAGGAAGGACAGGGACTACCAAAGAAGCCAGCATCTTCTCAGATTAAGCTGTGCAGTCAAGCAAGAGCCTTCATGCCTGATTGTGAGGAAGGAAGACAAGAGGAGAGTTCTGCTGCTTCAGGGCAGACTGAAACCCCAAGCATGTGGCTGACCAGCAGCAGGAACAGCTTGGAAAAGCTGCCTCTAGAGCTTTCCCCTCTGGGGGTAAGACACAGGGCAAGAAGGCATTTCTCCCTCATGCATACAGAGCGCATGGGGTGCAAGAAACTTACCCTTTGGGGAAGTAACCCTGTCTGGCTCTGGTCAGGCATCAGCTGTTCCCTGGATGCTTTTTCAAGACTGAAGATGTCAAACCTGCTTTTTGCTTTGGACAGGCCCCACACAGCAATAGAACCCACAGCTACCAGGATGCTCAGGAGCACTAGAGAGGAGAGTGCACAAGCAGAGAACAACTGGACGTCAGCACCTGGCGTGGACATCAGTACCGGGCTCTGTCGCTCAACAGCATTAGCCAACAGCTAAAGATCAGCAGCTTCCCTCACGGATAAGGGACAGAGAAAGTGAGTTAGTGGCAGATCGCATGGAATGGCCTTTCCAGGGACATAGCACATCCAAGTCAGAGCAATGACTAAGCTGTGGTGTAAGGCCTCCTCTAGCCCTCCCAGCCCAGCAAAAGCAGCTACTGATACAGGCCTGGAATTAACTCCATCAGGATACTCAATTCATAGCCCAAGCCAGGACCAGGACCATGCGCCGCACTCCGAGTCTCACATACCTGCAATAATCAAGATCCACATGTGGCCTTGACTCCCCGATGGCACAGAGCCCCCAGGCACAGGCGTAGCTGAAGCCTCTGCAAGGGAAGAGCAAGAAGTCCACCAGGCTTCCAACTCACCTTATGGTCAGCATTCAAAGCGGTCTCCAATCCAAACCTGGCTGAGTTCCCAGTTCACCTCAAGAGTGCCAACAGGCCTTTCTCAGTTTAAGCAAGACCTTATCTGCAGTTACTGTGATTAGCCCACATCAGAGGAAAAATGTCCTGCTGGAAATGCATAACAGGGAAAGCTGGGAAGTCTTCCAGCTGTAGCTGCAGCATCCTAACCTCTTCTCGTGGCACCGGGAAGCCCCAGGTACAACCAAAATGCAGCTCATCTCCCCACCTACCGACTGAACTGGTGCAGGCATCAAAGCCAAATACAGTCTCTCACACCTGCAGCAATCCCCCTCCTCTCCACAGCCACGGTGCTTCAGGTCCCAGAGGCCACAGAAACCCCCGGGGTAAGGGAAGCTGCAACAGCACTTTCAAGCACCTCAGAAAGCCGACAGGTCTGTGTCAAAGGAAGCTCCAGAGCATCTCGGAGCAGAGCAGCAGACACAAACAGTCCTGGGGATGCACGCACACCCTTCAGCTCGACAGATGCCAGCGTCTGCTGCTCTGATCCCGCCCGCACGGCCCACAAGTGCTTCCCCCATCCTTTTCCCTTCAGCTTGGCCATCCCCCAGAGATCCGAGGAGCTCAGAAGGGCGGACAGAGACGCCAGTGTCACCGGCTCGTCGGAAGGAAGCAGCCAGAACTGCATGTTCTGGAAGAAGGTACTTCAAAGGCACTCCCCGAGGGAGCCCTGGGGTGTTTAAACACCATCTCCACAGGAGGAAGCTTAAGGCGGGGCTGACCCTACAGCGCTTCCTCTGCCCGAAGCAAGCTGTGGTGAATGCAACTGTCTCAGAGAGGCTAAAAACGAGAGAGGGGACGTTTCGGCGTGGTTTGCCGCGCCCTGAGCACGGCCGCCGCCCCCCGCCCCCCCGTACCTGCGGGCGGCACCCCCGAGCTCCGCGGCGGGGTCACCCAAGCGCCGGCCGGACTCGGCTCCGCCGGGGTCGCCGTCCCGCAGCCCGACTCGTCCCCTTCGTCCTCGCAGTCGGGGTGCCCATCGCAGCGCCACTCCCGCGGGAAGCAGACGGCCCCGGGCTCGCACTGGAACCGGCCCGGGGGGCAGCCGGGCAGGGAGCCTGCGGGGGCGGGCGGGGGGTCAGCGGCACCGGGCCGGGCCCCCCCGCGCCCCTCGCTGAGGGGAGCCCGCGCGCAGGGCGGGCGAGCGCAGCGGCCAATGAGAGCGAAGGGCACGCGCGGGGAGCCAATAGGCACGATCGGGGCACGACGCGGCCGCGCGCGCCCGGCCCCACCCCCTGCTCACCGTTCGCTGGCGGAGGCGGCGGGAGCAGCAGCAGCAGCAGCGGCAGCAGCGGCGGGGGGGGCACCGCGAGCAGCCGCGCCATGCCGCAGCCCTTCCCCCTCGTGGGAGCCGTTACCGCCGCTGCGCCGCTATAAAGCCGGCCGCGCGCTGGTAGGGCGCATGCGCACGGATGGGACCTCCACCAATGGGATGCCCACGAGGGCGGGGCGCAGGCGCGTGCCCTTGAGGCCCCGCCCTCCCCGCGGGACCCGCCGCCGTCGCGCGTGTGCGGTGCTGGGCGCGGGGGGGGGGGGGGGGCCGGGCCCGCGCCCCCCCCCCCCCCCCCCCCCGCCGGGCCGCGGCGCTGCTGGAGGCGGGCGGTCGCCGGGGGCTCGCTCCCAGCTCGCCTCGGCCTCAGCGGGGCTAAGCCGCGCCTACCTTCGCCTCGGCCTCTCTGCGGCCCTTTAACCTTTCCCCGTGAGGCAGCGGGATAAAACCGCTGCCGGCAGGCGGCTGAGCGCGCCAGGGCTCAGCGCAACTACTCGGCGCGCTTCCTGCGCCCTCTGCAGCTCCCGGGCAAAGGCGAACTCCGCAGCAGTTCACCAGAAAATAATCGGCGCGGCTCACCGCGGCCGCCAGGTCACCGCAGCGTGAGCCCTGGTGACCCGGGGCCAGCGGCGAGGGACCGCACTACAGCGCTCAGCATCTGAAAAGGGCACAGCTGCAGCAGAGCAGCCTGACCAGGACACCGGGCGCTTGTGATACGGGTGCCACGGGCTTCTTAACTCAGGTCTCTTACTGCAAAAATCAGAGCATCCGGTCCTTTTTGGCTGGGGTGTGCTTCATTCAGCTCTGTCTTTAAGCGGTATCTCAGCCGTAGCTTACAAATCCGCTCAGCCTAAGAGCAAATACACATAGTAGGTTGCTATTCCCTAAACCAATATTAAAGAGTAGTAATTTGGGTAATTCAAATAGAACAGACAAAATGGGAGGCAGGATAATCACAGCTTTAAATACATTTATTAGTCATGCAACTTCACTGTAGCAAAATCCATCGCGGCCCATTAGAGTGCTGCTTTGTAGTGAACTGTGACCCGCACATCCAGCCTCGTCGTGTTTATTTCTCACAAATAGGGCTGGTCTTTTGAAATTTCCCACTTCTTAAGCACTGGTCCTGGTGTCACCGGTTTTTTCTCAGCTGTGGTCACTGCAGAGCCTGAACTAGGGTGGAATAAGGAAGAGAGAAGAAGAGGCTTTAACAACACCATGAAAACCAGACTCTGATTTAAACAGGAGTACAGGTTTTATTACAGAATTCTAGAATCATTTAGGTTGGAAAAGAGCTTTAAGATCATCGAGTCCAACTGTTAACCCAACACTACCAACTCCACCACTAAACCATGCCCCTAAGCACCACGTCTACATGTCTTTTAAATACCTCCAGGGATGGTGACTCAGCCCCTTCCCTGGGCAGCCTGTTCCCGTGCTTGATAGCCCTGCTGGTGAAGACATTTTTCCTAATATCCCACCTAAACCTCCCCTGACGCAGCTTGAGGCCATTTCCTCGCGTCCTATCGCTTGTTACTTGGGAGAAGAGACCAACCCCCACCTCACCACAACCTCCTTTCAGGCAGTTGCAGCCTCAGCCTCCTCTTCTCCAGACCAAACCCCCCCAGCTCCCTCAGCCGCTCCCCATCACACTTGTGCTCCAGACCCTTGCCCAGCTTCGCTGCCCTTCTCCGGACACGCTCCAGCCAGAGGGGTTTGTTAAGCCACCCTGCAGCCCTCTCACTTGTTCAGGAGGAGACACAGACACAAATAATTAGTTGAGCGTTCTTCTACCGACCTGTGAAATCCAATTCTGCTTCTTGGACGAGCTCTGTATTTCTGGCGTAAGTCAAACAAGGCTTAAACCCGCTCAAGCTCAAACCGCGGCGGCAGCTGAGCCGGCTCAGACCCACCTGCCAGCCGGGGCCCCCGCAGCGAGGGTTTTCTGCGCTGCCGCCACCACGATGGGCGGGAGAGACTCTCGGCGTCCGTCCCGGCTGCAGTAATAGTTATCGGCGAACTTGTGACTGGGACCCACCGGGAGCCGCGGCGGCGGCTGGGTTCTAGACAGGGAAGAGTCGCAGGGCGTTAGCGGCGGCCGGCCTCGGCGAGCCCCGGCGCTCACACCGAAACCCGCAGCCCCGCCGGCACCTCTTGGAGATCTCCGTGTAGCGCAGCGGCAGCTTGGCCTGCAGGTCCCGCTGCAAGGCAAGGCGAGAGCGGCTCAGGCCGTGCCGGGCGCCGCGCACCCCCGAGGGCCGGCAGGGCGGTGCGCGGCGCCCCGTTCCCCGGCGCCGCTGGGGACCGGGGCCGCCCTTACCCCCGCCAAGAAGTTGCGGAGGCGGCGGATGAGGCCGGTGGCGGTCGCCATCTTGGCTGCTGTGAAGGACGGGGAAGGCGCTGAGGGGCGGGAGCGCGCGGGGCACGCTGGGTCTCGCGAGACTTGGCGCTATATGAACCCGCGCGGGGGGGGCCCGCCCCTTTCGCGCGCCGCGGAGCCGCCATGGACACGAGCCGCGTGCAGCCTATCAAGCTGGCCAGGGTGGGGTGGCGGGCCGGGGCGGGGGGGGGGCTGGGCGCTGACCCCCTCCTCTGACCCCCTCCTCTGACCCCCTCCTCTGACCCCCTCCTCTGACCCCGCAGGTCACCAAGGTGCTGGGCCGGACCGGCTCCCAGGGGCAGTGCACGCAGGTGAGTGGGTTAGGCCGGGCCTAAGCGGGGAGCGGTGCCGCTGGGCCCGGCCTAACGCCCGTCTCGCCCCGGCAGGTGCGCGTGGAGTTCATGGACGATACGAGCCGCTCCATCATCCGCAACGTGAAGGGGCCGGTGCGCGAAGGCGACGTCCTCACGCTGCTGGAGTCGGAGCGGGAGGCCCGGCGGCTGCGCTGAGCCCGAGAGGCCGCGGCCGCGCCCCGCGCTCCCGCCGCTCGCGGGGGGTCCCAGCCTGCGCCGGCCCCGCTCTTGCGGTGCAGGGGATGAAGCCCTACGGCCTTGGCTCGGAGCGGCCAGACGTGGGCCGCGGGTGGAGAGGAGCCTGGCGCTTGCCTAACTGCAATAAAGGGTTTTTCCAGTAGCGCCTTGCCTAGGTCTGGCTTACTGAATGCGTGAGTGCTCTGGTTTGTCTCAGTACTTATGCACCTGCCTTTTGGGTTCAGCAGAAGGACAAAAGCGCACCCTCCTCGTTACTGGGGCTACACGTAATGCCTTCATCGTAATATTACTGCGTTCTTGCATTTTTATTAAGCTCTCGCTTACAACAAAAATAACTCTCTGTTTTGTCTACAGCAGCCTTAGTCCCGACCTTTCTGGTAAGCCTTTTTCTTTAAAGTGGCACTGCTAAACTTACCGGACTTCTGTGGAGTTTAATTACAAGTTGAAAGTCAAGCTTTGTACCGGCTTGCAAAGCAACAGCCTGCTGCTTCTATCTTTCTGTCCTCAGTAAGCTATTCTATAAATGCCACTATAAATACACCTACTTGCTGTCTTTCCTGGCAGTCACCCACAGGGAGTGAGTGCTTCTCTCTCTCCCCTTAGAGGAGTTAGTAAATCAGGCTCGCTTATTTTCTTCCTCAGCTTTCCCTTCCACCATATGATCAGCTAGAAAGATTCATTGTTTTAGGCTATTACATAAAGTAAAAGTAAGGCTGAAAGGATTAGGAGTGAGCCTGAAAACTGTCATGGTTCAAGGGCTGGTTTTTAAGTGCTGGTATTTTCCATCTAGTAATAGAGCGATACTGGTTTGTGGTGTGTTTGAACTGACTCAGGTCTGCAGCTCCTGATCCAGTGGTCTCTGACGGGAGTGTTTCATATCCTTCAATGTCCTGCACTTGCTTAAGGCACTTCAGTGGCAGGTGGAATTGAGGCTTTGAGTATCCTAAAGCTGAGGAGAGCACTTCTGGAATCGATGTTCGAATTGGCTGAACTTGGGCAGATAGCGAGGATTGCTGTTAGGACTGGTGTTGGAAGAGTGTGGGGTTTTTTCCCTCCTGCTGGTGTTAGTTGTGCCCTGGTCAGCTCATGGGCAGACTGAGGTGGATTTTGTGCTCTAAAGCAAGCCCTGTTGCTTGATCTAGTTCTTGATTTTTCTTTGGTGGTGTTTCAGAGCATCTGGTGAGTCTGCGCTCCCCTGATCTGTGTGACGCAGCAGAGCTCTCGGGAACTAGCTATGAGTGTGAGAAGTCCACCTCGGAATTGACTTGCCTGGCTCCTGTTTGTTCCCTGCACGGCTTTAGCAGTGACCAAAGAGTGTTTGCCCTGTGGGCTGCCAGCCCTGACTGTGCTGAGTGACTGAGACAGGAGGCATCAGCTGTGAGTTGGTGGCCAGAGGTAAACTTGCAGTGGGGGTGGCTCAGAGCAGCTGTAGCCCTTCCTGAATATCCCTGTGGAGCCAGCGTGGCCCTTGGCCACATGAGGAGGGAGGTGAATTTGCATCCCACTCTCAATCTGATGATTGCCCTTTAATAATGCAGCTTAATATTGGAGCACCAGAGTGAACCGGGGTAGCAAAGAGCCTTGTCTGGTCCCATCATCTCACTTGGTCCTGTGAAGTGAAACACGCCAGAAGATGTCACGGTACCCGAGTCTGGTTCCTGACTGGGACAGTTCAGCTGGAAGAAGACCAGACTGATGGATGTAGCCAGTTCATAAACTTGGAGGGAATGAATTGAAACATGCGGGCAACTGCTCAGGGCGAGGGCTGTGCCAGCCTGTCCCTTGGCTGAAGCTGTTCTGGGGGTTTTAGCTAGAGCCAGACAAGGAGGCAGGAGACTGCTGATGGGCACTGTAATATTTCAAAATAATTTTACTTTAAATTTTATTCATATCTTAAAAATAAACATCAGTATTAAAATACCAATAAACAAACCTGTGAGACCAAAGCAGTGAGTATGGAATACATACAGAGCAGTGTACTAGAGAGTGGCTGTGAGCATTGTATGTTAACTTCAGTGCAAAGCTGAACAGGCCCACTGTGAGGACAGCAGCGTGTTGCCCAGAATGAGTTTCTTGGGGAGCATTTCCCAGCTTACATTATGGCTCAGACCAGGCCTGTGTGGGGCAGGAGTGATGGTGGGGGAGGCTGGGCCAAGGAGCAGAAACAGAGGCTGCGACATGCGTTACCTTTGTGAATGATTCAGAGAGCAGAGCCAGCTTCACATGCAAAAAGCCTCTTCTTCCTCCTGGTCCTTAGTCCTTACCTTGTGTTCCCACCCCACCTGCTGCACACACACTCGCACAGACACATACTCGTGTCCTCCAACGTACGCGTCCATCTCCGCAGGCCCTTGGCTCTCTCTGAGCTCTTCTTGCCAATCTTTTTCCTGGAGCTATCCTCAGCCGCTCTTCCTCCCTTTTGGGAGGGAAAGTGGGCAGACAGGGACTTGTTTGTGGCCTCTGGTTGCCTTCACAGTCAGTGGCTGTGAGACTGTTTAAAATGGGAAACGTTTAGGAGGTAATTGCTATCTCTCTCTTGTGAGAAGGTCCCTGCTCCCTGTGTGGGGTATCGGCTGGGCAGTCCCTAAATGTGTTCATGGCTCTTGGGCCCCCTTCTGTCAGCTTGGCTGCAGCCCTGAGTGCCCAGAAGTTTTGCTCCCCTTGAGCAAATCAAATCACAGAGTGATTTCATGTTGAACTCCATCCTTTGAATAAGCAATATAATTTTGGTTTTGCTTTGTGTGCGTGTGCTAGAAAAAAAATTCAGATTTCAGCCAGGAAGGGAAATGCCACAAAAGGGCAAATATTTCAGTCTGCAAGTGCTGCCAGCCTGTGTCCGAGGCAGCGTTAACCAGCTGGGTTGTCTCCCCTCTCCCATTGCTGCACAGGACTTGCCTGCCGAGTACCAGCTTCCCCACCGGCACCACAGCAGGGTCCAGGAGCCAATGCTTGCCCTCCTGCAGCCCTGCTCCCTGTCACCAGCTCCACTGCTGGGAGCTGGCTGAGAGAGCAGAAACTAGGTGCTCTGTCTGCTGGGTTTATTTTCTGCTGTTCCAGTGAGTTAGCGGCTTGCAGAAGGCTCCGAGGCAGTGCAGCTCCAGCGGTCGTGGTAGGGAGCAGAGGGGATGGGGCCGGCTTCCGCTCACTGCGCTTCCCACCCCAAGATCACTTGTTGCTTGGCTCCTCTGTCACTTGGTGGAGTGAGGTGGCTGCGTGTGGGCCACTTCCAGCAGTGGAGGTGGGTGAGTGAGGCCCAGGGACAGTGCCTGCTCTAGTGACAGGAGAATTAAAGCATCTGCAGCCACAGAGAACGATTCAGCACACAAAGGAGCAGCAGGAGGGGGCACATAAATTGCAGCCTCGTGCTGATAGTGGCTGGCTGGCACATGGCTGGCTCCTGGCTGGATCTGAAGGTCATGCTAATTTGGTTTCTTTGGGCTCCCAGGGCTCTTCCTGGCTGTCAGTGATGTCCCCTGCTGCAGAGAAAGCAGAGTCACAAAATGTCACCAGAGACCCCTCCAATGACTCCTGGTCAGGGCCAGCCAGGCTGGTTCCCTGCTACTGAGGATGCACCGAGCACGTGGCACCTTGGACGCTCTGCTCTCGCCCCCGCAGCCCCTTCCTGGGGAGCATCACCTGCGTCACAGCCACCTGCCCGCTGTGCAGCTGAGCCGGTGGCGCGGTGCCACCTCCGTGGCACTTGTGTGGCACAGGAGAGGTGGCATGAGCTGGGAGGGGGCTGCGGTACTCACAGGCATCTGCGCCTTTGTGCCATTGAGGTGGGCGTAGAGGAGCACAGCGATGTTGCTGTGGCCGGCCTCCAGCGCGATAGCGACGGCGTTGTTACCATCCTAAAAAGGAAGGGAGAGCGCTTAGGGAGAGGTCTGGGGAAAGGATGCAGGGTGGGTGAGTGTGCCCAGGCCCCAGCAGTAGAGGCTTACGCTGTCCACAATGGAGATGTTGCAGGTGGGCTGAGCCAGCAGCAGCTTCACTGTCTCCACGCGGCCGTGCTCGCAGGCGCACATCAGCGCAGTTGAGCCCTCCTCGTCCTGCAGGTTCACGTCAGCTCCGCAGGCGAGCAGGGCTTCCACCATCTCCTGCCGGCCGTGGCTGACGGCCAGCATCAGTGCCGTCTGGCCGGCCTGTGAGGCAAGGGATGCTGTCAGGCTGCTCCTGCCCCGGCTGTGCCACCCGCTCTTCCCTCTGCCCCAGGGAGGCACCACTGCCGTCCCCAGTGCCCACGCTGTCTCGGAGCACCTCCCTGGCTGGAGATGAGGTGTGGGTGAGACCTGAGCGCCCTGATGCTGGGCAGAAGGAGCTCCTAATGTGATGCCCTCTCCATGTACCGGCCCCTCCAGGTTTTGGAGCCACAGTCCTGCCTGTGGAGGAGCTGAGTGTGGCCCTGGCAGCTGCTTGGGGGTGGGGGGAGAGGGTCAGGATGTTACCCCCCAGCCCACACCAACCTGGCTGGCCTTGGCGTTGACATTGCCCATGCTGAAGAGCCTCCTGACCACGTTCATGTCGTCTTCCTGCTCGACAGCTGCCAGCGCTGCCAGCATGAGAGCTGTGTAGCCAGCTTTGTTCTGGTGGTCCACATTACAGACCCCTGTGGGGATGGGCAGAGTGGGGCGGGGGGCTCAGGGTGCTGCGGGGCTGGTGGGAGGCACGGACCGAGCCACGTGCCTGGCTCCCGCCCTGCCCAGGGTGCTGCGAGCCATTCCACAGCCTCACAGGCACAGACTGATGGGTTCCCCCCATCAAATCTTGGCACCCAAAGGGCTGGAGTGGCTGCCCAAACCCTGCCACCTGTGCATGGATGCAGCCCAGGGCAGTTCTCCCTTCCCCTCTGCTGCCAGCGCCTTCCCCCCCATACCTGGCATGGCCAGGATGTGACCTGGGGTACAGAGTGGGATGGTGGCAGGGGGATGTTTCTGTTGGTGGGGGGCACTGACCCGTGTCCAGCAGCAGCCGCACGATGTGGAAGTTGGAGTGGGAGACGCTGTAGTGCAGGGCCGTGTTGCCATTCCCATCTGCCAGGTTCACCACGTGGGCCAGGAGAGCCGGTGAGACCTCAGCAAACGCCAGGAGGTGGTTGGCAACTGTGTCAGGGACAGATGACTTCTGGCTGGACAGACGGAACCACTCCTGCAGGACCAGGCTGCTGCTGGCGAGCTGTGGGTTGCGAGTGGTGCTGAGCTAGGGGCCACAGCTCCCCCTGAGCCTCTGCATGGCCCCACATCCCTCCCTCTGCCCTGGTACCCACCCTGCACCACCCACCCCTCCACTGCTGGCCCCGGCGGGGAGCAGAAATCCTGCTCCAGAGAGGACTGGGTGAAAGCAGAACCCTGAAACCCCAAAACCATGCTGGGATGGCCTGAGCTGAGTCCACACGGGTTTTTCAGATGTCTGGGACAAAGCGTGGAGCAAAGGGCTGTGTCTTGGGGGAAGGTGCTGAGCAGGGCTTTGTTGGCCCGTCTTTAGGGGGGACAGTCCCTGGGGGGGGACCCCCGGCAGGGGCTGGGTGAGCCATCCCACCTACAGCACCCCACTCACCACCTCTTTGCTCTTGGTGGCAGCAGGGTGGCCCAGGTGGGTCTTGACGATGAGGCAGGCCTCCCGCATCCTGGGGCTCAGCTCAAACCTGGGAAGAGCACGAGGGCATCTGCGGTGTGGGGCTGCGTCGCCCCACCAAAACCGCGCTGAACAGAGGCACCCTGAGTCCCCCCGAGGAGGTTTTGCTCCTCTCCCTGATGCCTGCGAGCCTCCACAAGCTCCCTGTGGTGCAACCTCCAGCCCAGTGGCTGCACCCTGGCAGCTTCAGCCTCTGCAAACCCCCGCTGAATCAAGCCTTATACAGACATGCTCAGGCACGATTTACCCATTTTTAGGCCAAATTTTTTTCCTTTTGTTGAAAAATGCCATTAACGGCTGTTGGTTTGTTTTTCCCCCCCTCCAAACGATCTTCTCCAGCAAACAGGCATCTGAGGCCTCGGTCTCATCCTTTCCTTAGCAGACCCGAGAAGCTGGAAGGATTTTGCCCTGCAGAATGGTTTCTGCAGGAGCTGAATGTGTTTTTCCCATTGGCTGCAACAAAACCGGGGCAGATGCCCCGAGTCGGCAGGGCCGGTGCCAGCCTGTGGCTCCCAGCTGCAGAGGGTGAGGGAGCCTCTCCCATCGGCACTTACTTCTCCTTCACCTCAGGGGGCTCTGGCAGGGTCACGCCGGCCCCCTCATGCTCGCCTTCCCTGGCCTCCTCATCTGAGGTTTCAGTGTCCCCCTGCTCCTCGCTGTCAGAGCTATCAGCCGAAGCCTTCTCGGAGGAGCTGTCTCCTTCTTCTTCTTCTTCTTCCTCCTCCTCCTCCTCGCTGGTCGTGCTCTCGTACCTGCACAAAGGGAGGATGCTCAGTGGCGATGCTGCACCCAGCTGGTCCCCTCCAGGCCCCCCATTGTCACTGCCCCCAGCCCAGGACAGGGATGCCGGGGGCTGGGGCTGCCCAGGGGGCTGGCAGGAGCCCCTTGGCACGTACTCCCCGTTCAGCACGCCCACAAACTGCAGGCTCTTCTTGCTGCCCTCGGCCTCAGTCCGGGGGGGACCGTCCCGCTTCTTCATGATGGACTTCAGGGCTCCTGGGGGCAGAGAGATGGGTGTCAGGGGCCAGCAAGCAGGAACCTCCCCATGGGGCTGCCCAGGCACCCCAAACCCGCCAGAGCCCAGGGTGGGCATGGGAAGGACATGGGCAGAGTGCAGACACAGGTAGCGTTGGCCCTGCAGGTGCTGTCCCCAGCAGGGCCACCCTCTCCCTTCCCGCAGGAACGTCCCAACCCAGACCCCGGTGTCATCCCTGGTGCCGACTCACTGGCCGCAGGGCTCGGGGCAGCTCCGCCATCCCGCGCCGGGGATGGGTCCCGGCCGCTGTGCGTTGTCTCTGGTGCAGCTGTGCTGAGCGCTGGGCTGCCCTGGCACATTCCCCCCACTGCTCCTGCACCCTGCGCCGAGGGGCTGCTTGGGGCATCGCCCGCACCAGGCTCCGTCTCCTCGCCCGCCAGGACAGTGCTGCCCACGTCGGTCTGGCTGCTCTTGTCTTCACACCTGGCAGCCAAATCGGGGCCGACCGCCATGTCCTGCGTGTCGGGGCGGCAGCTCACCCCGATGCAGGTGGTCGGCAGGCAGCACTCCACGCCTGCCTCTGCCATCTCTGGGGGGTTGCGCAGTGCCTGGCTTGGTGTCACCATCGCCGCCTCCACCAGCGCCTCGGCCACCTGCGGCTTGGCCGTCACCTCCTTGTCCGCCCGCCCACAGGGCCGGCGGGCGCACACCTCCAGCCGCAGCTCCTCCAGCTCTCGTGTGGCCTCCCGCAGGTGCCCCTCCATCAGGGCGATCACCTCCTTCTGGTGCCCCACTGTCTGCTGCAGCAGCTCCAGCTCCTGCTCTGCCTCGCTGGCCAGCCCCAATGAGGACTCCAGCACCCAGACGGCCGCGTCCCTGCACTCCCTCGTCCCGCCGTCTGGCACGTCGCCACCGCCACCCTCCTGCTGCGACCGGTAGTAGAAGACGGCGTCTGTCATGGCTCGGTCCTCACCCACCGCCACAGAGCGGCATGGCCTCTCGGTGGCCCTGGGGCTCCTGCCCGGCCAAGCCCTGCTGCCCCGCTCCGGCACAGCCAGCTTTTCCGTCAGCTTCCTCAGCTCTGCGATCTTGCTCGTTCGCCCCTTTGCCGGCTCCACTTCGCTCTCTGGCCCCGCTCGGGGCGGCTCCTCGCCCCCCTCTGCCTCGGAGCCAGGCAGGTGGCCGAAAGCCTCGCTGGGCTCCGCCAACAGCTTCTCCATCAGCTTTGCCTTCTCCCTCTTCAGCTCACAGATCTGTGTCTCCAGGAGGGGGATGGTTTTCACCTGCTCCTCCAGGTCCCGGAGCTGCCGCAGGGCTGCGGCCATCTGCTCCCGCACATGCTGCAGTGGAGCAGAGCTGAGCCCCGCCGCCGGCGTGCTGCGCCCTGAGCTGCCGGGGCTCGCCCGACCCCAGCCCACCTGGCCCTCGGTGCCCACCAGCACCCAGGGGGGAGGCTGACTCGGAGTACCCGGCGGGCCACCACAGGAGGGACCACCGATATCCTGCAGACGGCCCTGCTCCTGCTCCAGCCTCCTGCTTGTCTCCACCAAGGTCTTCTCCACCCGTGGGTTACGCACGAGGCACCTGCGGGTGGGAGGTGGGAGCAGCCGCACCGGCGGCGGCGGTGAGACGGGGTGGGAGGTTGGCTTGCTTGAGGGCTCCAGGGATGCCCGGCTGTGTGGGGACAGCAGCAGCACAGTCCTGCCTTCCTCACTGGCTGTAGAAGTGAGGGACTCGGTGGAGGTCCAGGCACTGGCATGGCTGCTGGGGCTGCGCAGGGCACCAGGCGGCTGCCGGGCCCCTTTTGCCCTGCGAGGCAGTGGCACTTTCTTGAGTGTTTGGCCGCTTTCGATGTCATCCACATATTTCAGGAAATCCAGGTCCAGGAGGAAGCCATAGGGGGTTTCCACTGAATACGAGCTCTTCTCCCCATCATCCTGGTCCCGGTACAAGAACGGGCCCCCGAGATCTGCAAGAGGAGCAGGGACAGTTAGGCAGGGACCTGATGTAGACAAGAAGGCTTTTCCAGCTGGTTTATACTGGGATTTGCAGCCTGCAGCCCCCCTCCCTGCTGTGATACTGCTGGCAGTGGGACCAGTGGGTGGCCGGTCCCCAGCACCCTTGGTGCCGTTGGGTGTCACAGGGCACCCACTCTGTGCCACGGTCAGTGCTGGGGTGAGGAAACCCGTCAGGACGGGATGGGACAGTTCAGCCCTGCCACTCCCCTCACGCTCCTTCCACTGTCCCTGCCCACTGACAACCCCGGTCCCTTTACCTGGGAGGTTCTGGTTCAGGGGTGCAGGCTGAGCCATCTTCTCCCCAGGATGCTGCTGACCGGGGGACCATCAACCTGCAACAACAATGGGGCCACGTCTGGCGAAACCCTGCAAAGCGGGGGCCAGTGAGCCCCGTGTGGCCACAAACCAGTGCCCCCACCGGGGGAGCACCCCGTGGCCACCCCCACCATCCACTGGGCCCCCCTCGCCTCCCTCCAGCACTGGTGCCACAGGGCTGAAGCCCGAGCCAGCTGCCGGGCAGGCGAGTGAACGCAGCGCTGCCTGTGGGGCCAGGAATTGTTTGTACATTTAAGGAATGCTTCACAGCCTGGGCTGGGATGGCCGCAGCGGTCGCGCTGCCAGCTCCGAGGGTGCAGAGTCATGAGTCAGAGCTCAGCTGCACCGGGGGAGCGGGCTGGGAAAAAAAAAAAAAAAAAAGAGGCTGCAGCCTTTACGGGTGTGATTCTTAGCAGAGAAGTTTGCTTTGGATAAAGGGAATTGATGCTTTTGCAAAGCCACGTGACCGCAGGCAGCTGCCAGCACCCATCGGTCGCTGGGTGTGATGTCCATCCTCACTGCCCAGGCTGAGCAGGACTGGGGTGCCCTAGGCTGGCCACCCTGCCTCAGAGGTGTCTCAAGGGCCGGTGACCCCCAGGAGGGACCTGGCTGCTTTTCCCTGTCAATAATGCAGGATAAGGCATGGTGGGAGGCAGCGGGGAATGAAATGGGAGCCTGGTTTTCCCAGGAGCCAGGCACGGGCGCACTGGAGGAGAGCCAGCGGGATGCAGCTGCGGTCCACGGGTGAGCTGGCGGGACCGCCAGCTGTGAGCATTCAGCTGGGACCTGCACAACATCTGGCAGCATCTGAGTGCCAGGGCCCAGGGGGGAAGCGCTCCCGGTGGGAGCGGGATGGGGCAAGCAGCACCTCGGAAGCACGCACTGCTGTTGCGCACACCGCCACCCTCCGGGGACCCATGGGGTCCCTGCACTGCAGGGACATGGTGGCCCTGCCTGCGGGGCACAGGTGGCCATGGGGCTGTGCAGCTGTTTGCGGGCAAAGCATTTGGCACCAGGCTATTTTCAGAAGAAGGCAGAGGAGGAGGCATGCCACAGAGGAAAGGCAGCTCAGACACAGCCCTAAGGGAAGCCAGGGCTCAGCGCTGCCCAGAGAAGGGTGCAGCCTTGGCTGCAGAGAAACACCTGCCTCCATCGTCAAATCTCCTGCCCGTGACGACTGGAGGATCCAGACTTCTCTAGCAGAGATGCTGTGGCCGCCCCCATCACACGGCCCAGCCTAGGGACAATGCACTGGGCCCTGGCTTGCACCCGCTGCCCACGATGATGCCGCCTGCTGCTCCCCAGCCCCGGCCATGCTGCTGTGGTTGCCAGCCTGTGGCTCGCCCTGATCACGCAACTGCCAGAAGCCAGAGGAGCAGCGCCTGGGGTTGAGGGGTTCAGTCCGACTGGGCAGGGATGAGATGCTTCCCGTCAGTCACCGGGCCAGATCCTGGGGCTTTCCCACTCGTCTACCAACCCATCTGCAGCTGATGTACATACCAGCTTCCACCTCCCCTGGGATCACCCCAGCTTCATGCTGGCACCCCTTCCACATCCCTTGGGAACACCCCAGTTCCATGCTGGCACCCCACTATTCCCACACCACCAGCTTCGTGCCTAAAAGGGTCCGTGCATCCCCCACCTCATCTAATCCCTCCTGCCCTGGGAAGCGGCCAGCTTCCTCCTCCACACAGCCCTCGCTGCAGGTAATTAAACAGGGCCAGGACAAACTTCCCGCCAGGCTCCATGCACACTGTAAATCAAACAGGAGGAAGAAGGAGAGCAACAGGAGCCAGAGCCAGCGGGTGCGTTTCCTTGGGGGAAGAGGCCGGCAGCTCCCTTCCGCCGCCCAGCCGGGTATTGTCCTGCCTGGGGCCACGCCAGGAAAAGCTGCCTCTGCCAGAACCCTTGCCGGGAGGCCTGCCCCACTCCTCCCGCTTGTGGCAAAGGTGCCCCTTCCACCAGCACTGCCTCACCGTCCCCTCCGCTGACCCAGGGACGCACTGCTCGTCCCCCCGCCACCTCATCCTGCCCCTTCAGCTGACACCAGCAGCTGCTGTCAACCGTGTGGCTGTGCTGCTGGTCCCCAAAGCCGGGGGAGATCCTCCTGCAGCTCCCCCATGGCGCTCACACCCCCATTACTTTTGGTCCGACGGGATGGGCTGGACCCAGGGCAGCAGTTTCTGCCTTCACCCACCTCCGAAACAAAGGGTGAGGCCAGGCGATGGGACCTGCAGGCTCCCAACCACGTGCCCTGGGGACCCCGCGATGTGCAAAACCTGCCGCGGTCCCTGTGACGTGCAAACCTTCTTGGGGACACCACGATGTGCAAACTCCCCCTGGGCTTCCCATGACACGCAAACCGCCCCTGGGCTGCCAGTGAGCTGGGCTCGGCAATGAGGCGAGTGGCAGGCTGGATTTGAGCCGGTGAGGATGAGCAATGGAGGCAGATGGCCCCCAGGGTGCAGCAGCAGTGAGAGGGTTAAGTCCCCACACCCACGGCCCAGCCACCACCGGCACCTGCTGGGCCAGCCACACAAAGCCAGCCTTGTCCCCGGCTGGCCGCTGTCACCGCAGCACCGGTTCAAAGAGAAACCGCTCTCCACCTGGGCTGAAATCCCAACGGGGAAGACCGTGCTGGCCACTTTGGTGCCAAAGTTTGATTTTCAGCAGCTTCGGCCACTCCCCTGGGCACTGGGGCTTGGTGCTGCTGGGGCTGGGCACAGGGACCCCCGGGTGCTGGAGGCAGAGGACGCTGCATGATTCCAGCTTCCTCTGGAAGAAATGAAACTGTTGTTTCTAGCCCCAGTGTTTCCGCAGAAAAGCGGGATGGTACAAAGTGAAGCACCACTGGGAAGGCTCGACAGCCAAAGGAGGAGGAGGAGGAGGATGTGCAGGGAACCAATTGTCCCCGCGGAGGCAGGGCTACGCTTTGCCCTGGGCTTGCACCTCTATTTCCCCCTCTTGCCGTTGTACCAATGCCAACACAGGAAACCTGGGACCAAAACTGGAGACACTCCGCTCAATTGCAATAAAAAGCTATGTCAGCGATGGATTAGCCTGGGCACTTCGGCACTGCTCAGGTACCATCCGATACCCGTGCCCCAGCCCCAGCCAGCCCCCTGGGAGCCCTGGCCTCATGGTGCATGGGGAGACCCCCCCTCTGGGTCCCCAAGCCCCTGGGCTGGCAGGAGACAGGTCTGGGCAAGCTATTTTTAAAGCTCTGGACTCCATTGGGCCCTTTCCCTTGCCAGTGGCACAAGAGGTGCAGCCCCTGCCCCAGCTCAGCCATGTGCTGCCGTGCAGCCCGAGCCACCCCACCGGCGTGGCCGGGGCCGGACACGGGGAGGGCTCTCCCCAGCTCTCCTCCCGAGCCAAAATACTGAAGTCATAAGGAATGTGAGAAGAACAGAGTCCAGAGCAGCCCTGGCCAGCGCGACTTGATTTATCTCGGCCAGGCACGCTTCCCTCGAAGCTGCGCTCAGGCGATAAGCCCTGAAGCTCGGGGCTGAGGCTGTTCCAAAGTTAAAGGGAAACCACCGAGCAAGCACACGGCTTCCTCCGCTGCCAGCGACCTGCTGGGATTCGGGCTCCTCACACGGAGCCAGCCATCACACATGTCCATCACCTGCAGCGTCACCTTCCGATGCTGCAGGCTGGATATGAACGGGAGGTATCGGGGGCTCATCACACCTTCCTGCCCATCCGTCCCCTCCCCATCCCCTGCCCCGGGGCTGCATGGGACAGCCCGTGCCCTGTGCCACCTGCTGTCCCTGCGCCCGCTCGCCCAGGCCACCTTGGCCATGCCATCCGGGCTGAGGCTGCTCCCGGAGGAGCCAGATCCTGTGTGGGTGGGTGTGCCGGCGCTGACCCAGGGAGGGAAAAGGAAACACTTCGATCTTCTCAACAGCCTAATTTCAGGGTTGGGCTGTTATTTCTGGAGTTGTCGTCATGGTCGGCCCTGTTAGTCAGGAGGCCGCAGGGGCTGCTTGGGCTCTGCACCCGCTCCAGCACCTCGGGGACCTCCCTGAGCTCACACAACACCTGGACAACAGGCACAGGGTCCGTACACAGACGTACTGAAATGGGGATTGACTCTACGTGCCCTGTCACACCTACAGCTCTGTAGGCTCCTATATCTCCACTAGAAAACATCTACCACTTGCTCTGCACCCTTGCCACAGCTGCCCACCAGCACTTTCCACCAACACCTCCCCGATTCCCTCGAGGCTGGTGACAACATGCGGGGCTGGCAATGAGCCCTGATGGCCTGGGATCCCCCTGCTGCGAGGAGGTGCTCAGGGGTGAAACGGTTAAATTTACACACAGGGTGCACAGGCACAGTCGGGCTACATGAACAGCACCAGGCACAGCTCCATGGTGGGGTCCCCACGCACACGAAGGGAGCACCCTGAACCCAGCAGCATCCCATGTGCCCTCCAGCACTCCAGAGGGGCCGGCAGCAGCCTAGGGCGCCCTGCTGCACCCCCAGCCCTGGGAGTCCCCAGCACCCCAGGGTGCCCACAGCACCCCCGACCCTCTAGGTCCCCAGCACCCCAGGGTGCCCGCAGCGCCCTGCACGCCCCCGCAGGTCGCGGCGCCCGCCCCCAGCCCGGGAGACCCCCCGGGGCCTCCCCGCCCCCGCCAGCCGCGGTGGGCGGCCCGGCCCGGCCCCGACGGCCCGGAGCCGCGGGCACCGGTACCGGCACCTCCTGGGTGCGGGCAGCAGCCCCGCTCCCGCTCCCGGTGCCGGTGCGGCCCGGGCGGAGCCGCCGTGGCGGGGGATGGCGGGGGATGGCGGGGGATGCCGGGGCCGCCCCCCCCCGCCGCGGTCCCGTCCCGTCCCGTCCCGTCCCCGCCGCCCCTCACCTTGCCGGCCGGGCGTCTGGGCTGCAGCCGGGCCCCAGCGCGGGGCCGCCGTCCCGGGCCCGGCGGCTCTGGGCTGCCCGCCGCAGCCCCGGGCCGAGGGCGGGCCGGCAGCGGGGCCGGGCGGGAGCGGGCCGGGGCGGGGCGGGGCGGGCCGGGATCGCCCCCGGGCCCCGGCAGGGACGGGCACCGCCCCCGGCCGCTCGCCCCCCGCCGGACCCCCGCTCACCCCTGGCGCGGAGGTGCCGCCGCCCCCCGCTCCTCGGGGACGGGGGGTGCCTGTCCCCGTGGCCCCTCGGGGTGGGATTTCCCCCGTCCTGGTCACCTGGGGGAAGGGGTGTCCCCGTGAGCCCAGGAAGGGGGATGTCCCCTGCCCTGGTCTCCCCAGGGATGGGGGATCCCCTGTGCTGGTTACCCCTGGGGACGGGGGATCCCCTGCCCCGATCACCTCGGGGATGGGGGATCCCCTGCCCCGGTTACCCCTGGGGATGGGGGATCCCCTGCCCCGATCACCCCGGGGATGGGGGATCCCCTGCCCCGATCACCCTGGGGATGGGGATATCCCTACCCTGCTCATCTCGGGGATGGTCACCCTGGAGAAAGGGGGATCCCCTGCCCATGTCACCCCGGCGCTGGGGCATCCCCTGCCCTGAGCTGCTGGCCGGAGGCCTGCGAGTGGCTGGGGTCCAGCTCCCTGCCCCGCCATCCTCCCCTCAGCACAGCCGCCCCCCCAGCCTGCCTGGCCCCCGCGGCCTCACGCACCGCCTGCTCTCGTCCCACCCGTGGCCGGGAGCCCTGTGCCGCTTGCCCTGGCTGGGCTCCCCGGGCTTGGCCCTGCTGGGTTTTTGGCAGCCCTCCCTTGTCCCAGCAGCAGGCCGTTTGTCTCCTTTTCTTGCCAGATTTCTTCCCTGCCTGCTTCGCACGCCGGTCGCTCAGCTGCCGAGGTCTGTGCTGTCCTCCATCACACAGGGACCCCTGGCAGTTTCACACCTTAAAGCTTGCCCTCACTAACTGCTCCAAGCCCGTTTAACACTGAAACCCTCAGCAAAGATTTTTGCTTTTTCTTTCCTTTTCAGCTGCTGAACCCCCCGGGTATTTTTCCACAGCCGGCTCTTCTGTAATGCTACTCACGGGAAGAGCAGGAGAAACAAGATGTGCTTCCCGGCGTCCCTCCCAGCTGCCGGCTGGCAGCTCGGGGACTTCCTGAGAAAGGATTTGCATCCGGACGGAAGTACCTTAATAGCCCTAATGGATCTACCTCCACCAACAGACCTCGTCCTTCTCCAACCCATTTACATACTTGGCCTCTCCAGCATCCTGTGGTAATGAACTTGGTGATTTCATGCCCTCGTTCTGTCTCCAAAGCAGGTCTAGAATAGCACTGCTCTTGTTGGTTTACTGTCTGCTTGGCAGAGGAATTGGTTGGGTCCTCTGGAGCTGTGCGGCTTGCCTTCTCCATCCAGATCTGGAAAGGTAAAGCCTGGCGCGATGAGCGAAGTCTCACCCGTGTCTGCTCGCTGACTGCGCCACAGAGCTCGTGCCCCGTATCCCAGCTCAGAGCTCCACAAAGGGCCCACGGCCAGGTCCCTCGCTCCCGCTCTCGGACATCCGACAAAAATGTCACCCATCGCCAAACAGCAATTCTTGTTTCTTCCTTGTGAAGGTAAGGAAAAAAACCTGTAAAGGAGGAATTGAGGAAAAGTGAGCTTGGGAAAGCGATGTCACCCCAGCTCTGCCGGTGCCAGACCTTGCCCACACAACTGCTGCCTCCCCCGCACCGGGGCAGAGCTGTGAAATGGTGGGGGGGGGGGCCTCGAACCACCCAGCGCCCCTGAGGAAATACAGACCTGAGGCTGCCTAAATTTGGTGCTGGAGCACGGAACTGTGGCAGCTCAGAGATATTTCCAGGCTAAAACTCAACAGCAGCCTTTGAACAAGAGGTGTTTAGTTGTTCCCTGCACCGATCAGACTCCAGCTTTAAGCTCTGGAGATCAAGAAGAATTAAACCCACGGGACAGCCCTTATTTCTAACATTCACGGTTTTCTGCAGAAACTCTGCAAAGGTCAAATATGAAGACATGGCCAGAGAAGTCACAGGGGCTGGTCGGTGTTTTAACCCCGTGTAAATCACAACTCCATCTGGGAGGCAGCACAGAGAAAAGCGCTTCCCAAGTCTCGGCTGGCACGGTGGCTTCACCCCGGGCCAGGGATGCCAACCCAGGACCGGTCCGAGCTGTGGCACCTGCCTGCCTGGGCCGGCAGCCCCTGGCAGCCGCAGCTGAACCCAGGCTTGGAGGCAAATGGCAGCGCCTGCCGGCCTTCCTGCTGCACTCGCGCGTGTCCCGAGTTAGTAAAGGTGCAACCGTGAGGTTGCAGATATTCAGGTGGGTGCCTGCGTGGGTGAAAGATGCCCGGATGCTCAGTCCCAGTAAGGATACAGGTAAGGATTAGGGATTGCCACAGCCTGGGACAGCTCTTGTGTTCAGCATCTCTCTCCCCTGCATAGAGTGGTGAGGAGGGCTAGCCAGGCTTTTGTTGCTGTTGTAGGGGCAGTTTTGCCAAAAAATGATGGTTTTCTGGTACTGGAATATTGTAGTTCAGCTGTCTGGCGCTCTGCAGACTTTGATGGCATCGTGGTAGGGCCCAGCATGGCTGTCCCTGGTCCTGGACCTCGCGCTGGCCAGGGAAAGCAGCCCTGATCCACACAAGAGCATCTGTCTGAACAAAAAGCTCCGGGACCCGATGAGTTTTCAGTTCATCAGAAATATTAAAAAGGTTTTTTTGGTTCAGAAAAGGGTATCATAAAATGGCTTTCCCCGTGAATCCCAATCCTTTTGCTCCCTGCCAGACCCAACTGGGACTGTGCATGTGATTGTGCCCCCGTATCCCCATCAGGGCAGTTGGAAAGGGAGTACGTGTGTGCGTGTGTGCTTGTGCTGTAACGTGCACCAGCATGGCAGGGTGCTCCTCTGCAGCGTGCCAGGGAACAGAGCCCCGGGAGCTGGAGGTGGCTGCAGACTGACAGAACAGGCTGCGTCCATGTCCCTCCGCATGCAGCACAGAAATCGAGTGATGTTGGCACACAAGAGAACACACAAAGCTTGGCCAGGCTTTCAGCTGGCTGTGAGCAAGTTTTGCTGTCATCCTGCCTCATTCAGGTGGCTCTTCGATGAAGAGAGTCTGAGAAATGCTGCTGGAGATGCCGGTGGGGAAGGACGGCAGCCCTGTGTGCTGCAGCATGAGCTGTCCTGCTCTCTGCAGCTCTGGACAACTCCGTTTGCTCCCTGAGCTGTGGGATCCCAAACTTTGGGCATCCTGATGCCCTCCCTTCACAGGCAACAGGCTCCCAAAGCCCTGAGCATCTTGGTCCTCTCTAGGGCAGCAGGTTCCCGAAGCCCTGGGTGTCCAGGGCTGGCTGGTGGCAGCCCATGGCTGGGAGAAGCTGTGCCTGCTCAGGGTGCACCTGGAAAAGCAGCCGGTGGGGCGTGTTCCAGCTGTTTCCTGGCTGCCTGAGTTCATCTCCGCTTGCTCCAGCTCCGCCACCTCTGCCCAAGCCTGGCTCCTGGCTCTGTCACCCCCTCCACTGCCCTGTGAACAGGCTGGCCACGCTGGGCACGGCATGGGATCCATGGGCAAAGGCTGGCTGCGGCTTTGCCTGGCGCAGTCCGTGTAGGAAAGCGGCATGAACACCTCCACACTGCCGTAAATAAACCAGCCCAGCACGCTTCCCTCCCAGCAGGCTCGGCTGTCCCTGCCCAGCCTGGCCGCAGCAGGATGTCCTTGTTTTCTGCCTGCAGGTTTGGGAGCAGACAGGAAGCTTGTTTCCTCTTGTTGCCTCTCTGCTCAGATCCTTCCTCCCCGGGATGTTGCAGCAAAACAAAGGACATGAGAGTGGAGCAGGAGCAGCTTCTCCACCTCTCCAGCCGTGTGCGGGCTGGCAGAACCTGGGGAAGGGTCCTTGAGGGGCTGCCGGACACCCGCACTGGGCTCAGACTCGGCCAGGCTGGCGGGGAAGGGACTGACAACGGAGGCTGAAGCCATTGGGGGAAGCCATACCCCAACAGCAGGACAGCCTCCCCCCTTGCCATTTCCCACCACTTTGTCACCTCCCGGGGACCTGATTTAGGGCCATGCCGTGGCAGCTGCATCAAATACAGAACACCTGCAATGTCACTCGCTCCCTGGGGACCTCCTGCTCCATGCCACCCGCTCCTGTGTCCCCCGATGTCTGTGACCCTGTGTGCCCTCTCATCCCCAGCATGGCCCTGCAAGACCAGCCCTCGCCCAGGTGCAGGGTGCTCTTCTTGTCCCCCGTCCCCTCTCCTGTGTCCCCTCTGATCTAGCCGGCCGCAGGTGGCTCAGGCTTTTATCTCAGGTAATATTTCGCACGCTTGGCACAGCACATAACCAGACTGGGGAGGGCCGGGACGGCTTTTTTTTTGTGGCTGTGTTTGCAGGTCAGCCTTATCAGGGCTGAGAAAAATGCCATGCGGGCTTTCTGCAGCCGGGATTTGCTTTGGCTGGAGGCCAGCCCCACCAGCAGCACCAGCGGGGGGGGGTGGGGGGGGGGGGGTGGGGGGGGTGGGACGGACACCTGCCCCACAGCCAGCAGCTTCCTGCCCTCATGTGGCCATAAACACTCCCCAACAGACAGTGGGAGCTGCTGCTGGGACGCTTTCAGGACTGGGACATTCTGGGTACCCGGGTCATGCTGCACCCAGAGGGTTTGCAGCCTGGGGTGCCTTGCAAAGTTGTGACCTTGGCTTAAATTCAGCACTCAATAAAAATGGACATCTTTCTTTTGGGGCGTCTGGGCCGTATCCCTAAGTCCATGTGTAGCCAGTGGGCTGCAAACTGTGTTTTGAAAACAATTGCCCACACTGATTCTCCTCAAAGAAGGTCACTCCTGGAAGGGGAGAGTTAGGGAGGACATCTGCCTCCGTGAATTCATGCGAGCGCAGGGTCGGTCCCAGCCCAGTGGGATGGACTCAGGCTGTTGCCCCGTCCCCGTGGGAAATGCTCTTGCACTGGAGCAGCAGCCCTGGCACAGCTCCGAGATCCCTGGCTCTTGGCAAGAGGGGAGGACGCTGGCCTGTGTGGGGACACAGGTGTCCCCACCACCTGGTGGGTGAGGTGGGCTCAGCTTCACCCACCCATTTCCAGCTCATCCCTTCACCCTGCAGAGCAGGACAGGGATGGGTGTGCACCAGGGGCACAAAACAGCCCCAAAATACCTTTTTCTTCTGGGCTCTCTGGCCTCTAGTGCCCAGCAAAGACACCAGCCAAGTCCTTAGGACAAAGAGGGAATGTCCTGCCCAGCGGATGCCCTTCTGCCCCGCCACAGCCACCAGCAAACCAACCTCTCAGTCTCTCCACAGGGAGTTATTTCCAGCCGTCTCCAGCTCTCCGCTCCCCCGCCCCCGCCGCCGCAGAGCCCTCGGACTGACGGCATCCGACTCCATTTTGACATTTCCAGTGAAGCCGAGAAAGGCCGCGTGTGTCTCGGGACACAGAGCGCCCTTCTCCGCCCGGCGCCCCGCAGCCGGCAGGTTCCCAGCCGCCGGGGATCTGGTGAGGGCCGGGGCGGTGCAGCGGGACCTTCCCGGAGGGAACGGCATAGATCTGCCATTGAAAGGCAGCAGAAAAGCCTTTCTGTGCTGCTGCCCGAAGCGGCGCATCTGGTCCCAGCATACAATTGGGCCATTGAGTCGGCAGCAGCAGCGCGGGGCCAAGGGGATGAGCTTTCCCGCTCCTTCCCCTCCATGGGCTGTTTTGGAGCCTGAATCCTCCTCCAGGCTGTTGCTTTCTGCTCTCAAATCTCTGCCAGGAACTTCCCACCCCATCCGCCGGACAGAAACAGGTTCCCCAAGTATTGCACCATCACCACCACCTCCAAGAGCTCCCTCCTGGCCAGCCTCTGTCTGGGGACCCCAGGCATCCTGGCTACTGCGGCGAAGGGAACAGCCCCATTGCCAGCACCCAGATGTTTTTTCTTTGCTGGCAAGTGGAGAGGAGCTATAAGGTGGCTGATGTACAGGACGTTTTTCTGCAGATGATGCATGGCGAAGCCGGGGCCTCCTAACTTGCTGGCCCACCTGCACCGCAGGGACAGGGACAGATCCGTGGGGACATGGGGAGCAGCCGGGTGTGCAGGACCTGCGACCCTCCTCCCTCGAGGAGCAGGACAAGAAGGACAGCATGGCGTGGCCCCGCAGCGACAGGACATGGGGCAGGGGAGCACCCGCCGTGCTACCGGCACCCAGGAGCTGCGGGGCTGAGCACTGCAGGCAGCAGGAGCACCACTCCGGCCCTCCCGGCACTGCCCCGTGGTGGAGCAGCACCTATGGGTGCCCTCCACATGCGTCTCCCCCTGAGCGTAGGACACCCAGCAGTGCTGGCACCGAGTAAGGGTAAACACCCGAAAAGAGGGATATTTTTTAACGATTTAACAATTAATGTGTGTTTGGGGGATGCAACACAGGCTCTGGGTGTGGGCCCGCACTGAAGCCAAGCGAGCTGGGGTGGCACGAAGCTGAGAAAGGGTCCCCCGAATCAACGTGGCTTCCAGGAGATGGGGAGTAAAAGCCTTGCCGAGTGCCGGAGCCCTGGCTGGCCCAGACCATCCGGTCCCACTCTGAGCAGGATGGCAATGCCACAGGGCGGCCAAAAGGCCCCGAGCCCCACGTTTCACCGTGCCTAGGCCCAGGGCGGAGGGGAGCAGAGGCGGTGGCGGGGGGAGCCGGCATAGGGAGCAGGGCACCACGGCGGGGTTGGGTTGGGGGTCCGCAGGAAGAGGTGTCAGGTTTGCTGGTGAGGTGGGGTGGGCAGCGCATCAGGGTCCTGCCCAGCGTGAACCCGGTACTCTTTAATCTCTTCATAAATGACTTGGATGCAGGCCTTGAAGGAATACTAATGAAGTTTGCTGATGACACAAAACTGGGAGGAGCTGTTGACACTCTCGAGGGCAGAGAGGCCCTGCAGAGAGATCTGGACAGACTGGAGAGCCGGGCAATCACCAACCGTATGGAATTGAAGAAGGGCAAGTGCCATATTTTGCCCCTGGGGCACGGCAACGCTGGATGTACGAAGAGCCTGGGGAACGAGAGGCTGGAGAGCTGCTCTGCAGAGAGGAACCTGGGGGTTCTGGTCGGCGGCAAGTTGATCATGAGCCAAGAGCGTGCCCTGGCAGCCAAGAGGGCCAAGCGTGCCCTGGGGTGCATCAAGCACTGCACTGCAGCCGGTCGAGGGAGGGGATTGTCCCGCTCTGCTCCGCGCTGGGGCGGCCTCACCTCGAGCGCTGTGGGCAGTTTTGGGCGCCACAGGACATCAAGGATATAAAGCTACTGGAGAGTGTCCAGAGGAGGGCCACAAAGGTGGTGAAGGGTTTAGAGGGGAAGCCGTACGAGGAGCGGCTGAAGTCACTGGGTTTGTTCAGCCTGGAGAAGAGGAGGCTGAGGGCAGAGCTCATGGCGGTCTGCAGCTTCCTCACAAGGGGAGGAGGAGGAGGGGCAGGCGCTGATCTCTCCTCTCTGGTGACCAACGATAGGAGCCGAGGGAACGGCAGGAAGATGTGCCAGGGGAGGGTTAGGTTGGGTATTAGGAGAAGGTTCTTCCCCCAGAGGGTGGTGGAGCACTGGAACAGGCTCCCCGGGGAGGCATCACGGCGCCAAGGCTGGCGATATTCAAGAAGCACTTGGACAAGGCCCTCAGAGACGTGGTGTGAATTTGGGGTTGTCCTGTGCAGGGACAGGAGCTGGACTCGATGGTCCTTGCAGGTCCCTTCCAGCTCAGGATGTTCTGTGATTCTGTGATTCTAACCCCTGGGGCTGCGGCCAAGGGGGCTTTGGGAGAAGGATGCGGCAGCCAGCGGGAGCAGCCGTGATGCGATGACAGGGTGATGAGGTGATGGGATGATGGGGTGACACGGTGATGGGGTGACACGGTGATGGGGTGACACGGTGATGGGGTGACACGGTGATGGGGTGACAGGGTGGCGGTGACCCCGCGCTCGCAGCTCCGACGGTGCAACCCCGACGCCGCGTCCCCAGCCCTGTCCCGCCACCCGCGTCCCCCTCGCCCCTTCCCCGCTCCTGGGGGGCGGCTGCTGGCGGCCCCCGCAGGGCTCCGGGCTCCCGCGCAGGCGGCGGCTGCCGGCGGCACCGGGCGCGGGCGGCCGGGAGGGGGCGGTGCCGCCCCGGGAACCGCCGCGCCGCCGCGGGGATGGGCGCCGGGCTGCGGGGCGGGGGCGGCGGGGGGCGAGGGGGGCTGGGGGGTGCATAGGGGGTGCTGGGTGCATGGGCTGGGTGCTGGACGTGAGGGCATGGGGTGAGTGGAGGTGTGGGTGCTGGGTGTATGGGGTAGAATCATAGAATCATTAAGGTTGGAAAAGACCCCTAGGACCATCAAGTCCAACCGCCAACCCAACCCCACCCCCCACCCCCCCGGCCTCCTAAACCATGCCCCAAGTGCCACGGCTACGCGGTTTTTGAACGCCCCCGGGGATGGTGACTCCACCATCTCTCTGGGCAGCCTGTTCCAGTGCCTGACTGCTCTTGCAGTGAAGGAATGTTTCCTAATTTCCAGTCTAATCCTCCCCTGACTCAGCTTGAGGCCATTTCCTCGAGTCCTATCACTGGGACTTGGGAGAAGAGACCAACCCCCACCTCACCACAACCTCCTTTCAGGTAGTTGCAGAGAGCGATAAGGTCTCCCCTCAGCCTCCTCTTCTCCAAGCTAAACCCCCCCAGCCCCCTCAGCCGCTCCCCATCACACTTGTTCTCCAGACCCTTCCCCAGCTCCGTTGCCCTTCTCTGGACACGCTCCAGCACCTCCATGTCCTTCTTGTCCTGAGGGGCCCAAAACTGAACACAGCATTCGAGGTGCGGCCTCACCAGTGCCGAGCACAGGGCACCATCCCTGCCCTGCTCCTGCTGGCCACACCATTGCTGATACAAGCCAGGATGCCGTTGGCCTCCTTGGCCACCTGGGCACACTGCTGGCTCGTGTTCAGTAGATGTTCAGGGTAGATGCATGGGGTGGGTTCTGGGTGTAAGGGGAGTGTGCGTGGGGTGGGTGCTGGGGATGGGTGCTTGCACTGGGTGCATAGGTGGGTGCTAGAGGTGTGGGGGGGGCGTCGGGGGCAGGTGCCTGAGGTGGGGGCATGGGATGGGTGAGGGGGTGGGTGCTGGAGGTGGTGAGGGGGTGCACGCATACGATAGGAGCCTGAGATGGGTGCTGGAAGTGAATACATGGGGTGGGCGCTGGAGGTGGGTGAGTGGGGGCAGGAGGCAGCCAGACCCTGCCAAGAGGTGAGGGCAAGACCTCTTCACGGCTGGTGGGACAGTGACAGGAGGGACAAGAGGCCACACAGCCTAAGTCAGTGCAAAGAAGCTTTTTGTCCCCCACCCTGAGCTATGCAGCCCCTCGATGGCCGCTCCCAAATGCCTGGCCACAGCATGGGGTGACATGGAGAGATGGAGACCTGAGGGAGAGGGAAGCAGAAGGCCCCAAATTACATCTCCCACTTCAGAGCCTGCAATGCTGTTCTGCACTGTGCATTTTGCTGTGCACCCGTGGGGCCTGCGAACAGCCCCCGATGTCTGTGCATAGCATCCCTTTCCTGGGGTGACTGCCACGACGGGCTCATCCCAGAGCCCTGAGGATGTTCCACCACCTAAAACATCCCCAGCAGATGAACGGCAGCTCTATATAGCTAATTGTCACTTTTTTGGGGGGGTTACTGCCATGCTGGTTTTCTCCCCCAGACGATGCCCAAAGCAGTGGAGCGGATGCCTGCGGACGAGGACACGTGGCAGCCCTCGGGGAAAGCAAAGCTGGAGCTGTCTGAGCTCTGCTGCAGAGCGCGGGGTGCAGGGGTGCCGAGCCATCAATCATTTAGTGCTGTTAATTTTTAATGCCTAAAAATCTCTTTAAGTAAGGAGTCTGGTGCAGAGCAAGGCTAATGATTAATTCAGGGAGTGACGCACAGAGGCGAGCACCAGGCCCAGCCACAACGTGCAGGGGTCCCGCTGCTGGGGACCAGCCATGAAGCAAGCGAGGAGGCTGGGAAGGGTCGGACCCCCGCAGGGCTGGTGTCACAGGGTCGCGGATCAGCGATGCTGCAGTGGCACTTACCGGTGTCCACCCTGGGAATGGTGGATATTCCTGCCGCAGCCCTGGAGGTGTTGCATGTGTCCCTGCTGGAGTACTTTGGCGGGGTTACGGAGCTGGGAACTGCTCGGAGCAGGGTCTCCCTGCTCCGGTGATGCCGCTGTTGGTGTCAGAGGCTGAGGGCTCTAGCAGCCTCTCCATGCTGGCCTCCCCTCAGAGCCCCCACCCCATTTCCAGCCTGCAGCTGTGTAAATGCACAAATGAATAATAGTATCAGGAATAACTCACTGCTGGTGGAGGTGGCAGGTCTCACTGCACACACTGCACCTCCTCACCCACCTCGTCCCCACAGCGGGGTGAGAAGACCCCAGCCCTCCCATGGTGGCCTAGGAGAAGATGAGGCAAATCAAGAGACCGTTAGAGAGGTATGAGATAACCAGAGAATAACCCATATATAGCAGGAGGATGGGGAGAAAAAGCATTGACTGAGGATGTCTTGCTCCAGCAAATGGCCTCGCCACGCCACTCACGCCTGGCCACGGCACGGTGCAAAGGCAGGGCCAATGCAGC
Organism: Morus bassanus; assembly: GCA_031468815.1. Classification (NCBI taxonomy): domain Eukaryota; kingdom Metazoa; phylum Chordata; class Aves; order Suliformes; family Sulidae; genus Morus; species Morus bassanus. The sequence goes on from CM062593.1 coordinate 631,455, forward strand.
CGTCAGAAACCGGCTGCAAAGCCCCAGCTGTCAAGCAACTGGCAGGTTCAGGCATGACGGGAGAAGATCAAAGTGCATCAAACGCCATTGAGTCACCCCCTCCCACAGCTCCCACATCCCGCCAGCGTCCCCTGGAGCTCCACCAAAACCCTCCTTTTTCAGCTGTGGCTGGATCCTGGCAGCACAGGGGTGTCCCTGGGGAGCTGTGCCGGTGGAAGGGCATGCGTGGCGATGCTCAAACGCAGCTGCTGCCTTTCAGAAGTAGACGGAGAAGGTATTATTATGTATCTATGTTATTGAAAACTGCATTTCTCCAACAGCTTTTTGAGCCTCCAGGCTTTATCTTCAAGTATTTGGGAAGCTGGGCTTGGCATTCCTACCTTCTAGTTAAAAGGCAATTAATTGGGGATGTCTCATTTGAGGGGCAGGGATGGAATCTACCCCACAGGGAGCCCTTGCAGGTATTTTTAGCTTTGATGAGTGCTGGCAATGGAGCAGCAAGGGATTTTTCCAGCGTCTTACGTACTCCTTGTGAACCACATTGGTACAACCACGGCACAGGGACAGCCTGCCCTGTGTGTGGCTTTGGGGGATGACCAGTGGCAAGAAGAACGATGGCAATAATCAAAGTCATGTTGGGAAAAACCACGGCATCTGGGACCCCAGTAAAAAGCACTGATGCTCTGCTTTGGCTCTGAGGGTTTTGTGACCAAGGCCTCTGTAAACATGGCCCATGGTCAGGCAGGAGGGGAATGGGGAGGGGAGCCCATGGAAACCTGCCACTCCACATGAACGCAAAGAAATCAAGTGGATTTGCAAGTCCCCAAATTCCACATGCACTGCAGAGGAAGGAGTGATAATGGAAGGGCTCCGCTTTCGGGAAGGCAAGTTTAAATAATTAAGAGGAATAGTGAGGTGGAAACAAATGTGCAGAAGGTTTGGGGCTCCTTGGAAGGAAGCGGAGATGAAAGGAATGGCCTTGCTACAATATTCATAAAGCTCTGAAGGCAACCACACAAGTGCCTGGAACAAGGGTTATTGCGTGATCTCGTCTCCTCCGGAGACCCTGGCTGGGCAGCCAGCGCAGGCGTGGGAGGACGTAGCTGGCCCTGGGGTGCTCAGGGGGTTTAGGGGGTAGCAGTTCTCATGGCTCTTGGCTAACAGTGCCACGTGTGGGAGGATGCCTCAGTCCAGCCCAGCCCCAGGCAACCAGGGGGCTTGTGCCCACCCCCAGCCCCTTTCCCTGCATTATGAATTTTATTTATTCCTCTTCCTTTGCCAGGGATGAGGAACTGGGAAAGTCTGTGCAGGAATGGATCAAACCCTAAACTTCTTTGGTGGACTGACAGCTGGGACACCGGTGCCTCATGCACTGGTACTGGTATGGGGTATTTGTGTTGCGGATGGTGTTGGGCATCAGTGCTTCGATGCTGGGGGTCAGCACTGGGTATTGGTACTGGTACTGAGGACTGGCACTGGGAATGGTCCTGGGTATTGATCCTAAGTCTTGGTCCTGGTACTGGGGATGAGCGTTTGGTGTTGGTCCTTGTACAGGGTATGGGGTGCTGGTCCTGGTACTGGGTTTGGGTTGCTGGTCCTGGGTGTTGGTAGTGGTACTTGCCTTTGGTTTGCCAGGTCTGTACATCCAATGTTGTTCCGGTGCCTTGTGCTTGCAAAACCTTGGCAACATCCCCCTCTCCCCCAGGCCAGACATGGCTGCGCTGTGCAGGGAGCACCGTCCCCCTGTGCAGCCCCTGAACCCCAGGATCCTGCACGGGCTGATGCAGCTTCTGGGCAGTCGGGACTCTTTCTCGGGAGATCACACTTCATTTTAACGTTGTCCATCTTGGACTTTCCATTAACAGATTGCCAAGAACCAGGTGCATTTTCCACCTCCAGTGCATCCCTTGTGTCCTGGTGTGAGCTGTTTGTCCCATCCCAGGTGGGAAGAGGCGTCCCCAGCCCTGCCCCAGTGTGACTCCCCTTCCTGACACCCCAAGGGAAGGGTCTATCCCAAGACCAAAGGAACTGGCCCCAACCTGAGCTTTCTGATGTGAGTCCTCTGTAGCAGTGGGGAAATGCTGCAGAAACTCCAGTCCTTGGTCTAGGACTAGTGGAAGTGTCACCTAAAGAACCAGGAGCAATTCACCAGTAGACAGCAGTGGGAAGGAGTGTGAATGATGCTGACTCTGCCCTGGGAACTGGGGCAGGAGGTGGGGATGCTCTCTGGAGGGTATCAGGAAGCTCAGGGATGCCTTTTTGAGCACAGCCTCTTGCTACCACTCCAGCTGCGTACAGTTTTGCTGCTGATTTTCACTGCCTCCAACCAAGCTGAGAATTTCTCCAGGCAGCATTGACAAAATTCCCCAAATTTGCTGCTTTCCTTGCTCAGAAACAGGGGTAGGAGCTTGTGCAAACCACAAGGAGCTTATCTCTCTTGCATTTCTTCTTTCCATGCATTCCGCGTGTTTGGGGGGGCTTGGTTGGCACAGCACAGCATGAAGCAGAGCCATGAATGTCTGGAATATTTTTTAGATAGAAGAACCTAATGTGCCTGACCTTTTTTGGCTGCTAACTCATTGGTGAGCCCAGGCTTCGACTCCTGAGGGATTTCCATTCTCAGCATTGCCGTGGGATGCTGCACCAGCAAATGGTCGGTGCAGTTGCCTCTGGTCTCTCCACTGATCATCTCCAGCACGTGGCTCCGGGGCTCAGCAGACGCTGCTCCAAGTGTGCCGCAGTCGGTCCCAATCTCACAGTGCATTTACACATGTGCTTGATGTGAAGTGAGTAGTAGCTGGTCTCCAAAGGGTGGTGCCTGTGCATGGCTTTAACTGTGCTGTCTTGAGCCCTAAAAGCTCAATAAGTGCCTTTGGGAAATGCACATTTTTCAAATGTGTGCTTGTCTGGAGTTGCATTTTTTCAGAGGAAATCCAAGTAAGCTGCTGCCTTTTCTTCCCAGTGGGCAGAGGAAGGTTTTTGCCTGGTTTGAGGTGCCTGCAGACATTTATTGCTGTGTTAATGCAAAGTCTGGCATGCTTCACTGTGGCCACTGGCACAGAAAATCCCCCCCGCCAGTGGGTGCATGCTCGCTCTCCTCTCGTTGGGCTCTGCTCCGCACCAGCCCATCTTGCTTGGTCACTGGCCACTCCACATCATGCAAAAGACCTGTCAAATCATTTAGTTGCTGCTACAGTTACAAAACCCCATGGAGTTTCCACAGGAGAGGCACGGCAGAGCCTGCAGGTGGGCTGTTGGTGGTGATGGGGGATGCAGGTACTGCAGAAAGCAGCCCAATGGTATGATGTGCAGCCCATTTTTCTCTCCTTCCCCAAGCCAGGCTTTGCTTCATGGGTGGTTTTGGGTGGTTCAAGGCAGCAGGAACCTCCTTCATGCCGTGGGGAGCGATGAGATGCCGTGACGTGTAGGGGCAGCCAGGAGTGACGGGAGCTGCTGTGCCAGGACAATGCAAGGATGTGTGAGCAGGACCAAGCTGCTGGGGTCTTGCAGGATTTTTCAGGGACCAGTGGCAAAATCTGGGCTAAAGGGGGAGCTCTGCTGAGACTGGGAAGGGAAGGAGGAGAGGAGAGCGAAGCAGCCGCCACCCTGGGAGCGGTCAGCGATACCAGAGAAGCAGAAGGGCATGAAGACATCACTGGTTTTCCCCAACCCCTGTGGCCGCCCAGAGCATGACGGGGAGCTCTTCTGGGCCTGAGCGAGCAACCGTGCTGCACCCTGAGGAGTGCAGCCTTTCACCTCGTGGCCCCGGCATGCCCGAGCCCGGCCGTGGGGGCTGCTCAGTGCAGGAGCCACTCTGCAATATGCTTTTCTGAGCTCCATCAACATGGAGATGGTTACCAATGGGGTGGGCTGCTAATGAGGTTCCTGGGCGCTTGCTCACCCTCCTCCTGCCGTGACTTGGTGGAGAGGCCATGGTGTAGCTGGCAGCGGGCTCGGGACTGCCCCTGCCTCTCCCCATGTCCCAAAGCCCTCAGGGACAGGAGCCCCTGGTGTCCCAGGGCACCCTGGCAGGGTGAGGGCAGACGGGGTTTGCATGAGCTGGGGCCATCCCTCTCCTCTCTGCTCTCAGCAGGGGAGCTGACAGGGCGATGCTAATGGCACAAGGAGCATTGTCACACCAAGGGACAGAGGGGGACTTCCCCCCCGACCCCGCACCTCGCACTCCACCTGCCACATTACCAGGGCACAGCCGAGGTGGACTCCCCCAAATTCACACCTTTCTCCTCCAAATCTCCCAGCTGGGGAGAGGACCTGGTGGGGAGGATCCTGGAGGGGGTCCACATGCATCCATGGTGCAGACCCCTGTCCCAGGGCAGGGGGTGAGGGATGCCCCAGGGACCCAGCTACCCTCCTCCAGGGGCCACGCTTGGCCCCAGCTCCCTGCTGAGGCCAAGCCCTGGGGCCGAGGGTCCTGCCAGATAGGAAGCCCTGCCAGCCGCCTTCTGCCAGATTTATGCTACCTGTTGTGGCATTCAAGGTAGCTGCAAAGCATCCTGTGTGCTGCTGGCAGCCTTCTGGTGGAAACAGCACACCCAAAGTCTTTCCCTCCATTCAAACTGGGAAGCCAACCTTTCTTCTTGGGTTTATTGCTCTTGAAGTTGGGCTCTTGAAGGTGTCCCCTGCTTTCCAGCAGGCTCCACTCATATTAAGCCATGACACTGAGATGTGTGCCCAGGGTGAAGTCAGAAGCAAAGCAACATGCAGAACCCAAAATATAGTGGGAAATAGCCTAGAAGTCCCTGGTAGTTAAGCAAGGAAATGGTGTCAGTCTATTTATAGGAGCTTCTTGCAGCAGAGACATTGTTCTTGCTCCTCAGCCCTGGGGGGAGTGTCTGATGCTGGGGGAAACAGCCTTAAACCTCCATTTCTGAAGGGCCTCCTACACCGGGATGGGGCAGAGGCTGGGTCCTGCAGTTTAGGGAAGGGTGACTCCAGGGGCACGGCTGAACCCAAGACATTTAAGGGAGTATCAGGTCTTTTACCAAAGCCCGTGTTGGTCTTGGATGATAAAAGCCCTTCCCGCTGCTCCGGCTGCAGCCCCAGCAAATGTTCTGTGCTTGGAGTGGGGTTGGAGCTGGGCAGCAAGACCCTCCAGCCAGGCTACTTTTAGCCTCTCACCCCCAGGGGTGGGCAGAGCTGTGTCTCCATCACCCCCAGGGCAAGCGGGTCCTGGGCAATGAAATGGCAATGCCACCATTTCCAGGGCCCTGCTGATGTGGGGTTTTGCAGACACTGTCCACATTGGAGCGGGGCTGGCCGGGGGTCTCTGCAGTGAGGGGAGTGAAGGATGGGGCTGCAAAAGCTGCTTAAGGGATTTGAATTCTTAATCCCCATTAGAAATTAATGTCCAAATCCCTGGAGTGGTGGCAAATCCCACCCCAGAAGTTCATTTTTCTTCAAAACAAAAAGAAACACAAGCTGCAGCACGCAGGACCAGCAGCCCAGGGGGTGAGGCTGGCCAGGGTCACCCGCAGCCCTGGGCCACCCGCCGTGGGGCACCCGCTGGCACCATTTGGGGACAACCACCCTCATTTCCTCCCAGACATTGGGATGTTTCCTCCCAGGCCGGCAGAGTATTTCAAAGTTTGGGGACATGGCTCGGGATCTTGTCCTGGTCACCGCTCTCCCCTCCCTGACCCAGCCTTTGGTGAGAACCCCTGTCCTGTATTTTGAGAAAATATTTTCCTCTTCTGTAGCTGGTGTGGAAAATGGCTGAGCTCTTGGGAATCCAGGCAGGTTGTATTGCTCTGAAAGCAATTCCCATCTGACTTAGCAAAGGGCTAAGCTAATTTTACACATGACTTACTTTCACACCTTTAACAAGAAGTGGTTTCTTTCTTGATGAGCAGAGCGTATGGCAGTTAAATTGATTATTCATTGAACAAGTGAGAACACGCAGCACAGAAACTGAATTGGATACCCAAGGCATTGGAAAAGGGCTACAGAAGTACATTGAAAAGTGGGTTTTCTACCCATGCAAATATGACTGAATATATCCAGACACACTGAGGCTCATTGGCAGGGATCACATATTGTGCTAAAGCCAGTGAAAAAGTCCAGGTATAAATTAGTTTTAAAATCTGGCTCTGGCTGGCCTTTCCCTAGCATTTCTGCCCCTTGAAAGCTTCAGCAGCAGCATTTTGTCCATCTGCATGTCTGCAGCCACGGTGGTGTGGTGTGCGGACACGGGACAGGGGGCATCTGGCTGCAGGCTGAGCAGCACTTGGACAAACCCTGGCAGATGGAGCCAGACTCAGGCTGCGCTTTGCATTTCAATCCTTTCACCTCCGTTGGAAACCCTTGACATGGGGCACAGGGACTCATATTAACACCCCCCCTAACACTGCTCCTGAGCTGGGAGGGGCCGCAGGGGCTCTTGTGCGGAGGATGATGGAGCTGCATGACCTTTGCGTGACACAGTACCCTCCACCATTTCGTCACTAATAGGGGCAAAAAGCTCAAAGCAACGGTCCTTGACCCTGCCATGCTCATCATCTCCCTTCATATGATAAGGATTTCTGGGCATTTCCATTCACCTCTAAGAAAAGCCCCATCTCGGGCAGGGGGTGTCAGGTGGTGAGAGAGGGAAGGGTTTGTCACAGCCCCACGAGCCCAATGGCCATGGGATGTCCCTGCCCATCAGAGCAGGACCAGCCCCAGCACCAGGTTGGGATGGCTACAGCGTTGTGCAGCCAGGTTTGGAAACCTCAGGCAAGGACAGAGGCAGCCCACGGCTCTGGCGACCCATCACAGGGCTGCGTCTCCTCTGGGGAAGGACCTTTTTGGTGGGTCCCACCCAAATCCCATGAACAGCAGCCACTGACCCACGCTGCATCACGGATGGGAGTTTGTCCCCATCTTCCCTCGGCTGGATGGGGACTAAATCCCTGTGGCACTGCCCCATGCTCCCAGAGGCTCAAGGGGTTTTTGCATCTGCCCCTGTTTCCAGCAAGCTACGTGGGAACAGGCTCTTCGCCGTTATCCCAGCCCTGTCCTGGGGCCGTGGGTCCCGCTGGCAGAGCTTCCCTGGACCTTGGCAGCACAGGAGTTTTGCCGTAATTTCCTTGCACAGGCAGTAATTGTAACGAACATCCTCGCTGCAAGGGAGCACAGAGGGAGCCAGGCACTGTCAGTTTGAATGACGTTTTAATTCAGGTTAATTAAAGGGTTCAGGCAAGAACGAACAAGCAGACAGTCTCCTCGAAGCAGGCGATAGGAGATCTGAACCTGAGCTGACAACCACCCGCGGGAGGCAGCCGATCCTGGGCGCTGAAGGGGGGAACGCTCTGCTTGCAGCTGCACAGGGCACAAACCCAACTTGTCCTACACAGGTACCCAGAGCATCAGCCTGAGACCCCAAACCACCCCACAGCAGGGAGGGAAAGGTCCCAGCTCAGCCCAGGACCTGGCAGGTGCCCAAATCATTGAGCCAGGGAGGTGTTTCTTCAGGACAGGTCTTCGTGGGGTGTCTCCTGACCACTGGGTGCTGTGTGGGTGCCCCCCACCTCTGTTGCATCATGTCTGGGGTGGGTGCCTGGGCTGAGCCCCAAATTTTTAATGAGGATTTGCTCTGATGGGCCAGTAGCAGGAGCTCAGGACCAGACGAGCTTTCCAGGTTGAGACAACCTCCACAGAGGTCGGCTTTCCATGTGCCAGGCTCCCAGCATCCGCCTCAACAGAGCTGGCTTGTGCCAACATGCCTGTTGGCACACCTGCCTCCAAAGTTTAGGACAAGCCCTAAATGATTGTCCTAAATTTTAGGAGAAGGCAGGATCTAGTATCTGGGCAGGGTTTTCTTGTGAAGCAGCACGGGGCTCTGGCTGGGATGAAGGATGCTTGGGGCCACAAGCCATCCATGTGGGCTCTGTGCACGGAGTGTGAATTATTTCTTCTTTTCGCTGTAAAACCGTGCTTCTGAGGGACATGTTCATGAAATATAAATGCGAGACCTGCTTTAAGCGGGCAGAGCCCGCAGAGATGAATGGAGGGTCTGCGCAGGCGGCAGCATGCAGCCTTTCATTTCCTAGATGCAATTATTAATTTATGATTTTCATAACACGAGCTGTGATCTGGGAGCCCAAAATGCCCTGGGGGCTGGCAGCGCTCCCCCACAGCACACTGCCACCAGTGCTTCACCCACACCAACAGGCACCGTTCCTATAGCCACCTGCACAGTGCTGCGCAGGATCCAGCCACAGCTTGTCATCACTGCTGGGAGCTACGTCTGGTCCCCAGTGAGGATGGGTGGCATTGGTTGGCAATGGGTGGTGATGGGTTAGTGATGGGTTGGTGATGGACTCTGATGGTGGTGATGGGTTGGCAGATGGGTTGGGGATGGGTGGCAATTGGTTGGTGATGGTACCATAAAACTTCCTAGGTTTGGGGCAGAAGGGGCAAGAAGAGGGGTGATAGCCTGCTGCGGGGTTGGGTAAATCTGGATGAAAACTTTTCATAATTATCCCTGGCTGAGAACCTCAGTTTCTGCAACACCAGCGTCTTCTGCGAGAAAAATGACCCAGAATAGTTCATTCTGAGTGAGCTGACGCTAAGTCCATGCCCAGGAGATGCCAGGTGCTGGGCCAAGGTTCAGAAGGTTGGGGACCTGCTTGTGCCCATGCAAGGAACAGCACTGAGCCAAGTTAGGGCCAGGCTGGGATTCTAATACAAGGGTGACTCCTGAAGCAATGGCACATAGGTCCTTGCTGGAGGATCGGGACAGTGAGGGGCTGTGAGGAGCCCAGAAGAGGAGACACAGCTCCAGGTAGGTTGCCCAAAAAGGCAGGGCAGGGGTACAGGCAGAGTGTTGGCATACAGGCAACCCCATCGTTTCCATGCCAGAACCCTCCAGCCCGGTTAAGCTTCCTTTGCCGCCCTTGGGAGGAGGGTGATGCTGGAGCTGTGATCACCCTTTGTGACCAAGGAGGCTGCCCTGGGCACATGTTCCCAGGCAGAAGCTGGCTCTAGGGCAGGGAGAGGGTCACCAGTGGGCCCGGGGTGGCACCGGGGTCCCGGCTCCCACCTGTTCCCTGTCTGGGCTGAACTTCCCCCTCCCGGCTTCTGCTCTGTTTTCAGCTCAGCTAGAAAACAAACCCTTTGGGTTTGTTGTTTTTTCCTTCCTTTCCTAATTTAGATGGTCCCAAGGCCCCACAGGCAGATAAAGGCGAGTTTATTCCTTCCCACTGTTTATGGTGCTGCTGGAACACGCTGCTCCCGCAAATATTACATCAAGAGAGCACGGGGAAGGCTCAGCTTCCCCAGCACAGCTTAACTCTCACCTACATCTGCTCAATTGCTGCTCACCGCCTCCTCCCGCACCCTGGCATCACACCCCAGCCATGCTGCTGCTGTCTCCAGCTTGGCTCTGCGGTGGTGGCTCTGGCCATGACGGTCCCTGCGTCACCACTCCCAGGGCAGCTGGTGCCCTCGAGTCCTGCTCCGAATCATGCTGGTGCCTCAGCTCATCCTGCGAGCCTGGAGAGTCCCAGTGCCCGGTGCCACATGGATCCCACGGCTTCACTTTGGCCTCAGCCCCTTCTCATGTGCCTGCTGTGTCCCCAGGGAGTGCAGGCGCAGCACCAAAACGCCCCTGGGGATCAGCTAATGCCCTCCTGTGTCCCCAGCAGCCCTGCCCTGCCACGGGTGACAGAGTAGGGGACAGGACAGAGCAGGCACAGAGCCAGGCAAGGATGCAGAGACACCGTGGGGTCCCGGCTGGGCTCGGCACGGGGCTCCTGCCACAGCGGTGGGGACGGGGACAGTTTGGGATGCAGGTCCCTTGCATCCCGGGCTGTGCCGGGAGAACCGTGAGAGCTCAGCCCTCCCTCGCCCATCTCAGTGGTTGGCCCCAGCCCTGCCAGAAAGTGGCCCCAGGGGGATGCCGGGATGGGTCTTGCACCAGAGGAGCTGCCGCTGCTGGAGCCCTGGCTGCTGCTGGATGTGGGCTTGGGCTGTCCCTGACTGCGAGTGCCAGGGCCATGCAGCCTGTTGCAATGCAACATGAGGCTCTGAGCTGTGTTTGCTCAGCTGGGACAACGTGTCACCGCCGACAGAGTCTGGGTTGCATCAGCGGAGAGGGGAGAGTGGTGCCCAGCCTCAGTCCGCTCCCCTGGCCAAAGGGAGCCGCCAGCTTGACGGGACGCAAGGGCAGGGGACAGGCAAGGAAGGGAATAGGATGGCTGGGGGAGGGCTGGGGGGAGACAGCAGTGAAAATGGAGGGTTTGTTACCTGTGGGAAAGAAGCGGGGGTCAAGGAGCGCCCCGAGGCACCGGGGGGAAGGGCTCAGGGCTGGGTGCTGGAGGTTTTAGTGGCTGTTCATTAATACAGTCTGACTTACCCACATGGCGCTGGTGGGAGAGGGATGCTGGCGAGGTCCCTCCCAGCCACAAAAGCCCGGAGGAAATGGCATCAGGGGTGTCAGCGTCTTCCAGGGCAGAGGCGCGATAAGCCCCATCCCTCCCGGGCTGCCCTGGGATGCTGCCAGTGCCCTGCCTCTTCCCAGGGTCCAGCAGAAAAATGAACTCAAAAATCCCCTTCATGGGATGGCTGGACAGCCGGAGGTCTCCGGCGGGATGCGGTTGACGGGGACCATTCCCTCCCTCCTGGATCCCGAGAGGTGGAGGCTGCAGACTGAAGCCAGTGGGGCCAGTTCCACTGTGGTGGCCGGCACCCAGCACACACCCTGCTGCTCTCCACCAAGATTTGACTAAAATGCAAACACCAGCTTGCCTGGCCCAGCTTTTCAAAGAGGTCCAAAACCCCAGGCCAGTCTCACCACCTCTTCCCAGGTAAGGGGGAGTCACTGGCCTGGCACTGTCTTCCCCAAGCTGGTGGTGATGCTGGGCACAGCACTGCCCCCGGCCCCACACGTGACCATGGAGGTGATCGTCGGCAGGGTGCTGGGCAGTGCCTGGGCTGAATTTGGGGTTGTCCACCACCACGGGCGGGGAGAGGGAGCTCTGTCCCCCCACAGTGCTCCGGCTCCATGGGAAGGGACATCACGATCCTCCGAAATCAGCCTGGAGGCTGGGGAACGACCTGGTCCCCAGGCAGTAGTGGGGTCAGGGATACCTGGAGAGGAGCTGGACCTTGGGGAGGAGTAGTATGAGGACAGCAAAGGAAATCAGGCATAGGGGCAGGAAATAACAAATATGAGTCAGCTGAGAAGCATGCAGGCAAGGACAGCTTTGGAGACCTAATCTGCAGGAGATAACGCTGCCGGGATGGAGGAGCCTCAGAGACGAGCTCATGGAAAAGGAGATCCAAGGCACGGAGGTGTCTGAAACTCCAGCAGCCAACATGGTCCTTCGCATCATGCTCAGCTACGTCACCCCTGGGTGCCCAGGGGGAGCGTGGGGCTTGACATCCAGCCTTGGGTGCTCCGGACAGCACGTACACTTTGGGATGCATTTTGTAGCCTCCAAAGGTTTTCCTGAAATCCTGCACTGGGTGTTTATCCCCTGGCAGACAGGACTAGCTGCGGTGCAGCCTGTCTGCTTTTAGTCTGGTGGAGATTAAGCTCTCCAGGGCCTAATGGCAATTCTCTTGGCAAGCGTTCAGCAGGCCTTAATCCATCTTATCTCTGCTCTGAAAGGATGAATTAGGCGCCTCTCCAAGCGCTCAATGGGGAGCAGAAGCGACAGGAGCTCTGGCGACGCACAAGCTGCTGCGGGCGCCCCGGGGATGCCCTACATACGGCAAAGAGGCCGCGGAGCCGCCGGCTTGCAGGCAGGAGCCAGAGCGATCTGGGGGCTGGGGAAGGGGCAGTGTTGCAGCATGGCTGGCACGGTTTCCTCTGTGAGGACCCTCTCACCTTTCTCACCCTGAACATCCAGATGTTGGGATCACCAGGAGTCTTGGCCTGAATAACGAAGGTCCCAGTTCCCTTAGGATTTGCCTGAGTATGAGCCAAGGGCAGTTTCTGGGCTCATGGGGGAAGACTGGGGACAACGTGGTGCTGCTCACGCCCTTGCAAAGGCTCCCATGCCAGCACTGGCACCTGCCCAACCCAGCCAGTACCCAGGAATGTCCCTGCTCCCACGGTCCAGATGCGGTCAGGACTCCCCTGAGCGACACAGAGGACATCCCAGTCGTGTGGGACGGTCCCACCGTCCCGCTCGCTGCCCCGCTGTGAGGCACAGAGACTCTGAGCTTGCCTTTTGCAAACCTGTCCTGATGTTGTTAATAATAACTTGTGCTAATAAGTGAGCACGATTCATTTGGTCAGTTATGGGGGATGTTGTCAGGGTAATGTAAATGAGGGTGACATTTGCCTCCCCAGAAGCTGTCTGGAGTGCTGGAGCCGTGTCTGAGACCTAAGGCACTCGCTGTACGTCAGGGTGACCTGGTCGGTGCAGGCACCGCAGGCAAGGGTGCTGCTCGGCTCAGCCCCACGTAGTCATTTGGCCTGAGGAATTGCAGCTCAGACACCCGCCGAGCACGACGGCTGCTCGCACCCATCTCCACCGCAGGCACCCAAAGGCAAAGGGCTGTGTCCCAGCCAGGCTGTCTGCCCCGAGCCTGCCAGCTGTCACTGGCTTTTACATGACTGCCCATCATTGTGGCGTCTTGCCTTCTCCAGGTCCCTTCCAAGTGAAATCAGAGAGAACAGCGAAACCTTCATGAGCTTTGCAAAGCCTGAAATTCCCCACTTTTCTGCATCAAAGCCCTGCTGGCATGGGACACTGGGGGCTTAATTGCTTTTTGGCTGTAGTATCCCTTGGGTGACAGATGTCCTGGTGGCTCACCGGCTTGCTCACCCACCCAGCCAGGGTCGGGGCCATGGCGTGGCACCAGGACAGGGTCTCTTTGCATCTGCCAGAGGGGACTGGATTGCCCTGAGGTCAGTCAGGGCCAGTTTGCAGGATGGTGGCAGAGCCCCTGCAGCACTGCCTGGTCCCGTCCCGGGATGCAAACACCCCTTAGCTGGGAAATGCCTTTAGGGGGGGAGGTTTCCTTCTTTGCTGTGGCACGGCAAAGCTGGGGACGGGCTCACTGTGGGGCTGCTGCCAGCCAGCAGCTGTGGGTGCTGCTGAGAGGCCCATCGCTGCTGGATTGCCCGCCCGGGGGAGGCGGGGGGTGGGTGGTGCCATGCCCACTGCTGTCCTTGCTCCCGACCTCAGGCCTGTTTGCTCTGCATCGGGCTGTGCCACCTGTGAGTCAGTGTCTCAGGTGGGCCAAAAAGGCTGTGGAAGCTCTCTGGGTGCTGCCAGGGTGACACCCTGGCCAGCGAACCCATCCTGCCGCACCAGCCCCCAGCCCACCCCTGTGTTGCGTCACGGCAGCTCTGCAGGGAATCCAGACATCCCTCCTCAGCTGGTGGGTCCTGGGGGTCTTTGCTGGAAGATTTAAGCTGCGTCTTGTTTCCTCCTTGGCCCCCAAAGCTCCTTTTTTCCTCTGGAAGAGGAAAAGAATTAACTGAGAGAGAATTAATTGAGAAGCAGAAAACAAAGCTGCCAGTTTTCAAATGAGATGTTAAGTACTTCAGGACCTGCCCATTGCTTTCTGCTCTAGGTGTGTACTTTGGTTCCAACCCCGGGCTCATCCCACTCTGGCCACCGGCCACCCTTGTGTCTATTCCCGGCCCAAAGAGCTCCATGCCGGCAGAAACCCCCTCTCCGTGTTGCATCACCGGTTGAACTCTGGTGCATGCCATCTCCAAAGCAACAAGCAACTAAAATTGGTAGAAAGTTTGATCTGAGCCTGAGCCAAGCTTAATTTTTAATGGCTTCTAATTTCATTCTCGGGGCTGGGTTTGCCAAGCCGGGCAGAAAGGTCGCAGCGGCAGGTGCAGGCTCGGTTACCTCCGGGCAGCGCCCCAGCCCTTCCTGGGTTTGAACCTGTTGGGGTCTGGCAGCACTCAGCCGCGGGCAGCAGCGCTCTGCAGTGGCTCAGTGTCCCCACCACAGCCGGGGGGTCCTGGCCTAGCTGGCCACCTTGTTCTCCTCTCTCCAGGCCCCCGGCCAGGCTCTCAGCTCCCCCAGGAGCCCCATTTGTCCCTCCTGTGGCAGAAGAGATTGAGCACCTTGCTCGAGCCCCTGAAGGCAGGGGGCCAATTTTTCAGCTTTTGCTTTTGTGCATTCAAAAGACCAGCATGATGTGAGGATTTGCCATTAAATCCGAAACAGCTTGCGGCATTCCTGAGTCCATTCCCACCCCTGCAGCTTCCCCTTTCCCATCACATGCCTGTGGCCTCCCTCTTCCCATTCCATCCCATCCCACCCTGCAGCCTCCCCCATCCCATCCCATCCCATCCCTGCAGCATACCCCATCCCATCCCTGCAGCATATCCCTTCCCTTCCCATCCCATCCCTGCAAACTTCCCCTCTCCCATCCCATGGTCAGGCAACCAAACAGGGGAGTGTTTTGGCATGCAGACACATGGGGAAGCCAAGAGTGTCCACTTGCACTCCCTGGAAGGCACCCCCTCTCCCGAACGCCTCCCTGCACAGGGATTAGGAGGCCGCATTCCCGGTGCGGTTCACGGCTGCTGCTGGAGAGAGGGAAAATTATCTGGTCCTGGCTCAGAGCCCCTGGAACCTTCCACAAAATCCCCAAAAACACTGTGCTTGTGCTGACAAAGCAAATGGTTATTCAAATGACAAAGGTCACCTCTCCCCTTTCTGACAGCTATTTTTGCACCACATACTGAAGTCCAAGGGTAAAGGAGCTGCAGAGCCAGGCACAGCTCCATCCCTTGCACCAGCTCAGGATATTAGAGGGATTTGGGAGAGAGGAGGACACCATCCCAGGGCAGGAGCCAGGAGGACAGGGTCCCTCCCACCTGCTTTTCCCACTGATGTCCCCCAAAATCATCTCAACGAGCACCAAGCAAGGGGTTGCAAACATTTACAGGATGTGGTCGTTTAGGGGTTGTGCGAATGAGCTGCACCCAGGCTCCCTGCGAGGCGGTGGCATGGCCCTGCTGGCTGCACAGCCAGGTTTCACCAAAGCCCCGAGGCTGCAGTGATGGTCTCCCCCGTAAAGTGTGGGGAGCAGCAGTGAGCATCTCAGCGAGACTCAGCGTTGTCTGGAAAGCAGCAAGTCGGTGCCGGCGGCTCCCAGTCCTGCAAGGCTGCCCATGCGTCACCAGTGGCTGCAAACACCCACACGCTGCACCCAGATGTGGCTGGGGACTTCCCAGGACACTAACAGAGGCGGAGGAAACCGCCGGGACGGCTGAGCCTGGTGTCGGCAGTGCCACAGCTGCCCAGCACAACCCATAAACTGCTCCAACAAAGGGGCAAACCCTCTCCCTTAGCACAACAGTGCTTGAGGCATCCCTGAGTCCCAGGAAGGTGTCCGGCCCTGCTGCAAGACCACATTCCTGGTGATATTCAGATTTTCTGCAGAGTCCCAGGTGAGGCTGGTGATGGGGTGTCCCTGGGGAGCAACATACTGGGAGGAGGAATATGCACCAGAAACTGCCGGTGGACTTTCTCTTGTTGGTCTAGAGAAAATCCCGATGAGAGCAGAGCTCCACAGCAAGGTATGCCGATGAGGTTTTCCCTGCCCTGCCCATCTGTGCCACCTGCCATTCATTCTTGCAGCATTAAACAGAAATCCTCCCAAATATGTAACACATGGAAAGTCACCCGGAGGTTGGTGACTCGCCCGGGGTCACTTCAGCTCTGTCCTTGCCCAGAGGTGTGGGTGCCATGCAAGGCTGGGACCCCCCCACTGCTCCCCTCTGCACCCTGACCCTGCCCTCCCCAGAGGGTTTCTCCCAAAGAAAGATATTGCGGGGCCAAGGGTATTGATTTGGGTGATTTTGGAAATGGCCAGGAAGCAGAAGGAAACCCTAAAGCTGTAATTTTAAAGTGACACTTGTCAACACAAACCCTAGTTTTCGGCTGAAATGGAGGAGTTGCGGTGCTCCATGGTCTTGAGGGCTCACCACCAGCCACGATGATCATGGCATCCTCAGCCACTTCGTTTGATGGGAAATGTCCTGTTTTGGATTCCTTTTCTTGGGGTGGGGGGATTTTCTTGGACCGTGCTCAGGATTTACCTTTTCTCTGCACTTTGCAATGGGGAAGCAATTTCCGGGCACCCCTGAGCTGCGTAGGTGCGTTCTTGGAATTGGTTTTTTTTTCTCTAGGTATCTGGTTATCCTTGCGGCAGGAGGATCACCAGATGCCAAACCCGGGCAGCTCCAAGGGCACACGCTCAGCACTGGGTGGGTGAGGTGGTCCGATGCGAGCATCTGAGCTCAAAGCTCAGACACAGGCTTGGACCTGCTCCAGCTTTGTTACTGTCTGCCGAGCAAAGTTCTGCGAATCAAAACATCGGTCTACGCCAGGTAAAAACCCCACAACATTTGTTTTCCCTAAGAAAATCAAACTAGACAGAGGTTGCTCTGTCCCAGCCCTGCCCGAGCAGAACCACTTCATGCCCCTACATTCCTTCTCCAGGCTGTGCAGGAGGACATAAGGCAAAGCTGGGTGCAGGATGCCCCAGGCGTGGCACCTGTGGGTGCTGTGTGCTGGGCAGCTCCTACGTGCAAAACCAAGTCCCGCAGCAGGGATGGGGCTGCTGTGCGCTGGGGAGAGCTCGGGTCTGCCTCACAGGCAGCAAAATGCTCATTGTACAGCCAAGGAAACTGAGAAGCAGCCGAGGTCACTGTCACAGCAGGGGAAAGCACCAGGGCTAGAAATGGGGCCAGCTCCCACCTTCCAGCCCCCTGGCTCCCCTGGGGAACTGGAGTCCCCCCGCAGCCCACCGGGCTCCCAGCCACCACTGCCATTTCACCAGCAAGATGGCTGGGAAAGGGGCTGCTGGAACTTCTGGTGCTTTGGGGCATTTTCATCTATTTCCCTTCAGGTTTTTACTGCAGTAAACAACGCAGTGGGTTTTTTCATCACCTAGTGCCTGCATGTCCTGTGGGGTGGGGTGTGAAAATCTGGAGAACTCCACAATCCGATCATGAAAATCCAGAAAATTCTAAGCTAAAGATTAAGTTTTATATATATATATATACACCCTATTGGAAAATGCTAATGACAAGGAAAGCCTTGTTTTCGTCACTTCTTTCTGGCCCCACACCCCGGCAGAACCTGCGCTGTCCCTTCCGTTCCCCTTACCTTCTCCATGTGACCTCCTGCAGCAGTAGGAAATATCGCAACTTCCTAGATGCATCCCGAGGCCAGTGTTCCCGGACACCCTGTTAATGCAGCTGAGTACACAGTTTGGATGCAGCTGGCCGGGCAGGCTAAGAAACGTCACTGCTACCTTGCCTGGTCCCCTGAGGCACGGCCCGCCTCTGCCTGTGCTTCGGCCACTGGAGCCGGACGGGAAACCCGAGCATCATGTTGTCTTAGTCATGAACAGAGCAGGAAGGGTCTGGGGAGAGGTTTGAACCCCAGCTGGGGTTTTCAGGACTGTGCCCAAAAGCCTGTGTGCTTTTCCCCTGCATTGGCTGGATGAGGAGTGTCTCTCCTGGCATTCCCTCGTCTAAAGCTCCAGCCCTCTCCTACGGGTGTTGGGAGGCAGCAGGTCCCTTCCCAGGGGGAAAGGCAGCTGTGGCCCCGTGGGGATGCAGGGACAGGCAGGGACCCCGTGGAGCCCTTGACTGACGTGGCTGCTGCTGGCCGCGGGTGCAGCACAGCCGAGCCTGGCGGCCGCATCGCCCCAGCCAGCCCTGGCTCCGAGCGGCTCCCGCCGTCCCTCGCTGAGGGAGTGTCCTGATGGGACGGGGACCTGCACCGGCGGGGGAAGGGGATGGTGGGAAACAACCTCCTGTGCAGAGTGAGAGATGAATGCAGTGTGCGGGAGAGCTCAGAAGGCCAAGCAGCACTTACCCAGCACTCACCCAGCAAGGTGTCGGACAGGAGTGCAAGTCCCGGGGGCCGGCACGGTCACCTGTCCTGCACATCCTGGGGTGGCTAAATCCCTCCTGGGCAGCAGAAGTGACCTTGAGGTTTATCACACAGCACAGCCAAAAAAGCCATCTGTGCTGAGTCAGGAGACCCAGCCCACGGGGGGTCGTGCCAGCAGGATGGAGGGGTCACGGCCACCGGCAGACACTGACTGATAAGTGCCGAGCTGAGCCAGAACCACCTCCATCCCTGTCGCAGAGGAGGGGACGGGCGGCTGGGAGTGACAAAGGGACTGCGGATGCACTCACTGTGGGCTCCGCTCACGCTTGCCGCAGTGGCTCTCTCCTTCCAGAGGCTCTGGGCATCTCCTTCCAGAAACAGTGAAGGAAATAAAAGGATGTTCAGAAAACATCTGGAGGAATCCCCTGTCACCCCCATGCCCATCAAAGGCTCTTCCAAAGCCACTGTCACTAGCCAAAGGTTGTTAATAAAAGGGAAGCCACCGTTGTCTTGTTGGGAAAGCAGACCCCAGCCCTGGTTTCGGTGGTCTGGCCCTTCCTGCACGGGCTCAGGAGCAAACCGAGCGTGCCAAGGGGCAGCCTCATCCCCTGGGGACCTGGAGCTTCCTGCGCCGACGAGCTGTGAGCCCAGGCAGCGAGAGGCCCTAATTCAAAACGCATGTTGTTTAAATGAAGAGATGACTGTAAAAATAAGGGTCAGATTTCTCCGGCTGCCAAGCCTCCCACGTTAACCCGAGCCCTCCGGTTTCCTGCCTGGTGGCATGTGTGACCTTTTGCACAGTAACCCCAGCGCTCCTCGAGGAGCCCTGGGATGCCAGGAAGAATAAAGGGTAGCGAAGACTTGCATAACCTTCATCCAGCCCTGCCAGGAAAATGAGGAGGCTGCTTGGATCAAGAGTGTCGCGGGCCTTTTATGTCAGCTTTTCAAGTGCGAAAACAGGCTTCCCTGCTCTGGGCTAATGGTGCCTGGGACCCTCCCGGGTCAGAGGAACCCCAGGGTGGCTGTGACCCTCACCCCATCCTCCGGAGCCTGTAGGGGACATTGCAGTCCAGGTACCGATGTCTTTTCCCCTCGCTTGGGCTGCCAGTGGTTTACCCAGGGCTTCCCTGTGCTGGCTGGGAAAGCTGGAGGAGAGAGGATGGGAATGGAGCCCAGGTGACGTGGCTGAGCTCCCGATGCAGCTGGTCCTCACTGGGGGTGGATGGCTGCAACCAATTTTCCATGTTTCTGACTCACCCTGCTTGGAAATTCATCTCTGCTCAAGAAGCAGCACCATCAAGAGCAGAAGCTTTTGCGAACTTGCTGACGGGGATGAGGGGGTGTCCTGGGCCCTAGGGAAGGACAAGGCTGGTGCTCAGGCAGCCTGTGCCACCCCGCTGTCACCAGTCCCCTTGGGGCAGTGAGGGCCAGGGTACAACCAACCTGGCTGCCAAGGAGGTCCGGGCAGGCTGTAGGAGCCAGGCTGGTCCCTCGCTGCCGTGTGCCGAGGCCAGGAGCCGCACAGCCCCTCTCCGGAGCACGGAGAGAGGGTGTTTCTGGTCCAGCAAAGCTCGTGCTTGGGAAAAGTGGGAATAAGTGACCCCAGAGTGTGGGGTTTTTAGCAGGCAGAACTGTTTCGCTAGCAGGACTGGGCCCCTCAGGTGTGCGATAGATAAATCACTGCCAGAACCAGGTCTGAGTGGAGACCAAGGCGGACGGGGTGCCTGCTCGGCTGGGAATGCTGCCAGTGCCTGTCTGGGTGAGACGTGCTGCTGCGCTCAGCCAGGGGCCGGTAGGAAATCCCTGTTGGATGTCTCCCGACCTCCGCTGAATCAGAATAACTGTTCCTCTGGAAATCCTAAATTTATCCCTGAAGCAGTGACGATGTAATTCACATATGCCCTATTCCCCTTTCATTGGAGTCTCCCTTACATTTGCCATTTCCAACAATAAAGCAAAGCTGTGAGCAACCTTCCTGTAAATCGGCGTCTCTCCCACCCCTCCCAGTGACGTGAGCCCGGGCTGGGGCTGAGCAGCTGCATGAATTCATGCGAGTTCAGACCAGGCTGAACTTTCACACAGTGACCTGCCGGGTCAGTGTGGGAAGGAGTGGGATGGAGAAAGGCTGAGAACAAAGACACCCATCACAGCCCGCCCACTGGCAGCCTGCTGTGCACGGGATGGCGGGACCGGGATGGGGATGGGGATGCGCCGCCAGGCGTGCGGGGGCTGTTTGGAGGAGCTATTTGCGGTGCATGCTGGGGATACTGCCTTTCCTGGCCAGCTGGGCTGGGGGGATTGCACGGAAGATGGGATGGGGATGGGGATGGCGATGGGAATGGGTGTGGTGTTTGGGATGGGGATGGGGATGGGGGAGAGCCCTGTTCCCACAGAGAGACGTCTACAAAAAATAACTTCCTCTGGGGTCTGCTGTTCCCTCACCAGGGGGTGACCCCAGCCGGGCGATGACCCCAGCCGGGGGGACCCCAATGAAGCACGCAGAGACCCAGAGAGCAGCCCCAAGGGCCACTGTGCCCTGCTGCTCCCTGGGCTGCTCCGGTGTCCCAAAGGCCGCAGGGTCTGCTGGGCTGGGGCCGGGTCCTTGTGGGGTCCCTCCTGGGGGTGCACTCCAACGTGCAGGATAAAATGTCCTTCATCCCCCCAGGAGCAAACCTCAGCCCTTCCCCAGCCCCAAACCGAGCCGGGCGGTTGAGACCCCCCCAGGGATTTTGGCCGCAGCCCTTTTCCATGCAGGGCAGACCAGAGATCCCAGAGAGAAATGCCCTGAGAGATCAATCCCCACTGGCCAGGCCATTTTAAGCTCTATCTAAACTTGAGTGCATCCAGCTCTGCAGAGAGCACCTTCCCATTGACCCATGGTCATTCACAGCCCAGGGTAGCTCAGGGGACTTTTCATTTGTGTACGTTAGAAGTTCATATTTCTCAGGGCAAATTGGAGATGTCCCAATAGGAAAATACAGCCAAAGGAAAATGCATAAATCACATGGCTTCTCAACAGGCCTCGGGTTCTTACATTACCTCTCTCCTGCCTCAGCACAAACACTGCAAATGCAGAAAATAACCAGTGAGAACACGTCTGCTTTGGCACCTGGCATAACCCTATCATTTCCCAAGACAGGCTCCAGTGTTGGGTAACAGCAGGGCAGGGGGCGGAGCTGCACGCAGGATTCATTTCGCCTGATGTCGTTAACCCGAGCAATAGTCAACACATGAAATTGTACTTCCCTGTTTGCCCCAGTGACTCGGGGGGTCGGTGTTTCCCAGTTCGGAGGGCTCTCAGGATGCTGGGTGCTCCAACCTCAGGCTCTGTGGGCACGGCTCTTGCCAGCTCTCTCTCTCCTGGGATGCCAAAACTGTCAGGACCAAGATGAAAAAAAGAATTTTCATGGTTTTGGGGGGGACGACCCCATCTGGGAATTTTTGGCAGAGCTGTGGCTGCCCCTCCAGCACTGGTGGTGGTGGGTACTGCGGCAGATCTGTCTCTTGGTGGGGGCAGGTGTAAAACATCTGGCATGCCCTGGGGCTACAGGGGGCACAGGCCAGCCAGGCGCACCCCAAGGTGCCACGCAGGGACCCCAGGCCCCGCAGTGAAGCCTGATGCTCTCACCCTGCGGGGGGGTGACCCCCCCCCGTCACCACCACACCCCCAACACGTCCCCAGCTCCCCTCCAGCAACCGCAGCAGGGGGAGAGCAGAGGGGCCCCCCCAGACCTCAAAGGTTTGGAAAAAGCAATGACCACAATTCACGTATTTTGTTGTTTCTTTTTCCCCTGCAGTGTTTCCTATCTGATTTTTTTTCCTTCTTTTCCTTTTTCCTCATTTGAAAAATTCCTCCTGATCATGGAATAAATGAGAAAGCACCCGCTGGCAGAGGGGGCTGGGGGCTCTCCGGACTCTGTGCCTGTTGAAATTTCCCAAATTCCTCCTTCCCCAGCTCCTACCTCTGTGACTCCTCCCTGTGCTGTCATTGCTGGGTGCTTGCCCTGAGGCCTCTCACTCACCCTTTCCGCGAGCAGCAGCTTGGGAAATGCTTGGAGATGGCTCGGGGCCAGAAGATCAAGAAAGCAGCGGCTGCTATTTATTCCTGCAGGAGCCTCCTACACCTTTGTACATAAACACACCTACACCAAAGAGATGCTTCGCTCCCAACAACGGGGAGTTTATCCCGTGAAGGAAAAAGATGGGAAACCCTGAATATTGGTTACCTACTTGGGCACAGGAAAATAATTTTGGCTGGTGGAAGCGTTGGATGCACACGTCATCGCTTCTGCAAGGCTGAGTGCCCTGGGAGAGGCTGGGCTTAAAAATCGGCTCTGCAAAACTGCAGTTAGAGCGGCAGATCTCAAACGCAAACTTTTGGCAGAAAGTCCTCAGGGGAGAGCTGTGCGGGGCGGGAAAGCTGCTCCTGATGGCCGCTACCCTTGGGAAGCTCCCGTGCCACCACCCTGCCTGCACCCCCAGGTGACACGGGGACTCCTGGAAGGGTAAATCCTGCTGCCAGGCGTTTTTGGACAAGATGAAAAGGCTTCTCCCCCGGGACAGGCGGGCGATGCCCAAGCCGCAGGGCTGGGAGTGGCAGTGGTGGAATGAAGGCAGAACTGCTGAGGGCTTCAGCAGGGCTGAGCAGAGGCGAGCTCAGCGCAAGCCCCCGCTGCAGCCCTGGTCTCACGGGGGCTCGCCATCAGCCAGGCGTGTGGGCAGGGCCCAGCAAGTGGTGGGATGTGGGGATTTAGCCCCTAAAGACAGTGCGGATGGGAGCGCAGCTCCCTGCTCTAGGATGCGCTTTGTAGAGGAGGGACTGAGTGCTGGGACTGCGGAAGGAAACACCGGCAGGGAGGGAGCAGAAGGGCTCCATCTGCTCTTATCTGAAAAAAGCTGAGAGTGGCTCCATCACGGTGTGTGAATTCCTTCACGGGGAATAAAAACCAGAGACTGAAAATCCCTTTAAGCCGGTGGAAAAAGGTAGGACAAGAGGGTAGAGCTGGTAACTGGAGTCCAAGACACTTGCAAATTAAATAAGATGCACATTTTTCACAGATGGATGACTGAAGCCTTAGAGGGGGGAGGAATTCATCGTTGGCACTCTCGGAGACCTGGGGTGTTTAGAGGAGTGAACGTCCTGCTCCCCCCAGGTGCGCAGAGGAGCTGACCCCAAGCGTGCACCCTCCCCAGGGCTGGCAGCACCCTGCAGGACATCACCCCAGAGCCCTGCACCTGCAGCGTGCACCCGTGCCAGGGCTGGAGCCACCCGACAGAGACCTGCACCCACAGCGGGCACCCACTCCAGGGCCCCCAGCACCCATTAGGGCATGGCGTGGGAGCCCTGTGCCCGCAGCATACACCCACCCCAAGGCCAGCAGCTCCCAGCAGGGCATGGCCTGGGGAGAGGACACGGGTGCAGGCGCAGGGTGGGCCAGCACCCGCGGCAGGGGGGTCCACGGAGGGGGACCAAGCGGCAGGGCTCGGTGGGGACGGCGGTCCCCGGGGCAGGGTGGTCACTAGGGATGGGACGGGGTGCGGGGTGGGGTGCGGGGACGGGGTGCGGGCAAGGCTCGGCGGCGAGGGACGAGGCTGCCGCGGGCGGCGGGTGCGGGGCGGCCGGAGCCCGGGGCCGGCGCGGGGAGGGCGAACAAAGCGGCGGGGCCGGGCGGGGCGGGGAGGGGCCGGTCCCGGGGCCCTCCCCGCCGCGGGGCGCGGGCGGCGATAAAAGCGGGGGCGCGGCGGCGGGGCGCGCAGTGCCGGGCGGCCGGGCGGACATGCGGCTCGCCGGGGCAGCGCTGCTGCTGTGCGCCGCGGCGGCGGCGGCCGCGGGACCCGCACCGGCACCCGCAGCGGGGCGGCCCGGGGCCGAGCGGCGGGCGGCGGCGGGCGGCGGCGGCAAGGAGCGGCGGGCGCAGTTCGCCTCCTGGGACGAGGTGAACGTGATCGCCCACGGGCTGCTGCAGCTCGGCCACGGCCTGAAGGAGCACGTGGACCGCACCAAGGGGCAGATGCGGGAGCTCGGCAGCCGCCTGAGCGCCCACAACAGCTCCATGGGGCGGCTGCTGCGCCAGGCGCGGGAGGCGCAGGAGCGGGGCGAGCGGCTGCGGGCCAGCGTGCGGGAGCTGGAGGGCCGCGGCCGGCAGCTCCTCAACCTCTCCGAGGCTCTGCGGCAGCGCCTGGAAGAGGTGGCGGCCGACAAAGCCGAGATCCAGGGCCGGCTGGAGCTGCTGGAGGGCCGCGTCCGGCAGGCGCTGCAGGCGCGGCCGGCCGATAACCAGAGCGCCAAGGACCTGGGAGCGCTGCAGGTGAGCATCGCCCGCAGCGCCGGGGGCACCCGCCCCGCCCCGGGGCACCGGGAGCCACCTCCGGGGAAGCGGCGAGGGGTCCCTGCCTTCCCGGGAGCGGCCGCGGGAGGAGCCGGGGGGGACCCGACCCTCCCGGAGCAACGGGAGCGCCCGAAGGGGGGAGCAGCCCGGAGGGGTGGGGGGGACCCGACCCTCCCGGGGCACTGGGAGCAGCGGGTGGGGAGACCTGATGCTCCTGGGGGCAGCGGGAGCACCCGTGGGCACAGCCCTGCTGGGGGACTGGCCCAGCCGGCTCTGTGTGGTGTGTGCAACACAACCGGATCTCCCCAGAGCTGCGGGGTTCACCTGGCTCTTCCCCCCACAGTCCCTGATGGATGCACAGAACTTGCGAATTGAGGAGCTCTTGCAGAAGATCAAGCAGCAGCAGTACAAGCTGGACAAGCAGAATCTGCAGATTAAAAGCCTGCAGAGCAAGGTGAGCTCCCGTCCCGCTCTGCGGCTGGGGGACCACAGCCTGGTCCTGCACGCTGTAGGAACCACCCTGGCTGCCCAGCTGCCACAGCGCTCTGGTGACAGGAGAACTGGCTGTGCCGCTGCTCCCTGGCTTTGGGGACCCTACAAAGGCCACAGCCCTGGTCCTTGTGCCACAGTGTTGGTGCAAGGGTAGCAAACTGCAAGCTTCCCGAATAGTTGCACAGAGTAATAGGAGGAATCCGTGTGTGGGAACGGAGCCTCTCTGGGCTCTTCCTTTGAGTTTATCTGCAGAATAAATTCATTAGCATGGGTGTGAAAAACCACAATCACTTCTGGCTTTGCCAGCCTTGGGTATCTCCTATTCCTCAAGGTTTCTGGGCAAGTTCAGCCCCAGCTCTGGTCACAGGGGAGCAGCTGGTGCCTTGGTTAATCAGCTCCCCTGAGTACTAGCATCAAAAATGAGCCAAGATAAAATTGTTCTGACTTGTGCTGCCTCTTAGGTCAATCTACTGATCCCCTTACACTTGAAGGACAACAAAACGCAGTCTCCAAAGTGGAAGATAAACCTGAAGAAGAGCCTCAGCCTCACCAACCAGAGCCAGAATGCTAGCAGAGAGCCTGTGCTCATGCAGAGTGAGTATCTGCCTGTGCTGCCCCGCTCCTCCGTGTCGGAGCAAACCTGCAGCAGTTGCAACTGTTTGGAAACAAAAGGTTCAGTTGTCCTGAGTCACGATGTGAGATTTGCTCTCAAAACCAGAGCTTGGGAGTTTGGCCAGACTGAGGGGTTCTGGAGCATGGGCAGGATCCTAGCCTTCTGGATCAGTATTAGTCCAGCGGGAATTTAAGGATTTAAGAGGGGTTTTTCTGCCTGATATCAAGAATGCAGTGGGGAGTGGAGAAATGCCACTAGCAGGTATTTGTCAAAGAATTGGCAGGTGGGGGGGTGAATGCAGGCAGTAAAGGAGGATCTCTGTTCCTTGGAGTTAATTCTTGTTCACCTGCTCTCGCTTTACCGGGCAGGGTCTGCTTCTCAGTCTGTCTGCTGGCAGATGGGAGGGTCAGGGAGCCCTGGGCCATGAGAAGGGAGCTAGACCCTTGTGCATCCGTCTCCCTTGGCTCATATTTAGGGCTCGTACATGAAAGACAAGTGCCTCAGCTCACACTATCCTTAGTGGAAAGTGCTGAGCTGCAGCAAATGCCTGGGCAGTGAAGGCACTGGATCCTCACAGCCCTGGGAAACGTGTACCAGAGCAGGCAAGTGGATGCTGCATCCAGAGCTCCTGGCTCTGCCTGGAGCATCCTCTCTGCTGGCTGGAGGAGCTCCTGCAGAGCGAAGGGCAGCAGAGCGGGTGTCCCCAGCTGCGCGGCATGCTGCAGCCTCCCTCCCGGACACGAACTGGTGTCCCTGCAGGGTTTGCTGGCCAGGAGCAGCTGCTCTCATGTTATGTCAGCTAAATCACGGTGCTGGCTCTGTCTCTGCAGCTGTCTGGGGATGTCCAGTGTGAGCCAAACAGAAACCAGGCAGGGTGAGGATGCGTGGGGAAATCCTGCCCAGGGCTTAATGCAGGGATAGCTATGGGAAAACACATGGTAATTTGTATGTGGAGCCTGGAGCTGTCACCAGTGTGCCTGAAAGCTGTGTGGGCAGAACAAAGAGCCGTAGAATCGATGCGGACAAGGAGAGAGATGGGACGCAGGGCTCCAAACTCCTCCTGGTGTTCGGCTTGGTGGGGCTGGCCAGCCTGCAGTGGGACTATGTGAGGTCTCCCTCAGTCAGAGCAGCACTAGTGAACCAGAAAACTCTCAACCTCTTTCCCCCCTGTTTTATCCGAGCTCTGCTTTGTGACTTGCCCTCAGTAGTATCTCCTAGAATCCTAGAATTGTTTGGCTTGGAAGGGACCTTTAAAGGTCATCTAGTCCAACCACCCTGCTCCACTTTCAGGTTATGCTGCAGGGAGCTGGGTTCTGGTCTTTGCTGCTTACTGGTGGCAGATGTAGGCTGTGCTGTCGGGTCCATGCTGGCTGATGGGTGCTGGGTGCAGCAACCTTTGAAGCACAGTGGGAGGCAGTGAGGGCCCACAGCCCCAGGGATGCTGCAAGGCAGGGGGGTTGCGAGAGCTCAACACCTTCTCGTGCCGCACTGTCCCCAATGGGGAGACCCTGAGCATTCCCAGTGCCCTGGGCATCCCGACTCCCTCCCACCTGGCTGAGCTGTGAGGTCCCTCTTCTCTTGCCCTAATCTCTGATGTTTATATCGCTGACAGAAAACAAATTGGCTTCCTCTCATTAGCAAGTCGAGTGAGTTTTCTGGCAAATCTTAAAGCACACAATATCTGGCAGGCCAGCTCTGTGCCCTCTGCCTGGGGAGGCTTGTGGCTGCTTTTAGAGCAGGCAAGCGTCAGGAAGGCTTGTGCTGGCAGCTCCCTGCCTATTGTCAGGCAGAGCTGCAGTGCCTGCATGGCCCTGGGGAACGGCAATGAACTCCACCAGCAGCCCTCTCAGAAAGACCCTTTTATTTGCATCCAGTGAACACAAATTTTTTTCAGGCCAGAGATGGCATGGGGCCAAGCATGTGAAAGTTGAAGGCTTGAAGCAGCCTGGAGAGTGAAAGGCTTAATCACTTGCAGAAAGAGGATCACGGCTTTAGGCAGAGCCTGCGCTCTCTGGCAGCCGGCCGAGTAGGGGAAAGGTAGAGCCCTGCTCGCTCTCTCCCCGTGGTGCTGGGACTCCAAAATAATTGGGTTGGGTTGGGGAGGGTGAGGCAATGGAAACAGCTCCAGGCATGCCCTGCCATCTGCAAGAAAGGGTGTTTATCCCAGGTTGGTGACCTCCCATCATGCCTGGAGAGCCTGTTGGGTAAATAGGGTGCCATGCCTGGGGCAGCTCCAGCCAGCCTTGTTGATTCTTCCGTCTTGTTTGGCTAAATAAAGGGGGAGGGAAAGAAAAACATCCAGAGCAGCCAGGAGGTCTTGTTGTTCTGCTGGTGCCATACGGATGTGCAACATGAACTGGAACTAACGAGTGTGTTCCTCAAACAAAAAGACTGAGCTGAGGCTGTTCAAGCAGCTGCATCTCATTCAGCTGCTTGAAAGTCCCTGTTGCACCAGGAAAACAGAAGAGATCTGAGTGCAGCGAGTGTGGCTGGGGCCCAGGAAAAAAACCCAGACAGGGATGGGGTTGACTTCTGCATGCTGGGGCCACTGAGCATCTGCCTGGCACTGTCCCGCTGATGCTGGGGGATATGGTGGGAGAGGAGGCGAGGAGCCCTGCAAGGCTGGGTGAGCCCAGTGAGCTCCAGCGCCTCCCTGCTGCCGTGCTTGTGAGCTGGGGTTGCTGCAGCTGTGGGTATGAGGTCAGGTTGTGGGTTTTCCTTCCCCTGAGCCTTATTTGGCTTCCCTGGCTGCACTCACCTAGAAAGTGGGGGATGTCAGGGATGCACTTGGCCTCCCCGCAGTGCTGGGTGGCTTTGTGTTTTTCATCCTTTGTGCAAAGTGCTTGCCCTCGATCCATGCGTGCACGGGCTTGGGGGAGGGCTCGGGGCCGCACGCTTGTCCCGTGGGTGCACTGATGGGCTTGGTGGCACCAGTCCCGCACTGGCATTGCCCCAGGGGTGTGAGGGATGCTAATGGCAGCATGAGTCCAGCCGTGCTGGCTGCGGGGCTGTCCCTCTGTGGGCAGTGGGAGAGGGGCTGCCTGTGCCAAGGAGGGGAAAGTTCCCCGGGGGGGTCTGGTGGCAGGGGGGGAAAATGAGTGAAAGGTGGTGGTGGGTGTCACATTGCTATCCCCTGGGTCCTCCCCACACTGACCTTTCCTCCAGCTGTGGCTCTGTTCTTCGCCCTGATGCAGCATCGGGGCTCCCTGGGCTCCCAGAGAGGATGTGGGCAGGGGGCGATGCCCCACAGGGGCTGCTCTTGCCCTTGGCAGAGCAGCTCCATTTACCCCCCTTCTGCCCCACACGAAGCCCTGTGGCGGTGGGGGAGGCCCCTCTCCCTGCTGCTGCCCGGATTGCAGTGCCAGCCCTGACCCTGGGGGCAGCTACCGCAAGGGAGACCCCCCAGCGGGGCTGCAGGGGCGGCCAGCACCCCAGCACATCCCAGGGCTTGTCTGTAGGTTTCTTTGCCTGTCTGTCTCGGGTTTGTGCTGGCAGCAGCTGTGAGCTACCAAAATCCATCCCACCCTTGCATGGGGAGAACAGACCCCCTTTGTCTGGGGGTGATGGGGGCACCTGTCCTGGCTGACAAAGAGCCCTTTGACTGCGCCGACAGCCCAGGGGCTGAAGTCCCTGCACATCCTCCTGTGGCCTTTTGACTTGGCTTTTGTAAGAGGTTTTCCCCCCACCCCGTGCTGGTCTCTGCCTGAGTGCTGTGGGTGGTGGTTCCTGGATGGACTTTTATCAGTGCTGTTGAAACTGTGCTTTGCTGGCAGCTCCGGGCAAAGTCCCCGCAGGGGAGGAAGGAGAGGTGGGAGCCCAGCTGGCGTGGGGATGGGGGGGCAAGCTGGGGGGTGGCCTCACCCGGGCAGTCCGCTCATGCAATGAGCTGGGGCTCCCTGTGGTCCACCCACCCCTTCCCTGCCCCGGTTGGTGTGACTTGGGCAAAAGGGTCACCCCAGCCTGGCCCTGTGCCTGCTGGTGGCAGATTGCCCAGCAGGATGTCTGGCTGGGGCCACCACAGTTGCCGGGAGCAAGAGGTCATGTGCTGGATGCTGCGGCACCTTCCTGATGTCAGGACTTGGGGTTTCTTTCTGCCCCTGAGGCCCTTTGAGACTGCTTCGGCCTCGGGGTGGGATGGGGATGCTTGGCCCTGGCTTTCCCCTGGTGTTACCCCACCCCAAACGGGCCGCTCCTGCCCGCTGCAGGCATGGAGGGAGCCAGGAAACTCCCTGAGTCTCTCCTCGATGGGGAGCTGTGCTCTCCAGCCTAGGTCACCCCAGCCTGGCCCGATGCCTGGCTTCTGCTTTGGACTGAAGCCCAAGGAGCTGTGTTTGGATAAATGGGAAGATATGGGGTCACAGGGTTTAAAGGTGCTGAAGTCGGGGCTCTCGTCTCCAGCACATGTCCAGAGCAGCAGCCGCTGCTGTGCACAGCTGGCCAGGCTCATGGCCAGGGCTGCAAGTGCTGGGGCCATGGCAGGAGCAACCTGCTGAGGAAGTGGGACTTGGGGCCATCTTCTCAATGGCCGTTTCCTTTCCCTGCAGAGCTCCCAGAGGATTGCCACCAGCTCTTCCTGGCCGGGCAGCAAAGCAGTGGTGTTTACCAAGTGCAGCCTGCAGGATCTCAGCCCTTCAAAGTCTACTGCGACATGACCACAGGTAAAGCAGCAGAGATGTCCTGCAGCGCTTTGCATGGTGGTGTTGTGAATGGTAACCCCAAATGACTGTGTGTTCCCTGCCCACAGAAGGCGGCTGGACAGTGATCCAGAGGCGCACAGATGGCTCTGTGGACTTTGACCAGCTTTGGGATGCCTACAAGAATGGCTTTGGAGACCTTCATGGTAGGTGGATGACGGTGCCTATCATCTTATTCCCCCTTGCTGGCCCCTGGAGATCTCTCTGTGCTGGAGCACAGCATTGGGCTGAGGAGCCGGGGGAAGAATTTGAGGGGTTTGCAGAACAAGAGTCCTTGGTCTTCCTGACTTGTCCTGCAGGTGCCAGACAGTGATTCAAATGCTGCAGTGTCCTGCGTTGTCCCTGTTTGTCTCTGGAGCCTGTTCACATGTCTGCTTTGCACGGCATGTTTGTGTCCCTGCAGCCAATGCAATGTGTCTTGTTTCAGGTGACTTCTGGCTGGGCCTGGAGAAGATATATCATCTTGTCCAAGAGGGAAGACACGATCTCCTGATTGAGCTGGAAGACTGGGAGGGAAACTCCCAGGTGGTTCATTTTGTCTTCAGCCTTGGTGGGGAGAGCACAGCCTACACGCTCAACCTGCTGGGACCTCTGTCTGGAGAGCTGGAAAACGCCATCGGGGACTTCAGGCAGCTGCCCTTCTCCACTCGGGATCGTGACCACGACCTCAAAGCTGACACAAACTGTGCCAAACACCTCTCAGGTCAGTACGAGCTCTTCCTTCCCTTCATGCATTTTCCCTTCAGCCCTCTGCTGTCTGGTGGTGGCTGTGAGTGGGACAGAGACCCTGCGGGACTAGACCCCTTTGGTGTTGAGCCTGGCATATCCCCTGCTTCCCTGGGAAAGCTGCATCCTTGGGAGGAGCCGTGCAGGGAACCAGGAGGGAAGCTGAAACCAGGAGGGGTTCATGATTCAGGTCTTGGCCCAAGCATCTGTCTTTGTAACAGCTTTGCTGGCTGCCACCTTGCTTGGAAACCTTTCAAGTGAAGCAGAGGTCAGTCCCCAGGCCTGAGAGGAGGCTGCTGAAGGGTTTGAGGGGGTTTTGCATGCAAGAAAGAGCAGCAGGGATTTGCAGACGCATTCTGAAGTCATATAGGATCTGTGCAAAGGTATCCCCGTGCATGGGGCTATTCAAGTATGTATGAGGTGGTCTTGTAAGGTCCCAAAACCCTGGAAGAGTGGGGAAAATGGGGGCAGCAGGTGCCTTGAACCTGGGTTTGTTTTCTGTCTGGAAGTGCTGTGGGTTAAACCTGCCTTTGCATTGCCTCGGTAGGTGGCTGGTGGTTCAGCACCTGTGGCCATGCCAACCTCAATGGGAAGTACTTCCGTTCCATCCCCCGCCAGAGGCATGAGCGCAAGCAGGGCATCTTCTGGAAGACATGGAAAGGCAGGTATTACCCGCTGAAGTCAACCACCATGAAAATCCAACCCGCAGCACTGGAAGCAGAGTCCTAAAGCTGCCACATGAGACTTGACTTTCTCTGCGGAGCACAGACCTGTGCTCCGTCACTTGGTGTTTACAGAAAACAAACTCACCCTCCCCGGGAAGTCCCCTGAGGAGTGTTTCTCTTGGTTAGCAGCCCTTTAGTGGCATGACACAGATACTCACTATAAGTAAAACAGCTCCATGTTGCTGAAACCCCTGGATGGGAGCTCCCAAACCAGAAGAGGAGCCACCAGCAGGGAGATCCACCTCCAGAGCATGCACAAGGGTCTTCCAACCTGCCACTTGTTACTGCGGCAAGTTCAAGTTGTCTGGTGCTTTCTGTCCTGTCTGAACACTTCTGTGCTGGTTTTGATGAGCTGGGGAAGGGGAGCATGTGAAGTGTTTCACTGCTCTGGACCCAAGCATTTGGGTATGGAGCTTCACTGTGTCCTGTCTCTCACTGCTGTTCCCAAATGATGTCCTATGTACCCTCCTGTGAAAGCCCCCAGAGCCTCCTTCCCCCTCTGGTGCCGTGGGGCAGTGAGCCTCAGCCAGCTCCATCTGTGCAGGCCCTGCTCTGGTGACTTCAGTCTGCTGAGAATATGGGTTTTGGTGGGAAGGCTGAAGGACACCCTGTGCAGAAGGGAACCTCAGGCTCACTTGGCTTCCCTGCCCCGCCATGGCTTCGAAGCCCTGTATTTCTGGTTGTGCTGGAATTTGCAGGGAGCTGGGGAAACCACTTCCAGCTCCAGGAGATAGTGGGTGGGATCCTGCAGCTGGTTGCACGAGGGCCAGATCCTGGAGGGCTGAGTCTTACGCTCTGCCTGAAGCCTGCCAGCGTTGCTGGGGGTAGTTAGGATGAGCACTAGGACAACACAGGTACAGAGCAGTGACCGTCCCTGGGCAGGACCAGCCCTGCTGTCAGCTGTAAATCCCCCCGAAGCCTGGAGAGCTGCCTGCTCCCACCAGGCTCCCTGTACTTTGCAGAGCGAATAGCACTGTCCCACATGCATGCCCCAAAATTTGCTCTAAAGGGCCAGGGGACAACAGGGTTTCTCTGCAAAAGGCACACTGCCTTGTTGAGTGCGTACCTTGATGTACAGCATTGCCTCTGTGTTTGGGGTGGCTGTCTGGGGAGAGGTGGGCAAAACAGGTCCCGAAAAACTGTTAGGGGCCAAGCTGCCGTCTTGGGGCTTCCCAAGCATCCTGCCCTATTGAAGTCATATTGACTACTGTGCAAGAGCTCCTAGCTGCTAAATATTGTAAATAGTCATTTCTAGGATGTTGGATCTTGTTGATGAGTTTCCTGTTTTAATTTGTTTCCATATTTAAATGCAGTGTTAATAACAATGTGGTGTAATTTATAAATGTTGATGCTGGAAAAAAAAGCAACAGTAGTTTGTGTATTTTAAACTTTTTTTTGTATTAAAATATCTTTTCTGAAGATGTCTTTTAATAAAAACAAGCCTGTAATTGTCCTGCCTGGATTATTTGCATGATGGTTTAACAGTAGAAGATGTGTGGGGAGCTATGTGAGGACTTTGGGTTCAGAAACTTCACTTGTTGGGAGTTTGACCTGAGCACTATGCTTCCTTCTGGCCTTGATTTTCAGCTGTAGCCTTATGGAGTGCTCTGAGATAAATCCCTGCTATAGTCCCCAGCAGTAGTTTTTAGACTGTCTAAAGTTTATGGACTTGTAAATTTCTTTTCCTTCTCAGAATCAGCCCCTGGGCAGCATGTTTACAAGTGATGATGAGCTGGCTTTCCTTACATACAGCCTGCCAGCAGACCTTTGCACCAGGGAGATATTCCTTGTAGCTAGCTGCAAAACCCAGTGCCAACTCTTTGAACAAGAGCAGAGGCTGAGGTCTGAATTATCTGGATGGATTAAAGTCAGAGCTGATCAGGACAAGGCCCAGTTAGTAGCCTTTTGCCTGCTCGTATGGTACATGCATAGTCATCTCTAAAAAGCATTTATTGCAACTTCTGGGGAATGATTACATATGTAGGAATAAAACTATTTGGGGATGGAGCCTTGAAGATGATGGGGCTAAACTCCAGCTGTGCTTGCAATCCCAGACATATGGCCTGATAGTGGAGCTGGAGAAAATAGCAAGTGCTTCTTTAGCTGGTCAAGGAAAGGGGACAAAAATTGCTCATTGCCAATGGAAGAGACAGGAGACTGCTCTAGTCCCCTAGAGCAGCTGTATAAATACCTGATGTACCTAAATGTGGCCCCAGCTCCTGTGTCTGTCTTCCTTCCCTGGGGAAAAATCTGGGGTTAATGATAGCCCCAAGCACAATTGCACAGACAGCCCATTATACCTGGCTCTGTGCTATCTATCTGCTCGTTCTGCATTCAGAAGTACATTTTTAATGTTCCATTTGCTTAATTCAAATCTTGTTTAGTCCCTGGGTGTACCAGCAGATACAGGAGTGCCATGTTTCAGTCTGGATGCTAAAGTGATTAGACTAAGGTGGGTTTTTTTATGCATCAGATAGAAACTGGTGAAGGAGCTATGCTATATTTATTCATTGCCAGGTTGGGTTTGGGGTTTTTTTGGCAGATCTGGGGTTTGCTCCCAGTGGAGGATTTGATCTTCAGCATCTACAGGAGGTGCCTGGAGGACAATGCAAGCCAGTACCGAACACCAGCCAAGGGAAGGCTAAATGCCCCAAATCTTGCCTAGCCCAGGAACTACAGCTGCTGCTTTCTTCTGTGGCTCGGTCTTGCCCTGTTCTGCCATGCAAGTCTCCACGTCCCGTCGGTGTCAATGCCACCCCGTGCCCACTCCCTGGAGCGTGTGGCATCCTGAGGCCCTTCCAAGGTCTCTCCGCAGATGAAGCTAGTCCTGGCTCTCTCTTTTCAGCTGAAATCCCCCTGGCATCCTCCATCTCCTTCATTTGTAACAGCTATTTGAACTGCAGCTTGTCGTTAGCATCTGGGAGCCCGACGAAGGATGGGGCAGCTCCCTCCAGCGACAGCGAGAGCAACGGCACCGTGCGCTGCCGAAAGCGCGGCTATCCCTCGGGTTCGGAACGCGGCGGCTCCCGAAGAGGCCGTGGCTCCCGGAGGGGCCGTGACATGCAGTGCCAGCCCGGCGCCCCACAGCTGCTCCTGCCGTGATGGTCTACCCAGGGCTTCAAGTCCTCCCAGCAAAAACCTCACCGAGCAGCTGGGAAGAAGGGCCGCTGCTCGTTTTGCATGCTTTGCGGGGCTGCGCTGAAGGCGGCGGCGGGGTCCGAGCTCAGCAGGTGCCAGGCAGCTGAAGGCTGCGGGTCTGGACATGGTGGGACGGGGCTTTTTGGGGCCAGAAGCACTGCAGGACAGCCTGGGGCTGCAGCCCGGCAGGGCGACACAGGGCTGGCGTATGCCTCAGGGTGGAGCTGGGGCTTGTCAGCAGAAGCAGACTGAACCGCAGCTGCTTTGGACCTGGGGGTTCTCGCAAGGCATCGTTAGATCAAGAAGATGTTGCACATCAGGTACTGACATCCCAACCCAGTTGTGTTTGGTGGCCCCAGAAAGCGAGGAGTGTCCCGACTCACTGCACAGAGCCGCCTCCAAATCCAGCCTGTGTCTGAAAGGCAGAAACAACTGCTGGGGGGCTGACAGTGGGGGCCCCAAGCCCTTTTTTATACAACAGCGGAACCCAAATTGCTCTTTGCAAAGTTTAGCAAAGAAGGAAGGCGTTTGTGCATACACAGAACTGCACCAGCTTGGGTGGACGGGCTGAGCCCCCTGCACCAGTAGCTCCAAGATGCTGCGGGCAGCGGGGGAAGCCAAAGGCATTGCCCTGAGCCCCCCACCACCAGTGCGGCTGTCACAGAGCACCGCAACGAAACAAAAAAGGCAAATTCCTGCTTGAATCTGAAACCTGCTGCAAAGCCAAGAAACAGCAAATTAATACCAAGCGAAGAGTTCTCCACCCACCAACACTCCCCAGGTAACCCCCAGCCAGGCCCCCGACCCCCGACCTCAACAGCACCAGCAAGAGTCACGCTTTCAAAGCCATCCCTCGCTCCAAATGCCTTGGGGTGCCTGGCAGACACTGCAGCATCAGGCCTTTCCCAGTCTTCCCAGTAACTTCAGCTCTTCTGCTGTAGCTCAGCAGCATCAAGCACAAATTGAGTTTCCTGAGGACGTCTGGCATGGCTTTGCAAGTACCTGCACCCTTACCAGGGACACCTCCCACGCAGGGTATTCTGGGGTGGCTCCCTTGAGTGTGCTCACAGACACCCAGAGGACCAGATCCTACCAAGAGGGTGGGAAGGGGAACTCCTGGCTCAGGCATCCCAGGCAGGCAGCTATGCCCCAGGGCACCGCAGGGGCTGAGGCACCCAGGACGAGAGGCAGCATCTTGGGTGACCATTTTGAGCAAGTTTTTGTCATGTAAAAAAAGAAGCAGATGGCATAGGCCTGTCTGCTTTTAAGGGTATGTGCCCCAGCGTAGTTTAAGAAAATATTTGGGGCTTGTAGGACCTCTTGCTGCCTGAGGCCTGATGGCCTGCGACCAATTCAAGCGCACACGCAGGATTTCCAGGAAAGGTCTGCGAACACATCGCCCTGTCAGCAACTGCTGCTTTTGGTGACATGAGCAACACAGAACATATCACGAGCCTGGGGGACTCCTGAGGACAAAGAACACGGGGACGCCAGGCTTATGCTTCACCCCGTGTCGTCCCGGGGCAGCATCTCTCCTCTAACACCGAGTCATCATTTGCACTCCCTTCACTCCCTGCAGCCCGCGTTAAAACTCTACCCCAGGGGATTTCGGAGCTGGACAGCACTCACGAGGATACCTCCATTGTATATTGCTCTTTAAAACTTATGGCAACAATTCCCAGGCATTGGAAGAAGGAAAGAAGAAAGGGATTTCCATCCAAACTGATAAAAAAAAAAAACTTGGCGGTTTTTTTTACACGCACACCCATCCCACCCCACCCCACCCCACCCCCAATATTCAGGTCAGAACCAATTAAGCTACTTGTGATAATGAAAATAAGATGTTTTACTTCTGCTGTGCCCATTTTACCCAGAACAAAGTGAGGGAAGTGAAGGCCTCATTTGCAAGACCAGCAAGGAGCCACGGTCCTCTCCCTCCTTTCACCCAGCCACTCACTGGATGCAGCATTATCAGGTGTGGGAAACTCAGCATGGCGTAATTCCCCTTCCCAGGAGATTCTGCACCCGACATGTTCCAGCTTTGCTCCTCCCGATGCTATTTAACTATTCATCATTTGGATGCTCGACATCTCTGGGCGTGCTCTAGTCATGACTTAATAGGGCCATTTGCTGTGGTCCTGCAGCAATATGAACAGCACCAAGAGGACAAAGTGATAATGCCTTCCTGCAGATCCTGGTTGTTGAAACTCCCTTTGGCATGGGAAGGTTTAAAAGTCCAATGCCCCATGCTGAGCACCAAAACTGCAAAGAAAAGGTGAAAAGAAAGATTTCCTCCCTGTTTCTTCAGCAATTGCTGTCTGGCAGAGAGGAGCAAACGGCCTGATCCATTGCTAGGTTGGAGTTGGCATCTTCCCTACACCCCTGGTTCCACAAATTTTCAGCTTTCCTTCCCTGTTGTTTCCATTGCCTGATATGCAATGGGGATGCCTAGACGTGGGTTCCCACACGGCAGTGGGATTGCAATGTGTTTGCAGCACGCTCTGTTTTTCACCCCGTTTTCAGAACCTGGTTCATAAAAAGGACGATTTTCACTGAGCAGGAGCTGGATACCCCCGCCGATAGCTGGTAGGCTGGCTGCTGCCTCTTCGCATGCTCCCACACGTTTATTAGCACTTCTGTTTGGGAAGTGGGACCCCTTAGAAACCACGATCCTGCCTGCCCAGGGGGTTTGAGTGTGCGGGGGAATTTGGGGGCAGCTCAGTGCCGCACGGCCCAGAGGGTCTGAACCACCATCTCCCCCTTCCCCAGTGCTGCTCACGTGTTGAGCACCTCCCAAGGCTGGCAAAAATAAGTCCAAAGCCATCTTTTTCCTCCCCACTGTCTCAGTCTTGCTCCTGCGTGATACTGGAGACCACTAATCCTTTAGCCGGCTAAAGGCTCCTCTGGGGAAAGTAGGGCAGATGAGCCGTGATGAACGCAGCCCAGGAAAGCGAGAAATCTGTTTAATGAGCAGAGCGAGTTTCCCTGCACGTCGCAGAGAGAGAAGGGAGGGAGCAGTCATCTTCCCCATGAGGGTTTGTCACAACCACAAATCAAACGTGTCAAGCCAGCGGGCGCGACGCCGGCATGCACAGGCTGCGTGGGGCGACCGCTGGAAGGGAGGTGACCAAAGCGGCGGGGACACCCCTGGGCTCTGGGAGCAGCTCTGGGAGGCTGGCCCTGCAGCTGGGCTGGGCTCGCAGGATGAGCAGCTCTGCCGTCGGGAGGGCGAAGGGCCTCCTGCTCGGAGCCCACGCGGCCGCCGGCGCTCCCCGAGTGGCGAAAGGGCCTTTTGCTGTTATCACTGATTTGTTCAGGAAATTGCTTCAAGCCGTGCCAGGAAAAAAAAAGGGGAAATATTTTCCTAGAACAAGTTGTGTCAGCGTAAGGGTTTTTTTTTCGCCAGAACAGCTTTTTCAGCCTGTGTTTAACGCAGGAAGGTGAGACCCGGAGCGCTGCGTGGGGCAGGATGTGCCCCAGCCCGGAGAAACCGCTTGAAGAGCAAAGGGCGGGCGTGGGGGGCGCCGTGGCTTCGAGCTGCAGCCGAGCACGGCGTGGGTGGCTCTGGGGGACCCCCCCGCGCCTTCCCCCCCCCGGCTCCTGCTCCCCGCCGACGCCGGGCCGGGACCCCCGCACCGGGGCGGGCCCCGCCCCTCCCCAACCCCGCCCCTCCCGCCCCGGGCCCCGCCCCAACCCCGCCCCGGGCCCCGCCCCAGCCCGGGCCCCGGCACCGCCTCGTCTCGCCGGGTCCCGGCTCAGGCATCCAAGCACCGCCCCTCCCCCCACCAACGCTGCCCTCCTGCGATTGGACAGCGTCGCCCGCCAGTCAGAGGCGCGCCCGTCGTCTATTGGGCGCGGTTGATGGGTCTGGCGCGCCGCCCGCCTCCTGCGGGCTCTGGCGGCCGCTGATAGGCGGCGGCGGGAGCGGCCCTCCCGGCTGGGCCGCGGTCGGTGCCTGGCAGCCAGAGGGTCGGCGCCGCCATCGCCATGGGCACCCGCGACGACGAGTACGACTACCTCTTCAAAGGTACGGCCGCCCGCGCCGCGCCGGCAGCGCCCCTCGGCGGGCCCGCGGCGGCGCCGGGCCCGCCCCGCCAGGCCGCGCCGCTCCGGGCCCGGGGCGGCCGCCGCGGCCTTTGTGCGCGGGGCGGCCTTGCGGGGCAGCGCCCGCCGCCCCCGGGCGCGGCTGGGCCTGGCGCCGGGCCGCGGCGGGGAGCGGCGGCGCGGGGGGAGCGGGGCAGCCCCGCGGGCCCGGCCCGGCCCGCCCCGCCCCGCCGCGGCGGGGGCCGCGCGCTGCAGCCGCCGGTTTCGGTGTCCGGTGGCCGCGCTGGGGCGGGGGGGGGGCGGCGGGGGCCGTCCCCGGCGGTGGCGCCGTCGGTGCGGGTCGCCCGGGAGGTCGCCCCGGTGTCGAGCCGGAGCTGAGGAAACTTGAGCTTCGATGGAGAACTCCTTCGCGGGCCGCGCCTGAAGGCTCACGTCCGAGGCCAGGAGGCTTTAACAGCGCGAATTCGGCTTTGCCGGGGGTTATCTTATACTTCTGTCCCCAAACTTGTGGCGTTTTGGGTTGTCCAGCAGCTGCGCGCAGGGGTGGTGTGAGAAAGCGGGGCCTGCTGGGTGGATTCAGCGCTGCTTGTTTCGTCCTGGCTCAGGTGGCTTTTGTTGTCGTTGATGTCCTGCACGTGTGAAGGTTCCTGCAGGTCGGAGCCCTCGTGTGTAAAGATGCTGGGGCTGACCTTTCCCCGGAGCGTCCCACGGCTCTGCCTTTGAGGCCTAAGGAATAGCGCAGATGGGTGTAAATCGTTCGCCTTCGTGTCTCCCAACCCGTTTTACGCTCGGTCTCTTGGGGTAGCGCGGCTGAAAGCCTGAGATTCATCCAAAGGTGAAGGCGAGGTGAGCGTTGCCGCCTGTGGGTGCTCGGGTGGTCTGGGAGGGGTCTGGCTGTGCGCTTGCCCCCATGAAAACTTCCCAGGAGTTCAATGTCGGGGCGCGCTGTACCCGCCTGGCCCCTAACAAGGGCAGCAGCGATTCCACACTTGCTTGTTGAAGAAAGGAAAGAGCAGTTACTCGTCTGTTGGAAATATTTTATGGATGTATTTGCCTGTTTGGTGTATTTGTTTTACAGTCTTCAAGGTAGTGGGGAGGAAAAAAACCCCTTATGTCTCCTCTGCCTATAAAGCAGAAGACTAGCCTCCAAAAATGTGCTAAACTGTCTGGGTCTAAACTAGTTTCTTTCTGAAGTCATTCTGCTGTCTTATTTCCCAAGTGGTTTAATAGCCAGGAACTTGAAAGCGTAAAAATTTTACCTCATTTTTTCTTTCTCTGAATAGTCAATTAGGTAGGCAAAACTGCATTCATCTTTAAAAATACCGATGCCCCTTTAAAATGTGTTTTAAATTCTATCTGGAGTTGAAACTTAACCTAAAGCTTTTTGGTTAGGAACTGTGCTCTTGTCTTGATACTGCAAAGTAACTTGGCATACCTCGTAGCACTTAATGAAAAATGGGGGAGAGATTTGTCCTTTTCTGTCTGTCCTTTGGGTGGGGGTAGCTGTGTGGATTTTTTTTTAAATAAACAAACCAACCCACAAAAAACCCCTTCCCTAACTACTCATCTTTTCCTTCCTTCCTTCTAGGCTTTTTGGGACTAGGCAAGAAATAATGAATATAAATGGGAGCAAGTGAGATGAGGTCTTCGCTGTAGGACCAACTCCCCTTCCTTTCCCTTCTGCCCCTTCCAACAATGGAATTAAATATCAAGGGGGATTGACATAATGAAAAAAATAATGTCCCAGGGTTTGATTGACTTCTGGCTTAGCCCCTTCTTAGCTACACAGATGGCTTTTGAACTCTCTTCTAGCAGACACGTGCAGTGGTCAGAGGTAGAAATAACGGTGGAGGAGGGTTGCAGTCTCGGAAAGATTTTTATTAAATTTAAGGTTTGACCATTTCCCCTATCACCTATTTCCAAAGGAAATTTGGCTGGACTCTGATTTTAGCTTTTACAGTTACATGTATTTAAGAAATATGCATCCTTGCATTGTAATGTTATTTAGGATGACTCCGGTTGAATGCAGTGTTGCTTTAAAGTCACAGTTTTTACTTGTCTATATAGCGGAAGGTCTAGAACTGCTTGTATAGGAACTTCTGTCATTTAGCATAGACTGTATTAATCAGCTTTGTGAGAAGTTTAAAGGGCAAAGAGCCCCATTTATTGTTAGTCTCTTTCATGTGAAATGCTGCCTACAAAACAGTTGTTCGGGGTGAAAATGGCCGAGGAGTTTGTAGCAACAGCTTCTGTGCGTAGCCAGCTCGTCGTTCTTAGCGTTCCCTCGCACACAAGAACGACCGCTCACATCGTCCGTCAGCTTGTGCTTTAGGACTGGCCATTTCAATAGGGCTGCAGGAGACACGAACGTTATTGGCTTATCGGGTCTAGCACACAGTAGGCGAAAACTAATTTAAGGTTTGGTGGCACTCTGGGGATGCGAGTGTGGTTATAGTCAAAGTTGCTCTGCTAAACTAGTGCCTCTTTATCTTTATTCCCAATTTCCCTTTTTTCTGTGTGCATCACAGCAGTCAAACTGCTTATTTTATTGATCACAACAAAATGGTGTTCTTTAACAAAATGACTGAGCCAGCCTTTGGGAGAACAAGCTGAATTCTGTATGCAGAGCTGCACAGAACAACGAGGCTGTGAGGATCCTGTTCTAGATGCGTTTCGGTGATGTAACCCAAGCAAAGCAGCGGTTCAGGGCTCTGTTCCCAATTAGTTTTGTAGCTGGGATGGTTAAAAAGCAGGAACTTTTCATGATGAATTTTGAATGGGTTGGATCTGGAATTGAATTCATGACCTTTTAATAGTTGTTAAAATATGGGAAGCCTTGTACCTATTAAAATGTGATCTGCACATTAATTTTCCTCTCAGGATGGTTAGCTATTATCAGTGTTTATTTTAAAAATTAAATTTGAGGTTGTGCAGATGCATGCTGGCTCATGAAAAAGGAAGGAAAAAACACCTGTAGAAAAAAGAGCTTCCTTTTACCTTTGTGGGAATTTAGACTGCTCTGATTAGAGCTTAAGCCTAACAAAGTCTGTGCTTATTAAAAACAAATGCATGTCATATTAGTCATCAATATCTGGCAACCGTATGTACTTAATATCTATAATGAACTCTGCTTATGTGGTCTCTGCTAGAGTTTTAATCTTCTTGATTGTTCAAGAGAATATATTCTTTTTGCCAGATTAATAAACTATTGTATTTAAAATTCTATCATAAACTTGATTTTATTTTTCTTACTGACAACGTATTATCCTGGATTTTCAATTCTGTCTTTCACTTGCGGTGTACCAGGATCCTGAGGTACAAAGCAGGTGTCCGGGTGGTGGGATTGTGCTCCGCTCGGGCGGCTGTAGGTCTGTGTGTTGTGAGGCCTAACACGACATGGGAAACAGAGTGAGGATGGTGGCTGAGATCTGAATGCTTTGCCGTGGACAGACGGGTAACGTGGTGAACGGTGACCCGCAGACTGGCACAGTGTGGTGGAGGAGACAGAAGATCAGGAAAGACTGAAGGAGCAGCGCCACGATTCAGGATGTAAATGGGGCACTAAGTGTGGCTTGCTTGCGTGCTTACAGCCATCTGATGATGATTGGTGCTGGTTATTGGTTTGGCTCACTTCCAAGTTAAAACCTGTGCATCTTGGCATTACCAGTGTGGCCCTAAAGGCTGTTTAGGGAGTGTGACTTCATCGATCCTGGTAAGATATGTTTAGGGAGTGTTCAGGCTCTTAGGTCTGACTTGGAACTTTCTTTTCTACTGTCAAGACTTCTGTGTTTGAACAGGCAATGCCGTCTGGTGGCCTGTTCCCAAATTTAGGAACTTTCCCAAGATTTAATCACTTAGTCCAGAATCTTGAAGATATCTTCTTGCTCGATTCCCATGGAAAATAAGTTTGTGGTTCTCTCTGCATGTGGACCTCTCCTGAAAGTGAAAATGCTCATTTAATGCTCAAGATTGAGTATTAACAAGAAGCACTTGGAGACTGGAAGGTGGAGAGAACACTATTTACTGAGTTGGGATCTGGTCGCCTTCCTTTGTTACTTCTGCATCCAGTAACTTCTCAAAAATGCTCTCTTATAAGCTCTGCTAGAACATGGAGCAGCCTGGTAAAACCTGGTGCTTTGCTGCCAGATTGCAGCAGAGGTCAGTAACCAGCTAAAGTAGCGCAGGACCCCCTGAATTTTCTTCCTGTGGCAGATGGAGTTAATGACCTGAGAGCCATTTGCATGGTTTATGCACAAAGCTGATAATTTTAAAATGCCAGAGGATAGGAGGTGGCTAGAACCTGGGGAGGCAGCTGTGCTTTCTCAAGCTGCAGATTCAAGAGAAGGTAACTCCCTTCAGAAACAGTTGGAAGCTTCAGGGTTTTTCCAAGCTGGTCTAGCTTGTGTGGTGGATGTTCTTACTTCCTTCTGGTTATGCTCAGGGCTTTGCTGTAGGATACAGCCTACTCCAAGCCAGCAGATCACTGTGCAAGATGGGTGACCTTCGGCCCGTTCTTGGAACGCCCCATGGAATCAGTGATGAAAAACTGTTTGTCTGGAAAATAAAGCTAACAAAATCCTAGAGTTAGAACTCATAATAAAATCTTTTTTATATATCTGTTCTCATACCCTAAAAAATGGTTTAGGCTGTTTGCCAGTGAAGGCAGAGCACTGTGAGGAGCTGATTTAAGCTATCCCGGGTGGGGAGTTGTGGCGCCTTGCCACGATCCACTGGCTGTCTGTTCCTGCCTCTGTTGTATTTTGACTGTTCAGCTGTGCTAGCACAATTGTCCGTCTATCTGTGCTGTCAGCCAGATGAAATGGTGTGGGGGGAGCCTGGAGTATTTCAGCAATCTCCGTGTGCAGCTCGAGAGCTGTCGCAGCAGAGTAACAGAGGGCTACAGCAGAGGTTTGGGAATGTGCTAGCAGGGGTGGGGAGGTATGTGAACTGGAGCAGTGTGCTGCCAGAGCTGTAGCCTCAAACAATGGCCTGAGCAGAAAAAAGCTGTAATAACACTAAAAGACAAGTACGATCCTTGGCCCTGGGAGAACGCTGGTGAGCTCAATCTGGGAATGTGTAATGAGAAGAGTCTTCTGTAATTTGATTTGGAGGGATCAGGAATGTTTTCTGCCTATGCCTGCTTTTCTGTAGGAAAAACAGATTG
Organism: Morus bassanus; assembly: GCA_031468815.1. Classification (NCBI taxonomy): domain Eukaryota; kingdom Metazoa; phylum Chordata; class Aves; order Suliformes; family Sulidae; genus Morus; species Morus bassanus. Next base: position 675,214 of record CM062593.1, read on the forward strand.
TATGAATGAGGAAGATCAACAAATCTGCACTTTGAACTGAAGCAGGAGACTGCCTTTCTTGCTTCTGCTCAAGCCAGGATACTGGTAGCTTGAATACCAAAGTTGTGTATGATACAGTATTTGCTGAGACTAAGGGAGGATGGCTTAATTGCTTATTTCCCTTTAGGTATTTCTTGCTCTAGTCAGTAATACAGGGATTTAAGAAAATGTGTGTAGTTGCATCAGCTGCGTAGTAAAGAACCTAGTATGATGAATCTTGTCTTCAGAGTTGTTGATGAGAAGGTCTCATGGAGAGCCCGGTCTAGCATGGCTGGGTATGCAGCAGCAGTGTGTTCAAGCAGGAATGCCCAAGAGGTGTGCCTCAGGATCCGCAGAGAGCTTCAGCCCCAAAGTAGGGGAAACTCCTACTACAAGATATGCTTTTTATTTTCACAATTCCTTTCAGTAAAGCTGGGTTTTGTGTAATAAAGATCTCTCTGCACTAACATTTTTCTGTTAACATGGCAACACCTTGTGTGGAGGCAGAGATTTTTAGCTCATCTTTTACTTCTCATACAGTCTACTAGAACTTGTTTTCCTGGATGAAGTTCTGCTTTGCTTTGTATCTTGTTTGTAGTATCAAATGACTCTTATTTTCCCCTTTTTGTGGTGAACATGTTTATGAATTACATTACTGAAATAAAACACCCTGTATGACCCCAACAGGGACTACAAATAATTGTTTACTTACTGTGTTGGGTTTATTTTCTAAATAAAAGTAGAGTAGGTTTATACTGTACACAGGCTTTTGTTGGGCAGACAGGTAGCCTGTTGCCATGTTCTTGACTGTAGTGTTTCTTAAAATGTGGGTTGCAGCCTTCCTCTGCAAAAGGTCGAGTATGCAAGGGACATATAGTTACCTCTAATTACTGGCGGTGGCTTGGGGCCTCCAAAGCAACGTTTAGCTCTTGACAGTCGCTGTAGCGATTTCTTATTTCCATCTCTGAGGAAATGAGCAGTTGCTAGCAACAAAAAGCCTTGGGGCTGTTTTGGGGCCGGGGAAGCAAGCTGTGAGTAGGAAAGTCTGAGGTGTTGTCAGCATAACTTTCTCCTATGTTTATCTGGCTGCGCAACTCCTCTGGGTCCTGCCTGCAAGGCAACGTAGCAGCCAGGTAGGACCACTGCACTATGTAAATGCTGGTATGAAGAATTAATTTCGAAAATAATGTCTTTTCTTTCAGTTGTGTTGATTGGAGACTCTGGAGTTGGGAAGAGTAATCTTCTATCACGTTTCACACGCAATGAGTTTAATCTGGAGAGTAAGAGCACCATTGGGGTGGAATTTGCCACCAGGAGCATCCAGGTAGATGGGAAGACGATAAAAGCACAGATCTGGGATACTGCAGGACAGGAACGATACCGGGCCATTACTTCAGCGTGAGTACTATGTCTTTGCTTAGGCTAACGGCAGAATTCTAGCAGAGATGGTACAGAAAAACTTATGGGTAGAGAATTAATGAAACATATTTGGGACACATGACAAAATCAATACTACAGACTTCAGTGTAGATCCAAGTCATAAGATAGCAAGTACTTTTGTGTTCTTTGATTAATATAATGACAGTAATTTTTAGATTCTAATGATACTATTATAGAAAAAATGGCAGACTAAATTGGAAGTGTGGTAAATTCTGTTTGAGTCTTGTGATTTGGGTTTTTTACCTGCCCTGGATGTGCTATCTTCATCATGTGGAATGAGTGTCGTTTCTGATGGATGCCATCACGTTTTGGTCTAGGCATGGTAGCTTACCATAATGCCAGTGGCTTCTGGACTTCATTGACCCCTCAATCTTGAGATTTAGGGTACTTTTAGGACAGTCTGCAGCCACAAACTCCCTTAAAATTTCAATGACTTTGAATTAGTCACAGCCCTGAAAATCAGGTCCAAGAGTGCATGCTGAATAACCAGTAAGTAGGAAGGCAACTGTGATAATGCTGACTCTGCAGCATTAGGCACATCCCTACTTAGAACAGTGGTGTCGAAGCTTTCAAGTACGGCATCTTGTTAATCCAGACAGTGTCTTAAGATGTAACCTCTGGGTGTATCTGTTTCTATGGAGGTAGTAGGCAAAAGTATCTTTTAGAGGAAAAAAAGAACACATATTGGGCAGGCCTAGTTATCCTGGGCATATTCTGATCAGCAAACTGAAATTTTTTAGTGTTACAGATGTATATCAGTTTTTTAAAGGTACAAACTTGTTTGAATCACGCACAGATTGAGCCATTTGTAGTAAACTCAAGGTAAGGGAAACTTTTTTCACTGAGGTGAAATAGGGTAATGCAGAATAGATGGAAGAAAAATAGAAGAGCATGGATGCCCAAAGGGAATAACCTATAGGGAAGGAATGCAAAAACAAAGTAATGCAGAAGCAGATGTGAGTGGTGATTTCAAATTGCATCTTTTCCATAATTGTTAGCATGTTTTTCAGAAATTTTTTTGGTGACCCTTAAATTGTTCTTACTGCTGTAAAAGCTTAGCAGAAAAATTGCTGGCTGAATCTGGTTCAGCAACAGACTTGGCTGATGAGAATCAGCGCATCTGTAGTCCTGTGATCCTGCCTCTCCTTTGTGCTGGCATGAGCTCTTTCTTGACGCATCGCTAGGCCAGTTCAGCTTGCTAAGCCAGCAGAACGCCAACCAGTAGTCAAAAGTGAATGTTTTCTGCTGACTTGGTTCCCTGAATTTGTTCAACGATGTGTGGGACAGGTGCTGGTGGAGCAGAAGAGAAAAGGTAGGGTTGTGTGGAAGAGACAGATGGATGTTATAGGATTGCTGATATAGATCGGCTTGTGCTGTCCTGAGCCCTTGGTTTGAGTTGAAGTGGGCCCAAACCTGCACTGAGGGAGCAAACTCTGTTCTTGGATTACGGGCTTGTGCATATGTGTCAGTATAGCCCAGAGTCCCCCTCTAATTTTTAAGAGGGACAAGGAGGTATTTGAAAGATCAGCAACAATTACTGACATTTTACTAAGGACTATTTTCCTGGTAGAAAGATAAGTTATAACTTCACAAAAACCTTCTCGCAGTACTGATTCTGAAATGCACTGAGTTTTCTTGCACACTGTTTTAGCAGACTAAAGATGTCATGGCTTCTGCAGTCTTCCCAGCATTTTGTTACACACACTGGAATTTCTTAGGAATGCCATTAAAAAACCCCAGCATTTGGAACTTTGTTTTAGGCTTAAAAAGCCCCCAACAACAGTATTGCATCAGCACAACTTTTTCTGAAGCGGGGCAGGGGGATGTTTTTAACTTTTTAGTAGTAACCAGTACAGAAGAGCCAGATACCAGGTTTGTTGGTATAACTCAGAGTTCTCTGTAAAGGAATGTGCCTTACGGTTTCAGGTATTACCGTGGTGCTGTCGGGGCTCTTCTTGTCTATGACATTGCCAAACATCTCACCTATGAGAATGTGGAGCGCTGGCTAAAGGAGCTTAGAGATCACGCAGACAACAATATTGTCATCATGCTGGTGGGTAACAAGAGTGACCTCCGCCATCTGAGAGCTGTGCCCACTGACGAGGCCCGGGCTTTTGCAGGTTTGTAGACAGTGTTCTGGGTTGGTGCTTTCTGAACTTGAGGTTGGTGCACACTGTAATCACGCTATTGTTGTCCAGGACTGAACTTTCACTTCAAGTTTTATTTTTGACCCTAAAAAAGGCATTTAAGATTTTTTTTTAAAAATGAAAATATCTTGGCTTATTAAATAGCATGTGTGGTTGTGTGTTTTTGGTTTGGGTTTTTTTAAATCTAGTAGTAGTACATGTTTTTGAAACACTGACCTTGAGCTGCCCGATAGCTGAAGATTGGACACTTCCTCTAGCAAGGCTAGAAACAGTAAGCAACATTTAGAAGAGAAAATGTCACAATATAAATATAAACTATCACAACACAAAATGTCCTTCCTTCCTTCCTAGAGGCCTGGTTCTACTGAGTACATATCAATGTGGACAGCTGCAAATGAATACTGAACCTTCTCTTAGATTGTTCAGTTTCCGCTCCAGAGCGCTGATGCCTACAGTAGCGTCATCTAGTTTCATTTAAATGCATCAGACTTGGAGATTATCAATTTTGGGATGAAATCAAGAGGTTTACGTGAGCTGCTGCCGCTGCATTACTTCTCTCTTTTCCTTATCTTGCAGAGCACTGGTCAAATACTCTTTTGCCCTTATAGGCTGAGGGACGGTCAGCTTACTTTTGTGTGGCTATCAAGCTTGGAGTTGGAATTTAAATGTATAGCTTTTAAAATCCTCCTAGGAATATTGCTAGGGCTTGCTTAAACATGTTTTCTGAAGTTCGCTAGTAATCAAGTACCCTGTGGCTAGTAAAACCACTTTAAATTTTCAGATGAATGAGAAGTGAAGTCTATGTAAGAGAAGCAAAACAAGTTAATAGCACCCTAGATAGCGCATTACTTTGGTCACTTGGATCAACATCTTATTTTTTGCCCCTGACTTCCTACTAAGGCTGTTTTAAATAGCTGGTGAAGGTACAGGTGTTGCCATTTAAGCTCTATGACTGAAATTTGCCTATTTCTGGGCAGAAAGTGCCATTCTTGGTGTGATGTTTGGGTGTTAATCGCAATCTTTTTTAATAAAAAGTGTGTGTTTTCCATTGTAAGAAGAAAGAAGAAAATAGACTGTATTACTAGGGGTTTTATTGTAATTTGGAGGCGAGGTCTGATTAGGAAAGCGTAGGTCTGTTTATCTTTTTGGGGTTGCAGAGGAGAATTGTGACTCCTGTTGCAGCCAACATGCTTTTGCCTGTGCTCTTGCTCAAGGTATTTCTGGGAGTGATCTGTAGCCAGATGAGAATAATATTGTATTGCTTGATTGAACAAGGGCTGCAGTGAGGAAAACGTTCTCTTGCTATGGAGAGGCAGCGGTCAAAGGTGGTGCTGCTGTAATGCTAGCAGCTAAATAAATGGTGCAGCAAGTTGTTCCTGGTGTAACAGGAAAAAAAATTAAAAAATGTGTGCCCTGGCTGATTCAGCTTAAAAATAAAGGTGAAAACCTCAAAGTAAAGGTGAAAGAAAGTGCTATTAAAGTTTTTAACTGAACCACTTGTTATTTATTACAGAAAAAAATAACTTATCTTTTATTGAAACTTCCGCTCTGGATTCAACAAATGTAGAAGAAGCCTTCAAGAACATCCTTACAGGTATGGTGCGTTATGCATTCAGAGAACCTCCTGAGGTAGTGGATCTTCTTCATGGGCATGTTTTGCAGTTATCTAGAATGTTTTGCCAATGAATGTTGGGAACGATGGTTAGTTTGCAAGTCTTCTGATCTTACCTTTGTGTTCTGCCTCACGCATACCTTTCTGCCCAAGAATCTGGAGGCTTCTAGTCTCCCGATGTTCCATAAATTCAAGCTGTTGCGATAGCACTGTTGTAAAGGCACTGGTAGTTCTGTGCCTGCACAAAAGCTAGGCAGTGAAGCAGCCACAGCCATGCTAGGAAGTTGAATGTTCCAGTGTGTTCTTTTGCACCAAAGCAGACTGGTACACAATATTTTTGTCCAGACTGCTGAACTCGGTGGATGGCAAGGGTTGTAGGTGACTGTGCACCAACAGCGTAGCTGCATGCAGGCTGCCTTCTGGGAATGTCCCTGAAGAGTCCCAGGAATTGTCTAAGAACGTGATAGCGGTTGCATGCCAAAATGAGGCTAGGGTTTATGCTTTCCACTGCCCAAGAATGTTCCTCAGCATGTATAACTGCTGTAGATGTGGCCACTGAGTGCACAGTGTCCAGTTGCAGCTTCTGACTTGCTCTACATGTGGGAATGCTACATGGCTCATGCCGTAGGTCCACTGCATGTAGTATCAGAGGTATTCCAGGCAGTAATAGTCTACTACTTGCGTTTTTCCTCTTTCAGACTGGGGCTTAGAATTTCCATTCCTTAAGATGGAGCTGTTGCCTGCGTATATTTTCTTGGCCCTGGAGTAAGGGAGCACCCTTCTGCACAGGAGGCCTAGGATTCACCAGTAAAGCTTTATTACTGTAGGTACACCAGCAAGTCCTCCTTACTGTGCTAAGCCATGGCCACAGCACTTTTGTTAGCAGGCTCACAGGGATTTCCAGCTGGTGTTTTGCATATTTGAGCTGGGTGCTCATTTGGCCTCTGGAAGAGTGCAGCTCTGTTGTAGGCTAAATGCGTGGCACAAGGGGAACTTGCTGATTTCCTTCAAAGTGAGGTTGGCCAAGAAGTGTGAGTTGTATGGTCATGCCGTAGGAGGAGGAGAAGGAAGGACAGGATTGAAGTGGTGAGGATATGTGCTGGGAGATACGTAGCCTACAGACAGCAGAAGCAGGAAGCAGAGAGAGCAAGAGAGAAGCTTAAAATAAGTGTTGCTCATTTCTGTGTTGTTACCTCAGTTGGGGTGGGTAACATTTCCTGAACTTGGGGTTTGGCCTAACTTTACTCTAATTTTAGTTAGACTTTACTTTGTATGAGTGTGTCAGCACTGTACGCTTTAGCACTCCGTGTTCCAGAGGATGTATTGTTCTGGCACCAGTCTGAGGTGACTGCCTTTGGGTGGCTCTGTGCCTGAGCTAATCCTCGGAAGCAGAGTCCTGGGAAGCATGGTGCTGTCACACCGAGGGATGTCTGAAGGAAACCATCGCAGGCCTGCAGGACTGCAAACTGGAGCTGAGAAACCCTGATAAACTTGAGCATCTCTGCTTTCAGAGATTCTGCCTTCCACTCTGTGTTCTGCAGTAGTCATATCTCAAAATACTCTTTGAGGCGACAGGGAAGTTGATGTTTCAAAGCATAACCTTCCGCTCCTAAAATGAAGTAATTGGTAGTTGGCAAAGAACCCTTAAAAATCATCTCTAAATAGGAAGAGGGCTATCAAACAGGTATTGGATTACTGTTTTACCTCTGGCCACCCCATGAGATCTGAATCTTGTCCTAAAGAGGGGGAAATGCCATATAATTTGTCAATGTGTTTGTTCTGTCTCTTGAAAAGCTCTTTAAGATCCATACTATGAACATGAAGAGTTGGCAAGGTTCAATTCCTGACTACTGCTTACCATAGCTGAATTCTAGACTGAAACTATCTCTACAGTCTTATCCCTGTACATTGTTTTGTGAAGTTGTGCTGATTTATGTCCCACAATATCTCAAGATGAGCATTTTCTGAGCTTTATTGTGACCAGATATTGATTTCAGTTAAATGAGAATGAGCCTTTGTTCTGGTTCTAGTTGATTATCAGAAGTGTCTGCTGTATGTTGCTTATTGGATGCTGACCAAAGAATTGTCTTTGTATTATTTTTTCTTGATTATGTATGAAAGACAGTCTATTGCTAGGGAAAAAGCTGAGTTTTAATATGGTGAATTCTGTAAGGCAGGCTCTTCTAGGTTTCTTTTGCAGACATGTGCAGGGAAGTAGTAAGAAGTGTTGGGATCTGGTGTGGGTCTGGTGCTGGCCAACTCCGTTGGTACTAGAAATGTGTTGCAATTAGAGGAAGATGACCAAGAAGAGGCAGGCAGGAGAAAAAGGATAATCAAGCTGCTCCTTTAAGTAAAAAGCCTGACAAACTAGGAATGGGTTATATTTGCTACCCAGCAAGATTTGCATTGCATTATTAGAGCTACTGGTGAAGCAACTGGAGAATACTGCTGTTGAGACAAAGCCATAGAGAAGGTCGCCTGGTGCCTGAGCTGGGACTGTCTTTTGCGCAGGGCAGCCTTATAGAAGATTCACTGCTTATCTGTGACACTTGGCTGGATCCGAGGCAACTTCCCTGGCACTTCGAGATGGTATCCATGGTTTTAGTGCTTTGAGCATAGTTCAGCAGTCAACATCCATCCTGTCTTCCCTTGCAGTGTTGTCCTGAGACTAACCCTGGGTAAAGATGATGGCCTAAGGTTGCTCTAGGAGAGAGCTTCAATACAGTCTGCTGTAACAGATAAGATACTTAAGGAGCCAGAACTTGAGCTGAGGTCAGGCCTGGGCAAATGGAACTCAAAACACTATCTCTTACAGCATCCTGGGCTCCCAAAAGTGTTTAGATTGTCCAGTTCAGGCACAGTGGGGATGTGGCTAGTAAGACTGAAGAGTCCTGAAAAGGCTATTCCTAAAGTGATGACCTGGCGGAGAATCATCCTTCTAAGGGAGGAGAAGAAACCTGGGAAAACGTGCTGTGTAGAGCAGTGAGTTGGGAGCCACCACAGGGAACTTGAAGGAGGGAAGAGGGTGGTAGCAGCAGGACAGGAGTTTCCTTACTGGGCACCAGTTTGAGGGATCACTAAAGACTGGGGGAGAAAAAAACCAAAACCAACCAACCAACCAAAAAAAACCCCAAAAAACAAAAAAATAACCCAACAGATACTACCCCAAAGAAAAGAGGGCTTGGCAATGACTCTGAACAGCTAGTATTAAAATACATCACTGAACGTGAAGAAAGGGGATGTGACAATCTCTGTACAGCTCTCATCATCCCTTTCAGTAAAAAGAGCTGAAGGGTAGCCAGTGGCAACAAGATCAGTCTTGGGTTAAAGGTTTCCATTTCAAACAATGCAAATATGTGCAGCAGCTTAAAAAAAAAACCAAACCCATAAACAAAACCCACATAGTCCCCCATGACTTTTAATCCTTACTGAAGACTTCGGGTGTTGCTGTTCTGAGGCTGTGGCTGTATGAACGTGACCATAATATTTACCGCAGACTTCCAGGGAGGTACTTGCCCTTTTCCTGTCTCACAATGGAGGGAAGTTGGAACAAGTCAGTGAAATAACTAATTTAAAAACCTTTCAAATTATTTTTTCTAACTATGCAGTTGAAATGGTTTTGTTTCTGAAAGATTTTAACCTGGCAGTCTCTCTTCAGCAGTTACAGCTTTGTGGATCTGTGTGCTTTCAGGCATAAATTAATTTGAGTCAAATAAATTAATTCTCTCAGGAGAAGCATTTTCGGATCAATATGGGGCTTTATGGAACCATGTGGCTTTTCACTGTCATAGATGGGGAAAACTGATTTGTTGCAGAGAGGAGTAGACATTTCTGTCACTTGGTAGTAGCAGCTTGCCAGAAGCTGAAGTGTGAAATAGATAACCATCATTGTTGCTGCACAATGATGTTTTGCAAGCGTTCTGTTGATCAGTGTTTCTAGATTATGTTGCCCATTTTTTAATCAAAAATTATTCCCTATTTTAGAAATGAGCATTCCTGCTCCCTTCTCATTTAGAAAGCCTTTTAAAAATATCCATGTTCATGGAGTCATTGAAAAAGACCGTGATAGGAAGCACTGTTGTGGAAGACAGTAAGGATTCTTGTCTTAACTTTTCCAGATGGAGCTGGTGTATCCATTACAGAGCTGGAAAGCCAGCCAGATGTTACATGCCACAGCTGGTCAGACTAGATTCCCTTTCGCAGCTCTCAAGTTAAACTCTTCCTGTTCTTGGGTTCTAGCATCTTCTCTGACAGCTTGCTCTGACACGTGCATGTGCTCCGATGGAGGCAATGTCCTTCTGGGCTCTAACAAGTCTGTTCTCATTTCAGAAATCTACCGCATTGTTTCGCAGAAGCAGATTGCAGATCGGTCTGCACACGATGAGTCTCCTGGCAACAATGTAGTCGACATCAGTGTCCCACCAACCACCGATGGACAGAAATCCAACAAACTCCAGTGCTGTCAGAACCTGTGACCTCCTGTAGATGACTCTTGTGCCCTTCACTTCGTCTGTGCTTCATTTAGAAACTTGTGTGCACTTCTGAACTCCTGTGATTCAGTGACTCCCTCTTCCCTCCTTTACCCCATTCCCAAGTCCCCCCTTTCATCTTAGAGCTTTAATTGTAGGGCTAACATTCCCCTGCCTCTGAAATCCCCTTCAACGTGGTGACTTTTGGGCTTGAAATGTAGGCACTGATCTGATAGACATGTTTGTGTTGGAACATCTGCTGCTGGATATTATCCCATGAAACACTCTCCTCAAATGGTTTTGGTTTTTTTTGTTTGTGTTTTTGTTTTTTTCTTTTCTGGGAGAGAAACCATGGGGACTTGACTATAATAGTTGAAGAAATAACTACACCTAGGTGACAAGGTTTTTTTTCCTCCCATAGTCAGCTATTTTTCTTCTTGGTTTCTGTAAACATGGGGAGAAATTAAAAGAAAATAGCTATCCTACCAAATGCTCTGTTTTCTGTCCTGATAAAGTCTTACAGTGAGGTTTTTAGTGGCTGCACACACATAAGAAAGCTGTTTAAAGTAACATTACTTATTATGTAATTACCCCTAATACAGTTAGTCTGGCTGTGTAGTTTACCATTTCCTGCTTGGGAAATCTTTCTCTATTCTTATTTGGGAACAATGAAGTATGTCTGCATTGCTTTCTTTGCCACCATGACTGCCTGTGCTGCTTGTGCAGGCTTCATGAAGTGGTTTAATATTTATTCATGGCTTATGTTAATCAGTTAACATTATTGTACAGTAAGTGCCAGCATATTGATTTCAGAAATCTTTTGCAACCTGTACAAGTAGGCTTATTTTGTACTGTAGATCAGTGTCTGAAAGCAGGTTCTTCTATAGTTTCAGGATTTTTTTTTTGCATGCTGCTTTTTCTCTAGATCTTTCCTACCCCTCTTTGAGTGAGTGAAGCAATATTTTCATGTCATGTATATACCTGCACTTGGGTTTTGGTTGTTGTAGAGAAACACAATACTTTATACATTTTTGTAAAACTTAAGCAGAACCATAGCATCTTGAACTTTCTCTTCATGATCTTTCACTATTGACCTTGTGCAAAATCTTCTCGACCTCTACTAAAATGCATAATATTAAGATTTCACACAATAACTACTAACCTGTTGTTTTCCTCTTATTCTGTTTTACTGAATTGCAGACTAATTCTCAAATGATTGTACTTCACCTGATTGAACAGATTTGTCAGCAGGGCTAACTACTATCATACTTTGTTTTTGTTGAATGGGAAGACTGTTATCACAGCTTCGTGTAGTCAGTCTTTTGCTAGCTTGTGAAAATCTTCTATGATGGCTTTTCATCATTCACTAGCTCTTACACACTTGCATCCCCTCTGGTATACGCTGAATGTTACGATGAGGCAAATACTGGGTGAAGCTATCTAGAGGAAGAGTTGGAGACCATCTGCTGCTGTCTGAAGGCTAGTGAAGCAATTTGCAGTGAATTTTTGCTCTGTATTCTGAGACTGTATCTCACTTGATGAATCCTACGTGCATATTAGTGAGTTGATTTTTCTTTTCTGATACAAAGCAAATATGAAACTGTGAATTGTGCTTGAAGGGGAAATCTGACATTCCAGTCTCAACTGTTCTGTCTGGTTATGTAATAAAATTAAGGGCAGTTAACTCTGATGGCTTTTCTTTCATAAGATTTCCAGACCAATGCCTTTAATTTTGTCCTGTATGCACCTAGAGGGCTATAGTTCACAGCAAAGGGTGCACGTGGTGCCTAGCACTTCCACTTTTCAACTGTGTTTAGAGGATGAATTCAAGGTGAAGGGGTGCATGCTTGCAGCCTAATCCCAGTGAATGAGGATGTGAATTCCTCTTTAGGCATCACAGTGCTCTGTCCTAAGGGTGTCCCAGTTTGGGAAGCACTTTGAACACTTGCTATTTACTTAAATAGCATCCTGCTGAGAGAGGGTGCAGCCAGTGGGAACTGGAGACGTCGCCTTTTTGGTGATCCTAGACCAGCATGTGATATGCAGTCAGTATTTAGAAGGCTGGCAGATGAGCACACCATCAAACAGAATGGAAAATTCTGAGATATTGAAAATATTTCATTCAAGAACAGGTGGACACTAGTGGAGCTGGGCTCCTTAATTTTGAACAGAACTTTTCATAAAGAAATGAGTTGAATAGTGTGAGGAAGAAGCATCATGCTGTTAAGACTTATTAGTTCAGGGTGATGTATTAAAGTGTTTACTCTGCAAATCCTGTTCTTAACATGAAGTTTCTAGAATCAATCTGGCCTGGTATAAGAAGCTGAGAAACAGTTTAGTCACCTCCTTGTCTCTTGAAAGAGATTTTCTTTAGTGTTTGACTTTGTGGAAGGCTCTAAACTTTGCCTCAGTCTCAACAAAAGGTTCATGTCTAGGGCTTAAGTGCTGTTAAATTATATGGGTATCAAAGAGACCTTGTACAACTTGATTGTGCGTTGACCAAAGCCCCCTCAGAGCAGGTGGATCTTGGACCTGTACGGTTCATGGCAGGCAGGGTGGGTTGTTTTGAGATCTGTTGTGTGGCGTGGAAAGGCCTACTGCCTTTTGCTGCAGGACTGTGTGGTATACCCGAGATGTGGGAAGCGTGCGTGTACATGCACATGTGCACACACATAGCTTATGTGAGCACTGTAAACTAAGCGGCAGTTGCTGTGGTCACTCAATTTATTAGACTAGGTATTGACTCTTTCCAGATTGCTGTGCTGCTCTCCAGGCAGTTAGACACAGTCCTTCTGTGGATTTGAGATGCTCTTGTCTAGGCTAAGCACAGGGCCATTAGTGCCAATAGAAAAAGGACAGTGAACCAGTTCTGCTTGGTGAAACCATCTTCCTGTGCATAGACAGGGGAAAATGCTTTTGACCTTGAGTATCCTGGTGTCCTGCTGATCCTGAAAGCATTGTGCACTCCTCAGAAACTATAGTTACAACCCAAGCCACTGTTGGTGATGGCTACTGAAGTTGCAAAGGGGAAGGCTTAGAGGAATCCTGAGGAAGCTTGAAGAGCTGTCTGACATTCAAAGCAGCTCTCCAGTAGGCCACACTCCTTAACCATGCTTTCGTGATGTGAAAATGTCCTGGTTTTGGTTAAATGTAGCCTCACCTGGACTGCTTCATACTGCAACTTTGCTGGCTCTGTGTGTCTCAGTATTACTGTCAGGAAAATAGAAAATGTTCCAGCTGTCTTCTGTCTGCCCTGAGAGGTTTGAGGGCAGAATTTGGCTTATGTAAAACTCCCAATGACAGGAAAGCTGCCTGTGAAAGAAGGAACATGTGCCATACCTGCTTTACTTGGAGGTTGAGGATGACTTTAACTATAGAAAAGTAACACTAAAAAGCACTGGGTGCTTACCACCCAGTGTTAGTAATATAAACCTCAGTTGAAGGCTCCTGCTGATATTTAGAACAGGTCCTCCAGTGCAGAATTAAACAGGAATCTTTTCTGCTAACTACGCTGTTAATTACGGGGACAGTAAAGGCCAAAATTCACACGTAAAAGTGATTTGGTGGTGAGCACACAAACAGGTAATTGGTAAAATAAATTCATGGGGCAGACTGCCTCAATCTAATTTCTTTTCTTCCTATTGAGTCAGATGCTTACAGACTAGGTAACTTAGTTTGGGATCCCCACTGAGAGTTTGTCTGTAGCCTGCACAGGACAAGAAAGTTTGGTTCATAGGAAAGTTTTAAAGCTCTATACTTGTATAAATGTAAAAATCCAGTTGATGAGTGAATGCTTGCTGCTTTGTTAAAAAGATTTTTGCATGTGCTGTGGAGACCATCAAAATTTGGTAGAAGGAAAAGGCACTATGATCCCTTCTTCCCCCTGTGGCTGCTTCTCAGCACTTCCGGCAGGTTAGAGGCAGTAGAAAGACTGCTGCATCCTAGAGGATCCCCCCTGCCCCGATTTGGGTGCTGTTCTGTTAGATATCTGGTAATGACCCCACAGTATGTGGAAAGGCTGGTAACAGGGTATTGCTGTGCGAACAGGAGGGAGCTCTCTCAGCTGGATGTGCCAGGATGGTAAGGATTGGTCTGTGCCTTTTATTTGAGTAGGTCACTTACCAAAAGCTGCTTGGAAAAATGTACAGTAGGTATTTTTGCTTCCCAACGCTTTGATTCCTCCTGCATGCTCTACTGTTCCAGAAGTTGTGGATGTGATCTGTTTGTGGGCTGTTAATGGATGAGTCTTGCCTGTGCTTGGTGATGGTTTCCCTTCCAAGCATGAAGGAAGAACTTGCTTAGAGGTTCTGGACTCTGTAGAAGGAAAAAGATCCTAATGAAGTGACTCAGTCACTTAGGGAGGCCTTTTTCCTTCATTTAAAAAAAAAAAAAAAAAAAACCAACCACAAAGCAACAACTATGAAAAACAGTATTGAAGGTAGGGGCCTGAATTTCAAATAAGAAAAGAAAAATCAGGCAATCAAAGGTGAAGACCAACTGTCCTTCAAGTAAAATACAGTGAGTCAGGACTGAGGTTGGATTCTCTTGACTTGCAGACTCTTAATAGAGTCTTAAATAATACAGTTTGAATGGTGATTAACGGAATGTTTCCATGAAACTGTCTCCAGGGCTGCACTGTTTCAGTAAGTAACAGCACTTCTTATTTTGAACTGGTCAGGTAATGCACGGTAGTGTTGTCTGTCAGGCTTTGTAGGCTATGAAGAGCACTGGACCTTTATGCAACCCAGAAGAGAGGTTCCTTTCATTTACTTTTATTCCTGGTTCCTGTGTTAAGTGCAATTCACTTTGTAAATATACACATCACTTGATTTTTGTGCATGGTTATGATGTATTGTGGATATAAAGATTGCCAAATCATACCGTGTGTGTGAAGTTCTGTTCCAAACACAACCGTAGAATAAGGTGGGAACGTTGATTCTGGAGCCGGTACCTTGCCGGCTCCGCAGGCCAAGCGCTGGGGTCGACAACTAGTGTGGGCGCCGCGGGCGCGCCCCTGGGGCCGTGTCCCTGCAGGGGCTGCGTTACCCGGGAGCAGCTGTTCCTGAGGGCTCTTGCCGTTGCTTCAGGACGCGGGGCCCCGGCGCCCTCTCGCCCCCGGCGCCCTCTCGCCCCCGGCGCCCTCTCGCCCCCGGCGCCCTCTCGCCCCCGGCGCCCTCTCGCCCCCGGCGCCCTCTCGCCCCCGGCCTGGACCGCGAGCAGCCGCGGAGGCCGGGCCGGGCTTCCCGTTCCCTGCTGCTCCGGGAGCAACGGCGCCGAACGAGGCCGGCCGAGGCCTGAGGCGCGGGGCTAGGGCCGGGGAGGGAGCATCCTCCCGGTGCGGGGGTGCGAGGGCTCCTCCAGCTCCGGCCCGAGGGGCGGCGGCGCCGCCGGGGCGCCCTGAGGGGACCGGGCCTGAGGCGCGGTAAAGGGGCGGGGCAGGGGGCGGGGCGCGCGTGCCCTTGGCCGGGGGGCGGGGCGCAGCCGCCCTACCGGGGCACTATTGGCCAGCGGCTGTTGCCAGCGGGGTCGCGTTGCGACGCCGGCCGTGTCCCGCGCAGCCCGTTGGTTGGGTCGGCGCTGACGTCAGCAAAACGCGGCGCGGAGATTGGCGGTCGGCGCGACGGCGCCGCTGTGAGGGCGGGCGGTGGCGGGTGGGCGGTGCCCGGCGGCCGCAGGAGCCGGCGATGGGGCGGCGCGCGCCGCGCTGAGGGGCCGCGGGCGCCGGGACCGCAGGTACCGGGCGGGGCGGGGCGGGGCGGGGCGGCGGCACCTGCGGGCCCGGGGGCAGCGGCCGCCCGCGGCCCGGCCCGGCCCAGCGCCCCGCTCCCGGCCGGGGCCGGCCGCTCTCCGGCGCGGGGCTGCGGCGGCAGCGGGAGCGGCGACCCGGGCGGGCCGAGGCGGGCGGGCCGCGGTCCGGCCGCCCCAGGGGTGGGGTCCCGAGAGCCCTGCCGGCCCTGCCGCTCCCCCGGCCCCGCTCGGGGGAGAGGGGGGCGTCCCCGCCGCGGGGGCGCGCTCAGCGCCCCGGTGCCCGGCAGCGTCCCGCCGCCCGCGCTCGGGTGCCGGAGCCGCGCCCCGGGGACGCGCCGCGGGGGCCGGCGGGGCCGGAGCGGCGGGGCCTCTCCCGCAGGCGCAGCTGGCGCCGGCCCTTCTGCCCGTCCCGCCGGCCCCGCGCTGCCCCCGGCCTGCCCCCGGGCTACCGGGGGTTTTTATCGAGGGCCGGCGGGCTGCGGCCCTTCCCGGCGGCGCACGGGGAGCGGGCTGACATCCATCCCCGGCGGGGAAGGCGGGGGGTGTGGTGTAGAAACTCAGCCTGGGAGACAAATGTTGCAGGCCTGGAGGTTTGGAGCAGCCGTTTTTTACGTCTGTTCCTCCGTCTTTACTTCCACGGGTCTAAGTCGTTGTCAGGAGAAGACTTCTTTGCAAGTGGACTCCTCTGCCTGATTTTTCTCCTCTTTTGGAGTGCTACTGGCTCTTGCTCCAATACATATTTTTGACCTGCTGAGCGCTCTGTGGCGTGACAGGGAATGCACTGTCTTGCAGAGCTTGTTACAGAGATTTCTCAACAGAATGAGTTCAGTGTCACAGCAAAACTCAAGGACTTGCTACAGTTGTGTGTTGGAGCGCCTTCCTCTGTGGCATAAGCTTAGAGTTTGTGATTGACTTTCCTTAAACTGGGACCTATAAATCTCTCTATCTCATTTAAACCAGTTTTCTTGAGACAACTTAACTGCTAACAACAGAGACCAAAACTGCTCGTTTGCGGGATTTGTCAGAGGGACGAGTCTGTGGCTCGTGTACCGGAAGATGATTGTGACGTTGGAGGTACTTTTCTCATGGTCTTAAACGTTTGTCCTTGTCATATGAGTGTGTTCTCTATCTGACGGGGAGACCAAGATTACAAACTGAAGCGCCATGCGATGGCCTTGGACTGAGACTTCTCGCTTATCTATGCAATTGCCTGCACTGTTAGCGCTCTACAGAAATGATGCTCACCTAAGCACGTGGGGTGACACACCTGCACTATGCAATGCTGCTGCCCCGATGAGAGTTCAGGCTGTTGTGTGACTTCTCTTGGAGGAAGCTGTGCAGAGCTCAGATTTTACAAGGGGGCAGGTGGGCTGTCTCTCAGGTCAGCGTTCATGATGACTAACTGGAAATGCCAGGGTTAGCCAGAGCAGCTCTGGCTTTTCATCAGGCTTGTTTGTATTCAGCGCACCATCCCTGCAGTGTCCGGAGACAAGGCTGACCTGCCCCGATGTGCGTGTGATAAAGATCTGTTGGCGGGGATGTGCTTCTTATCCCACCCTGTGCCCTTTATTTGCTCACGCTCAGGGGACTGTTTGTGTTACCCGCTCAACCCTCCCCATTACCAGCCCTTGCTTTCCTTGGGACTCTCATTCTCTTGCTCCACTCTCCTTCTAGCAGGCATTTATCTCTGTCTTTTTCCCTTGTGATACAGTTTCTGGCACTTTACGGACCTTTTTCCAGGTTCTTGTCAAGAACGCCTGTGATGCTGCTGCGGTAGGTCAGCTCCGATGGCCGTGGCCAGTCCCCTTTATCCACCCTGCTCATGGGGACGTACAACCCTGCTCAGTTGCCAAGCTTGCACGTGCACAGAATAATCCTTTTAACAGCTGGATGTTAGCCTTGTCTTTCCAAGGCTTAAGTGTTTGAATACTTTTTGCATCTCCAAAGGATTATGGAGACAGCTGCAGGGGAGAGTGTTTGGAGGGCTAGAAGAGCCCTGTTTTTTTCCAGGTGCATTTGAAACTGTGATGCTATGTCACCCTTTGGAAACAGGCTTGAAGGGAAAGGAGCTGGGACTGGAAAAGTGTCTAATGCGCTGTTACAGTGAATTTAATAACTCCAGTTGAGGGCACAAGGTCTAACTACCCCCAAGTACGTGCAGTGGAGCATTACAGGCAGCCTCCATCAGTAAGGAAGTCTTAACTTTGCCAGGAGTGGACCAGGTGGCACAGGAAACAGCCGAGTGCAAGCTTAATGTGTATGCCACGGACATTACAGACCAGCTGTAAAACATGGATTGTCTGTGTGTGGTTAGTTAATTAACACCACTGGCAGTCTTTAAGTAGAAACAGAAAAAAAAAGCACTGGAACTAATGATTTCTTGTTTCTGAGGTGTTTGACTGCCCTGTTTTTGCTGTGGTATTGCACTGAGGCTGCGGAGTGAGGTCACCCCACGCTGGACGCCAAGGAGACCATGCAGATGAGCAGTATTACAGATGTACTAATTGTAAACAGCTTCCGACAGAGTTCTTGCCTTAATAGATGCTGGAAGAGGGGCTTTCCTATTCTAGGTTATTGATGCTGGCCCAGATCAAGCGAGTGCAGGACACGATGTTTCCCTGGGAGGAAGTTAGCATAGATTCCTTGAAACAGCATGACCAAAATCAACCCAAAATGCATCCAGCAGAAGCTGGGCAAGTTGAGGCTGGATATGGGCTCTGAGACTCTGTTAGCCCTGAGGGACTGCTGCAGGTCCTCAGGATGTGACTTTGTAGTAGTTCTGCAGGCAGAAATACAAAGTAAAAAGTGCGTTTAGGGGCTTTTTTCACTATTGTTTAAAATATCTTGGCTTTTTACACTAAAAACCACCGAACCTTTTCTTAGAACATGAAGGGAGGAATCGGGCATCCTGAACTATAAACTACAGGATGAGTTTATTTTTCCCCCACTTGACTGTGACTCAGCTTTGGATATTTGGAGATATCAGAGTTTGTTTTCTAAACTGTTTTTTTTTTTTCCGCTCCAGATTAAAGTTCATAACTGGTGTGTCTCTTCTGCCCCCCAGTCTTACTTACTCTGATTAACTTATGCTTCTGCATGCTCTTAGCTCAAACCCTTCCCATGAGAGAGAAATTATCTCCGTTTACTTACGTTTGAAAATGTAAAAATCCCCTTGAAATGAAGGGGAAAAATCCCCTTGAAAACACACTATCCACGTCTAAGTTAGTAAGAAATGGGCACACAGTCTCTGTGATGGAAGAGACAAGCCGTATGAAAAATAAAGCTGTGGGTCACTTTTATGTGAAGGAAATGAGTGCAGCACTAAATCAAGGTGAAGGGTAGGCAAGCGGTTTCCATGAAGTTTGTGTAAAATAGCTTTCTCTGGTGCTAAACTGATGGATTAATCTGTGCTGAGGCACAGTTCGTGGCTTACTGAGACAGTTAATGTCATGCATGCGAATAGCAGGTTCTCCACCTCTCCAAGTCTGGCCTCATTCTCTTCCAAGCTCTGACTGCAGCAGTGCTGCTCCCCGGGGACGATGCCGTCACGCTTGCTCTGTTGTCTTTCCGTGTTTGCTGTAGTTAGACCAGGTCGGCTCTAGCTCACCACCATTGCAGCAACAAATGCAGCTCTGCTGGGAGGGGTGGTTACCTACTTGCTGAGCATTTGGGAGAGTGCTCGGCTCTTTATCCCGCTGTTTAAAAGCAGGAAAGTCGCTGCTGGGCTTCTTAGGGTTTTGGCCACCTTTCCTGGTGGAGCTGTGCTGGTTACAGGTTGTGAGAGCTCTAAGCGCTGATGGTAGAATGCAGAACGGGCAAAATCCTGAAGGCATGGACTGACAAAGTGTCTCGGCGCAGGGACTGAACCCTTTGTATCCTCTAGGAAAGTGAATAGCCTGATGGGAGCTGTACTGACCTGCAGCTCTTCCTATCTGTCAACCATGCAAATGCATTCCCTGCCCCAGACCACTCTAGGACAAGCAGTGTTACAGTTTGGAATCTGATTTGTCCCCGTTTTCAATCAAAATGGGCATCTGTAAGTTTTCTTCCAGATTTTACATAGCAATTCTAACTAAACTTTTCAATTCCTGATACAACACAAGAGGATGGGGCTGGACTCTTTTCAGCGGTGCCCAACGACAGGACAAGGGGCAATGGGCACAAATTGGAACACGGGACGTTCCACCTGATTACGAGGAAAAACTCCTTTCCTGTGAGGGTGCCAGAGCAGTGGGACAGGCTGCCCAGAGAGGCTGCGGAGTCTCCTTCCCTGGAGACATTCAAACCCCGCCTGGACGCGGTGCTGTGCCCCCTGCTCTGGGTGGGCCTGCTGGAGCAGGGGGGTTGGACGGGGGGATCTCCAGGGGTCCCTTCCGACCCCGCCATTCTGGGATTCTGTGTGGTTAACCTCAAGGGCAGGCCTGCTGTAACTGCTCTTGCAATTTTAATCAGTTGTCATGAAGTCAGTGGTAGAGTGAAGGAAACATTCTGCTGTTCCCAAAAAGAGGGAACAAAGGGCAAGGAGCGTGTACTGGCTTGGCAAATATAAGTACAAACAAATCAAACCTAGTTTCTAAAACACTTCTCTGCAAATAGGGGAATGCACCAAGCTCTTGCAGTCTTGGCTTTAACACCTATTTCTTTGTTTGGAGCTTTGCGAGCTTTAGTCCTGTTTTAGCTGAAAGCTGTTTGGGTTCAGATCTGAGAGTGGTTGGAGGGAAAAGGTAAACTACAATTCTGGACTGTTCTCAACTTTTTTTTCCTCTGTTTTTCTTGTACTTCCCTGTAGACAAATCAGTCGAGGCCTGTGTCTCCAGAAGAACTCGAAATGCAGCCCAAGCAAAACATCGCAAACTTAATTGGGGGGAGAGAGAGAGACTGGGATTTTGCAGCACTCATATCAATTGTGAAGTTTCACTTCAGGATTGAGGAGGGAATTTTTAGTGGTAAGGAGTGGGCAGAAGGGAGACGCTGGTGAAATCAGCTAGGATCAGCTAATCCTCTTCTTGGGCTGACCATGGAGAAGGAGGATGTGCTCAGCTGGTGCTTGCTTTGGAGCTCTTCAGATGCAGATGGGTGGTGGGGTCGAAGGCTGTGGTGGTGCCTTCGTTGGAAAGCTCTTTGAAAACTGAGTGTGCTAAAGAGATTTGTACAGTGAAATAGCTAGGTTGAAAAATAAAAATAGTTAAATTCCAGATCAAATACCTGTTCGAAGATCAGCACGCTGCCTGATTTCGAGCGGTGGTTGCATGCTGGCCACGCACTGCTCTGAGCAGTTGGAGCGAGCAGGGCTGCTGAGTGCTGGCAGGTGGTTTGTTCCAGCTCCAGTTTGTCTCCAAGCAGATCGTTATTATTTGTATAACAGTGTAAATGGTGCTTTGTAAACCAAGGAGGAAAACACTGAGGAGAATGCAAGTTCTTTCTGGCATGGGATTCCCAATCCTGAAATAATGTTTTGCATCCTTCTGAGGAATGCTCTTTGAGGGATTGACCGGTCCAATGTTGTGCGGGCACTTCTGTGTTGATCTGGTGCATGTCTTACTGCTACACTAAAATTATTTTTTATTTCTGATGTATTACGCGGAGCTGGAAAATCCATTTGTTCTGAATAAACTGAAACTGCCTGGCAAGGGACTGCATCGGACTGGGGAGCCCCTGAGCTTTGGCATTGCTGCAGATGCTGCCTCTCTTTAAAGGGGTGCTCTCTCAAGCGATAGGGCTAGGAAGCAGAAGTATTCTTGTGTTGTTGCTGCTGTTATTGTGGTAGAGGACACGGGTGCAAAGACAAAGAAGAGGCCACGTGGCTCCGGTGTCTTCAAGAGGCAGCACTGCTAGGTGGGAGCAGGGCAGGGATGTGCTTGCGGGTGGTGGGATGGTTGTTTTCCCCGCTGAAGGGTAGCACTTCTGCAAGCATTGCTGTGTGGGTTTGATAACCGATATTTTTCACCCTGGTTCATGATTTCAATAAAACTTTCAAGTTTTACTAATGCATTTCTCTTTCCCTGTGGAAAGAGAGTGATAAAATGCAGAGGGAGGTGGGCAGCGGATCTGTGTAGTTACATTATGTAGTGAATTGTGCTGCTGCTTACCTCTAAAAGCTGATGTCTTCTGAATACTCAGAGGAGCAGCAGGTGTTTCTCATGTCCCAGCCGGGTTTCAGTTGTTTCCTTGTGAAACTTGTTATTAAAATGGCTGATTTTTGGTTGGAGATACCCTCTGCAAAGAATTTTCTCCTAATGTTGCAATTCGTTTTTCCAGATGTTGGTAATTAAAGTGCAGTAAACTTTGCTTTCATATGGTCTTGTGGCAGATAACAAGTCTCAGAAGATCTGAGATAACTTTGTACATTTTGGCACTCCAGCTGTAACGCAGGGAGTGATCTTTCTCAAGTACAACTTGCAGCAAGGAAAAAATCATCCTTTAGGCTTGTCATTTTTATACTGAGCTTTTTCTTAACGTGTAAACTTGAACTGCTTCTTTTTGAATATTGAGTAACATATTCTTATATATTAGGCAATGCTCTTCTAAAATAAAGTTTGAGTGAAAAACAAGGGGGTGAACAACACGATAGGTACCCCGAAATCTGGGGTAATGGGAGCCCTGCTATGTCACAGCTCTGCTGTCTTCACATAAGGCCCATCCCTATGGCCTTGTTTGAAAACTGGGGTTCGTTCCTGCTGGGAGCCCGCTGAAAGCCGCGGGGTATGTGCCACGTGGGTTTCATCTTTGCCAGTCACTAGTTTGTCCATGCTGCAAGACATGGTGATGAAGTGCAGCTACTGCAGAGGTTGATCAAGTATCCTGAAAGTTTTGGAGAGGAGGGATTTGTGTTGATTCAGGCTTTGGAAAACAACAGTATATTGATCACGAAGGCTCACTGCCGTATTTTTTCACTAACAGGGAATAGAAGTCAGATCCTGGCAATGTGTCTGGAAAAAAAAAGAATAAATCACATTCTGTGGAAGACTGCCTCTTCATCTGTATCTGGAAAACAAACTCATTTACCATCAAATCGTAGCCTAAATAATCAAGACCTCAGAGAGCTTCTAGAATATGCCTCAATAGTGGCTTGGTATAGAGAAATTTTGATCATTTGTCCCCAGCAGGAGCCGGGTAAGTGAAGGCGTGCGTTACTGTTTCACTGTTGCTGAGTTGTGTTGCTGGAATAGTTGAAAGTCAGCAGAGTTGAGTCCCTGGCAGTGGTAGATAACGTACAAATATGACAACAGGAGTCCAAAAAGGCTGCTTCCTAGAAGCATCTAACCTCCTCCTGGGTGTTACATGGTTAAACTTGGAGTATCTTACGAACAGCTGAAATTCAGCCCTAGGGATGAGGCAGGTCAGCCTCTGTGGACAGCAGTGGTGCTTCACGTATCTTGGCCTGTATGTTTTGCTGATAAAGGTGTAGGAGGAGGGTCCTGGTGTGACGCTTTACTAGAAGGTTCACAAGCTCTCAGGATGTTGTCCCTTGATTTTTTTTTTCTAGGTTTTTGGGGTTTGTTTTGCTTTGAGCCTAGGGTCAGGTCTGTCCCGTGACTGATTCACAGCTTTGCTCCACTGGCACCGTCTGAAGAGCAAGTTAATGCTGAAGTTTTTACAGCACCTCCTCTAACTGTGACTGTGAACCAAATGTTGCAGGCAAGGCAGGAAATTGAGAAGCTGCCTGGGGAGTGAAATGCTTTCTTGTGTGTTATCTACCAAATTTTAAAATGCTTTAAAAGCTGTTGTGTGGCATCAGATCTTATTTTGAGTGTTGGGGTATATTTCATAAAGTGCTGTGTCACTTTTCTCACTAGACAGGGCTTGCTGCCCCCTGACTTGTAGGACTGTTGCATTCAGATGATTTCGGAGTATATGACTCGAGATATCTTCCCAAGTCCTGGGTGATGCGAGAGTTGCAGTGAGGTCTCATAGCTCCCCCCACAGAGGAGGGAATTCTGCTGTCTTCAGCTCATGGATCAAGCGTGGGCAGATCTGTTGCTGACTTTTCAGGTACTTTTAGGGTGTTATGCAGGAGACCTGCAGGGTGACTTTTGGGAATCGGTTGACGTACAAAATCATGTACTTTTTTTAAAGAACAAAATAATGCTGCAGTCTTCAATCCTCAGCAGAGAGTATGTTTAAACAAACCAAACTGAAAAACAAAGCCCTGCAGCAGTTTGGGACCAATTCTTGGGGGTGTTTTGTTGTTTTTTGGTGGGGTTTTTTTGGTTGGTTTTTTTTTTTGTTGTTGTTGTTTGTTTGTTTTTTCTTTAGATTAAACCATTTTTGCAACCTTTTAACAGTAGCAGGGAGCACTTCAGGACACTCATCGCATCCTGACGGTGTGCATATCTTTGGTGGCAGTATCTCAGGGTGCATAATCACTGTGGGTGCGAGGGTCTGGAGGCCAGAGCTTGCTCTCCATGATGTATAGGAGTTGGGGTGCCCTGCCAGAGCCCACCCCGGGGTGCCTGTGCCCAGAGCACAGGGGCTACAGGTATACCCGTTAGGCACTGCAGCCACCTGCTGTAGGCAGTGCTGGGTGCTAAAAGACATGTTGCAGGCCTGGGATTGGACTTGGGCTGTGGAAAGATGTGCGTTAGCTGGATGAGACAGGGTGTGTGGGAGCAGGTGCTTAGACGTGGTGAAGGAAGCAATTCTTTGTACTTGGCTCCCTCAAGAAGTTTGTGTTCAGATGATCTTAGGGCCCCAGGATTTGGGCAATCCAGTTTTTGTGGTGAAAAGGAAAGCATTGATGTTTGGAAATGCCCTTTAGCAACTGAAACCCTTTAGTTCACTGATGACGTTTGCAGGATCATATGATTAGAAAACGCAGTGTCTGCATACCCAAGTTAGCTAAAATGGATTTGGAAAGCAGGCTGGGTGGCCTTGCTCCTGGGGGTTAAATGTCAGCTTGTGTGAGCGGCAGTCGGAGCTTTGGCGATCTGCACACAGTGAGTGGGTTACTAGCTAAATCTTAAAAAAAAAAAAAAAAAAAAAGAAAAAAAAGAAAAAAAAAAAAGGTACTTGTGTACAGATGGGTGGGTTATGTTGGCTACACAACTTGGTTATCTCCTCGTGTCACTGTAGCGAGGTGCCAGGTCTTGGTTACGGTAATCAGGGAAACAGGTTGCTCAGTGGGAGGAACAGACTTAGCCACTGGCAGCCTTGCCAGGAGGTGTTTTGTTTTTTTTTCCTTGGTGCAGATGTTCCAGGGAAGCTAATCTGTACAGAAGCTGGTGCATATGAGCTGCACCCAAAGAAGGTGGAGCTGTTTCTAGTTCCAGTTTGCTCTGGAACCATCAAAGCCTCAGAATTGTTCCAAGGGTTTACAGCAGTTGAGATATTCATCAAGTAGACAGGCCACAAGCAGCCCAGAGGAGCCACGACCTGCACCTAACAATTCCCCTTTACTGTGATCATTTGGCCTTAGCCTCTCCTGTTGTCTTTCTCATCTTGACCATGGCTTTTCTTTTTGTGGCTTTGATCAAGGTATTCATCTGGCCTGCTATGGTTTCCCTGTCTGGGAGAAGTAACTGTCTTACTGGGCTGCAAAGTCTAAATATGCAGAACAGAGCTGGGGGACCCTTTAGCTCCTTGTCTTCTGCTTTTTCCTGCTGTGCATGTCTTCTGGATGGAGAGCAGTGGTCCGGCCTGGTCTCTGCAGTCGAGCTGTTCAGTCATTTGAGGGAGTTTTGAAACCCCTGTTGCCCTTTGGATGATATAAACTGGATCACATATCTCGTTGCAAGGCCTGAAGACTGACAAGGGGGATATTTTGCTGGCATGTTTTGCATAAGCCGCGTAGCAGGCAGGGTCCTGCACCAGCACTGTGGTCTCTGCCTTGGAGCAGTGAAGAAGCACTAGCTGCTCTTCGAGGAACCAGCTCATCTCGCTGCATGTGTTTGAGTTTTGGAGTCCTAGTGCATAACTCGCTCTTCTGAGCCAACTTTCCACAAACAGGGTTTGTTTTTCTTGAATTTGAGTAATCTCTACAAACTCAGCCCTTTATATCCTGGATCTGCTCAGAAGTTGAGTATATGCTGAGAAGAGGCTTCTGATTTATTTGCTCATGTCTAACTGCAGCAGCAGAGGGGATATTGATAATAAATCTAATGTCTCAGAGACTTTTTTTTTAAATGAAAACAAGAAATGTATCCCCAAGGAATGGGCTCCAAAATCACAACTGCCCAGAAAAAAACAGTGTATGGTTCAAACCAACTGTTTGGGTCTTGATTCCGACTCCGAGTTTTTGGTGTTTCTGCTGTAACGTTGGGTTTGGGTTCGATGAGCTGTTGACAGTTGTGAGAGAAGGCTGCGTGTTGATGATCTGAGCCTTCAGGGAGCCAGAAAAGGGACTGGCTTGGCTGTACACTGTGGTTCATGTTCAGCTGGGTATGAAATTGGAACTGGAGTGCACTGCAGATGTTATCTTTGGATTTCAGTTACTTCCTCACTAACTGTATCCATGAAAATCTTGCTGCTTTTCCTTTGTATTTGCTGAACGGCATGAGTCAGATATTAAAGCAGTGACTTCAGGTTCCACCCTGGGATGGACCCCAACAAGGAAACACCAAATAACTTTTAATAGAAAACTGTGTTTCCTGATGGACGGCAGGGTGGCGATTCCCTTTCAGCCCTGAACAGGGCTGCCAGGGCAAAGACGTGGTGCTGCCTGTATCTGTCAGATGTGGAGCACAAAGAGCCTCAGTATAAATACTCCCAGGACACAGGGAGCGAGGGCAGTTTTATTCCAATACGCAAAATGGACCTTTTTCCTCTGGACTTAAAAATAAACAACATTTTGGCTGAACAAATGGAACCGACCTTTTTATTAAAAGCATATATCTTCTCATGCCTGGTTCAGTAAGAGGCTTTTAAAATTGAAAGAACTCCTTAACTTGCAAAACAGCTGACTTAAGTCATTCCAATAGCATTTATCATCTTACTTTTTGCTCCTTAAACTTGGAGAGCTTTTTTTTTAAAAAAGAAAAAAAAAAAGGAGAGCAATAAGAAGAGTGGCTCTAAGCCTGTGTGCTCTTTGCACAGGTGGAGAGAGAGGCTGAGTCAAGGCAATGCTGAGTCTGTTACATTCATTTTTAAGTGTATGGAAAGATTCCCATTTATTTTGATGGGGATTGACCTGCCCGCACCTGCTCAAGCCTATTCCTGTTCAGATGCAGAAGAAGGATTACAGATAGTTATCAAGAGCAGCTTTAATAAAGAGATTAGAAACTTTTCTACTAGAAATTAGAAAATATTCAGTAACTTGAGGGGATGCTACCAAAGTTGGCATCTGGCGATGAGACACCAGTGAAGTGCTCTCTCCCTCCTGAACACGTTCACCATGAAGGGAGCTGTCCTGACAGATGAAGCACTTGGTTGTGTAACATTTGTTTAATTTCCAAGACACGAAAGAACACTTGTTCACCCAAATCAGTGTTTTCAGGGCTTCAACAATCACATTCTTGTTTGGGCTTTTTGTTTTCTTCCTCTGTAGTCTGGCCAAGCCTCCAACCAGGAACAAGCCCTTATTTTCTTTAGCTATTTGAGTTTGATTTAGGCTTAGCTGAACCTGACGAAACTGCAGTTTCATGGGAATGTTTGACTCCTGTTGTGCACAGAGATCTTGGAACAAAAAAGCATTTCCTTGGATGCGATGGCGAAGGTTTGTTTGCCCTCTTCTACCTCCAGGAGATAGAGATTGAAGGTTCCCCGCCCCCACCCCCTAAATTAAACAAACCTAATTCTTTGGTAAGTTTTGGGATTGGGGTTATTTTTGTCTGGTGTTTCCCCCTGCCCTTTTATCCTTTTCATTACTTTCATTTGAACTTCTTTTACGGGTTTGTTTCTCTGTTGAAATCTGGCCACCAGGATGAGACACCATTCCAGCTATGATCCCAGCAGGACTGGTGCACAGGGATTACTGTGCTTGCCTTACATAAGGCAGTCCTGTTTACAGACACAAGGATTTTGGTCTTTACCAGCAGTACGATGTTGTTGGCTTGTGTTCAGCTTGTGACTAATTGTAACCCCAGCTCTTTATTTCTGCACAGCAGCCTCTTAGGGACCAGGCTAAAGGAGATTGGAGAAAATGGGATTTTTCTGAATCTGCAAAGCATGCCTGTCTTTGGGACTGAGATAACCCCTGCCAGGGGGTAACACGGTCGTTGCTGGCATTTTGGGCGAGCTGCTGCCTTCCTTCACAGGCAGAGAGCTCTCCTGTCTGCACATGGCTCATCTGAGCCAGCTCCTGGCTTGTCACGTTGGGCTTTTTCTCTGCATCTTCCCCCCGACTCTTGCATTTGCTGCTTGTTCCTTGTGCTCTCTTTGCGGGGTAAATTGCAGAGGTGCTGAAAACATGATGGTGTGCTTTGCTCTTTGCATGTGGCTGTTATAAACATGATCGGTCTGAACCGTTAAAAGAGAAAGGAGGAAAACCCGCCCGCTGCCCTTTCTGTGCAGCTCTGGGAGGCTTTTCAATGCTTTTGGGTGGTCAATACCCACACGTTCGCTGTTGGGATGTACCACGTGGGATGTAGAAACGGAAGTGCTTGCATTTCTGTAAAGAAATGAAAAAATGGAAGATCAAAGATGGTGGGGGGAGCCTTTTGAGTTTGGTGGACAGGCTTCAAAGGGCTCAGAAAGCATCTGAATGCAGCTGAGAGAAGGCCCTCCCTGAACTGAGCCACGTGAAGTGGTTTAAGTGCTGTGTTCAGGTGAAACTTTGCAACTTTTACAGAGGGTATGAACATAAATTTTCAGGATGGCTCTAGGCAGAATGACATGGGCCCATGGGGCTTCGTGTTGCCTTCACCATCTCTGTGTCGGCACAGCATGTTCGGTTTGAAAGGCTTCATCAGGTTAAAGGGTGCGTACTAGGAATTCTCTTTGTGAAAGGCAGTTTTGCAATGCTGATGCTAAATTATGTAAGTGGGACACTTGGAGCCTTAATTTTATGGTAAGGCAGCCTCGCAAAGCCTATTAAAGGGGATAGAAGACTAGCCGAACCCGTGGTTCTTGGGACCCTGGGATGCTGCTGGCCCCTGCGGAGCTGGAGGAGGGTGGCAAGGGGATTCCCGCGCCCTGGCTGGGCGGTCCAGGGTACCCGGCTCTCACCACGGCACTGTTCCAGCAGGTCTCTGTGCCACTGGTGCCGGTCCCCGGAGCAGAGGGGCCCGGAGCTGCCATGACGACAGGCGACTGCTGCCACCTCCCCGGCTCCCTGTGCGACTGCCCGGGAAGCGCCGCTCTCTCCAAGTCGGTGGAGGACTCCGACATCGGTCGCCCGCAGTACGTCACGCAGGTCACCGCCAAGGATGGACGGCTCCTCTCGACGGTGATCAAGGCGCTGGGTGCACAGAGGTAAGGCTGCTTCAGGGAAGGGGCTTGGGATGACTGCATCTGGGCTTCCCCCCGCCCCCCCCTTTTTTTTCTTGGCTCTAGAGGTAGAGGGAGACAACAAAGTCTTGTTTGGGAAGGAGTTTGCCAGGCACTAATATTGGGTGTGAATCCTCATTAGCCAGATGCTTCCCAGGCCTGTGCTCTCTTTGTGGGAGCTCGTGCTGGTTGCATGTGCTGGTGAATTGGAACTCACGTGTTCGTCAAAACCCCCTAGGCCTGCTGGCTGCTCCAGCGTGAGATGGCACAGGCGGCCTCTTGCCATGTGCCTCTGCCAAGTCCTTGCTGAGCAGCAGTGAAGGTGGGATGCCGTGCTAGCAAGAGCAGCGTGCTGTTCGTGGAGATGATTTAAGGGCTGAAAGTGGACCACGGCCCCTGTTCCAAGATGGTGTGGAGTAAAGGCATGGTGTCAAGTTGCAGCCCCAGGGAGAGGAGGGTGTTAGTGTTGCAGGAACTGCAGTGTCCAGCTATTGCTAGAGGGGATGTGTGGCAGCTTCATTTGCTCAGACTCTTTCTGATGTGACTTCTCAACATGTATTTTGAGCAGCTTCCAGAGCAGAGGACACTTGGCAGCATTGTTCAGTCCAGCTAGTGAGACCAGTCACTTTTTGTGTTCAAATCCTGTCTGAACAGCTGTTATTTTTTTTTTTTTTTTCAATGAATTTGGCCAAATGTTGATGAGGTGTGAAAGCAGTGACTGCAAATGTGGGGGAGGAAGGCAGGAAAGCTAGATGAGAACTGAGGCAAATGTAATTGCTGTATCTAGCAAACCTGGAGCAGGTCAATAAAAATGTGAGGGGAACCGAGTGTGCACTCTGACAACAGATAGGCTGGTCAAGAAGTTGTGCAACCCCTTAAAACTTGTGGAGGTGTAAAAATTGGGTGGGGAAACTGCCTGGGATTACAGGTTAAAAAAAAACCCAACAGGATTCCTTACGTGAGTGTCTTCATGGGACACCAGTTCGTTCGTTCTGGTAGTGGTGGGTTTCAGTCTCTTCCTTGTCACCAGCACTTAGTAAAGCCAAGCCAGGAGCAGCGTGACTGTGCGGGAAGGTTGGACTAGTGATACAGTCTCTACAGCCTGCTGGAAAACTGTGTTTGAGGGTGTATCGTGTGGGAGTGTGACCAGGCCCCCTCCCCCTCCGGTAGGAAGGAAGGAAAATGGTGTCTGGTAAGAATTTTTTTTTCCTTGCACTGTCAGCAAATTTTTTCCTTCTGGATTGTTTATTGGTAGCCAAGGTTATATTAATGTGCTGGAAATATGAAACTGCTCAAACAGGAAGAGAACGGATGAAATATCTTACAGATGCTTTTCTTAGGAAATAACAGATGCATGAGAGCACTGGAGGCTTGGGGGTTTTTTGGTCTGTCCCTGTCGCTAAAGCTGTGTGAGCGGACTGTAATTTTGTCGTTCTGATACAGCACTGAGCTTTATGGCAATAAAGGTTACAGAATCATCAGATAATTCAGATTGGAAGGGAATTCTGGAGGACATCTGGTCCAGCCTCCTTTTGGAGCAAGGCCAACTTCAAAGTTGGATCAGACTGCTCAGAGCCTTGTCCAATGCAATTTTCAGTACCTCTGAGGATGGAGTTTCCACAACCTCTCCAGACTCCTGTTACAGGGATTGTCCTGGCTGAAGAAGTCCCCTAAATAAAAGGCACATGAAAAAGAGGAGGGAACAAGGGTCAGTGGTTCACCAGTGACGTTTAGCAGAGAGAAGGGGACGGTGCCGTGGGTGTACATTGCGTCACAGCCCTAGATATTATTAAAAAGTCCAGTTGGGATGAAACCTGCTAAACATTGAGTTGAAAGTGGTAGTGATCTCTTACCTATGGTGCACCAGGAGCCTTGCCTCTCCTTCAGTGAGCTGACGTGCACTTTCTTGCTGGCTCTTCTCTTCCCTTCATGTCCCACCAGCATTTCTCACCAGTACGCTCCTTTTCCTTGCACTGTGTTTCCGTGTCTTGCTCCTGCTTTCTCTTTTGTCTGATTGTGCAAACTAATGGAAGTAGCGCTACTGCTTTTAAAGATTGCAAATTGCTTGTTCTGACTGTTGTGTTGCAATCCCACAGACTTCTTTTGCAGTCAGGTGGTTTTTTTCAAAGTCAGAGCAGCAGTGGTGTATGAACTGTGAGGTGGGATCAGTGTGACTTTTGTACTGTCAGCAATATGTGGAAAAAGGTGCTAGCTGATATAGCTCACCTGGATTTCAAGAGGGCATGCAATAGCATCTTTGAAATTAGGATGTTTCTTTCTCACCCTTCCTCCCACCCCCAAATCTGTGCAACTATGGATTTAAGAGAATGGTTGTTGTGTGAAAGAAATGGCTGGTTAGAGAGTGGGAAAGAAGTGAGATACTAGTGAGTGGCTTGTTTTCATGGTCCAGGGAGGGTAGCCCTGCCCTGGGCCTCTGCTGCCCAGCATTTTATTCCTAAATTATCTCAATGAATGGTGAACACTGAAGAGATGTACTGAACTGCTGAGAATAGCCAGCTTTGGTGTCTAGAGCCATTTGAGGGTTCCCAGGGAGCCCCAGACATCCTTGTTACGGGGCTGGCAGATGTGGCACAGGGCTTCTAGGAAACCTGTGCGTTCGGATGCTGGCTGGCATGCCCTTAGACCTAAAATGGCACTAGACGCCTGACTTTAGAGAGTTGAACGTTATTGGAAATGACTGCAGGCTAAAAGAACGGTTGCGGTTCAGTGTGCAGTGATGCAGATGAAGAGCAATAGTCTGGGATTTACATACGTGCTTGCAGGTTTGGAGGAAGGAGATCTTGGGCATGTGCCAGTTATGTGCAGCAGTGACCAAAAGGCAAGTAAGATGCTAAGAATTAGGAAAGCAATGAAGAACAGAACACAGTCACTACAAAAAACCCTGGTGTGCCTGCATCTTGAAAACTGCAGCTCTGGTCCCTGTAGCTCTAAAAGAATGTTTTAGAAATGCAAGAGGTAGAGGGAAGGGTAGTGAAGGTGATCAGAAAGGTGGATGTGTTTCTAAGGCATGACTGAATAGGCTAGGACTCTTCTGCTCTTGAAAGAGGTGAGCAGGCTATGATGGAGGTCTGTAAATCTGGGGGATGTGGAAAACATTGTCTTTTACAGGACAAGAATTAGGGGATAGTACAAAAAACAAGCAAATGAGAGGTTTCAAGCAAAAAGGACTTGGTTCTTTGTGCAGCTAGAGAAAGTCCTTGCAACAGGAGGACACTGGATGCTCTGAGTTTATGTAGGCGCAAAAAAAAATTACTTTAGTCCATGTTGGAAGTTTGTTGCATGAATATCATCTGATACACCTGAGCTAATGGTTGCTGGATGCTGGAGCAGTAGCACTAATAGTCCACAGTGAGCGGTGCCAGAGGTGTGAGGGAACATCTTGGGAACAAATGGGTGGTTCAGTACGATCAGCAGTGCAGGCCTCCTGTGGGGAAGGCTGCAAGTGTCTCAGAAAGCTTTTGATACTTCCCTTGATAAGCATCTCTGATTCTATGAGGTCCCAAGGGAGCGGATCTTGAGCATGAAACAAGAGACTTGATTCTGTAGTTGAAACTTCTAGCCAAGGAAGGGCGTGAGAAGTGGTTGTTGTTGAAGCACCAAGGCTACTATGCTACTAAATGCTACTATGACGGCAAACCTCTTGAGTGGCTCCAGGGGGCTGGGGACACGCCATGACTAGTGTGGATCATCCAGCTTCACTTCGGGCTTCTAGATTTGCATCAGTGCCTCAGGGTTGGTGTCAGGTCCAGTGTCAGCCTCTCTGCCCTCTGTGAGTGGAGCTGGAGAGTGTGGGACATGTGCACTGCGGTCCCTTCTGTAGCCAGCTGAGCTAGCCAGGCTGACGTGCCAGCTCCTCTTAGGTGTTGTGTTGCTCATCAACACAGCTTCTAGATTTTACTGACCTAAAATGTCCTGGGTACCTCTGTGCTCCCTTAAGACTGGTTTTTTGCTGCAGCAGGCCACTTTGGAGCGTCGCAGCGTGCCTGGCATGCTCTGCCACGTGCTGCCTGCCGTGCATGTGCCCTTCTTGGGCTTGGTGGGATCGGACCCCGTTTTCCGATGTGGCTGTATCGTTCTGCCTGCTCTGACCGTGATTTCATTCTGTTTGTCTGCCTCTTTAGTGATGGTCCCATCTGTCGAATCTGTCATGAAGGTGGAAATGGGGAGGGACTGCTTTCCCCGTGTGACTGCACAGGAACACTGGGCACCGTGCACAAGAGCTGCCTGGAAAAATGGTTGTCCTCCTCCAACACAAGTTACTGTGAGCTCTGCCACACAGAATTTGTTGTAGAGAGAAGACCGAGACCTTTGACAGAGGTACTGCTTTCTTCCTGCTTCACTTTTATTTCCTTGCCATTTCAGAGAAAATGACTGGTTTGCCCCCCTACTGTCCTTGTGGTTCTTGCTGTCTCCTCCTCCTTGCAGTGCCTTAGCACTCACAAAGAACAATTTGTTTAGAGAGATCAAGACTCGTATCAGACCAAGTGATGTAGTTGCAAAAATGCAATAGTGAGGTTTGGGGCAGCTCTTACCTGTGAACCCCCCACATGCTACCTACCAGTGGCAGGCTGTAGGACTACAGAAAACATCGCAGTTGTAGATACACTTTAATTCCTGAACATTGAAACACAGAGGTCACTACATGACTGACTGAAATAAGAAGCTCGCAGAAATATTCTTCTTTCCTGTTAGTTCTATTCTTATCTCACAATGTTGCATTAGTACAGCTCTCTTGCATGTGACTTCCTTGTGTTCTGCTCTGGAAAGTGAGATGTGGTGACTGTTCATAAAAGACCCGTCCTCCCTTGACTAATAATGATGCGTGATTCAAAGCCTTTGGGTCTTGTTCCTTCCTGCTGAGCTGTGGTGCCTTGCCACTGCCCTGTGTTCCCCCCAGTCGAAGGAGAAAGCAGGACATGGCTCAGCCAGTCCTTATGTTCCTCTTTGCCTTAAGCGTAGAGGGACCAGGTTCCTGATGGGTCCATCACCCTCCCAGAGCTGAAAGGTACAATCCAGGCTCTGATTGGTGGGTTGGCTTGGTTTTGTTTTGGGTGTTTTGGGTTTTTTTTTGGTTTGTTTGGGGGGGTGGTTGGTTTTTTTGGGGGGTTTTGGTGGTTTTTTGGGGGTTTTTTTGGTTTGGGTTTTTTTTTTTTATCACAAGGCTCTCTTCATTCCCCTGTTTAGGTGGTCTGCTGTGCTCACATTTCAGACTTCCTTTGGCCACTGAAGTTTATAGCAACTGCCTGTAATGAAGCCCTTTATATGTGGGGAACAAGGGCAGCTTGGACTAGGCTATCTTCTGACCTCAAAATTCAAGTGTACATCCCCAAAGAGGAATAAGTAAATCAGTGAGCTACAGTACAAAAGGCTGTAACAGTTTGTTTTAGAAGGCAGTTTAATCTCTCTAAATATCTGTGAGTTGTGTTGGCAGGTGAGCTGGCGATATCGATACGGCTACCATTTCTGACGGTGCTGCAGGACCACGTAGGGGGGTGTTGCTGGCACACCTGAGGTCCAACCTTGGAAGATCAAAGCAAGGTCCTGCAGCCCTCTCTGCCTGCGCCCCATTCAGATCCCATTCACTGCCTGGGAAACTGCAAGCAGGCTCTTCCCTGTGTCACCTTGCTGCTAGGTTGGGCTTGGGTGTTCATTCAACACAAGTGCAACTGCAGAGAAGCATCAGTCTGTCGGTGGGGATTTACAGTTAACAGTTTTAGGAGCCCCCAGTCCTGCAGCCATCAGCAATGAGAGAAGTAGGAAAGCGTCATCTGGAGCCGCCACTGCAAATACTCCACTTCTTTGTGTGCACCCTGTCCCTGCAGGGTTTTTCATCAAGTGCCTCCCTGGCTGTGTTAGGACTATGGCACATAACTCTGGTTTTTGTTTCAAAAGTTACTTTTCCTGCTGATAGCGTTTCAAACCAATGCAAAGCAGTGCTGCTGCAGCTGCACTGTCATCAGTGAGGCTGCAGAAGGAGGTCTGTGAGCTGATTCTTAACAACAGACTCCTGTTACCTGCCGGCTATCAGAGGTTTGTCAGTGCCTGCCACCAGAAGTGCATGTGTGGGGAGGTGGGGATTAATCTGGTTTGTAACTGACTGCTCTTGTCCGCTCTCTCCTTCCCCTTGCTCCATCGGTTAGATTAAAACTGAGTCACAATTGGAACTCTCTGTTGCTTTTTCCCATCTGTTTCCATTCCCATCAATTCTAGAGGCTATTTCCTTTCCTTTCTCACCTCCCTCTGGAAACAATACCTGCCCCCTCCTCCTCCTGCAGTCCCCAGCTCTTCTTCCCACACTCCGATCTCCTCTGGGTGCCCAGCAAGCCTTGGAGGGGAAAAGAGTCCCCCAACTGGGGAAGCATTCAAGCGTCTGTTTGCAAAATTGATAATCAGTTTTAATGATTGTTTAATTTACAACTGACTGTCATTGATTTGTCAGCCCCAGATAGGAGAAGGCTTTAGACTACAGTGCTAAACCAAACCATGTATTTAGCAAAGCAATTTGTAAAAGAGCATTACATCAGTGGTTAGTGCTGTCTCAGTCTTATCACCTTTCTCCCAGCTGCTAAAACATATAAAATAGCTCTTTGACCAAAAACTCTCAAATGGTTGTTTCAGAGGTTGAAAACCACTGCTTTAAAACATTTGGGAAGGGCCGTATCTTGGCTTTGAGGACAGACTGCAGGCAAGCCCAATAACAGTGAGCTTGCTAGGGCTTATGTGGGCCAAAATTCTGAGTAGCAGGTTTCAGATGTTTTAGCTTAAGAGCTAGTAAAATAGTCATGCCCAGAAACAAACATGTGGAAGTGCGTTTAGCCATAGTTCACAGATGCTGTAGCACCTTGTAACAAGTACAGACTTAGAAAACTGCATACTTGAATAAAAGCTCAAAGACCAGTGTATACTGGAGGAGTTTCTCCTCTGACACTGAGGTCTGTGCCTCCAGCAGGCAAGTGGAGCTTGCTGGGACAGTGCGACAGGAAAGTTGTGGGTCCTCTGTGCACTTTCTTGTCTGTACTCCAAGGTGGATGAGTGCGCAGCCCAGGACAATCAAATTTTAATTGCTCTTGAAATCTGTGGCTGAGTTCTGCCCCTCTGAACTGGAGCCTGTAAGCGTATGGTGACCAACAAGCAATCTGTGAGTGTTGAGAAGTGACGGGTGGGCAGCATTTAATGAGTCTCAAACACAAGAGAAATGCCTCTGTGTTTTCAGAGAGGAATAGACCCCTCAAGCCGTTACTGATAGCTGTCAGAGGCTTTGGGATGTGGATTATTTGTTACTTCTCGTGTTTGGAGACTGTCTGTGAGCACAGCGAAGGGGTTGATCTGCCTTGTTCTGGTGTCTCCTGTGTCTGCTGGGGGAACAGCTTGCATAAAATGCCATTAGTGCCTTGTGAGTTTGGAGGCTGGTAACCACTTGATGAAAAGTCGCCAGTTAGCCGGTGAGAGTGATTCTTGCCGTAGAGCAGAGTCTAACGTGCAGCTCGCCATCATCATACAGCCCTAGAGCAATTCCCTTGCCTGCAGTTCATTGGCAGTAAGCTTTTTCCTTGGCTTGAGGAGCAGCCTGTAGCCTGGTTTAATAAATCCAATGGTAGCGGCCTGCTCTTGCTCATTCCCAGGGGCCAGCAGCACTTCCCCACCGCACAACGGAGTGCTGGGTGTCTGGTACAACTGCACTGAGCAGCACGTGTGCTGTGGCCGAGGCATGCGGGCGTGCCGGGCCTCCAAACAACGTGGTTCAGCTGGTCAGCGTGTGCACCGCATACCTGGCATGGCACAAGTGGAGGGCTCCCGCTAGAGCAAAATGACTCACCTGGCTGGAAGGACCTCCTGCTTTTGTTGTACTACTTCCACCAGGCTGTAAAACGCTCTGTGATCCCTGCCTGGGGTCTGGGGAAAATGTCCTGGAGTTCAGTTTCTCATTTTCCTTGGAAGTTGTTAGAACTGCTCTGAGCTTCTGCACCACCAAAATCTGCGCTTGTCAGAAGTAGTGACAGTGAGCGTGCTTCGCTATGTGATGTTTGCTTGGGCTTTTTGTTCACTTAGAGGCCAACTTACAGAACTTGGCCACCCTCAGAAGCACGCCTGCTGTTAGCAGAGGCTCTGCGCTCAGTGCAGGGTCCTTCTGAAAGAGCTGATAACCACTTCGCCAGCTCGCTGGCGCTTTCTATTAATACCCTTTGTCTGCAGTCTGGTGTAATCTCATCCCCACACCAGATTGGGCCAAAGCTCTTCACCAAATACTTTTGGGAAGTGTCATCCCCAAGTTGTTCATCTGTTTCTGAGAAGAGGGCTGCGGAAAGAGGCTGCTTAGTCATTTAAAAATGACACAGTTCCCTCAGCCTTCTTATCTGAGAAATTCTCCGCTCCTTTGTTGTGGGGAGGGAAGCATTTTGAAACTTACGGGGAAGCGATGCTCGTGTGTGCGCGCGTGTGCGCACTGTTTAATAGCTCTGATAAAAACCTGCTGTTCACCAAGTAAAACTGGGAAGTCAAAATAGAAATTATTGAGCATAGGAGGATAAGTGGGATGGGGAGTAGGAGTGGGATCGATGTGGGACCATGCTTTATCACCGTGGTGTTGATAAAAGGGTCTGTCCCAGGTGTGAAATGCCACCGTGAAACCCACAGAGAATTAGGTGACATGCTACCTGCTGATGTTGGTCCTCACAGGAGAAAGCAGCTAGCTCTTGCCGTTTGCTCTGCTGTGTCCTACCTTTCCAGCCTGGGGAGACTTAGAGCTGCTTGTAGTGGCTGCGGTGGTCACCGGACAGCACAGCTGATCTCCGTGCGAATGGGCCTTCAGCCCCACGGAAAACTAGCTCTGTCTATGTGTATATGAAGAGCCTTCGGAAGGAGAGAGGCTGAGAGCTGACTGTGGACTTGAGGACGTGTGTTGGCAAGCGCTGTGAGGAAGCTACATGGTCGAGTTTAAATGCTTCTGCGGAAGCTGCAGAAAGTTCTTGAAAGTCAGGAAATGCCACAACCAAAATTGCCTTAGTTTTCACTGCGGTCCTCTTGTATATCTGCATTACCATGTGGTCTCTACGTGGTCACAGACTCGTTTTCCAGCATCGAAAGCATGGGTGAAAGATGCCCACTAGCTAACTTTGTCCTGCTGTGTTGTGTGGCTGTGTGCTCTTGTATCCCTGCTCACAAGACAAAATTATTCGTTTTCCCGTGGGCTTCTCTGGGGTACTTATTGCTGTGATATCTGAGCACTTCCCAAACAGTAATTTAATTTTGCAGTCTCCTTTAGGGAGGGAAGACAGCAGCCTTGTTCAGCATGGATTAAAGAGAATTTTTTTTAATAGAATTGGATTTTTATTTTCTTTAAGCAGCCATTTATTTATGTTGTGGTCTGTTCAATGTAAAAATAGTAACAGTGTTCACTGCCAGTGTGCCTGATCTCTGAACCGGGAGTGGGGCACTCATCTGAGCCCAGAGCCAGCTCTGACAGCCGTGGGCTGACCCATGGTGTGGGGAGGATATGTCCTGCAGTTCAGCCTAGTTCAGTTATTTTTAACTAAGCTGGTTGAAAGCTGAAAAAAACCCCAAAAAAACCACAAAAGGCTTTTGTTAACTGTTAGGCTGTGAGATTGATGGACTGAGTGCTTTTTTGGGGCATGTTTTGAACCACTGCAGGTGAAGATGGAGAGTTGAACTGCAGTCCCAGGTGCCCGGGGAGGGTCTGTAGCCAGAGGTGCAGGAGGCTGCCACGCTGGTGCCTGTGCTGTGAAAGGACA
This sequence comes from Morus bassanus, assembly GCA_031468815.1. Classification (NCBI taxonomy): domain Eukaryota; kingdom Metazoa; phylum Chordata; class Aves; order Suliformes; family Sulidae; genus Morus; species Morus bassanus. The sequence goes on from CM062593.1 coordinate 713,780, forward strand.
GAGTGCCTTCTGCTTGGCTCTCTGAAATAGCCTCCAGCACAAGAGGGTTGTGGACTAGGGCTCTTGAGTGAGGAGCATGTCCCCAGCAGAAAACGAGATGGCCAAGCCTTGGAGGGGGATGGTTTTTCAGTACTTGACTTTCCTACATCAATGTTAGTTTAATGTGCATCCATATGTTTACAGGGAAGTGGTCTGAATCCATGAGACTCTAGCCAGCATGGCTGGCGCAGTCAAGAAGTGCAAAATACATTTCTGTGTTACCTGGAAGACTTCGGCAGCAGGTATTTAGATGAAATGTTCAAACCGTAAGTTGCGGTGCATACAGCTTTCCTGGAAAAAAGAAGAAACTACCTGTTCCAATAACGTTAAGCACAGAAAATGCACAGTTACTGCCTAGGATTCATCTTCAGGAACCATCTGTATCTTTGCTGTCCAGGGCATTGTAGAAGAAGGAGCGCAGGCCTTTGAAAATGAAGCATTGCTTCAGTCTAGACAGCTCTTTCTCCCAGGACACGGATGGTCACACAGTTCTCTAGGCAGGGTTGGGTTTATTTGCCCTAACTTTTTACACCTTAAATTTACCTCAGTCAAACCTTGTTCTTTAGAGTCCTGTAGTCTATGGAGGGAAAGAAACGCCTCTCACGATCAGTTAATTCCTGCCTCCTTAGAAACCTAAGTTAGGATGGGTCAGCTTGTCTGGAGGGGCCTGCCTTTTTCTGGCTCTAGGAGAACCAAGGTAAGTGCTGTTACACGCAGCTCGTTGTATGAGTCCCAGTATCCCCCCTCTTAGTGTTCTCCCTTCCATGTAAACTCCTTACTTTTGTCTGTGGCTAAGTCCGTCACAAAGGTATTTTCTCTTACAAAGTGCTCTCTCTGCTGAAGATGCTTTGTCCTCTAGGATTTTCAGGCAGAGACATTTGGTACTGTGTTGGATGCGTCATGTATTTCTAGAAAGCATTATCAAGGCTGATTCTGTGGCTTTGGTTCCACAGCCACAAGCAAGCGTGGTCCTTCTACACAGCTCCTGGTCTTCTCCCTGGCTGCAGCCCGCTGCCCACAAAGTGAGGTGGGAGCATGGGTCGGTCCGTGTTCCGTGTACCTGAGCCCACTCCTGCCTGTTTGCCCTCTTTGTTTTCCCAGGTTACCAGCAAAAATATTTCCTTTCCATGGCTGCCTTGTTTTGCGTATTTTGCTGTGGCACTGACCCTCTCATTTCTCTTTCCAATTCATTAACCACTTGTAAAGTGTTTTAACTATAAGCTATGGTTAATTTTGTCCCCCTGAGTGTTTCTAAATGGGAAACACCACCTCTGCCCCTCAGAGACTCCCGTTTCAGGCCATCTGCCCATGCCGTGAGTCAGCTTTGGTTTCCCATGTCCTTTGGCCTGCATTGTCCATCGGACAAGCGCTGCCTGCTTGGCCTGGTGCAATCCTGGCGTTGGGCAATCGGCGCCACGGCCGAGCAGCCGAGGTCTCTGCGTGGAAATGTCCCGGGCTGGCAGCTTGGGCAGTCGTCAGAGCAGCAGCTGTTTAATCCTAGCAAAATGTCAGTCCGTGTTAAAGAGGAAGGATGTATTTTTTTTTTCCCACATCGTGTAAAACCTAGGAAGAGGAACCTGAGGGTTACGGGACAGCTCTGAGAGTGGGCATGAATTTCTGGTGCTGAGGCCAAGGCTCTGGCTTTGCTAAAATTACCAGGATGCCAAAAGCCAACATATCCTGGTGGTAAAAGCTAATGAGTGTTATGCATGACTTGTTCATAATGCTTCTCTAAGCGTTTAATACCTGTGCTAAAGCAAAACTCATTTGAGACAGCTCACTAATTCCAAAAAAGATTCCTCTGGTGAATCAGTTACCGCTGCAGCAGTTTAGCCACACCCTTTGTTCCCATATTTCTGTCCTTGCAAGCCAGTCTCACTATGGAGCCCCAAGAAAATTCTGCTTCCATGTATTCAGTGCTGGTGCTTTCCTGCAATATGTGTGTTAACATGCTTTATTTAAAAATGGCAGCATTAGTAATATCTGTGTCTCCCTATCCTTCTAAGGGTAGCATGCAGTACAGGAGACTGACAGTTTTTTGCTCCTACTGTTTTTATTTGTGTTTTACTATGCAATTTTGATTAAAAGATGCTTATTTTTCACTGACTGCTAATACTTTTGGTTCACTTAAGCTGGATATTTTATATAGGTCAGTGGATTTTTTTTTTTTTTGTCTCATAAGGAAGGTATGATTTCCAAGCACAACTGTTGCCTGCAACAAAGCATGTTTGAAATTCTCAGAGATGTTTGCTTGGCTGTTTGGGTCACGCTGGAGTATGGGACACCTCCCATGGGTCTGCCACGTGCAGTCTTTCTGCTGCATCTCACTAGTCTCCTGTACCTCTGTCGCTGTGGGAGGTGCTGCTGGGATGTTTCTGGTACATCAAAGTGAGGTTTGCAGGGAGCAATAGTGATATTCTTATTACTCCTGCTTATGTTATTAGGAAAAGAAATTTTGCTTCTGGCCACAGTGCCTGCTGCAGCAATTGCTGCCCCCCCTTCAGTTCAGAGAACTGATGTGACGTAAACTCTCCCCCACCCTTCCTCCAGCCTTATCTTCCTAGCAGACAGACTTTTTTCTTTGCTTTCCTTCAACTCTTCTGCTGAACTCACTGCTCTGTTCTCTGTCTCGTCTGTGCTCCTCTATCCCCTTCCCTGTCTCTCCTTTCTCAGTGCAAGCCTATGCTAGACTCCTGTATCTAGTGAAAAACAAATCACTGTTGGCTCCAGCTGAGTCCCATTCCTCTCTCATCTCTTTCTTCCTCTCTTTATTTGCATTTGCTGTCTGGAGATGCTTTTCTCAGATCCCACCCTAGATTGTCTTGGTGTTTCTCTGTGCAGTCCCTGGCACTGCTCTGCAAACCTGGAATGGCCTCTTTGGGGCCAAAACTGGAAATACTTCATCTCTACGCTCTTGGCACTTACCAGCACTGGTCTCTTCCTTACATGTCCATCTTCACCACTTTGTACAGCGCTGTCTGTGCCCTGATGATCTAGAGGACCTGCTACCAGTGGGGTTTCTCTGGGGTGCAGCTGCTGGTGGTGCCATGATCTCATATTTGTGCATGTTGTGGCACGGCATTTCACATGGTGACACCAACCACAGAAGCACCTGCTGCTCTGCAGGAAAGTGTCCTGGTGACCTGCAACGATGCTTGGGTCGGTTCCCCTCCTGTCCACCATTTCTAGCACCCCTGTAGCTCTTGCTCTCCTTGGGTCAGCCCAGTGCCCTGTGCTTCCCAGTGGCTGGAGCCAGGCTGAGTGCATTGGGAAGGCTCTCATGCCCGTACAAGGAGAGATTCAGCTTGTGACGTTTGTGGAGCAGGCAGCTGTGCAGTGGGGATAGGAGGATGAGGAGGGGCAACTTTGCTGTGCAGTATTTAACTGCTCTGCTTGCAGGGCTAGGGGTGTTTTCTGGGTCTTGGCTTCCTGAACTCTGGGCACTCCATTGGAAAATGTCACACCCCGCCTTGGTAAAGGTAACAGGACCATCCTGCTGGGGCTGCCCATGGAGCTTGGTGGCCTGCAAGGAGGCTTTGGTGGACACCCAGAGGAGGGATGTGACAGTCCTTCTGAAGCTGCGTTTTTTTTGATTTGACGTGTTTCTCCAGGCAGGGACAGGGCTAATCGTGCTGCTGTGAATCAAGGTCATGTAAGCCAGAAAGAAAAACATGGCCAGGCACCAGGTCAGCAGTGAAAGGAAAACAACAGGCTCCTGAACAGCTACAGGCTAACTGGTGCGCAGAAAGGCCACGGGATGTTTTGTAACGCAGCTGGCTTTACACAGCCAAATACTCCTGTTGTTGCTGTGGCTTGCGTCATACCATAGCTGTGAAGCACATGGGGAACTTTGTGGCAGGGTCAGCTCGTGAGATTGGCAGGTCACACTGGTCCTGAATGTCCAGCTGCGAGGCTGGGAGAGACCTGAGCATGTGCTGACTGGAGACTGCTGGTCCCACCGGTGCTGGTACCGCACTGTGCTGGTCCCACTTGGCATAGGACTGCCATCGGCTGGTGTGTGAATGCTGCATGCAGTGTCTTTTATGAAACAGAGACTAATAGCTCACAGCCATTTATGTTTTGGAACACAAGGTAAGTGAGCCGTAAAAATCAATGTAATCTTATTCTAAAACACCAATTTATAATCCCCCAGAATGGCTGCAAGGTGCTGAGCACTGCTGGGACAGTCCCTCATCAGTGCATTCCCCCCCGTCCCAAGTGGCAGAATGCAGCCCAGCTCCGAGACATGCGGAGTAGCAGGTGCTGGGATGGACTGTCTGGGAGACTGCTCTGTTATCCTTTGAGCTCTGCTCTTGGCTTCCAGAGGAGCTGATGATGTCCTGGTGCCTTTTTCTGCATGCCCTCCTCCTGCCTTCCATCACCTGGGGCTCACCCTAGTTTCATGGGCACTGCAACACCCAAAGATCAGATACTGATCATCCCATAACCCTGCCATGGGTCCAAGAAATGAGCTCCCTTCCACAACCCTGCTGATCCCAGTGGAAAGAACATCTGGGAAAGGCTCAGGATCGTGCTGGAGGACAAAGAAATATGGTTGTACCTGGAATAACTTCTTGTCGCACAAGCAGAGAGAGGTTTCCAGCAGGGCGGTCTGGGACCCAGCTCATAGCCGAAGTGGGCAGCAAGCAACCAGCTCTACCTCTTTCCCTTTGGTCTCACACGTGATTGCAGTATGGAAGCAATTGTTTTTCGACTTGGCCTGGAAGAAGACCAAGTTGTGCTTTTGTTGTTTTCCCATGTTTACTTGACAGTTTTCCCTACAAAAATTGTTTAATCTGACTGACCGCTTTTTGGATTGTTTGCAAGGTTTATTTTAAGCCCTGTATGCACTAATGTGCTGCTGTGCCAGAAACCCTGCACCCTTAGGGTGGCTTATTGTATTCTTTTTTTTTACTGTGTCAGTGCATATTGGCAAAGTAAATCAACTACTTCAAAAGGAAATTAATTTGCTTCCTGCCTTTACATGTTTGGCTCCCATCTTAGGGAGGAAGAAGGAGTTTCAAAGGTCATGAGGAATATAAATAGAATAAGATGCAGTAAAATACCTATCTGCCTTCAGTCCCTGAGATTCTTATTGTATAAGGGTTAAAAGCGACCCAAGATGTCCTCTTTCAGGGGATGGGGTGCTCTGGGATTGCTGCTAGAGGGATGCTTGTCCAGTTGGGGTAATTCAGCATTCACGTGAGTGCTGTGTTGCTGGGGCAGCCCTGTCCTGGTTGGAGTAGGGAAAGCCAGGCGCATGGCCGGGCGTTCGAACGATGGGACTGCCAATGCACTGTTTGTAGGAGCAGCTTTACTGTGTAGATGAGTTGCTGTCCACCCTTGCTTCCCTTAGGGTTGCTCAGGACTGTGTGTGTGGTCCTTATCTTCCCCACACAGCTCATCACCACTAATCTCCTCTGTAGAGCCACACAAGGGGTGACTTGCAGGTCTGCCTCCCTTCTCCCAGTTCCTCCTGTCCAAACCACAGTTGTGGCTGCTCTGAAATTTCCTTTTGGCTGTCTGGCCATCAAGTTTGTGCTCAGAATGGCCTTAAAAATGCTTCTAACTTGTCATCCGTTATAGCAGGAGCATTACTCGGTCCCCAGATCTGTGCTCTTCAGCTCCCAGCTTGCTCTCTAGCTTCACTTGTTCTTGCTCTGTTTGGGTCTCTCACATGCTTCAGGTCACACCTCTAAAATATCTTGCTTATCAGTCCTCCCAGCTGAAATTCCTGACCAGGCTCTTATCTGTTGCTGCAGCATCCTCTCCTCTGGTCTTGGCCAGCTCCGTGTCCCATCGCAGGTGTCTGCAGAGCATGCTGCTACTGTGGCTCTGGCCACCCCAGCCACGGTCCTGTTCCTTGCCCAGATTTGCCATCTCCCCCTTCGCTTTCCAATTCAACAAAAGTTGTCTGCATTTCTCATCCTGTCCTTAGACCTCTGATGTGTCTCACTGTACATCCCTCATGTTAGACTCTCTCCGTAGTTAAATCTGCACTAACTTGTGTGTACCCTTCCAAGCTCCCCTTCTGGGCCAACACTTTCTGCTTGTCTTTCTGGGCAGCCATGTCCTCAGGTTACTTGTGCTCCGTTTTGACTGGTGTGGTCTCATTCATTTCTTGCATACCTGCCACCACCCCTTCTGTATTGCTATTTAAACTGCAATTTCCCCTGTAGGGAAGGAGCTTTGTGTGCATAGTTCTCAGATGGGTCCCGTTTCATGCTGCCTGTTCAAAAGTGGGCACCCTGCTCCAAGTCTGGCAGTAGGACGTGCCTGCCTGGCCCTGGCTGCCTTGGGGATATTCCCTTCCCTGTTCTGACTGTGCCTTTTCAATCATGTACTCCAATTATTATTTTTTGTAGGAAAAAAAAATCCTAAATGAGACCAGTCATCCTTGTGCAGGAAAGAAGGAAGGATCTGGCAGCCCAGCATGCAGAACTCCCAGTAAAAATGTGCTGTAACAACTCTGGGTATTGGTAGGAACCACAGCTGCTTGCTATTCTAAAAAAGGAAAGGAAAGGCTGAAAATAGCATAATCCCAGGAAAACTAGGACAATTGCTGTTGTTGCAGTCAAGTATCTAAAATGAACCCACACTGGAAGCAAGTTGGGACTCCTAAAAGTAGTGAATGTTTAGAGATTGTCTGTTGAGGGAAGCCTGTCTGCAACAGAGCTGCATTCATTCTGCAACCTGCTAATTTTTGAGAACCGCAAGAGAAGCGCGAGCAAAGCTTCTTGGTAACACAGAGCAAAGTGCAGTAACCTCCACTGTGATGGATCACTTACTGCCTGGGAAGAAAGCAAGCCTGGAAATGGGAAAAGGAATACACCTAAATTGGCTCTGTCCTGGTCCTCTTCTGCCTGTAACATGGTGGCCAGTGGATGGCCGCTAGCAGTGGAAAGGTCTTTGGGATTCTGCAGTCGTGAAGGTGGAGTTTTCAGCAGCTGTTTCTGTGTGATCATGCCTTGTCCCATCATGGTCACTTGTGGTCACTGAAATCTGGGAGAAAGCAATGGGGGATCTTCCCCCAGCCAGCTCTGTGTCCCACAGCCTCTGTGTCTTTCCTCACCTGGCAGTCGTGCTGGTTTCTCCTTCTGTGAGAAAGGTGCAGATTTGGGCACAGGTTTTTTCTGTAAAAGAAAATGGGTTTGTGTTACCTTCCTCTGCTGGGCCCAGCCCAACACTGTGGCCCCTTGGCTGCTGTCCTGCTTTGTCTGCTCAGGTGCAGAGCTTTCTGCTAGTTACTCACTTTCCTTTTGCTTTTCGATTTTTTTTCCTCCAGTCTTGGTTTCTTAGTTGCTGAAGTGATATGCTTTTTTCCTTTCTGTCATCATGTCAGTGAAAATACTGGGTGTGTGGGTGTTTGCATTCCCCACCGATGGCCCTGGTTGGGCGCCAGGCTCCCCAGCGAGCAGCACTGCTGCGGCTCGCTCAAGCCCCGAGGACAGCACCGTACCCTTGAGAGCGCTCCTTCTGCAGAGCTGTCTTGCACAGTCTGTTAGGCGGACCTGGGCATTTCAGATTTGATTTAAATCAGGAGTGAAACTCTAAAATGCCACGACTCTCCAAAAGGGACCGGAGGGCTGGATTTGGGACAGCTGCTCTCATGGCTTGGCCTGGCCACAGACCCCAATGCCCCAGTTTCCCATAGTCCCTACAGCAGTTGCAGAGGCCTGGATGTGTTTCTACTGAAGCTCAATCCAAGACCTGTCAGATCTTTATACTAAGCCAGTGTTTACTTGAACTGACATCCCTCTGTCTGCTAGCTGCTGCCTGTTCCTCGCTACTCCAGTGAAGAGCCCAGGCAGCTCCTGTATTTACTACTGCCTTCCCCTGCACATATTCTTCAGTTGTCTCTTCTCTTTCCCTTGTTGGTTGTTGAAAATATACTTGACGCTCGCTAGCTCTATTTTTGTGAAGATTTGTGTGAGTTAAGTGTATGCACCAGGTAGGTGCAGAGTGCAGAGAGCATGTGAGAGCTTCCCAGCACAGCAGTCTTGTTTTGCTAGCAGCTGTGTGCCCTGCGTGCTGCTGACTAATGCCCTCTCTCCCTTCCTTCCTGCAGTGGCTGAAGGATCCCGGTCCCCGCAACGAGAAGAGGACCCTTTTCTGTGACATGGTGTGTTTCCTGTTCATTACTCCCCTGGCAGCGATCTCCGGCTGGCTGTGTCTGCGCGGAGCCCAGGATCATTTGCAGTTCAACAGCCGACTGGAGGCCATTGGACTCATAGCACTAACTATAGCACTTTTCACAATCTACGTCCTTTGGACGCTGGTAAGTGTCTGCTGCCCAGGGCCTTGTTTCTGTTCAAAAGGGAGAAAGAAGTACTGGCTCGCACCGCATCGGTGCATCTAGCCATTTCTGACTCTCCTTGTGAGAACACCTTGGGCTCTTTCTTTTGAACGTCCATTTAATTATCTTCAAATGGGAGCTGCTAAAGTTGTTGCTGAGAATGAGAAACCATTTCCTGATCAACTGCTTTCCAGATTGACATGGGAGCCGTGTTCCCCAGGGTGTCACGTACCAGGGCGCAGACATGCCCGAGCGTGGCTGGGGCTGGGTGGGAAGGTCTGGTGCTGTGGGCGGGCAGTGGTCCAGCTGTCCTGCCTGTTCCTATTTTCGAGAAGAAACACAAACTTAGTACCAGGGTGGTTTAGGGGAAAAATAAAATCTGGAAAATGTTTGACCCCTAAATAATCTGCCGTGCTGTCCCTCTGTGCTTTGTGCTGCCCAGCACGGGTTGGCTGTGCCCGAAGGAGGTGCAAACTGGCCGTTGGGGGTCTCTGTGGCCCCACAACTAAACAAATTCCTACACAATATTTTTAAGATGTCAGTAGCACAGAAGGGTGTGTGCAAGGAACACCCCAGCCCTGGGGAGACCTCTGACTTCTCTCTCACACGGGGCTTTTGGATGCAAGCCCTGAGCCAAGGCTGGGTAGCTGGCCTGCCCTGGCCCACTGCTGTGACTTTACAGTTGCGCTGTCAGGGTTGGAGGCACTGGGGATTAGTGGGAACCTGTGCTTGACACTGTCTGGGTGTTGAACTGATCCATGCTGGCAAAGAGCTTCCTGCAGTTGCCGCACTTTGCATCTTTTTGCACATGCTGAATTAGGCAGCCAGGAGCTTGCAGTTTGGGGCAAGTCCAGAAGAACAGGAAAGCAAATGTGAATTTGCTGTGTAGCACATCTGTGAGTGCTCCCAGCTGAGGGCCCAGAGGAGCAGCTGGGCTGGGGAGCAGCTCCCTGCCCTGCCACTCCCTGAGCCCTCGGGGCTCCCAGGCCAGGGACTTCCTTCTGTTTCCCATTCAGTTCTCTTGTGTTCTGTTGCTAGGTGGGTTTCTGGGTTTGGATCTTCATTTCGGCTCTCCTATTGAAAGCCCTGTGCGTGCTTATGCCCTGTCGATACCCTTTTCCAGCTGCTTGCTGGGAAGCACCACTTTGGGAAGGGAAGAGGTGCAGTTGCTGGAGAAGAAATAGAGGGACCCCAAAAAGCTGGCAGTTCTGTGGGCAGTAGAAATGCCACAGCCCGCTTCCCTGCCATCTCACGCTCTGATCTCTCAGAGTAACAGCTTTCCCTGGGGTTAGGACATTCCTTGCAACTCTCCCACGCAGACTCAGGTGCCAGAGGGCGAGTTGGTGCTGCAGCCTTCGCTGTAGGGGCGTGCCTGCAGCGAGAGTGCCTGATCGGTGCTGCTGTCAAAACATGGAGCTGTTCAGGATAGTCTCCAGTGCTGCATGTGTGTGGTGCATAAGGTTCATTTCTATGGAAAGCCAAGCTAAATTTGGAAACCTTAAGAGGAAGTGCTTCCGTCTTCTCTGTCCCAGGACTGATCTGGAGGAAACAGAAAAATGGGGTTTCTTTCTGTGAAATAATGAGTCCTCACTAAAATGGCTCTAGTTCTGTTGTGCTTCACCAGAGGAGGACATTAAGTGAAGCCCTTTTATTCACATTTACCATATTCAGCTGCAATTCTTCTGTGCCCCATGGGCTGTGTAGCACAAAGGGCCATTACGTGGGTGGGTGATGATGGTTGTAATCAGTGTGAAGATTGCGAGAGAGGCCGTGGCCAAGGTTGCAACTCTTTCCTGTGCAGCAGGACCTTTCCTTGAGGTTTGCACCATTAGCTCCCCGTTCACACACTGTCTCTGAAGATGTGTTTGCTTCTTGTTTATCAGCAAACAACCTTATTCCCACAGTTGTCCCTCTACAACAGGAAAAAGGGGAGTGCACCGATCAATAAGCTGAATTACCTCAGTGCCATGGCACAGCTCCATTTCTCATAGCAGATGTCTGAGACCTATCCAAAAGTAATAGGAATACTGACTTTTCCTTCTCAGACATACTTCCTGGTACTTTCTGCTTGCCAGCTAAATGTTTCTTGTACTTTTACAAAGTACGAAAGCTTGGTTTTGATGAGTGGCTGACTGGATTCAGTATTTCATTCTCTTGCTCATAATTTCTGGGAAAATAAATAGGAGGGAAATATATGCTGGTTTTATTCCTTCCTCAAGAAATTCTAGAAAAGTTTAATATCAAAGCTAAGGAATCAGCAGGAGCTGTGAGCAAATCTGTAGTGGCATTAATGACTGCAAAAGGACACAGCAAGGAGCCCAGCCTGCTGGGGAAGCACAGTTCGAAGCTCCCCCTTGCAGGGCTGCTCTGAAACTGCAGGGCCAGCTCATGCCTCTGGGCCAGGCTCGTTCAGGTCCCCTCCGGCCTTTGCATCCTCTCCTGTCTCCCTCCAGGTGGACAAGTCTCCCAGGCTGCAGCATTGTCAGAAAAAATGCGTCCAACCGATGTCCTGTTGTTGCAGACCAAGGCGAGAAGGCTTTTGCAAAGGGCAGAAAAGATCCACCGGGATCTGTGAGATGGGAGGAGGCTGGCTGGATTCAGTCACTTGAGGCTGGTCCTGTTGAGAACCCCTTGTTTCACCCAGACAAGCTGCTCGCTTCAGCCCGTGGCTAGGGCGAAGGGGCGAGCTGTGGTTCCTCCCTGCCACATCTCACCGGCCTGGTATCCAAACCCAGCTGAGCAAACTGTCCCCCTCTCCTGGTGCTGCCCAGAAAGCCCCTTTGGCTGTGCCGTGCTCAGCCTCGTGTTACCAGGAATTAATTGATTCCTCGTCAAAGCTTGGGACATGGAGTGCCCCAAACTGTTTCAGGGTCAGTGCTGTCTCCCTTGGCTGGGGGGTGCTGGTGGATTGACAAGGAATATGCAGAGAGCACGCAGAGGGCAGATGGGTGACTGCATCTTCTCACGCACTGCCTCGTGACAGGGCTTTGGTAACCAGACCGATGCGTTATCGCCCACCAGGTTTCGTTCCGCTACCACTGCCAGCTGTACTCGGAGTGGCGAAGGACCAACCAGAAGGTCCGCTTGATGATCCCAGCCTCGCGGAGCCCTCACCCCGTGTCCCACTCCCTCCTCTCTGCCAAGCTCATGAAGAAGACAGCAGATGAAACCACCGTCTGAGCCATCCCTCGGCCGCTGCAGCACATGGCTGCTGGGGCGAGGGCAGCCCTTTGGGGCTGGCAGAAGCAAAGAGGGTCGGGTGTCCCCACGTGCGCAGGAAACGCGGCAACTGTGGAGGCACTGGATGGCAATCATCCCGCCCGAAGGGACTTTGCGGTCAGCACGTACTTTATGCTATGGCAAACAGACAGATAATCAACATCTGTCATGAAATGGCCCAAAAGAGCCAGATGGCAGAATATGCCTGTCTGCAGGGACACTTTCCTATAACTAAATACCATACGTGGAAAATATCTCCCTCTCTCTATATATATCTCTATATATAATATTATTTTTTAATGGCCATGCATATTGTGTTTCAGTCCTTTTGTGTTGATGTTCTAAGCTTCAGTATAGAAGCTGGCAGCCTGATCTCATTCAGAGGTTAAATCTATGCCTTTTCTCCAAAAGAGCATATAAAGAACACTTTTCATCGACCGTTCTTGAAAGTCCCCTTCTCCTTTGCACTAAATTGGTTTTGATAACACTGCAGCAGCCTTTCCCGTTACTCTTTGGTCTGTTTCATGGTGTTTCTGTCCTTTATAGAAAGTTGTGTGTTTTTAATAATTATTATAATCCCAGAAGGAGTAAAATGACGTAAAACTGAATGGAGACATTTTGTATTGTTAAGTACTGTAACTTTGAGAATTTCAAAATCAGTTTCAAAATGAGAAAATCTTTTCCTGTGCAGCCGTGATCTCACAAAATGCTTTCCTTGCAGATCCTGGCTCATCCCCAGGACTCGGATGCACTCAGCTCTTGGTATGGCTGGCAAAGGTAGATGGAGGATCTGAGGGTGGGAAGTGATGGCTCGTACTAGCTAAACCGACCATTGCCTTTTGCTTTTAAAAGATTCAGAAAGGAGCTTTCCTGACCCTAAAAGGTGAGAGCTGGAGTCTCTGTTTGCTGATGTCCTTTCACCATCTTGAGGCTGGACCTCTCGTAGTATTGGTTATACACATACCTTACGGGACAGGCCGTGCTCTGCAGCCACTCTGCAGGATGCAGATGGTCTCGGCTGTCTCCGTGCGCTTTATTTGCACATTCCTCAGCAGCAGCTGGAGGAGCTGCTGTGATTTGGTTCATCCCTGAAAGCACTGCCTGCCTGTTACATGTCCTCTAGTGAAACACCCCAAGTTTGCTGGTTCCCAGAGAACAGGCTCTGGGTCCCTTCTCCTGTAGGGCCAGCGTTCCTCCTCCTCCTTCACCCACCTGCGTGTCCAGCACATCCAGCTAACGAAACCCTCTGTCTTGGAGTGCCCAATCTGCCAAGGCTCTCCCTGAGTTTGGCTTTAGTCCTTGCCACTCTACTGCCTTCCACCCTGCCAGATGATGCCTCTGCTTGGTGCTGTGCTTTCCTGAGCCCCGTGAGTAGAGCGGGCTGTAAGGACGCCGGCATCAGCACTGCCCTGGTGTGTGCAGCTGCTTGGCGTGAGCCTTGGCTCTGACTCCCATGATGGTGAGGGCAGATAGCAGGGAAGAGGCAGGCTCCAAGGTGCCCGTGTCCTTGCAGCAGGTGGTGGTAGTCACACACTATGTCCCTCCGCTTCTTTGCTGAACCCAAAAGGATCAGTCCGATGCCCTGCTAGATCGAGACCTGGAATTTCTTGAATTCAAAGCACCATGTGCCACTGCTCTTTCTCTCTAGCTGGAAAGCAGGATGCTTTTCCTTACGTGTCCCCTGTTCCCTGACCCTAGGCTGGAAGTCGCTGGTGGCATGAGCAGCAGGGGCCAGTGCCCTGTTTCTCCCAGTAGGATTGTTCCAGCCCTGCAGCGTGGTCTGTGCCAGCTCTCCTCCTTTGTCTCCTGTCCCAGGGTTCTCGTGCAACTCGGTGATATCCCAGCACATCTTGCGGTAGCCTTGCTCTGCCCAGCTGCGGGCCCCTGTGGGCTGGTCTGAGCTGGTCTCTGTTCTGAGCATGAGGGTCTCATTTGATCATGGGGTGCATGTCTTCTGCCACAGCCAGGCTATGCATCTCTGCTCCACTCTGCCAGCCTGCCTGCCTTTCTCTTCCCTTCTGCCATGTACCCATGGGCACCTTCCCTTTTCCTTGTCGTGCAGGGATGACTCAGCCCCCGGTGCTTCTGGAGCCCAGCTGCAGTTACAGTCCCTGCACAGCATTAGCATCCTGCTTCAAATCAGCTTGTGCCACTGGAGCTCCCACGCAGGCGCTGCCTCCCTCCGCACACCCCTTCCCTTGGCAGTGAGCACTGTACCACTGCTCTGTGCCTTGTCCTGGGTACCCCCTCCTTCAGCCCCTCGCCAACAAACCCCATGTCACCAGGACATTCCCAGTGAAGAAAAACTTGGGGGTTTAGTTTAACCTTCCCAGCTCTGGCTGCCTCCCAGGAGCTTGGTCGTGTGACGCATCTAGTTCTGGCAGGTAACGAAGGATGTGCACTCCCACACCACGTTCCCCTAGTAAGGACTTAATGGAGCCAGTGCTTCAGTTAGGAAACCCACTGTTGATCCAAATATGCAACTGTGAAAGCCAGAAGTCCCTGGCTGGGGGCAGGTGGGGCCCAGCCCTGTGCTGCTGCGCGGCCATGGCTTCACTCTCAGCTTCGTTGTCTTTATTGTAGTTGCCAATAATTGGAGTTGTTGCATGTGCGCCTGCAAAACCCAACAGTGACTCTTTGAGTCTTCTCCTCCTTCCCAGAGGAGATGTTCAGCTCGTGGATGTGGGAAATCAGTGTCTCTGACCCGCCACGTTCCAGTGTCATGGGGAAACGGGCTGTGCAATTATGTAAATAAAAGTGAGACAAACTTTGTGCTGTTGCGTTGTTACTGGAGGAGAGGGGAGGGCCTGCAGAGCGCAGGCTGTCTCCCTGATAGCAAGCCCCACGTGCTGGCTTCCTGGGGTGCTGTGGGCAGCTTTCCTGACCTGCCCCCGGGAGAGCTGGCAGAAGGTTTCATATTTGAGCCAAAGCTGGATAAAACCCAGGGCTTTTTGTCATTTATGGGTGGGTTTCTCTTGTCTGCGCATAAAAACCTCCCTGGTGTGGGCCAAGCAAGGAGGTGATGTTTGGGTCAAGGGAGTCCTTTTGGCCTCTCCAGAGGCCAGTGCTCCCCGTGATGCAGCCCCGCAGAGGCTCCCGGGGCGGCACTGCCCCAGTGAATTGCCTGACCAGAGTCTGCCCTGCTGCCAGCCAGCCTGGCCCAGCCCTTCACTCTGGGGTACTGGGAGATGCCGGACCTGTCTGCCAGGCCGTGCTCTCGCCATCAGCCCGTGCTCTCCTCCGAACCCTGGTGAGGCCTCCGGGTACCATGTCCAAGGCTGCAGCGTGAGAGCTACCGGCGGCTGCAGGGCAGGAGGCTGATCCACGCTCCTGGGCCACGGGCAGCTGGCTCCGAGAGCCATCCAGAGCCAGCATCACAGCAGGGGCTGCAGGGCGGCGTGGGGCAGGATGCCTGCCCGGGGCTGGATCTGGCACCTCGGGGCAGAGACCCAGGCACCCATTTGTCCCTTTTCCATGGTGTGATGAGGAGCCCCAACACCTCCTGCAGTCCCAGCCTTGCCCTTAGCCCCTGGCCGTGGGGTGGGCATCGGACCTGTATCGCAAAGCCTGATTAGAAAGGCTGTGCCACTTTTGAAGAGTGGGGGTGGAAATTGTTAAGCTGCATATTAAAAGTGCCACTCAAGACACTGCAAAAACAATGTTTGAACATGTTTCCAAGGCCCTGGACAAGGCCTTAGCCTTGGGCAAGACCTTGGGCAGGACCCATGTTTCCTGGACAAGCTGGCAAATCAAGAGGGCTCTGGGTTTGTTTATATTAAAAGAAAAAAGTTTTAAAAGAGAGAGCACCATGTTCCTGGGGAGAAGGCTCACCCCAGTCCTTCAAAATAAAGCTGTGCTGCAACACAGCAATCTGCCCAGGACGAGGAGAAGAAAAAGCAGCAGTAGCAGCCAGAACAGTGTAAAAGAAACAGAAAACCCAGAGAAAGAGGGCTCACTGTTAAGGAAACACATTTTAGCAGGGATGGCTTTCATTCACAGCTGCTCAGAAGAACATACCAAATCTGAGCAGGATTTGTTTCAAGCATCTCTGATACAAACCAGCGCTGAGAAAAACCTGCTCATTGAGGTGCCTCCGCTGCCCGTCACTGCAGCCATTTCCCCCGGGAACAGGGAGGATCCCGTAGGTCTGATCAACACCCTGCTCTACCTTTGCTGCCAGGACAGGCCCCACCTTGGTGCCGACAGGACCGTGGGCTTCGTGAGTTACCCGCTGGCCTCCACGTCCAGCCCCAAACGAGGAGGCAGCGCAGTGACTGCTGGCCCCGCGCCTTCGCTCAGTCGCAGCCGTGATGTGCCGTCCACGCAGGCTCTGGGTACGGAACAAAAACTCCTGCCTCAGGTTGTATCCCTGAAACATGCCCCTTAGAGGACCCGTATTAGTCTAGCCTTGCTTTTCAAGGGCCTCTGCGTTCCTGAAGGCTTCCTACCTGCAGTGGCACCAGAATGCAGGGATACCTCTTGCACAAAAAGAGAGCTGAATTTAAACTCCCGTGAGTCTTCGTGCTGCAATCTTTCATTAAATTGTTATAGTTCTCACCAAAATGCTGCAGTTACACAACTCAGCTGCCAAAGAGTTGATTTTTTTTTTTTTTTTTCTTTTTAAATTTTTTGGGGGCACAGCAAAAAGGAATCCATTAAACCTTTTCTCACCCTCCAAAACACAAAATTCCAGTGAAGAGGATCCAGGGCACTGATCTGTTGAGAAGCCCAGCTTTCCTCCGGTCTCACCCTGCTTGCATCAGGCTAAGCTGGCTTTCAGAAAGCAATTTCCATTTCTTGCTTAAGGTAGGTGTTCCTCACCACCCAGGACAAGTCCTCTGGCGTGCTTCCCGTGACAAGCTCTGTACTTCAGAGAGGCCCCTCACATTTCAGGATTGGTTTTGGGACTCTGCAGGTATGTGCTGATGGCTGGGATCGCTCCACAGGACCCGGGGCTCTGGGTACCAGCCAGCTGGTGGGCACACAACTCAGACCCCTCCTTGGCTAGTCTTCACTGAGATGTGAGGGCCAGAACCCACGGATAGAATGGCATTAAAAGAAAAACTGGGCTAAGCTATGCACGTTCTCAAGATCTGAGATTTACTCTCAGTTTCCAGAAACCGCAGCAATGAGGAATTGCAATTATTTTGCACAGGGCAAACAAGAAGAATAAGCATTTCCATCTTATTCTGAGCCAGTATCAAACTTATATTTCTTATAAATTTTATATTTCAGAATCACATGTGCTTTTGTTTCTTGTCTTAGAGAAGGGCAATAGGTGAGAGGGAAAAAAATCCTTGAAATAGGGCACAATCTCCAGCTGCAATGTTACCTACCAGCTCCATATAATCCCACAGGAAGAGAATAGAAATGCCCAAGTCTGCTCATTGCTGGGGTGCTTCTGCCCTGGACCCTCTTGGGTAAAAAAACCAAACAAGCAGGGGTGTCCTGGCTGGCACCAAACAGACTCTCCTTCCTAAAAGTCACAAGCAGCGTCACTGTCAGGAGCGACCCCTGCCAGCTGATGTGTCGATACTTCATTTTTAAGAGCTTTCTCTCCTAACATAGGCAGACACAGACTGCGAACCTGTCACCTTCCGTCCAGCTGGGTGTCTTTGTTTCTGATGCTGCTTCAAACCGAGCAGGTGAAATCCCTCATCAGAGGGTCAGACGGCAGAAGGTCTCAAATCCGCACAGCTCCATCCTGCCTTGGCACCCCAGCGTCAGCTCCACATCCCCATCCTTCCCCTCATGGTAGCCACGCATGAGTGCGGCATCCAGAGCCAGGTCACCTCCGAGGCCCAAGCACTTGTCCCTGGGGAAAGGCAGCAGGGCAGCCCCCCTCCGTCAGTGAGGACCGGGGGATCATCCCAGCACTGCAAACCCAGCTGAGGAACGGGACCAGAGGAGGAATGTTTCATTAGAAGCAAACCTCTGAAGTGGTTGGGGGCAGGTGCACGCAATTTCTTTTTGCAGATGCAAACTGTGAGCTACAAGGAGGAACCGGAGGAGATGTTAGAGAGTGCAGGGTCGGACCCAGACCCTAGCAAGGAGGCACTGGCTGTTACAGATTCAAGAGGGGCCTGCAGTGAAGTCCCTCACTGAGGGAGCCCGTGCCACCTCCTGCAGCATCTCAGCAGGGTTTTGCTCCTTTGTGGTTGTCCAGGGACAAAACAGGGCTCTGGCCTCCACACCATTATTGATTAATACAAAAAGCTCCATCTCTGACATGGAAAATATTTGCTTGGGGTGACACTGGGAGAGTTTTGCTCATGTGCCTGCTCTGCCTTTAATGGAGAAGTGATAAACCCTTTCAGTGAAGGGCTTTTGGCTCAGTAATTCACTCACCCGCCTGGTCTGCTGGGAGACCAGTGCATAGAGTGGTCACACATTGGGTGGCAAGGGAAGGAGCAGGTTAAAGAGGCAAGGAAATCTCTTTAAATGTCTTTAAATCCCTACAAAATGGCTATCAATGTCGTACGTGATGATTCACGCAAATACTTTCAGCGCTGCTGATATTTAAATGCATCCGACCAGCTGCCTGAGCTCAAAATAAATGAGGGGGGTGGAACAACACATCCAAAAGCAATAATCCTGGGGTTAATCTGGGCTGAGAGCAATGACTCCCTGGGACCACGAATGACTGCATTGAGGGGAAAGTGGAGTACAAGGGGAAACGTCGCTGGAAGATGCAGCTGATCTGAAATGAGCTGCCAGCCTTGTGGTGGAGAGTCCTACCTGCCCCTGGCTTGTGAACGTGGAGCATCGTGAAGTACATAACGAAGCAAGAGAAAAATGAAAGAAACTTCATCTTTGCAACTGTATGACCTACAAAAGAGGTAAAAGGCGGGGGGGCGGGGGGGACCAAAGCACTGTGGGCACTGAAGATGTAGGAGGAACAGGAAAACGGGGAGCTGGTCTGTAGAATGGGGGTTTGAAGAGTGTCACCTGGGTGACGGATGGAGGAACACCCTGCTGAAGACAGCAGGGCTCCTTCGGGCTTAAAGTCAACCAGATCTAAACACCAGACCCGCCCCTTTAATTTAAATAACGGCGGGATGGAAGCGGGGGGTGGCGCCGCAGCTGGGGGTCCCGGGCCCCCCCGGGGGTCCCGCCGCTCGCTCCGTGCCCGGTACCGAAAGCGAAAGAGCCCGAGCGGCCCCGCCCGCCCCGGCCCCGGCCATGGCGGCGGCCGCGGGGCTGCAGGAGGAAGCGATTTGCGCCATTTGCCTGGATTTGTTCTGCGCTCCGGTGATGCTGGACTGCGGGCACAACTTCTGCCGAGCCTGCATCTCCCTGTGCTGGGCCCGGGCCGCCTCCCGCTCCCAGTGCCCCCAGTGCCCCCAGTGCCGGCAGCCCGCCGGCCCCAGCCCCCGGCCCAACCGCCCGCTGGGCAACATCGCCGAGAGGCTGCGGCGGCTGGACCGGCCCGGGGGGGCCGAGGTGAGGCTGCCGGGACCCCCGGGGGGGGGGGGGCAGGGGCGAGAGGGGAGGCTGCCGGGACCCCCGGGGGGGGGGGGGGGCAGGGGCGAGAGGGGAGCCTGCCGGGACCCCCGGGGGGGGGGCAGGGGCGAGAGGGGGGGGGGCAGGGGCGAGAGGGGAGCCTGCCGGGACCCCCGGGACGGGGGGGGACAGGGGCGAGAGGGGAGCCTGCCGGGACCCCCGGGAGGGGGGGGGGGGCAGGGGCGAGAGGGGAGCCTGCCGGGACCCCCGGGGGGGGGGGCAGGGGCGAGAGGGGAGGCTGCCGGGACCCCCGGGGGGGGGCCGAGGGGAGGCTGCCTCCCCCCCGCTTCTCCCGGGCACTTCGGGCGAGGGCCGGGGTCCCCCTGCGCGGCTTTTTACAGCTGGCTGCTCGCGGCTTTCCAAGGCGTCCTTTGCAAATGTTTTTAGATGTTTTAGATGTTTTTACATACCTGCCCGAAAGCTGCCGGTCTGTGGTTTGCAAAAGCCTGTGCTCTCTGCAAGGAGTTAATGCTGTAACTGCCCCCTCTGTGCTTTCCTTGTTTGTTTATTTTTTTAACCAATGCCTTCCTGTTGCTGCACTTTCCCTTTTCCGTGCTTTGTGGCTTGACATAACATTTATTAAGTTGTCATAAGGGTAATGGGAGTCTGTCCTCAGTTCCGTGGTGTGCAGTTTACATATATGACATTATCATTTCCTGCCCTGGTGGCCTCTCCAGTGCCCCTCACGGGCACCTTGCCGTCTGCCAGACCAGGGTGGTGATCGTGATTGTAATCAGTCTTTTCGATATTATTTTGATTTTTGGCATCCAACTCCGTAGGGATTCTGTCCAGGCAGGTTGGTTGTGGTTCTGCTCCAGCTGCCTGTGCTGAGCTCCTCGCTCGCATCACTCGCACCGGTCCCCCTTGTAGCTGACTCTGGGGACACGCACCCTCCCAGTGGCTGGTGTTCAGGACCCCACCTGCTCCAGCAGCTGCACTGAGACCCCACTGACTCCCGGAGCTGAGACCGCAGCCCCGGGGTGCCTGCACCCCCGTCTGGCTGCAGTAGCTGCCACCAAATCCACTTGCACTGGTCCCCCAGTAACTGGCACTTCGTCCTTGCAGTACTCACACCCACAAGATACAGAAAGATTGTGCAAAAAGACAGTTAAGAAAGGATTTAATGAGAAGGTAGGACAGACTGCAGTGATCAGGCGCAGGGCTGGGTCAGATAAGCGCACTGACCAGCTCCATTTTACCCATGACCGGTCCCTTCTATACCCCTTGCTGCCTGTTCCTCCTTAGTTCCTCCCCAATGTTCTTCCCTTGCATTTTCCCTCATCACTTTTCACAGTCACAGCGACCCCTGCGAGCATCCTGGACCCACAGTACCAGAGGCGGCTTATGTCCAACCCAGGAAACAGACTATTTTATGGACACAAAGTGTACTCGTGGGTGGTGGGGAGCTCCAAAAGGATGTCTCTTCTTCCAGGAGCAAATACAGTCACAGCTGGAGAGCCTCTGGAGAGAGAAAGGAGAACTGGAGAAACAGGAAAGGAAGGAGCGATGGATCTGCCAGGACTATCTGGTAGGTGCATGGTGCTCCCGGGAAGAAGTTTGTTTGGGGAGGGTGAAGAAGGTTGATTCTTGGCCGTCAGAGTTGGGAGATGGAATCGTTGTGTCCAGCTGTTGGTGCACAGTAAGCACCCTGGGAATCGCAGTCGTGCTCCACACCAGTAAGTAAAAGCTGTGGATGCTTTTAATTGCTGCCTGTCCCTTTCCATGGTCGCACCCTCCCTTGAGAGGATTGTTTCTGCTTGTAAAGGAAAAAGTGAAGGCAGAGAGGCAGAAGATTGCACCTGAATTTAAGCAGCTGCAACAGTACCTGGAGGAACAAGAGCGCCTGCTGCTGGCTCGGTTGGGAGAGCTGGAGGAGCAGATTAAAACAAGATTGAAAGAAAATGCTTCTAAATTCTCCAAGAATATTATTTATCTGGATGGCCTGATCAAGGAGAAGGAGTGTCAGCTGTCAGAACACAAGTCCCTGCAGGTGAGGGCTGCTGAAACACCAGCACTGTCTTGGCAAACAGCATGTGAGGCACCAGCAAATCGGAAACATGTGATAGGCTAATCTTAGCTTGATTATCTTACGTATTAATCTTACCTTGCTGGTGTGTCCGTTCACTGTGTAAGGGGAATGTGAGGATTTTGTGTGCAGGATAAGTAGCACTGAGCTGCTTCTCTCTTTCTCCCATGTAGGATGCTGGTGACGTTTTGAGCAGGTATGTGTTGCTTTGTCCTTTACATCACACAGTTGCTTTGGGGTTGCAAAGATTCCTGCCCCAGAACAAAGCTGGATACCTCAAATACCAGGGATGCCCCATTGATGTTTGTATTTCAGTTTTCCTGAGGCTGATGAACCAGTGTGATTCTACCAAGAAAGTCTATCCCTGGGGAAATATTCGAGGAGGACCTTTCATTTCTAAGGTCGCTGGTTGCAAGCCTGGTTGGCTTCTCCACGACTGATGTGTAGTGACACTAAAGCGTAGAGAGCAGGGCGTGGTGCTGTTGGCTCGGGGCTTCAGCACTTGGCTGTGACACAAGTTTGCCCTGAAGGGACAGGGTGACTGGGGGCACCAGGGCCATCACTCATAATAGAAATTTAATTGGCAAGTAGAGCATCAGGACAGAGTAGTGACCTAGCCAATGAGACCTGCTGTCTCTCTTCTCCTTGATGCTCTTATGTAAAAAGAATGAACTTTCTGGAGGGTATTGATTCAGCTGGAAAGTGGCCTCTAGCAACTGGCACTAACAGGAGACCGAGTTAAAGGAGGAATGTAAATGCTGTGGCTTGTACAACTCCAGGTGTGAGAGGGCAAAACTCCAGCAAAAGGAGTGGATGAGCCACGAGCTGAAGAAGGAGCCCAGCGTCTGCTCAGAAAAAGCTCCCACGCTAGAGGAGATAGCGAGAAAACCCCAAGGTATGAAGAAGGGATCTCGGAGGAGAACAGATAAGCATCCTGGGGGTGGAAAGAAGGGGGTATTCAATGCCCTGCTGAAGGGAGAAAAAGCTGAATATCCTTGTGTAACATGTCCTGCCCTGGGGATGCACTGGAGAGGTGGCACAGCTAAAATGGGAGGGCGTTCCCTTTCCTTCCCCACCACGCACGCACCAGCTCTCTTGATTTCCCTTTGCTTTTAGTTTTCCCCCAGAAGAATAGTCAACATTAGTGTTGATTCACATCATCACCTATGGAGCCCACTAATAAATTGCTGTGCCTGTGAACCTGTTTCAACACCCTTTGTGCAACACCTGACTTGGATGCTGCCACAGCTCTTTCTGCTCTAGATCTGTGCTCCAGACCTGCTTCATGGTTCAAAGTGGGTCAGGGATGTGAACAAATCCCAGATGTCCCAATATGCCCAAATGATTCTCAGCTCATGCTCTTCTAATGAGGAGGCTCCTCCCCAAAGAAGTGATTGAGATGACTGTCGGGCAGAGCCTGGCATCGTGCAGCGTAATTTGGGCTGGAAAGGACCTCTAGAGGTCATCCATCTAGTCCAAGCCTCTGCTCAAGCGGGTACCACTAGGTGGGATGCTCTGTGTTTTTTCCAGTTGAGTCCTGAATATCTCTGAAGACAAAGATCTCGCAGCTCCTCAAACCATCTTGGTGTCCCTCTAGACGTGCTGCAGTATGTCCATGTCCATCTCGTCCTAGGCAGCCCTGAATTCTTTTTTGCTTAGGCTGCTTTAGGTTTCTTCCTTCCTGCTTCAACCGGAGAAGCCGGCAGGCGCAGCAAGCATGTGTGCGCTGGGGAAGGAAGGGTGCAGTAGCTCTGCCCACCAGCTCCCTGGAGCTGGTCTCCACAAACCCCCTCCCAGTGTTGGTGGCGTTACCCAGACATCAGAGGTGACTTCTGGGCTCCACCTCTCTTCCAGATGCTTTGACAACTGACACGGGGGAGGGAGTGGAGGAGTCGCAGGGACCATACACAAAAGGTGAGTTCTCCTGGGGAGCCTCCTCCAATTAGCCCTGGCTGTGAGGGATGCAACACAGGTTTTGGGGGACAGTGAATCTTCACATGTCTTGGCTCAGGGCACAGAGCTGCTCCTTGTTTTGAGCTAGGCTCAAATATAGGCTCAATACTTCTGGAGGAGAAGTATTGCCAGGTTTCCTCCCAAGCCAGAATGAAACATGGACCCAGCATGGTGAAACTGTTCCCAGGACTGATCTCTACCCCTTGTTCTTTGACCTGTCTTCTCTCCTGCAGTGAATGTGACTCTGGATCCAGACACAGCTCAGTCCCGGCTCATCTTGTCAGAAGATCAGAGAAGTGTGATGCAGGGAGCCACACAGCAGAGCCGGCTTGAGAACCCTGAGCGATTTGACCCGTGGCCTTGTGTGCTGGGCTGCGAGAGTTTCGACTCGGGGCGACTGTGCTGGGAGGTGGAGGTGGGCTATGGGTCGTGCTGGGCTGTGGGGGTGGCCCTGGAGTCCGTGAAGAGAAAGGGACCGATTGACATGAGCCCCATGGGGGGGATCTGGGCTGTGGGGAGGTATAATGAGAAGTTCCAGGCTCTCACTTCCCCATCTCCCACCCCTGTCCTCCCCAGCATTGTCCCCCATAGGGTGCGGGTCTGTCTGGACCGTGCAGGGGGGCAGGTGGTGTTTGTCAACGTGGACAGCGAGGCTGTGATTTTTACTTTCCCACAAGCCATGTTTGCAGGGGAGCGAATCCACCCCTGGTTCTGGGTGGGTAAGGGGTCCCAGCTCAAACTATGTCCTGAGACCTGATGAGGTGTGTCCCTCCGAGGAGGCTCTGCTGTGGCCGCCCTGCCCTCCTGCATCCCCATCTGCCTAGTTCCTGGGGACTCCTGTCTGCTTACAGATCTGCCATCCCCGTCTACAAGCCTCCTGCCGTGAGCCTAGGAGGCTGCTGAGCTCCTGTCTGCCTGCCTGCAGAGAGCAGGAGTTGCCTTGCTGGGAGCAGAGATGCATGGGCTTCCCCAGCCTTGGTCCTACCACAGCGGAAGAGGCTTAGAGCAGGGCTCTGGGTGAAGAATGGCCATTTCTGGGGACATACGTTATTTACAGGAGCCGTGAGGGGGATTGAGGGGCATAGCAGTGGCATTGGAGTACCTAGTCATGATGTATTTTTACTTGAGGAAATAGGCAGATGGGTAAGGAGGGTGAAACCTTGCTCAGCAAAGCCATGGGGTGACACTCTGTAGCCCTGAAGCCTGGGCAGCCTCTACATATTCGTTCCTGTGGTTGGCCTGATTTGATTCTTGTGTTAGCCTGAGAAAACACAAGTAAATACTCATCTTTTGGGGAGGTGCTAGTAGGATTTACATCTCCAAATAATTTTTTGGGTGAAATTATAATCAGTGCTTTTTAACAAGTCAGTGTACTTGATAATTCTTCAATGTTTGACTAGTCAATTTGTTTCTCTGGTTGTGATGAGGCTCTTGGAAAAAAAATTTAGAGGTTTAGATCATCTCCAGCCAAAGAACTAATACCAGGAATTTGGTGAAGTTTAGGAAGAGGCTGTAGGAATCGCTGGTTTGAGACTTGCTGATTTGTAGAACTGCCAGGATTTGTGGCGTTGCATGGCAGAAGCGAAAAATATGGATAACCACGGTTTATATAAATAACCAAAGTTCAAATGCTGGTCAAACAAACATGAAACTAAATCGGGATCTTCTTGCTGACAGATAAGAAGGGCTTTAAACACATTGGCTCCATCTACTTCTGTTGCAAAAGCTGACCCATGAAAGGGAGGTTGGGTGCTGGAGGGGAGGGGTTCAAAGAAGGGTGAAGAGAAACACTGCTACAAACACAAACTGCCTAGGATGCATAATACAGCCTCTGGAAAAGGGAGGTTGTGAAAAAGCATCTGTGAAAGTCGTAGCTTGCTCGAGGGTGAAGCCCACCCCTTCTCTTTGCTATGTGGCCAGAAGCCCATGGTGACCTGCTGGGTTTGGCTGTGGTGCTGCTGCAGGGTTTGATTCCAGCTCTTCCCAGACACGAGCCTGGCTGCCTTCATGCTCTGGCTGTGGGATCTCACCTTCTTCCCAGTGTCCTCATGGAAATGCAGAGCCATGGCCCCGGCAGGGGTAAGCCCTCCCTCCTCCTGCACAGGCACGGCGTCAGCTTTGGCATCAGAGCCGAGGATGTGCTGGCACCAAGGTGTGGGCAGCCGCTTGGAGACCTCGTCCGTTCCTACCAGGATTTGCCCCTCTTCTGTGCTCTGTCAGGAGCATGAGTTTTGGGATTGGCTCCTTGGACAGTCCCCTGGGTGGTTTTGCTGGATTGCTGGTCCCGTGGATGTGCGGAGCCCAGGGGCAACGGCATGTCACCTGTCCCTGTACAGTGCCAGAGAGGTTGGTGAGCCCATCCCCTAGTGCCAGGGCAGGGTATTTGTGCCTGACCTGGTGCTGGAACTCTTTCCTGCTACTGGAATAGATCAGGGAGACTAATGCTGTTGCCTGTGCCCAGCTGCTGCCACAAAGGTGACAACTGAGTTGGCACTAAGAGGGTCCAACCAGCAATGTGGCTGCAGAAGATGAAATCTAGGCTGGGCCCAGGCAATGTTCCCCTTTGCCTACATTCACCTTTTCTTCTCCTAAGAGCAGGAGGTAGTAGGAGAGGACAAGGTGAGGTCCCTGGGAACAGGGACCCCCCACCTTTTCCAGGTCTAGCATGTCCTGGGAACATCATTTCCCCAAAATGCCAGTTCTCTGGAGCAGATCTACAGCTGGAAGGCATGTCCTCTGAGGAATGGCTGAGGGCTCTGGCTTTGTCTCCTTTGCAGAAAAGGCGGCTGAGGGGTAACCTTATGGCTCTCTGCAGCTTCCTGAGGAAGGGACATGGAGAAGGAGGTGCCGATCCCTTCTCCCTGGGATCCAGGGACAGGATGCCTGGGAATGGTTCAGAGCTGCATCACGGGAGGTTCAGACTTGACATTCAAACACTGAAACAGGCTTCCTCAAGAGGTGGTCGATGCCCCCTGCCTCTCAGTGTTTGGGAGGCATTTGGACAATGCCCTTAATAACAAGCTTTAGCGTTTGGTCAGCCCTGAACTGGTCAGGCAGCTGGACTAGATGATCATTGTAGGTCCCTTCCAGTCTGTTCTATGTGAGGAAAAGGAGACCTTGATGGGGTGATCAGAGAACAGTGGATCTGTGGGAATTGGCTTGCCTGTGGACTTCAGACACTTCTCAATTTCTTGCTTACCTTCCTTGGCTGTCCCTATAGCTTTTACTAGTGCTCTGCTGTAAGAAATGTGCTTAATGCACATGTCAGTGAGAACTGGAAATAAGGCAAGGAGAAGCTTTGGATGTATGGAGAAGATAAGCATTATCATGAGCTCCAGCATCTGGCTATGTTTGGGTGGTTGTGTTGGTTTGTTTTGTTTTTTTTTTTAAACTTTAATGATCAAGCTTAATTGAAAAAAGCCAAAGACACTACTCCAGTACCTCTTAAAGAGTTTGAACCTGCTGTATTTTTCATGGCCTTGTACAGAGCATCTCTGCAGTGCCCTGCCGCTTGATGCCACTTCTCTGCCCTGGGGCCACCTGGCACCAAGCTCCTCCAAGCTCCATGCGCCAAATCACTGTGCTCTCTGTTGTCTCTGCAAGTCCCAGCTGTGGGGTGGAGGTGGTGAAGGAGGCTTTTTGGTGGCATCCATCTCCAAGACCTCCCAGTCCTCCTGCTTGGTGGCCAGAGGAACCATGCGAGGAGAAGCCACCAGGATGCAGGACCCTCCCAGTTCCCAGCACTAAGACCCAAGATGATGGTGTTTGCCTTTCCAGTCTCCCCCCTGCCACCTGTGCTCCCTCTGTGTCAGGGGCACAGCTTGAGCCACGAGTCCATCCCCACCCAGAGCCACGGGTGTAGCCTCTCTGTGGGACATGAAGCCAGGCAGAAAGCAAAGATGGGGGCTTTGTTTTCAGCATCAGAAAACGCTACCTGCCTGCCTGTAAAGTCCAGGCAGACCTGGATGGCCTTGGGGAGGCAGGCAAGGTGCAGAGGAGTCCAGTCAGGGTCAGTGAAAGCGTGGTATTGTCCAAACCACTGCCCCACAGCCCAGATCCCCTCCTGGGGGGTAAAACTGAGGACCCCCTTCCTCCTGACAGACTCCTGGGCCACCCCCACAGCCCACCAGTCCCCAGCCTCAGCCACCTCCACCTCCCAGCAGTGCCTCCCTGTGGCAAAGCCCTGGCTGCCCAGCACGCACGGCTCCGTGTCAAACCGCTCGGGGTTGTTGGGCAGTGAGGTCCACTCGTCCCCACGACCAACTCCTCTCTGGTCGCCAGCCAGGATCAGGAAGGGGTTGGCGGTGTCTGGGTCCAGGGTCACGTCAGCTGGGGACAGAGGAGGAGAAGCTGCTCAGGACAGGGCGCCCCAGGGGTGTGTTAGGGCTGCATCCACATCAGCAAGAGAAGGGACAGGGTGATTTTCTTTCCCCTGCCCAGAGATGTTCAGTGTGGGGTGGGAAACCCCTTGTGCTGGACCGCCCCAGCCTCAATCCTGCCCTGATTCTGTCCCTGCTCCTGATCCAGGAGCTTCCATATGATCCTTGGCCAAGGAGACCCCAGTTTCCTGGAGGAGGGTGCACCTGAGTGGATGGGTGCACATCTGCTGTGCAGGCACCTGGACCTGAGCCTGGATGTCCCTAGTGCTGCAAGAGTGAAACAGGCACGTCTGGGCACGAACTGGTGTGATCAACATTACCCCAAGAGCCCAAATTCCTGCTACTTTCTGTGAGCAGTGGAGGGAGCCAAGCATGGCAGGTCAGGTGTCTTTGGTGGTGGTGGTTCTACAGCATGAGGAATTCAGCTGGGGGTATTGCAGCCACCAAGTCTCAACCCCACGACAAGCCCAGGCTGGGACAAGCCCTAGGTGCCTTGACCCTAAACAGCTCTTCCACAGCAGAAGCAGGATGCATTTTTCTCCTCAATAGAGGATAGTTCCCTCTCCCCTTCCCTTCTAAAAACTCACCTCTTCCACTCAGGTCCTCCACCTCATTGGCCAGGGTCTCCCTATCTTCTCTCTCCATCCTGGATACCAGCATGTCTGCAGAAAATCAACAGGAGAGGGGGCAGGATTCCCTGTTGAAAGTGGAAATTGCAAGACTCAGAGACTGCCTAAAGTTGATAAAGAAGCAGAAGGAATGATGGAAAAGTCACAGCATTCAGGCACTTTTTAGGCATGCAGCACTCACCTGCAGGCTGATTCCAGGAAAGGAGGTTTTCGGATGGGTCTGGAGGTTTTCAGTCTGCTCTGCCCTTCCCTGCCTTCCTCATCAGCTCGTGGCTGGATTGGGCTTGCACAGCACTGCTAGCTTGTTTGAGTGAGCAGATCCAAGTCCAGAAGGGCTGGATGGCCTGGAGAGCACAGCTGGGAGTCCGGCACCTTCACCTCTCTGGGGGGGACCACACCACTGGAGCTTCCACCTCCCCTCCTCTTGGCAACCACCTCTGATGCCCTGAAGCTGCTGGCAGGCGTGTGACCTCATCTAACACTTGAATTTGGGAGTTCCCTGCCGACGTTCCTGCAGTGCCCCTGACCTGTTTGCATCACAGGATCTGCCGCATCTCCCCTCCCTTTGGCCAGCTGTGGGTGGCTGATAAGAGCCTGCTGGCGCTGCTTGAAGAGGCTGTATCTTCCTGCAGCAGGATGCTCAGAGCCCTCCTGGGTCAGCAGCACCATGTGCACCTCCAGCCTGGATGTCACTTGGGGACACCAGCCACAGACCGATGGCCATGCTCTGGGTGTCCAAGCTGCGTACTCTGGTGAGGGAAGAGATGTGGCTCTTTACAGGCACTGCTTGTGCAGATTTGTCATACTGGCTGTGGGTTTCAGGATGGAGAAGTTTGCAAGGCATGTGTTGCTTCAATTGCTCAACTGGTAAACAGGGGGACAGTAGGTGCTGGGCTTTGCACCCCAACTCTCTGTTCTCCAGGTAGCTTTTCACGTGCCCTGGGGGCAATTGCCTCAGCTCCGCTCGTAGGGAACTTGGGAGGTGGCACCCACTCTGCTTTGTCACATCATTCTGAAAGCCACCGGTTGTGCACAAAAGAAAGCAGAGTGCAAGGGCACCTGCTTCCAGATGGCTCTGCTGCCTGGCACTGGTACAGGGGCCTGGGAAGGCAGGACTGGGAACAGACTGGCTCAGCAGGGACTGTTCAGTCAGGGACCACTGTCACAGGGTGGCATGGGCATGGCACAGTGGTGGCTGCTGCTGAACGTCCCGTCTGCAGGGTCAACCAATGACAAAGTTAAATGCGTACCCCACCTGCCCCAGGTCACAGCCTGCTGCAGGCAAGGGGCTGCTTTCAGCAGCACCCGCCTGCAGGACCCACAGCACCCACCAGCACAGGCAGCCATGTGCCCTCCTCCTGCGGCGCTGGCAGAGGCAGGAGATCACTAGTGCAGGCACACATGCAGCACTCTCTGGGTTCACATGCGCATTTGCAGATCCTCAAGCAGTGGCACGGCCCCTCTGTCCACCCAGTACCCCTGCCCGGACCCTCTGACCCCTCCACAGGTCCCCTGCTCGCTGGCTGGGCCAGCTGGATACTCGCTGCAAACACTCAGCACTCGCACTCATCCCACAGGCTTCCCACGCTCGTGGCCCCCCCCTCAGACACCAGCACGGACCCTCCGCCTGTGTGATACCCCTGCCTGGCCCTGGAGACTCCGACTCACCAGCCAGGCAGGCGCACTGACTGGTTCTGTTTTACCCAGGACCGGGCCCTTTTATACCCCTTTCTGCCTGTCCCCCACCTTGTCCTCCCTGATTCCCTTCTGCTGCACATGCCTTTAGCTGTGTGCATGCTTCCACTGACACCCCCCAGTGTCTGGGACCTCCAGCTTTGCATCCTTACAGTCACAAAAGCCAAGCTGGCCCTCCCTGAAGTGATGCCTGCAGATTTGTGATAGCCCAGTGATTATCATGAGCGATGAGGGTTTATTATATACTTATATCCGCTATCATTTGTTGGCCAAGTCTGTGTATCTGTATGCTTCATTTAGTGCCTCCCTCTTTTCCTTGTCATCCCTTTTGGCAAAGTTCCCGATCAGGTCCCTTTACCCAAGCAGATGCTCTCACCCCTGCTCCTGGCTGGGGAAAGGAGGGCAGCCCCACCTGGCTGGGCTGAGCTCCTGGTGGGGCTGCCTTCCCAGCACATCCCAGGGCAGCAGCTTTCCCTGAACAAACCATCCTCTTGGCTGCGGGGGGAATTGCTTTTAAGCAGCTTTCAAGCAGCTTTTAAGCTAGGGCCGGGCTTTGCTCCCAACCCTGCGTTGCCTCTGGGTGTGAATCCCGGCTCTGTCGGCTCTGTCGCTGCCGCCCTCCTTCCCACTGCTGCCTCCGGGCTCTTCCCGGGGATGCGCAAGCTGCTGCTGGTACCCATCCCCTCCCGAGTCCGGGAAGAGCTGTGGGAGGAGGCTGCGATACATAGCCATGGAGGGTCTCTGTGGCAGGGACACGCCTGTGGATGTTGCTAGAAGAGCATTTCCGGAGCAAAAGCGTCGCTGAAAACCGCCCAAATCACTCAGTGACTTTCATTTTTGAGCGGAGGAAGCGCAGAAGGAAACGGGTGGCGGGCTGAGATGCAGAGTGACATTTTGGTTTTGTTTTCTGACAGTTAGCTCGGCTTGGGGTGACCCCTCCGGACGCAGTGGGTGACGGCTGAGCAGCTCCTGCCCCAGCCCAGAGCCCATGAAAGAGCTTGGGGCCTCCAGGTACGTGGTGTCTCTCGGAAAGCTGCAGACTGAGATGGCTTTCTGCCATCTGCCAAAATCGGGCATGGTTTTCACTTGTTAACAAAGTCAAGACTAAGTCAGCAAGTGATAAGAGAGTTTGGGGGGGTTCAGAGCAGGGCCAGGTCCCATCTTGGCTGGGTGTTGAATTAGTATTTTGGTTATTTTGCTTTCCCTTTTCTGAGACCTCCTCCCACCCTCGGTGCGGTGGCAGGAGATGCACTACTGAGTCCCAGATTTGTCCCAGAGGAGGGCAGCGTGGCCCCAGCTCCATATGCATTTATTTGGTCTGGGTTTCTCCTTCTCTTAGGACTGGATAAGAAAAGCAGGGGCTCCATATTAAAACAACTGCCACCTTTTAATGGAGTTGCAGCTTGTCTTTTGTTTCCCCACGGGAAATTCCTACAATTTTTTATACCAGTCAGGTACTTTGTAGATAACGCTCCAAGCAGTCAGGCTGATGATGGAAAATCGATTTCAGTCTTTGGCATCTGAGGCTCTTCCCTAGACATTATGAGAAGGGGCTGCAATCAGCAATAAACCCCTTTAAAAGTGAACTCTACCCTTTTTTTTTTAATTCCGTCGTTTCTCCTCCTTCCCCATCTCCAGGCTGTGCAGCAGTGAAGAGGATGCTCTCCAGTTTCCACCACCGCTGCTCTCTGCTGGCTTTTATCGTTTATGGTTTCGTTTTCCAAGTTCGTGAGCTGCAGTCAGGTAGGGATCGCCTGGTTCTTGCCAGTCCCTGGGGCATTGCTTCCTGCCTGAATATCTTCCTGGCTGCCAGTGCAGCTACTCCCCTGTGAACGGCAGAGCACAGAGCAGGGTCAGGCCCTTTGCCATAAACCTTGTCGGCTTCTGAGAGTGCCAGCATCCCTCTGGATCCTGGTTTATTCCTCCGGCCGTGTCAGCATAGGCATTCGCACAGACTCACTGAACTCAGGTGCAGATTAGATGGTGCCGAGGAGTTGATTATAATTTGCTGCTGTTTCCCTCCCTGCTTTCCCTGTTCCCAGCATGTTCCCAGCATGTTCCCAGCATGTTCCCAGCATGTCACTGCTTTACTGTGCTGTGTCCAGGGTGCGCTGGACCCTTTGCAGAACCAATTCGATAAAGGGAAAAAAAGAATAAAAAAAGCTTTTAAAAAATATTCCAGGTTCTTTTTCTGTTAGATTGCTGACCTGAAGCAGCTTCTTCAAGGCAGCCCTGGGAAAAGGATGCAGCACAACCATTGACTTGAAAGTTATCTTGCCAGAAAAAAAGTTGATTTGCTTTTGTTTTCCTTCAACCAGAAACCACTTTCTCTGTGAGTTGAGTGGCCAGCTTATTAATAAGCCTTTATTTTAAATTTCCAAAGATGCTCAGAGCACCTGGGACATTTTTATTTTCTCTTGTAATAGGTGTGAATAACTGAGGATATTTGAGTTTTATTTGTACCCGAGTGTCTGCTTTCTCCAGTCAACCACTCAGAAACCTTCCAGCACTTCCTCCCTTCTTCATCCTGCTTTCTCCCCACCCTGAGCAGCACAGGCAGCACTTGTCCCCTTGAGAACAAATCATCTTTTAGGGATTTGAAGAACTTTCACCGTAGCGCAGGACAGGGAAGCAGAGGAACAAGCAGTGGCCTGGCCCCAGCCCCCTCGCGTGCTGCATGGCAGGGGTCCCTCGCCCAACCCTTCCCTCAATGCCTCGTCTCCGCTGGCACAGTTACGCTCCCAACGCGATGGCACGGCCCGGCAGCACGTGAACCACGCGGAGCAGCAGCCGCTGGTTTTCTGAGCTCAGTTGCTACAGCAAACTCACAGTTATTTCTTCTTCCTCCGGGGGTTTCTCCCAGCTTTGGTCAACGTGACAGGACCCCCCGGCCCCATCACCGTGCCCATGGGCGAGGATGTGGTGTTGCCCTGCCACTTCTCCCCGGAGCAGAGCACGGGGGACTTGGAGGTGATCTGGTTTCGGGAACAGTTCTCGCCCTTTGTGCATCGCTACAAGGCGGGCCAGGACCAGTATGGGGAGCAGATGCTTCAATACCAAGGGCGCACCGAGCTGCTGAAGGACGGCCTCACTAAGGGCAACGTGGACTTGAAAATTTTCCACGTCCGACTCTCTGACAGAGGGAATTACAGCTGCTTTGTTCGCCGTGACTCGGATTACAACGAGGCTGTGGTGGTGCTGAAGGTGACAGGTCTGTAGTCCATGTCCCTGGTACCTCTAATTTACTTGCTTGTAGCCAGCGCTCATCTCCCCTGTCCTTCCCACCAGCAATTTCAGGTGGTTGCTTTGGAAATAGGGTTTTATTAAGTCCCATGGTTGAAAATACCAAGAACGTCTCAGAGAGGTAAAATTGCCTACTGAGTGGCTGTAAGGAGTTTGTGAGATGTGCTACCTACTTCAGAAGGTTTTTTCATATAAGTGGGTGTAAGAAAAAATTTGGCCTTGGGTAATATAGTACGAATGTCTTGGTTTGTGCTTTTCTATTTTAATATCCAGGCTGCAGTAGCAGCCTCCAGAGCAGATCTTTGAGTTTTGTGAAAAAGACTGCAAGAAATATCCTGACTCCAGGTGACACTTGTCTTGAAAAAACACCTGGGGTTTGTCTACGTTGAAGTTCATCCCTTCTCGTCAGGGAGAGGAACAACCAGGCCACCTTATTCCCCTGATATCTGGCATCCCACAGAATCACCTGGGGGTCTCTGTTTTCCTGCAGCCAGCGGCTCTGCCCCGCTCATCGCGCTGGAACGCTACCAGGATGGGGGGATCCAGGTGGCCTGTCGCTCGGCCGGCTGGTACCCGCAGCCCCAGGTGCTGTGGCAAGATTCCCACGGGCAGCGTCTCCCATCCCTCTGGGAAAGCGTTACCCAGGACAAGAGCGGCCTCTTTGCAGCAGAAAGCAACATAATCCTCACCAGGGGCACAAACCAGAAACTCTCCTGCTCGGTCCGGCATGCCCTGCACAGCCAAGAACAGGGATCAGCTTTTTACATATCAGGTGAGCAGGGGATGAGGGCACTGCCTTGTTAACGTTCCTGACGGGGCTGCGCTCAGAAAGCGCCGGCAGCAGAAAATCTCAAGTGCGTTTTGCACTGTGTGTTCAGCGCATCGAGTGTATTTTGCACACTGCATGTGCAAAGAGCGGCGGCTTTCAGCAGCGCTTGTGCAGGTGGGCTGCCAAAATTCACCAGTTCTGTCTTGAAGTGCGGGTTTAGGGCGGAAAAAAGAAAACCCTCCTTGTAGCAGAGTTTCTATAGACACCTGGGTTAAATACAAACATTCGTAACACTGGAACCAACCAAAAAAGGAGAAACCAACCCATGCCCTTAGTCTCACCTGCTGTGAAATCCTGGTCTACTGGTTTGGTATGAGAAGGAAATCATTGTGGCTCATTTTAGCATCTGCATACATTGAATATGTTTGTATTTTTTCCTTGTCACACAGAAAAGCTCCTTTTTTTACTGGAATATTGATTTGGGGTGGGGAATATATCAGAACAGAGATACAGTGGTGAACTGGACTAACTATACACCAAACTGCACCGCAGTATCACGTGCTTTTCAGCTGCATCTTGTTCCTTTTTTACTTTGGGAATGAACAATTTTGGGAGACTTTATTTCCCTGGGGGGCCCGTACCTTTCTTCTGGTGATACTGTTCTGCACTGGAGTGTTGCTGGTGGTGTATATGTCACCCTGTTTCTGATCCTGTGTTGCCTAATGAACTATATTTTTTTTTTTTCCCAAAGGAGAAGACAGCATCATTTAACTAGAAATTATTTGGTTAGAAATCCATTTTCCCTTTAAAAATCCCCCACAATGTACGCAGACAAAATGTCATCAGCCTCAGACAAGTGCTATATTGCGAAACAGATTTTTTTATATATATATATTATTTTTTGTCAGTTTGTAGAGTACAGTCAGGAGCTGATTTCCACCCTTGATGGGATTCAGACCTGCTTGGGATGAGCTTGTATGAAATAGAAATAATCTACTTCCCGTTGCTGCTTGCAGAGTAACCTAACCCCTTTGGGGGTTTTATTTTTCAGATCCCTTTTTCCAAAACGCTCGTCCTTGGATGACCGCCCTGGGTGTGGTCGTGGTCGCTGTGGTCATTCTCCTTATTGTTGCTGTTTATCTATTTAAAATTAAAGGTATCTTCCTGGTGGGATGTTTGGGGAAGGGGGCTGGGCGGCTGTCCTATTCAGCCACCTCTGGTTTTGACAAACAAGTGGGTTTGAGAAATGCCAGGATGGTCCCGGAGTCTTGTCTTGGTGTCTTGGACACACATATGATGCCAGGGAACTTAAAGACCCAGGGATTTAATTTCTGGCAAGAAAAGAAAGGTTGTTTCTCCAACAAAAAGGCTGGCAGAGAAGGAAGTGGGCATTAAAGCCGGATGAGCCAGCCGTTCCTCCGCCCCAGCTGAGGGTGGCTTCTGCCTGCAGAAATGGAGCGATAATGTGCCTGGCCCTGCAGAAAAACCCGGGACTTCTGGGGGCCTGGCAGGGCTTCCTCTCCTTCTGCAAGACCCCTCTGGAGGTAAATAATACAGAGGAATACAGGAAGCTGAAATCCTTTATTTCTTACCAAAAGGCAACGGGTGGGTCGTGCAGGCACTTCCGGACCCCACGGCCTTTCTGCCTTGCAAGTGGCTCTAACTCCTGCTGTGGTTTAATCAGTGCTCTTTGGAAGGGATGATTTTTTTAAAAGTTATTTACATTTCTTTCTTTCTTTCTTTCTTTCTTTCTTT
The DNA here is from genome assembly GCA_031468815.1 of Morus bassanus. NCBI lineage: Eukaryota > Metazoa > Chordata > Aves > Suliformes > Sulidae > Morus > Morus bassanus. The sequence goes on from CM062593.1 coordinate 749,286, forward strand.
CATAGGAAATTGTGAGAAGAAAATAGGTAAGCTTTACTTCCCATTTTTCCAGAAATTGGAGCATTCCCTTAAATGGAAGAATTCATGGGGCACATTTCTGGGGGACGTGGGGGAGGGAGAGGGTTCGGCTAGCAGCTATAGAAAATTGTGAAATTAGTTAATTATGAAATTATGAAATTATGTAATTTTAAGAAAAATAATTGCAGAAGCAAAGAAATCATGAAGAGATGTTGTACCAACAGTAAACATTGCTTTTCAAAGGGTTCTCAAGGTTCTTCCCAAAGCTGGAGGAAGCTTTGGGGTAGCACACTTCATTATGCAGAGGCCTCAGCGTTGTCTCAGCACTAAAAAACCACGGGAGCAGGATGGTTAGGTAGCACTAAAGGTGAAATTTAACCCCATGGTCCTCCCTTGTCAATGCACGCCTGCCCCTTCACCACTGCCCTGGAGCTGGAGCCCTCACTCAGGTCTTCAGCAACGCAGTGCTGGCCTCTGCCCAAGGTGGGCTTGGGGAGGGTGGGCAAGATCGCCAAAAGTCTTGAGAAGAAAGGTCTTGAGGAGCTCCTGGGCTGAAGCTTTTCCATTGTGAGCAATTACAGCTTCCTCCCCACCCCAACAAGTGTATCAAGCAAAAAGGAATCGGCTTTGGTGGTGATGCTCTGTTCTGGTTTTGCTTTTCAGCGATGCAAGACGCAGCACTGCGTAAGTCTCACTCCCTGTCTTCCCAGTGAAATCCTCTGTGAAAACTTTTATTCATCCTCTCATTCTGTCTGAATGTTCTTTTTAGGCAGACACTTTTCTTCCCCCTCCCCTGACCCCCTAATAATGTGAAAATTCACTCTGAAAAGTCATTAGGATTTTTTCCCTGAGTGGCTGTCAATGCTTTTTAACACTCACATTTTAATTTAAGTACTGAGATAGTACTGAAAAGTTATTGATTTTAGGGGAAGATTATGGAAACCTGAGCTATTGAGAATTTTCTTATAAAAATGTAGATTGTTTGATCACCAAGAAATTAAAAAAAAAAAACCAAAAACACTCAAAGAGGGCATATATTTTTGTTTGCTTGCTTGTAGCTCATAGAATTGCCAAGAAACTGTCCTTTGGCTATTAAAAATGAGCTCTTGCTAAACTGGTGCCAATGCAGAGGGAAATAAATAATGGGGAAAACAAATACAGGTCAGCTCACCCAGGAATCATGAGCATCCTTGCAATCAGAGCATAAATCAGCACATCTGCCCCCTTCATCACAGCCTTTCCTCACCTGTGTGGTCCTTCAGCTGGGGTCCCAGGGAAGGGACTGTGTCAAATAGTAACTCATGTGTTTCCCTTTGTTGTTCAGGGGACCGTGATGCAGAAATTGGTGAGTTTCCTTCTCTTTCTCACAAAGGATTTTTTACAGAGTCTGTAAAAAACCACCACCTGATAGGGTGGTGGGTACTTCTTTCATTTTCACTTTTAAAGTGTGAAGCAAACCAAAAAGTGGTTGGGGGCTAGCGGGGAAAGGAGAGATTGAATTTGAGAATCAAAAGATTAAAGATCATTGAAGATGGTGTCAGGGGTTGGGGATAGATGACTGCAGCGGTGAGTGCCCTGCGGCGGGTCCCCTTGTAGGCGAGGGACCTCCCAGAAACCTCTTCCTGCCCCAGATTTGAGCAGGACGACCTGCACCATCACCTGCAGAGCAGAGTGCTGGGCTGGGGCTGGGAGAGGGTCTTGCATTGCCAAGCATTGGCACACACACCACCCCCCACCCCACCCCGCATGTGCAGGCGGTTACGGGAGAGGCCATATCCGAATCAATATCCCACAACCCATCTGTGCTATTTTATCTTCTTTTTCAGAGAAGCAAGCTGAAGAACTTGGTGAGTATTGTTCCTCTTCCTGCATCGGAGACTTTTTGGTCGGGCCATTTCCTCATCTGGGTTTTTCACGTATGCCCTGGTCCTGGTTTTCCTTTTGGGAAAGGAAGAGCTAGCAAATACTGAACTCATTTCATTCCAAAATGAGTTATTTTCCTTTGCTCTCTATGTGTTTCTAAGCTGTTCCCCATAATCCTTCTGTACTAAGAAGAAAATTCTTGCAGTTTTCAAAGGAAGTGCAAACAGACCGTAAATATGTGTCTGAATCAGGACAGGCAGCGTGATTGTATTTGTAGAAAATGGGTGGAGCCCTTTCACGTAGCTAGACGTTGAAGTTTGAAGCTACACATTGCGAGATGACTTTCACAAATATAGCAGCAATTCAGAAAATGTGCAACTACACTGGCATATCATTATTCTGAGCTAATCCAGTACAAGTGTGTTCAGATTACCTCTCATCTGTGGTTTTTAAATTTTTTTTTTAAGCATGGAGAAGATATGCGGTGCCTATAGAAGAAGGTAATTAAAGTTTGGTCTTTCAGGGGGCTGAATCACCTTCCCTGCTTTAGTCTCCCTTCCTGGTCCCCTCCCACAGTAATGCTGGTGGGACCAGGGATGCTTCTGCTAACCCTCATTTTACAGGAGGGAGTGTAATGCTCAGACCCCTCGTTCATTTGGTGCATGCCCAAGTTTCAGGAAAATCTGGAGAGTCCTGGTCCTCAGTCAGCAGTGCTGGCCACGTTTTAGAGACATGGGAACTTCTTCAGTGTGGTCGTCTGCTGACTATCCTCTTTGCTCTCTGCTCGATGTCACCTCCCTGCTTTATTTTCTGTTCCTTGCACTGATATTGTTATTTTGTGCAGCTTCCCACAGTTTGCCAGCTGTCACTTGCACCCGTTTTCTTCTTCCTTATGCAGCCCCAGCAAAGATCTCTTCTGGGGTGAGCTCTGCCCTGACGTGTTCACTCCCTCTCTCCTGCAGCGAAGGTGGTTCTGGATCCAGACACAGCCCACTGCGACCTTGTCCTGTCCGACGACTGTAAAAGTGTGAAACGAGAAGACACGCGGCAGGACCTCCCCGACATCCCTGAGAGATTTAACCCGTGGCGCTGTGTGCTGGGCCGTGAAGGCTTCACCTCGGGGAGATACTACTGGGAGGTGGAGGCGGTGGATGGAGGAGGATGGACTGTGGGGGTCTCTAGAGCAGATGTGAAAAGGAAGGGCGAGATTGAGTTTAAACCAGAGGAGGGCATCTGGGCAGTGGGGCAGTGGGCGGGGCACTTCCAAGCTCTCACGTCCCCTAATCACACTCTCCTTCCTGAAATCCAGACTCCCAAGCGGATCCGGGTCTCTCTGGATTATGAAGAGGGACGGGTGGCATTTTTCAGTGTTGATGAAGAGATTCCCATCTTCACGTTTCCACTGGCATCATTTGAGGGGATAAAAGTCCACCCTTGGGTCTGGCTGGGTCCTGGGACATGGCTCAAAATGTGGCCCTGATGAAGGGGAGGGAGTAAGAGAAGGCTTTTTTAGGGGACCTCGGGAGTTTAGACCCACAGGAGGACTTAGGTTGGAAAGAACTTGCGGAGGTTTCTATTGCAACCACCTGCTCACAGCAGGGCTAACCTCAAAGCTGCTGTAGGTGTCTGTGGACCTTGTTCAGCTGAATTGTGTAGGATCTCCAAGGGTGCAGATTTCGTTACCTCTGTGGGCCTCTGCCCCAGTGCTGCACCTCTCTCAAGGAGAAAAATCAACCCTTTAAGTTTGGTCAGAGTTTCCCCAATTGTAACTCGTGACTGTTATCGTTCATCGTCGCTCTCTATCTTTTGAACAACACTTCCACTGAAAAGACACTCCTGCAACAGGGATTGCTTTTTAAATGTACAAAATAAAGTTACTTCAGTGGCATTTGTCTGTATGTGTGTCAGCACCAAATGTCTGTGTCAAAGGTGTTGTCTCTACCTCCTTTTAGCCTGTGGGGAGTTGTAGGCACTTTTGAGAAAATGGTTCACTTCATCCTGCGGGAGCCAGCAAAGGCATGTCAGTGGGATCAGTCCATGGCTGTGCTTGTCCCTGTGCCTGCCTGTGGCACAAGCCCAGGTGATGAGCTCATCCGTGACCTGGAGACATCTAACGCTGCGAGATGGATCCCACCTTTGGTCGCTCATTCTGGGGGAGGAAAAGCTGCTTTTGCTTACAGTGCTGAGGAGTCTGGATCAGGCTCAGGATGTCCCATGTGGGCTGCAATTAAGCTGGAGAGACTAAAAATTTGTATGAAGAAGGGCATCTCATATGTTTTTGGGCAACTCTAGATTATTTTTTGCTGTAGTGGAAACTTGTCCTGGTTTCGGCTGGGATAGAGTTAATTTTCTTCCTAGTAGCTGGTACAGTGCTGTGTTTTGGATTTAACATGAGAATAATGTTGACAACACACATGTTTTAGTTGTTGCTAAGCAGTGCTCGCACTAGTCAAGGACTTTTCAGCTCCCCATGCTCTGCCGGGTGCACAACAAGCTGGGAGGGGGCACAGCCGGGACAGCTGACCCAAGGTGGCCAAAGGGATATTCCATACCATATGACCCCACGCTCAGGATATAAACTGGGGGGAGTTGGCTGGGGGTTGGCGATCGTTGCTCAGGGACTGGCTGGGCAGCAGGCAGCAGGTGGTGAGCAGTTGCATTGTGCGTCACTTGGTTTGTATATTCTTTTATCATTCTTATTTTCTCTTCCTCTGCTGTCCTATTAAACTGTCTTTATCTCAACCTATGGGTTTTACTTGGGTTTTTTTCCAATTCTCTCCCCCATCCCACTACGGTGCAGGAGGCGGGGAGGGTGAGTGAGAAACTGTGTGGTGCTTAGTTGCTGACTGGGGTTAAACCATGACAATCCTCCATTCAACTGATGTCCAGCAAGCATGGACCTTCCCAAGGGAAGGCTTCACCATTACTGCTCAATTCATGGGCTTCTCAGAAATGAAAGGGGATGCACTTGCATGTGTGCCAGGTTCATGCTCAGCCCAGGGCAGCTCCATCCTCCTGCCATGGAGGAGCCTGAAGGGAACAGCTCAGAGATGCTATTGGGGCTTTCACCTTTCTTTCCAGGCCTGCCCAGCCCCCAGGATTAATGCTTCCAGAGGTTGGTGGTCATGTCTCACCTTTGTTCCTTGCCATGCACAAGCCCACATGATGCAGAAGATGCCAGATCTGTGAGGCCTGCAGTAGCTGAAGGGCTTGTTGAAGGACCCAGTGACAGAGCGTTCCAAAGCCCCTTTGAACAGTGTCACAAGCCTGCAGGGACAGGCAGCATGAGGGTGGCAACTGCTGCCAGGGTTCTGAAGAGTGGTTAGACGTTCATGTCCCTAAAGAAGGCTGGAGGGAAGGTGAAGATACAGACCCTGTTTTCTGCACTGGAGGAGCACCGTGCTACTCAAGCCAGGGGCGATGCAGTTGCATGTTTCTATGACCCTCAGGCACCATCGCCTCATGAGCTGCTTCCATTTCCTAGAGTCACATATGGTGTTGGCGAGGTGCTAAAGGAAGTGGGAAACAGACTGGATCACCTTGCTCCCTCCAAACACCCACTCAAAACAGTCTGTGGGTGAAATCAAGGTTGGGGCAACAACCTCATGGGAAATCCACCCCCAGGACGTGCAAACAGTGTCTGGAGCAGGGCAGGAATCTGATGGGCTGAACAAAAAGGTGAACCTAGGACAGAAATGAAAGAGTGGACTGCAAATGTGGGGCAAAGCACCGTCACTAGCAGGATGGCTGCTGTAACCCTCATCTCCCTCTTGCCTTCACCTGAGGGAAGCAGGTTCAGCAAGGCGACACCGTCCCTGCTCCTTTGCTCTCCCCACCTGGATGTCAGGACCCCAAGATCTCTCCTGGCCTTCTCCTTACTGCTCGTAACCAGCCATGGGAAGAGTGTGCCTGCAGATGACTCCTGACCTGTGCACCCCTTTCTTCTTGTACAGCGTGCCCCTTCCCCGTCAGCAAGGCTTGTCGCAGTGGACTGCTTGGGTCTTCTGCTCCTTCTCCTTCAGGGAGGGAAGCAGGTGGGGTTAAGGACCTTTTGAAGGTTCAAGGTGTCCTAGTGTGTTCATCCACCTAGAAAAGGGAAACAGAGGGGCAGAAGCAACGATAAGGGCTGTGGGTTGGGGCAGTGGGGTTGTGGCATGGGGGATGCTGTAGGTCCAGGATGAGGGTAAAAGTAGTGCTGCGGAGGAGAGGAAACCACATGCAGGCTTAATCCCTGGGATCCTATGAGAAGGCCAGGGTTACATTTGCCCGCTCCCTTCCTATCCCCTGCTTTCTGCTGGAAATCACTAATGAGACCCGAAAAACAACCCCCCAGGTTCTGCCTCTGTTGCTCCCTCCAGCCCTCTTACTACAAGCTGAACTAAAATGCCCCTGCAGCAAGTGGGCTGAGGGTGAGAGAGAGGCTGGCAGAGGACACAGGAGGGACAGCTGACTCGAATGGACCAGAGACCTATTCCATACCATGTAGCGTTGTGCTCAGCGATAAAACTTAGGGGAGTGGGGGAGGTTTTTTCCAAGGTACCATTGCTCAAGGACTGGCTGGGCATTGATCTGCTGGTGGAAGGTAGTGAGTGAATGCTTTTGCATCACATTTTTTCTCTCTCTCTTTCCTTCACTCATTAAACTGTCTTTATCTTGACCCACAAAGTGGTTATTATTTTTTCTCACTTTTGCTTTTCCAGTTCTCTCCGCCATCCCAATATAGAAGCGGTGGGCGAGTGGTTGGTGGGCTCTTAGCTGATGGCTGGGGTTGACCCACCACAATCCACAGAATGGAAAAACAGTAGAAAACCAATATCTCCCCTCCTCTGTAGCATCTCCCCTGCAGCTCTTGGGTGACCCAAGATGCTCTGCAGTGACCTATGGGCCAAGGAAGTGGCAACAGCTTGGCTGCACAAACAGACAGTGAGAGGAATTGCAAAACCGAGCTCCTTCCTCTGCCTCTAATCTCTTTGCCTGGTCTGTGCTGCGGCTTCTCCCACATATGTTAAAGCTGCCTCTCAGCTCTCCAGAAGAACCATCCCTGTTTTTCCTGGCAAGCCAGAAAGAAAGGATCCCTCATCTACATCACAAACAACTAGCTGAGGTAATGTGCAGGAAGAGTTTCTTGCTGATATGCCAACTAGGCAGTGGTCCCCAGGTTGAGGTGCCTCAAGGATTGAAGCCCAGAGCGTGCTGAGAAAGCTGTCTTGCAGCAGAGGAAGGGGCAGATATTTGTGCAAGGGACCCTTTTCCCCGGATGTAAAAAAGTGCAGTTTGGGAGGAGCATGCAAGGGGTCCTCCTGGGTGCAACCCTCCCTCTTTTACTGTGCAGAAGCAAGAAATTAAGGAGCTGGTCTCTGGTTAGAATTTTCCAAGGAGATGGTGGTGTGGCAGCACAGTTAAAGCGAGGGCTGTGCTGAAGGACAGGAGATGGGTTTGGCTGCTCAGGAAGCCGCAGCTCCCTTCCCACAGCTGTGCATGCTGATAGAGGGCCTGGGCAGCCCCACCACTAGCGCTGTCGCCAGAGCAGCGCCCAGTCCTTGGGCAGGAGGGAGGCAAAGCAGCAGGAGAGTAAATGCTGGAGGGTCCACAGGTGAGTCCCAGGAAAGCGGCGTCCATCGGGGCTGGGCACTCGGGGTAGCCACGTCTGTGCATGGGAAGCTCTTTTCACATGATTCATGCTCCTACCTTGCAAACCCAAATCAAGCAGAGGGCTCAGCTGGGGTTGGGTAAGAGCATATTCAGGCACCCTCTTCCAGCACGCAGCTTTTCTGGGCTGGGATAGGTGTGGGTGTGCAGGGACATGAACACTGCGGAGCCACTGCTTTTGCAGCGGTGGGGATGGCAATGCCGCCCTGGCAGAGGAGGCGCTGTCGTGTGGAGGCATGTGAATCAGGTTCTCCCTCCCATGGAGGAGGATGAGGTGAGCAAAAGGACAGAGACGGTGTCTCCTTGCTGAGCCTGCTGCCCTCCAAGGACTAGATGACGGGGTGATGCTGGCAATAGGTGTGGGATTCATCTCTCCCTTCCATCTTCTCAGGAAGGAGCTGCAGGGCTCGGAGGGCTCCCAGAGGGGCTGGTGGGGGATGCCAGCTCTGTTGTGAATGGTATTTGCGCGGGAAGAAAAGTGACGTGTAGGTGCCTGCCTGCCTGTGCCCATGCCTCTCGGCTCTCCCCTCCAGGCCATGCGGGTCCTTGCCCTGCTCCCACTCATCCTCCTGGCCCTGCTGCCCACAGCCAGCACTACAGACCCAGACCAGCCCTGCCCATCGGAGATGAACAAGATCAAGGACCTCCTGGAGGTGAACTGCACAGGGCAGGGTCTCAGTGCGGTGCCCCAAGACCTGCCTGCGGACACGGGCATCCTGCTTCTCAGTGCCAACCTCCTGGCATCCCTCTCTACCGCCGCCTTCCTGCCCCTCACCCAGCTGCAGGACCTCGACCTGGCCGACAACGGGCTGGTGGCTCTGCACACCGGGCCCCCGCTGCCATCCCTGAGGGAGCTGGTCCTCTCCCGCAACGCACTGGGGGCCCTGCCCACCCTGCAGGGCCTGCCCGCGCTCACCCACCTGGCCGTGGCCCACAACAGCCTGGTGACACTGGCTCCGGGGGCTTTCCGCACTGTACCACGGCTGCAGGACCTGGACCTGCGAGGGAACCAGCTGCGGACGCTGCCCCAGGAGGCCTTTGCGGGACTGAGGGCACTCAAGTACTTGGACCTCTCGGACAACCACCTGGAGATGCTCCCCAAGGAGCTGCTGCAGGATCTGAAAAATCTGGAGACCCTCTGGCTCTCAGGGAACCACCTGCGGACCCTGCCCACCGAATTCTTCCCTGAGGGGCACTTCTTCGCGTATGTCTTCCTCACTGAGAACCCCTGGCATTGCGACTGCGACCTACGCTACCTGCGGGCCTGGATCCGGCAGAACCCTGACAGTGTCTACCAGCCGGAGCGGGGCCTGGAGAAGACAAAGGTGGAGGTCGCCCCTGAGAAGGTGCTGTGCGACAGCCCCCCCGAGCATTGGCGGAAGCCCATCATCCACTTCAAGCCCAACTGCGGCAATATGGGGGATATGGATGAGGAGGAAGAGGATGAATATGATGATGAGGAAGAAACAATGAAGAAAGCTACCATGATCACCTTCTCCCCACATCCATCCATCTCCAAAGAGCACGCTACTGTTACCTGGCCTCCCCTTGCTACCACAAGACCTCCCCTCAGCACCCCCTGTAGCTCTACCCTTGCCCCAAGCACTTTGCTTGTGATACCTGCAAGCACCAGAGCTCCCAGAACCACCACTCCTGCGCCAGCCAGTCCCACCGTCACACCCACACAGACCCCTGGCACTGCTGCCGTCCTCATTGCTGCTCCCACCAGCACCCCACGCAGATTCACCACCCTTGTCTCCACCACTGCACTGCCAACCACTATGAGCACCAGACTTCCCAGCACCAGCAGCCGTCCCCAAACCACGCTCGCCGCCAGCACTACCAACACCAATGCCACTCTCAACGTGTCCACCGGCGCATTGTCCACCACTTCCATGGCAGTGCCTTCTACTGCCGTGCTAGAGGCCTCCTCCATTGTCAGATCTTCATCTCCTCCTCTGACGTTGACCACACCAGTGGTCTCCACCACCATGCTTTCCACTCATGCCCCAACGCCACCAGCTCCCCTGAACACCACACGCTTCACCCAGCCTCCACCTTCCGTTCCACCTGCACCTTTCCCCCTCTGCCCATGCTCCACCCCAGAACTGGCTGTACCTATGCTGTGCTCACAGGCAGGTGGGGAGGGTTCGCACTGGGGGAAGTGGGTGCTGAGGCATTGCTGCCTGTTGCACTGGGTGCTCTACCTGGCCTCCTTGGCTCTGCTGGTCCTGACTGTGCTGGCTTTAGCAGGCTGGCTGGTGTGGATGTGCCTGGTGGGACAGCTCTCCTGGCACAAGTCCCTGCAGACCCAAGAGGTGCAGTATCCGCTGCTGAGGCAGAGGGAGTTGTCAGAAAGCCCTGTGAAGCATCTCAGCAGCTTCAAAAGCCCCCTCCAGCGTCCCATGTTCTGTACCATCAAGGAAGTAGAGTTGTGCCCTGAGGTCAGTTACTGCACAATTAAAGACCTGGGGATACAGCGCAGCCCTCCTGCAAGTTCCTCCTTCTGCACCACGAAGGAGCTGTGGGTCCACCACAGTCCTCTGAATACCTCGTTCAAGTCTTTCTCCAGGAAGATGATGGTCACAAACCTCAGTTCCCTGAGGACCCCTTCTGCTTACAGCCTGGACAGGGGTGTCAAGGCCATCGGTGATGTCAGAGTGAAGTGTGCTGGCAACACCATGTAAATGCTTCTGTATGTTCAGAGAAAGAGATGGAGGGTCATGGTTCTGCGTCACATACCCTTGTTTTACAATGGAAAGTTCTGCTTGCCCAGGGGGAAGCCATCCAGCTCCTTCCCCTAGTATTACTCTCACACACTCTGAGGTTTCTAGATCTGAAATAATTACTTGGGTATTTAGCAGGGGAGAAGATGTCCTAAACTGGTCAGTGATAGTTTGGGCCTTGCACTGCCTGGTTTCAGGGTGAGTGTGGGAAAGCAGAGCTTACTTTGTACTCTGTCTCCCAACTGCTTCTGTTTGAATGATGCACATAAAGATGCGCTATGCTTTCGACTCAGTGCCAGGTTGTTAATAACAGAATAAATATTCTCTTTGCTTAATTTTCAAATGGGTGCTAGTTTCATTTCATTGGTCGTCCCATAGTCGTGGCAGGGTACAGTGAATGACAAAATTGTCTTCAGTACTTGGAATAGTGAAGATAGAGAGGAAAAGTCCGCTTACACCCAGCTTCCTGACTTTTGTCCCAAATGTATGATCCTTCACTGTAAGATTGGAGCACGTGGGAAAAGCATCGCACCGCATGTCCCACTGTCACGTAATAAGTTCAAGAAAGAGTAGGTGTTGATGCCCCTGCATGATCCATCATGGGATGGCTGGAAATGGGGGAGGAGTACTGGAGGCTTTAGAGGGCAAAAGATGTGACTTGTAAGGGATCACACTAGGACAAAGTGTCCAGGGGCTGGCCAAACTTTGTGACTACCTGTGCAGAAGTCATCCAAACATTTTAGGAGATGTGAGAAGGAGACAGAGGCTGTCATTGGCAGGGGTCAAATGGCAGGCCCCAGCACTGGTGCACCAATGCAGCCACTAGATCATATGAATCACTTTTGCAGTCTCAACTGCTGTTCTAGTTCTAAGTGTCCCAAATGTATCATCCAGCTACTGTGGGTCAGCAGGCCTTCTGCCAGATTAATTGGTCCACAGAAGGGTACGTGTGCCTGTGCTTGGCCAGCTGGAGTGAGCATCCTTCTACGCAAGTGTGCCTGCTAGTCAAGGTTGTGTGCTAGTGCGTCTGTGGACACACAAGCTCTGCATTTGTAAGCAAGCATTTATCTGTGTGTTGGTGCTGTCCTCTGACCCCACCGTACTCTCTCCCTCTTTCGTGAGACAACAGAAACAGCCCCAGAGACCCCAAATTTGACCCAGAATCTCTTCGAACAACTCTAGAGATGACTGCAACAGCCCAAGAGACCTCAGCTATCCTCAGAGCATCCAAGGGACACATGGGTGGCCTTGGGGAGACCCCAGAGAGCTCTATTACTTCAGTTTGAACTGTTTCTTTACACTGTTGTTTTTTTTTGTTTGTTTGTTTTTTCCTTTATCAGATACTTTTACTACATCTTGGGATATTTTTCAGCCCCTTCTGGTCTTATATAGCAATGTTGGTGATTAAAGATGCCTTTTCTTGTTTTGCAACAGTGCTGTTTCTCACATTCTTGTGCTTAAGCTCTGTGGTGGGACAGCACGCATCGGCTCTCACCTCTCCAGGAGCTTTGACTTCCATTTGATACTTCTCCCACAATGTCATGGCATCCAAGTTAGGCCATCAAGCTCTAATGGCTGGAGAATTGGGCAGGTAAAAAGTGGTGTGAAGGTCCGGACCCATGGCTAGGGGTTAATGGATCATACCCCACTTGGATGCTGGTAACATGCAGAGTACCACACAGGGCTGTGCTGGAAACTCTTCTGTTTAACATCTTTATCATGGAGGAGGTGACTGAGTGTGCTTTTATCATGCTGGCAGATGACAGCAGGTTGGGAGGGATCAGTTCATATGCTGCCAACAGGACAACTGTTCAGGGAGCACCATTCACCCTGGAGAAATGGGTTGACAGAAACCTGATGAAAGTCAACAAGGACAATGCAAAGTCCCGTACGTTGGAAGGAAGACCACAACAGTGTTGGTGCGGGACAGACTGGCTGGGGAGCAGAGCTACAGAGAAGGACCTGTGTGTCTTGGTCAACAGAAAGGTGAACAAGATCCAGCAGTGCACCCTGGCAGCAGAGAGAGAGCAACAGAAGCCTGGGCTGGGTTAACAGGAGCATAACCAGGAGACCAAGGGAAGTGATTATCCCCTTCTGCTCAGTGCTCATTAGACCACATTTAAAATACTATTTTGGGGAGCCATGAAAACCTGCAACCCTCCCCTACACATCCAAAGACCCTCAATTCCCTCCCCAAAGGTACCACTAGTACCCCAATATCTCCCAGAATCCCCATTACCTCTGCCTCTCCTTGCAAGTCCTCCCTAGGATTCTCCCACCCCTCCACACAACAAGCACTCCAGGAAGCCAAGACCTCCCAGAACCACCTAGGAACACCAAAGCCCCCAGGGCCCCTCAACGCCCCCCATCTACCCCAAAACCCTGACACCCCCAGTACTCTTCTATTCCCTCAAGATCCCCCATGCACCTCAAGATGCCTCTCAATCCCGAGACATGTGCACACCCTCCCCCATGCCCAAGCGGCCCAGTGCCCTCCACCCAGTGCTCCCCAGGAGACCCAGGAATCCAGGCAATCCTGGTCCCCACCACCCCCCATTCAGGACACTCAGGCCATTGGTCTTCTGCTCTCCTCCTGTTCCTTGCGAGAAGCACCTGGATGTCTGTGCTACCCAGCAGAAACATCAAGACCCAGATGGACAGTTTAGGAGCCCACTTTTATTCAACCCAAGTTTGGGGGGAAACTGGGGGATCCCCAGCTCCCAGTGGAGGGGTCAAGGCAGGGGAGTGAGTATTCCTGGAGGCAGAGGGTTGCAGTGTTGGGAGTCTTTGTGTCCCACAGGGTCCCCACAGTCTAGGGCATGTACTCTGGTGTTGGGGGGTTGTTGAAAACCACAGGAGGAACCCATTGTGGGGAAGGGATCTAGGGGCGATTTTGTCCCATAGAAGTGCCCATAGATGCTACCTGGGGATCCCAGTATGGGGTGCAGAGCTTTTAAGCCCTCCTAAGTATTATTGGGGGTGTCAGGTAATCTCGAGGGGTCCTCAAGGCAGTTGGGGGCCACGCAAGGCAGGCGGTACAGTGAGGACACAAACCTGGAGGTCAGTATAGGCATGGGGCAAGGTGCCCCGGGTGATCCAGCGCCGGGTGCCCGGCTGGTAGGCATGGATCAAGTGGGTGTCCCGGTAGGTCTCATGACTGTACCCTCCCAGTACAAGCAGCTCCCCGCCCAGCACAGCTGCGCCCCCAAGTACATGGGCATGGGGCAGGGGGCTGAGGAGGACCCAGATATTCAGCTTTGGGCTGTAGACCTCAAAGGCCAGCTGGTCTTTGTAGCCAGTTTGCCCATCCTGCTGGCACAGCCCCCCAGCCACATAAAGCTGCCCACCCGCCTCCTCCATGATGTGCCCAGCTCGCTGACCATTCATGGGGGCCAGGAGCGTGGCAGGCGCACCTGGGATGTAGCGCAGCATGGCTGCCTGGCACTGGCACGCCTCATCACACCCCCCTGACACGTAGAGGGCACCATCCAGGGCACATGCCGCGTGCCCGCACAGAGCCATCGGCAGGGGCTGGCAGCTCCTGGGCAAGGAGAGAGGGAGGGGGTGAAGGGCAGGTTAAGCAGGGCTGCCCCATGGTGATCGCCTGCCCAGGAGTTCCCCAGTGAGCCATGGCTCCATTGACTGCTCAGCAGTCAACACTGGCCAACACCCAATGAGCCCCAGTGGACAGCATTAGCTAACACATAATGCCTATGTTGAGGCCATGTGATGGATCATGAGGCTAATGATGACCCAAGGGTCATCACTGTTCAACACTCTGTAGACCCCAAAAGACACCGTTGGTCAACCCACAATGAACTCCCTCATAGACAATATTGGCCAACACCGAACAGAGCACCCAATGAACATAGCCAGAAGATGTTCAAATGATTTGTCTCATTGGCAGATGGCCAACAGACCCTCAGTGAATACTATTGGCCAAAAACCTCATTCACCACCAATAGGCATCACTGGCCAACACCCAGTGACCTCTCTCAAAGGCCACTGTAGGCCCATTCTCCACTGAAGGCTCAATGACCCAAAGACCACTCAGTGGGTACCACTGGCCAATTCAAGGGGCTGCTGGGGCAGAGGAAAGCAGGTGTCCACGTGGAGTGGTCTCACCTCCAGGTGTCGTTGGTCAGGTCATAGCACTCCACAGTGTCTGTGCAGTAGAGCTCCCCTGAGCTGCCCCCCAGGGCATAGATGAAATCCCCAAGTGCCACAGCGGCAAAGTAGCTCCGCCCACAGGTCATGCTGGCCAGGCGCTCCCAGGAATCGTCCATAGGCTGATACCTGGGTTTGAGAGGTAAAGGGGCAAGAGACTACCTGTTACCTACAATGTCATGAGGTGATGTTGGCACTGCTGAGGGCAACAACCCACCTCCAACCAGCCAATCCCATAATGCCTCGGGGCCACATGGTCCCCTTGCATGGGAATATCCCCTCCTTCTGGGCAATAACAAACCCATAATGCCCTGAGGCATCTCCAGATAGGAGCCTCCCTGCCCTACCCCCAAAAAGCCTGTAACATCCCAGAGTGGAAGGGCACCTCCCAGTCCTACACCCAACCAGTCCCAGAATGCCTTGGGGCTGCTTGACCAACTGCAATGCCACAATGTTTTGGGTCCATGGGGCAGCTCTAGCTCCTCCAACCCCCTCCTCTGACCCCACAATGTCCTGGTGCCACATGGCACCTCTAGGTCCTCCGTAGCCCTCACCTGTAGACACTGGCCAGGGTGTCATGGACCCCATAGTAGCGCTTTCCACCCAGGACGTAGAGGATGTTGCCCACCACTGCTACAGCATGGCGGAAGC
This sequence comes from Morus bassanus, assembly GCA_031468815.1. NCBI lineage: Eukaryota > Metazoa > Chordata > Aves > Suliformes > Sulidae > Morus > Morus bassanus. The sequence goes on from CM062593.1 coordinate 764,360, forward strand.
GTGGGCCATCAGGAAAGTGCCCCAGTTGCCGCCACTCCACCTTCTTCACCAGCCCCACAGCACTGAGGTAGCGGTGGGCAAACCAGAGGTGTCTGCTGGGCTTCCGGGCAGCCAGGTTGGCTGTCAGTTTTTCTCCACCACAAACCACCAGCACTTCTTGCAAGGAACGCACCCTGCATGGCAGCTGGGCCATGGGGGCCAAACTTGCTACCACAAGCTCGTGGAGGACCTTTGGGTTGGCTACACCTGCAGTCACTGATGGGACCTTCTTCAGCTCCTGGCCGGACATCAGGGCAAAGCGAACGGATGACAGGACTTCCTTGGCTAGATCCTCTTGGCCATCTCCATTGGCCATAAGCCACCGGGATGCTGCTTCCAAAGCCTCCAGTTCATGGAGGACATTGAGACCGTCAGAGCGGAGGAGGTGGATGAGAAGGTGTGCAGGAAGATCCAGGAAGGCTGGTGTGGCCACCACGCTGGGGAAGGTGGCCAAGATGTAGTCCTCTGCTACACGGCCCACCTGGGCCAGCCCGTAAGCCACAGCAAAGGCCAGCACGTCCAGGCCAGTTTCTGGGGTCAGGCCACGGGTGAAGACATCCAGGCAGAGGGTGAGGAGCCCCCAGGCCTGGTAGCGCAGGGAGGTCTCGGCTGCCTCCAGAACCGCGGGCCATGGCCCTGCCACAGCCCCCGTGTAGGCGAAGGAGAGGAGGAGGCGCAGCTCGGCTGGGGACAGCCCCGTGGCCAGCGGAGCGGCGGGGTCGTGGGTGGCCTCCCGCATGGGGCAAGTGAAGAGGGCCCGGAAGAAATCACAGGAGCAGCTCAGGGCCAGGCGCTGGACTAGGGGGAAGGAGGAAGAACAGTGGGGGCAGCAGGGGACCCTTTCCACCACGCAGACCTCTGGGAACCCAGGAGTCTTGGCCCCCCTCCGCCCCAAACCCCCAGCTCTCTTGAGCAGACCAGCCTTGCAGGCACTGCTACCTCCTCATCCCCCCCGGAGCCTCAGCCCCCAGCATCCCTGCCAGGGGACCAGGCTGTCCCAGCATGTCCTGCCCCCTCCCCAGCCCCTCCTGGGGGACCCCCATCCCCTGCTCACCTGGGATGACCTCGTCCCCTGCTCGGAGCTGGAGGTCGCAGGCCAGGCCGCTGGCATGCAGTTGCTCCATGGCTCTTAGCGTCTCCCACTGCTCCTCCAGGGGCTTGGGACCCCCCTCCTGGGGGTCACTCTCCAGCCGCAGGGCACAGGCGGCCACCACCCGGGGGGCCCCCAGGGCCCGGGCGGCCTCTTCTACCTCCTTCTCCCGGCCATGGGGCACAGTTCCCCCATAGGCGAAGGCCAGCACGGCCCGCCAGCCCCATAGCGTGGTCCCGGCTGGCAGGGGGACATGGGGCGGGGGGCCCTGGCGCAGCTCTCTGGTCCTGCCCTCCAGGAAGCGGAGGAAGAAGGAGCTGATGGAGGCCAGGACCACAGCATGGGCCACGTCACCCTCCGGGCCCACGGCCACGTCCACCAGCTGTCCTGCAGAGCGCAGGCGGTCGGCCGTGGCCAGGAAGTGTCCGGCATGGGCCCCGTCCCGCAGGCTCCACCAGGCTGGGGCCGGCCCCTCTGCAACCCACATCTTGCCTGTGAGAACACACGGGGTGGGGGGGTGTGTGTGTCAGGGTGCCCTCTCCATAGCCAGAGCCTCTGGCCCATGGCAGCTGAATTTAATGCCCCTTGGCAAATCTGCAACCTAATAGGTGAGACCAATGGGCCATGTCACCACCCCACAGCTGAGGCTGATGTCCCTCATCTGCCTCGTTGCTGAACCCTCAGGATGAAGCTACTGACCCACAGCCAATGCTGCTGCCCCAGCTGATGAGCCACAGCCCCATAGCTCAGTCCACTGTCACCCATCAAACCCTTCACCAACCATTGCCCCATAGTTGAAACTACTGGTGCTCCAACAGCAGCAAAGCCACTGCTCCCCAGAAGAGCTCCGCAGCAAAGCCACCTGTGCCACCCGTTTGGTGCGCAGCAGCAACTGCTGTGCGCTGCCTGTCGCGTGCTGTGCCGCCTGTCGTGTGTCGCGATGCATTGCACTGCGACTTGTGTGTGTCATTGCATGCCGTGCGCCCTCTTGCACTGCTCGCTGTCGGGGTGTGCCGAGCCTCGCGTGGCATGCTGTGTCACACCGCGGTGTGTTGCATGCTGTCGCCTCCCCTCCACCCCCCCCCGGCCCCGTCACGAGTGGCACCTCACGTGTTGCTCGCTGTGTTTGCATGGTGTCGCGTGTCCTTGCTCGGGCCGCACGCTTTGCAGCCCAGCGTGGGGTGTGCCGTATGCTGTGTCCCGCATCGCGGCGCGGCATGCCGTGCTGTGCTGTGCCATGCACTCGTACCCCCTTACCGCCTGCTGCCACTCCAGGAAGCTCCTGTGACCCCCCAGGAATGTGCCTGGGTAATTATAGCCCAGACAGGACACGTGGCCGTGGCTGGGAGCTGGGAGAGGGAGGTCTGAGGCGCTGGAGCCCTGGGACAGGGCAGTGGGGACACCCAGGTTCCCCGAGGACAGCAGCTGGGTGGGTGGAAGCTGCCAGGAGTTTTTTCCTCTCTCAGGCAGCAGGAAGGTGCAGGCATGGCTGTAAACCCCGGGTTACCCTGGGCAGGTCCTTTCGGGGTGTCTCTGGCCCATCAGAACTCCCCCAAACCTTGCTCACCTCCAGAGCCCAGGGTGAAGCAGGGCCCCCCTCAAAAGTCCTTGGCTGGGAAAGAAACAAACACCCCTGCCCTCCCAGCCCCATGGGGGTAACACCTGCACCACCACCTGTGCTCCTGAACTGGAGCCCAGCCCCACTGACCCCCACACCAAAGAGCTGGGGGTCCCCCAGCCATGGTGCCAGGAAGCACATGGAGACATCGGCCCCTTGGCCCAGCCCCGAGCACCCCCAGGACCATCCTGCGCCCCCCTGGGACCCCAACCTGCCCACAGACAGCACATACCAGGGAGCAGCACAGCCTGCCATGGCTGTGACCGTGTGTCACCCCCCCCATGTTGCTGTCCCCTCCTCTGCTGTCCTTGGGTCCCCCAATCTCCTTATCTCCGGTTCCCCTGTCTCCTCCCCTCACAAGCTCCCCATGTTCCCCTACCCCACATCCCTGCTTCCCCTAGTACCCATATTCCCTGTCTCTATTAACTCATATCCCTGTCCCCAAGGGTTCTGTCCCTGTCCCTTCATATTCCCATGTGTCTGGTTGAATTCTGTGTCCCCAAAGATGACGAATTCACAGCCTTTCCAAGTGCATTTGCCAGCACTCACCAACCCCAACTGTGAGACTTCTTTTCCCTTCTATCTAGTTAGAATTTCCCTTTCTGCAACTTGTGCTCCTTATTTCTCATCCTTTACCGAGCACCTGAGCCTGCCTTTTCTGTAACCATTAAGTTGTAAAAAAAAAAAAAAAAAATGGTACTACATCAGCCCTTGACCTTCTTTCCTCCAGGCCGAATGATGCGGTTCTCCTCGCACATCCTGTGCCTCAACCCTCTTACACCTTCTTGGTGGCTCTGCTGGACATGCTTCAGTTTGCACACAGGAAATTCAACTCGACACAGCCCCGAGCAACCTGCTCCAACTAGAGCCAAGCGCCTCTTCAGAAGTTTTGACTCCAAACCCTTATCGATGGTCTCAGGACCCACCTGAAACTACAAGACCAGACTGAAAACGGTAATTTTGCCCTCCAAGCTTGCGTGCGCAAGAGAGACACGGAGGCAAAGTGACTTTTGCACGAAAAAGAAATCTCAGCAGGAGCAGGAGATCGAAGCTTCCTCTCCAACCGCTCCACCTTTTTTGCATCTCAGCCCCAACACTGTCAACAGCCGGCCGACGTCAAAATTTTGGGACAACTGCTGATTTGACAGTATCTTTATTACACGTCGTCTCCTTACATACAGCATTCAAAAGACAGGTTGCAGGGAGGAAAGGCTACATTTACAGCTTGGGAGGTCCCGTCAGCCTCCAGCCCTCTTTGTTACCGATCTTCATTAGAGCAGCAGTAATTCCAAACCCCAAGCACACAGTGGTACCGGTCATGTAACTGTGAGCTGGAAAAAACAAATCAAACCATGAAAGATCTATTAGGGCACAAGTACTATAGAGTAAATCTCGACAAAGTCCGCAATTTTTCCTTGGGCTACTCATAGTCCCTTGACCACCAGTAACGTTGTTTGCCAAGAGAAATCAGAAAAGTGTTCTTTTTTAAATTAAGTTTTGTCATGCTTTTAGTTTGCAGTCTGAAATACCGATTTCTAGAATCCACTACCCCATCTCCTTACACAGGCAATCTTCAACTGCTTATTTCAGTGACAAAAACCCCAATCACTGCTTCAAACTCTCATTAGCTCAGCAACTAGGAGAAGTAATGGTAAGTTCTCTTTCACCACAATTACAACTTAAATAAATCCCTCACATCTTTAACACTGAGTCTGAAAACGCCTGGAGAAAACAGAGCCGTATGGAATATCTGCAGGAGCTACTCTGGACAAGATGCCATAGGAGCAACAGCAGCAAGACACAGCTTGTCCCTCAGAGCGCACGAAGAATTCACAAGGCAGATGACATTATATTTGCCATGTAAAACAAATCATATTAGTTGCCAAGAAAACACAGATTTCCACAATTACATTTTTCATACCCCGTAATTTCAAGTTATTACTGGTAGTTTTACTTGGCAGCACTGGGTCGGCTCTATCTCTGGTGTCCTTCTGTAGCAGTATTTATGTTAGCAGACCTGTACAATGGAGCGTCCACAAAACTGGCATGAAATGGAATTCACATGCTGGGATGAATTTTTACCAAATAAGCCTCATATCAAGATTATTTTACATTTCTCCCTAATAGACAGGTTTCTAAACACAGAGAGGGCTCATTTCTTTACAGGCATTATCCACATTTACCTCTTGCGCCTAAGACAGCTCCTGTTGCACAGCCTCCTATGAAATAGTTCAACGGATCCTCTGGTTCCTCTCGGATTTGGGCACTGAGGCAGGTAGTTACGCCAAACACAGCTCCTAGTGTGGCTGTAAACAAGAGGTAAAAAACCAAAACAAAACCCCTCATGGAACTGAGAATTACGCATGTACGAAGCACGTTTCTGAGACGCACAGTGCCGTACAACGGTTCCTCTGGGAGAAAAGAGGAAAATGAAGCAAGATATGCTTTCCATTACCCAGGGGCATCATATCCTAGCCACGACGGTGAGACTCGGCATCATACAAGTCCCATCCGTTTCCTTCTGGTACCTCTTCCGCTCCAGCCGCGCAGGCACCTCTGTGCCACACAGGTGCTGCACGAGCAGGTCCAACTCAGCCACGAGCGGGATCCCAGGAACGCTGCTGCGTGCCAGCACGCAAGGCAGGTGCATTCGAATGGCTACGGACAAACGGCACCACATCCAGCTTGGTTATTAGCTCAGGCTTAATAAGAGCCCCTCCAGATGAGGCCACGGGGCAGCCCCCAAACAGCCAGGGGGGAGGAGAAGAGAGAAGCAGGTTTCTGTGCAGCACGTTCCCCCAGAGCGTAGGAGATAGCAGAGCTCTGTTTGGGCTCTGTGCTGAAACTCAGCTCACGAGTCCCTGTGAATCCAGCCTCACAGGGACTTGGGCAGAGAAACTCAGACAGCTCTGCTCTCCTTAAGGCCGGTTTGGCCGGGCACTTTACTGCACTGCCTGCCTGGGGCTTGCAATGGTTTTTGGATAGCAGAAAAATGGATTGAGTTTGTAAACTATTCTTTTTGTAAATTGATTTAATATATTGAATTAAGAAATTGCAAAGTAGCGTTGTCTTGTCCACCAAATTACATACCTCATCCCACCAGACCCTACATCTATATAACTGAAAAGTTTGGCAAATACCTGTGTCAAGCAAATATACTAAAAGGTTTTCTTTGTTTTAATACAGGTTGTTGACCGTGAAATGTGAAACTGGCTACCAGGCACCACCTGCAGATTTCATTTCATCTTTCTTGGGAACAACAAAAATGTCCAGGATAAAAATTTTCAATCTCTGTGGCAAACTAGTAAACCACAAGCTCCAGTTACAAATCTCTGCAGTTTTTCAGCAGGAAATGCAATTAAGCTGATCCTAAAATGAACTGAAAAAGACCACTGAAGAAACAAAACCCAGAGGCCAAGGACTGTGTTTCAGCTTCCCTGCTTTGGCCCAACGAGTCTGTAGGTAAAAACACACAGCTTCAGACCACAAGTTCTGGCCCCTTAACAGTGGGCAGGATAAGCCCTTCTTCAGGTGCGAGGACTCAATATGCTGGTCGAAGTCCCACAGCTTTATTGAAACCACAATTGGTTACATTATCCGGTCCTTATAATGACTTTTTACGGCTCAGCTCATTACAGGAGATTCCAGGTCCTGCTTTAGAGTTGAACAACTCAAAAATGCAGATCTGGACTGCTTGTGAACCAGCTTCCAGTTCAGAGCACTAGTGCACGGGGAGAGACAGAGGTGACATCAGTATTAAATTAGACTGAAAACCAACATGAGTTTGGTGAGAAAAAACCTGTGCACTTGCCAAGGGGCTGGGGGAGCTTCAGCCTTGGGGATCTGCACCTGCATCTGGAATAGCCCGCTCAGTTCCCTGCTTATCTGTTCAGTGACCGCTCTCCCTTGCAAAGCACAGAGAATTCAAGACAACTAAGTGGTTTCTTCTTGGCTATACAGCATGATGTGAAAAACCCAACATTTATTTTCCTTTTGCCATCAAAAACATTGCGTCTGCTCTTCAGCAAGTGTGATTTATTAAGTGCAATGCCTAAATATATGAAGTAAATGAGTAAGATAAGTTTTCTTCCATTATACTTTTGTCCAGAAACTAGCTGTTTTGCAAATACTGAAAATATGTACTTTTTACTCTAGGCAATGCATTTTTTGCAATCTAAACTTTAAATAAAGAACATGGGAGACAGAGACTGCCTCAGATGCATCTTCAGCCTGAGCTGACACGGCTGTTCTTCTGTCTCAAGCATTAATCCAGGAGTTTCTTTTGCCGCACCGGCATTACATTATCCAGTGGAAAACGCTATCCACCCACGAAATACTATTCTATTCCGATCTGACGTGTAAGTAAGAAGCGTGTTAGAGGAAATACAGCAAAAGGAAACACCAACTGTAAAGCTTTGCACTTTTTTTAGCATTTCAGCTCTTGGCTTCTATCCTTAAAGTAACTCTGCCTCGGAGGCGTGGGGGGGAGGAGGAGGAGGAGGAGGAGGAGGAGCACCAGCCCCCCGCGAGCACAAAGTCCCGGGCGCCGGCGGAGGCTGCAGTGGGGGCCCCGTCGGGCCGGGGAGGGCCGGGCCGGGCCGAGGAAGGCCGGGGAGGGCCGGGCCGAGAAGGGCCGGGGAGGGCCGGGCCGAGAAGGGCCGGGGAGGGCCGGGCCGAGGAAGGCCGGGGAGGGCCGGGCCGAGGAAGGCCGGGGAGGGCCGGGCCGAGAAGGGCCGGGGAGGGCCGGGCCGAGGAAGGCCGGGGAGGGCCGGGCCGGGGCCCGGCCCGCTCCGGAGCTCCCGCCCGCCCGCGGGCGCCGCCACCGCCGAGGGGCCGGAGGCCCCGGGCCTTACCCATGGTGACGCTGTCGGCGGCTGCCATCTGCAAGGCGGCCAGGGCCGAGCCGGGCTGCAGCAGGACGATGCGGTACGCCGCCCCGACCAGGCCTGCAACACAGGACGGCGTCAGTCGGCGCAGCCCCGGCTGCCGGGACGGGGCTCCCGCCGCCGCCGCCCGCCTCGTAACCGCCCGGGCCCCGCTCCGCCGCCGCCGCCCCCGGCCCCCCCGCCGCGACCCTCACCCGCGGCGGCGCCGACCCGGGTGGTGAGCCAGGTGCGGCGCGGGCACTCCTCGCCCTCGGGGCCCTCCCAGTAGCCCGCCATGGCGCCGCAAGGGCACGGCCGCCGCGCTCTCACGGGAGGACGGCGCCGCCCCCCCCCCGCCCCGCCCCGCCCCGCCCCGCCCCGGCCGCCATGTCCGCGCTGCACCGCCTCCTCCCCCGGCGGCGGGGCGGGCGTTCTCTGCCTGAGCCTGAGCCTGAGCCGGGGCCTGAGCAGGGGGTCGCCTGCCAGGGCCGGGGGTCGTCGGCCTGGGCCGAGGCCAGGGCCGGGGCCTGCCTGAGCCGGGGTCTGCCGGGGCAGGGGCCGGGGCCTTGCCTGAGCCTGAGCCGGGGCCCGGGCCTGCCAGGGCCGGGGTTCGTCGGCCTGGGCCGAGGCCTTGCCTGGGCCGGGGCCGGGGCCTGCCTGAGCCGGGGTCTGCCGGGGCCGGGGCCGGGGCCTGCCTGAGCCGGGGTCTGCCGGGGCAGGGGCCGGGGCCTTGCCTGAGCCGGGGCCTCCTCCGGCGCTGGACGGAGGCCATTCTCCCGGCCCGAGCTGGTGCCGAACACACCGCTGGCACCTCGGCACAGCGCGACCCCCGGGCCCCGTCTCCACCATCGGCTCGGTGTCCTGCCTCCAGCGGGCAGGTGCCCGAGGGTACCCTTAGAAATCCCTCAGAAAGGGAATTGTATTTCATGTTTTCAGCTCACACCCGACCCAGGGCTCCTAAGTTGCTTTCAGATGGGGCAGCTCTGAGTCTTGACCTAAAGAGCAAGCACTTCTGGTAGCTCTGATCCTTACATTTTCATTTTTCAGTGGCTGTTTTGTGGTAGTTCAGAGGTTTTTTAGGTTGATTTGTTTCCCCCCCGTAGGTATGGGGTGGTTTTTTTGTGTAGGAGCTATAGTTATAACTAAAGGGTACTTGCATTATTTTTTATTAGTTTTCAAGGACGGTATTCTAATTCTCTGGATGCTGTTATACTTGTATCTCCATTTTTTCCTTCTGAAATAATAAAAATATTTTGATACACTTGGGCCACATTGTCTTGTAGGCTATACTGGATGTATTTCTTTTTCCAGGTGTTAATAAAAACACTGAGTGACCCACTACCATGCTTTCTCAGTGGATCCCTTCAAGCCAAGCTCTTCCAGGTCTGTGTTCCCCACCATTAAAATAACTCCAACACATGAATGGAAGAAGTCCGTAACTGGATTGACACTTAGCTCAAGCTTTCTCTCACCTGCCTACTTATCTTTCCCCTTTATATGAAAAGAGCATTAAATATGTTATTTGTGCAGTTCCCAATTATGCCAGAGTCCTCCCCAGCACCCCTTTTCTGGGACAGGCGCTTGAAGCAGCTGGGGCTGTGTGAGAGCGGTGTGTTACCAGTGCAGGATGCCAGGCAGCAGCAGGGGCTTGGCTTTCCCGGCCCCAGCAGCAGGGAGAGGGGCAGGGGGCACAGCCAGGGACTGGAGCACTGTGAGGGTCTGTGACTCAGCATTGGGCTCTGGCATCCCAGACATGTGCTGGGGTGGCACACACGCTAGGCATGGCAGGGCAGACAAGTCACCTTCATTCCAGAGCTGTCTCAAGTGTCCGGTTTAGAATGAGTTGGTGGGGGGTGTATTCATGACAGAGGGAGGCTCATTCTGGTCTCACACTGGCCCTTGTATCCAGTTGTAGCAGCAGGGCCAGCATACTGCTTCCTCTGTGCCCTAAAAACATGGCTGTTCTTACAAATGCAACAAGTACTGGCAGTTTACCAAAGGAAGCAGTTTACAGGGCAGCTAAGTCCTTTCCACACATCTGAGGGCTGCGTGACCGTCACAGACAACAGGACCAGAAAACCCATGGCTGCAGGGTGGCACACTGTGCAAAATGCTCTTTCCCCAACATAAACATATCAAAGTCACCAAGTCTTGCAGAGGATAAGACTCCCTTAGACTTATCTTAAGTATCTTTAAGACACCATTAAGTAATGGATAGCATTCTAGGCTTTAAGCAGCTGTTAAAAGCTATTCTGCCCTGCATGTGTATTATATGCAGTGGATTCACCCCACTCCTTCCACAGACAAGCGAGGTGGGACGGAGACCCCTCCTGACTTCTCACCTACAGCAGGTACAAAGCCTGTAGCTGCAAGACATGTCACCTGGTTTTGTGCAGCTCTTAACTTGCCTTACCTGTAGACCACAGTTAACCTGAAGGACTGGCACACTGCTGTGATGGTTTATTTTTCAGAAGCCTGTCCTCAGGCTTCTGAATGCTGTAAGACACTTCCTAGGCAATTAGTGCTCGTTAGAGAACCAGTAGAGTAAGGTGTAACTGCTATCTTACTATAAACAGGCAAGTTCCAAGGAAAGCAACATATAAATCAATTTAGGTAAGTAACATTACTCTTAAAACATCTAACTTGACTCCAAATATTTTATGATTAACTAGATTACGGCTACAAACCAGTTAGCTAATACAGAGTATTAGTTCCCTTAACTGTTAAGTGTGGGGAGTGACGTGCCATCATACTACAAAAGCTGCAAATAACTGTTTCCTTCTACCTCTGAAACTTTTTTTAGAAATGAGGACACAACCAGGCACCAGCAAGTCACATTCAGAACATTTCCCCATCTTCCCCTCTTTTGGGAGCTTTTTGAATGGCCTTATTCAATAGACCTCCTATCTGCATCTAAACCCGCACTCTGAAGTCTCCCGAACAAGAACTGTATCTTGTCTGCAAAATCAACTACCATTAGTGAGCTCCTTTCCAGTGGTCAATAGAAAAACCATTTCCCGTGTGTACAGTAAGTGCAGGCTGAGGCTCTGCATGGACTGCTCAGGTAACTGTTACCAGCAGCAGATGTCCTCCAGCTGGGGCCTGGGTTGATACCTCCTGGTCTCCTGAACAGGAGGAGGACATCAAATACAACATTACTGCTTTGCTCTTCCTAGGTTTCAAAGGTAAGCTACCAGAATTCGACCAGGGATGGCTTGTTTAAAATATAGCCCACATTCAGTCCAGAGATATCCTTAGAAAAGGCATTCACTGCCCACCTCCAGCAACAGAATTACCAGTGTTCTTGATGACAAATTCAGCTTTCGTATCTTTAAGCCCTTGAAAGGAGGCAGTCAAAAGGGAACTCTGAATACTATCGGTAAATGAGACTTATTTACAGAAATTACCTTTGAGCATTTCTTTGCAAGATACCTGCACCATAATCTAGTAGATAGGAATTAAGATTAAAGAGTCTAGTTTAGCAATTCTCTCTTAGCACCTCTGTTGCTCTGTGCTAATTTTCACAGGGGAAAAAAATTACCCTGGAAAATTAAAATACCTTTATAATGTTCTGTCTGAATCTATCTGCCACCCACATAACGGACTCTAGAGTTCAGTTTAAGCAAGTCAGTGCACAGAAAGACCAAAGAACAAGGGGAGAAAAGCGCACAGTGAAAAGTCAGTTTAATGAAATCTTGCATGACAAATTATGGCAATTATCATAATTGGAATTCCTAAAAACTAGAGAAGATTACGGGGAAACATGGTAAATTTTCAAATATGTAACATGTTTCTAGAAAGGAAATAAACCATTTTCTACACTCACTGGGAGAACAAGAGGCCAGTCAGACTGCAGAATGGGACGCATTAGGAACAGTCATTTAGTGGTGGCAATACCTAAGCAATGGAATTGATACCTCAGTGACTGGGAACAGGGGGAAGAGTCATTAAAGTTGGAGGTTTTTTTACTCCTGCAGGCTTCTAACAGTTTGGACATCTGCCCAGCCTGGTTTCAGTGGAGGACTGCTGAGGACTAGTTTATTTAGACCTTCCCCTATCCTGTCTTCTCTGAAGCAGCGCATCATGCACTGGGAACTGGACTACAGGAAGATGTTGTAACTACACATTTTCTTACCTTAATGTTTGCACTTCCTGTGGGTGTAATCTTAATTTTACGGACAAGAGATTTACTTCTGGTTTTAGTAACACCACCCTTCTTGCACCATTTTCCCCATCAGATGTGCTCAACTTCATTACACTCTTCAGTATCTTTTCTCCTGGAAAATTTGAAAGGCTGTGCCCACATCACTCAGCAGCCAGAACAAGATATACAGTAATTGCTAACAACATCCATGTATTAACAACAGACCTAAGAGCAAAGATGCAGCAGGAGGGTGGTGCAATGTTGTAAGAAGGCAAACCTGGTCATCATCAACCTCCCTTCTACCAGCCATCGCCCAGCACAGGAAATACAACGCAGGGCTCGGGGTGTTTTGTTTGCTCGTGTTCTGATAAAAGCTTTAATGTAGTTCCCACATGCATTTTGATATGACAGTCTTACATAAATCTTTTAAAACACATGGGCGTTATCTCATTTTACCTGTCACTAGTTTACTAAGGCTTAAAGCAGAAGGTGAAATAAGAGTTTTGCTTTGGCCTAACTACATCTTGCTGGGCAGGGCCTGAACTCAATCTATGGCCAATTCTGTTAGTGGTTCACACTAATATTTTTCTCTTCACTACAGACTTATATGCAAAGCTTCCAGCTGAAATAAAATCTGTACCAGTAAATAGTTGCCAGATTTTTTTTAGAATGCTGTAGGTGATTGTGTACCACCACTAAACCCCATCAAAGCAAGCATACTTATTCCATTTTTCTGAATCTTCATGCACCATCAATTTCATTTTAGGTAAAGCACCTGAAAGTGAGACTCTGCATAGACCCCATGGAGTTTGGGACCAGGAAATAACACCTGGTTCTCTACAAGCAGGCCCCGCTGACCAAGACACCTTATTAATTTTCTTTATGCTGACAACAAGCAGCTTTATATGCTGCACAGTTGTTTGAAAAGAGTAGTTTAAAACTGAGTATCTCAGTGTAAAAAGATCCAAGATCCAAAAAGCAGATCACATATTTAAAAATACAGAAGTTCTCCAGACCTTGTGATGCAGAAACAATTGTGTGGGTGGGTATTAAGGAACATGCTATGCTTCTGTTAGTGAGCTGCATGAGAAGGGGCATCAATAGGTTTGTGCATGGTTAAAAAACCCCGTAACTCTAAGGAGAAAAAAACCCCAAAATGCAAAAAGGCATGAACAGAGAATCCAGAGACATCACAAATGCAGTGGCACAGCTCATCATTAGCCCTTTTCACCCCCTAGAAAAGTAATCCAAGATGTTCCTTCAACAGGTTATCAGGAAAAGCAACGCACCCCGCTGCCCCGACAGCTTACGTCTCCAACAACGGTTAACAATGGACAACAGGTAAAAACATGTTCTTGACTCCCACTGAAGAAAAGCATGTTTCATAAAAATAGAAGCAATAAGGGCTGTTCTGCTACTGGAATAATTTCAAAGTTGCTTTTGTGCTACAACCTGGGGTTTCATTTTCAATTCAGGCTACATTAAATGCTTCTTCCCCTTTAATTTTCTTTTAAATGGTGCATTTTAGATCTCCTTAACCTACAGGAGAAAGAGCAAGCAAGTGAGAAATTATCTATCAGTAAACTACTTCTAAAAGAAACAGGACAGTTCAGGGAATTTATAGGGAAAGTGACCTGGTCACTGTTTGTAGTGACTACCAAATTCCAATTTTGCTGGACAAGAATATACCATATGTTTTAATAACAAAACTCAACTTTCACACAGAAGGCCCAAATTATTAGAAAACTTCCAAAGCAAAAAGTGAGTTATGGTTACAGTAGGAGTACTTCAGAATTACACACAGGAAAACACATTCTTGCCTTTATTTTGGTGGAACAGAATACAATATCCTTCAGCCCAAACTATTCAAAGCTGGCAATATTACCTTTTTCTTCATGCTGCAAGACTTCAGGAAACAGAACAGGGACAGGAAGGGTTAGAAGTTAATTTTCTATTTAAGGCCGTTAATTCAGCAAGATATTTAAAAATGTACTCAACTTTAAGCGTGAATAGTTGCATTGACTTCAGTAAGATTATTCACATGTAGTTAAGTCAGGCAAGTGCTTAAATGGCTTGTTGAATCAAGCCATTAAATGAGAGCTGCTTTATTGTACAGTTTTATTTTAATGGCTGACAGAGCTCATCACATGAGCCTATTTTATTCTTCCAAGGGCTAACAGCTGTTTCCTCATCAACTTTTCTGAAGGTGTAACCTGTATGCCTCCTACACTTTACTGTAGCCACAGAAACATATAATTTTCTAAGAAAAATTGTATGCAACATCTATTATATATAGTGGCTTAGCTCTCCCTTAAATAGTAACAGAAAAGAACAGTACAAAACAATAGTTTCACTTTTTCAACACACAAGAGCATCTTATTGAAAAACTAAAATAAAAAAAGTATCACCACAATATAAATCCCCAAATAATAATAATGAAATGGGAAGAAAGAAAAGGAGTTAGCAAAACATCCTGTGACTCTGAAGTCTCTTATTACTGCATTAAAAAAGCTTTTCTGGTGAACCACAATGTTTTGTTTCTTTCTGTTTACAAACCCACTAGACAGGGAACAACGGTGTCCACAACCTACGTTGGGATTAAAAGGTAAAAACATAATCTGCCCCATCTGCAGTCCAAAAAGAGAATGAACCCGAAAGGGCAGTCAGTGAGCATAGCAACTGGTGAGGACACGGTTTTCCCTGCAGGTGGCAAAAACTCTTAAGGGGGAGTAGGGGTTATGAAAGCAGAATTCGAGTTGGAACCGTGTCGGAAAGTTCTATCTCGGAGGCCTGCAAGACATGAACTACTGAAGAAACAGTCAAAAGGTCCCAATGAAAAGCTGTGACAAGCTGTAATGTGCCATTTCAATTACAAGGAAGAGGGGAAATGTTTTTGTTTTGTTTTTTTTTTGTTTGTTTTTGTTTTGTTTTGGTTTTTTTTTTTTTTTTTTTTTTTTTTTTTTTTTTTTTGTTGTTGTTGTTGTTGGGGTTTTTTTTTTTGGCTCATCAATATGATGAGCTTTCACGTCCCAAACCACATTCAGGTAGTTTCCAAGTCTGCTTTTTTTGTGTGGAATCTACTGATCCAGACCAAAAAACCAAACAAACAGAACAGGGATGCACAGTTCTTAAGTCCTGGAGCCTTCAACACTGCCTGAAATAATAGCTGGCCTGGGGTATCCAGAGATGCCTGCAAGATGGTGTTCATAGCAGCCTTGCAAGCAGATCGGCTCACATCTGCTATGTGCTGCCAACATTCTGCCCATCACCTTCATCATTAGGACCTGAAACAAACAAAGCAGTTCTTTGTCATAAGAAATATCTTTTGTTTCTTGCCTTACAATAAGAGGCCCTACCTGAGAAGCCTACACAAGTCTCATATTTAGGATTCAGTGACAGATGAACTCTAGAGCTCCCCCTCCCCCGCCTTACATCTTCCTTCTCCAGATTAAGTTCTGTCCACCCCAGAATTTTATGTTCTTGACTAATCTGGTTTGGGCATCCCTGTAGCATCCCAGAGCCTGAAAGCTCAGTTTCCAGCCTCTTCAATCCACCCACTGCTTTTGTTCATATTCATTCCTTTTTTTCCCCTGCAGTGAATCAGATGGAGGACTGGTCTCTGTCAAAGGTGGGATGTCCTAAGCCATAGGAAAGCAAAGCACAGATGACTCCCAAGTCCGGAGTACAGAAGGAATCAAACTGAACATCAGTGCTTTTCTTAAATTATGGTGGTCTCATGTACAAAGAGATTAATTACACTCTTTCCAGGCCCTTTTGTAAACCTTCTGCTTTCCAAATAGCACTGCTAGTCAAGAGTCAGTCTGGATCCTGCCTGCTGAAAGTAGCCCAAGACAGTCATCCCAGGTTACATGTGCAAGCCTTGGCCATGTTGAAGGCAAAAATGAAACTCACAACCACCCCTTAAAAATCTTGTAAACAAAACTAGAACTAATTGAAGCACAGATAACCTCTGCTGAGCTGTGACATGTAACTCAGAAGCAGCACAGTGGCCTTTTTACCAGTTTGGAGAAGTAGCAAGAAAGAGCTGCATTCAAAAAGGCAATTCATGCAATGAGTCTTATTCCACAAACACCTGTGAGAAGTAACAGGCCAGAAGTGCATCTATAACATACAATTACAGAGAGGACAGTCTGCCTTAAAGAATGACAGAGAAAAATGTATGGAAAACAGGAAACTGTTGTCTTTCTTGCTTACCACTTCCGACTGATCCTGAAGGTGCAATGACATCATCATCACTGTCTTCCTCATTTGATTGCGTTACCTCTGGCTCAGGTGCTAGATTCTTGACTTCTTGCTCTTGTTCCACTCTACTCCGCAAGGCCAAGATCCGATGGTGTAACGCAGCATACAACTGCCCTGTATCTTTAGAACTTGCCTATGTTTTTTTTAATATTCAGAAACAAGAAAAAGGTGTAAGAAATTATACTAGAATAAAACACTGCTTACGTAATACACACCAGTCTTGCCAAATTTCACCACCTACTTTTCAATCTCCTCATATAGGGTTTTTCAAACTAGGTCAGAATGGGTTGTGGTATACATAGCAAAATGCTAGATATACTAAACTCTGATGGGGAGAGTATATCCCTCTGCTCAGCACCAACTTTCTATGTCTAACATAACCAGTAGTAGCTGATTTTATATAACCCTCTTCACCCAGGAGTCACACAGCTTTCCTGACACCCCCAAAACCTTATGCTAAAAAGATCTTTAATTAAAGTTTGTCTTGCACAGATTTTTCCAGTTTGCAAATCACTCAACTTCACATATCAGTTAACTGTAATCAAATCAATTGTTTCATGATGCACTGACATAAAATTTCACCATAA
This sequence comes from Morus bassanus, assembly GCA_031468815.1. NCBI lineage: Eukaryota > Metazoa > Chordata > Aves > Suliformes > Sulidae > Morus > Morus bassanus. The sequence goes on from CM062593.1 coordinate 780,966, forward strand.
GATATGAGAAAACTGAATGGACATCATGCAATCAGGCAAGTGATTATTCAAAAAAAGTTGGTGTTTTTTTTTTTTTTTTTTTTACACTCTTTTATACTGGTCAGCTGTTTCAGAGGGAAGCATTTGTGACAACCTGTCCAAGAATTTTTTATTTTTTTTTTTACTCTAAGGTTAATGTGGACTTCATGCCTTCAAAAGAATCAGTTTTTAGGCCCACTGAGCTAAGTAATGGACATTATTTAAAAGGGAACTCCCTTCTGAATACTATGAAACTGTCTTTAATACATCAGTGAAGTCCTCATGTTAACTACTATTACCGTTACCCCAGGTTAACTGTAAGGTAACAATCCCACTTCTTAGATTCTTTCTGAAAAAGTTGTTTCCATCCTCCCCATCTGTCACTTAAATCTGTCACCTCTATATCTGCAAAATTCCCCTGCAATGAGCTGTAGTGAATAAATTATTCCATACAAGATACTTTTTAATCAATACTAAAAATCAATAGTGAATAACCTGATGACAGACTAACTCAAACTTGTCAACTCTAGAAAAATGCTGAGAAAGAGTTATCCATTAATTTCACTGCTTTTTCTTCATCAATGGATATTCCGTATCATTAAGTTCCACTCTGGGACTCCAGATCCTAGTCCTACAAGCCTCATGTCACAGGGCAAGCTGACCATTTGTTGCTGTTCTCTTAATTTCTGATCTATAACTACAATTAGTTCTTTAGTAACCCCTTGTATAGAATCAGTGTAAGTCAAAAGAATGTGTTCAGAACTCTTAAAATCTGTAAGTGCTCTTAGCAGACATTAGGGAACGACCTTTCTTGCTGACTGTATCATTATCTCCCAAGTGTTTTAGTAATTCTAATTGGGATTGATGTTTCCCCATTTAACAAGCACAGAAATCACTTTCACTGTGCTGCTACTGCTTGGAATACTCTGTATTAAAAGCAAATCAGTTAAAATGTGTTACCCTTAATTACTAACACAATGTTCTTGACAGATACGTAGTGTTTCACTTCCAGTGAGCACCTATACATCCACCCACGCTGTAGACAGACAATGACAGCTTTCTCATGCTACAAGTCCTGGTAGATCTAATTTTGGTTAAGCTACTACATAGACATTTCATAGATTTCTATCCATCTCCCTCGATAACAAAAAATGATTAGCATTAATCTTACACTACAGTTACAGTCTTAATAGGCATGGAACAGATCCCATGACTCCATGGTCAACACTTTGGACAACTTGGCTTCCTAGAGCAGCCTTTTATGTGGAATTTCTTCACAACTAGTAAGGCTCTTTGGACAAGCAAAGTCTGCCAAGCCCCTTGCCTTTGGGGAGGGGGTGGTGGTAAGGAGGTAGAGTGCAAAGGAGAATGAGAATGGTACCTCAACTACCATTTATGCAAGCACCAATTTTATTAGGAAGGTTAAGATGTAAACAAAAAACAGTACTCACTGATATAAGAAAAACTTTAACTCCCTGGTCCTCTGTATCCATGGCAGTGATCCGGATACTCTTCTCACTGGCTTTATCGATCTGCATCTGAGCCCAGAGCTTGGTATTTAAGATTAACCTGAGACTCCCCTGAGTCCTCATCACTAAAGCCAACATACAAGATCAGTTAGGTGGAAAAAGACACAACAGGAAGCTCAAAACAGTCCAGATGGCTTTTTATTGTGTGAACGTTTAAGTCTCTTTACAAAGAATATCAAGGGAAAGCCCTTAAAACAGGAATCTTGTCACAACTGTTAATCAGAAGAATTTAAGCTATTAAATATTATCAGTCATGTCTAAAGAGATTTGGTCCAAAGTCTTATATATTAATACATCAAAGTTCAGTGGTTGGATCTGAGCTGATAATCTCAGGCTAATGCACATTCCTGCCATTCTGAACAATCGTGCACTATTCAGAGAGACTTCCCCCCCACAAGCACCCCGTCCCAAAAAAGCAAAGAGCCCAGATCTGAAGAATGTTACCATAAATTTCTAGTCAAGTATTCTAGTTGCTAAATACAGCTTGCTTTTATGGAGGAAAAAAAAAGTAACTGGAACATTTGCTACAATAGGAGGATATGAAAAGATACTCTCTTGGGAAGAAATGGTCACAAATTGAAGCAAGAGAAAAGGTCCAAACTGCTTTCTGAGTTGCTGTAGCTAAGACATAACCTAAAGTGGATGCTGCTGTGTGTCATGGAAGCATCCTATGAAAATAGCACTGACTATAATCCAGTACCTCATTTCCCCTGGTTCCTCTTACCTAGTCGAGACTGTAATGTTCCATCATCTGTTGAGGCCATATCATTGAGTCTCAGAAGTCCTCGACCTCTTTCCACCCAAGACTGAGAGTTTTTATCAAATACAAACAGCTTGCACTGAATCTGTAACAGAAAATCTCTCTATAGCATAGTGGTTGATTGAACTAATAATACATTTCATATTTAGCCATTTACAGCTGGTTAAAAAACTCTCAGACTTCACATTGGAATTTCAAACTGTTTGTATAGCCGTGGGTACCAAAGTAGTCATCCTCTCTTTTGTCATAAATTCCTTAAAATATGCTATTTAGTTTCATAAGATTTTATTAACAGAAGGTAGCTATTCTTAAAGAATACCTGTGTTCAAGATAAAACAAGAACAATTTTCAGATAAGGTACAAGCTTCCACAGAGGAAACTTATTGTGATAAGAGACTGCGTAAGAGTCATCTACAGTCTTAAATCAGTCAATTCTTTTAAAAGTGTTAGGTGCACTTTGCACCACTGAAGGTGGTATTTGTTGCTGGGAAGACCCAGCACAATGAAAGCAAAGCAAAATTCTTCCTGTATTAAGGAAGAAAGGATGAACAAACATGTTAGTTCATTATCAATTCATAAAGCCTGACGCACACAAAGTCATGAAAAAACAAGAGGTATTTTTCCTGCCTTTCTGGTTCATCAGTTTGAAAAAGTACACCTTTTGTACTTTCCAATGGTAGGACTGTTCCTGCTTCCCACAAAAGCTCCCTTTTTCCTGCCCTGCTAAACATCTCTACTTTATATCCCCCCCTCTAATTCATCTTCACTGTCACTGCCGAGGTTTCATACTTCAAGCCATCATCCCTCAAGTTCCCCACATATGTGCATGCACTAGGTGGAGAATGTATTTCCACTTTTCATTCCCTCCACCTCTCTCATTTTCTCCATCACAGAACACCTAGCTCTGTATACTTCGTTTCTGCAACATTAACATGTTTCTGTCTGTACAAGTCCCAACTGGGATTCCAGTGAATTAAATTTCATAGGAAAAAAGAACAGGAGTTAGGTGAGAGGTCTGTTAAGCTACAACATATTCATGCAAATCAGTCCCCTATTAAGTATACAACTTAATAAGTATACAACACAAGTTGTTGTTTTCCTAAGTGAAACAGGACTTTCATCTCTTCAATGTCTTGTTCATTTACATGAAGCATCCAGGAGTTTCTGAATTACACAGAAAGAGAGAAGTACCAGAGCAACTATTTAAAGACCATTCATGTCTAGTAAAAAGAAGTCTGAGAAGACAAACATTATAGATTATTATTTTGTAGGATAACACAAGTGTAACTGATACATGTTAGTTACTGACACAGTGCATCTGGTTTGGTGCCAGATTAGACCAGCATGTCTGTAAGAACAAAAAGCTATCCTTAAAAAAATAATGCCATTCAAGTGCTGAGAAACTTAAAAGATCAAGAAAAAACTAAAATTGGAGGATAAAGAGAGGAGGGGAAAAAATATATATACCACTTAGTTTTACAAGAAAATCCTGCACATTTTTAAGGACATACTGAAGTTAATAAGTATATTTAAGTTAATGAATAACTGCTATGTTAAATAAATCACGATTAAAATCAGGAGGCTAAGTCATGACCGAATGTCCTTCTAAAACATCACTAACTCAATTAAGTACCTCAAGACAAATTCCCAAATCCTGTTTTATGGTTTCTGCTACATGAGAAACCAGACTGCTTGCATAATAGTCCATTCTGAGTTTAAAAAAAAATCCTCATTAGTACAATAATTAAAGAAATTAAAAATATTTAGTTCATTTAAATTTTCTTCAAATACTTATTTGTAGGAGATAGAAGCTTTTATGTGACGGATTCAGGAAAGTATGCTTAAGACTTGTCTGGATGGCCCAAACACTAGAATTTATTCAGAAAGAGGAAGTTAAGAAACAAAGTAAGGATGTGATAATAAATATCCAAAGTTTGCATTTTAACACAAGAAAGTACATTAGAGCTATAGAGGATGGCTGAGTTGTAGGGAGTCAGGTGGTGTGCATTCACTGGGCATCCATATGAATCCCCATAAACTCAAAGCTCCTCTACTTTATCCATTTCTTACCTGTAACACATTACTTTCAGCTTCCTCCCCAGTAATCACTTCTACCTTCGCTAATAAACACTTCCTTGCTGTTGCTTTAGTATAGGCTGCTGCAGACTCTGCCAGTGATTCTGAAATATTATTAGCTGAACAACATTTTGAAAGTTTGAGAATGATTAGCACATCATTTTGTAAGATTTATATATAAAGATCTCCCACAAGTATACCAGAATTTGGAGAAAAAGTATAGAAGACTGACATTAATAGAACACTAAAAACAGGACTGAAATTTAAAGCCAAAGTTAAAGCTTGTCTTTTAAGACTTGTTTTAAAAGCACAAGATGACACAAGGGACAGAAGACATAAGTTATTGAAAAATTTTGTCCCCACATACAGTATTTCAAACTAATACATGGACACCTACGTATCTACAGATGTTCTAGATGTTCCTACAGGTGTTCCAGCAGAACTGATACTGCTACCAGCTATACAGTTGTGCCTATGCATGTACAGCACGGTTCATCTTCCACTTTTATTCTGAGTTGCAAGCAGTTTGCTGGAGAAAAAACAGAGCTCCCAAAATGGCCAGAAAATCTTGCCAATCTGAAGAGTCACAGAAGTCTAGAATCCAGCAAACAGTTCTTGGTTCAAGCAACACATTTGGCACACCCACTCAATACAATCTACATTTGACTCAGGCAGTCACTGGAAGTGTAATGGAATTGTTAAAAAACTGCCACATTTCTGCTACACTCTGCAGGCCTAAGTACCTGCTCTGTTAATTCCCTCTACTTTCATTCTGCTGAAGATACTCCCAATACCACACAACGACCATGAAAGAGACATCCTGTACAGGTTTAATATTAAAGACAAAAGGACACAAGAATCTATAGCATCCAGCATGTCACCTCCCACCCCAAGCCTGTATCATTGGTTACAGCAGACAGTAAAGGCAACCTAAAAATATTATGTTTTTATAAAGTAACGGGATATTGAAAAAATGCAATCATTTAAATAAGGATTAACTACCATTCCTAAATAATGTTTTGTTTTTCACCTTTCTCTGGTGTGGCTTCCTGAGAAGATGATTCAGACCCAGACTCTGTAGCAGCATTCTCCTTATTACTCTCTGCACTACCTTCATTTGATTTTGGTGGACTCTATCACAAAAAGAAGAGGAGGTAAACAGAAGAGAGAAAGCAGACACTAATTTTGCAGAACAAGACTAGTGATCAATTACTGAGGGAAGCCTTAGTGTTTATAAACCATACAGCAAAAGAAGAATCCCACAGATGACATGCTGTCACAGTAAAAGCTATCCTACTACCCCAGCCAAGGAACTGAATGGAGCATGACCTGAAAACCAGTTCAAATTACTTCCCCCTGAACGAAACCAAAATTCAACCCTTATTTTCAACACAGCAAACCAATTTCAGCTACAGCTCAACTCAAGGCGTACCTGACTGAACTCCCTGCTCAGTGGCTAGACAGGTATGAATGCACAGCATTAAGTGCTTCCCTTTTGTACCAGCATAGCGGTAAAGACCACAGTAGGAAACAGCGAGGCACTGGAAGTTATACCTTCCACAATAAACACAGAATTCCCTGAATCTTCTCTCAGTAGTGAGGCAGCTGCCTTACTGCTGGACTTGAAATCCCATCACTGGGGGAGTCACATAACTGACCTTTTCTCAATGTGGAGGACAGCAAACATAAAACACCCTCAAATACTTATATCGAAGAAGCCATTTAAAGAAGCAAGCTGTGCCATAAAGTGCTTGGACTTGAGAGCCACATGCACTACAGAGAAGGCACTCAATCTCCTTACACTGGTAGAGCTTGGCAGGGAAATCCTGGAGAGCACTGCTGTTGCAGACAATAGCTCATAATGAAACCCCCACGCTGCACTCTAAGTAAGTTACCTACAAGGGAAACCACTGAAAGAAAACCATGCTCCAGTGACAAGTATAATTAAAGGTTCTCAAAATTCCTGAGTGAGAATCCATCATGCAGACTACTCACAAAATTACAACATTTCATACACAGTGGATACTCACTAGGACTCGCTCACTCATGTTCTGTCCAAAAACAAACTTGTTGCTAGATGCATCTGCACTGTTTGTAGAGTTCTCTACACTGAAAGAAAGAAAAAACCCAAACCAAAACAGGTAAGTCAGAAAAATATCTGTTTATCTTCTACTGATAAAATCCCTCAAAAAGTGAGCAACTGGCACTGGCTTTAAAAATTAGGCACTGGTTGACACAAACATAAGCAAAAATTAGTTCAACTTAGTAATATGAGGGCAGATACTGGTTTTACAGAACGAGAATTCTCTCAGAACAATGGCAAATGATTTTGTCACTGTAAATATCTTCCCTTTATATATCTAATTATGTATTAAGCAATGCTGAATGCTAAGTGAGGGCTTACTGTTTAACCATATAACATACTTTTTTTTTAACCAGTATTCTCCATGCACAAACTTGAATCACTACAGGTTTTTAGGTCAATTTTCTCAGAAAGGGAAAGAATTGAAACAAAAACACTTGCAAAATCGTAACTGAAGCAAAGGTAGCAGGGATAAATAACGCTATTTATTAGACTAGCTGCAATGCTACAGCCTCCCCAAGAAGTTTCACGATCAAATCTCAGCCCTCACATCTTCCTTATAGAATAAGGATCTTCCTCCTGTGCGGCATTTTTACTAACAGATTTTAAATTCCATTTAGGAAGGACAATAGTTTTACTATTTTACAGACTCAAAAACTTAAGTCATTGTTCATCTACCTTCCCTTCAGGCATACCGCTCTAAGACATCGACACGCTTACTAAGTGAACGTGCAGAATGGCAACCATTTGAAATCAAGCCTTTGTGCATTTCGTTAAGTTTGGAAAACAGGGGCACATATGTGACTACAAGATGCAAGCAGAACCAAACAAACCTTTAAATCCTGCATGCAGAGTTGCTCCTTCTGATTAAGGAGGTTCAAAGAACAAAGGAAATCCTCAGGGGAAGAAAGCTTTGCCTACTAAGGGAATTAAATACCACAGTTCTGAGCTCCAGATGCCAACTGGGAATTCAATATGATCTACCAGTATCTGCCATGTGACCTAGTACATATACAGTTTTTAAAGGCAGTGCATTACACAAAGGGAGGAGCTTTTCTTTCACAAGTTGACTGCCATAATGTCTTGCCATCTCAGATAGCTAAAACCAGAGCCAACTCCACTTAGGGATGCTTATTTTTTTTAAAGGCAGACACAAAAGTAGGTTTCTGGCAACTGACCTACCATGAATAAATCCTCCAAAGTGAAGACTCAATCAAATATGGCAGCAGATGTCATATGGGTTGAAAAATATAAACAAATATTCCAGTATTTGAAGGCCAAGAAAGTTACTGTCTGCCAAATCTGATTAAAAAAATCTGACAGTGTCTCTGGAAAGGCATCGACCTGGCATCCACAGTCACTCCATGGTGTTCTCTACCTCTCCAGTGTACCATCTGAAAATCTCAATGTCAAAAGGGATTAAGATTGCAAAACTGCCTACTTTGTGGTGAAGGCCAGGTTCACGCAGGTGAACAACAGGGTTTAAAAAATGCAGAATATAAGCACAAGGTAAGCACACATTGGTGCTTTTCCTACAATTATTTCATGGCCTCAAACCATTGGCAGTTCAGGTTCTTCTAGGAGCAGAGATATCACTCTACTCTGTTGCTCTCAGTGGGATTTTCCCCCCCTATGCTTTTCCAGTTATTACTTGAATTCACAGCTCTGTGTACTAAGAAATGCTCTGTTTTCTACTCTTTCTTTAACACTACTTGATTTTTTTGACCACTACTGAGTTAACACTTTCACAGAGCAGTAACGACATCTTAGCCTTAAATGAAGGCTGCCAGTTCAGAGATCATCACTATATATATAGGATTAGCACAGTTTTCTCCCAGCTGCCTCACTTTATGTATACCTACAACAAATTTCTTCTGATGCTATTGCCTAATCAGAAATTCTCTCAGTTAGGTTCTTGCTTATTCATACGGGCCCTCTATATTGCTCTGAAAAACTTATTATCACAAACAAATAACTTCTTTTAAACTATCCTTCCCTTTGTATGTATCATATGAAACATATTGAACAACACAAATAAAGCACAGATCTCTACAGTATTCTACTGGTAGCTCCAATTTATTCCATCACTGTTTCTTTCTAATCATTCATGAGAAGACTTCTCTCATCTTATGCTTCTTAGTTTTCCGAAGAGGCTTTGGTGAGGACCTGATCAAGTAAATGGTGACAAATGCATCTCCCTTGAGCAGATGACTGAGGATTCCCTCAGATCTGAAGTTTGCCACCTCGTTCTTCAGAAGCCTAGATTCCCACTGACCCAGTATAAGCTCTGCATCCAATAAAGACCCAAATCACAAGTAATTCTGAACACAGAAATACGGAAAACTGTCCTACAGGTTTCCCTACAGTCTCACCTGGAACTGATGTACTGTAGAAAATAATTTGTTGCAGAAGGTATGTCTGATGTAGGAAGGCCAGCGTTCCGCACATCGGCAGTTTCATCGCTTTCATCTCCTAGCTGTAAAAAGAACAAGTATATATTGACAGTTTTAACTACTGATCACAAAATTTTCAGATTGTTCTTTCCCAAGACAAAGTCCCATCCACAAACACTTTCTACAACAAAACAACATAAGCCTATGTCCCACTTTCTTTTGTTATGCTAGGAAACCCTCACAAGCCTGTCTTCAACAGGAGGTACTAACAATCCAACTCAATTACTTCATGCACAGGTTTCATAGAATCACACAGAATCACAGAATGTCCTGAGTTGGAAGGGACCCGCAAGGACCATCGAGTCCAGCTCCTGTCCCTGCACAGGACAACCCCAAATTCACACCACGTCTCTGAGGGCCTTGTCCAAGTGCTTCTTGAATATCGCCAGCCTTGGCGCCGTGATGCCTCCCTGGGGAGCCTGTTCCAGTGCTCCACCACCCTCTGGGGGAATAACCTTCTCCTAATACCCAACTAACCCTCCCCTGGCACATCTTCCTGCCATTCCCTCGGCTCCTATCGTTGGTCACCAGAGAGAAGAGATCAGCACCTGTGGGTTTGAACCCAGGTTGCCCTCTTTTTCTTTTCTCACCTTTTCTGTGAAATCTTGGTTGCATGGGAGCATCTTAAGAACACATTTCAACTTAATTTTCACCCAAAAGGTAAGAGAAAACATTACATCGCACTGAGCTTTAGACATTACTTATGACTGCAGTAGATGCGTTTATTTTTGAAAAAGCTTCTTATGCTGCTAAACAGTAATATTAATTTAATAAATGTCTGGAAGACCAGTTTTACTAAACAGCCAACCAAATTGTGTTCACAGCTTCTAATTTTGCATATATACATGGAGGTTTTAACCCCATTGTATAGTGACTTCAAAGTACTTCATGAACAGTGTATAATGCTCATGCCAACAAATGATCTGTTCCACTGCTTCTTATCCTCACTTAAATACATCAACTCTTAGTCAAGATAACACAAACGTTTACCTTAACTCTATCTCTTAAGTTTTGCCCAAATACAAATGCTTGCTGTGCATTTAGTTCCACCTTCTCACAGCTGTCATCATCTGAAGTATTGTTGGACTCTTTTTTCTGACATTCTCCTGCCTAAAGAAAATAAATTGAAAACTTTAGCCTAGGTAATTGAGTTTATTTAAACAAAAACACGTTATGACATGGTGAGTCGCACAGTTATTTACAATAAGCCAATAACATCTCCAGAGCTACAAGGCAAATTTTACATTTAAAAAAAATCCTCTGCTGTTTAGAGCATCTTTCTTAATGAATCACAGAAGAGTTAAGGTTCAAGGGGATCTCTAACAAATGTTTGGTCCAAACTGTGTTCAAAGCAGCATCAACTTCAGAATTATGCTAGGCTACTTGAGACCTCGTACAGCTGAGTTTCAAAAAATTCAAGGATGGCAGGTATACAGTTTTCGTAGCCTGGTTCGATGTTCGACTGCACTAAATATGATGGTTTTGTCCTAATATCCAACTGGAATCCCCCTTCCCCACACCTGCAGCCTTTCATTCGCTTGGTAGGCACTTCCAAGTCTCACTCTTTCTTGCTACAGCCCACCACTAGAGAGTTGAGGAGAACAATTGAATTCCACTCCCCTAGTCCAAGCAGAACGTACTCAGCTTTTTCACTCTCTCGTCAGACATCATGTGCTCCAGCCACTAGTCACCTCGGTGGTTTGAAAATGTCTTTCACATACTGGCAAGCCCCAAACTATACACAATACTCCTGATGCCACCCACCAGTGGCAAGTAAAGGGGAATAATCTCCTTTCTGAACCTAACAGCTGCAGTCTTAGTAAAGCAGCCCGGTACGTTGTCTTAATAAAAGGATGCACTGCTCATTTGTGTTCAACCTGCTGTTCATTACTGTTGCACAAGACCTCAAGGTTCCTGAACCATTTGTCATGCTACGGACCTTCTATCTGCACTTCTGCAGTCCACTTTCCGTTAGCGACTCTGTAACGTTTCACTGCAGCTGCCACGGCAGTATTTTCTCCTATTATTCTCATACTATAGTTCTCATCCCATTAGACTCTGGGCCTTGTACCTGCAAACCCCTATAGAGGTGTTGGGAAGCAATTGCAACCAGCGCAGGAATCGCCTCCTCCCTCTTCTCTCCTAATTTCCTGCATGGTAGCTTTTGATTTACATTAGAAGGCCCCAAAATGTGCATGCACAAAGCTTAACAACTAATCAGCACACAGCAGCTGCCTCTCACAGCATGCTTCAATCAGCATGAGCAGCATCATAAGCAGGAAAAAACACCATAGGAGGAAGTCGGAGCATATCCTGATGAAAGCTGTATAGTTACTATAGGAAGAGTATTATGGGTTACCACCTGCTCCACTGGAGAGGACACCCAGGGAGAAGGCGCCTGTCTGGGGAACCCCTGTCACTTATCTTCCTGGCCCATGGGAAGTTTTCCCTTTTCTTTCCCCTTTTGCTCTCCCCTCCTGCAAAATAAAATGTCACCCTTAGAAGTAATACTATTGGCTACAGACCCTGCTAATAAATTCTGTACATCAGAACTTGTCTCAACCTCCTTCAAGCAACACTGATCTCCAAGCACTTGTCTGCATAGCTGCTTTCTAGCCACTCACTCTCCAGCCCTTGTGACACATGGGTTATCTCACCCCAGGTAGAGGACTTTGCATTTATTGACCATCAGTTAGTTTCTCTTGGCTCACTTTTCCAGCCTGCTGAGAACCCTCTGAACAGCCCTGCCTTCCAACATATTGACCATTTTCCCCTTCCCTCCATTTACTGGCATCCACAAACTTAACAAGATTCACTCCACCTTGCCAGGTTGTTCATATAAACATTAAATAGTGCTGTGGTCAGTACCAGCCCTAAAGGAATGCCTCTGGTAACTGGCTGCCCATCAGACTTTGAACCACTGACTGCTACCCTTGAAGCTCACTGGTTCCGCCAATTTTCCACCCACTTTAAATTCCACCCAACCAGTATATCTCTCTCCAACTTGGGCTATGATGATGGTACTGGAGACCATCCATGCCAAAGTCAAAACCAACAAGTATTGCTCTCTTACAGCCAATCATCTCAGAGGAGGGAAAAAAACCCCAAAACAAAAAAACCCACCCAATCAGGTTGGTCACCATGTTTTATCCATACTGGCTGTTCTCAATCACTTTAAGGTGTTTCATATCCTAGGACTCCTTCACCAGGATGGGAGAGGAAGGGGCTGAACAGTTGCTACTTTCCCGGATCCTCTTTCTTGCCCTCTTGAAACCTTGTGCCATGCTCTCTTCTTCCCCAGTAACAGGGACCTCCCACAGTACCACAACATTTTGATGACAGGCAGTGGTCTCACAGTAACACCAGCCAGCTCCCCCAGCACCCATGGATGCATCTTGTCTGGTCCCATGGACTTGTATATGTCAAACTGTCTTAGATGGTCCGTCAGTGAATTTACTGTAATAAGTCACCTCCCCAAACTTCCCCTAGGAAGTGGGACCTGGAAGACCTGACAGAACACCTCTCCAGTAAAAAACAAGGCAAAAGCATTGACTCCCTCAGATTTTTTTTTCATGTCCTTCATCACTAGGTTCCTTCCAACATTTGGCAGCAGACCTACATTTTTCCTTCATCTTGTCCTTGCTGCTAATGCACCAGCAGAAGCCCTTCTTGCAGCCCTTTCATCCCCGGTCATTTCCAACTCCAGCTAAGCTTTGGCCTTCCTGGTTCTCTCCCCACACATCCAGGCAATCCTTTTGTATACCTCTCGGGGACCTTGACTTCTTTCCCAACTTATGTACAATCCCTTTCTGGATTTAAGGAGCTCCCAGTTTATCCATGCCAGCCTCCTGCCACACTTGCACAATTTCCTGTGCATTGGGATAAACTACTCATTCTCTGAGGTGGCTGTCCACGGGGATAACAAGCTCTCCTGAGCCCTTCTGTCCTTCAGGATCCTACCAACAAGCTCGATGAACAAGCTGAAGTCTTCTCTCCTGAAGTTTGGGTCTTTATTCTGCTACTTATCTTCCCCACTTCCCTCAGGATCCCAAACTCCATCTCATAGCTACTCTCAACCACTGTACTTCTCTAAGCAGTTCTTTGCTGTGAATACCAAGTCCAGCTGAGTACCTCGCTGGTCAACTTACCCAGCACCTGCATCAGAAGCAAAAAAATTGTCCTTAACTTATTCCTAAAATCTCCAGGAGTATTTCTACCAGGACATGTTGCCATTTTATCAGGCGACAAGGTACCTGAAGCTCCCCTTTAGAACCAAGGTCTGTAATTGTGAAGCTTCTAGTTCTCCGAGGGCTTTAGCTTCTGTCTGCTCTCAATCAGTCCAACTCTAGCGAAGGGTCACCTTAATCTCCCCCCTTGCTAGCTTCCCCTCTGATCTTAACCTATAAAGCCCTGACCAGCTCAGCACCTTTCCCAAACCAAAGCCTGTACGTTCAAGCAGCTTCCTCAAGCATAGCAGAACCCACCCCCTTTCTTGTCTTTCCTGCTTTACTTCCTAAAAAGCATATATGTAGCCAATGCAGTACTCCAGTTGTCCAACTGAACCTCCTGTGTCCGTGATCCCAGTGAGGTTACGGAACTGCCACTGCACATACGTCTCCAATTCCTCCTGTCAGTTTCTCATGCAGGGTGCTGATGTCTACAGGTGCTTCAGATAGGCTGCCAGCCATGGCACTTTCCACACATAGGGCACAGGGGAAAGAAAGCAGTGGGAAAACAACACTGGATTGGGTCCAAAGGAATTCTGCAAATCCCATTTTATGTTTAAGGGACATAACCTTTGCATAACCTAGCTGTATCATCTGCCTTCAGATTCTAATTCTGGCATTTCAAAGACATCCTTTTTCTGCTGGTAGTCAGAAATGGACCAGTGTTGCCTGCTGGGAGCAGTCCTCCACCACTGAATGGTGTAGACAGGGAAGAGGAGCATTCTGTTGAACAAAAGGAAAAATCATTAGCCTAGGATATCCTTAACAGGTCCTCCTCCTGGATAACGATCAATATCTCCCTGCTGCCAAAAAGGCCAGGGGCTGCATGGTAGGCTTTGAACAGCTACCCGTCAAGCTTCCCTGAACATCTGATGACATTCAGACACCACACTCTCCCAGCAGTCAAGGGAGGTTTATTCAAGGCTGTAGCTTGTACCAATCTAAGGACTGTGTTGCTTAGGGCTCCTGCAGTATCCTGGGGATTTTCAAGACTGAGAAGGCCTAGCCCGAACAGGTACAGGTCACCACAGAGATGTTCAGAGTAGGACAACCACCAGATAGAGAACATTCTCACTCTGCTACCTTGTATAAGCACAAGACAGAGACCTCAAAGAAAAATCTTTTCTGCCAGTAAAATAAGACCACAACTCACATCCGCTCTAACAAGGGCAGACCAGGCTCATACATAACTGCAAAATACCACGTGTACCTGCCCTCACAAGGAAGCTTCCTCTCTGTGGTACATAAAATCTATGTCACAGATGCGTACATACAGTTGCTAAAATGAAACTTAAGTCCATAAGTAACCATTCACTCTTATCAAGCAATCTAATATTCTGCAGAGAGACTCCAGCATTTAACACAACTACTGTATGAACTCCAGTCACTTATAGCTGTGCTAGAAAGCTTCAGGCAGATGGTCCATCCTGACTACAAATGCCAAGACAATGAAGAATATCCCACCACACTCCTTGGTAAAATTGCAAATGCTCAGTTATGAAGCTATATACTATTTAATAATTAGCTTTCAGCAATCCTTAATATCTAGATTTAAGAGCTTTCTTCTATCAGAAAACTTCCTCCCACGTCAGTATTTCTGGACTTTGATTAAAAAGAGTCAAGAGGATTTTTAGATGTTAAAAATGTATAGAGGGTCTCCTTAATGACATACACCAGGGTAACAAGCATGTCCCACAAAGACTTCATACTGATCTATGCAATGAATTTACTTATTGCTACTTCATTATGGCAGTAATCTTTCACTAAATCTTAAAAAACCATTCACACTTGAAGTCTTTTGCTTAGATATTCAGATTTCAAAACCAAGACTTGAATTTCAAGCGAACTGTTGCATACTCTTGCATTGTTAACAATACTACTACTATGCTCAACGTGACATCAACAAGCAACCCACTGTCTAATGAAGCTACCAAAAAATCCCCAAACCTAAAAAACCACACCCCAAAACCCACACACCCTCAAAATCCCCAAACATCCTCCTCATGCTCTCAGTCAACAGATCTTAAGATACCAACAGTTAGCTCAATACCTGCAGGAAGGAAAGGACTAGACACTGCACAGAACTGGGAAGAAACTATATCATTACTTTCCTTTCAAGATACTGAATAAACAACTTTTAATGCACTCAGATGCCTCTTCCTCTACCTGAAGCTTTTCAGCCCCTCATTACCTGCACTCCCCCTCCACCATTTCCTGTAGGGAATATATTTGCTGCCTCTGGGTTTTCACCCACTATCAGCTCCTATCTCTAAGCTTCTTTATGTGTTACTCGTTCACTTCAGATGCCTGTATGCTTTCCAGCCTCACATTTCCCAACACCATACCACATTCAGTTATTAGAAATCAAGACAACACCAGTAAAGCCATCATCCGTGAGCAGGGGATCGCTTTCTGCTAGGCAGTCTGAGAAGGAAGACTGAACACATGCAATGTAAACTGCTCAGTTCACCCAGATCAAAACTGAAGCCTTTTTGGACTGGAATAGGAATTCAGTAAATGCTTCTTAGTCTCTGGCCTGACAGGATCACCAGTCAGACCCAGCAACAGCCACTGGAGGAGACAGCTTTTCCCCGCCTCACAGAAAACAATTCCCTACTCCCCTGACCCACTCCCTGCACACAGAGTAAGAGATGAACCTGCAGGAGGAAGATGTATTTCTTCATGCAATCTGATCAGACGAAAAAGCAATACTCTGACTATCAGTCCAGTAACCAAGAAGCCCAAATTACAGGAATCCAATGTCTATGGTAGGAATGGCATCACTCAAGCAGCAGTAGGGTTTTACAGCCAGACTAGAAATAAAGCTAGGGAGACTAAAAGGAACCAATGAGAGTAGAAGCAGAACTGAGCAAATTTTTTATATTTGTGAGGGAAAATAGGTATTAAAAACCATCCTAAACTCTGGATTCAGTAAATCTTTGTAACAGTTCTTTAGTAAAGATAAATATAGCATACTACTAGGATGGCATAAAATCTACTACTAAAACCTAAAGTGCACTACCATAGTATGAATAGATAAGGGGGCTATTACTGATGAAACTGCACTCACATTACTAAACAAATTGACTCTGTTCAGAAAACAGTATTTTTAAGTCTGTCACCTTGAGTGTCCTTCCAATCCTTCAACTCACCTTGTCTTCAGAGTCAGAACTTTTCAGTGTTGCATTACTTAGTGATTCTGATGTGGCTGCAGAATCTGGAGGGATATTTACACCATTGGTGCCACTGCTGAGAACTGCAATAAGGAATGAGAAAATGACATAAATTCTCCAGATATTTAGATTGTCCTAAAAGTAGGAAGTTTTCTATAGCAAATTGCGTGCTGTTTTCTTGTTTAAGTCCATGAAACATTGCAATGTAAACTACAGAGTTCCCATAGTATTTTGCAAGAGACATGAGGACCACAATTCAGCAATTCTTAGCAGAATCAAAATTCCAAATGCAGAAGACCAAGTCAGCAAAAAGTCACTTCATCTGTAGGAATACTGCAGGGACTTCAATACATACAACTTCAAGCAACCACCCTGCTCCAATCTAATACTGTTCACAGCCAGCAGGGCTCCTCTTTGGACTGATCTAGCTACTTACACACTGGACTCCCACTGAAAATTTGTACCCCAATATTAAGTCCTGTGTAAAGTCCAATCTGTGCCAACAGGCATGCCAAGAAATCAAGCTAGAAACATTTGGTTCTATGCCAGGTTCAGCATTAACTGAAGTAACTTCTGTTTCCGTTCAACTGAACTTCCAAACAACAAAAGATGCTGGGCTGGGGAAACATAGGATTTTAGGAGACATGGACACCTTGAACAGTTTTTTTTTTTTCTCGCTTTAACTTCCAGTTTTCAGTCATGCTCATTTCTATTAGCTACATCAAACTCCATAACAATACAATAAGACAGATGGCCAAATTAAGAATTAAAAGTGTATCTCAAAGTCCCAACTCCAAAATAGTCCAAGCCTAGAAGCACTTCCTAGTGATTTAGGCAGTTTACATCACTGTGCAGCTCCTGAAGTCTACCACTACTGTTCAATTGATCAGCAGTAGCCCATTACACCATGGTCAATGCTGTCACCCTTAAAATTCTTTTTATTGCAAAAACGAAGCATGGACTACACCAAAGTTAGAGGCCTGGCAATGTCAGACAGTCATCCTGTACAAAAACTGAAGGTTCAGCTATGTTATCCCTCACGTAACACAGATATACTTAACATTTAAGATGTTTTTCTGAAAGGAGAAACCTAGCAAAACAAAGACAGATACTGAGTAAAAACAAACCGCTACAATAAACATATTTTGTATTTTTGTTCTCCCTCTGCAGTACTCCAGAAAGCAAAAGCATTATTTACCCATCTGTGAGAAAGCTTTTGGCTGTGGTGCCTGTAATACTGCTGGACGTAACACACTTCGCTGCTGCTCCTTCGGTTTCTGGCTAGGGAGACCTGCAAGTATAAAGTTTTTGAGAGCTATAAAGCTTTAAAGTTGAAAAATTCAACTTCATCTAATCTTCTCTGTAACTGCTTCCAACAGAACATACAATGGAAAACCAGACATTTAAAAGCTTCCACCCCTTCCTTTCCCATTCCTCACTCAGCCTCAAAATAGAATTAGTCCCAAATAGAGAAGACAACTTCCTAGCCTTAAAAGAAACTTCAAAATATATTCTCTACCTTGTCCAGAAAAGCAGAGAAGGAGAGTTTATGACAATGACTCAGAAATAAAAGCCAAAATGTAAGAGAAATTAACAGTACACAAGCAATCCTATTTATTCACTGACATATTATTCAACGACACATTCCAAGTCTTTTCTCCTTCCAAGAAAGTAATTTCTAGATACTGGTAAGTGATTTTTTTTTTTGGTTGTTCTTCATACAATCACACGTACTGGTCATGTAATAATCTTACATGTTGTTTCATTTAACAACCTTTTGGCTTTCGGAATTAACCTGGCCTCTGGTTTGCTACAGTAAGATACATGGCACTACAACTCTTTAATTCCACTCTGATTCAAAAAGCCAAATGACCTTAAACAACCTAATTAAAAAAAAAATCTTAACATCAACTCTAGAAGGTTATGGCAATCCCAGAAGGTTCAGTTTTCTTCATTGAACAAAACGAAGATGAACTCTTGCTGCAATAAAATACCACAACAGAAGTTACTCATAGCAACTCAGCTGAATGTTCTGCAAGTAGTTCCATTTCAGGCCACCCATATTCAAAGGACATGACGACACCCAAAATAACAAGTATGCTAGGTTCAAACATTCGTATGTCAGCTCAAAAAAACTTGTTCTTTTTAAATTTACTACTCTCCCTGCAAACAAAATAAACAATTTCCATGTATATATAACAAATAATAACTTCCATTACCAATATAGTTTTGTTTTTTTTCCTCTTTCTCCCTCTCTCCTAAGGAGCTGTAATATTAATGTCTTTCCCATACTGGCTAGGTCTACATCAGCAAACCGGAAACTCAGAGCCAAGCCATACAGCCAAACCGTACAGAACAGGTAGGAGCAAGGACCTGACACCCGCGCTATTGTCAAAAGCCAGGGAGAGGAGGAAGTGGGGAGTGAACAACATTTCAGACTTGGCTCTAGCCTGGTCCCAGACATAGTGCCCATTAACAGCTGGAACTTGTTCAGCGCACTCCTGGAGCACCCCTTTTGCTCCAGTTTGCCACCAAAGCAATTGAGTTCACGGAGCCCAGGACTACTCTTAAGAATTGAATCAAAGCATGCTAAGCGGAGACAACTGGGAGATACATCTCGGAAATGCGTGACTGATCCAAGCCAAAATGTGGATGTGTCTATACACATTACACAGTGCATACAGGCATAACCACTCTGGAGAATACAAGATTTCCTTCTGCATAAACACAGGTATTGTCACCTTCCAGTTACAATAGCAGTTGAGGAAACTTCTAAATAAATAAAATGCTTGAACTGGTTTCTTTGTACTGCTGCAGAAACATTGAACTCACCTGCACTAGGTGCCTGACCATGGATAAGTATTGGTGGCTTCAGCCGGAATCCACTGCTCTTTTCCTCTAGAAGCAAAATAGAAAATTACAAGGACTTAGCTGTACCATACTACATACATTCAATCAGTTATAAAATTCCTCATGCTTTCCCCATTGTAACAACCCACTAATTCTATAAATAACCAAAGTCATAAGGAGATTTCCAGAGAACAAATGCCCTTCTTCCAAAAGTCTGAATTTTCAGTGATCATCGCAGCAAACAAAGACAGAAACACAAGTTGTTGCAAGAAAAATTCAAAATTGTTTTGCAGGAGAAACATGAAACAGACCATTTTCACAAGAGAAATGGAGTTCTATGAAGGACTTTGAGTTTTAATAGAGGTACTTAACAGAGGTTTTAAGGGAGAATCAAACTAAAGAACGAACAAAAGTATGACTGAACACAACAGCTGCTAATAAGCACCCAATTGCTAATTATCATAAATTAAGTTAAACTTCATTGTTTAATATTAGTTTCTTGTAATTCCTTTAGCTTTTAACTTACGCTTTCACCATATGAAGGTAAAAGAAATTCCTTTGCTTGTACTCACTGCAGTTAAGGCTTTTAGATAAAATACCAAAATCTCAAAAAATAATACTCAAATCCATAGCTATTACAAAATCAGTTCCTAAGAACTTGCAAGGTATATATAATAAGTGTTTCCTTTTAGGGGCATAATGGCTGTGCTCAGAATAAGACAACTCAGCGCCTTACCATCTTACTGTACCTCATTATTTTCATGCCATTTAAGCGTAAGATGACAGTGTGCAATACCAACACAACCAAACCACAGAACAACGGTGATTAACCAGGTAAGTGGTACTGTCACTGCAGGGTTCACAGGTCATGGTTGAACACCATCATGACCACAGATAATGGTTGATTTAATTTTCAAATAAAAAAACCAGTATACTAAGTAGATAAACAAAAATCTCCCTTAAGTTTTATCTTGAGGTTAACAGGTAGGCATAGAGTCATACTGCAGTCTTCCACCACCGATCCCAAAGCATTTAAGAATTTTGGTATTTGTTATTTTAACTACCTACGGCAAGCACAAAATCAAGCAATGAAGTGAGCAAGAGAACAGCTGTGAGATCAGGACCATCACCACTTCCATTCTCCCAGATAGGGTCTTACTTCTGAAGAATCAGAGTACTTCAGATTGTGACAGCTTGACAGCAGTTTGCTGAGAAGCAGAAAAATGAGGAAGCTCACCTGGTTCTGAGTCAGAATTGCCTGTAGAGGGTTCACAGAAGCTTGATGGCATAAAGACGTTGTTCTTTGTTACTGCAGTCAAGGAAAAAGAAAAAGAGAAGTTGTGTATGTTGTTCTTGATTATAAACACCATTCCCAGACATTTCAAGACTGCAAACTGAAAACAATTTTTCTAGTTATTTGTTTTGTTTATTCTAGGTTTTTCTTTCTTCTAAACAGTATTACAGCCACAGAAGTAAACAGGTCATTGTCCATAAAATCCCCTTAGTTTCTCCTGAAGCAGAGAAAGAGCAAATTTCATTTATTCTGGAGGGGAGATAAACACGGGATTCCCAGTCTGAATTGTATCTGAAGTAGGAATTAGAAGTGATGTTAGAATGTACAATATCATTATAAAATACGTATAACATTTCAAAAGGCCTCTGCAGAGAGGGCAGAAAGGAGTGTAATGCCTGCTAAATAGTGGAAGCTAACACCTGGGCTCCTCAAAAGGCTTAAGAGTGATAGCATAGTTTGCACTAAGAGCTAGGCAACTTGTTTGAACTGTCCTGCAAGGACAAGAAAAATCTACAGAAACAGAGGAGAGTACATCAGAGTATTTGCACATGTCACACTTAAGCATAACATTCAACAAAAGAGCAAAAAACGTTTGAAAGGAACAGGCAAAGGACAGTGTTTCTTTTCCACCCTTTGCTGGAGAAGCGAGTAATGAGGAGTTTGGCTGAGGCCCTGTTGAGCAGCTGAAGTACTTTTGGTGCTGTACAAAGAATCACAGACAATGCAGTTTATGAAATACAACGATCAGAGCAGGAGGTAGATGCATCAAAAATCATAAGGCAACAATAGTATGTTAGGGATTTTGTCTCCAATGGATCATCTGGCATGAGGTGAAGTATGACAATATTTATCAGCTCTTTTAGCTTTTATGAGACCATGGAAGCAGATTAAGCATGTTGAAAAGAGAAAGGAAGCTCACCTCTGAACACCGTTTTACTAAAAGATGCAGCACTTGCCTTTCGTATTTAAGTTTTAGATTTTTTTTTCATATTTGCTTCTTGCCTTTAAATCTATCTTCACTCTTTTTACTGTGGTCTGCCTTAAGCTTAAACATGATGCAGTTTTCATATAAGCAAAATTTCCCTACCCTTGAGAGAAACAACCCCACAAAAAATTTAAGATGTTTGGAAAGTGAAAGATTTTCTGTAAACCGAGGCCATCAAATACTGTCAGCAATATTCAAAGAAGCCTTTATGGAAGTTGCAATCCCAATTAAAGTTGTCACTGCTTGACAACAACACATTGGAAGAGAACAAGGGAGTCAAATGGAAAATAAAGGACCATATCCAGTCAAAGTGCATTAGACAAGCAGGTGCTGAGAAAGTATAATGGACTCCTAAAACATCCAGTATTTAACCATAAAAGAACCAAATTAATTGTTTTCCTCCATTTCTTAACAAATGTTAGCATTAACCAAAATCTGAGATTCTAGAGATTCTAATCTCAAAAGATAAAGGCATTTCAGACTAGAAGAGTTAGTGATTATAGGTAACCCTGGAATATAAGGTCCAGTAAATAAGGAAGCTCCTAAGAGGCTATACACATTCTGTTTTCCTAACAGAAAATCTACAGGCAAAAAAACGCTATTCATTATTTTTGTGCAGACATTGTTCTTTCACTAACAGTGATCGGCAGGCAGACAGCAGCAACACTGGTCCCCTGAACCGTACTCAATTAACAGGACTGCACCTTGAAACCCGCTAAGCTGCATACCAGAAGATCTAGATCTTAGGGGATTCCTCCCAACTAGCACCGGCCGTATAAAATGAGACTATTGTGCCCATAAAATATCAGCAACTACATTTTAAATTCCAGAGTCACTTATTTCTTCAAAATTAAAAGCAAAATAACTAGGTTTTCATCTTTTAGTCACACTTCCCAAATGTGCCGTACGTTAGAGGAATATTTTTTACTGTTTTCTCCTTCACTGTTTTTCTCATCTCCTTTATTTCAACCAAGATGACAGAAACAAAGCAGCAACGTCTCCAAACCAGCCCCCAGCACTGACATATCTTTACTAAAATAATTCTCGACCAAAGCTAAAAGCTTCTTATTGTCCGTGAAGAGAGAAGGCATAAATTTTAGAGACCGATCCTGTAGGTGAACACAAACATCAAACCTGACCATACCCACATAATTGCAAGAATTTACCCCTAGCCTTCCCAGTGATTTCGCTGCCTTGACTGTATACACAAACAGACAGCGGTCATTCTCTCTTGCATTTGCCAGGTGAGAATGCACTGAATCCTCTCCACTTTAAAAGGAATGGGAGAAAAGGAAAGGACTAAAACAACTTAAGCATGACCTGAGACTCGGAAGATTTGTCTGGCAGCAGAGTAACTAACACAGAGGTAGCATTTATATAAATTCGTCAAGAAGCGACACGATCACAGCAAATCAAAGATTTCTGGTAAATTCTTCAATTTAACAGTGGAAGATTAAAAGCTGACACTACAAATATATATAAACTTACAGACAGAAAATATAAAAAAATATATCTATCAACTCCTTTGGGCTTCACCGAATTTGCTAACACAGACCATAGAAAGAGTCAGAGTATGTGGTTGCTGTGGTCTTAAACCAAGGCACAGCAGACAGTAATAAGACTGCTGACATGACTGGACAAAAATTATAAGAAGGAAACCCACCTCATGTATAATATTGTAACAACATTTACCTGACTGAGAAGGAGGAAACTGAGTTAAGGATGAAGTTCTCTCACGCTTTACAGGTGGACAGTAGCTCCCATCCTCTCGATCAGATTCTGCAGAAAAAAGCAATTAGAGAAAATGCACAAAATCCCGGAGACACGTATATTCATGTTTAATTTTACGATCAAATCTCTTACCATCTCCATCTTCTGGACTTGATCCATCTGCTGATCTCTGAAATCAGATGACAGTGATAAAAAAATCACATACTGAACATGTCAATCTCTTCAGATACATCCGAATGTTTTAATCATCCATTTGGAGATTTTTTTCTTTACTGTCAACAATACACACTCAACGCAAAGCATTATTTTTATGACTTACATGTAGGCATATTGAGTTTCACCCAGATACTATTAAATAAGATTAATTCAAAATACTTCATTTATAAATAAGATACCTCAAAATTCATATCCAAGCATTTACATCCTTAGAGACTACACAACAATTAATTACAATTTTCTATATATTGAAAATCTGAAAATGACAATTTTCAAATATGGTTTGATTTTAAAAACATCGTAGAAGTTCCAAGCTCATAATGAACATACCCATTATTTGGGAGTTCACTCCAAAGCACTTTTCCTCATTAATGTAACTGACATCAGTTCCTTCAACAAAATGACAGTGTTGGAGGAATGTCTTTCAAAGCAGGCTCTATAAACCTCTAAGTACTATGATATTTTGATAGGAGTTAGCAATGGATAGTCTCCTAGCATCTTCCACAGCACCGGGAACAAAACAGGAAGCATCACAGGCTACCAACTATCACAACATTCAAAAAGGCTTTGAACAAAAGTTTCAAATCTTTTCTGAGGCTTTCTAGGTCTGTCTCCTCTACCTGCTCTGCCAGTTCCTCAGCTAATGTAATTTCCCTTGTTCCTGCAAAACATAGTCCCATGATGGATTCCCTTCAACAGCAAGGTGACCAGGGCAGCATTAGCGCCTCCATCTCATTACAAAACCTCTTGACATACTAGACCTTCTCCTTCGTCCAACACTACCCTTTCATCCCAGCTCCTGCCCCAGGACACACAGACGGACCCCTCGCCTTCACGGTCTCACTCCAGAGCTTGGCTGACTTGGGGAGGAACAGCAGCTCACGGACACAGCCCACTGCCGTCCCAGAGCACGTCCTTCCCCACTGCAACTAGTCGTACTTTGGCATGGAGAACAGGCAGACACACAAGGATCGGGCAACAAACAACAGGACTGGGTAAGGCTGCACAGGACTATCATCTGAAAGACATACCTTGGATATAAGAACACCAGAAAGTACAAAACTTTCTATTTAGCACTGCATATATTTAGAATCTAGATACTGCTGTACTATCTGTATTTCACTCAATGCTAATAAAAACCCATTTATGCTGCACTTTGCCTGTGCAATTAAGTTAAAGGGTTTTTCTGGTTTGCTTTACATTAATAGAAAAGTATAGCTACTTCACTAGCATCCCTGTCAAGTACTTTTGAAACCTTTAGCATAGGGAATGAAAAGCTATTGACAGTTCTGGAACACAGCCCCCCCACATCCACACATATCTATCAGCCCAATCGCATTAATACTCTATTTGATAATTCATGCTCTTCCTACATAATTGGTCAAGTACTCCACACTGAAAGCAAATGGAAACTATTTGGTAAAAAGTTTGCATGAATGGAACACTACAGATCTCTATGTGCAAAAAATCCTTAAAAATCAACAAGTGATTTCCCCCTGAACTTCAAAAACTTAAGCTGTTACTAATATGTGCTGTATTCTCAATGCTCGAGTAACACAGACAAAAAGAACCCAGTCAAACCTGTATATATAGCTTCTAATCATCACATCATTGTCATTTCATTAACTGATGCAAGCACAACTAAATATACCGTTCACTACATTTAGTGGGCAAGGAGCATCAATATCCAAAACCAATTCTGTAACCTACTGAGGGGCAAAGCAGAGCTAAGTATCTACACTCCCTGAATTTTTTTCCATGCTTCCTAGTCGAGGGGTTTTAGAAGATTAAAGCTATGCAAGAGCCACATGACAAGTGTTAGAGCAGTTACTGACACTGCCAACCCTAGTCAAAGTACATACTGCACCTAAGGAAAAAAGGACTTCCCTTTCTCTCAAATGTATTTTTTCCTACATAGACATCTAAATATCTTGATCATTTGGTATGCTACCCCCCCAACCTTACCCATTCACACACTGCTCACACTGTCAATTATTGCTTGGGGAAGTTGGGACAGCCCTTGCAAATAACTCCTACCAGAAAAATGCAACAACAGATTTAAATCTTTCATAGACTCAGGAATTTAAACGGCAGGGAAGAAAAAAGTCATAATCCCTTAGGTTGATCCCCAAGCACAGACAGGCCAAAGAACCTCATTTATGTCTACCTCAGGACTGAAACTCCCACCTGAGCATTTAAGATATCCAGGTTCGATTTTCTGTTTTCAAATCAATGAGAATATGCATGAGTTACTCCACTGCAGAGTTACCAACACTACTGTGAACTGTTTTTTAATTTTGTGATACTTGACATCCAGTAAAAGACACAAATCACTCCGTTTCCTTGCTTTTATTCAAAAACCTCGCTGTCCATATTCACTCCCCACTATTTGGGCATTCACCTGTCAGATGTCCTCAACCTTGGACAAATCCCAAGTTTTCTCACTATAATAATGCTTTCACCAATGACCAATTCGCTCTTGCAGATATTGAAAAATATTCCTAAACCCTTCATCATTAGAAGAAAGGCTTTCATGAAAATATGCACATGATCTAATGAAGCCTGATTTCCCACAGATCCCACCTAGATGACAAACAACATGGAATAAATAACCTGCAGTGAGAAGTCAAATGCTTGAGGCAGTGACATGTTTTCTCTCCTCTCTACTCTGCCTGTACCCACAGACCATAGAGGAATCCAGAGCCAAGATCTCCGCACCTCTCAGCATCTTTGGTCAAACCTGACAGTTGAAGGTGGATGGCACAGGGGGTGAGGGTACACCGATACAGTGTATTAGCGTAAGCTTCATTTTCTTATGAAGCCATACTATAAAGTAAGTTACCGCTGCAGCCAGAAGTTGCTTACCAATGGTGCTTATTCAGAAGCAGCTGGGGAGACCAGACAAAAATAGGGGGAATATATGCATGACAAACAGTTTACCTGACAGACTGGAAAAAACATCAGATTACAACTAATGATAATAAACAGCAGTCCAGCCTTTCCACTTCAGGCCTCTCCTTCCAGGCTACTCAATACTTTTCAGCAATAGATGTTTTACACAAGCGTACTACACAACAGAAATGAAAGCCAGGAGCATCTCATCCTATAAGGAACCACTAAGGTGACTCAACTTCTCTCCATTCAGTTCTTTGAAATTAGAAGCTGAAGAGACACTTAAACCAGTAACATCAAAATCCAACCTACGATTTAGTCCTCATTTAAGAGCAGAAGCCAACTTTCACTTACTCCCTCCTCCCCTTACTTTTAGAAATCCAGCTACAGAAACATTAAAATTATTTCTAAATAGAGGCTCCTACAATTCTAACTAACCAAATTACCTTTTTAAAGGTTACCAACTACTTTTTAAAAGTGCAAATGAAAGTAATTAACCATCCCATACTGAAGTGCAAACACTGCTTCTTTATACCCATTACTTCCTCACACAGTTGTTGTAACAAACTAACAGAACAACTTACACAAACCTCAGATTTGTCAGTGCTTGTTTATTGACAATAATAAGCAAAAACAGGGAAGGCAAGGAAGAATTCAGGTAAAGCAAAACAAGGACAATGTAATTAGGTAAACTCTCTAAGAATACACTTGAAGTGTTTATCTTTGAAAAATACATCTAAGAGGCAAAAAGTCATATATAAGGGACTTCAGAGCATGGTACAGCAAGGCTGCAATCCAGACACTCTGCACATTTATAAGCATTACTGAATTGCCATGGCTGTTGCTTAAAAGCTGTTCCAGAACCTCTCGAACAATGGAGTCCTACTGGCATGGCTACATGCTGCTCTGGGCTGGCTTGGGTTCAACAGCTGGAAGTCAAGACATCACAATCAGCCATATCTCTGGCCACACCACGTTAATGTCTTCGCAAAAATATCTGCCTGTGCATGTACGAACAATACCAAGTAAACAAGAAATATGCAGTGTCTCTTCTTCAGAACTCAGTCTTAATTCATCTATCTTCCCAAGGTCCTGGGAAGATTACACAAAACTTTCTGCTCCAGCAAACCACTGTGAGCACTCTGAAGATGCATCAACCTTCCATATATTTCAAGGTAAGAGACAGTTTTACTCTAAGAAACTGGGATAATTTGGAGAATGCTTGCCAGTGCATACGGAGGCCAGTTAAATGCCTATACTGGGCACTGTACTATTCCATAAATTTAAGTGAATGGAGTAAAGTTCAGGGATGCATAGATACCTGTTGTGTACAGCCAAGAATTCCTGCCTACGTTCCCCAACAGCATTTTTGGTTCTTAATTTCTTTCAGACCTGGATTAACTGGGGTAAGATTTTCTGGTCTTTAAGGACAAGTCTAAGATAATGACTACCTGCTGCAGTTTTCCTGAAAGTCTGGTTAATAGAGCTCTCTTGGCCAGTTCCAGTAGC
The DNA here is from genome assembly GCA_031468815.1 of Morus bassanus. Taxonomy (NCBI): domain Eukaryota; kingdom Metazoa; phylum Chordata; class Aves; order Suliformes; family Sulidae; genus Morus; species Morus bassanus. The sequence goes on from CM062593.1 coordinate 808,761, forward strand.
CCTGGCAATTTCAAATGACAGAAAACTGACCTAGAAGTCTGTGACTACGTTTACCAGCTATATTTTAAAATATTAACCCTTGAAAACTTTAACCTTAAAAAACTGAAATAGAAAAATTTCTGCAGCCGGTCAAACAACACGTGACAGTCTGGACACCGAAAGGTGCTTCACCTACAGCTGTTTGTACCTTGCCATGACAATCCATTCAGCACTGAGTTTACTTGAAACGGCCCATTCTTGAAAAGAATAAAAAAATACTGTGCAAGAAAAGGGTGCAGGTACTGTGTGAATCAGCCTTAATAGGCAAAGATCTATCAAAGAGTACACGCCCAGTGTGTGTGGTCACAAGGAGCAGTGACACTCACCTGTACCAGGAAAACATGGTCCACCAACCAGAAAGATTACAAACACTTAAACTTGCTCTGAAGGACTGTATGGTAGCAGTCATTTAGTCATCTAATCTTTCCAAATGTTTTGCTGCATCATCAGTAGAAAAATCTTTAACATCAGCACCGACAGCTTTTCCTACCTCAAGGTACTGATTCCCCCCCCACCCCAAGTACCTGAATTCAAAATTCTGCTTTAGCATCTTTCTTGCTGCTTTTAATCTGTTAAGTACATTACAGGTTGGCATGACAAGCTCCTGTTTATATCCAGTGGAAACAGAGCCTTAGCTGCTCTCTTTGTCAAGCTGCAGCGTAATAGCTCGGAGGAAATAAACAATCCTCCTCTAACTGCTTGAAGCAAATCCCTCATATATACCCACTTTCTCGCTCAATTAGAAGAGCTCTTATCCTTAGCAAAGACACAGCTTACGTGCTAAATTTTAAAATTAATACTTGATGTGTCTTCTATAATTACACCCTCTAGGGAGTCCCAAACAAGTTTCATTTGTACTAATTGAAACAACAGCTTAGAGGGGACTAACACTTGAGATCAAAGAACCAGACAGATAGCGAGCTGCGCTACCTGAAGTTAACAGTAACCGATTCCTCCTAGTAGAAGGGACTTTTTTCTTTAATCCCCTCAGCAGCAGAAGTACTTGGTAGGTTCACACTTACCCCTGCCAGTTCTTGTTGAATAGGAGCAAGCTGGGCTTCAGAAGCGGGACTCAGGGTAGCACTGACTGAGGCAACAGCGGGAGCAGGGTGCTCAGAGTCGCGCTCACCAGCTGATTCTTTGTGACCCAGACCATGGTGGGGGGGCTCAACCTCTCCCTGGGGGTCCTCGCCTGAATCCGACAAACCTTTTTGCTCTGCAGGGGACTGGGAGCAAAAAAGACAATGTCCCTTCAATGCAAGGCTGCAACATGAGAGCAGTCGTCCTAGCGAGAGGATCTGCTAATCCCTTTTTAAATTCCACAGTTTTCACAGTATGGCAGAAGGAATTGCTTGCTGCTGAGATCCCAAGTAAAATATGCACAAACCAGGTAACAGAACCAGCTGACTGGATTAGCTTCCCCTCCCCACAAAAACCATCAGTTGGACCAGATGCACTTTTTTGAAAGTTAGCTAAAAGTGTCAGTGTCCCCAGCAAAAGAGCACTTTTGCTGGCCATGGGGTTGTTGAGGTTTAACTCCTCCTTCTCTCAAGGCAGCTAATTGCTTTTACCCCCAGATTTATACATAAGAATTAAATAGACAATTGCTGTAAATAACTGTCCTTCACTGCTTCTTCAGATCATGTTTGAGGGAGGTGAGGTCGATTATAAAATTCTCCGCAGAAATTCATTATTCTAACATTCACACAAGACACAATCCTTTCATATTCATTATAGGTGAATTATATGAAAAGCAACACCAATGTCTTCTGTAAATTAAAAAGTTTGCTTATCTCTTTTAAGAAGGGGGTGATAAGATAGCTAGTGCACACTAGTGGGATTTGATATTTGCTGAACTCCTGCCACAGACTCTTTACATTTCTTCAGATCATTTAATGCCGCAGGTCCCCGCTTGTAGAACAAAAATTAAGCATTACCATATTCTGCACGTCTGAAGAATGAAAACGTTAAAGGCTTTGAGCCTGAACAACCGTATTGTGATAAAGGACTAAATTATAGTCCATGGATAATATGCAGGCCAAGGACCCTCTCCCAGCTGTAACCTGTGGGCCAAGCCTCCTGGTGTCTCATGGTGAAGTATCTGGAGAATCAAGCAGTTAGGCAAAGAGGTCACTAAGGAGCACACAACCTTTGCTTGCTCTCAGAAAGCATTCAGTAGAATGAAGGAAGACTAAAGACACTCATCATTGCCCAGGTCCATGCAAAACAGAGTAAACAGCAACCTCCAAAATAAATAACAGCTTCTAAATCTTAAGGGCCCAAAGTTCTTAGCTATGACTTGGCCTGTCCTCAAACAAAAGCAATTATTAAAAGACAGCAATACATGTAGTTTTCTCAGTGGATTCATTTCAGTTTAGTGAAGTTACTCGAGTTTCAAATCTTGCAAGAACTTCCTATCCTTAAGGCTCAAAACAGCCACAATATATTTAATGGGGATAACATTATGTCAGGTTTTAACATGAAGCTGTTACTAACAGACCCAAACACTAACTTAAAACCCCACGGAACACAAGAGAAGAGTTAAAAGAAGCATTTTGCTTGTCACCAAAAATTAAACCTAGTCTAGCACACTGCTATTCTTACCTCTTTGGCTCAGAAGAACAGCATGAAAAAGCTATCTGGAACTGGCCACAGCACTTAAAACACATGTATGTTATTCATACATAAAAACAAGGGGTAAACACCTCAGTCCTCCGCTTGACATTCTATACCCATTACTCCTAGTCCCTTTTTTATGCTAAGTCTCATTTTCCAAACTAACAGTGTTCCAAACATCACTCAAACTGTCTTCATCCTCAAGGGGAGACAGCCATAAAAATGCACAAGAATTAAGTCACAAGTTACCGGCATCAGGCTAACCACAAAAGCAATTATACAAGCAGCAGCACTGAAGATCTGATTTTTCTCATGGCTTACGTTGCATGTGTCCTCTGGTCCCCTCACTCTGCTACCCCAAATCCTCCCCTCGTACCTCACAACACAAACCTCTCCCCCACACCCCTTCAATCCTGCCAAACCTCCTCTGGCCATCCACGGGGCCAGAGGCAGTTCATCTGCACTGAGCAGAGACAGCAGGGCCACACGTACAACAGTGGCTCTCCCTCTGCAAGGGAGGTAATTTGGGTCCCCCTGATCCAGTCAGGTTTCTAGTTTTCAGGAAACATGCAGAACAGTTTTCACATTTAAACTTCTATCACCTTGTCAATAGTTATCAGAATCTGCAGGCTTTCGTCTTGGTGACCAGAAGAGAGCCAGCAGCATAACCAGCTCTGCTTGGCTTCCCAACTGAAAGACTTCCCAATTCTTCAGTGGTCTGGAGAGCCAGACCACTACAGGAGAGCTGACCGCCGTAGGACTGAACAGACCCCAGGCCCAGTCCAACTGCTGTACATGTGATGGAGACAACCCTGCCATTATTCACAGCCTTTGAAGAACCTGGGGATGGGGGGTGGGGAACAGGACGGGACCCTAAAAACCACAGCAGGGAAAATGCTGAAAGCTATAACCAGAAGGGTCCTAGGAAATGGGGATGGGGGAGACCGTCCTTGTCAGCCAGAATGAACCTCAGGATGAGCTAACCATCCCCAGGGATCAGGAGGCAACAGGGAATAATTAAGAAACGGTAGACAGACAGACTCTGGGGCTGAAGATGACTAAGATTCAGCGTTCATAAGAAGCAAAATAATGCACAGGAAGAGGGGACAGAAGTGTTTCCACAAATATAGCTAAATACCTTATTATTCTTCAGCCATAATACACAGAATTTGGAAGGAAAAGGAGCAGGAATGTAACTATGAAATCATGAGTGGCATATAGGATGGCAATGCAGTGACTGCCACAGAGCAGGAGCTGGAAGGCATCAAATTAAACTCAGCTATAACAGATTCAAAAAAACAACACAAAACTAAAGGAGACAAAAAGCCCATCCTGCTCAACCCCATGTCAGAGGATCATGTGGACAGTAGTAGCTCAGATGCTTGGGTTCAGCAAGCAACTGGAGAAATTCAAAGAAAAAAAACAGAGCCTCACCAGCAATTTACACTGACTCCCAGCTACAGATCATAAAATTGCTAATAATTTAAGAGGCAAAAACTTTCAACACACACTTGTGCTATATACTTAAAAGTGGAAATAAATTATTTTGCAACTAATTTGTATCAATACAGTGTAGAACATTTCAAAGTAGGCTATGTAAACATGCGTCATATTTTAGTAATTCTTGTAATATGTGGCAAGTATTTTAAAAAAATGAAAAAATCTGATTTCTATCCTAAGCAAAACTGGAATATGTGCTCCAAGGCTCAGAAAAGAAACAAACCAAAAATAACAATTATTGCCAATTACCACTTATATGCAGAAAAATCTGATGCCAAGAAGAGAATTCCTTGGCCAGGTCAATACATAAAATTATGTTTTAAAAAAAATCAATATATTAAGTGGATCAAACACTACTGCAAGTTTCAGAATTTTGTGGGTAGTATGTGGTTTAAGTCATGGAAGACAAAACCAACAAAGGCCTCAAGGATTTGTCAAACCAAAACTGCTCCAGACAGAAGTTTGTACAGCTGTTCTCAAAAAAGCACATCCAAGGAAAACTGCAAGCTCTTAAAATTCGTTTTAGTCTTCAGTCATGTTTACTATTCAAAGTGTTTTCTAATCTCTTAGCTTCATAAATCCTGATCTAAAGTTCTTGTTCAAAGTTCTTTGGAGCTGGTGAAGAACAGTTCATTCTCTTCCTTTTTGCTGTAATGTTTTCTTTCTATGATGATTGCTGTCTCTCCTTGACCCTCCTCTTCTCTAGAGGAAACATTCCTTATAAGTACAGCTCTAGGGAGAACTTGGCAGAAATCTGTTCCTGTCTCTTAAATACTAAGGCAAAGATCAATGGAGAGATTAATAATGTTAGGAAGCGACCTACACAAACCCACCTTGTTCAGCCAGATCAAACATTATCTATTTTATTAAAATACAAAAATAACACACCTAGACTAAATACATAAAAGTCTACTTGGAGATGTGGCTTCCTCTGCATTGCAGGAAATAAGGAGAGACATGAAGAAATACATAAAAGCTAAGATTAACATGATGCTAAAACCACCAAATATAGGCAAGGAAATAATATTCCTTTTTTATAAAGACTGGCACAAACACTCCTGGGTCAGTTTTTCCTCCCAATTCTAAGTTGTGCTATTTACGCCTCCTTTCCTCATTTTTCCCTGGAATGGCACCCATATCCAGTGGCCCAAAAAGACTCAGTATATCTTTTCAAAATCTTTACCTGCTTAGAGCTGAGGACAACTCTTGTTGGTATTCTCAGTAGCCTTTGACATTATCAGCCTCTCTATATTCCTCTAAGCTTTGCCTTGCACAACTGTCCTCTCCAAATACATTTATGACCGTTCTTCTAAGTGCAGCAGTGGAGCAATATATTCACAACTACGAAGTCTTATGCATTAATTTTAACTCCTTAAGTATACTACTGGCTTACAACACAGTTCAACTAGGACTCCCTAATGAAACCTCTTGGCAGCTGTGCTAACGATACTAAGAGAGCTTGGAAAAGGAGATATTGTTGCCTCTCCCTACGCAAGTTACTTCCTCCACAGTTCTCTCTCTGCCACCATCCTAAACCTACAAGTCATGCCCATAGCACAAACAACATTTTCTAGTCATCCACCTCCTCAAACCACCAAAATGCAGGCATTTCCAAATCACACCACATCAAACCAGGACTTCAACCAATCCCTACTTTATGTATTGTCTAATAAAACTTTCTCTTTTCTAAACTCGTGATCTTGCTCTCCAGACTACATGGGAATGCCATCTTTCTAATCACTTACACCACTTTTACAACTCCACATCTACTTTTAAAGCTCCACAGTTAAGACCAATGATGACAGATCTAATGACTTAAGGATGTAAATCCTTGTTCACTCCAGAACTACCCCTTTACCCTTATGACCCAGGCGGTAGTTACCCCTTAAACTCTTTGCATCTTTTGCAGCACCACTTAGGTATGGGACATGACCCAAATATCAGCTAAGTTACCTTCCTTCAGAGCCATCCTTAAAAGCTCACCACTACCAACTCACCTATAAAAGCAATACACCGACCAAAACTAGTTATATTACAACAAGCCAGAAATTAAGTGTTCTTTTCTATATTCTCCCATTACCCTCATCCCAGGCTGGCAGAGGGAAAAGGACAAGGTGCAAGCTACATAATAGACAATGGCTTGTTTTAAAGTGCAAAAACATTTTTTAAATGAGTTGATTATCTACCTTTTGCAGTACTCATGACTAGGGAGTCATGATGATCCTAGTATTGCGAGAATCAAAAACGACTGGAAGATGACCACAGCTCACACTTGCAGACCAAAGGACATACTTTAAAAGCATTTTTGGACAAATTGTTTCTTTGCAACACTACTGGTTAAGTTTGCTTGAGCTATTATACCTACTTAAAAATGTGTAAATGCAAGAAAGACTTCAGAATACTTTGACCTCAGATATCTATGTTAAAAGTTAACTTCATAAAATGACTTCAAGTAACCTATGGCCAGAAACTGTCATGAAATGGTTTTATGGCAGAAGTTAAAATTAGTTTCAGAACAGAAACACAAGTCTAACAAGTGACAGAAATTTATCATAGAAAGTTGTATCTATCGATTGAAATCTTTCATTCGAAAAGTGCTATGAAAAGCACAGTATAGTTCATGTATAAGTTATCAGGATAGATAATGGAGTAACAGTAATATTATATGCTTAACATAGCAAAGTTAGGACTTTACGTTGCTTTCAGATTTAACAGCTATGAGTCTTCCTAAGCTGATGCAATTTTCCAACTAGTGTCAGCACTAGAAGCTCTGCTTGTCAGAAAAATGAATAGCAGTGTATAAACAAGGAAGATATTTGGACGCTATCATTCAGACATTTCCAAGAACTATCTCTACTCCACACATTGTAAAAATCGTTCTCAAAGAGTTAAGGAGATATGAAAATAATGAAAATGGAGACTCACTCAACAAATACAGAAACAACCAACTTTATATCCACCATTAGTTGACATCTATAACAAAAATCAGAACAGAGACTAATCCTGTGTTTTTAACTGCAAAAGAAAACAACCAGAACCTCCTTACTGAAAGTACAATTAAAAGGCATCATTCTGAACACCACGCACTTTTTGTCTCCTCTGAACATGACAAACTGCAGGTTCTAATGTTTTACTAAACTGCATACAACTTTAGCTGGAACAGCCAGTTAAAAAATTAGTTTCCAGACTAGTATGCATTTTGTCCTGCAACATGCTGAATATTTTCCAGCTTCTAATGCAGAAATAGATGTCTGACACCATAAAACCACGAACTTCAAGATTTCTAGAAAAACGGTGTTCTTTAAGTTAATAGTAGACAATGTCAGCTCCAGAAAAGTCAGTTAAGACCACTGTACAATACCAACCTGGCGCTAATACCAAGAGGGCCTGTAGACACTGCAACAAAATAATTCTGCTCAGGATGTCCGGTCTGATGCGGAAGAGCGCTAGGCAAACGTCTAAACAATCATCATGGACAGTTAATTGAACACACAATGTGTTCTCCTCACTCTCAGCTTACTGTCAAATTGCTGCGCTGGCACTGAAAAGCCTCCACGAACACTTTGCTTACAGCTTCAGAAGAAAGCCAACTTGACTAGACAGACATTTTGCTAAATTAAAATTGTAATTTATATAGAGAAATCACATATTTTAGAAGTGTGTTTGTCAACTACTTTGAAGTTACTTTTGCATTTTCTTCAAAATGTTGCTCTAGGAAAAACTCCTCTGTTGATAGATTTTCCTTGTTAACTTTAATAAGGACAACCTTTTGTGGCAGACAACGCACTTAGGCAGACACGTTGTATGGAAACAGTAATGGAATTAACTGTTAACTGTAACACTTAGTCTTTCCAAAAACACAGTGAAATGTCTCAACCAGTGGGTAACCTGAGTCACCTTTTCTTGATTAAGATGATTAAAGGGACACTCAGCTGGCCCGAATGCTAGATTCTGATATATAGAGCTTATATATTAAGCAGCTGTTACTTCTGGCTGACAGCACCATATTCTCACTCTATCACTCTATCTATATTGTATCAACACTACAGAAAACAGCTACTGGCACAAGCAACAAGCAGGCTTTGTGGCCCTTTATTTAATAAAATGGCAAGCAGCACAGCACTGATGCTGCTCTCACTCTTTTTCCAGTCTCAAATACACACAGTGTAAGCTACTAAAATGATTATTAACTATGCCCCCTCCCCCTTTTTAAGAAAATTGTACATCTCCACACATTACAGTTTAAAATAAGCATTTATATTTGTTACCAGATGTATTACACTTTGGACATTGGCAACCAAGTGACAGATGCCACCAGTTGCCTCTTAATGATCTGCTTCAAGGAAGGAGCCCTGTTCCCCAGCCAAGCTAGACTTACACCATGCTCATCCTGACCATAGCTAGCCCCATCTTGACCACCAACAACGCTTAGTGTTTAGACCAATTCCTAACTCATTTCTAACCCCTCTGCCTTCAAGACACTTGGCTGCCCCGCAGGCCTCGTCACACACGGCCCCTCCACCCTGCTCCACCAGGCAGGCTTTCTGGCTGTGCCTTGGCAGAGGCTGTCCTACACACAGCTACCTACTCAGCATCACCATAGTCCTCAGCATCCTCAGAGGCAGTTGGGAAGACTAAATCATAGATCCCTCTCCCTGGAACCCTGGATCCTCTCTGCCAGCCCAAAAAGACATTAAGCATTTAGTTAACGTTTTTTACAAATATTTTCTTGAGACATACCACAGTGCAACAGATCTGTCCCACAGCCCAACACAGGAGCTTGCACAGCCTAACACTGAAGGCACACACTCTGTGAAGGCCACTGGAGGTATGCACTCTGTGCAGAAGCAGAAGGTACAACAGGAAGGAACTTGAGAGCACAAGACCTGCCAGCTTAGCGCAGAGGGATCAGGCCAGCAAACACAGGACCACGTTGCTCTGCCTGAGTTGCACTTTGCTATGATCACTCGATTCCCCCCGCCCCAAATGTTAACAGCTTTTACTATTAACCAGGCAGAATTAAATTCCACAATATATTGAGATTACTATCAACTTCTTTTACTAAAAATATTTTACAACATAAAGAAACTGGAAGGCTTACTGTTTGGAAAAAAATAAGGAAAACTAGCACTCATCCATAACATTGTGTGTCACTTTCAAAGTGAAAAGGCATGCAAACTATACTGCACTCTGTCCACATGGTTAAGGTTTCCCATGACATCTATTTCAATTTAGTAGCAATTTCTGCTAAAGGGAAGGTCCTGCTCCTTCCTTCCACTCTCATTTCTCTCCTGAGCTCTACTCCTGCAGCCACAGGCTGAGTTTTATCAGCCTCTTGGTTCAACACAAGCTCACCCACAGAACACCTAGCAGCTTACAGCACAGCTCCAGCTTACCTCAGTGTGTAACCGCTACCACAGACCCAAAGGCAGGGGACAGGAACACATGGCAGGGGTAGAGGGATGGGTGAGGGAACAGGATTACCATTTTCCCAGGTAATTAGACACTTCACAGCTTAGTACCCAAAGATATGAGATGCTTTTAAATACACTGAGGTGAAAAGCAATAGTCTAGACCATGGTCTTCTTTGCTTTGCCTTAGCTCTACTAGAAATTTTCTAGTTTTCCCATGCAACTGCAACTGTCAGCACTCCTTTGCCAGCTGTTCCTTTCAATATACAGCTTTGAAGAGACCTTCTCTCCCAGATTTGGTCCATCTTCTGTCTGAAGAGCTACCTGTTTCATGCCACCATCATACATCTTCCCACTTTTAGCCCTCCAGTACCTCTTCACCCTATGCCCATTAATAATGTTAATGCTCTATTATCCATCTTCAACTTCAAAACAATATAGACAAAGAGCTGCTCACCATGGAATGAGTCAGGGCTACAGAACAAAACAAAAAAAACCATATCAACATCTCCTTACCTTCTGTGCTTTATCCTTCTGAAATACAAAGACAGGTGGAGCAATGGCAGGTTTTTCTGTAAAAAGAGAAATAATTTGTTTTTTTTCCAACCACATTCATTATTGACTAATATGAAAGTGTTAGGTTCTGTGATGCTCCTACTGACAATGAATCCCTAAACTTGTTAAATCTCAGTTACACAAATTGCTTCCACCAGTTCTTGGTAACACGTTATTATAAGGACTCAACCTTCAAAAGGAAAAAGGAGTGTTTTAAGAACAACAATACAACTGATATCTGAAAGCTACTTGTCTTTTCCCTCCAGATCTCTCTTCCAAACCAGTATTTTTACCATACTTAGGTACATCACAAGGAAAAGGCCCTTAGCTGCAGTGCTTTACTTTTTGAACACATGCAAGTTTTGCAGGCAAAGGTTTTTCCTTCCCCATAGTAATGCATTAATGCAAAGGGAGTTTTGCTGTACACACCCACATACCCCTTTCTTAAAGGTCACCTAACACTTGATTATACTGGTATTGCATTATCACTGAAACCTTTAGAAAGGCCCTAAATCTTCAACGTCTGCAGGTCTAGAATTTAAACCAATATTCCATGCATATTATTGCAGAGGGACCAGTCTTTTCTGCATAATTTAAGAGCACATCTGCTTTCTACTTGAAGTTCCAATTTGAATATTAGCAGGACACTATTTTCTAAATTAGCACATCAACATTTAGCCTTCAAGATAGAATGAATTTCTAGAATGAGTGGTGTATGCTTTCCATTGTCCTTAGTGACCTCAAAACTACCTCAATGTCCTCAATGACCAAAAAAAAGGGGTGGGTGGGTGGGTGGGTGGGAGCTTTCCTGAGAGTGAGCTTTCCTGAGAGTTTAACAAACTGGTACACCTTGTGCATGAGTTATATTTGAAAAGAAGTTACACGTACTATGCAGTCAGCAACGCTCCTAAATGTTTGTAGGGCTAAAGATGAGCACAACATTTCAGTCTGTCTTCAGAGTGAGACTGCTGTAAAACAACAGGATTCAGGGAGAGCTGTATTATTGCGAATTTCTTTGCAAAAGTTCCACCTTTGCAATTATTCAATCTTACAAACGAGACTAGATATTTAAGAAAATTAAAATTTTTGAAACTCTTTTAGAACTTGAAAGGCTACCATAAGAGGTATAAAGCCATCAAGAAGTACCTTGTACCTTAAAAAAAAAAAGAGCCAGCATCACAAAATCTTCCGTAAATCAGCTGCAGCACCAGTAAACCACTTGGGTCAGCATATAAAGAAAAGGGGATGAGATTGTCCATTTAGGACTGCCAGCTATTAGATCAGTTTAGCTGAAAAAGTGAAACTTCACCTGGCAAACAAAAAATATGCCAATTATTTCAAGAACGCTGTATTTATCTGTGAGGGTAGAAAAGCCTCTTTCCACTCTTCTGTGGCTCTAACTCAGATGGATAACCCAGCAAAAACACTGCAAGACTGATTTTGCAAGACTGGCCTAACTTGTTCTACAAAAGGTAAAATTAATCATGAAATAAAGCTCCTTACTACAGCATTTTGCCTCTTTTTCCTTTATTTTCTAAGTTCTTCTATCCATCAAATACTGCTGAATCTTAAAAATGCAGAGAGCAACGCAGACAATCTATTTCAAAGATGAAAAATAATCTACTAACAAAGGTCATCAACAAAGACTTAACTGCTATACCTGTCCCAAAAACCAGAGTTTGTTGAAATGAGCCAGGGACCCCTTTTGATTCCCTTGGCCTCAGAATAACCTGCCTCTGGGAGTCTCCACGCATGTAAGGCCCAAGCTTTTAACCCTTTACTTCAAAGTGATGTTCATTTCTTTATACCATGATTGGTATACCTCAGTATTCATTAATGCTGTTAATTACAGCAACAAGTAGCATGCATTCTACCAAACTACTCTTATCCAATACTGTCAAACCAGTCAATAAAATGCTGTATTAGTGTTCTTACCCTTTTGGAGACCTGCCCAAAAGCAGGACTTGATTGTTTAATGGACAACATAGAAGAGACTTCTGAACCAAATTTCACAGACACCAAAGAGGACCGAACAGAAAATAACTACTTGTCTATTTAGTGCTTAATAAAGGATCAAAGTACTGAGAGAGAAGAAAGCGAACAGTAAAAAAAAGCAGATCCAACAACAATGCAAAGCGCAAAGGAAACATGGGATAGCTGGCAAAAGACTAGAACAGGGAACCAAAGAAGTTGATGCAAAGGAACAGGACAAAAGAGGAGATGGAGGCTGGTCATGAGTATTTAGAAAAAAAGAACATGGATATCAGGAAGAGCAGAAAGCTCACAGAAAAAAAAAATTGGATAGAACCACCAAAGAAAATGGAGTGAAAAAAATCAAATATTCAAGGTTGTGTCCAGCTACAGCAAATGAGACTGGGAAAAGCAGCTAGTAAAACAAATTATGAGCAGTTCTGTTAGTCAAGGTGGAAAAGATAACACTCTTGTGCAACATATTAAAGCTTCTACCCACTGCAGGGACATAGTCCTCCAGTACTCAAGATTTAGGAATCTCACTATTCCTCTTGCTGGCTGATAGACCAACTGACATGATGGCATCCGGCAGGAACGACGAGACAGCAGGCGCTCATGGCTACCAACTATACCAGTGCTTAGTCAGGTACGTTCTTTACAGGGGAACACTTGTTCATCGTGTCTTCTCTAATGTCTGCAACAAGACCACAATGCCGGAAATGTTTCCCTAATTCTAGCCCAAGGCAAGAAGGGATCACTAGATTGTCTAATCTGACCACCTTCATTAAACACTGCATATTTGTCTGAGCCTTATTGTTTTAGGGAAACATTTTCAAAGGCATCAATTACTGAAGACATTAAAAGCAAAGTATTATTGCCCTTGATCATCCATTACCTCACTTGGTAAAAAACTCCAGTGCTAAATTTCCCATTCAAATGTCTGGCCAAATGTCTGGCTTCAGCTTTCAGTTCTGATTCCTAGTTATGTTTTTTTTAATGCATTTACGTACTAGATAAAGAGATCTCTAGTATTTAATGTTTTTCCTACAAAAGCACTTACACAAACCACGTTTTCCTATCAACTGAAGAACCACCACAACAGGTTTTATTTTTGTAGGACAGAAATACATATGTTAAATAGCTGTGGGGTTTTTCCCCCCATGGTGAGCATGGTAGCTTATTAAGTGCTACTCCAAAATGAGAGTTACACTGTCGTTTGTACCAGCCAATGTCAGAGGTGGACAGTCATGTTTTCACTTAGCAAGCATGCTTCCATTCCACCAAGGTGTCTGAAGGATGACCTACAGTAAAATGGATCTGTTGGGTCCCCAGAACTGTCATCAAGGTAAAGGGAAAATAAATCAGGATAAAGGAAGGAAAAAAAAATCCCAACCTTCACAGGTACAATACATGTAAAAGAACATGAGAACTTCCCCTTCACTTAAGGGATGAATAGACACAGCACATAGTTCTTAAAAATTATGGAACAGTTGTGGTTTTTCTCCAGACAAACAGACAGAAACAAGGCAAAACAAGGAGCTGGAGATGCAGAAATAATGTCAATTTTCTAACCCAGTCAGTCTCAGTAAAGGTGTTCTGAGAAAGCCCAAGTGCATAAGAAGGAAAGCAGACCTTCAGTAATTAGTGTAACAGAGACAGTAAGACCCCAATCTGAAGATCTGGAACTTGAACAAACTACTTATTTCTTCTGAATGGTGGTAGGCTGTCAAACCAGTCTGAAAAATGGCTGAATCCACAGAAGTCCTTCCTGCAGTTTATTCATAAGTTTCAGACATTTCAACCTGCATGAATAATTACAAAAACCTCAAGAGCTGACTTTCATAGGCTAAATTCCTTTAACATATTTCACTGTCGAGTCATTAACTATCAACATATGCCCTATGTGCTGTCAGAAAAGTGTATGTACTATTAAACCTACTCAGCTTGCTTCGCAAGCCTTGGAAACCAGAACACAGGAACAGAAAATAATAGCTCAGTGGCTCATGCAGAGGTATCGTCTTCAAGCCTATTTAATGTGAGACTTAACTCAGATACATGACCATTTGTAGCTGTACCAAACTCTGCAATGTCAGCCATGTTTCCCACAACTAGACAAAACATAAGCTTATTTTACCTCTCCACCCCTTCACACCAATGCAACCATAGCAGTTGGCGGCATCTCAACAAGCCGCAATAGTTATTTTTGCAACACAAAGTTTTAAACCTTCACTGTAGCATGAAATGACCCATTACTGAAGAATCCAGTGGGTATTTTGAGTGTATAGGTGCAAAAACCATGTCCGTTTTGAATCCACATTTGAAGGCCACATAAGTGAAAAGAAAAGACAAGGTAAAACTGCGCAAAATGAGGGCGGGGGGAAACCCTCATGTACTGCAGAGGTGCATTTCTCTGTAGAGTTACCGGGCTCACAGAGTAAATCCAATGGCAAAGCAGTGACAAAGCTCAAGAAAGCATTCTTCTCCTTTGCCACCAAGACCATTGTGTCTCTACCATAAGAGCACAGGATAACTCGGGTTGGAAGGGACCACAGGATCTCTCCAGACCAACCTCCTGCTCCAAGTAAGGTCAGCTATGAAGTCAGACCAGGTTAATCAGGTTATCCAGTCTGGTCTTAACTTCCAAGAATGGAGGCTGAGCAGCCTCCCAGGGTAATCTCTTCTACTGCTTGACTGTCCTTATGGTGAGAAAAAAAACCCCAATTTTTTCCCTCTATCCAGTCTGAGCATCTCATTCCACCCCTAACCTTTTATCTTTTGTCCTTCCAACATACACCACTGATGAGCCTAGCTCTGTCTTTTTAATAACCTCCTCATAGACCTTGGAAAGCTCCAAATGTGCTTCTCTGAAGCCTTCTCTTCTCTAGGCTGAACAGGCCCAGTTCCTTCAGCCTCTTCTCACAGGTCATGCAACCCAGATCACCAACCACTGTGGTGACTCAAATTCATCTTTAGATTTTAGAAGGAACCAAGGCCCCATGACACAAAACCAACTCAAGTCCTCACTGGACCCACTGTAGCCAGGTTATTACATTTTTAAAGCTAAGAACTACACTGTCTGAAACGTTTTCTTTTTAAATTTACTCCAAACTACAATTAAAAGTGCAATAGCACCTGACTACATGGAAACCTATGAGAGGCAGAAAAAGAACACTGAGAAACTTCCAGGCAAGTGAGTCCTTGCTTGGATCTGAAGAAGCAATCTTCAACACGAAAAGCATACAGGTTGAGAACAACTGCTCTGACTTTAACTCATCAAAATATATCACCTGAGAGAAAAAGTATATCATACCTGTGAACAATGAAAGAGTATAATAAGGAGAACAGCAATTAGGTTGTTAACTCACCAAAAATATTAAGAGTGGTAATTTATTGCCTGTGAAAGGCTTATCTGAGGGTCAAGAAAAATTTAAGTTCAAAGTTTAATTATGCGTGTTTGAACAGCTCAGGCCACAAAAATGTTTTTTCACCTTAATACTATTTTAAGTTATAAAGAGCAGAATAATCATGTTAAAATAAACATTAAATGAGATATGGACAATTTGCAGCATTATAACATTCTAAAGGTGTTGATAACAAAATAAGACTCTTTTCCAATAGCTACTAATATAGACTGAAAGCAACGAGCAAGCTACCACACCAAAAAAGACCCCCACAAGCAAAGTCCAATCATACCTCATGTCAGAAAGTACAAGAAACATGACTGTATCACGTATAGCCAGACTTCACAAGTGATGTCATGGTGAATACAACTGACACAGGGAAAAAAGATATTTCTGCTTCATTTCCAAAACTTTGATCAGTTGCTTTTTATGAAGTAAAACATCCGATGTTCTCGTTCACCTTCAAATCCTTTATTTTTGTCTCCTACAGCATGAGTAAGTGGGCTACTTCCAGACAGTACCTCCACAGCTGGCACAGGAAGGTAGAATGCCTCTTACATATTTAAGATGAAATAAAAATTCCATACACCATATTTAAAGCACAACCCTTTCGTGTTAGCAGAGCACACGTTATGTCATTTCTGAGCCCTTGCGGCATTGCAGAAGTTACCCTCTGCATAGGTAATTTTAGTATTTCAGCTCAGGTACTTCACATAAAGCAAATGATACAAGTCAGAAACGGAAAAAAAGTAGCTTCTTTTCACATGAGAGGAAGAAAACCATGAGGCAGTTCAACTACTCTGCAGTGTAGATAAAGTATTTATAAAGAACTCCAAAAAATGTTAACAAAAATTATTTAAGTATTTAGACAGTTCTATCTTGCAAATGAAATAGTACTTTATGGTGTTTGGGTGTGAATTAGGATATCTCAAAAAACCCACCCCAAAACAAATCATTCAGTCTAACTTTGCATCCACTAGCTTATCACCATGGGAAAAAAAGATCTTGTTTATAGGGTCTACAAATGTCAGGACAGTGGTGCATGCCAGCTTTTCCCCTCAAAGTAACAACAGACATTCCTCTCTCCAAAAGCTACCGTAAGGCAGTTAGACAGACAGGGCAAAAAACCCAAACCAAACCAAAACCCAGAAACAGCACAGAAGCAATGTCAGCATCATACAAGTCTGGCAAAGGAACCATACTTTTACTGTGAAGGCAGTTACACACAGTAAACTTGTTATGATCATGAACTTAGCAATTTCATAAAGCCAAACAAATTGTGTTTGGTGTCTAAGGAGAGAGTTTGCCAGCGCAGGTGGTACAGGCCCTTCCTGAAAGGGAAGTGTGAAGAAAGCCATCAAGTTTTAGCCCTGAGAAAAAACTTGCACATTTTCAGTGACTGAAGGGCGGTAAAGTAATTCATTCTTAACACAAGGAGATCCCATCATCTGAAGAGCAGCTTCAGCAGCAAGCTATATACAAACAAATTAGTAGTTGTGTATTAACAGCAAGTTAATGAGAAAAGCATTCAGGTTTATGTGAACGTACGACTAACGGGAAGCTGTCTAGTTCTCCATGATACTTCACCACCACATGTGAAGTGTCAGTTTTAAGACATGATCCAGCTAGAATACCAACAAAGAACATCATACCAAAGCCTTCAGAGAAGATTTCTAATACTGTTCAGTAACTACTTTATACAATAGCAACAATAACAATTGTGCCTGCCATTCCTGGTTTTCGATGACCAAACTTCTAACAATGCCAGTCACCAAAGCCTTTATCACAATGTCACTAAATCTTTGTGACAAAGTCAATCAAACGTCACACAGCTGGGGAGAAGTTACTCTCTCCTCCTCTTCATTAGCTCCACACTTACCAGCTCATCTCCTCTCAGGATGAGGGGCAATAATGCCAAGACCAGGGCCTATTTCCTAGGAAACTTCACAGAACAAATTTCTTTGGAAAGTGGCACTTGGACCACCTCACCCTTCACCCCCCTTCTCTGCAGTAGAGGACCCCCTTAATCCAACAAACTTCTTCTGCCAAGATACAGCTTGCCATCAAACCACTACAAAAAGGTAGGTGTACAGTTTCACCAACTCACTAGAGAAAAAGGAAAGACAAGTGAGTGGAAAAAATTCAATGAACAATTAGAATTAAGAAAATGAAGTAGTTATGAGAATATTAGAGGGAATGCTTGTAGCTTCAAAGAAATTCATCACAGAAAGATCATCCCTTAAAATAGTCTGAAGGCTTAAAGGACATTGGTAGAATGATTACTTAAAGGCGGCACTGGCATCTCAGTGGCTATTTAAGACAGACAACAGACTAAGAGAGACATCAGAATGTAGAAGGTAAAGATAACTAACATACTGTTGGGAAAGCAAAAACCAGTGAATTAACTGAAACAAAGGGGTGCCATGGTAAAAGCAACAGGTTAAAAGAGCTTTGCCTTAGTAAGATGAAAGGACACAGGCAGAACAAAACAGCATTTTTCAAGGCCAGAAGGTTTGCTGCAGTAATCAAGCAGGTAAGAGTCTAAGCGAGTTTCACTTGCATGAACAGACAAGAAAAGCTATTGTTCAAACACGCTAAGCAAAAACAATCTGCAAGAGTGACTGAAACCTCTTTCTAGGTACTCGTGTCTACTGTGTGTCAAATATTTAGCTTCACACCTCACAGCGAAGTATGATTGAGACAGCACTGTTGTACAGATCAATCGAGATTAAGGAATATTAAGAGCTTTGCTTTAACCGCACTTGGTTTGTGAACATGAACATTTAGCTATCAAATACTTCAAACAAGATGGAGCCGAAGATCAAAGAATTATCAGTACCAAAATAGCCATTTCATATATTCGAATGAAAATACCTGGGCACAAGGAAATAAAACAGTACTGGAAAAATAAAAGATTGATGTGCTTAAGAATGAGGAGGAATCAAAGTCACCTGAGAACATCACTGCCATGTCAGAGACAGCAAACAAGGCAAGTAGAAAGACTATGGAATCCACTGACTTTCAGCAGAAGGATGCCAATTCCTGAAAGTACATGTATTTGCACTGATATACAAAGAACCGACACCTCAAAAATGGAACGAGAGGAAAGAAAACTAACACCAGACAATGCAGCCAATGATATTAGAATGAGCAGAAGAGATAATAGTTCAAAAGCAAGCTGATCTTGCTTAATCTTACGAAAGATTATATCACAGTCTCACTGCAAGAAGAAACAGAACAGCAAAGGATGATGATGACAAATCTGGAAGGAGAAGCGAGCACAAACTAAAGAGATTAGCAGGTGAGGGAAGTCACTGGAGTCAGGAAAGGGTCTGAAGAGAAAAAAAAGAGAAAAAGGAAGATCGGATGAAAAAGCAAGGATGGCATCACACCTGCCCCCCCCAACAGTCTACAAAATTCTGCAGAAATGTAGAGGTAGGGGAAAAAACACATGACAAGTCAACATTAAAAGCTGTAATAAACACTGGTAACTTGGAATTCACTGTTGAGCTTAGTGTTTCCCACTAGAATGGGGAGGTAAAGCAAGGGGCTTGCATGACTTAAGATAGCCATTCCCAAACTTCTGGTTCTGAAAGAACACAATAAATCATCAAAATTTATTATAAGGTCATTATAACGACAGTATGTAAATACTGTCATTCAGTTTCTCACAGTCATTACACATTTGTCTATTTACTACTATTGATAAGACCACTTATCATGCCTCTTTGTGCGTTGACAGCTCATCCTGAGTTTGGGAGCCAACAGCTCAAGACATGATGCATCACCGGATTTGTCAAATAACTTAACTGTAATTATGTTGTTAGCTGCTTGTAGACTTCATCTTCAAAAGCTACACCTACAGTAGATATTTGCTTCCTGTTTTTTAACGTTAATATCAGAACTGCAATTGCCACTGGTATAGAGTTCACGTGTAAGAAACAATCTTGAAAGAAGGGGCCTCACACAATTTCATTTGCCTTCTTCCAGGCATCTCCCCCCCACTTTCATTAGCTGAGAAGAATAATGAGAAACAACAGGAACAGCTTGGGCAAACTTGCTTTTGCAGAGACTTTGAGGAAAGCTGGTCATTCTCAAAGGCAAACTGTTGATGCCCACTGTCACTGAACCAACATTATACACACCTTGGACAGAATACCCAAATCCTACAGTAGTGCTGCCTGTGTTTTCCTATCCCTCTTCAGAGAGGAATGAGGCCGCTATTTCTTTGCTTCAAAGGTTTTCAGCTTAAAAAAATAATATATATGTTGTTGTACCTCACCTAGTTTTACATAACCCCCGCTATTATTCCCTTAGCTAGAGGAAGGATGAACACGAGTGGGAATTAAGGGAAGATTTACAACACTCCTGAAGTTGTGGACGACGACCCCAAAAAGCAACGGGAGGAGGAGGGATACGAAGCGGCCCAGAGCTCCCCCGGGAGGGGAGGGGAGCCGCGCTCGCCGCCAGGCTCCGCCGCCGGCGGGGCCCGCTCCGCGGCGCCCGGGGGCGGCCGGGCCCGCTTTCGGCGCGCCGGGGGGGCGCGGCGGCACCGACCCGCTGGCGGCCGCCGCCCCCGGGAGCCGCCGCCCGGCGGGAGGCACCTGCCAGCGCAGCCCCGGCCGCCGCCCCGCGCCGCCCGCCGCCAGCCCCGACCCCCGCGGCGGCGCGGCCGCCCGCCCGCGGCCAGACCGGCGGGGCAGAGCGGGGCCGGCGGGGAGCGCGGCGGCCCGGCCGGGCGCTCCCTTTGTCCGGCCGCTCGCCCCGGAGGGGCCGGGGCACAGAGAGGCGGCGCTTCCGAGGGCGGGCCCTCGCCCGGGCGCGCCTCCGAGAGCGGATCGCGGGGCCGGGCTCGGGCCGGGGCGGCGGCGGCGCAGGGCCGGGGCGGCGGCGGGCCCGCGGCCGGCACCGCTGCGCACCGCCAGCGCCCGCCTACCTTCGTTCGCTAGGTCCGCCATTTTACTTCCTCAATCACGCCCACAATGCATCGCGCAGCCGGACGGCTTCCACTTACAGCGGGCCCCGCCGGGCGGCGCATGCGCCCATTTACGGCCGCTCCGTGGCGCCATCGCGCATGCGCCGCTGCCCCGGCTGGGCGGCGGGCGGGGCGCGCGGGGCTGCCCCGGGGCGGGGCGGGGCGCTGCGCATGCGCGGGGGCCGCCGGGGCGCCCGGCCTGCACTGGCGGGCGTCCGTGGGGCGCCGCCTGCGGGCCAGCTAGGCTCGGCCTGGCCCGGCCCGGCCCGGCTGAGCCCGAGGCCCCCGCGGTACCGGCTGGGCGGGCCCGAGCGGGCAGCCTGGCTGCGGTCGGCCTGCGGCGGGCAGGTTATGGGGACCCCCGTGCGCCCCATCGCTCTGTGCCGCCCGCTCCCCCCCGTGCGGGCCCCAGCACCCGCGGTCGTCAGACAGGGGCCTTCGAGACCGGCTGCCCGTGGATGTTCGCGTTCCCTGCTCGGCCCTGCCTCTGGCCTGCCTCTGTGGCCTCACATGGCTGCAGGACCCAGAAGTTTGCTTCACAAGTTAAACAGATTTTTGATTCCATTTACTGCTTTCATTAGCGCCCCACAGTTACAGTCTTGCGGCATTTACTGGACAGTGATCCTCCATTCACCTAGTTACTCTGCAGCTCTATAACCCTCGACCATACCTTTCCTAGCTTTTTCTCCAGATGGAACAGGTCAAACCCTTTCAGTTTATGGAAGGCTGCTGCTCCATCCCAAAGGGCAATGTTTGCCATTTGCTGTGACTTCTAACTCTACCATCTCCAGAACTGCACACGCTGCTCAAAATGTAGGTGCACCACGGCTTTACATGGCCACAGAATACAGTATAGAGGCAGTATAGTGCATGACCGCACTGGTGCTCGTCATTCTCTTGATGGTGCCACATATTTTGTTGGCTTTAGTCAGTGCACCTCAGCTCCCCCGACTGCATTGATTAGGTCTCGTTCATAAGGGAGCCAACAGCAGCTAGCTCGGAGGTGGGCACTGAGAGATACACTTTAGTCTTACCCCTAATGATTGCTTCAAGGTGGTGGCACAGTGCAAGAACAGCATCCAAAGTGCCTGATCATTTGAATGCATCCCTCACAAGATTTCACACTAGTGTAGAGCAGAATCCAAGGGCCAGGCTCCTGATCCCTTTTGCAAGTACCATGCATCTAAACCATCTGGTTTAGCTGCTAGGAGAATTTTCCATCAGGAATACAACAGCAGGACTGGCAAAAGTTAGTAAGAATAAATGAATGGCACTGATTTAGAAAAAATACAGGATCTCTATCTTTAAATCAATGTCCATTGTCAGCATTTGGTAGAACTTTTCTGTAGGTCAAACCATCCTGTTTGGAGTTGTAAAATTACTAGTGCAAGCTGCATTATCTGTTGAATGAGCAATACAGTGGGCACAAGAAATCCAGGTGGTTTCTGAAGGGTGTTAGGGACAATTCTTACCACACTTGCTGGACGGGACATCTAGTTCAGCTGGACATCCTCCTGGATCTGGTACTCATGACCAAGGAAAGACTGTTTGGGGATGTGATGATCAATGGCAGTGTTGGCTGTAGCAACCATGAAATTGTGGCATTAAGGATCCCGAGGGGAGTGAGAAAGGCAAATGGCAGAGTACAGACCCTTCAAGAGAATTGACCTTGGATTATTCAGGAATAGGTGAGGTGAGATTCTGTGGGAGGCAGCTCTGAAAGACAAAGGAGCTAAAGAGAGCTGGCAGCTCGTTAAGGACATTTTCCTCCAAGCACAAGAGCAGTCTGTCCCAGCAATCAGGGAAATAAGTAGATACGTTGGGAGACAAACTCAGCTAGACATAGAACTTGTGAGTGAAAAAAAGAATATGTATACAGGAGACGGAAGCAAGGACAGACTACTAAAGAGGAATATAGAAACACTTCAGCATGCAGGGATGGTGTTAGGAAAGCCAAAGCTCAACTAGAGTTGAAACTGGCAAGGAACATGAAATGCTGTCTTTGTTTCATTCTCCACCAAGGAGGTCTCCCAGGCCTCTGTGCTTAGACCCAGGGTTCAGACAGAGGCAGGATCAAGTCAAGAATCTCTTGAGAACTCTCAGCCCGCACAAGTCCATGGACCCAGCAGGCTGTGTCAGAGGGAGCTGAAAGCTGGCTGATGTCACTGAGCAGACACGCTCCATCATCTTTAAAAGGTCGTGGAGATCAGGGAAGGCCATGTCCGCATTCAACAGGGCACTTTCAGCAACAGAAGACTCTCTTTAACCTCTCACTCAGCAGGCTACCGAGGCAGAAGAAAAATACCATTAAGGATGTGCTTTTCTCCTGAGATGGGTCCTGCCGTCCTTCTCTGGGTTAAATAAAATTGCCACTATTTGACCTGCTACACAGTCCTGAGGAAGTCATCCCCGGGGCCTCTGAGAGCAGGGCTCTGGCCAGAGTATCCACAAATACCTAGAGGACATACAGCAAGACTTCAGAAACATTTTGGTTAGGACTGAGCAGGAACCTCTCCTTGCTGGAGCTAAGAATGGGAAAGAGATGTGGAAAATTATTATTTGTCTAGAAAAAGTCCCAGATCCTCAAGGCTGCTGAACTCATTGACTTCCATAGGGATTAAGCATCTAAACACTGGAGAGGATCCAAGACTTAAAATAAAAGGGACACGGCAGAGAAAATCATTCAAGAAAATTAATAATAATTAATATTAATTAATTATTCTGTGTTTTGTGCAGAGTCTGAATACAAAGAATTTGAATGCAAAGCCTGATGCATAATGCCTGTAAGGAGGCTAAAAAGGGAGGTTAGGCAGTTAACTCTTCAGTGAGCACCATTGCATCTGCTCCCTGAAGAAGAAAATCCAGGAATTCATCATGGTGGGTAACGCCGCAGCTGCACTCAGAGATTAAATACAACTTTTCAGGGACTAGATACAACTTTTGACAACTAACAACAGCCAAGAAAATACACAGCAAGCACCTAAGAGGATAAGAGGGTAAGTGGTCTGAGACCACGTACCAACAGTGCGGGTACTGGAATCTGCGACTGGGCAGAGCAGAAAGCAGGGAGAAAGGAGCTGGCAGACAGGTCTTTAGGTCAGGTCTTTGAATACATGTTGTCACTGTGAGCCAACGGAGAACACCAACACTGCTAAATCAGAATTAGCCCCAGGCAATATTACTGAAACTCTGGTCATTAGGCTGCAGCATTTTTTATTTGACCCCAGCTGACTTAAAGCGATTTTATCAACTCCTCTGACCATGGCCTTAGACTTTGAACAGCTTTGTAAGATTTTTTCGTTTCCTGCATGTCCACTGGCAGCTTACTAGGCACTAGTGCTGGCAGTGCTGTGTGATGTCCAAATGGCAGCCTGAGTCTATGTGTGGGTCTAGACCTTGTCTGTGCCTCTTCCCTGGAGAACTGGATCACATTTGGTGCAGGCAATTTGCAGAGAATTTAGCTGAAAACATTAGCATGTCTCTAATCACACAAGAACCATAATTTTCAGGGACAGACAATGTGGCTGACTTAGCTTCAGTTTTTACGGAATTAAGTTCCTGTCCCAAAACACACATGTCCTACAAACTGAGCCAAACACTAATACTGAAAAGGTGTGAGAGTAATTACCCATTATGTGAGTATCTAAAAAACAATAATTACATTTTGAATTTAAGCCCTTATTCTGATATAGATATCCATTATGGAAAATTTCACTTTGGAGCATTAAAGCCTGTTAAACCTGTAAGAAACTGTGAACATGCTTTTATCATGGAAATGTCGGGCAACTTTAATTATAGGAATTGCTGTACTGTGCTTCTCTAATGAATACGTGGTACTAGCATAGTGGGTGCTGTGACCTAGTTAAGGGAAGTGATTTAGCAAAAACATACCTCAGAAAGTTACACTCACTAGACCTTAAGAGCCAGCAGGTCATGGTGTGTTCTCTATTCATGTTCTAATTAAAGCCCATACTTCTCCAGCACCTTTAACATAAGAGAGGAAAATTGACAGTTTTGTCCTAACAGAGTTTGGAGGCCAGATTCTGATTTAATTTACCTTCAGGTAAGTCTGTAATAATGCCAGAGTAAATGTGATTCTGGCACATTATTATTTCAATAAAAAGTAAACTCCACCCACACCAACTTTACAGTTCCTGTGACTTTTAGAAATTAATTACAAGAGTTATCTGTACCCTGTGAGCTTGTCAACTTGCTGATATAACTAGAATCTATTTTGGGTGCATGCCATTAAGATACTATAAATGCCATACTTTCTGATTAGTACTATTGTTAGGTCAGCATTTCTAAAGGGACATGGCCTAAAAGTCACTATGACTTTGACAAATTAAATATTTTTCCATGGCTGAGCTCTCAAAAAAAAAAAAAAAAAAAAGGAACCCAACCCACCCTGTTTGAAGGCTTTCTACTTCTGAGACTTTGTAATTTGGATGAGCTCAGACCCTGAAGGATTTACACAGCATTGTGTTCCATAGCATGATTGTAATAACATCACTTGGCATTTTGATCCACAGCTGTAAGCATTCATTAGCAGGGAAAGAAACAGAGGCTGTAGAGTGAAGACAGCACCACAGCTAATCGTGATCTCATTTCTAACTCTATTGCTCTGCCAGTGCCCTGGACAAGAAGGTAGTCAATAGATGTTCACACTATGTTGGTCAGTAGATACACCACCTTGTCTGCTCAGTAGATATATCACCTTGTCTGCTGTTGGTGGCGGACCTGGCTCAAGCAGAGTTGTACCAGGGCCTCCAGAGGTCCCTTCTACTGCACTTCTATGATTTTCGGTGATACAGTGACCATTATTAATTGGGAAGTGTATCCAGCACTCTGTGTAAGTCAGGTTCTGCTGGAATTGGTCCAGTTGAAAACCTATTTTTTCAACTTGT
This sequence comes from Morus bassanus, assembly GCA_031468815.1. Taxonomy (NCBI): domain Eukaryota; kingdom Metazoa; phylum Chordata; class Aves; order Suliformes; family Sulidae; genus Morus; species Morus bassanus. The sequence goes on from CM062593.1 coordinate 834,136, forward strand.
CCCTGTGCACTGATGGGATTATTTCTCAGAGGACTCATTCCTTATGGTACAAGAGAGCTGGCAGGGACAAGCAACCTCAGGAAGGAGAGGGTTTCCTTTTTCAACAGCAGCATGGCATGGGTTTATGCCAAGATCAGCTGACCAATGTCACAGGCTTTCCCAGCTGCCAGATCATTTATGTGGGCCTTCTAGACCCACTTCAGAATAATGTTTTGTTAGAATCCTAATCCTTCTTGTGACTGCTGAGACCTCTTGTGGCATTGTGACCCTCAGCCAGAAACTGCTATGTTAATGACATTGGGTTATTGAACAGCTGCCAAGCCACAGATTTACAAATATTTGCTTGCTGGAAATGACAAAAATAAAGAAAACACATTTGTTGGCTGGCTTTCAAGGTATATGCAACTGTGAAGGCAGTGGTCCATCATTGGAAACTAACAGTTGCGCATAAGCTGTTGTGAGGGTCTTTAACAACATGACAGTGATGTTGGTTATGTTTTCAGAGGTTCTAACTCAGCAGGTGATTTCTTATGAAACATTTATTTCCCACTTAGGGAAGACTGAGCCGTAGGTTTTTTCCTGATGAAGGAAAGCCATTGATCTGTCTCTAGCTGTAAGGAAAGAGGTCATCTCCTGACAGTTTTGAGGAAGTCCATATGAGGAACCAACCACCTACACAGCCTACACCTTTTCTTTTCTCTGGCATCTGGTATAGTTTCAGAAGACTTTCAGTCTGTTATTAAATTCAGCTCCTTCTAATATCCTTATCTGCAAGGATTCACAGTGCTTTCAGTGGGAAAATCTACAAGGTAAAATACTTTCTACGGTGAAAGGATCAATAAGTCCTATCAGTACATTGATTCACAAGTGAAGCTACTCACATGCTCAACACACTGCAGAACTGAACCTGGCTTATAAAAATAAGGGAATATTATGGGGCTTACTCAGCATTTCCAGGAACTGTATGCAAGTTCAACTGCAGACCCTGTAACAGCATGGGGCAATGCACCACTGACATGAAGGGGAATGTTTTTGTGTTAGTTGCTTTGCATGTAACTAACAGCCCAGCTCAGTGAAACTCTAGAATTTAAATGCAGCCCTGCTCATCCAGGCATCACTTATGGGTCAGCTCAGAAGAGCAACCTGGACTCCGTGGGCCACCACGTAGCCCTCTCCTGCAGCTGTGGTGTGATCGCCAGTACCCACTAGATGGTGGTCTAGGATAAGAAGAAGGAGGCTTCCTAGGCCCTGAGAGCAGAGGGCCAGGCATTGCTTGCCATGAGGGGCTGAAGGGATGTGCCAAAACACAGGACCTGTGGGCACAGTCCTAAAAATGCCATGGTGGGGACCATTGAAGCCTGGCAGTTCGGGCCTGTCTTTGGCACGACCTAAGAGTTGAAGTGCAAACAGCATTTCCTCTGCAGCCAGCACAGCGTACAAGCAAAAAGGGAGTTTTATTACACCTGTTCTCTGACAGGACTCAAGAGCATTTTTTTTCTAGGACTTTGTTTTCTTGAAGTGCTTTCCCAAGGTGCTGAAGCAGTACCGGCATATGGATCAGTGAGGTGGTGAATCTCCATCCTTGGAGAGTTTCAAATTCGACTGAGTAACCTGATGTAACTTTGAAGCCAGCCTTGTTTCAAGCAGCAAGTTAAAGTACAAAATGTCCTGCCCTACCTATATCTTTCTGTGATTCTGTGATATATTTGATCTCTTTCACTCTTAAAAGACTGTGTGAAATGGGCTGTGCAGGTAGAAGAGGAAGAGGACATGGACAGTTATAACTGCAACTGCCTGTCCATCTGAATAGGGTCAACATGCAATAACATGTAAGACTACATTTGTGATGTTTGATCCTAGAGTTTACTCCCCAAGGTGCATGCACACAGCCCCAGCCTCCAGAGACCTGCAGCTGATTTTTACTGGAGCATTCTTCCTTCTGAACATAACCACTAGATGGGGAAGCAAGCACTTGATTTTTTACAATTTCTTACGGAAAAATTTCACTTCCTTGGTTTTGGCTATGCTCATACAATTCACTGTGTTCTTGCCTGTCTGTTTAGCATCTCTAAATGGCTACCTGCTTTGCTACCCTGTGCTGTAGCGCCGGACCACAGGATTTCAGCCCATTAAGTTTAGAGGTGTTGCACGAGACCACAGAAAAAGAAAGGCCATAAATCTGGAGGCATATAGTGCATAGGTTCAGGTCTGCAAAGGCTGTATAGCAGGAGAGTGGCTCTTCCAGGGAAATGATTTAACAGACACGTTTGCAGAAGCACCTGCAAATACTCAGTAGCTTTGGTGTCTTCTTTACCTCCATGATGTTTTTAAAGATTCTCTAGCAGTCTGGAACATTTTTGCCTGTCGAGGCAATCTTGGCTTCAAAACCTAGCACTGAAAAAATATAATCAAAAACAATTGAGAAAAGTAGAAATATAGACTGTGGACATTCAAAACTGTAGTGTGCATTAAGGAGGATATAAAAGTTCTGGGGTGTGGTGCTGATGTGTCTCATAATTGGTGTCTGTCCCCAAGGATGTCGTTAGTAGGGGTTATCAGCCACCACAACTTTCGCCACGACAATTTTGTGATTAGGCAGTTAGAATGCTTTCTTGGGAAACCACTGATTATGTGAATTCCAATTTTTATTCTAAATGACACCTTTCTAGACTAGAGATGTCAGAGAAAAATCTGAAGTAAGCAGAGCATGAGGCGCACAGATAAAGGCATCTGGCTAAGGCCCTCTCCAGAGGGGCCTTGCGTGTTCAGCTCTGACTCCAGCTCAGGATTAAGTATTTGGTCCCCAACCATGCTGAGTAGGGCGCTCTACCTTTGTTAACCAGGGCACTCTACCTGTGTTAACCAACAACTACAGCAGCCCTGACCCCTCTCAGGACCCCTCCTGTGCAGCTGCATGCGAGCACAGGCTTCCCGTGTGTTTCTGCCTTCCCAGCATTAACCCAAACACACTCCTCCCTGGCTAACACCCCTATGCAGTTTAGCTCCTGGGAGGCATTAGGCATGGACACAGCAACCTTCTGCTCAGGCAAAGTGGATGGGCTGAGCACATGTTCTCACACCAGATAGCATGAAGGGCTAGGGCACTGGAGATGCTGAGGTCAGTGTGCGGGGGAAGATCCCAAGGTACCGGGATGGCAGCACACCTGCCCTCATTTCTCAAATTGATGTTCTTTATGGCCACAGGTGAGGGCAGGTGCAGAGGGGCCAGAAAACTTGTCAGAAGTCTCCCTTGACATTGCTTCTGCCACCACTTACACCAGCAGGAAGATTATAGGAGGCACTGCCCAAGAGACATCACATTGGAGAAGCTATGGGGAAACATCAGCATACCAGAGCTGTACAGAAAAAGGATACGGTCAATAATGATAGATTCCTGCAGTGACACAAGAGGAGCAACAAACTCCTTCCTCACTGACAAGTTGGGACTATCGCCATCACCCTACCCCTAAAACTTTACTCTGGGGCCAATCAGGGGCATAGCAGCAACACAGCACCTGGGATAATGCAGGCACCTCTCATTGACCAGGGTGGATGATGCCAAATATTCCTGGTCAAAACACACCCTGCGCACCTGGACTGGGCAGTGGAAACAAGAAGCCAGTGACACTGCATTTGCTGCCTCTGCCAGAAGACAGCACTATTCAGGGAGCTGAACTGGTCACCCCTCTGCATCCTGCCTCTGCAAGACTGTAAGCACAGGGGTCATTGCAGAGAGACCCCTGAGCACCAAAGAGCCCCTCAGCTCTACCAAACCTTTCTGAAAGGCTTTAAAAGATGGAATAGGCTTCCCTAGAGGATGGAAGGGTTAGACCCCAGCAGCTGCTTGCACCTGAGTGCAAGCACAGCTTTTTGCACTCCTGTCTGGGACCCAGAGCAAGGAGATTGTTTGTAACTAGAGACTGATTCTGGAGCAAAGATGCCCTTATCTCAGCAGTTCAGTAAATATCACAGTTACCCACATAATTAAAGTGACATGCTTTATTTACCAGTGCCCATAGCTGCAGCATTCCTTCCTCCCAAAGCCACACATGCAGATGGGCGTCACTTCATGTGCTGGAGATGATCTCACCTAGAATCATAGAATCACAGAATGTCCTGAGTTGGAAGGGACCCACAAGGATCATCGAGTCCAGCTCCTGTCCTTGCACAGGACAACCCCAAATTCACACCACATCTCTGAGGGCCTTGTCCAAGTTCTTCTTGAATATCACCAGCCTTGGTGCCGTGATGCCTCCCCGGGGAGCCTGTTCCAGTGCTCCACCACCCTCTGGGGGAAGAACCTTCTCCTAATACTCAACCTAACCCTCCCCTGGCACATCTTCCTGCCATTCCCTCGGCTCCTATCGTTGGTCACCAGAGAGGAGAGATCAGCGCCTGCCCCTCCTCCTCCTCCCCTTGTGAGGAAGCTGCAGACCACCATGAGCTCTGCCCTCAGCCTCCTCTTCTCCAGGCTGAACAAACCCAGTGACTTCAGCCGCTCCTCGTACGGCTTCCCCTCTAAACCCTTCACCACCTTTGTGGCCCTGCTCTGGACTCTCTCCAGTAGCTTTATATCCTTGATGTCCTGTGGCGCCCAAAACTGCCCACAGCGCTCGAGGTGAGGCCGCCCCAGCGCAGAGCAGAGCGGGACAATCCCCTCCCTCGACCGGCTGCAGTGCAGTGCTTGATGCACCCCAGGGCACGCTTGGCCCTCTTGGCTGCCAGGGCACGCTCTTGGCTCATGATCAACTTGCCGCCGACCAGAACCCCCAGGTCCCTCTCTGCAGAGCTGCTCTCCAGCCTCTCGTTCCCCAGGCTCTTCGTACATCCAGGGTTGCCGTGCCCCAGGGGCAAAATATGGCACTTGCCCTTCTTCAACTCCATACGGTTGGTGATTGCCCGGCTCTCCACTCTGTCCAGATCTCTCTGCAGGGCCTCTCTGCCCTCGAGAGTGTCGACAGCTCCTCCCAGTTTTGTGTCATCAGCAAACTTCATTAATATTCCTTCAAGGCCTGCATCCAAGTCATTTATGAAGAGATTAAATAGTACCGGCCCTAAGATGGATCCCTGAGGAACCCCAGTAGTGACCGGCCGCCAGCCCAATGTGACCCCATTTACTATAACCCTTTGAGCCCGACCCGTCAGCCAAGTGCTCACCCATTGCATTACATGTTTATCCAGCTGTGTGCTGGACATTTCATCCAGGAGGAGACTCTGAGAGACAGTATCGAAAGCTTTACTGAAATCCAAAAAAATCACATCGACTGGCTTCCCTTGGTCAACTAGGTGGGTAACCTTGTCATGGAAGGAAATTAAGTTTGTTAAGCAGGACTTTCCCCTCGTGAACCCGAGCTGGCTGGGACCAATGACTGCATTGTCTTTCAGGTGTTTTTCAGAAACTGCCAGAATAATCTTCTCCATAATTTTGCCAGGCACACAAGTGAGACTGACAGGCCTATAGTTACCGGGGTCACCAGTGTTGCCCTTCTTGAAGACTGGGACAACGTTTGCCAGCTTACAGTCAACTGGGACCTCCCCGGATTCCCAAGAGCATTGAAAAATCATTGAGAGAGGTCTCGCTATGGCATCAGCCAGCTCTTTGAGTACCTGCGGATGAATCCCATCAGGCCCCATCGACTTATAGGATCTAGCTGGAGCAGCAAGTCCCGCACAAGTTCGGGGTTGATTGGGCTTATTGTACCTACAGTCATGGTTCTCTAGCCCTCTGGGACCCCAAGAGCCCACCATTGGTGTTGAAGACTGAGGCGAAGACAGCATTAAATGTCTCTGCCTTATCTTTGTCCCTGCTTGTGAGGTGACCTTTCTCATCAAGCAACGGGCCAATGTTATTTCTGGCCTGCCTTTTGCCATGAATGTGTTTAAAAAAGCCCTTCTTATTGTCCTTCGCCGTACTGGCCAGCTTCAACTCTAATTGAGCTTTGGCCGCATGTATTTCCTCCCTGCAAAGGTGAACAGCATCCCTATAGTCCTCCCATGTCCCCTGACCTTGCTTCCACTGGCCATATACTTTCATTTTTCTCCTTATTTCTAGAAGATCCCTGGTCAGCCAAGCCGGCCTTCTGCCTTGCCTGCTTGACTTCCTACATTTTGGAATTGCCTGCTCCTGTGTTCTTAGGAGGTGGTACTTAAAAAGTAACCAGTTTATCTGAGTCTGTTTTCTTCTGCATCACGTCTGCTGAGTGCCATCTCGGATTAAATGAAGGTCAGTCACCCTTTTTCCAAGCTAAGTGCCAGCATGCAGACTCTCACTTATGAAGTGCCAGGCTGGATGACACATTTTCAGTTGTGAGGTTTATGCGGGGGAGGCAACTGTCTCTGTACAACAAAAAGAGTTTCCTGAAAGATGAAAACATGGATTTTGATGTAAACAAACCCAAAGAGAACACACTTTTGCTGATCTTTTTTAACAAAAAACTCTCAGAACTTTTAAAGTTCAGTATAAACATGACCAAAATGTACTATCAACTTCCTTCCTTGGTTTTGCAAAACAACCTTACATTAAGTTTCACTGCAATACTCTGTACAAATCCAGTATCGGGAGTCAAACTTTTCGTGTTTTAAACAAGTAGAAGTGAGCATTATTTACAAAGCATCTTCAGATCATTGTTGCCATTCTGCTGATGAGGCACATATGGGTCCTTCAGGGTCCCAGCAGGTCAGAGCCACATCAAGTGTGTTTATGAAAGCTGATGTAGAGCTGGCCCATGCTACTGATACTTGTTTAACTCTAGAGCCAGAAAGGAAATATCTCAAGTGGAGAATCAGGTGCGTAAGACACAGGGCAATGGTGGAGCTTGCCCAGATATTGTTCTTCTCTGCGAAGCAGCATTGCTGACTGCCTTATACCTCACTGACCTAAAATAATTAGATGTACAAAGCTGCTGAATAACTGAGCCATCCCTTCTTGCTAATAGTGTGATCCTGATGGAGGTAGGAGGGCTGCAAATGATCTGGCTGTAACAAAGGCAGGCTATGAAAAGAGCAGAATAACTGTGGCAGGTTGCCTCATCGGCTTTCACCCAGCGGAGGTCAGGTCTGTGGAAACTGGTTCCTGCAAATTAGCTAAGAAGCAATTAAGATTGGTGATCTCCCACCGCCTCTCGAGTTACAACAAATTCATTCCGCCTGCCCTTCACATCCTTCTTTTTCTTGGTGCCTCTGTGATACGAAGTGTAGTAAAAGTCAGACAAATTAGTGTATAATGGACACCAGGAAATCCTAGCTTTCTTTATGTGTCCTGCTGAGAGTACTGCAGGAAATTTTGAGAATTAGCACATTCCTGCATCTTGCTGGTTTATTACAGGATTGTCACTGTGGTCTGTAAGAGGCACTACTGCAAAAAGAAGGGTCCTAAGGAGATCTGAAATGCTGCCAGTAAGCAAACTAAAGCAAGCTTTCAGTTCTAATCACCACTCCTAAGAGGCTTTGCTTTGAGTACTGCATCCCCGCTTAGATGCTACAGACTTCAGAAAAGATGTGGAACAACTGGAGAGTCCAGAGAAGGCAAGAGCTGGAAAATATCACTGATGAGGAAAGATAGAAGAATTTTGAATTATTCAGTCAAACTGGGATGGTCTCAGTGGCTTCCCCAGTAGTAAGTCCACAGTGTACAAATCTGTGATTGCATTTCTTCATCTGTGCTTGTTCAGTGTTGCTGAACCGGTGCTGTGTCCTGTAGGCATCTGCCAGCCTTGCCTCAATTTTCTCTTCTGGCTCTTCTTTACCACATAGTATCTACACAAACTGGATTGGACCCAACAATGGACCCAGAGCATTCACCACTCGGAATAGCCTTTTAGGTAGATTACGCCCCTAAAACATGGGTTTCAACCCTGCAGAGATGGAGCAGAGATCTGAATCCAGATCTTCTATAGCTCTTGTGAATGCATTCACTGCAGAGTGAGCGGGCACTTCCAAACTTTGCTTTGTAAGAAGTAGGTTTATAACTGCCTATGAACAAAACAGTAAGGTATTTATTATTTTGGCAGGAAAAAGAAAGAAAAATCATTTATCTATAAAGCTGTTTCTCGAAAGCATATTACAATAAAGGTGATTTCTCTATTGAAACAGTGCTGGCATCTAGACTATTCTTGCATTTTTCTAAGGTGACCATTCACTGTAGATATAGAAATGATCATTCTTACTCAAGGAGAAAAGAAACATTTGCTGAAAAGCATTTATGTTTGCAGCACCCTGTGATACTGTGCATGGGAGTTTGTGCGGAAGCTGCTGGCTGCAGAGTCCATGTTTACAGTGTTGTACAGGGCACTCAGCTGGAGGTCAGGTGTGCTGTCTGTCTCTACGGATGACCTGCTGGACAGCCCCACCTTTCTAGAAGGGTCCCACCATAGCCTTCAGTGAGGCTCTTGTGTTGCCAAGGCAGCCTGGGCTAAGGGAAGTGGTCAATCTCTTCAAAGAAAAATAAGCAACACCCTCATGCATTGGCATGTGGGATATATATGCACCACGCAATGTAGCATGACCTAAGCGGTCCAGGATTGCATTCCCAGTAAGGCAGTGCATCTGCAGGATGTCACACAGTACCATGCAAGAGCAACCACATGGTGAGCAGCACTGCAGCTGGATCAGCCTGGGCCAGCAGACATGGTAGCAAGCATGGCATCAGCACCATCCCTGTGCTGCAAGTCAGGAGGTCAGGAGGGAGCTCATTTGGCCTTTTCCAGGGACCCCAGTGCATGATTTTGTGATCTGAGAAGGTCCTCCTGTGTTTTGACTTTGCAAATTGTTCATTATTAATAGCAGACAGCATTATTACCAGTTGTAGTCAATTTTATCGCCAGGACAAGCTCTGTCTCCCTCAGCTCTCAGCATTGTAAGATGTGACTTCAGGCGTCCTGGCTCTTTTCTGCTTCTCCCCTCCAGCAGCTCCTGCTGCCGTCATCTGCCATTGCCCAACATCTCCCAGCAGCAAGTGAACGGGGTCTGAGCCAACTGTCTGCTCTCGCTGCGCCACTATCTGTGCATAGCGCTCAGCCAGGAGATATCCGCGCTTGTCCTGGCCCTGGCTCCCAGCCTGGCCCCAGGCAGTGGCTGGGCGCTGGAGGGGTGGCAGTGGGACCTCGCACACGGGGGCCAGCAGAGGTCACAGTCACAAGCAGGAATAAGGAGCAAGCCGTGGATGTGATGCTTGTGGCTAACTGCTCTTCTCCAGAGGACTTCTTTCCATCTTCAAAAGCTTGGTGCCTGGCTTTACTTTGCAGTTGGGAGTTTGCAGATGCTGTCATTCAACCTGAGTAGGCAGAGGTTGGTTACTGAGCAAACCTGGGCTCCCCACTGCCTCCCAAGCCCTCCACAGGCTTTACTCCAGGTCTACAGCCTGAAGGTATGGTGAGAACTCTGTAAAGGTAATACTCAGATTGCTGCTCAATTTTGCATGAAGATGTTGTTATTCATACAGTAGATCCCAAATGTGGGCAGGACTCCTGATCTGGGGAAGCATTAAAGGTGCTGAGGGACTTGCAAAGACCAGGAAATACTCTTCTTATTTCTGGTTTTCAGAGATTTTTGTGCTATTTCCCATTGTCACAGGAATAGGTGATGAGCGTATGGGATATCTCTAATATAATTTGTTCTTACAAAGTTTACGCAAATCCAGGTTTTGTGAACAGAAGCTCACACACTTCTGACCTTCAAGAATCAGCTTTGCTTTTGGACTTCATGCAAGTAAAGGCAGGACACTGACTGCGTTACTTCACTCAGTCTAGTCTTTCACATTTTCTACCACGGCTGTGCAAGATATGCATTTTAACCAGAACTGGAGAAGTATTTTTTGTGCTAGATCCCTGGAAATGTTGGTTAGACTGAGCAAGCATCACTTCTTTAAATTTCAGTCCCTCTTCTGATACGTATTTTAAATTAGCTGACCTGGAAATTGCTAACAGACCTCCCCCATCAACTCTTTTTTGAGGCAATGTTTTAAACATGTGGATGAAACATATATGCATCTAAAAACCTGTCTAAGGGGAAGCATATCATAAAAATGAAGCCTTCTTAAATAACCTTGTTACTGAGTACCTAAGTAAAATCCTTCAGAGAGCACTTCTTGCCTGTGCCTTGCTCCCCTTCTTGTCAGTGCCAAGAGCACGTTATTGCTGCAAGGTGGACGTTTGGTCCCTTGCATAACTGTGGAGCCGCTTGGTCTGCATTTCCTTGTGCCTCCCATGACGAGAAGCAGCGGGGTGCCTTGTGGCCATCAGCAAGTGAGACACTCCATGTTTTAGGACCATTACAGTAAAAAGTCTGAACAATGTTTATTTCTTTATTTGCTGCTTAAATCTGCAGGTTTCTCTATTATTTCATTGCGTAGTATTGCAAGGAGACCAGCAATAGTACATTCAAAGTGTGAAGCATAGTTTCCAGGATTTACAGCTGTCTAATTCCCATGGGATTTCTTCCCATTGGTTAGCACTGGGTGTATGCTGGTGACCTGAGTGACATTGTAGCATGAGGCTTTCTGCCCAGGCACTCGCAGGCTTTTCTCACCTCCTAACAGGGCATTAAACAAACCTACAGCGATCACAGCTGCAAATTCAGAAGGTAAGAGCGTGTGCATGGGTGAGAATGTGCCAAGAAGGGGAAAAAATGTGTGCAAATAAGGCAGAGAGAGAGAGATGGGAGCTGGGAGCACATGAACGCGTTCAGATCCTCAGCCAGTCGGGATTCCTTCAATGTTGAAAGGCTAGCATTTATTAATGTTACTTTATCATTCATGGTTTAATAGTCTTTAAGTAAGAAGAGACTGTTGTAAGTTGTTAGACCAATTTTACTCAACTTAGCAGGTTTTGAGTTAATCTGGGGCAAGTAAAGGTTGTCTAGAGCTGATCGCAGAGGTTCAAGGAGCGAAATCATCAGAGGAACTGGTTTCTTGTGCTCAGCTTGGCCAGAGCTGGACGAGAGGTCAGTTCTGCGGGCATCTCCCTTCTGGAAGCCTCACCCTTCGTGTCACTCTGTATTGACTGTCAGCAGTGCTAAAAAACACTATTATAAAGCAGAGCAAAGGAGGCAGGACGCTGTTCCAGAGCTACTCTTTATCGCAGTGCTAAACAAGGGCTGAGCAGATAGTGCAGATATCCTGGCAAATGTGGCACAATTCATGGGAGCAAAGCAGAGCAGCAGCCCGGTGAGCAGATAAACACACCGCTGGCAAGGTTTGCTTCCCAAGTGCTTCATCATGGTCTGCTGCGATGAAGAGGAGTGGAATTTTCCAGCTGGTTAGTCAGACTGCGTGTGCCACGCTCCTGGCTCCCCACTGTGGCTGCTTGCGGATGCCTGTTTAGCTGCAGGCTATGAACTGTGAGATTTCTCAGGGGCTTCTCCTAGGTCAGGAACAATCACTGGAAAAGTAGATCAGAGAGCTCACAGAGGAGGTGGCCTGATAAGCTGGGAACGTGCCTTCCCTTTGGCTCAGTTTCTGTAATGAGCTGTGAGACAGTTTGCGTTTCCTCTGTTGACAGCGTGCAGCCAGCACCACTCCGAGCTTCTCTGTGCAAGGACTTGGGCCCTGTGTGCCTGCCTGAGCTCAGTCTGACACCCACAGGCATGTGGGGCCACTGCTTCACCCTTCTGCTTTATGATCCATGCTAGGGGATGGGGAGAAAACTCCCTGTCTGGGAACTCAGCAAGGATGCTTGGTTAGAGGAGGAAGGGCTCCCGTACAGTGTGATTGCCCTTACACAGCTATGCTGCGTGCTGGCAGGGGACAGCCAGCTCCGAGCACCCTCCACGCATACGGAGACCTTCTGAATCACAGCCCAGTGTTGTGTGTGCACGCTGTCCGTGTGTGCCAGTGAGACCCAGGCACCAAATCCGTGCAGTCTCGGTGGGTGAGGGGTGCCCAACAGAACCTCCTCTAGCACCGAATGGGGCAAAGCCATCACTGAGACACTGGCTCTGGAGAACTGTTTGAAGGGAAGGCCGTACTTTCCCCTGAAATACTTCAAAGTGATTAAAGATGTAACAGGAGGGGAAAAGCTTCTAAAGCTCAGTCTATTCAACTGTTAATGTGAAAGCTGGTTTATTGACTTAACACTGCATTAATGTACTTACACCTATAAAAGCGTGCTCTGGCAGAGATCTTGCTGACTGGACAAGATCCAAAGATAGGCAGATAGCTAAATACGACTTTGATACAAGACTCTCTGCCTACAAAGGCAGATAGGCAAGGAGATGCATTTAATATCACCTGCAGTCCTTAAGAGGAGATTCTGTGTCTTTCTGATACAGCTTCCAGGAGACACTCCACATTGGGAAGATGTGAAGATTCCTGCTGGATCCGGGAACCTTTGAGATCTCCACTTGGGGGTCTTACAGCAAGGCTCTACTCTAAGGTGAACAGATGTTTTGTCAAAATTAGGAGCTTAAGAAACATGAAAGAAGGGTCTCATAAAAAGAGTGAAATAAACTCTCTCAAGAAGAGAGAGGTAGAGCGTGCTTTTCTGAGAGAGAACTTGAGAGAATGAAAGACAAAGTCCATCAGGAGTGGCTGAAAGCAGCTGGTTTTAGGGGATTCTGCAATTCAATGAAGGGAAGCCAAAGGTGTAGATTTCTTCAGAGCTCTGCTTTCTCTGAAGTGCTGTAGTTTAGAATTCTTCTCCTTCCAGAAAGCCAGTGAATAACTAGACAGACTGCCAGTCGAAAGCAAATTGCAAAATCAGACCCCAGAAGCCAACACAGCACTTGGGTCTGTAGCCTAAGATCTCACTTGGGAGGAGAAGAGGAGGAACCACATGAATCTACACTGAGGGAAGCGGTGATTTGAGGGGGCATGTGGAGGTGCTGCTGTCCCAGTGACTGCTGCAGGTTCATCCACCTTGACTAAGCTTTTCATGTGCCAGATCTCATTTGCATTTTAGCCTCTAAGACTGTGTCTGCAGGTGCTGTATGCATGGGTGTTTGCATGTCTACACTGATTAAGCTACAGCCTCTTGGTGTGTCAATGTCAGTATTACCATTAACATTAGCAAGTTCAGTTCAGCTCCTCCACAGCAGCAGCTGACTGCTTCTTCCTAATTATCATGCATAATTTCCAGGGTCAGGTAGACCCAGGCTTATATAATTTGCCTGGAATTGTGGTGAATTCATCACCGCCAGAAGAGAGTAATGCAGGTTCAGAAATTTTTCTAAATAGTATATTCTACTTAAAAGAAAATTAATTAACACAGGGCTATTCCTGTCCTGAAAAAGGAGGTCAGACTAGATGATCACAATTGGTCCCTTTTGTCCTTGTAATACATATACACATATACAGCGTTGGGAGCTGTTGGAGAAGAGCACAACGCCAATGGTAATACCATGCGGAGAATGCCAAAGAAGATGGGCCAAGTTAAATTTGGACAAATATATCATCAGAGCAGCAGAAGTAAAGCATTTCCATCCTGTTCTCCCCGCTCAGAGAAGGCAGACTTAGCCCACAGTAGTATCAGACCAAGCTACCTGAAACAACAGTAAGACTTTTTGACTCTTTCCAGTTTGTACAACTTACTAATACAGGATGCCCAAAAGAAAGTCGCATGCTGTTTTTGGAAAGCCATGCAAGCCATTCCCCTGAAGTACTTAACTGCCAGTTCAGACATTTCAGGTTATTAATATGGAGCAGGGTGTACATGAAGGTGCTGTATCAGAATGTCTCATCTGCAGAAACAAACCACATTCAGAACAAATAATAATTGTGTCCACTAGTATTCAGAGGACTGCTGCTGCTGCCAAGAAATATTGTTTACTACTTTTGTATTGCTTGGCTACATAAAAATTGCAGTCAAATGATATGGTATACCCTACATGCAGCTCTGCAGCTTCCTCTCAACACAGCTGCTCTTTCAGTTTTGGCCTTCCTGCTACCATGGCTATCCTATGGGATGCCACCACCCTGCACTAAAGATTAAATTCCCCCTTCCATGGCTTCCCAGGGACCTGCTAACATCACTCAAGCCAGAGACTGTTCCAGAGTGATCGAACCTAATAAGCTGTGTTTCCTGAGACCCCAACTCTTATTCTGAAATTGGGTGGGATTCCCTTCTCCCCATCCATTCATGGTTCTTGGTTGCCCCATCATCACCCAGCTGTGGCAGCAGGGGAGGCTGAGGAGCTGGGGAAGAGCAGCAGGAAAGAGCTGCTGGGGAGGAAACCCAGCAGAGAAAGGGCAAAGTGAGAAAAGCTCTGTAAAGGTGAATATCCCCAGAAAAGACCCTGGAAGAAACCACATAAGATTAGAGCCTCACTGTTTGAAAAGCATCACTCAGAACAAATGGAGTGAGATCAGACAAGGCAGGAGATGAAGGGATAAGAACAGATCACGTTCATTTCACTCTATTACAGGCATTCAGCTAACCAGCCAGTCTGAATTGCCTCTTGCTGGGCAGATAGCAGTTTTCAGAAAGAAGGGTGTGGAGAAAGGGACAGGAAAAGGCCCAGCCATCATATCTACCCTGGCTTCTCCCTCCTCCCAGGGCAGTTGTGGCAAGGCGCATCCATCTTGTGCTGTATTGAACTGTATTCCCTTCTCCACAGCAGGGAATGTTCTCACTGAATGAATTTGCATGTGAGGGTTTCAATAAGAAATAATATCTTTGTAAGGGCAATCCCTGGGAGTGATGCCATCCCTCATTTTGGCAGGATGCGTTTCATAGTGCTTCAAATGGTGTATGAAGACGGGCCCTGAGAAATGCTTCTACCTGCTGTGAATTCACTTGCGAGGTTGCAGTGCACATCTGTCCCTAGAGTAGCCAGAGCAATTGGGCACATCTCAGATTCAGCTGTCAAAACTTTTGAGTAAGTGACTGTGAGAGAACTGCCTAGTGCAAAAAGAAGCATCTCATAGTATGTGTAAAGAGTTGGTTAATAGCTAAAATGCCAGTAGACCACAGAAGAGACAGCTCTGCTACTTTGCTTTTTATGACTGATCTACTGCAGAAGCAGAAAGTGATTTTCTGGCCGTCTTAACAAAGAACACAAGCTCTGTCCCAATGTACAACCAGGCCGCTGATGGCTGTTAGCATCCATGCTGAAACTCTACTGCACACAGAAACTGCAACAGTGAACAGGGAGAGAGCTGCAAAACCCGGGAGCAGGGGAACCGGGGAAGCTGTTGGTGCTGTACGAAGCACAGCCAAGCACAGACTGCAGGAGGCAGAGCGGTGGTGGGAAAGGAGGATAGGTGCAGTCTGCTCATGCAAGGAAAGAAATGAAGAAACAGTGCCACATGGGCATTAGAACTGTCTCTGTGCTGCACAAACTATGGAAGAAAGCTGCATTCCCAAGTAATGGGTAAAATATGAAATAGGGTAGAGTTAAATGTACAAATACAATAAGGCAAGCCAAAAAAAGGTCTTTAGAAAGAACTTGTTTATGGCATGAAACCTAAATCAAGCCTCTTTCAAATACATCGGGCAGAACAACTGCTAGGCAGTTTGTAGTGCCAGTAGAAAAGCATGGGGCTGGAAGGAAGAGTTGGAGGTAAATTAGGGCAGGGAATAAAAGCTAAATGGCTCCTCACACCTATTGTCATGCTGGGGGAATCCGGGCGAGGTTCCACCAGGCAGCCTTTAGGGGAGGGAGCAGGGGATTCATCCTCCAGTGGAAGTGTCAGTGAAGTTTGTTAAACAGTTTGGCAAAATGGTGGTTTTGAGACTTCGGGCATCACCAGAGCAACCACCTTAGGCAGCTGCTGTTCGCACTATAGTGTATAAAGTGATATACAGAGATCTCTAAAAAAAAAGGGTCCAAAACAAATCACACAAATTCCCAAAGCAGAACCCCTCCCAGAAGTGTGCAGCACAAGTTCTCTGTGCACCTGGGAGAAGCAGGGAGCATGAGCTGGGATTCAAAATAGCTGAAACGTCTCAATCGCATACACTCTCAGCAGAACCAAGGAGAAAATGAGGGCACTTTTGAATGACAGAAACTTCAGGAGCTCACAAAAGTTTGCCTCACGCATCAGTTGAAACTACCCAGTCAAAAATTTGGGGCAATAATTTTTGTCATCAGATACACCAATTTTTAGCTATCACTTTCTTTGTTTCATTGTCCCATCAGAAATTCTAACCAAAATGTCCTGGCAGGTGCTGTCAGTGACAACTGCATCGCATGCTCTGTCTCTTTTAGCCCTCCTGGCCCTGTTCTCCTTGGCCTTTGCTCACCCTCCAGGCTGCATCAAGGATGATGCACCACAGCAGCTCGGCTACAGGGGGACACTGCAGAGTGTCATGAGAGTTGCAGTCTGAGGTAAATGAGGTAAAAAAATATTGTGAGAGGCACTCACATGAAGAAATATTACAGCTCAGGTGGGAGTAGATTTACATCAGTCTGATCGAAGCCAAAACATTTCTTTACTTTTCTCAATTTTCCTGAACTTCATGTGTTGCAAGAGTTGAAATTCTGAGGTTTTTGTTCCAAAATAGGGCAAAAATAAATGTTGAAATATTGGCATTTCCCATAGGAAGGAAATTCCATTATTTGAGCAGCTCCGTGAAACACAAAGGAGATTCATTTGCAGAAACTCTGCTAACTTGAATGAAGGTCACAGCTGCATAATTGGACTCTGCTCCCTGGGCCAAGTGAGCAGTGCAGGATACAAAATTAATCCCAACCCCCAAATTAAGGTTACTGTAACAGGGAGAACAAGACCACAGAATTGCAAAACCCAGGGAAGGAAGGGTGGAAGGATTGCTTAACATACAAGAAAATCACATCTTTTCCCACAACAATTAGCAACTGGGAATGTCCCAGTGGCTTTCTACACAGAAAACATGTATGTTCCTATGACACGTCTAGGTAAGGATGGTTCACGTACATCCGCCCAGTCATCCACATGTTCAGGTGACAGGGCTGCACACGCTCACGCCTGCGAGTCATTACAGCATGCTCCTTAATGGGGTTTTTTTTCGGCAGTTCAGATAAATGGAGCCCTAATGCAGTGAGTGCTTATTGGAAAACAGTGAAACCATGGGATGGTGGACACAGCCATCTGCTTGGGTTTTTCTAACCCAACCCTGCAGCCTCAATGCCTCATCCAGGTTGTGTGTAGCAAACTGAATTTGCCATAACTGCATGCTAACAGAGATCCATGTGTGGGCTTTTTCCTTATCATTACATTATGAATCAACACTTAGCCCATCTTCAGGTGTTTTTCTTTTTAAAGATTCAATAGATAATCAATGTCTTAAAAAACAAAGAGATAATAAAGAAGTAGTTGTTCTAGTGGACCAAAATAAACTGCCCTGTCCCTATGTAACATTTTTTGTCTACTTGTGAGATTAGCATAAATCATTTTGAAAGGTGCTTTGTGGAGAAAATCACCAGGGAGCTGATTTGGGAAAGCTGTTCCAGGCTGTTTCCCAACAAGCCCTTCCTTTATCTTCAAACGGCTGTGCAAGGATAACAGCAGAAGACCCTTTATAAGGTGACTAAGTGACATGAGGCGCAGTTGTCATCTCTTTTCTCATTGCCTCTCACAAGGGTGACACTATGAGTTTCCTTTTTACCCGTTGTTGATAACTTACAGTATCACATGGCCTCTGTGCGAAGTGGATCATCAAGCATGCCTGGCACTCATGGAAAGAGGAGAGACTTGAGGGGGTTTGCTCCCCAAGGATTGCTCTACCCTGGAAAGACTCTGCCTGGGCATTAGGCACCTCCATCCTGAGGGAGCAGAGCTCTTCACCTCCTCCATAGCTTCAGACTGCTGCTCTGTGTCCTATGTAATAATTCAAAGGTGTCTGGAAATTGCCACAGGTGCAAGTCAAAATGAAATATGGGAAAAGTTGCTGAAGGAGAAGGTTTAAGGCATTCGTCATTGTGAGTTTATGGCTTAAAAAGGCCTAAGGGTATTAACTTGGGGATTAGAAAACTGGGTAGGACTTAGTAGAGATTCTAGAAGCCAAGCTGAGCTTCAGGCATAGGAAGTGGAAGAGGACAATTATTCACTGTTAGCCAACTATTTCTCCCTGAGGTAGATTCAGGGAGAAATGCGCAGCCGTTGAGGGATGGCCAAGTGCGTGGCAGCTCTGCCCCTCTCTGGGTAGTGTCAGAAATGCACTTGTCCTGGCAAAGAGCGCTCTTTGCTGCAGGTCACCTGAGCCTCCAGCAGACAGCTAACAGTGAAGTCGATACCTTCTGTAAGAAAAACTGCTGGCTAAGCCACCGAGAGAAGCGGGGGCACAAGGAATAAGAGATGTCCTTTCTCTGGGACTGCCCCACCGGCAGCCGATGTTGTGGACCCAGCAGAAAGAGCAAAGGAGATCAGCTATGTATCCGGCTGTGCTGCCCCGATCCGCCTCCTTCTCCCCCTGTGGCTGGACTGCCTCTCAGCCACATTTCTGCAGGGGTGTTTTGGGTGTGTGGTGCAGGCAGAGTGCTGGAGTCTATTCCCCATAACCAGAGACATTGGTTTTGGAATAAAATTATCTTCTTGTGTAGCCCATTCCAATATGTGCTTTGCTGGAAAGATGACTGAAACTTTGCAGGGTACAGGGCTTGGGTTTCCAGTCCCTGCTGACACTTGCATGACCTGAGACCTCACTGAACTTGTGCAGCCTTCAGTAGGAAGATTAGTGCCATTTTCTCCATTTACATGCAACCAAGTCATGTGAAGGTAAGCAGTTTGTCGGGTGCAGACAGTGTGTCCTTGTCTCCTGATGCAGCAACGGCCTGTGTCCATGCTGATTCGGCAGATGGAGCAATTTAAAAGAAGGGAGAATTACAGAGATAGTCAAGATCCCAGGCTCCAAATGACCCATCCAGCGAAGTCCCATCTAATCACTGTCCTGATTTACGGTTGGACTCGATGATCTTAAAAGTCTTTTCCAACCTAAATGATTCAATGATTAACATCTGCAAAAAGCCAGTTGGTGTTGGGAGCTGCTCTTTGTAACCTGGGCTGAAGAGGTCTAGCTTTCCTCTTTCCACAGAGTCTGATGGGGACATAGGGCTCCAGGGGATTTCAGTTCAGGACTCTCTGTCAGATGAGTCCGACACTTTGGCTTTGACTTACCTCTTGCTGGATGAGTTCAAACTCTGTGGCAAGTTGTAGCTGCAGACACAACACATCGCTGTTGGTACGCTGAAGCTGGAGTGTGCAGCAAAGCCCCTGCACTGGTGCCACCTGAATTAAGGAGAAGGCTACTGTCAGGAAACAACTGGTATGTCCCCTGTGAGTCATGCATCTGGTAGGAAGAGAAACAGAGGTGCTGTTGTAACCTTGGTGCTGGGGCCTGGTTTTTGGACATAATTTTTCACTCTGCTCCATTCTGTGTGGTGCTCACACCTGCAACCTGACTTGTGTTTTTGGCGTAGTGCATTAATGGAAATTTTGAAATGCAGGACTCCTATCAAAGAAACTGCAACAGGAATCAATATTTAAGAGATCAATTAGTAAAGACAGTGGAAGTTTTGCCCGCTTCCTTAAAGGCAGAGCCTGGCTCCCTGACAGACTGTATTGCTAACGTATTTCCTTTGCACACTCAGTGAACTGATTCCTCCTTCTGCCTCGCTTAGTGTACCAACGGGAAATTATAGTGGGCTGAGGCACAGACACATGTCCATCCCCTCGGGCTGATCTGGACAAACCACAGGGGTGTGTCTGGATCTCTGAGGTCCTGCTTACACAGACTGGACTGGTGAAGGACCTGCCCGTTCAGGGTACCCAGCTGTTGCTGCTGGATGGATTTCTGCATGCAGCCACCCTTGTGGAAGGAACAGGCTGAGGGGCAGGAGTGGGATGGGGACGAGATCTGGTTCTCATTTAACAGCTTGTCCTGCTCTCTGTTGCTGCTAATTCTCTTTGCAGTTTGTGTGAGGAGCCAGAAGAAAGTGCAAAAACACTGGTAGTGTTAAATCCAGTATGGGCTATATGCAACACCATGGTGACAGGTGCTTTCTGTCCTCTGGTCTCCTGCAATCATCGAAGATTTTTTCAGTCTCCTCCTACATGCCACTCCCCCACCCCCTGCTGCCATGTATCCTGAGCATATTACAGTCTTCCTTTCCTCTCTCAGGAGGTACTGCTCAGAGCTCTCTGCTAACGCTGCACCTTTCTAAGGAGAAAATCCTGCCTCCTGCCTTTGAGCTTAAAGAATAAAAGAACAAAACAACTCAGAACAATCCCCCAAGACGAAAAAGACCCGCTGCCCTTCCTGCTTCACAAGCGGCACTTGTTCCAGGTGAGTAGTTTTGTCAGCAAATCTGAATGCATGAATAAGAGTGGTGCCAGGTCCAGGGGCTGAAGCAGAACAGGAGATTTCCTCGGGCATATGCATGAGAGAGCAGCAGGGATAGCTCTCACCCTGCTTTAGGACAGGGGACTGCCCAGAGGGGAGTGCTTTAAAAGTGGGACTGTATGTTCTTGGCTGGGGTGAAATGCCTGGTGGGCAGCTAGAGAGAGACAACCTTATCACAGGACCTTGGCATGACTAGGGAGCAATGGGGAGAATGGCACTTGTCCTCCCGGTATCGGACTTAGGCCCCAAACCAGCTGATCACTTTGTCACTGTAGGGCTTCGCTGGGCTGAAATTCCTGCCCGTTGCACATTCCCCTCCCCTTAGCTGGTGCTCTCTCACAGAGATGGGTCAGTGGCTGGACCCTGGGCAGGTCCGTTCTCCTCCTGGGTCCATTGTCGTGGTAGGAGTTGGCTGTGAGGGAGCTGGCTGCCAGGCAGCAACTGGAAAACGGAGATAACCTAGTACTTCACTGAGCAGAAAGCCCTGCCAGGGGCTGCTATAGCAACCAAAGATGGCTGAGTTCACCCCAGTTGGGCTCGTGAATGGAAATTTTCAGCATAGGCGCTTTGGCTGCATTGCTTTCAGCTTGTACTGCCCTTCCCAAGGGCAAGCAATGGGCCGGGCTGCAAAGGATCCAACAGCATGAGGGCTGAGGATGCCTCCAGCCAGGGGGTCTGTAAGCCCTCTCTATCCTGGTCCTCAGGACAGAAAAACACCCAGCTAATAGCACAGTGGCTGGATTCAGTGCTCCTGACCACAGGCACTGAGCTACTGATGGGGGGAAAGTGAGGTGAGGCAGGAGTGGAGACATCCAGTCCTCCTTTGCCATTCTCGCAAAGACAGTCCCTGCAAAGCACCTATTTTATTCAGCTGGTGGTGGAGGAACTGTAGCTTCCTACTGTGGAGTGCCAATGATCTGCCCAAAAGCAAGTAGGACTTGATAGCTGCTGACTGCAATTGTCAGGCCACTGAGCAGTGTCCTGAGGGTGAACCATGGCCCTGCCTGCCTTCCCTTGAACAGCCTGGCACATCCCTTCCTCGCAAGCACTGAGCCTTCCCTCCCTCCACACAAGGATGGAGTATTTGAGTTCTGTCCTCTCACTACATGACCCAGCACCAGAAGCTGTCCACCCTGGAAAGAGTAGTACAGCTTTCTCAGCGACACCTTGCCTTGCCCCTTCATATCTGCCTAGCTTGTGGAAAGCTTTTCCCAACCCCTCTCCTCCTGCAGAGATTCTTCCCTCTTCTCCCCCTTAGGGTGCTTCCCTGCTGCTACCTGTGGAGACTTCCCTCCTTGAAAATCCTGCTGGTTTTGATGTTGAACATAATAGCAGAGTTTCCTTGGAGACAAGAGAAACAGTGGGCTCAAAAGTGCTGATTATTTCACAGTCTTTGGCTGGCTTTCAGCAACAAAAAAAAAAAAAGAAAGAGTTCCATTAGCAGAGGGATGAGGGAGCCTGGGGTAGCTGTTGTCGAGGCGGGGGGTGCCTGACTCTGATGCTTTTCCAGTGCCACCCCTTTAGCAACAAGGCTTGCCTGAGTGCAACGCTCCATGCCCATGGCAGTTGTGTGACAGTACACACTGTACTAAACACTGCTGCTCTGGAATTGTATTGCCACACTTCCCCAGTCCCTGGAGGCTGGTAAACCTGGGAGAGACTTTGTGGTGGGCATTTCTAATTTGGCTGACTGACTTCTGGCAGTCCCAGGAGTAAAACTGACTAATTAGATTAACCCCATGTGTGTCCTTCTACTCAGACATTAGCAATAGTGGGACAACGATGTAAAGCACCAGCATTTCAATCATTGTCTCCCATCCATTTGTTCTGAGTAGTGACAACTGGGTTTGTCCCAGCCAAGAGCTTGAAACCTCTGGAGACTGGAGCTCTCCTCTGCTGTGTTGGCCACACAGTTCTTTGCCTTTCTAGGGGTCGATTATGTGATATTTGGCTGACATCTCTTGGACACATTAACAATCAGAAAGCCATGCCAGTGTGCTATACATAGGCAGAGGGAGCGGGGCATGGGCTGACTGATGATGCTTCGCCTCAGGAGAAAACGAAGTACAGGGCAAGAAGCCAGATAAAGTCTTCACTTGAACTTTGCGTTTACTTTCTCCAACCCCACACACCATGGCAAGAGTGCCCTGTAGTGCCATATCCTGCCAGTGGCCAGGATCTTCCTTGTCCCAGAGGAGTATCTCACAGAGGATCCACTTGACTGATAGCTCCCCCTCTGCTGAGACACCCCTGGGGTCCTCATGATCTGTCCAATAGCCACAAATGGCACTTGGTCGCTTCCATGAAGTAGCATTTTCTTGTTTATCTTTCAGTGTGGTGCAAGAGTGCTGTGGAGGTGTTAGAGGGTGAGACAAGAGTGGGGAACCAGACCGTGGCACTGTACTAATCATACATGTAAATCAGCTCCAGGACACTGCCAGGGACAGGGTGTGTCAGTGCTGTCTGAAAAGTCCTGTAAAGCCTTGTCTCACAGCACATCAGCAGAAGATGGAGGGCTCACAGTGTGGCTGAGGTTGGCAGGGACCTCTGGAGGTCATCTAGTCCAACCCCCCCTGCTCAAAACAGAGGTAACCACAGCTGGTTGCTCAGGACCATGTCCAGTCAGCTTTTGAATATCTCCAGCGATGGAGACCCCACAACCTCTCTGGGCAATCTGCTCCAGTGTTCCGTCTGCCTTACAGTTAAAAAGCCTCTCCTTATGCTTAAGAAGAATTTCCTGGTACTTAAAACCACCTCTCATCTGGTCACTGAGCAGCACTGAGAAGGGTCTGGCACTGTGTTCTTTACACCCTCCCTTCAGGTATCATTGATAAGATCCCCCCAAGCCTTCTCTCCTCCAGGCTGAACAGTCCCAGCTCTCTCAGCCTTTCCTCGTGGGAGATGCTCCAGGCCCTTCATCATCTTTGTGGCCCTTCCTTGGACTGTCTCCAGTGTGTCCGTGTCTCTCTTGCACTGAGGAGCCCAGAACTGGTCACAGCACTTCAGGTGTGGCCTCACCAGTGCTGAGCAGAGGGGAAGGATCATCTTCCTTGATGTGCCGGCACAAACACAGCAGAGTTTCTGGACCCTGGTGCTGGTCCCACCTGGGACTTCCCAAGAGCTCTGGAGTCCCAGGGGTGATGTACTGGATGGAGGCCCTAAGAAAAGGCTGCACTATTGTTAGGGGTTTGCAAGTGTTTAGTTTCATGTGGACTATGTGAAGTAGTCAAATGCATTTCCTCTTCACCCAGCACAGCCTATCCCTGACCATTGCCTGGACAAAACCAGACCAAAGATCTTCTACAGTTTCCCCAAATGCTCAGAAAGCTCACAGCCCCATGACCCCAGCGGCTGTTGCATGTGACTGGAGTGAGGGCAGAGCTATGCGCAGGCATGGAGTAGATTGATTTTCCATAGGCTTAAATGTAGTTTCTGTTCCTGTTGTGAAGGAGTGCTAAGACATGAGAAGCTCTGTTTGGACAGTGAGTTTCCCCCACTGGTTACAAACATTACAGTGAAACGGCTTCTCTGTGGGCAGCACAAACTCTGTCTGTTCTCCCTGGCAGACACCCAATGCATCACTGCCACGCAGAACTGACCTTCTCTGGCCAGCACCACTGCCCTGACCTCCTGGGAGCTGTTTTCCACGTGGAACTGAGCCCTCTCTTAGCTGTGTAGCTCTGCATATGCAGATGCAGCCCATCTCCTCCAGCCCCCCCCCCAAAATCCTGCCCCCAGACGCAGGAACATATAGCATTGGGCATGACCCTGCACCAAACACTCCCCGGTTTCAGACACCGTTCCCGTAGGGCTCTACCCCACACACCAGGAAACAGATAGACAGAGAGTCTAGAGTCTACATGCCTGCCCAGTGCACAGACCTGATTCATGGCCCATGCATTCCTGCAGAAAGACTCCGCTTAACCCCTGCTGACAGTCTCACGGTGCACTGCTCAGGAGGAACTTGCTTGTGGGCTCCCATGGATGCAAACCGCCTCAATACAGAAGTGTAAAATCTTCCACTGCATGAAAAAAAACTTGAGAAATAATTACAGCCTGCTTCTTGATGCTGCTCTTTGAATAACCGAGTGCAGGAATATTTCAGCAATGGCAGTTTTATAAAAGTCAAACATTGGTTGTTTTTTTTTCTGAAGCTCAGCCTGCTCAAAAAACAAAGTAAGAAGTTGAAGGCTTTCACAGTTGCTTTCTTAGAATCTGAGTTAAGTGCAAAATTCCTTCAGCAAATGACTTAAAATTTGCCCCAACGATTTCATTTTCTTCTGCTGTTGTGACACAGCACATGTGCATGTGGATTTCTGAGTACTTAAAAAAAAAATCCAATTTTGAGCATTTAATGGTTTTGAGCATTTAATGTTGCGACATAACAGCTGTATTATTCCCCACAAGAGTAATTCCTGCCTGAGCACTTTTACTTTATCACAAGACAAAGTCTGAAATGCCAAGCCTATACCCTCAGGGACCAAATCCAAATACCTGGTCCCCAAGAAAGCCTTGTCAGGGAGCAGCAGGGGCTCGTGGCTCCCAAAGGGTCTGGGAGCTGAGCACAAGCAGATGGCCAGCAGGGCAGGGTCTGCCCAGCAAGGACATAGCCACATGGTGCTGGAACAAGTCAAGCAGGGCAGGCCTGGGGATCAGAATCCCAGAATCCCAGAATGGTGGGGTCGGAAGGGACCCCTGAAGATCCCCCCGTCCAATCCCCCTGCTCCAGCAGGCCCACCCAGAGCAGGGGGCACAGCACCGCGTCCAGGCGGGGTTTGAATGTCTCCAGGGAAGGAGACTCCGCAGCCTCTCTGGGCAGCCTGTCCCACTGCTCCGGCACCCTCACAGGAAAGGAGTTTTTCCTCGTAATCAGGTGGAACATCCTGTGCTCCAATTTGTGCCCATTGCCCCTTGTCCTGTCGTTGGGCACCGCTGAAGAGTCCGGCCCCATCCCCTTGACACCCACCCTTCAGATATTTATAAGCATTGATAAGATCCCCCCTCAGGCTTCTCTTCTCCAGGCTGAACAAGCCCAGGTCTCTCAGCCTTTCCTCATAAGAGAGATGCTCCAGGCCCCTGATCATCTCCGTAGCTCTCTGCTGGATGCCACTCATCCTCTCAGAGATGGAGTACGCTCTGTATTTGTAGGTGTCATCATTTAACCCCCGTCAGCAACCAAGCACCACAGAGCTGCTCGCTCACCCTCCCCACCCCCGCCGCCAGTGGGATGGGGGAGAGAATCGGAAGGGCAAAAGTAAGAAAACTCGTGGGTTGAGATAAGAAGAGTTTCATAATTGAAATATAATAATAACTAATAGTAATAATCAAAATTTTTAAAAAATATAATGAAAAGGAAAATGACAAAAGAGAGAGAGGAACAAAACCGAGGAAGAATAAGTGATGCAACTGCTCACCACCCGCCAAACAATGCCCAGCCAGTCCCCGAGAAGCAATCACTGCCCCCCAGCCAACTCCCCCCAGTTTATATCCTGAGCGTGGGGTCATATGGTATGGAATATCCCTTTGGCCACCGTGGGTCAGCTGTCCTGGCTGTGTCCCCTCCCAGCTTCTGGGACTCTTCCCCATGGCAGAGCATGGGAAGCTGAAAAGTCCTTGACTTAGTATAAACACTGCTTAGCAACAACTAAAAGATCAGTGTGTTATCACATTATTCTCATGTTAAATCCAAAACACAGCACTGTACCAGCTCCTAGGAAGAAAATTAACTCCATCCCAGCTGAAACCAGGACAGTATGTCACCATAAGACCGTTTTCTTTTCTGTCCCCTAATTTCATCCATAATAACTCCTAGTACTGTTTTTCTGTCAGCCTGTGCTTTCATGTTATATATCCATTATCTTTTTGAGTCACTAAAGTGTACACTTAAGAGTTATTCTTCCCGTGTTTACTGCTTTTCACTTATTCACACAGCATTTCATCTTCCAGGTCATTTGTGAGCAGATGAATAGCTCAGCACTCTGCATAGTTTCTTACTGAACCTCACAACTGAAATCTCCCTAATGGCAAAAAATAGCCATGAAATTCTACCCGTTTCGGTTTTGATTGTCACCACAAGTGATCATAAGGGTATCTTCCCTTTCATCCCATGATATATCCATTGCTTTAAAAACCTTTCATGCAGGACTCCTGCCAAAAGTTTTTTAAAAAAATCTGGTTGATCTGACACTGAGGTTATATTCTTACTGATGTGGTTTCTTCCTTCAATTACATGCATTTGAAGATTGCCTTTGGCTTCTACTACTCTCCCCAGTTCGGCATTTTAACAAGCTAGCCTTTTCTCTGGGAGAGGGGCGTGGATAAGGATGTGAGAGGCTGAGTGCCTCCCAAAAAGTCTGTGGTCAAAGCATACATTCAAGATAATATTTTGAGAAGTTTCTCTGCAGCGTGCAATACTTTACTCTCAGTTATGAAGTTTGGAGCTGCTCAGTTCCCGGTGTTTCAGGGGATGAGGCTCTCCCCACATGCCACCAGGCTGCAGCGGAGCAGAGAGCTCAGCCCATCTGCCGGGGTGGTTTCATCACTGGCCTTACCACCACAGATGGATGGGCAGACACGGGTTTGTGCCCAGCATTCCCCTCTGTGCAAATGTCAGACAAACTTGCAAAAAAACCACTCAGTAGGTTGTAGAATATGGGCATATTTACATGCCCTTGTCACAGAACTGAGAAGAGCTAGGATGTGCCTCGGAAAATGAAAGGAGTTTCATGTCCTGACATTGCTTACATCCTTTTTACAATAAAGCAGTATTTAAGGACACGGGTGCACATGGGGGCCAAAAGTATGCAATTTGTGCCCTGAAGCTACTACACTTAGCCCTCCAGCGAAACTGCTTCCTGGTGAGTGTACGATGGCTAGCTGCTCTTTCCCTTCAGCCAGGATTTTATTACCTTCTGTCTTTAAAACACGCTCATGGGAAGGTGCTGCACACTGGATGGTTTCAGCTTTTCTGATGTTGGCTGCTTTAGCAGAGACAAGGCATGAAGAGGAGGGGTGTTCTTCAACATACAGTACAAGTTGGAACAGATGCATCTCAGTTGATTCAGAGATTTTCTATTTTCTAGCTCTTTATAGGACCTTAAGCGCTACTGCCCTCCTCCCCCCCATGCTGGAAATCTCCCTGGGTAGATGGGAAGATAATCACACAAAAATCTGCAAAGAGCACGAGAAAAAATATAGTGCAAAAGTCTTCCTTCCCCATTTTTTACTTTCACCATCTTCTGACTGATGTCCCTAAAATAGCCACAATTCCACTGTTTATGTGAAACCTCATTGCCAGGAACTAGGCATTGGTTTTGCAACACTGAACTTTCTTACAAAATATCCTGTGCTTCCTGGTTCTAGCCTTGAAGTTACCTCCAAAAATGCTCTCTCAAATATCTCAGTGCTTCTGGCAGAGTGGAGCCTGGAGAAGCAGCCATGAATAGAACCTTCACCAAGAGAGCAAAGCCACCTTCTTCCTCACAAGAAGGAAAATCCAAGCCATTGACAGACTGTTAATCTGCATGAGTATTTTGATGACTTACTGCAGCAGTCTGAGAACTTCCAGCTGATGCAACAGAGAATATTTACACAATTTCAGGCCAGTGATGCAGAGGGAATGTGCTGTGGAGGGGGCTGCTATATTGCAAAATATGCAGATGGAGAAAGGGAGCAAGTCAGCAAGAGGGTGGGGACATCACCAGGAGCAAGTTCTGCTGGTGAGTTCCTTCTATGAGATAAGTTTTGCTCTGAGAAGGCTGCTGAGCATATGGTGGAACATGGGAACAAAAGATTAATCCTGAACTTTCCCGTATCAAAATAGAAATTTCATTTTGTTTGCATAAAAATACGTTCTCCAGTGCACGTGGAGGGGGAGACATCTGGAGAAAAGAGCAGGTGAGTCCCTTTGTATGTGTGGGTTCTGCTTCCACCTTCCCTGTACAGGAATTTGTGCTATCGCTGTGGTCCAACTCTAAGAAAGGCAAGGTTTGGAGGAGAGGTGAGTCTGCATTTCTGTACTCCTGGTTCAGCGTGGGTCTCCTCAAGTCACCGTGGCAAATGGGAAGCCTGGTTTGCCTGTAGCAAGCCCATGATGAGTGATTTCAGAGCCATCAGTGTGACTGTTTTCACCTCACTAAAGAGATGGGAGCTTTGCATGTCAAAGTAAGGTAGCACTTCACCTTACCAAGGTGTGCTGGGTTGTTTGATGAAGAGTGAGTGGTTTGGGAGTATGGAAGAGAGTTTTTGGGGCTTGAAACTTTCTTTGGTGGTTCTGCTTTTAGAAGTGATTGCTTTAGGTGGTAATCCATTCTGCTGTAGGAAGTTGCACCGCATCCCCGCTGACTGGAAGCTAGCCAACGTTATTCCAATCTACAAAAAGGGCAAGAGGGAAGACCCAGGGAACTACAGACCTGTGAGTCTAACCTCAGCACCTGAAAAAATTATGGAGAAGATTATACTGAGTAATATTGAAAGGCATTTAAAGAACAATGGAATCGTCAGGCACAGTCAACATGGGTTCACAAAGAGAAAGCCCTGTTTAAGCAATTTGATATCCTTCTAGGATAACGTCACCCACCTCATGGATGAAGGGAAGGCGGTGGAGGTGGCCGGTCTGGATTTTAGTAAGGCTTTTGATCCTGTCTGTCACAGCATCCTTCTGGACAAGTTGTCCAGGTGTGGGATGAGCGGGTTGACGGTGCGCCGGGTGAAGAACGGGCTGGACGGCGGGGCTCCAAGGCTTGTAGTGAACGGGGCTCCGTCGGGCTGGCGAGCACTCAGCAGCAGTGTTCCTCAGGGCTCCATCCTAGGGCCAGTGCTCGTCACTGTTTTGACCCTGATCCGCACGCCGGAGTTGAATGCCCCATTAGCAAGCTTGCTGATGACACCAAGCTGGGAGGTGCTGTTGGATCTCTGGAGGGACAAGGGGCCTTGCCGAGGGGTCTCGATAGATTGGAGCATTGGGCAATGATTAATGGGATGAAACTGAACAAGTGCAAACGCCGGATTCTGCACCTGGGAGGGAGTAACGGCGGGCACAAGTCTCACTGGGGAGAGGAGTGGCTGGCGAGCAGCGCTGCAGAAAGGGATGTGGGGGTGCTGGTGGGCAGGAGGCTCAACAGGAGCCAGCAGCGTGCCCTGGCAGCCAAGAGGGCAAACTGCATCCTGGGGTGCATCAAACACCGCATAACCAGCTGGTCAAGAGAGGGGATTATCCCGCTGTATTCAGCGTTGGTGTGGCCTCACCTGGAGTACTGTGTGCAGTTCTGGGCCCCACCATTTGAGAAGGATATGAAGGTCCTTGAATGTGTCTAGAGGAGGGCAACAAAGCTGATGACAGGGCTGGAAGGCATGTCCTGTGAGGAGCGGCTGAGGGCTCTGGGTTTGTCTCCTTTGGAAAAAAGGAGGCTGATGGGTGACCTCATTGCTCTCTGCAGCTTCCTGAGGAAGGGACGTGAAGAGGGAGGTGCTGATCCCTTCTTCCTGGGATCCAGGGACAGGACGCCTGGGAATGGTTCAAAGTTGTGCCAGAGAGGGTTTAGACTGGACATTAAGAAGCATTTCTTTACTGAGAGGTTGGTCAAACACTGGAACAGGCTTCCTAGAGAGGCGGTCAATGCCCCAAGCCTGTCAGTGTTTAAGAGGCATGCTTTAACTTGGTCAGCCCTGAAGTGGTCAGGCAGCTGGACTAGATAATCGTTGTACGTCCCTTCCAACTGAAGGAGTCTATTCTACTCTATTCTATCCCTCCAGCTGCTGACACTGCAGACAATTACTTTTCTCACCGTAAGGGCAGTAAGCTCTGGGACAGGCTTCTGGAAATCCTGCAGACAAAAGAAGATAAGATGGATCACAAAAGGGGTTATTCAGTGAGTCTGTGATGGCAAAGAGTGAGATCTAAGGGCTGTCCTCTTCCTTGTAGGGCCAGTGATGCCAGTAACTGGCTACACAGGAGGATAAAGATGTGTGAAAGTCCTGGCTCACTGGAACCTGACAGCTAATAATTTTGTTTGTCCAACCCTATATCTGGGAGGCTACTAAACAAATAATACAAGTCTATTCTAGGGCACAGGGGATTGAACCCATACTTTCTTAACCTACTGTGGAGTTTGGGAAGCAAAAAAACTCAATGAACTGAAGGAATATGTACTTTGCAGTTTCTTTGTCTCATGCATAGCTGTGAAAAGTAGGAGAACTGGCAGTGAAAAGGAGGAAGAGAGGCAAAGTTTTCACCTAGTCTGATGTATATTGGCTCCATCAAGAGATAAAATCAAGGTGGTATAATAAGGAAGTGAATATGTGATCAAGCTGGAATCAGCAGACCAAAATCCACAGAATGCTGTTTGCTAATCCAAAAGCTCGGGTGACTGCGGCAGCACTGCAAAGTTCCTGCAGCAAAAGCCCAGAATCTTTGCCAGTGGCCTAGAGTGACTTGGCTGGGCCACCTCAGGTGTCTTTCCACTGCTCTGAACCTCATGAAGGCATTAGCATCTATCTGTGCAATCAAATCTTTTATCAGATTGGAGGTTTTCATCTGTCTGTTGGAAATGACCTTGCAATGTTGTACCATGAACTAATTCCTCTTTAAGGCGATGTCTTCAATTCATGATAAGCATTTATCTGGGTCCAAATGGCAGACACTAGATGTGTATTTTATAGAGAATGTAATCCCATTCATGATGGTTTCTTTGACTTAAATATAGGATTGCAAATGGAGTAGCTCTTATTTGACTTGCAACACCAAAGAAAGGTCTTCCAGCACCTGCTGATGTTCTAATGTGACTTTGTTCTTCTTTGGTTTCATCTAGACTTGTATTTTCTTTGCAAAGTCCTGGGAAGAAGAATCATTTTCAGACCTTGTATCTGTCAAGGCACAGTGACAATAGGAAAATGGCACCTGCATAGTCAGGCAATAATCCTGCTAATGATAAGAACTGTTGGATTGCTGGTGCCTTTTAGCACTCCAGAGTGGACTGGTATACCTGTGTAGCCCCCTTGGTTTTTTGTTCTGAGGAATACGGATATAATAGTAAAAAATAAACAGTTAAAGAACAGTAGGCTGCTCCAGGCCTTGCAGCCAGTAGGTAATGGAGAACTGGTCCTTTATGTACCTCTTTGGAGTAGGTTTGATATCAGTATTTGTGAAGACAGGACAGCAAGTTAACCCCGTCAGTGGAGTCTAACAAGAGATACTACTTGAAAGTCCTATTGTGCTTCAAAGGACAGTCAGTAAAGTATTATCCCCAGGCTCCAAAGAAGGCAAAGGGATTATGTTCTTTTCTGCAGAAACAGCCAGTGCTGCTGGCTGTCATGGGGAAAGCTGTTCTGGTAGGAGCCTGCCCATCTAGAAGGTACATCAGAAATGTTGTTTGCTGCTTGGTCCTGTTTGGAACAGTATGTGTACAGGAACTGGTTTTATCGCCAGGTGATAAAAATTCATTCCTGTCCAAACTGATAAAACTCCTAAGAACGAGCCAAGGTGGCTGTGGAGCCTTTTCTGGCTGCCCAGGCCACCACAAGCTGCTCCTCAGTGCAGGCTGGGTGCTACAGAGGCCAGAGCTTCTCCAGAGACACCAGAGTAGTCATGACAAGACCCTGGTAGCCCTTTCGATGCGTTTCCCTGGGCTCTGCTCCTTGCAGAGGGGCAGAGGAGCTCATTAATCAACTCTAAATAAACCTGCTCAGGGCTTCAGGGAAATGACCTAAAAATGAAGGCAAGTTGTCAGGTGCTGCAGCTTATGCTTTCCCTCCCGTGCTTCTCCCTGTCCAGCGCAGGCCGAGCCGTGCCTTGGGGACTGACCATGAGCGAGCAGAGCCACGTCAACAGCCTGTTCCTCAACGAGGATGCAGCCAAGCGGCTCAATGCCGAGAGCCGGGTGCAGCGCTTCCGGCAGGCAGTGCAGAAGCGGGCAGCACGGGCCAAGAAGCGAATGCACAGCATCACTGCTGACAGCGCTAAAAGCTTCTTCAGGAGAAATGCCTTTGTCCTCTTCACCATTGCTGCAGTCTTACTAGGTATGGAGCTGGTGGCAACACTGGGCACCATTTATAAATGTGGGGAAAAGTTTGTTTATTCTACAAAGATTTCATTTTATCATAACAATTTGGCTGGGGAGGTGAAGCTGATGAGCTGACAGCTCAAAATACTGTCCAAATCAGAAGCACCTTTGTGTGCAAGGACAACAGACCTTGCAGAGGGCCTGTGTGAGGGAGTCCTTGTTGATGCTTTCTGGTTGCAGCTTAGGAACAGTCTACAACAGAAAGGGTTTGATGATCTGCCTCTATCAATCCTCATAAAAAATCATCCAGGTTTGTTCAGAGGCTTCTTGTGAGTGCAGCTACAGGCACAGGGGCTCTTCAGATTCATCCCACAGCTTTAGCCTGACAGTACCAGAAGGGGGAACTGAGGCAAAAGGTCAATGATGCACTGGGTACAATGCAAAGCAAATCAGCCCAGCAGATAGTGGATTGACCCTAGCTTTTGATCCAGGCTTCATGTGTCTAACTCACTGGCTGACCTCAGCTTTAAGAGGTGGGTGGACAAAGACTCTGAACTGTGTAGTCACACATAGGTTAGGCTGGGAGATCGTATCTCTGGTTACAGCATTTTTGTGTTCATGAGCTTCCTGGGAACAGACCCCAGAGGACCAGAAGACAGAGCAACAAGGAGACCTGTGGTTTAGCCTGAGGCTCCTGTGCATATAAATATGTCAGAGGGAGAGAGAGAGAGCATACAGTAAAAACTGGATCATAGCCTTTTAGAAAAAGCATTTGCTTCTCTGGGGAGAAGAGGAGCTGAAAGGGGGTGAGAAGGAGAAAAGCCACACTGTAGGACTGAGGGACAGACCACTGGATCACACTGTCCCATTTCCATTCTCATCCCTTACTGATCACAGGGATCATCCTGGCGTTTTCCCTCCGGCCCTACCAGCTGACCTATCGCCAGATCAAGTATTTCTCCTTCCCCGGCGAGCTGCTGATGCGTATGCTCCAGATGTTGGTTCTTCCTCTCATTGTCTCTAGCTTGATTACAGGTGAGAAGTGCTTTCTGCTGCTTTCAGCCAAGGCAATACTCAGCAAAGACAGATGCTAGCTGTTGTTGGAGTACCCCTCTGTGCCCCAGCTGGAGGTGCTTGGATTAGCTTGGCTAATAGAGACAAGCCTGAACCTACAGCTGTAGTGAATATGATTCACACTCATACCCCTGGTGGCTCAGTAGTGGGGAAGAGGAGCAGAAGGCCTTGTGCTTTCTCAGAAGACTAGGGAGGACACAATGTGGTGTTTCCGATGCTCAACACCTGAGCACTAACAAGGCTTTCATCCTATGTAACCTCAAATGTCAAGAAGTTTGTTGCCCAAGTCAGCTTCAGATTTCCTCCAGCCTAGGGAAGGTTAATTCATGTCAGTCCAAAAGAGCTGGAGTTGATCACTGGCTGGAGAGCTTGTTTCATCCAGGTCCTCATAGAAGTGGCGTGGTTTAACTCCAGCCAGCAACTAAGCCCCAAACAGCTGCTCACTCACTCCCCCCCTGGTGGGATGGGGGAGAGTATCAGAAGAGTAAAAGTGAGAAAACTCGTGGGTTGAGATAAAGACAGTTTAATAGGGAAAGCAAAAGCCACATACACAAGCAAAGCAAAACAAGGAATTCATTCACTGCTTCCCATGGGCAGGCAGGTGTTCAGCCATCCCCAGGACAGCAGGGCTCCGTCACGTAATGGTTACTTGGGAAGACAAACGCCATCACTCTGAACGTCCCCCCCTTCCTCCTTCTTCCCCCAGCTCTATATGCTGAGCATGACACCATATGGTACAGAATACCCCTTTGGTCAGTTGGGGTCACTGTCCCAGCCATGTCCCCTCCCAACCCCTTGTGCAGCCCCAGCTACTCGCTGGTGGGGTGGGGTGAGGAGCAGAAAAGGCCTTGACTCTGTGTAAGCCCTACTCAGCAGTTACTAAAACATCCATGTATTGCTGACACTGTTTCCAGCACAAATCCAAAACATAGCCCTACACTAGCTACTATGGAGAAAATTAACTATCCCAGCCAAAACCAGCACATTATCCACCCCTTATTCCATACCATTTATGTCATGCTCAGGTCCCACACTACCCAATACAACCTCATTAACCACCAACCCCCTTCCCATCCTTTGATATAATACACAGATATCATTCCCTTAGTCCATGGACCACCCCTGTAAAATGTCCATAAAATGTCTGTAAAATGTCCCCAAATGTCCCCAAACGTCCAGTGAGTTAATTTAGTCCATGACTTTGGGCACCATCTGTTATGGTAGTCACTCAGCACAGGAGAGGTGGTGTCTTGCGTAGAGTTATTGGGCACCAAAGCCAGCTCAGGTCAGGTCACTTCTGCGCTTGCACTGCTTCTTGTAAGGCTTGTCCTCCGCTGGTTCGGGTGGTTCCCGTTATAGTAATTCCTATAACATGCAACTCAAATTATGGGTTACAACAATTTAAAGGTAGAACCATTACAACCTCCATCTTTGGTCCCTTCGGACCAGACCATCGGGTTTAACATTGCAATGAACTCCTCCCCTTGCCCCTGCCAAGCTTTCAGACAAGGGAAGGGACTGCAAGGCATTCCACCCGCTGAAACATCCCACCATTAGGGACTTAAAGGCCCATTATACTGGGAAGGGATCATTTCCCTTCTGAGAGCTTTAGGAGGAAATTGCTATATTTCCAAATGCAGCCTAAGACCCACCAGTGCTATGCTTCTTCATAACCACAAGCCACATTCTCCCATATCGACATCACTTTGGAGGTCGAAAGTCTGCCCCTTGTATGCTGTGCTTCCTTAGAGACCCCAGCTCCTCATCCAACTCACGCAGGTGCCCTGCACACTTTGAATCTTCCTCGGGCTTTCCCCTTCCCTCTAAGACAACAGACCTTCTCACCTTTCTCTTTGTGTGACTCCCCAGGAATGGCCTCGCTGGATGGCAGAGCCTCAGGGAAGATGGGGATGCGGGCTGTCGTCTACTACATGGTGACCACGATCATAGCAGTCTTCATTGGCATCCTCATGGTGATCATCATCCACCCAGGAAAAGGTTCTAAGGAAAAGCTTCACCGAGAAGGCAGAATTGAGCAGGTGCAGACCACAGATGCCTTCATGGACTTGGTGAGGTAGGTGAACAAGATGGTCTCACATTGAGACCATATCAGTGAGATTACATTCCTCCACAGAATGTCCTTTTGAAGTGTCACAGCTTTAGGCATACACTCTTAAGGAAAGAGGTTTATGGCTGAGTCTTGCCCAGCCTATTACTTCTAGCTCAGTCTAGCTAACTGGCTTTGCAACTCTGAAATTGAATGCTTGGCCTGGAGCTCTGGAGTCCAGCCCTTCTCTGTTAGAGGTATTCATGCAAGAGGCCAAGGTGTGCTCAGCAAAACAAGTAATGAAAACTTATCAATGACTGCATGCCCTTCAGAAATTCACCCAGCAAAGGCTACTCCAAATATCCATCTTCACTGACCCAAGGAAATCGAGGAAGTGGTTCCCAAGACATTGTCTCTCCCTCCCTTGCCGTGACCTTACACAATGAATTGCAAAGTTGTACCATCTCAAGTGGAATGAAGCTGTTTCTGAGGTACAAGATAACAGACAAATGACAGCTGTGGAGATAAGGCTGAGAGCAAGACAGTATATTAAAAATTGTAATGTGGTATTGTTTCCAGGTTCAGTTGGGTTTGATGATGCTTTTACAATGGACCCGTATCCTAGTGCTGTATGTATGTAGTCTCTTTCCACGTACCTGAAATACACCCTTCTGGAGTCTGAAAAGATGCAGGAGGGTGCATTGCTCCAGATCAGCATATTCCTATCTTCTGTCAGTCAGACAGAAAGGGCCCATCTGCTCTGTAGCCTGAGCTGGCATTGTGAGAGTTGTGACCTGAGACACTGCGCCAGGACAGAGGTGTTGGCCAGGAAGCCCAAGTTTTCTTGCTCGTCAAACAGGACAATAACTCTTTCCTTGTTCTATCTACTGCAGGAATATGTTCCCACCCAACCTGGTAGAAGCCTGCTTCAAACAGGTATGAAATCCCACCTGGCCTATCACTTCCCTTTGTGCCCTGTGCCCTGGACCATGGTCCAGCCTACTTCTCTGAGGGATGGAGTAGCAATTGCTTTATACTGCCTTCACACTTCCCCAAGTCTGACTGCTCCAGGAGGCACTGCAGTCATTAGTCTGTATTATAGCATCCCCCGTGCAAGCTTTTCAAGCTGTCTGTAGATGGGGGCTTCAATCTCCATCCCCTCCCACACTCAGAGTCAGGAAGGGTTTGTTTGACCTCAGGTAGTAGGGTTGGACTGGCAGTGAAATAGGAGCAGATTCTCCAAGGATTTGTCTCTTCTGAAGTGCTAGTGCCCTTGGAAGGAATACAAAGGGTCATCAGAGAAGCCAGAATAATCTCAGTCCTAGGGATATGAGATGCTCCAGTGGTCTCTTTTGACCTTCAGCTGTATGAACTTTTTGATGAAAGTACTAAGCTAGGGAGCTTGAGCACAAGCAAGGCAAGTTTCCCACACAGGTCAGCAGTGAACTTGCAGTACTCTCCCTTCTTTAGAAAGGGATGCAAAAGCCTAGCATGTTGTCCTGAGCTCCTGAACCAGGGCCTGTGAGTGCATCTGATAATGTGTGTCTTTTCAGTACAAGACGCAGTACAGCACCAGGGTCTTCACCAGAACCGTCCTCCACAGCAGCAATGTCACAGCAGGTGTGACAACCACTCAGATCCCTGTGCCTGAGAACTTCACCGGCATCCTGGAGAACGTCACTCATGCCCTGGGGACCATCTCCGAGGTGCTGACATTTGAAGAAGTCATTCCCATCCCGGGCTCAGCCAATGGGGTGAACGCGCTGGGGCTGGTAGTGTTCTCCATGTGCTTCGGTTTGGTGATCGGCAGCATGAAGCAGAAGGGACGGGCCCTGCGGGAGTTCTTTAACTGCCTCAACGAAGCCATCATGAGGCTGGTGGCCATTATCATCTGGTGAGGAGCACGGCCGGTTGGAGCAGGAGGTCTGCAGGTGCAGTTTCCGCTGACCTGATGAGAAGTGGGGTAGCTTTAAGGATGACATGCACAGGAAAAGCAGATGGGCACAGCTCTCCTTTGGCTCCATCAGGCTGGAGGGAAAAGTCTGGATGGGATATTTGTTCACATTTCATTTCCTGTTTTTTGTTTTTACCTTAGAAATATCAGGTACACCAGGACTTGCTTTCCTTGAGGCTGCTGGAAACATCCTTGGAAGACCAGAGAGCTGGAGTGGAAGATCTCTTAGCCTTACCAACAGGGGTAGGGTGTGAGGCTTTCCCACCAAAAGCTTTCCTTCCAGCTATGTTCCAGGAGTCTGACTTAGCTACGAATTGTAATAACCTATTGCCACTTTCCTGCTACTCAGGGTGGCATCTGTATGCATTAGCTCTGAGAACTGAGCTGCGTTGACAAGGTCAACTCAAAGTTACCGCCTTTCAGTTTGAGGTCTCCCAGATCCCAACTCCTCTAGAGCTCAGCTGCTTGCTGCTTTCTGTGTAAGGCTGCCTGTGCTACGTGGTCCAGATAAGCAAGGCACTGCTGAGATGAATCTTCTCTAGATGGCAGCATTTTACCAAATCTTATTGTTTTATGCTGTTTACCCATCTAGGGCTCGATGTCTAAATAGGAGTTCGTGGTTGGTACTGGGACACAGGAGAGATGCAGGGGCTGGCAGAATACATGGAGGTGTCTGACAGGGAGGGGTATCTGTCAGCTCTGCACCCTCTCCCATTTTAGATCACTCCAGCTTCCATTCTCTGGTCTTTTAGTCACAGTCTTTTACCTCAGAGCAACATCCTGGGCACAGGGGGACAGGCCTTACACAGAAAGACACAAAGGGGAAGAAAAACCCTGAGCTCATAGCAGAGTGTTGGGGAGCCCCAGCCCCTCTGGGATCCTTTCCTCCACAGATAAACCAGAATCTGGGGCCTTGCTTTCCCAAGAAAAGAGTTGCCCGAAGGCACAGAAGGGAGAGCACGAGCACAGTGGAACAAGCAGACCTGCACACTACTCCCAGAGACAATTTCAAGGTGCCTTCAACATCCCCTCCTTCAGCTCTCCCTTACAGTGAAGGAAGGCAGGGTGTTGATGTATAGCACATTGGTTACACTCAGGAAACTGCCTGTGCACATAGAGTAGAATCATAGAATCACAGAATGCCCTGAGTTGGAAGGGACCCGCAAGGACCATCAAGTCCAGCTCCTGTCCCTGCACAGGACAACCCCAAATTCACACCACGGCTCTGAGGGCCTTGTCCAAGTGCTTCTTGAATATCGCCAGCCTTGGCGCTGTGATGCCTCCCCGGGGAGCCTGTTCCAGTGCTCCACCACCCTCTGGGGGAAGAACCTTCTCCTAATACCCAACCTAACCCTCCCCTGGCACATCTTCCTGCCATTCCCTCGGCTCCTATCGTTGGTCACCAGAGAGGAGAGATCAGCGCCTGCCCCTCCTCCTCCTCCCCTTGTGAGGAAGCTGCAGACCACCATGAGGTCTGCCCTCAGCCTCCTCTTCTCCAGTCTGAGTAGGTAGTGTCTGGAGAGATCTCCTGACTTACAAAATCCTGCTGGTATAGGAAGCAGGACTGTCAGCTGCAGCCCAGCACTCCTTCCTGATGCCACAGTCTGCAGAGCATCTCCCAGGAGCTTGTTTTTCCTGGGGAGCTCTGGTCACTAGCTGCAGCCAAGAATGTCTTCTAAAAGAAAGGTCAAAGGAAATGAAATATTTGTGAAATCCTTTCCTGAAACTTTTCCAAACCTCCCAGGCTAAGTTGGAGTTTGGCATGTGGACCTCTGAGCCTTGTGCATGAATTGCATGTGAGTTCTTGAGCTGTAGAGGCCAAGCCCCAAGAGGTGTGGCCATGGAGCTGGGATTTTCTTTGGTCCAGTTATTTGTCCATGTTTAGTTTAGTGCCCATGATATTCTCCATGTCTGTGTTATGGCTTCCTTTCTGTGGAGCCTCACTGCTGCTCATGAGATGCATTGTTATGAAGGGGGAAAAAAGCCATAAGGAATGGAAGGGGTAGCAGTGTACCTCAAAATGGGTTTTTATATAAGCCATGGCTGCTTTCACATGTGTTAGTGTGCCCAGTCCTTGCTACACCAGATATGGATTCCCTATACGTTCCTATTCCTTAAATGTCAACGTCTGAAGATAGCAAGGCTGATATCCCAGAGCCTATAGGACACTATTGCTTTTACTCCCGGAGTCCCTCTTTCTCCTGTACTTCCCTGTGCCTCTGAGTGAAAAAACACACTCTCAGCCCAAGCTCTGTTGGGAAAGGAAGGAACTCTGAAGACTCCTCTACTTAACCTCCCCTATCAATTCTGCAATGAGTGTTGTGGAAACATGTAGGGAACCCAGAAGGAGAAGGAAACCTCCACCAGTGCCCAAGCTGTGCTTACAACAGAGTGCTGGGGGTCCCCAACAGTGCAACAAGTGCTGGGTTTTGACCATATGATGAACAAGTCCCAGCTCTCTCCAGGTTTCCAGAAAAGAAACCAGCAGTATCATCCAATGATTAGGCTCAGTGAGCACTTCTGGTGTGGTGGCTTATTGGGGATTTGTCCAGACAGCATGCATTAAAGCTGGTGTGAAAGTGTGGGCGCCAGTTCTGAGCATTGGCCTTGTGTTTCTGCCACAGGTATGCTCCAGTTGGGATCATGTTTTTAATTGCTGGCAAAATCCTGGAGATGGATGACCTAGCAGTGATGGGAGGCCAGCTGGGGATGTACACGCTCACCGTCATCGTTGGACTCCTCATTCACGCCCTCTGCATCCTGCCACTGCTCTACTTCATCGTCACTCACAGAAACCCCTGGGTATTCATTGCAGGGCTTCTGCAGGCCCTCATCACAGCCCTGGGCACCTCCTCAAGGTATGATGGCTACATAGGAGTAGGGTTGGGGCTGGTGTGGATACTCTGGGGCTGCTTCTCAGCACTCCATTGCCTTCAGTGCAGCACTGTGGTCTCACAATTTCTAGCACTAGCAGCTTTTTGCACTGGTCCAGCCAAGCTCATTTGAGAGTGGAAAAATTCCTGCTCCCCTGCTCAGGAGCCCTAATCACGTGGCCATCTCTAACCATCAGTGCATGACCCATATTCCTCCTTACCAAACATGGTGGTGACTCTGCTTGCAGCACTGAAATGCTGAGCTCAGGACAAATATCAAATCCCACTGACTTGCAGCATTATTCCCCATGCACATACCTCTCACACACAGGTACTCACACACATTTGCACATTTCTCTCTCCCAGGCACACGTACTGTATACAGCTGGCATTAAACTCACAGGAGGCCTGGGCAAAGGCATAAACACCCGTATGTTCAGTGACTCACACTGCCATGCAACACAGCCAAAGCAAGGGGTTGTAGGTAGCTGTTGTTTCACTAAGTGTCGTGTTTCTTGCTATGTTCATTTCCTGGCAAGCACATAATACTCTCTCCCACATGTGTTCTCACACTGAAACACAGTGCATTTTTTCTGCTCATGTTCTCTTTCAGAAACAATTCTCTGCTTTCTCTGCAAGATACATTCTCACACATGGGTCATTCTTGTCTTATGCACTGAGGGGGGTGAGAAAGGGCTCAAGTATCTTTAATAGCTGGAAAAGGAGTTTTGGTCTTGAGGCTCTGTCCTATGTACACTGAATCCTCCAGCATCACCTTCTTTTGGTGTTATACCAGCATCATCAGCCTCAGGGCTACACAGCCCCTGTCCCAGCCCCCTGAGGAAAGCCATGGCTGAATGTGCAACTGCAGCGTGCACCATATCTGAGGAAGCCTTGCTTAGACTGTTCTTTCTCCTAGCAGCTTCTGGCCTCTGGCTCACATGGCAGGGTGAAAAAGCAGGTGGGTAAGGTCATAAACCAGGCAGAGGCTTAGTCCCTCTTCCAAAGTCAGCATATACCCAATTCATGTTGTTTTGTAAATTCCTTTCAGCTCAGCGACTCTGCCCATCACCTTCAGGTGTTTGGAAGAAAACAATGGTGTGGACAGGCGCATCACGAGGTTTGTTCTGCCTGTGGGAGCTACAATTAACATGGATGGCACTGCTCTGTACGAGGCCCTTGCAGCCATCTTCATTGCACAAGTCAACAACTATGAACTTGACTTCGGGCAGATCATCACTATAAGGTGACTTTTAAAAGAGTTATGGGACTACAGGAAGGGCTTCGGTTTTGTTGGCTTATCTGAGGTGTGTTCAGGTTGTTCTTTTGCTCAGAAAGTACAATGAGAAAAAAAAAGTATGGAAAAGAAGGGTGTACTACACCTCCAGGTGTAGAAGCCCATACGGCACCACATGTCTGAGGCTCCACTTGAGCCCTTATTGCATTTCCAGGTCTGGGCCATCCCTTAGCTAGAGCTGCAGTGTGCACTCTGTAACGGATGGGTGCCTGGCGGGGGGGAGCCTCGCTGCTGTGTTGATGACCCATGTGTCACCATCCTGCTCGGTGACCAGGGCAGAAAGGCTGCCAAGATGTTTTGTAGATGATGAGTTTGAGCTCATTCCTGACATTTTTGCAAATGCAACTACCTCTTTTCTTCCCTTTGCTGATAGCTGTGCTTTCCTGTTCCCTCCAGCATCACTGCCACGGCAGCCAGCATTGGAGCCGCAGGTATTCCCCAGGCAGGACTGGTGACTATGGTTATAGTGTTGACATCAGTGGGGCTGCCAACTGAAGACATTACGCTGATCATCGCTGTGGACTGGTTTCTGTAAGTTTTGTGCTCAGCACAAGTCTTCTGTAAGTTTTGTGCACAGCAACATGCACTGCTCTGTGCTCCCCGTCAGTGCTTACAGAGTTCGTACTCCCAATGACTCTGCTACAAGCAGTCTCAATAACCTGTATCGTTAAGGTTAAAACACACCTGCATCCATGAGACCCTTGCACAGTAGCCCTCTCTGCCCATGCTGGAGTCTTCACCATGTACTTCAGTGACCCAAGGCATCAGAGGTCACTTGCAGATCAGCCTGGTCACTGAGCAGAATGTCCTTAGTTTGCTTTATCTTAAAAGGCACCCAGAAACTATCTCCAGACCAGCAGGGACAGGTTGTGCCAATAATAAGCAAATTCACACTGCAGAGTGATGGTTCTGTGCTACCAAACACAGAAAGTGGGATGAGACTGGGCTGTACAAAGTTGAGGAGTGTTTAGATGGGTGCAGCTAGATAGCTACATTGCTCCATTTCACCTTTCTTTCCCTTTTAAACCTTGGGACAAGTGATTTCACAGGAGTGCTCTTAGGAACTAGATTGAAGAATGCATTTGTGCACAGTCCTCGCTCTCTCAAACACAACAACATCCTGACTCAAGGATACACCGTCAGTGTTTCCTTTGTTCTTCTGTATCTTGTATTGCTGGGTTTTGGCCAAAGCAGACAAAGTCTGCTCCCAGCCATGGCTGAGCAGTTGGAAACAGAGTCTTGCCCAACACCTCCACTTCTCCTGTGAACTGTGCATAAGAACAGACTTGGCTGGAAAAGGCCCTGCCTCCTACAACACCAGGTTACCTCTTGTACTTACCCAGAAAGGTTGGTTTCAATCAGGTACCAAAAGTCTTATCTGTTGTTACTGCT
This sequence comes from Morus bassanus, assembly GCA_031468815.1. Classification (NCBI taxonomy): domain Eukaryota; kingdom Metazoa; phylum Chordata; class Aves; order Suliformes; family Sulidae; genus Morus; species Morus bassanus. The sequence continues at coordinate 877,024 of CM062593.1, forward strand.
GAAGGATATGATGGGTTGCTGGACTAGTGATAGCTTCAGCTCTTACATACAGTTGTGGTTGTGGAGAATAACTTATTGCAAAGGGTGTTTTAGATTTGCCATTTTGCACAAAGAATCTGGTGCCTTGTCTTAGTGTATACTGTCCATGCTGAGGAAATGTGGCTCCACGGCAGCACTAAGTCATACATTTGCACCAGAATTGCTGCACTTTTTGTAAAACAAAATGCAACTCAAGCGTAACTGATGGGGCGAGGCTCATCTGAGTCTGCAGAAAGGCCTTAGCCACTCTTTGGAAAGGAAACTGTCCATGTGGAACCACAGTAACATTTCCCTCATTTTGTGGCAACTTCAAAACTTTTCAGTGAGAAACTGGGAATGCGATAGAGCAGGAATGAATGTGAAGCCTGTGCTCAGGGCTATCAGTCAAGGAAGGCTCTCTGGGACTCATTTTCCTGTCAATGTTGGAGTGTCAATTATTAGAGTGACTTGAAAAGTAGAAAAAGTTTCATTGAAGGTGTTTCTTGAAATAGTCTTAATCCCCTTAGCTGTTACTAAGAAGCTGTATTTCATTTTTCTCTCTGATTTTTCAGGGACCGCCTTAGAACGACCACCAACGTCCTGGGGGATTCTCTGGGGGCTGGCATTGTGGAGCATCTCTCCCGGCATGAGTTAGATGCGCAGGACTGCGAACTTGGTAATTCTGTGATAGAGGAGAAAGAGCAGCTCTCCCACCTGGTTTGCCGACAGAACAACACCCACAGGCACCCCAGGAGTGAGACAGCAATGTGAAATCGGGCAGCAGAGTGCAGATTAATGCTGTAAAAAGCCAAGACTTGAAACAGAAGTCCATAGTGGAGGACAGAGAAAGATCCACTCTCCGAGATGCACACTTTTCCCCCCCCTCTGCCACATGCAGTCTTCCCTGATCCCGTTTCTCCCTCATCTCTTCCTGACTGGCATTAAAGAGGAGAAAATTAAACTGTAAAGGAAGTTTTATTCCACAAGAGCCTGATTAGTCATTCTTATGGGGTCCAAGAGTTAGAACTGAGTAAAGAAGACTCAGTGAATGAGCTGGCTAGGAGCTCCTTTGTTTCTGAGCTAAAGTATGAGCACATCTAAGTGGCAAGGTGGGTCAGGGACACCACCACCTGTGGACTGGCACCAAAATGTTGCCATGATGATTCCACCCTGCAGGATACAGCTGCAAAGCCTTCACTTGGCCAGAGGCTTCCCCCAAGCACATAAAGTTTTTAGCGTTGGCCATTTGGAGGTCTCTGGAGAGCCCCAGCACCCCTGTTCAGCTCTTCACTGGCAAGACTGTTTGCGATAAACACAGTGTCCTCCTTACTCACAGTCCTGGTGTTTGCACAGATATGCAGATGATGCTCCCTGAGAGCTTCTCACTCCTCTGGCAACCCTTCTGGCTGCAGATACTAGAGTCACCCAGCTCCTGAAGGAATGTGGGACCATACAGCAGGGACAGGGCATACTGTGCTGGCTGGTAGCACAAATATGGGTCAATAGGCTTTTCATTAGTGGAAGCTGCTAAAGAGTTTATTATATCCATTATTCAGCCTCTGAAACAGCTCTCCCCTCTACCAAGCTCTGCCAAACACCAGTTAACTTCATTTCTCTTTAGCAAGCTGTTCTCCTGTGGGTAACACCAGAAGGGGAAATGCAAAGTTTAAGAACAGTTTGCCCACCTGAGCAGCTGGGTGGTACCTCCATGCCAGGAATTACTCCCTGCCACCCCAGATTTGCTCAGAAAACAGTTTCACTCCTCACCATAAGACTCCTAAGGAAACTGCTCCTTTGCTCATCTTTGGCTATTTTCAGAAATTACTTCCCGTCAGTCACATTGCTCCAGAATGTGCTTCAAAATATCTCTGTCTTTCTACAGCTCCTTATCTTTTATAGGCAGTACCCAAGCACTTCCCAGCACTTGTACAAGTTTACCAGACCCCAAACTTATAAATTCAGGATAAATTTCTCAGTTCCTACCAAACAGAGTTTAGCTTTTGTTTAACACACTTGGACATAAACCCACACGACATCCAAAACATCTCAGAGGCTCAAGCAAGAGCCTGCTTCATCTCTGCTCTATCCCCCTTTCCTGGCGTGGCCAGGAACACAGCCTGTATCTCTCACTGCGGTGAACAGGACCAGCAGGGCTTGTCCCGTAATATCCAGGTCCATGAACATCCAGAAAATGAATGTCTAGAGACAATCAGGAATATGGAAAGGATCCACAGTTTTTGGGCTACTACAGCATAGCTGTCCTACTTTAGAAATGGCTAAGCCCAGAAACAGCAGCAAAAGCAGCCTCCTCTTGCACAGCCAAACTATCTAAACTGGGCAGCTTTTACTTGAGGTCTGCCCATTATTCCAAATCCAGTATAATACTTAAACGCCTCTACCCTGGCTTTCCACACTGATCTTTCTCATCCAGAAGCCCTAGCCTTACACTCGGAGGTGCACCTAAGTGGACCTTGGGAAGAAGGACCTCACAGGCATCAGTGGAATCAACTTTGCCAACCACAACCGCACAGCTGCCCATGCTTAGCTCCCCAGCACTAACAAATCTTCCTAAAACACATTTCCTGAGACGTCCAAAGCCAGATCCTGAGGCTTTTTTTGGTCCTTCAGGAATTGCACAATTATATATTGGTGCTGCGACATTCCACATCCTGTAGGCAGAGTATTCTATTTTTACGGGTTAGATGATTGTTGGGAACCTGAGATAAATGGACAAATACATCTCTTCCACATAAAAGTGGATAACAGAGCAGGGTAAATAGAGGTGTATTGTAGCTCCGTGTAATAGTAGTTGGCCTTATATGCTAAGGCAGCAGGCTGTTTCCTGACTGTGGGAGGCCGGATGCTTATTCTGACAAGAGATCTGCTCTAGCAGGGGGCAAGTGAGCAGGATAACAAATTATTATCCTCCTCTTTGCAGCATTTTTTTATCTTGTATGAATACTATTATAATGTCTGCTCTTCTCCTTTCTAGACTAAACAGACCCAGTATACCCTCACAGGTAATAATCATTCACGTTCCTCTGATCTGGACTTTTTCCTTGCTGTTCCACATCTTTCTTGAAGTGGAGTAACTAAAATTTGACACAACAATCCAACTAAAGATTTCTTAGCGATAAGCACTGAGGAAAGAATATTTCATGTACATTAAGATTTAGATCTTAGACTCAAGTTACCATAGTTTAACAGCATGTTATGCATCAGCTGATCAGGGTAACTGTCCATGATGCATACATACAGCAAATTCAAGTCTGTTCATCTTATCTTAAATCTTAGTGAGGTTAGACTCTTACTTTGATGAGATGGCTGTATCTGAAGACTGGATCTTAATCAAAGAGTTTTAAGATACACTGCATTAGCTTGTATCTATAGTGGGCTAAGACAGCACTAGCTTATCATTAACACAGCTCAGCTGACATGAGTCTAAACCTTCATAAAGAACAGACCTGCTTATAAAACCCAATAAAGTGCTTTATTTTTTCACAACAGCATGATAGCATTGACTCCACTCCCGTGGTAACACTTGATAATGCCTATATCATTTTAAGCAGAACTGCTGCCTAGCTAGTAATTTCCCAGCCTGTGTTTGTGCCGTTGATTATTGTTAACTAAGTTTAGTAATTTATATTTGTCCATATTGAACTGCATCATTTTTCTTTTTTTTTTCCCCCCCCAGACTATTTGTCCAACTTTTCAAGAAAGCATTGAATTCTAATCCTGAAGAGACTTCCTGTATATCAAGGGCAAACTGACGGATGAATTGGAAGAAAAGATTGTTGGACTGGACTCTAGCTCAAATGGGAATTAATTCTGGGAAGCCCTATGGCTTGTGTTATACAGAGAGTCAAACTAGATGATCATAAGGGTCCCTTCTGGCTTTATAATATATGCACGTGCTTTCTGGTTTAGAGATATTGCAAAGGGTCCTTCCAGCCCAATCATTTTGAAGAGCTATCTGGAAGGATCCTAATGATACTTTAATAAAACTCAGCAGGAGCCTAACCTGTTTTCAGTTGCTGTTAGCAGACATGTAAACATATCACAAAAGGGGCTCTCCATACCACATTGCATCAACATGATCTCAGATGGTCCCACAAAGTAGTACGCTCCAAGCCTCGCCATTTGTGATTTCCTGCTTTCAACACAAGATTAATGGAGCACAAACAAGTAGAGGCCTCATTTTCAAATACTGCAAACCAGTCTCCCATGGGGAATTTCAGAATTCATCAGATAGTTTTTAGCTCTGGTGTTTACCCATGTTGTTAATCAGTTTATGATTGGGATTATCTATCTGTTTACAGTACCTGAACAGTAAAGTATTGTCAGGAATTTGCATATACACACACCCACACCCACACCCACACCCCCCTCTCTCTATATATGAAAGGGGCACACGTGCACAGACATACCTATACACAGAGTTAATTTTTTTGTTGCTAATCCAAGAAGGAAAGGCATTGCTAAACTCTCACTCTGCAAAGCTGCAGACTTCATTTTGATGCCCACATTGATTTATCTAACTAATCCCATCCTCAAAACAACAGAGGCTATTTTACTTCATTCCATTAATGAGTCTTCGAAAGCAAGGTTTACCAGGGAGGAGCTCAATCCATGCTGATTTTGAGTTGTACCTGCCAGTGACATAACAAGAACTTCTCAACGTACAGAGAAAATTCTCCACTTCGTCTTTGACTTCCCTGCATATATCTCAAGGACCCACATCCCCACTGCATCTGACTTGGCAAGGAGGCAGGCTTTAATTGCTCAGCCAAGAATACAGAAGCGTTTGTAGTCCTTCCAAACCCAACGCTGACCTTGTACTAACTCAGCCTTCAAAACTGGATAACTGAAAGTATTTCATTTTATCAACTGTCTTTTTAAATCATCAGATACTTGAGAGTTTATGCAGTCTTTTCTTCACTGCAGTCCTGCTGCTTCTACTTGCAGAAATTTTCTGAGTTTCTCCTATTTGCAAACAGAGTTATTCCTAATGATTAGATAGGCAACATTTGGGATGAAACAGAGAGCTATCTCAATGCATACATACACGAGGAGCTCTTGGATTAGAGCACTTCTCTGCAAAATTAATTTTAAGAGAGAAAATTCATGAAGAATACAGATTTTCAGATGATAGGCCATGTGTCACGTTACGTATGTGATACGTGCACTGTTTCAGGAGTCCGATCCGCCCTGAAATTTTATGTCCTTCTCTTGCTCTGCCCAAGGAAAAAAGAGATAACTGGAAATCCATGCTGTACAGTGTGTTCATAGCATTCTGGCAGTTGCCAGTCCGAGGGCTTTTTCTCCATGCTGTGAGTTTCAGTGTTAATAAAGATAGTTTGCATATTTGAAAAATAAAGGGAATTTTTTCCACAATACTTTTCCATTATGTTTTTTTCTATTATTTTTCCTCAGGACCATGACCTTATAAAGTTAGGGATGTTACTTTTAGCAGTTTGTATTACACTTCCCTATCTCCATGGTGTCATGGGTCATTATGTCATGGGTCAGTCACTAAATTCAGATCTTTACAAGGCCTTTCCCTAAAGCTTTCTCTTTGATGCCATCTTTTGCATATGCCCATTAACTGGCAAAGCTGCACGAGGCTTACTTCACATGCAGTACACAGCACACAAGCACATACTTCCATCTCAGAAATCCACCCCAAACAGAGGTTATGTGGAAAGGCCTCTGAGGCTTAAAGAATAATGGGTTTACATTACTCGCTGAAATGTTGCATTAATGGCATGGTATCTGAGCAAAGTGGAAGCTGTTAAATCTTTTCCCTTTGTTATCCCTTTTTCTTGTCTTCTGTTCCCTAACAGACAGGAACTGAGGTGAATGACAGAGCTGATGGGGCAAGGGCATCACCAGTCAGGGCCCGGTCCCACAGCACCCAAGAAAGTCAAGCAGCACAGACTCAGAGATGATGACCAGGTCCAGCCAAGAGCCCAGACCATAAGACAACAGCATGGTGATGAAGCAGGTCTGAGGTCAGGCCAGGACTGGTGATTGCTGGGCAGGCACTCAGTGACGAGGCAAGGCCGAGGTCAAGCTCTGAAAAATTAGTCCAGGGATTGGGGTTCAGATGAACAGGGTCCACAGCCAGGCATGGTCTCAGCTGTTGCTGAACTAGAGACCTGTACTCCTCCAGTGATATAGCTCAGGCTATGAAGGCCTGGGGCTGAGCTTAGAGCTCAGGGTAGGGGCCCCAGGTGAGGCTGCTCAGGGCCATTACAGCTTATTAGTGTACTTGGGGTGCAGACAAATCCACACCTCCTGCCCTCCCAGCCATGCAGACTCTCCTGTGTGGTACAGGTAGTTTGGCTGAGGGATCTCTTGGAGATCATCTAGTCAAACTCTCTGCTCAAAGCAGGGTCAACTACAGCAGGTTGCTCAGGACTTTGTCCAGTTGGATTTTTAACATCTCCAAGGATGTAGGTTCCACAGCCTCTCAGGGAAACCTGTTCCACTGTTCAATCACCGTCACAGTAAAAAAAAAAAAACAACCAACTTTTTCTTTGTGGAAATAGAATTTCTTGTATTTCAGTTTGTGCCGTTGCCTCTTGTCCTTTCACCGGATGCCACTGAGAAAAGTCTCAAGGCTCCCTTGAATCTTTAAGTTCCATTCAATCTTTCAACAGGCTGGAGAAATGGGCTGACAGGAACTTCATGGAGCTCAGCAAAGAAAATGCAAAGTCCTGCACCTGGGGAGGAATAACTCCATGCACCAGTACAAGCTGGGGGCCACCCAGCTGGAAAGCAGCTTTGCAGAAAAGGACCTGGAGGTCATGGTGGACACCAAGTTGAACACGAGACAGCAGCGTGCCCTTGCCACAAAGGCTAATGGGGGCTGCATTAGGAGGAGTGATCCTTCCCCTCTGCTCAGCCCTGTGAGGCCACACCTGAAGTGCTGTGTCCAGTTCTGGGCTCCTCAGTGCAAGAGAGACACGGACACACTGGAGAGAGTCCAAGGAAGGGCCACAAAGATGATGAAGGGCCTGGAGCATCTCCCATGAGGAAAGGCTGAGCGAGCTGGGACTGTTCAGCCTGGGGAAGGCTCAGGGGGATCCTACCAATGTATATAAACACCTGAAGGGAGGGTGTAAAGAAGATGGAGCTGGCCTCTTCTCGGAAGTGCCCAGCGACAGGACAAGAGGCAATGGGCACAAACTGAAGCACAGGAGGCTCCCTCCTAGCACAAGGAAACACTTTTTCACTGCGAGGGTGACAGCCCTGGCACAGGCGCCCACAGGGGCTGTTGGCTCTCCCTTCATGGGGACACTCAAAGGCTGCGCGGACGCGGTCCTGGGCAACTGCCTCTAAGTGGCCACGGAGGTCTCGGCCTGCTGCGGGTCAGGTTGGGGCAGTGGCCAAAGCCACATTCACTGAGGGCTGGCGCTGGCCGGGCTGAGGCACCGGCGGCGGTGGGGAGGGGATCCCCCGGAGCCCCCCAGGCCTCCCCCCGGCCCCGCCGCGCTCCCGCTGGTGAGGCCGGGGCCGGGCCGCGAACCCGCGACCCCCGGAGGCCTCGGACGTGCGCGGCACCACGCGCCGCTCGGCACGGCGGGCCCCGGCGCTCCCCGCGCCTGCGCGGCGGGGCGGGGCGGAAGTGTCGCAGGGGCGCGCGCCGGCGGCATGGCGGCCGCCCGCTGCTTGCGGCTCTGCGGGCGCTGGCGGCCGGCGCTGCTGGGGCCCGGCCGCCGCCGCCTCTTGGCCGCCTCCTCCGCGGCGCCGCCGCTGCAGGCCCCGCCGGGCTCCGCGCCGCCGGCCCGCGCCGCCTTCAGCACCGGCCCGCCATGGCAGCAGCGGAGCCCCGGCGGCCTGGCGGGAGGCGACGCGCTGGAGGGCGGCGGTGGCGGCGAGGAGGGCGGCGGCGGCGGCGGCGGGGCGGACGCCGGCGGGGCCGGGCCGGTCATGACGGCGCTGACGCCGCTGCTCGTCCCGGAGCATTTCCCCAACGTCCCTCTCATCGCCGTGACGCGCAATCCCGTCTTCCCGCGCTTCATCAAGATCATCGAGGTGAGGCGGGGAGGGGAGAGCGGGGCTGGGGCCGCGGGGCGGGCGGTGGGGCCGCCGTGGGGCCGCGGGGCGGGCCGTGGGGCCGCCGTGGGGCGGCTTTGCAGCCGGCTGCCGAGCGTGGCTTTGCCTGGCCTTGGCTGAAAGCCCTTACAGGGGGGACGGCAGTTTTCCGGCCGGGGTTTCCTGGTGGGCGGCGTAACCGTCCTCGACCGTGGGCAGAGGGGCATGAGCTCGTCTCCCGGCTTCTGGTAATACCAGGCGTGCTTTCCTCCTCAAAGCCATACTCTGTCTTTACAGACTTCTTTTAATCGCAGAGTACTGGGGAGGGTAGCAAGGTGTGTAACACTCTATAGCCTCCTGCTTCTTAGTGTTCATTTCTAACAGGAGAGCTTGACCATATTGGAATAGTGGCTTCTTTTGGGGTAGTTACGGACTTCAGGTTTCATAAGTATTGCATCAGCATCAGTAATGCTGCTTCTAACGGGGAAGGTCAGTGATTCATGCAGAAGCTCTTTCAGAGTGTGCTGTCTTCTCTGTGTTCTTTTTCTGAAGGTTAAACAAATGTGTCCTTGGTTTAGCTTCACGGGCTTGTGTCATAGCACCAAGAACAATATTTGTGAAAGCAGTAAACTGTGAGCTGCAAGAAGAAAGCATGAGTTCAGTTCAGAGCAGCGCTGCTATGGCGGGAGATGGTGCTGAGAGATGGGGATGGCAATCTCAAAATTTCCGGGTGTGATCTTTCCCTTCTGCGCTTTTATATGTATTTTTAAGAGCCGTAAATTTGATCTTTGATATGTGATTTGAGCTCACGGGCCAGAAATACTTTTTCCTCCTGAAATGCAACCATTTGGGAACAAGTACTCATATTTTTGCTTCTCACTGGTATTTAACCTCTCTGATTTTGGAGTAAATGTAATGAGAACTGAATCAATAGTTTCCTATTCCTGTACTGTTATTTGTCATAATGTTATTTATACTGTAGAATTTTTTGTATGCCCAAATCTAACATGGGCAACTTTAAGTGTCTTTCTAGATGTCTTGGGAGAAGGAGAAGATTATATATTATTATGATCTTTAGGCATGCAATTATATGACAATTTTATGTGTAAGTCATTAATTTCCGTGCATAGGTCAACAGTGTCTTACATTAAGATAACTGTTAAATGCTGTCTCTTAGCCTGCGAATTCATTCTGCTGCCATTTAATACTTTATTTCCTGACAATGTGAAGTCTCTACAGTGAACATGGAATGAATAATTTTCTTCTTTCTCTTAATGTCTTAAACTGGCAAGCATAGTTTTGCTAGACATTGTGCAAAATTAAAATAGGTGTGCCAAGATTAGAATAGGCCCACAACGGTGGTATTGCTCACGCTGCCCTGTCAAGATCATGCTGTTTATTATCAGAAGTGCTGAGCGATGCGGCTCGTGTCCATCACTTTGAAAGAACACTCGGTGGTCAGCAGCGTGACTTCATGCAACAGCGAAATTCACAAGGAGGTGTTTTCTCCGTCGCTGAGGGTTCTGCCCGCTATGATAACAATTACAGTGGTGCTGGGAGATCTGCCAGGGACAGATGTGTGGCATCCAGAGAGCAGAAAGGAGTAAGAAAGTAAAGCAGGAAGAAATACTGGCTGGGACTCGGAGCAGGGACTCGGGTAGGCTGGTGGGTGCAGGAGAGCAATTGAACAGAGGGGGCTTTGGAGAAGAGGATTTAAACTAGGGCGGGTGGGCAGAATTCAGGCAATCGATGGGGAAGATTGAAATAGCTCCCCAGTAGGAGTGGAGAGCTGGACCATACAGGTGTGGAAGGGGAAGGGAACAGTGATAGCAACAGAAACTCTTACAAAGTGTTCAAGTGACTGAGAGGTTTCTTGCTCGTAAGACTTGTACAGATTAGGCCTAGTTTCTCCCCCTGCCTTCGAGCTTGTCTTACATACTCAGTGACTTGTTTTGAATACTCAAATTTCATGTTTCTCTAATATTCCTCCACTTCCAATTTGCTGTCCCCTAATGAGGACAAGACTAGAAAAATCCAAGATTAGACTTCATAAGTCAGTCATAGCGTTTCACCACGCCTGGCCTTACGCGCTGATGGTGCAAAGCTTATGGAAAATCCACCTCTGACTTCATACCTGTTGTTGTCCTAGGTAAAAAATAAGAAGCTGGTTGAGCTGCTGAGGAGGAAAGTTCGTCTTGCCCAGCCTTATGCTGGTGTTTTTCTTAAAAAGGATGATAAGTAAGTCATTTCTCTTGATCTTCTTAAAAATAAGCTATTTCCATGACTAGGCTGCATTCACACTAAAAGCTATGATCTGAAATTCCCTGCCTTGGATAGTATTACAGAAACTGTATAGGCTTGGACCACCCTCTTACTATGACAGTTTTCATTGCCACCGCCAGCACTGCTAGGAGCTTGAGTCTTGCCGTAGAAAAGACTGTTATTATTTGGGAGGGAGATGAATCATCCAGGTTGTTGGGTGATTTGGAAAGGGGCTACATGGTGGTAACACTGGGGATAAAATGAAGGGTCTTTGCTCCTGAGTCCAGTTAAAAGTTCTGCAACCAGTGATTGTTTCTTTCTTTTTTAATCTTACCTGCACTCTCAAGATTCTGAACATTTACTCCAATTTGTTTCCTCAATAGCAATGAATCTGATGTGGTGGAGGATCTGAATGAAATCTACCAGATGGGAACTTTTGTACAGATTCATGAAATGCAAGACCTTGGAGACAAGTTGCGTATGATAGTCATGGGACACCGGAGGTAATTATTGTACTTCCACTGCGTCTCACCAGACTTCTTTATAAAGAGATATATCCCTTCATTGTTTTCACCACATATATGCATTTTCACACACAACTTGCATATGGTGAGCTTTTGCTTTGTTACTACAAGGTATCCTGATAGCGCTCCGGTGCTCCAGCCCCAATATTCTGTGTGCTATTACAGATGCGACAGGTTAGCCCCAAAAAGGAAGACCTAAGGCCAGGTTGGATGGGTCTTTGAGCAATGTGGTCTAGTGGAAGGTGTCCCTGCCCGTGGCTGGGGGGTTGGAACAAGATGAGCTTTAAGGTCCCTTCCAACCCAAACCATTCTGTGGTTCTATGGTCCTTCTCATATACACTGTAATGTGATGCAAGTAAGCGTTCATTAAGCTGAAGTTTAGCAGTTTCTTTGACAAGTATACCAAGGTTTAATAATGGTGAAAGAAATTCTCTGGAACTAATTCAAGCCAGTATTTTTGCTTTTAAAAAAAAAAAATTGTGGTCCAGAACTGTAATTATGTCTTGTGTACATAACCTTGTCCCAGAACTGAATTGAAGAAAATAGAATTATTGTTGGGAATGTAGATTTAGCTACTTGTGCCAGTATTAAAAGTATATAAAAAAGTATTTTGAGCTAAGACAATATAAAATGGTGGTTTTAAAAGCATCACATAATTAATTTCCATTAGAAGGGAAAATACAAGGACATAAACATGGGCGGGGGAGACAGATTCAGAGTGGGTTTTGCTTTGAAGCATTGCTTTTTTCCTCCCACTCACTTTGCTTCAGTTGCATTTGTTCTGGACAGCGAAGAATGGGCGGTACTTCTTGAAGCTGAATTTGCGTGAGTTTGCAAGTCAACTCCTTTCCAAATGAAGTCTTAGACATCCTGTTGCGTTATCAAAGCACAACCTTGTTTGATTAGATTTTGGAAATAGGCAGCTGTTGGTTTTGGTTTACTTGGAATAGAAATATTCCCCTATAACTTGGAAGGTGTGGGGAATTGGTCTTTATTTATTTGACTGAGACACCGAGCACTGGTCAGTCGTGTCCACAGGAACCACACTGGATATCAGATCTGAGGAGTGTGCTGCATCTACAGGGAAAATACAGAAAAGGAAACTCTTATATCAGCAGCCAAAATAATGAAATGTGGTGTCCTGCAAGTGTGAGTCCTCTCACTTCTAAATCCCTCCCCTAGCTCTCCCCATACACCTTCTAGCATGCCTTCTGGGTCAGGGCAGCAGCTTCTGTAGTCAATCCAGAGATATTTATATGCTGACTGGCCAGCTGGCTGCTGCCAAACTCTTTTCCAGTTGCCCTGCAGGGGCATGATGTTCTACCCAGCAACTGATTTCCACCACCAGCAACCCCACCCTCCAGAAAATGTTTTTGAACTTGATTGTCTGTGACTCTATTCTGTTGACAAGAGCAGTCAAAATTAGTCAAAAATTGCTAGTGGCAGATAGTCAGAGTGGTTGAGGAGGTCTTATTTTTTGAAGGAGATCCCGTGGAAAATAAGATTTGCACCCTGTGCGTAACGGCAGTTATCCCCTGAGCTGGGAGTCTGCTGCACCACCAGGTTTTTTTGACTCTATGTTCACAGCGTAGTAAGAAAACTTTGTCAAAGGCTATTGCAGTTCCTGAGTGTTTGTCCAGCACTTGTATTTAGTGGGGAAACCTTTTAAGCCAGTGGAGAAGGCAAGATTTTGATCCCTTTCTGGAGAACTGTAGGTCATAATCTATATTGAAAACGTCTGACGTGAGGTTGCCTGCACAGCAGGCAAAATTCAGAAAAGGTTAAAAACAGTAACAAGGAAACTAATTTTTTGGAAGGTGATTATGCCATGTCATCTAGCCTGTCCCTTTTAGGGATTAATAATTAATTGTTGTGGATTATATTATGGGTTTGATCTAGATTATGATTTTGAAAGAGAAAATCTATTTGTGTAATAGACCAAAATTTCAAATGTCTCAGTACGGGATGACTTCAAGGTCCGTTACACACATGGTATGTAATACTTAGTATTACAGTGATGAAGCAGATGTGGTTTAAAGCAGAGAGATTGATTGCTGAGAATCAGAAAACTGAAAAAGCAGAACATTATATTCAGAATTAAAGTGATACGGTGAACTTGCTTTTCAGAAGAGACAAGAGAGTGTGAGTCCACATCGTAGTTGTTGGTTCCTGTAGCTAGAGAAACTAGCTCTGAGCAGACCTATTAACAGTGATGCCTTGTTAATTGTTCTGCTCATGTGCTACAACTTGTCACTGACAAGTCAGACAGTCTGTGATATTGAGCTTTGTGTGCATGTATATGTTCACCAACATTATTTAGATAATTCTTATAATTAGAAATCTGTTCTTGTAGTTCTGCAACTGGTCTAAGCTAACACGGTTTATGATAAAGGTGCTGTCAGCTGCCCTTGGCCTTTCATTCACACACAAATTGGCTAGTTCGGTGGTCAGTGAACTTTTTTGTACGGCAACTCAGTGTAAATGTACTTAGTAAGTCCTATCAGTATCTACCACTTGATTATTACTGTTTTACTAAATCAAGCCTTACTTTGACAAAACGAACCAAAAGCTAAATCTTGTCAAAACGTGTACAATCGGTCACCTTTGTCAAAGTCTGAAATTTTAGTTTACTCAAAATACAACTTAGATTCTTTCCTTTTCACCCTGAAGAACTGAAATCACATATAACAGAGGAGAATTGATTGTAGCTGGTTTCTTTTGGCTTTCAGAATTCGTATAAACAAGCAACTAGAGGTTGAGCCTGAGGAGCCTGAGAACAAACAGAAAGTTAGAAGGAAACAGAAGCGCTCTAAGAAAGAGGCTGAAGAGGAGTCTGGAGCAAAGGACCAAGCTGTGGAAGTGGTACTAGATCCTGTAGCTGCTTCCTCGCAGGAAGTTCTCATGGTAGAAGTAGAGAACGTGGTTCATGAAGATTTTCAGATCACAGAAGAGGTTAAAGTGAGTGAATTCATCATGAAAGCCTGGACTTGTTCTGTAAAGTTGCACCTACATTTCTTGCTTAAAAGGAAGAGTTCTAAAATCAGGCTCTAATTTCAGGCCTCAGAAACCAGTTCCTCCTTTGCACAGTTACTGCCAGATGGGATTATATGAAAAAAATGATTTTTCATTACAACAGCTCAATTCCTTAGAACTGGTCACTTGAAAAACTTGCTGAATGAAGAGGTTGGGCTATGCTCAAATCTGTGTAATATCCTTTATCAAAGTGAGTCTTTGTTCCAAGGTGACTTGGGTGGTCAACCTGATCGTATCTTCTGGCCAAGAACCAGTTAAATTTTGTGTGTGCAGGAAGCCAGCCTGTAGCCTTTCTTGCCTTTCCTTGTCTCCCAGGAGGAATAACTGTCCCCCACACCGAGTACCATTACAGCACACCATTGCCGATGGGTGGCCAGGGCACCCCACCAGCTGTATTTCTGTGCTCCTGCGCTGGAGAGGTTGGGGAATGTCATATTTGTACTGAGGCCTTGTCTGTCCTTTTCCAGTCTTTTTGTTGATTAAATCTTTGTTGTGTTCATAGGCACTTACTGCAGAAATTGTCAAAACAATCCGGGACATCATTGCCTTGAACCCCTTGTACAGGTATGTATTTCCCATGCTGCCCTGTTTTGGGAACAGCGTGTTCTCAGGCTGGAGTATGCTGAGATTTTCTGTTCCACTTGTCCTTTTGCTTTAATAAAGAAGAGATATTTGCTGAATTGTTACGTAGAGCTTTGTTTCGGGATGCAAGCTTTATCATCCATGTTGGAAACGGGAAGCTTTGAAAACCTGATGTGAAACTTAGATACAAGGTAGGATGATAAGTCCTATGGCAGGTGATCTGGGTCTAAGTGAAGCTCACTGCAATGAGTATTGTGGTCTGATTCATGTAATATGAGCGTAGTAAGAGTCTTAGCACACTGGCACACAAAAATTTTACATAACTGTTAAGAGAGCATTTCAAATATTTGGTTTTATTTATCAGCGATCATTTCCTTTATCAAGTGATTCATGTTTGTTACTGAGTATTGGCTTAGTCGAATTTTAAAAAAATGAGTTATTTTGCTATGACACTGAGCTGTGTTTCATTTCTTTACTCTGTCATAAAAAGTAAATAACTCTACAAGGAGTTACAAATACAAAAGTTTACTGATCATTTTGGGTTTTATTACCCTTTTTTCAGAGAGTCTGTACTTCAGATGATGCAGGCTGGACAACGTGTGGTAGATAACCCTATCTATCTGAGTGACATGGGGGCGGCACTAACGGGGGCAGAGTCACAAGAACTTCAAGACATCTTGGAAGAAACCAGTGTAAGATGAAGCTTCAGTTAGCTATGCTAACTGAATCAAAAGTATGTCTGTTATCTGTCATAGTTTCTTTACCAGCCTCAGCAGAGAGAGGACATCAGTACTATGTTTGATGGTAGGTTAATATCAGTGACTAGGTTCCTGTTCAAGGATATAGTAAGTCATTAATAACTTGTCTTAAGGGAAGGGCTGAATGCTCTGCATCTTTGGTAGCAAAAAATTGTCTTTTGCGCATTGGTTGCTTGCTGTGGAATTGCTGCATGGTTCATCTTTTTACATCTGCAGGTGCTGGAGAGTTCTCCCAGACAACCTGCTGGGAGCTTTTTATTCTCCCTTTCTCACGGGGAGTTGCCAAGAGTAGAGTGTCTGAAAACTCATTTTGTGTCTATTGTTTCCAGATTCCCAAACGGCTTTACAAAGCCCTTTCCCTTCTAAAGAAGGAATATGAGCTGAGCAAACTTCAGCAGCGTCTTGGAAGGGAGGTAAGTTTTTCAGGTAACACATACCTTGTATCATTTCCACCACTGTCACGCTTAGCGTGGCCAGCGAAGAATTTTAAAGCAAGACAACGGTGCACACTCTAAAAGGAAGTTATTTTAGAGTTAAGATCTGATATTGTTATTCCATTTCGATTTTTCATGCATGTTGTAAAAGTAACAAGAAGTGAGGTTACGGCATCCGCTGTTAAAATGCGTCCAAGTTGTAATTTCATGGAAATCCTAGAGGACTGTGGTTTTCTAAGCATCTGTGTAAAAATATACAGCATAATATTGTATATAGCACATAATAGTGTAAATAGCACAACACTATTTTAAAAGACCCTCTGCTAACCACTGTGAACTGCAGTAGTTCCTGACTGTTATGTTTTAATCAGAATACAATAACTGCATCAAAATGGTAACTAAGTATATGAAGTACGAAGATTTGTGTATACAGAGTCAAAAGTTCCTGGGTTTATTAATTCCCAATAATTGGGGCTTTTAAAATTATTGTTAAGTGCACAATACTTTTGGACCAGGGTAGGAATTGTTGGAGAATTCTTAAGCAGATTGGGCACAGGCGGTCTGTGGGACCAGATGGGATGCATCCAAGGATGCTGAGAGGGCTTAACATCATTATTTTGTTGTCTCAATCATCTTTAAAACACTGTGGTGATTGGGGAGGTTCCTGGTACATAGGGAAAAAGGTAAATGCCATGCCCATCTTCAGGAAAGAGCATCGGGGAGACTACAGACATGTCAGCCTGCCCTCAATCCCTGGGAGGATTATGGGGAAAATCCTCCTGGAAGCCCTGTAAGGCGAATGAAGGAGGACACGATTTGGAAGGGCCAGAAGGGATTTTCCAAGAGCAAACTCTGCCTCATCAACCTGATTGCCTTCTCTGATAAGAAGGCCTAGAGCACAAGGGGAGAACAGTGACTGTTGTATACCTTGACATGAGCAAGGCCTTTGTTGTGGTCAGCCATAGTATTCTTATGACCAAATTGGGATATTACAGACTGGAAGGATGTAGTACAAGGTGGGTGAAAAAATTGGCTAGACTGCTGGGCAGAAAGCGTTGTGATCAACACTATAAAGTCTAACTGCAGCTAGCTACTAGTGGTGTCCCTCAGGGAGCCAGTAAGAACCTCCTCAAGTTCAGCAAAGAGAAATTGAGTCCCACACCTTGGTTGGAATAACCCTGTGCAACAGGACAGGCTGGGTGCCAACTGGATAGAAAATATCTTTGCAGAAAAGGACTTTGAGGCCCTGATGTACAGGATGCTGACCATGAATTAGCAGTCTGGCCTTGTGGCAAGGAGGGCCAGCTGCATACTGGGCTCTGTTTGCAGTTGTGTAGACAGCAGATCGAGAGAAGTGGTTATTCCCTTCTATCAGGCACTAGGGAGATCACATCTGGCTTACTCTGACGAGCTTTTGGTCTCCCCAGCATAAACAAAACATAGAAGTACTGAATCATGGCCCGTGGAGGCCACTGGGATGTGGAGGGAGCTGGAGTGTGTCATAGAGTAATTCTTTTATATTAGAACATGCTGCAGATGATTTCCGAGTAGTATTTTCAGTTGCTGAGAAGGTCGTAACTGAGAAGTATTTGGAAGCATTTGATGTTTGATGGGCTGTGCCAGGAACAGAATAGTTACTGTATTTGTTGCTGTGTCTAGGTTGAGGAGAAGATCAAGCAAACGCATCGCAAATATCTTCTCCAAGAGCAATTGAAGATCATTAAGAAAGAGCTAGGTCTGGAAAAAGAGGACAAGGATGCTATAGAAGAGAAATTCCGTGAGCGACTGAAGGAGCTGGCAGTGCCAAAACATGTCATGGATGTGATTGATGAAGAGTTGAACAAGCTGGCCTTGCTGGATAATCACTCCTCAGAATTCAAGTGAGTGCATGGCTGTGTCCTCTGCTGTCAGGGTTAGTGGGGAGAATGAGGGAAATCAATACAATTCTCTGAAGCTTTTACCTTAAGAGTTTCTTTCCTCTTTTTGTCAGAGGTGTTTTCCCTAAATGTAGCACATGATCACATCCTAGCTATTTCTACGATTGTTCTCCAAATCTGTGTTTACTGTATCTGCTTCTTTTGATCATTTTAGGTCTTCTCTTGCAGCCTAATGCTGTGGATACGAACTGTGTGGTTCCTTACCCTTCATGAAATGTGCAGTGATTCTTTCAGCCCTTAATTTTGGCTCTTCTCTCTCATACTTAGGTGTTTTCATTAGATGTGAGAGAAGAGAAGCTAGTTGCTAACACATGACACTGGCTAAGCTACCTGAGGTGGTCCCTGAAGTGTCAGGGCAGGGTTGGAATTGCAGAGCAGTGAATAGCTTTTACCACATAATCCATGACATGGATTGTCAGAAACTGAGCTTGCTTCCAACATTTCTTGTCTGTTGAGGCAGTATGTGCTAGAAAATGCAGCAGTCAGTGGACTCATCAGCACTTCAATGTCCTGGATCTTTGCTTCTAAAACAAAATATCTTTTATGGAGTAAAAGACTGTGTTTGAGGGCAGACATGTCATTTGCATGAGAAACATCTTGATAATCATATGCTAGGAGGAGGAAGGAAGCTAGGAAAGACACACTGGGCTTCACAGCCAGCACAGTGCCTTTCCCTTTCCCTCAGAGTAGTAACAGTGGTAGCAAGATGGCAAAGGAAGTGCTTAGGAGAAAAAAGCCAAAGCTCTGTTGGTGTGGCGATCGCCATAGAGTGGGACCAGCCAGCCAAGCATGGGAAGGCTGTGTTTCTCTGTGTTCACAACAGCACACAATTTGCTATTTACTGCATCTTGCAGACCTCCCTGTACATTTGAATCCCTGATCTGTGTGTGCAGAGGTTTAGAACAGATGAGTGCTGCTTTTATGCACTTGCGTTCTCCTCAGTAGCAGTCTTTAAACTGATTTTCTCTACTGTTAGCTTCTGCACTAACATCCTTATCTCCCAGTCTTAAATCCTTCTCTGTCGTGTTGTACATCCAGCTGGTTTTCCTTGCTTCTGAGCCAGGAATCGTTCTTTATGTTGTCTTGGTCCACTGGGGAAACAGAGAAAACTGGTTTTCTATCTTTAAGTTTCGTGACCTGATTGAAGCAGTTGATAGTGGTGCAGAGCTTAGAAACAATCCTGTTAGACTTCAGATGGGAACCAGCCGCACACCAAAAAATCATACATGGAACTTGTGTGCAGAAATCTCGGTCTTTGCATGATATGTTGGAGATTCTTTGTCTCAGGAAAGCAAAAACTGGGGGGGGAAGCTTCAGTTTGGGGTTGGGGTGGGGAAGGGACAAGGGGATAAAGACCATAATGAAGGGTTAGCAATGACTGCCCAGATAATGATGTTCTTTTCATAGTCTCCCTTCCACGAGTAGTTTATATTTGACTTGTTTTGGATGAGGTTATTTTGGAAGGCAGTGGAGGATGGCGTGAGCTGGTTGTTGTCAAATCACTCCCATTTGTGTGTTTCTGTCAGTGTTACACGGAACTACTTGGACTGGCTGACGTCTATCCCGTGGGGTAAGTGTAGTGAGGAGAACCTGGAGCTGACCAGAGCCCGAGCAGTTCTGGAGGAGGATCATTATGGAATGGATGATGTCAAGAAGCGAATTCTGGTAAGGCAGGAATAGGCAGTATGTCCGATTTCACACTGCTTCGCATCAGGCTTTTGGTTGTGTTTCAGATTGCAGCTCTCCATTGAATTTGTGTTAATTCATGGATCAAACAGAAAGCTGAATCAAAGAACAGAATGTTCTGGTGATCATTTGTAATTAATGTGATTAATTACTCGTGGCAATGAATGTCATATTCTGATTTCACACAGCAATGTACTGTTTTGCTACTTAATGCTGAGCAAGTGAATAAGTGTCCAAGGGAAGTAGTCTCTGGATTTTCATGAATTCATTTGGAGATTATTAATGTTTCCACTTGACTAGCAAAGTTACTGCCTTTCCAAAACACGCTGAACCTCTACTCACACCTCTAAAATTAAGAGCGGGGGAAGTTAGCCAAGATGCATGTTTGCCTCACAACCTTTACCTATCCCCGGAGTTGTGTTGGATGCTGAAGGGTTTATAGTCTGTGCAATAAAGCCCTCATATAACCAGACAGGGTAGTTTTCAGCATTGCCTTGTTCCACAGCTTCTGTCACTTTTGCCTGAGGATGTCCCGCCTGTGCTTGCTGTGGTTAGGGAAGCTGTTTAAGATAAGAGTAGATACTTGAAACAGGTTGCAACAACTTCAGCAACTTGCTATGGGAGCTGCCTTCCTTTCCAGGGGCCAGGAGTAGGCTCCTCCTTGTAGCCAGCCAACGCATTCAAGCAGTGAAAGACAATCCCAGTGCTGGCAAGATTTGTATCATACTGGGCAAGTGCATGAAAGGGAAAGTGGAGGAGAGACAGATGCAGATACTGGCTTTGCATTAACAAATTGTGGTGAGAGCTTAGCAGATTTGGTGAAGCCGTTGAGTGTAGCTAGCCTTCAACGTGGCCATTTCCTTCCAAAGAGTGTAGTGAGGCAGCTTCTCTGACTGGTCTCACAATCTGTATATAGCTGAGTTTTGTGTTACCTTGGACAGCACTGATGGTACTTAGGCCACCTCAGTAACTGCTGTGCACAGAAACCATATAGTCATCTCCTAAGCTAACAGTATGATGTCATTATATATAATGAATAGTAAATTCTTACACATCCTGGGATTTTGATTTTATTAAATTGCTTTGTTCCAGTCTCTTCTAGAAAAAGATAAAGGTTGTGAAGTATCTCCTTGCTGACAGCCAAAGGGGGCTTCTTTCCCTAGTAGTGCCCAAGACTTATGACTAAATATCGCAATCTCATTTATTATTTTGAATGATTTATGGTAAGCCTCTTGCACACTTGCAAGCAGATAACTCCTTCTGAGTTATCAGTCTCTTATGTTGCTTGTCAGCACTATTCATGCTGACTAGGCCCAGCCTTTATACAGAAATAGACTGAGTTGCATCATACAAGTCTGTGGTTTTGATTATTGATGCGATTAATTCCACGCAGAGGGGATTCCCCAGTTGTAGCAGTGTGGTGTGGTTTAGCCCTGGTCAGCAACTAAGCACCACACAGCCACTCACTCACTCCCCCACCCTTGTGGGATGGGGGAGAGAATCAGAAGGGCCAAAGAAAGAAAACTTGTGGGTTGAGAGAAGAACAGTTTAATAATTAAAATAAATCAGCAATAATAACAACAATAATAATAATATGAAAAGGAAAATAATGAGCGAGAGAGAGATGAAATCTTGGAAGAAGGGGAAAAAAAAGAACTAAACAACAAGCGCTGCAACCGCTCACCACCCGCCGACCGACGCTGCTGGTCCCCGGCCGCGATCGCTGCTTCCCCTGGCCAACTCCCCCCAGTTAATATACTGGGCGTGACGTCACATGATATGCAATATCCTTTTGGCCAGTTTGGATCAGCTCTCTTGGATGCGCCCCCTCCCCTCCCGGCTTCTTGTGCACCCAGCAGAGCACGGGAAGCTGGAAAAGTCCTTGACTAGTGTAAGCACTGCCTAGCAACAACTAAAACATTAGTCTGTTATCAACATGATTTTCATACTAAGTCCAAAACGCAGCACTGTACCAGCTACAGTGAAGAAAATTCATTATGCCAGCTAAAACCATGACACAGTATCCACCCCTTATTCCATACCATTTACGTCATGCTCAGGTCCCATACTATCCAGTACGACCTCAATAACCACCACCCACCTCCCCATCCTTTGATAACATACACAGATATCATTTATCATTCCTGTAGTCTATGGACCACCCCTGTAAAATGTCTGTAGAGGGTCCACAAATGTCCATTGAGTTCACTTAGTCCATAACTTTGGGCTCCATCTATCGTAACAGTCTTTCAAGGCCGGAGAGATGGTCTGTGTGGTGTTGGATTGTTGCATGCCGAAGTCAGTCTTTGTTCCATCACTGCTGCACTTTGCTTGGTTCAATCAAAGTTCATTCTTCATTAATTTTGGAAGTTCTTACTATGATATCATTGATGTGGCATATAGCAACCATAGGAGTGATGACATACAATATTATGTAGTAATTAACATCATACCGTTCAGTTCATTGGCTGTTTTCACCCAAAATCCAATCCCCTTGAGGCACACATCGAACTCCTCCATCCTCCCGCATCACCCACCAAGTGCACCCAGGTCCTCGAGCAAAAGCAATCCCATGAATGGGTTTGCCTTTGCCTGAGACAGGAATAACCCAGACTGTTTTCCCCAGCATATTTTTTACGTGCACTGCAGGGGCTTTATCCCCTTCCACAGTACGTAAGAGTTCAGACTGGGCAGGGCCAGCTCGATTGGCAGATCCCCTAGTGTTGACTAACCAGGTGGCTTTTGCTAAATGTGTAGCCCAGTGTTTGAATGTCCCACCTCCCATTGCTCTCAGTGTAGTCTTTAACAGTCCATTGTATCGTTCAATTTTCCCAGAGGCTGGTGCATGATAGGGGATGTGATACACCCACTCAATGCTGTGCTCTTTGGCCCAGGTGTCTATGAGGTTATTTCGGAAATGAGTCCCGTTGTCTGACTCAAATCTTTCTGGGGTGCCATGTCGCCATAAAACTTGTTTTTCAAGGCCCAGGATGGTGTTCCGGGCGGTGGCATGGGGCACGGGATATGTTTCCAGCCATCCGGTGGTTGCTTCCACCATTGTGAGCACATGGCGTTTGCCTTGGCGGGTTTGTGGCAGTGTGATATAATCAATCTGCCAGGCCTCCCCATATTTATACTTCAGCCATCGTCCTCCATACCACAGAGGTTTTACCCGCTTGGCTTGCTTGATTGCAGCGCATGTTTCACACTCATGGATGACCTGTGCAATAGCGTCCATGGTCAAGTCCACCCCTCGGTCGCGAGCCCATCTGTATGTTGCATCTCTTCCTTGATGGCCTGAGGTGTCGTGGGCCCACCGAGCTATCAATAGTTCACCCTTATGTTGCCAGTCCAGATCCACCTGATCCACTTCCATCTTCGCAGCCTGATCCACCTGCTGGTTGTTCTGATGTTCTTCATTGGCCCGACTCTTGGGTACGTGAGCATCCACATGACGTACCTTCACAACAGGTTCTCTACCCGGGCAGCAACATCTTGCCACAATGCAGCAGCCCAGATGGGTTTGCCTTTGCGCTGCCTGTTGCTCTGCTTCTATTGCTGTAACCACCCCCACAGGGCATTTGCCACCATCCATGAGTCAGTATAAAGATAGAGCACTGGCCATTTTTCTCGTTCAGCAATGTCTAAGGCCAGCTGGATGGCCTTTACTTCTGCAAACTGACTTGATTCACCTTCTCCTTCAGCAGTTTCTGCGACTTGCCGTATAGGACTCCATACAGCAGCCTTCCATCTCCGATGCTTTCCCACCAGATGACAAGACCCATCAGTGAACAGGGCATATTGCTTCTCATTTTCTGGTAGTTTATTATACAGTGGGGCCTCTTCAGCACGTGTCACCTCCTCCTCTGGCTATATTCCAAAATCTTTGCCTTCTGGCCAGTCCATGATCACTTCCAAGATTCCTGGGCGACTGGGGTTTCCTATTCGAGCCCATTGGGTGATCAGTGCGACCCACTTACTCCACGTAGCATCAGTTGCGTGATGTGTAGAGAGGACCCTCCCGTTGAACATCCAGCCCAGCACCGGCAGTCGAGGTGCCAGGAGGAGCTGTGCTTCAGTACCGACCACTTCTGAAGCAGCTCGAACCCCTTCATATGCTGCCAATATCTCTTTTTCAGTTGGAGTGTAGCGTGCTTCAGACCCTCTGTATCCCCGACTCCAAAACCCTAGGGGCCGACCTCGGGTCTCCCCTGGTGCTTTCTGCCAGAGGCTCCAGGTAGGGCCATTCTCCCTGGCTGCAGTGTAGAGCACGTTTTTTACGTCTTGTCCTGCTCGGACTGGCCCAAGGGCTACTGCATGAACTATCTCCTGCTTTATCTGTTCAAAGGCCTGTCGTTGCTCAGGGCCCCATTTGAAATCATTCTTCTTCCGGGTCACTTGATAGAGAGGGCTTACAATCAGACTGTAATTTGGAATATGCATTCTCCAAAAACCCACAACGCCTAAAAAAGCTTGTGTTTCCTTTTTGCTAGTTGGTGGAGACATGGCTGTTATTTTGTTGATCACATCTGTTGGGATCTGCCGACGTCCATCTTGCCATTTTATTCCCAAAAACTGAATCTCCTGTGCAGGTCCCTTCGCTTTACTTTGTTTTATGACAAAACCAGCCTTCAGAAGGATTTGGACTATTTTCTTCCCTTTCTCGAAAACATCTTCTGCTGTGTTGCCCCACACGATGATGTCATCAGTGTACTGAAGGTGTTCCGGAGCTCCACCCTGTTCCAGTGCAGTATGGATCAGTCCATGGCAAATGGTAGGGCTGTGTTTCCGCCCCTGGGGCAGTCGATTCCAGGTGTACTGGACACCCCTCCAAGTGAAAGCAAACTGTGGCCTGCACTCTGCTGCCAAAGGGATTGAGAAGAATGCATTAGCGATATCAATTGTGGCATACCACTTGGCTACCTTTGACTCCAGTTCGTATTGAAGTTCTAGCATGTCTGGCACGGCAGCACTCAGTGGCGGAGTGACTTCGTTCAGGCTACGATAGTCTACTGTTAGTCTCCACTCTCCATTAGACTTCCACACTGGCCATATGGGACTGTTAAAGGGTGAACGGGTCTTACTGATCACTCCTTGGCTCTCCAGTCGCCGAATGAGCTCATGGATGGGAATCAGGGAGTCTCGGTTGGTGCGGTATTGCCGCCGGTGCACTGTTGTGGTGGCAATTGGCACCTGTTGTTCTTTGACCTTCAGCAACCCCACAACAGAAGGGTCCTTCGAGAGGCCAGGTGAGGTAGACAGCTGTTTAATTTCCTCTGTCTCCAAGGCAGCTATACCAAAAGCCCACCTGTACCCTTCTGGGTCCTTGAAATACCCTCTCCTGAGGTAGTCTATGCCAAGGATGCACGGAGCCTCTGGGCCAGTCACAATGGGGTGCTTTTCCCACTCATTCCCAGTTAGGCTCACTTCTGCCTCCAGAACAGTTAGCTCTTGGGATCCCCCTGTCACTCCAGCAATACAGATGGGTTCTGCCCCTATACAGTTTGATGGCATTAGGGTGCACTGTGCACCGGTGTCCGCTAGAGCCTTATACTCCTGTGGGTCAGATGTGCCAGGCCATCGGATCCACACAGTCCAGTAAACCCGGTTGTCCCTTTCCTCCACCTGGCTGGAGGCAGGGCCCCTCTAATTCCAATTGCAGAATTCCCAACCCACTTCTTGTGAATGGGAATCAGAAGTCTCTCTATTAAGATCGCAGATAGAATCAGTGCTTCTACTCCTCTGTCTGGGGAACTGCTTACCGGAAACTGGAGCAGCAACTTTCCTGGAAGAACCCCCCGAGCAATTGTTTTTCCTTGCAACTCACGTACCCGTGCCTCTAGGGTCGAGGTAGATTTCCCATCCCACTTCCTTATGTCCTCTCCGTGGTCATGCAGGTAAAACCATAGGGTGCCCCGTGGTGTGTATCGTCTTTCTTGAGCAGAGGGACGCTTAC
The DNA here is from genome assembly GCA_031468815.1 of Morus bassanus. Lineage (NCBI taxonomy): Eukaryota > Metazoa > Chordata > Aves > Suliformes > Sulidae > Morus > Morus bassanus. Next base: position 902,254 of record CM062593.1, read on the forward strand.
TCCTAATAGCTGAGATACTGGTCCCTACAGCTAGGGAGTAGGACATATCTTCTTTGATTTGCTGAACCTTCCGGGACAGTTTCTCCACAGCTGAGACGAGGGAGGAAGAGACATGTGCTTCATAATCCCGGAGTTTATCAATCACATCCCCTACTGTTGGTGCCTCTTCATCTTTCCAGGACATTACTGCCAGGGAGTTTACATGGGATGATGGTGCGCTCCGTACAAACTTCCGCCACATGGGTTGTGTGCACTGGGCTTCATCTGGATCTTTGGATGACTGTTCATTGCCCAGGTCACCATAAATCACCTCAAGCACAGCTAATTCCCTCAGGTACCGGATACCTCTCTCCATAGTGGTCCATTTTCCTGGGCAATATATAACATCTTCCTTGAATGGACACCTTTCTTTCACTCCGGACAAGAGTCGCCTCCAGAGGCTGAAGCCTTGTGTCCCTTTTCCAATCACTTTGTCAATGCCCCCATCCCTAGAAAGGGATCCCAGTTGTTTGGCTTCCTTACCCTCTAATTCCAGGCTACTGGCCCCGTTATCCCAGCATCAGAGCAGCCAGGTGACAACACGCTCACCTACACAACAGCCGAAATCTTTTCGCAGCTCACTCAAGGGTAGGGATTGGGTAGTTTCCGTCTCTTGTACGAGTTCTTCCTCTTCTTCCTCCTCTCCTTGTGATGGCCCTACTTTTCCATCATCTCTTTCTAAACAAGTTGACTTTCTCTTCTAAGATTTCTTCTTGTGTATAGGGGCAACTGATACTGGCACGAGTTGATTCTCTGATTCAGCTTCAGTGTCTGTCGTGGGGGTTTGAGTGGTCACAGTGCCTGTCGTCGGGCTTGGAGCAGCCGCAGCGCCTGTTGTGGGGGTTTGGCCGCAGTGCTTGTCGTTTTCCCTTTCTTTGTCTTTTTAGATCCAGAGGCCTTCTCTTCCCCTTGGGGGTACTGAATACTGTTGAACAGGGCTTGGTAAGCATGGACCAGGCCCCAGCACATTGCAGTGATTTGTATCTCTCTGGAATTGCTAGGGTGACAACATACTTCCTCCAAATATTCTACTAATTTTTCAGGATTCTGCACTTGTTCAGGGGTGAAGTCCCAAAACACTGGAGGTGCCCACCGTCTCAGGCATTTGCCCATACTCTCCCACATACCCTGCCACCCATAATTATCGAGCCTTGGGGCAGATCTCTGGATGATATTCTTGAATTGCTTATTAACCTTAGACAAAACCGAAACAATCTGCCATAGGAATATCAACAGATGTATTTTAACTACCTAAGGATGTTCAAGGTACTGAAAAGTTGTTGTAATGAAGGAGGAGACATTACAGAAGACGGTAGCTAAGGTGCCATTCTGTATTTCCTCCATAAAACAACTCTCAGAGGAGGAGGTATAATTGCTAATTGTCTCCATGAGGTGGTACCCAAAGTACAGTAACGGCTTCCATGCAAGGCCCAAATAACCGATAAAACTCAAGGCCAGTGTTTTAATAACAAATCTCCTAGGTAAAACACCTCTAACCACTGCAGAGCACAGCAAACTACAAAACCCAATGCCAATCTTTTACATGTACTTCAAAATCAGCATGGTGTAGGTCTGACTAACTAATATCAAGAACAGATGAATCAATGCTGTGACCAGCAACTGTTATTATCTCAAACCCTTCGTGCCCCACGTTGGGCACCAAAAAGGACTGTTGTGGTTTAGCCCCAGTCAGCAACTAAGCACCACACAGCCACTCGCTCACTCCCCCACCCTTGTGGGATGGGGGAGAGAATCAGAAGGGCCAAAGAAAGAAAACTTGTGGGTTGAGAGAAGAACAGTTTAATAATTAAAATAAATCAGCAATAATAACAACAATAATAATAATATGAAAAGGAAAATAATGAGCGAGAGAGAGATGAAATCTTGGAAGAAGGGGAAAAAAAAGAACTAAACAACAAGTGCTGCAACCGCTCACCACCCGCCGACCGACGCTGCTGGTCCCCGGCTGCGATCGCTGCTTCCCCCGGCCAGCTCCCCCCAGTTAATATACTGGGCGTGACGTCACATGATATGCAATATCCTTTTGGCCAATTTGGGTCAGCTCTCTTGGATGCACCCCTTTCCCTCCCGGCTTCTTGTGTACCTCGCAGAGCACGGGAAGCTGGAAAAGTCCTTGACTAGTGTAAGCACTGCCTAGCAACAACTAAAACATTAGTGTGTTATCAACATGATTTTCATACTAAGTCTAAAACGCAGCACTGTACCAGCTACAGTGAAGAAAATTAACTATTCCAGCTAAAACCATGACACGGTGCAAGTGAGGTTGATGGTTTTAAGGTAGTGAGAAATATCTATGCAGGTCTGAGCCTTAATTAGATCGGTGCTGTCGTCCCTGTATAGTATTGCTGTGGAGTTCAGTGCTGTAGGTGGAAGAGTTCAAGGCTCATCTTTGCTAAATAACTGGCTTGTTGCAGGGGAACCACACCTCTCTGCCCACTTGCACAGTGATTTTTCCACTGTAAGTGTATGAGCAGTTGAGACTTCAGTTCTGAACTGTGTTCTTTTGATTTCTCAATGGATGAGTGTTATTTGAGGATTGCCTAGCATAATAGGAGTGTGAAAAATGCAAGTTTAAGTCAGCAAAGAAGAAGTGGTACAGTAGGAGATGCTCACATGTATCTTGAGAAACTCAGGTGAGAACTAAGGAAGCTAGAAGACTAGAAGTCTGTCTTCCCACTCCAGAACAGTGGAGGGAGAGACTACTTCTCCCAGTGAGATGAGTACAGAGCACAAAACCCAGGGACAACTAAGTGTGTAAATAACCAGAGGGAAAAGAGATACACCAGTATCCTCACTGAGCTTCTCCCTTTGCCTTCCCCAACTCCTTTGAGGACCAGTTTTGTGTGTGATGCTCGTTTTGTAATCGTTTCTTGACCTGATAACAAATATGTTTTGGTGTTGCTGCAGTTGCCCTCTGTTCACTACCGGTCCTTTATCTGTTCTGCAGGAATTTATAGCAGTCAGCCAGCTGCGAGGATCCACCCAGGGGAAGATCCTATGTTTTTACGGACCCCCTGGGGTTGGCAAAACCAGCATTGCCCGCTCCATTGCCAGAGCCCTAAACAGAGAGTACTTCCGCTTCAGTGTTGGAGGGATGACTGATGTAGCAGAAATAAAAGGACACAGGTCAGTGTAACTTGAGCAGTTTCTCTATCCAGATATTTTTACTAATATTGTCAGAATAGGGACCTAACTGAAGTTGGACAATGTAGCAAGAGTAGCTGTTCTGCAGTGTGAATTGAACCTGCAAGGTTCTGCCCTATGTGATACAGAAGCAGAGGGAAATATTTTATGTCCTTTTCAGGGTGTTCTCTTCTCTGTGCCTCTTGGCATTCACTCTGTTGTTACCCTCTTGCTCTGCTTCTGCATGTTCCTGGACGCCAGTTTCCTCTAGTAGAAGGACTGTGTTTTGCTGTTAGCAGCTTGTTCCTTCAGTCTATCTTTTGATTTACACTGATCTTCCTTTTTTGTCCCTACCAAGTGAGGGAATGAAACATTCCCTTTTCTAACGTTTCTTTACCCAAAAAGCACTATTCAGATATCTCTGTTCTCAGCCTTACCTCTTTGCTTCCCTCTAATTTTAAAGTGGTTAAAACTAAAGATGAAAACTGCAGTCCGGGAATATTCTGCCAAAATTCATGTCTGATCTCTACTAGAATCAGACTAGATGGGTCTTGGTGCTTAGTATGGTGATGGAGAATGCTTTCAATAGATGTAGAAGAAATATAGACTTGTTTCCCAGCAGGATATACCTGTTCCATCAGTTGCATGCTACGTTGTGTGATGTGTGCTGTACTTCACAGTGGTTCCCTAAATACAGTCTCTGGTAAAACAGGAGGACCTATGTTGGAGCAATGCCAGGAAAAATCATCCAGTGTCTGAAGAAGACCAAGACAGAGAATCCACTTATACTGATCGATGAGGTGATGTATCTGGTCTTTCTTCTAGTTTTTGCTCTTAAGAACATGTATCAGTTCTTGACCCCAGTAGGAAAGGTGAAGCAGTAACTCTCCTAAAAATCTCAGGTTTTTTTTATTTAAATGAGGCTGGGCTGTCAAGTTCTTTGGGTGACAGTGATACCTTAGACCCTTTGTTTTCTCTTCCTATAACAGAATTCAACTTTAATATTTCAGTTGTGCCTTTCTCATTAAATTGCAGCTATTTGGATCATGAGGATCCTAATGGAGCTGGCTGGGCACTCTGAGGCTTCAGTAGCTCTCATGTTCCCTACCTAAGTGTGGGTACATCATTGTGCACAAAACCACTATTTCCCATGTGATTATTAGAAAGTCGCTCTCTCAGCAGGTCTAAAGCAAGACTGTAAGGGAAAAGATGCTTACAGTCAATTTGTGGTCTGATTTGAGAATGAATGAGACAGGGCTACCAGCCTACTGCTTTGTGGAAAAGCAAATAAGGACAAGATATAATAACAGGTGTTCAGAATAGACCAAAGGTCTCTCTAGCCTCCTTGTGTGCCATGCCTGGGAAAGACCAACAGCAGATGCCTTGGGAATGGTATGGGGGACCAAGAAACTGGCTAATGAGTTGCAGTGTAACATAACCAATGACTGCCTTCATTTGAAAGGTAATGAAACCTGTAGGTCATGGCACTTAAGTGATGTTGGTGAGGAGCCTTGTGTTGGCCGTAGTAGCAAACTGCGTTACGTCCGTCTAGTTAACACTACTCTTTAGGGAGAAAAAACAGTGGAGAGAGACCCTGTTGTGACCTCTTCTTCTGAGAACATGAACAATGCTGCAAGAGACAACAGCCTCGGTCATGGTTCTGGGTGGCCCTGCTTGAGCGGTGGGGTTGGACAAGATGACCTTGAGAATTCCCTACCAGCCTCAGTCAGTCCATGATGCTATGAAAGCAGCAAAGGTCACTAGCTGAGCTGTGACGACTGGCTGTGTGTAGGCACTTTGCGCCTTGGGCAGAGTAAGGAAAGTGTCTTAGCTCACATATTAGAGGAATGGTATAAGCTAGCACCCTGTAGACCTCCTGCTGTGGGATAAGTATTCTGGTTTGTGACTATAGCTTAGCTTAGCTTAACGAGTAGTAGCCCACTAATCCACGATAACTCACTTGCTTTTGATTGTATGCACACTCCCTAAGACTTCACGATGCTTCTCTGCAACACTGTTAAAGTCCTGTGTCTTGTCAGGTGTGTCGTGCTAACGTAGGATAGTGGGGATGTGGGTGAATGCAGAGAAAACTGATAGACTGGTAGTGGCTGTTTATGAACAAACACATAAAGATTTTCAGATGGAGTCTTTAAAGAACCTTTGCATGAGAATTTATTGTGGTGAGAAACTTCTTAGACCTTTTAAAGTTTTTCTCCCATAGGTGGATAAAATAGGAAGAGGATATCAAGGGGATCCATCCTCAGCCTTTCTAGAGCTGTTGGACCCAGAACAGAATGCTAACTTCTTGGATCATTACCTTGATGTTCCTGTGGATTTATCAAAGGTATTTCTCTCTTCTGCAGAGGCTGTACAGCTGGAATGTATGGATGTGTATCAACGCAGAGATTTCCTGTCCATAAAAAGATGCTGACATTTTAGTCAGTTGGAAAGACAGATGGGATTGAGACACGAGTGGTCTAGGGGTGTCTCTGCAGGAATTGGCTTTAACCGAAGTGTCTGTACATACATAAGAGAACCCCATTACCAGCTTATGTCCTACAGCCCGAACTCCCTGTAGAGCCAGGGACACAAAGATGCATGGTCTCAGCTAGAAAAGGCAGGAGTTTTTCTTCTATGTAATGATTGGCAAAGTTTCTATCGAGTAAGGTGGCCTCGTGCTGCTGTCAAGCTTTTGAAATTGGTTGTCTTCGCACACTGCTGCACTTCTTGTGCAGCTTACATTAATTGCAGAATTGTTGGATTAGAAATATATATACATAATTTGGTCACTTCTGTGCTAGCTTCGTAGGAGGTAGAAATAACTTAGAAGTGAGATCTAGATCTCCCCAGACAAATAGTTTCCTGGTCCACATCGGACCGTTCCAATTTCCCAATTTGTGCTGTGTGTATTTCTAAACATTTATTTTGGGGGTAGGGAACACCCTGCTATGTAGTTCTAAAATCCAAAACTTTCCCTGTAATAAAAACTAGTTTCAACAGAGAAGATGATGTTGCTCCAGCCCTTCAGACAGAGAAACACAGAATCGAGGAACTATTGCTTGGAGTAAAGCAGCAGGTCAATGAAAATGCTTAACAGGATCTTGTAATGTTTCTAGGTACTTTTTATTTGTACTGCCAATGTAACGGAAACCATTCCAGAGCCACTGCGGGACAGAATGGAACTGATCAACGTATCAGGATATGTAGCGGAAGAGAAACTTGCAATTGCAGAGGTAAGAGAAACCACTGATGTGCTGTGAATTACACCTGATAAAATGTTTTTGGCAGATTCAGCCTTACGTATTTACATCCAACTGTGTGCAAAGAAATTATGCACATGGTGTTTTGGACAGGGTTCCTCTGAGCTGAACACCCAGTTAAAGTAACTCCAGTGTTCCGTAAGCTGTGGACTCCAGAAAATGGCACTGAGCTAATAGCAGAATGAAGTTGAGTGAATTGGAACCACCAGGCTTTTGTCACAAATACTAACAGAAGGATGTGCGGGATGATTTCTTTCAGAGGTACTTGGTCCCTCAAGCACGAGTTCTGTGTGGCTTGGATGAAAACAAAGCCAAAATCACATCGGATGTCCTGACTGTTCTCATCAAGCAGTACTGCAGAGAGAGCGGGGTGAGGAATTTGCAGAAACAAGTAGAAAAGGTGAGGGAGAGTTGTATGTAATGATGACCACTGTGCTTCAGCCTTCTCAGCATTTTCTACAGAAACAAATTACTGTCTCACTCAGGTATTGAGGAAATCGGCCTATAAAATTGTGAGTGGAGAAGCAGAGATGGTCCAAGTAACACCTGAAAACCTGCAGGACTTTGTAGGAAAGCCCATCTTCACTGTGGATCGCATGTATGAAACCACTCCTCCGGGAGTGGTGATGGGTCTGGCCTGGACAGCTATGGGTGAGACAAAATGACTTCTGGGTTAACATCTGCACTTCCGTATAATTTTCAGAAATTGAATGTGATAGTCAAACTGAATTTTCCCTACTGAGTCCAGTGAATTTCTTCTGGCATCAGTAAAATTAATTTCTGCAGCCTTTTAGACCCTGAAGAAGGGACCCTTTCTTATTCCCTTAGCCAGGCTCATTCAGGCCAGCATGTTTTTATGCTCCATATCGCATATGAATCACATACATTAGGAACAGCAATGACTAAAAGCATCAGCCTTTTTGGAGAGGACGAGACCTTGTCTGCTTCCTTAAAAGCAGGAGGTGCCATTCTGACTCCCGGCACAGCTGAGGCACGCTGCATCTCTCCAGTGATGTCGCAACACTGGCTTCGCTTTCGATGTCAAGGGCAGATACAGGTACTCTAGCACTCTGTAGTTAAGAGGGAAATGATCCGTATCGTGGAGAAGGTAAATAGATGTCTGACACTGGAAAGCTGAACTGACTAGAAGTGTGTTATGGTATGAGCTCCTCTTACTTTTTGGCTACAAAGAGCCTGAAACCGTTATAAGAACTGATGGGGGTTGCATCCGTATTGGTGGAGCGTGAAGTCCAAAGAAGCAAAGAATGGAGACTGTCGGTGCAGTGCTGTTGAGACTTCTAGCTAGCCTGAAGGATTCCTGAAGGGATTCAGAGTGCAGGCTTCAACTGCTCTTTACCCAAGAGCTACTGTCTCATCAGAGAGCCCCAGTTCCAAATTCTGACATTGCTTCTGCATCACCAAAACCTTCTGGTTTGATTTTCCTTTAACTTTTCTCAGGATGTTTTTCTTTTCTTTCTTAGGAGGTTCTACTCTGTTTGTTGAAACATCCCTGAGGCGACCCAAAGACAAAGAGAACAAGGATGGGTCCCTTGAAGTAACAGGGCAACTGGGAGATGTAATGAAAGAGAGTGCCAAAATAGCTTACACATTTGCAAGAGCCTTTCTGATGCAGAAGGACCCCAACAATGACTTTCTCATGTCTTCCCATATCCACTTGCATGTGCCAGAGGTAAACTGATGCAGAATTCACAGGGCATGCGTAGCAGCTAGGCTGGTTTGCTCCCCTAGACACGAAGCTGGAAAGCACTTCATTTGTCCGTATGTTGTGCAGAATGCCCTCTCTTAGCAGTAGAACCTAGAAAAGAAGACATTTTCCTCAGGATCCTGTGAAAGCATTCTTATGAGCTATGTTTCCATTCCGTTCTGCAGCCAAGCATGTGACGGGAGTACAGGGGCTTGGATAATGCTGTAAGGAATCCTAGAGTTTTGTTGTAGCTGTTGGCCCTGTTGCGCAGGTGGGGAAACCATGGCATAGAGATAAGGGATTTGGATAAAAGCTTGTATGCAGCTACAAGGAAACCAAAGCTTAGGTCTCCCTGTTACTAGGCCTTCATAAGGGCTTCAGGTCATTTACACATAATGGAAAATACTACTCTTGGTCTCCGTGCCATGGTTCCTAGTCCATGTAGTGGCAGTGACTGCATTTTTCCAATGTTTGGGACTGAAAATAAATGCACACAGTGCTCAGAGGGGCTCATACACTGTGTAACAGGCTTTGGGCAGGTGCTTTACTGAAGACAGTTTGTACTGTCACTGTGCCCAAGCTGTGCTTCTGAACTATCACGTGCTTTAACCTAGTCCCCAGTCTCCTTGTTGCAGCTTGCTCTGTGTCTGTTGAGGTACTTGGTTGTTGTCTGTGTGTTTGTTTCCTGGAGGATCAGAAAACAGCAGACATCGCCTCTACTCCCTCGCAAACATTCATTTCTTCTGCTCTTACCTCAGAGATCTGTTTGATCTCAGATAGAGCTAGACTATCCCTAGTTTAGGCCTGGATTTTGTTGGACTTTCTGAATTGAATTATCTTTTCTGCCTTGAATGATTTTCAGTATTGTCCTCTGCTATTTTGTGGCCCTTGATGGTCTCTTCCCTTGTGATGCTGACCTCTGTTACTTGTTTCCATGGTCGGCTTAGGGCAACAAAAAGCTTCAGAGCATTCGTGCTCTGGTTTTTGCTCATGTTGCTTGTTCAAAGTCCTGAGCCTGATGAGTATTGTGGTGGCATCAGGCCAGAAACCAAACTGTAGACTCATAGATTATTCCTCATGAATAAGATGAGGACTCACATCATTGTTAATAGATCGGCCAACTCGAACAGCAGGATTCCATCAGTGACACTTTCACAAAAACCTTTGTGAGACACCCTGAAATTGGGGCCATGATAAAACAGCAATGACAAAGGTATTGTCTGGCTTTGTTACTCTTAGAATGAGCTAAAGGCAGGGGGGGTGTGCTTTTTTTTTTTTTAAACAGGGAGCAACACCAAAGGACGGACCAAGTGCAGGATGTACTATAGTAACAGCTTTGCTATCGCTGGCCATGAATTGCCCAGTGAGGCAGAACGTGGCCATGACTGGAGAGGTGTCATTAACTGGAAAAATTCTTCCTGTTGGTGGAATCAAGGAGAAGACTATTGCGGTAAGAGCGCTTATCTTGTCTCTGTGCATCATCTGTGGCAGAGAGCCCTGGATTCGGCTCAGCGGTGACTGGGACACCCAGAGTGATCGCTCCTGTAGCGGCAGAGGCAGCGATTCAATACACACTGTGGAGAGGCTGCTGGAGCAACATGGGGATCTTGCCTGTGTCTCTGGCTGTGAGGGCGGAGATGGGACCCCGGGCTTTGTGCCAGGGCATCTGTGGTGATCTAGTTACTCGCCTGGTGGAATTAAGGGTGGAAGGGATCATATGGCTGTTAGAGCTGTCTTCTCTAACGCAGACTGGTATGGTCCTGTAAGCTGTGCTGGGCTGAAGTGCTTGTTTTAAGGAGGGCATGCAGTGTAGATTTGACAGTATGCATAAGGTGTCGTCCTTAACATTAAGGCTCTGTTCCCTAGTTCCAGCTTGAATTTGTTCGACTTAAAATTTCATACAGATTTCCCTACGGTTTTCTGTTTTAGATGGAAGGAACTTACTTTTAGTCTTGCATTTTCCCCTGCAAAGTTTCTTTGTACATCATAATCATGTTACTTAATCCTTTTTTTTTTTGTTGTTTGGTTTTGGTTTGGTTTTTTTTGTTTAGTAAGCTATATAGACTGAGTTCTCTGCAGCACTCTTGCAAGCACTGGATTTATAGTGGTGCTTGCTTTTTTGGTTTCAACCCTTTGCAGTTTTCAGGGTTCTTTTCCAAGCATTGAATCTCTCTCTGTACTTCTCATCTGCACAGCTCCTGCATACATCAGCCTGGCATCACACACATTTTTCTGTCTTCAAGAATGGTACTAGCTCTTTTGGTAGCCTGTTGAGCTGGGGCTTCTCATCACTGTTGTGTCCCCAAATCTGTTTGGGCTACAGCCTTGTGCAATGCGATTCCTTCTCCTCATGTGGCTTTAAAATGGGTGATTTTGCATTTTGTTTTGTGGTGGGCATTACAGAAGGACTAGCACGTGTGGCCACACAGGGAGGGATAAGTGCAGATCACCCATAAAGTGAGTGGGTACAAACCTGCCACTTGACGAGTGGGCTCCACTTCCTGCGCTCCTTCCGATGCAGACGTCCGTATGAAAAGGTTCTGCGGAATGGTGCTGTGGGTCCTGCCTACTGACGTGGTGGGTTGGTCTGATAAGCTGTTTCTAATTCCTCCTTTGATTCTAGGGTTTATCCTCACCCAAGTTGGAACAAACTTCAGACCTCTGTAAAACAGTATGACTTGCTCTAAAGAATCCCCCAAGGTGCCGACATAGTCCTCCTAAAGCACCTCCCACGTCAGCTGTCCCTGCAGCTGAGGGTGGGACTGCAGAGGGTTGTTCTGGGGGCTTGGGGAGACCTAGAGCATGATCCGTCCTTAGTGACATTTCCTGTAAGTAATGCCCTCGCTGCTCGCCAAAGAACAGAGTAAAGCCAGATCGTGCTCCTAAGTAACTCTTCTTGTTCTTGCTTTCTAAAGTGGGAGAGCGTGTTTCTAGTAGATTGATGGATTTCTAGGACTCACCAGACTGCGTAACTTTCTTTTCCCCATAGGCAAAGAGGGCAGGTGTTACCTGTATCATTCTGCCATCAGAGAATAAAAAGGATTATTACGACCTTGCTGGCTTCATTACAGAAGGACTAGAAGTGCATTTTGTTGAGCACTACAGCGAGGTGTTTGATACAGCATTTTCAAAGTTGGATTCTGCTGGAGGATGACGTTCAACAACCCAGTGGCTGGAAGGTAGAAGGTCTGTCCCTTAATGCTCAGCCCCTGCCCAGAAATGGGGTGACCTGGGGGCAATCCTGAAGTGGGACATGGAGCTATTGCTGCTGCGCAGCTGCTGAAATGAATTATGGCTTTGGTAGAATAAAGTATTTGTCACTCTTAATATCGAATTGTGATCCACATTAAGTGTTTCCAATAAAATTGTGAAACTTTGCCTAAGGAATGTGCATGTTATCACCCACCGGCAGAAGAGCTAGTCTAGTCTCTTCTAATTAAAGATTTTTCAGTTATTTCACTGTAATTCTAAGTATCTGCTTTTGGAAGCACGAACTACAACCAGACCTGGGCCTGTGATTCACACACATAATGTTCCTGATGGCCTGGGAGCTGAGCAGCTCTCAGAAACCTCTCCCTGTCTCAGCGTATAAGCCTGTGCCAGGCTGGAGGGGAAACTCTGAAGGTCTTCTAGGACAGTTCAGCAGAGCTGGTGCATCCACGTGCAGAGGGACACGGTTCTTCTCCAGATTAAATCACAGGGCAATACCATCAGAAACAAACCCAGGCTTGACGAGAGCAAACCTGGACAAAAGAGCAGCATGCTCTGTAGCAGCAGTTAGCACCCTGCTCCTCTGTAGACCATCTTTGCTGCTGCAGCTCTTTTACATTCACTGAGTGAGAAAAGGAACTAAATGTTGTAGCATGACTGTTGTAGGTCAGTAAACATGGGCTTGAGCCAGAGAACTTGAGTACATCTTACAGCAAATGCTAGCCAAACTGAATTTAGATAGGGGAGGCGTAGTTACATGAAGTCTAATTGAAACGTGTTTCTTTGCGGAGGAAGAACAGTGCTTGTCCCATGTCACAGCAAGGTAGCCCTGAATGGAGAATAAGGAATGATCCTGCTGAAATTCAGGGAGCTCTCACTGACTGCAGTTCTCTCTCACGCTTTGACAACACACTGTAGAAAGCAGAGCGTGAATAGAGGGTACAAGGGGAAATGCACAAGCAAGAAAAGCTGCACAAGGTTGAAGTGCCCTGGGGAAGGGATGCAAAGTCATTACTATTTCCAACAGCAATTGTTGCCCACGGACGTCTCCCCTGCCACCACCTCTGGAGAGGCTGGGAGGTGGAAGGTATCACAGCCTTCACAGGCTTAGCTATTGCCGAGGCTTCCACATCCTGAGAAGGGCTCGCTCCGCAAGGTCTGGAGGAGGAGGATTCCCCTGCTAGAATGAATCACAGTCCAGTACCAGCATCACTAGCTGCAGGTAAAATAAAGTAGTGATGCAGGTTCTGGGTGACCGCAGCTCAGGGCCTCGTGAGCACAGTCCCTCAGCGTCCCCGGGAGCACCCCATCCCTACCGGCCGAAGCAGATGTACCATCGACAGTCACTGCACCGGTTTTGTGAGAAAGGACTTTATTGAGTTACCGACTGTACAACTCAATCCTTCTTCGCAGCAGCTTTCCTCATGGCTGCCAGGACGTTACTGAGTTCTTCCCGCTTTCGCTTGGCCCGAATATGAGTGCCAACCTGCAAGGGAGAGAGCAGATAAAACTTCTTGGCTGCTTCAGGCATTCGCTGCAGATGCTTTACTCAAAAAGCAGGCAAAAGTCCTGGTAAACATGGACCCAAACCCCATCCACCTCGACTGGTCAGCCAGGAACCACTTGCCATCGCATCTCAGAAGTCCTTCTACTGAAGAATTACCTGAGGCAAGGCAGGAGCTGTTTTTGGCTCTCACGGCTGCTCTCGGTGAACCCCGCTTCAAGTCGCCTGGTTAGTGGTACCCCCCCTCCAGCAGTACTGCTCTCCCCTTCCCCACACCAGATTTGCAAATAATGCCAAAATAGCAAGGCAAGCCTGGATTAGCGTAGCTCAGGGCCTTTTTGGCAAAGTACCCTCACGTCCATCTCCCGCTCTCCCACCCAACCCAAGGAGCATCCCCTCCACTCCCTCCGATTACACCAATAACTTCCCAAACTACTGAAAAAAATAAGTGATTAAAACGCAAAGTATCCCTAGGGAAGGGCAGAAAACAGAAAGTTAACTAGAGCAGAGGTTTTGCCATCCTCATCAAGATGTCAGATTGACCCACCCGTTTCTTTATGAACTTCAGAGCACGTTTATCTTTGGAAACTTTCAGCAATTCCATAGCACGTCTCTCATAGGGTGCAAAGCCGCAGACTTCCCTGATCATGTCTCGCACAAACTTGGTGTGTTTGGTCAGGCGCTAGAGGAAGGGAGGGAAAAAAATACATGGGTCACAATGAACGTAAGCACTAACGTGCCCAGGCTGGGCTGCAAAGGTCGTGGCAAACTCTGGGCTAAGGCCCCAAACCAGCTTAGGCCGTTGGCATGTCTCAAGGAAGCACAGTCCCCTGGCAGGTGCTGGGCAGCATGGCGATCTCAGAGAGATGCGCTACTCTCTTTTCACGTTAGCCGCAGCACTGGGTATTTTGCACATTTGCACGCACCAACGTTTTTAGAAAAAGCAGGACCATTAAATACCCAGGCTGTGCATTATTATGCATCTCAAACACCACAATTAAAACACAACACTTGAAGTGGGATAAAAGATGCAAACTGAATTAATCCCTTGCATTAACACACACATTTATTGTACCTGGGACAGTTGCCATTACCGGGCAGACTGGGAGGGGCTTCAGGAGTCACCCAGCCTATTTTCCATTTCCCTGCGAGTTTGATTTCAGCTGTGGTTGAAATGCATCTGTCTTATTCTTCCATTACAGACTGCTCCATCGCCCATCCTCCTATAACCAACTATTTCACTCTACAGCCACCTTCGCAGATTTAAGCCCTTCCGTGATTTAAGCCCCCGCTCTATGTGGAACGTCCCCAGCTTTCTCAACCCTCAAAACGCTGGCCTTTCCTGCAGTTTTCTGTCGGTCCCAGTCAGTGCAGCTCAGGGCCTGACAGCGCTCCACGCCCAACGGAGAGGGCCCACAACGCACGTACTTCTGCTCCCCGCATTCAGCCGCTCTGCGCCTCCCCGCGCGCACTAGGGTTAGGCGGTACCGCAGCCGCCTGCAGATGCCCAGCCCAGGGCGGTGCGCGGGTCCGGAGCCCTCCCGCCTCCCGGAGGAGCCCGGCCGCGGGACGGCTGCTGCGAACCGCCGCTCGTCCGTGTCCCCGCCACGGGACGGGGATGGCGGCGGAGCGGCGGGCCTTGACCGGCGGCGCCCGGGGCCACGCCCGACACACGACACGACCGCGAAACGAGGTGCGCGGCCCAGGAGCAGCAGGGCCCTGCCCGGAACCTCCGCCGGGCGGCGCGCTCCGGTGGGGGGGCCCGGCCCGCACTCGCCCCGTACTTACCCCGCGGCGGCGACACTGCCTGGGCTTGGACACGTTCTTCGTCACCTTGTAGCCCTTGTTGAGGCCCACGGCCATGGGGTAGCGGATCGCCATGGCTGCGGGGAGAGAGCGGCCAACACCGCCGCGGATGGACGCGGATGGAGCCCCGGGCCCGGCCCTCACCTGCCGCTCCCCCGATGGCGCCGCACCGGAAGGAAGGAGCGCGCGCGGGACGCTGGGACGGCGCCTCTTCCGGCCCGCCCAGGCGGGGCCGGGGCCGCTCTGTCCCCGCCGGGACCATGGAGGCGCCGGGGCGCGCGCTCCCCCGCCGCCGCCGGAGGGGCCGGGCCCGGGTCCCGCCGCTGCCCGGGACGCGGGGCGGCGCGCGCTGTGCAGCGAGCCCACGATCGCACGCTCAGCAGAGACGTTGCTG
This sequence comes from Morus bassanus, assembly GCA_031468815.1. Classification (NCBI taxonomy): domain Eukaryota; kingdom Metazoa; phylum Chordata; class Aves; order Suliformes; family Sulidae; genus Morus; species Morus bassanus. The sequence goes on from CM062593.1 coordinate 917,316, forward strand.
ATTCATTTCAGGGTTGCGCAAACCTGGGCGCTCGCCGGTTCTCCCCAAATCCAGCACGCCGAAGCCGGCTCCCTTATCGTAGTCACACAATACGTCCGTACACAGTCCGCCGATCTAATGCATATTCATCATAATCTACATAAGTTACACAATGGCACCGCGTCGTTCTTCTTGGCTCTGCTTCCGATTCTTCCATGCGTGCTTTCCGCTCCTCAGGGGTCTCTGGTGATCTTGATGGATGAGGTATCCTGACCCTTGTTACATAAAAACAACTTAAAGCTATTTTCTCTTAGCAAATCTCACTCATTTTTCTTTTGAAAAAGGAACATTGTCATTAATTAAATGAGCTGAATGCCAAGACATGCCATCCCAAGTTAATCTAAAGGTTAACTATTAACAATGCTTAATCAAAAAGGAAAGAGTCTGGATCCACACTAACCAACCATATACAATACCCCCTAGATGCTGACTAAACATATGCAACACTCCTTAGGTTCAGGGTTGGGATTGTTCTCTTACACCACCGGCACCCAGGGGGGTGTAGTGTCCGATGGGGCAGATCAGGCCAAAGCTGCTCCGCGCTGGGGCGGCCTCACCTCGAGCGCTGTGGGCAGTTTTGGGCGCCACAGGACATCAAGGATATAAAGCTACTGGAGAGTGTCCAGAGGAGGGCCACAAAGGTGGTGAAGGGTTTAGAGGGGAAGCCGTACGAGGAGCGGCTGAAGTCACTGGGTTTGTTCAGCCTGGAGAAGAGGAGGCTGAGGGCAGAGCTCATGGCAGTCTGCAGCTTCCTCACAAGGGGAGGAGGAGGAGGGGCAGGCGCTGATCTCTCCTCTCTGGTGACCAACGATAGGAGCCGAGGGAATGGCAGGAAGATGTGCCGGGGGAGGGTTAGGTTGAGTATTAGGAGAAGGTTCTTCCCCCAGAGGGTGGTGGAGCACTGGAACAGGCTCCCCGGGGAGGCATCACAGCGCCAAGGCTGGCGATATTCAAGAAGCACTTGGACAAGGCCCTCAGAGACGTGGTGTGAATTTGGGGTTGTCCTGTGCAGGGACAGGAGTTGGACTCGATGGTCCTTGCGGGTCCCTTCCAGCTCAGGATGTTCTGTGATTCTATGAGTCTATGAAAGCCAGGGCTGGCGAGGGCGGGGAGGCCTCGGCACGCCCCAAACCCACGCAGCCTGGGAGGGACCGTGGTTGTTCTTCACAGGCGGGGATTTGTGAGGACCAGGAGACAAAACAAGTGCAGGAAGAATTGGATTTTTGCAGGTAGCTGACGCGAATACAAACGTTAGACCTGCCCTGTGGCAGGACTTGACGTCTGGACATCAAAATTCCTAAGGGGAATCGCCACCAAGGCAGGCCATAGGCCAGACCGCACTCTGCGGCTAAGCCAAGCTCTTACAGATTTTTCTCCCGCAAATTAAAACTTTTGTATTGCTTGGCCATGATTTGGCCATGTTGGACAGACAAATCAAAAGAAACAGATTAAACGATTTTGTTGAAATGAAAGAGAGTGGATTTTCTTGCCTGTGACACACAGGCACATAAATCCTTACCTCTGCCACGAAGAACTGAGGCGACCATGTTGTTCAACCCAATGAAATGTTTTCTGCTTTCAAAGGCAATTCCATTTAATTTCTTAACATTGAAAATACTGGATTGAAAATAGAAATTTAATTGAAAATCTTGTCTTTTTAAACAAATTACAGAATTTTACATCTTGCTGTTAGACACACTATAGGACTGGTCTTTGCAGAACTTGTTCCTGCCGTACCAGGGCAGTTGTCCCAACTAACTCACAAAGTCTCGTTGGACTCTCTGTCACACTGCTCACGGCAGAAATTCAAGCACTGAGGAATACTCATCCCTTAGATGGTGAAACGGGTCTAGCTTTAATGCTTTTCTCCACAGGAGGGCAGAATATTGACAGACATTTGCAGGGCGAAGATGACTGTCCTATACAGACAAAAGGAACCCCCAGTCTGCTTCACTCTGACGTTTCTGAAAGTCAAGCAAAAAAATTAGGAATGCCAAATTTTTTATCTGCACCTCTAAAATCAACCCAAGTTTGATGTCATCTTTACTAGTGAGAACTATCATACGGGGCAGCTGAAGGTCCACCCATCCACAAGCTCTGGTTTTCCTTCAGGAGGAGCTGCTGCACGCCCCAGGCTAGAGAAGGTGTCACCTCTCCTGCCACTGCCCTTGTGCCTGGAGCTATCGTAAGGCGGCTGCTCTCATCAGCCCTGGGCGTGCAGAAGAAGGGGATCCTACCTGCTTTGTCTCTGTGACCACCTTCAGGCACCACCTGCCCAGAGGAGGAGGAGGAGGCTGCTGCTTTCTGCTGCCTGGTCTGTGAACACGAACCACTCGGCAGAGTGTGCTGCGGACATGGGGCTCTTCCTTCATTCACCTGGCTATCGCTGTGTTCCGCTCATGACACCTTCTTTTCCACTCAACGTGCAAACACATAGATCTACAGTTCCCAAAATCTCCTTAGGTTTCTCCTCATTTTACCTTCCTTCATTGAACCCCTCCTCAAAACACTGCCTTTCCCCCAAGAAAAGGTTCTTTCAGACCCTTTGCCTCCCATCATTGCCTTCACAAGTCTTTACTAGAAAATCCAGTTTTTCAGTTTACAGAAGCTTTTGCCCCATTCCAACAGCGGTAAATGCCTTCTCCCACACTCCCGGCATTTGCAAATGGCTTGCATCTCAGCTGAATTCCCCCTTTCTTTGAAGTCTGCATTAAGTCCCCACACTCTTTGCCTTATTACTTTCCCAGAGCCATTATGAGCAAAGACCCCATTAGGTGAGCATGGGAGGGAGAAAAAAGGGAGATAAGATAAAGGAAACCACATGACTGGGGCTGAATCAGAAACCCCAGGTTGAGACAGACTGGCTCTGCTGGGAAGGATGTGGGGGTCCTGGTGGGCAATAGCCTGAACATCTGCAGTGTGTCCTGGTTGTGGTGAACATACTGGGCTGTATTAACAGAAGTGCACCTGGTAGGTTAAAGGATGCGATTGTTCCCTTTCCTCAGCACTCATTAGACCACATCTGCAGTACTGTGTCTAGGTTCGGGCCTCGCAGTGCAGGAAAAACATTGATAAACTAGAATGAGTTCAGAGGAGGGCCATGAAGATGTTTGAGGCCCGGAGCATATGTCCTGTGAGTAGGGTGGAAGGAATGAGGCTTTTTCAGCGTGGAGGAGAAGCAGAAGTGAGCTGAGGTAGATGTGAAGCAGCCACCTGAATTTCTGATTAACCAATGGAGAAGAATGATCCATCCCAATGTGTCAGAAGTCGAGCAAGTACTGCAGGAGGCCAGACTGGCTGAATGGGGAATTCTGGACCAAGTTTAAATGCAAAAATGAAGAGCACAGAAGATGGAATCAGCATCGAGCTACCCAAAAGACATGCACAAACATTGCAGGGACATGCAGGAACAGAACTGGAAAAGCCAGAGTTCAGCTGGACTTGGCCAAAGACCAAGAGAAGGAAGAAAAGTTCAGCATGAGAACACCTTGTCCTTCTCCCATCTGCTCCAGGTTTATAAAGAGAAAGCCATTCTCTGCCACAAGATAGATGAGGTTTATCTTAGTGTCCCTCCTCTTTTCCAAGTATAGAATCAGCACCATCCATGATCCACCTCACGGAGACGCAGGATACACAGCTGAATGATGATGCCTTGGACCCCATCATCTTCTGAACCTGAAGCTTATCCTGCTCACTGCTGAGGTATGGGCCTTCAAGGCAAGCAGCCAAGACAGGTCCCAAATCATCTCCACCCGCCCGTTTCACTGCACCCCTCTTTCAGCCAGCTCCCTGCATGCTGTCATGGCCAAAAAGCCACACACGCTTTCTGAGATCCACCACTTGCAACCATGGAAAGGCAGAGCTCCCTTCCCCCCTGCTAGGGGAGCCAGAATTCCCAGAAGGTCACTGTGGAGCCTGTGGCCACCAACAAGCTGCTGTTGTATTGGATTAAAGATGCCCTCACGGGATGTTCTCCCATAGCTGACACAGTGGTGGAGGCCCTTTACCCAGTAATTCCAAGCATGAACTTAATCGCCTCCCCAGAAGTGAGGAGGACAGTCAGGAAGCTGTAGCCTATTGCTGTCACTTCGCCTTCCTGTCTTACCCCTCCTTGGCCAAGGCCTTGCAAGATATAGGTGTTTGCATTTGCCAAGATCCAGCCATGTTTTTCTGCCAGATGTCTTCTAGCAAGGAGCACGTGTCACCCTGTGAGCCAGCAGACCCAGGGAGACTGGTAGGTCTGGGCATCAGGAAGGCAAGGCAGGAGACAGGCTCAGCCTCATGCCTAAACCCAGGCCACTTTAAATTCAGAGGCTACTGTCTTGGTTTAATTAACAAAAACATGCATAGCAAACAGTGTGAAAGCACTTCAGCGCTATTCCCATAGGTAGCCAGAGGCCTCCCCTTTGAGCTGAGACCTTGTTGCTCTCAGTGCACTGGTTTCTTCTGGACGTGTCCCTTCCCCAGTGCATCGTGGCTGTCCTGCTGGAGGCTTCTGGACCTCAAACACCTGAAAGCCCCACTCACTTCTGCAAGGCTCAGGTTACAGACCTCTGCGCTGAGGTCTGCTCTGTGCTTCGTTAGCTCAACTTCACTTGTTCACAGAGGGTGTTTCCCCAAGTGATGGAGCCTCACTGTCTTCCAGGAAATAATTACTCACAACAGCAACCAGCAAAAATCCCGGCACAGAGTTTGTCATATGCAATATTTCTGCAACTGCGGTCCTCACATTCAGGGATGGAAATAACCCCATGCACCAAGATAGAACAGGGCTCTGAAAAGAGGATGTGGGGACAGCAGAAGTGATAACATCTCTCTCTCTGCCAGCTAAGAAGTGGCTGTGGCTGTCAGACACAGAAACTTGTGATTATGGGCAAGGCCCCTCTCACAGGCACGCAGTGCGATGCTGGCACTGCTCAGGCACTTGGTAGTAGTTGCCACAGCTCCACTGTGCTCTTTTGAGGGGGCAGGTGGGAGCTAGGGAAGGTGTCCATCCAGCCTCTGTTGGTGAGATGCTGGTGGTGGAAGAGTCCCTGGTGTGTAACGGGGCTGTCCAGGGAGCGATCGGAGCCAAAACAAGGTGGCCCTTCCTCGCTTAAGCGTCCTGGGAGGGAAATGAAGGTCACTGCAGAGTCCCTACTGCTACCTCTTTTGATAAAAACAGCCCTCTCCCACTGGAATGACTCTGCTACCTTTGGATGCTTTGTCTCTATCCTACACAGTGTTTGCCAAGCAAGCCTTGGCACCGGGGAACGTGCTACATCAGTCTCAGCCCAGCCAGGCTAACCTCTGGCTGCCTTCTGCCAGACAGTTGCTGTGTTGCTCACTGCCTCTCTCACAAAGTTTTAAAGCCCTGCTATGAGGCAATCAGAGACTCTAACCGCTTTCTTTGGTGGTGGTTTATTAGGTAGGTTTAAGCATGTTTTTAAACAAAACACTGCTTTGCACATCACAGGGCAATTTTCACATTGGTCCTTAGTTCTTCCAGCTGAAGTAGTTTGAACCTGACTTCAAAGAAAACTCTGGTCTTGGTAACTAAACTGAGGTCCAGACAATATCCCGCAGAAGTTTTTGGTAACTTGCAAGACTTTCCACAGCAAAATCACAAACCAACAGCTTCTACCACCAAAACCAGGAGAGGAAACAGTAGGCTAAATCTTTTTCCTACATCACCCCATAAGCAAGGGCACCAGCTGCTCCACTCAAGCCGTGGTCCCCCCTCTGAAGCGGCACGTGTGCACAGGCATACAGACATGCATGGAGAAGCCACAAAAACTGCACTCCTGAGAAAGGCAGACAACCCTGCAGCAGTTCCCCTGTCACTGCGTGTAACACCAATGAACAGGGAAGGCTATGTGTATTTCTAATGTTATGCTTTGTGCAAAGACTTCTTTTATAGCACAGGGGCACTGCTAAAACTGTCACCCATGCTGCCACAGAGCGTCATCTGTTCCTGAGTCCACCTGCTCCAGGAAAAACTGGAAAACAACCCCTGCCTGTTCCTTGGAGCTTCTGCTGAGATGGTTTTCATCCACCTGGCCAGTCCAACTGCCTGCTCTGCCTGAGCAGAGGAACCATCTGCAGCTGCCAGTTCAGGCAGGCTCCTTACATCTGCTGAAGGGAAGGATTTAACCCTTCTGGGGCTGCACTAGGTCTTACAAGGCTTGGATTTTACAGTCTGGGCTAATCTACTTTACCACTGTTGCTGTGCAAAGGAATGCCTTAATTTTGTATCCACTTCTGCAATTAGAGGTGCCTCAGCTTTGGTCTTCCGTGTAAGTTGTTCATCACTTCCAAGTGAAAAGGATATGCTTGGGTAAACAACCTTTATTTCTGTCATTGAGAAGCAATGACCACATAGAGGAGAACCTCAGTTTCCCCTCCAGCTGCTGTACAGCTGTATCACATGCTGCTTCTCCTGTGTGCCAGCGCACCTTTCAGTAGGACCACAGTGACTTACCTTCCTTTCCTACTTGCTGCTGTTGCTGGGGATGGAAAGGTTTCACCCTTATCAGGTGGGAAAGGCCATTTACAGCCCTACAGATTTCCCTCAGAATTCCCATTTTGGACAAATGCAACCACCATTTGTGTTATTGCTGCCTTTTACAAGACACCCAATGTTTTACAATGGCTGAATGCCGTATAAATATGAACGGCTTCCATGGGGATGAGCCCGTGCCCGAGTTCCTTGGTGGGCCAGCTGAGTCTCACTGCAGGCACAAGGGAGAAAGCTGGATGGTGTGGTTGGGGCAGCGAGGGTGCATTGCCCCTTTGGGCAGCACTGGGAGGCCAGATGAGCTCAGCCCAATCGTCAGTCTGTGCTGGTGGGGTCTTGGGCTGTCCCAGCCATGAGGAGCCTCCCGGAGGGAGGCAGAAGCCCAGACTGGCATCCCAGTGGAGCCTGTGAAGACCTCAGGGTTCAGATGGAGGTTCGGAGCTGGCCCTCATTTCTAGTTCAGTGGGTGCTTGCCCCTCCATGGCTTTCCTTTACCTGGGCACGCCATTCTGGAACGGGAGGAGCGCTGCTCCAGGCCTGGGGTGCAGCTCTCAGCAGGGCACAGAAGAAGGGGCTGCCAGCACGGGAGCCTGTGGGGAGGCCCTTGGGGTGCCGAGGACCCAGCTGTTGAAGAGGAGGCTGGAGGAGAAGGTGGGGTGAGGTGCTCAATCTGTGGCATGAACAAGAGACATGGGCAGCAGTCACAGCCAGCGAATGGGACGATTGCTACAAACCGCTGTGCCCTGTGCAGGTGGAGGCATGTAGGTGCTGCAGGGGACGGGCGCGTGTCCCAAGCTGCAGAGTGCCTGTGTGAAGGATCCTTCACCTCTCTGGCACAGGCTTTACCGCAGCCCCAAGGTGATCTGCATTTACCTCAGCAGGTCCTGGTGCTTCTGGTAAGAGAAGCTAACTGGCACCATCTGTGGTTGGACATCGTCTGCCCAGACCTGGTCCCACTAAGCAAGGGCATGTCTCCTACCCACCTCAAGAGGGCTTTGAGTGGCATGCCCCGCTGGAGGCGATAAGGGCTCCCAAGCATAGAGGCTCCCCTTCATTTCTCCAGTGACACCATTCCAGAGGAGCAGCTGCGTGCGAGCTGGCTCTCAGCTGTGCTGTCTGCTTGCACTGTACGCCACCAGACAGCTACGAAGCGTTTTTACATGACTGATCTCATGACACAGCATGTTTGGCAAAGGCTTAGAGCTCTAACATTTCCCACTCCTTGCTTGCATGGATGGATTACCTGCCCACGCTTTATCCTTGGAGGCTGGGGACATCTGCAGAGTCCAGGGCATACCTGTGACCTCCTGCAGGGCAGGGAGCAGCTACTGGTCACAGAGGTCCTCAGGCCAAAGGAAGCCAGAAAAGCAGCAAGAATCATGCAAGGCTTGAGGAAGATGGGAGGACTGTGAAGGGGGGGTCCTTCCCAAAGTGAGTTCTTTTGGAAGAAGACCCACCAACAGGCAAAGGATTGCAGGGACAACCCTGCAAGGCTGTTTCCTGAGAAGAAGGGAACTATTTGAATGAAAAAATAAACAGAATTCAAGAGATTTGTGTAAAGACAGAGCAAAGGCAAAGGGCTAAGCAGTCAGAGTGCCCATGGGTGGTCCATGTAAGTGTAGATTCTTCACACAGGATTGTCTCCTTGTGGGAGGCCTGCTTTCTGGTCATCCAGCCAGAGATGTTCAGAGGTGTCTGAGGTGCCCAGCTGCTAGACTGGAGAGACTCCTTGCCTGGCTCCTTGCCACATGCAGGGTGGAGGTATTCTCCCCTCTGGCCTCAGGCCAGTCCTGCAGACCCAACCCACAGCACTGGGAAACTGGGTGGGGTGGCCACTGAACCAGAACCACTAAGTGATGTATCATAAAAATGTATTTGCTTAGCAGGAGGGGCATAGTGGGTGGATAGTGATTTCTATTCTACAACAGGCAAACATGACAGGCTTGCACAGATCAGAGCTTCTGCCCCTCCAGACCAGTTCAGACCAGCACGATATAGGCATGGGAAAGAGGATGCTTACTTCCAGCCATCAGCACGCTGACTCCTGCAAGTGGCAGTTCATCTACATGATGTCAGCCATGCATGCAGTCCCCTACACAGATGCATCACTGACTTAACTCTTTACTGCTTTTTAAATTAAACTGACAGTATAAGCTGCCAATGGCCTCACTAACCACGTAACCCCACACCAATCTCTCTGCCTTCCTCCATACCTGAGGCCATTTAGCAGTTTGCAGTTTCCTAGCACGTGTCGGCCTCCCACTTGAAATATGTTATAAAAATGCAAACCCAGCAACAGTTGCATAACGGTTTATCAACTCTTTCTTTATTATCCAGCAGATACCAGATTAATCGCACTGGTTAAAGCTGAGCAGACAGAGTCCAGGTCTCACATGTCAGGCACGTGTTTTCAGGTAGACCACTCTCCAAGACAACCACCAAAGGGGTGCTAGGCCCCAAGCAGGCATCAAGAACTCATCCACATGTGCCACGGGGGTTGCACACATCTGCACTGGGCTGCGTACACTGGGCAGGGCAATTATGCCTGGGGCTAGCATCTTTCTTAATGGTGTGAGTAAATCCCCAGAGACTGACGAAGCCGAGTCATTTGTGATGGCAGTATCACAGACCCCTTCAGAGCACCTGTCCGCACTACTGAGAGTGACGGAGGTGGACACCATGCTGGTAAACTGAGGCAATCTTTCCTGATGTACTGAGGGAGCACTGGCCTGGTCTCTGGTGCACAGGAAGAACTGTCAGCTAGTGAATTCATGTCATTTATTAGTTCTCTGCAGGCTGGGAAGCTCAGTACTTCGAGCTCACCAGTTGTTTCTCTGGATTCCATGGAGTTATATATAATCTTTTGTGCTTGAGGCAGCTCAGAGGTTCAGTCAGAGCAGGCCCAGCTTTTAAATTCCTGCACTTGGGTGGGCTACCTACCGAGCAACGACATCTCTCCAGACCCCACTGTGTAATGGCCCCAATCTTTCCAAGGGGCAAGACTGTGTCCATACTGCACCACGCAGGGCCAAGCTGAAGCTGATTTTCCTTTTACATGCAAGATTTCTGCAGACACTGTAAAACAAATTAAATCCTACAAAGCTATGATATTCTTATACCCAGAAATGGAGTGTAGCAGTGTTGAAGTAGCCTGCAAATACCTCCATCAACCTAAAGCTTCTCCTCATTTGCTGTAGCTCCTGGTCATTTACTCCATACAAGCAAATCTCTTTCACAGCTGCCCAAAACATCTGATTCTTGCACCTACCCACCCACACCCACCCACAATGTGCTGGTGGTAGAGAAAGAAGTGACGTGATGCTGCTGGCCTTCAAAATTCAGTACACAGCACAGGCTGCAGGAGAGCAGGATAGGGCTGGGGCTCTTCTGGTTTGTACAGTCAGGCACCAAACTCAAGACAGCGAATGGCTTCCTGTTGTAGGTTCCTGGTTAGTCAGAGCTGTCCCTCACGTTACGGACATGCAGCTCCAGCACAACTGCTAACTGAGCCTGTGCTCCAACACTTCACTGGTGTCACCAGCTGTGGACTGGAAAAATGTTTTCTAATGAGACAGATGCATTGATAGGACCTGAAAGCCAGGTCCACCAAGCCACTCCATGAAGCTCAAGACATAGACATTAATGGAGTCATCTTCATGGTCATCTTAATTTTGTCGCAAGATTATTATAAAGGTTGATAAATTTTCCTTTGTAAAATACTTTGAGATCTTGGGTGGAGCACACTTTGGAATTGCAGAAAGCATTCCTTTCATCTCCTTTATTAATCATGTAATATGCACAAGAGAGATTGATCCCATGCACACATCTCTTTATCACCACAGACCTGTCTTCTCCCTTCTCACATACATTTACTCTGTAAACTTCACGTTTGACACAGGCTCTGTCTTAAGGAATCTCATCACTCCCAGATGTATGCAGCATTTCTTATGTTATGGTGCACGATGGACTAATCTTTCAAAGGGGAGCCAAAGATTTCTGCTTTCACTTTTCTTTGCTAAAAGCTGAGCTCTAACACACTGGGGGTTTGTTTGTTTGTTTAACAGAATAAAACTGAAAACTTAACCCATCTCCAGTGAGACCTTGACAGGCTGAGCCAGCCTGGCCAGACATGAGGTACATAACAGGTTACTGCAGCTGCTGGAGGAAACTATGTAAATAGCTCTGTGGTGATGGGCACTGAGCCAGCTGCAGTTGGTCTGCGGATTTGAAAATTAGGCGCCAAATGGTTGCTTTGAAAAAAACACTGGGTTTGTTTTCATTAGCTTTTGAGTTCAGTGCCAGATTTTATATAACAACAGCACGGGGGTGTGAGCACTGCATGCTCCCCTCCCACAGCTCCACTGGAGTAGCAATGATCTAAGGGATTCTCAGAGCAGAGCTGGGATTGCTCCTGGCTGATAAAGCAAGCTTTGTGAACTCAGAGGAACTGCATTTCAGAGCCAGTCCCCACCCTCCTCCACTACACTCTCCAAACTGCCAAATGGCTAAAAGATTAGGGGCTTGCTTGTATTATGAGGGAATCTGAACTCCACGGAGCGCTGAGAACCTGGGACTACCTTGGCAGGCTGCATAGGAGTCTTTTATCTTTGGATCCCTGAAAGTATAACTCGAATGAAGTTCAGCTCTGTATGTGAAAGTCAAAACTCATAATGTTAGAGGTTATTGGTCCATTATTTCATTAAAGGTGACATGAATAATCCCGTCCTTGATCTTACATTAATTTTGCTGTTTACCTATATAAACAGCAGCTAGTTATGCAGGCGAACACCCACGGCTCCATCTCCACAGGCTCCAGGGCTGCCGGCAGCCTGACTAGAAGGAAGTGGTGATATTGTTCCTACCTGGCCACCTGATCTTTTTTCAGTGGTGTTTTCACAGTATTTTATTGCCAAGAAATCTGTCTTATTACTTTGGAAGAATTCCTGGGCTATGGGGAGCCAGTGAGGGGAAGGCTCAGTAGCTAATGCTACACTGAAGGCTGTGGTGTATCACACACTACAACACTTCCTTTGCCTGTTAAAGGCTGTGAATGCGTTGTACTGTAGAAAGCCTCTCCATTACTCTTTGTTATAGACGTGGCTCTTTTTAGCATGTGGTATTATACGCAAATCAGTGTGTGGAAAAGCGACGAAGTGGAATTGTGGAAAGTTGAGGAGCCCCGAGCACTGTCGTTCCCTCCCCCCCCCCCCCCCCCCCCAGCTTCTTCCTTTGCCACTTTTCTGTTGAGATGGGGAGGAAATATGAGAGGGTTTTTTAATGAAATTCTCATTTCTTTCTGGTCACATGAGACCAGGCTCTGGTTCCAGTACAAGAGCCTAAAGGGCTGGCTGGGCCCTCCTGACAATGAAAGTCACTCGCCTTCCTGCCACAAAGGAGTGCATCCAAAGCACAGACCTGAATTCTCCTCCCCAGGCTCGGTTAACGCTTCCCCCAGTGTGATACAGGTTGAGTTCTGCCTCAGTAAATGCTGTAGCAGAAAAATATTATTGTTATAGGCTCCTGCCAAACATTATATGCCTGGAATTAGAAATAAATACGCCCTTTACACGTTACAGCATGGTGTCTTGTCTTGAAAAAAATCCTTGTTTTACGTAATCTGCTGTCTGTTTGCTTTAATCCCACAACCATGCACCGTGCTCCTCTTTGCTTTTTTTCACGTCTCTTAGCAAACTTTCTCATAGCAGATGAGGAAGATTTCATTCATAACACATGGCATAATATTAATTTTCTCTACTTGCTTTGGTGCTTTCTGTCCTGACACTGCTGGGAGCAATTTTAATCAATGAAAGCTGAAATTCTGGAGCAGAAATCTGTGGTGAGGTGTGAGTGCTTCTTCCAGACTTGCAGTCATTGCTAGGAATTTTTTTAAGCACTAATACTGAGCTGGATGGAATTTGGACTGATAGGAAAATGTTCTGTGCTATATATTCAATCCTTGCCCCTTCCTGAAATTAGTGAAAATATCTGAGACGATTAAACATTGACAGGCCGTTCAGAGTGAGATAAGGAACACGAGGCAGAGGGGAAGTTAGGCATCTACAGAAAACACAGAAATAATTAAAGACATACAAATAATAAAGTATAGAATGAGAAAGGGGAGGGCATGGCAGCAGCTGCTGAGAAGCTGAAGCAGTTGAAGCAAGAAACAGCAGTCGAAACCCTGCGTCCCCAGATTCGTGAAAATGTCAGAGTCATTATGAAATCCCAGACAGCATCAGAAAACTCGTTACACCCAAGTGTACAGGAAACTTGTCAACAACTGAGAAGATGCTCTGCATCAAAGAATACGTGAGATTTTCCTTTGTCTTTATTACATATTGTAAGCAATCTTATCTGATGGGAGTACTCCAGTGCTAGGCAGAGCCTATCACTGCTGTCTGTGTTAGATCTGACATCCCAAAAATTTATTCTTACCCTACCCAGACAGTCAGATATATCGCAAGCACCTTTGAGCTAGAGCTCTGACACTGAGCCCGGGGCACTTCCAAGTTCCTGACTTTGTGTCAGGGTGAAACCTGTGCGTGCACCAGCCTTCTCCTGTGCTCTGCTTTCCACAAAGAGCAAACCTGGGGGAGTGGGTGAGGCAGGAGCCTTGGTGTGCTCCGAACAGGTTCCCAATCTGAAAAGCCCAGGGAACGCAGCCCGAGGGATTGCCATGGCCCTCTGCCACCCCAGGCAGGTAAGGCTGACACACCCTAGGTTGTCCCTTTTTTAAACACTAAACGACTGCGTCCTGGGCTAACAAATCAATTCTACCATCTGAAAGCAGAGAGGAAGTTTATTATAAAATTATTTTGGGTAGCACCGAACTGTCAAGGTCCTTAATGAAAACCTAATTGTTAAATATTGAGATGAGTGACAAAACTGACTCTGGTTCAATACTAACCTATATCATCAGAATGATCCAAGAGGACCAGTGTTTGAACAGATGCTAATTCCACGACTAAAACATGCATTGTACTCCCTGTAAAACACAGTTGTCTGGTGGGCTCTCAGCTTTTGCACTTCCCCTCCCCATCCTACCCCCAAACTGTTCTCTTCTTTTTAGCAGAGATAGGAAAAGTGAACATTCATGTTCAGTTAACAAGGAGGAGAGACCGGTGCCGAGGATGAAAGTGTGCAAGTTTTCTGGTTACTGCTAAAGAAAGGAACCTTCTAAAAAATTGTAGAAAATATTCAATATTATTCTTGAAGCATATTCCAGGAAGTATATTCAGAAAAAGAGATTTTACTGCAACACAGTTGATATCAGCACTGTGAAAATAACTGATAACATTAGAAGGGGAAAAAAGAATCATACCTTCGAAACATTCGAAGTTTCTAAGCCATTTTCTAAAAAATCTGACAGACAAAAATAATGGGGGAGTTTGGGCTAAACTTCATGAACAAAGGGGATTTACGTCTGGATTATATATCAATCAAAATTAGGCAAGAGGTTTAAAAGAATTTCCAAAATATGACAGATGCGCAGAGTATCACGTCAAATCACAAGAGAAGAAATGAGCTAACCCAAAAATGCTTATACAGAGGCTTTCAGCATTCCTAAAATATTTTTTCCTGGCTTAACGTAACCAGAGTTTGTAACTGGTCTTCCACGAACTTGCTGGTGTTGGAAACTGCATGTTGAGAGAGAAAAAGTTCATTCTAAGTGCACGGCTCGATGGTCGCACGCATTTTTTTGCTTTGCTCGGGGGAAGGCAGCAATGTTTGAAACGATTCAGATTGCAGACAGGCAGCTCCGGGGGGAGGCACGGGGCTGGGGGCTGGAGCCGATCCAGCAGCAGTTGGTTTACAGTTTGCAGACAGGCGCCAAAATTCAAAAAACGCACTGTACTTCAAATCCAGAGACGCGAATGAAAACAATGAGGAAGGAGGCGGCCCCAGGGGCTCCTGGGCTGTCCTTGGTCTGGCTCTGTGCCCTGAGCAGGCAGATGGGGCAGGATCTGACCTCCCTGCTGAGCAAAGAGGCCGCAGCACTCTGGGATTTGTAGTCTTTTCTTCCTGCTGCCTTTTCCAGATACATTCAAGTCAAAACTAACTTGAATTCAGTCAGAAGGCTGAGTTTTGCACCGAGTTGTATATCATATTATCAGATCTCACTGATAAAGATCTGATAACAGTGATCTTCAAATAGGTGGTATAAATGCCTACAGAAAGGGCACGTGGAGTGATCTATAGGCTTATTCTCATTTTAGCTATTGTTCATAAACTCCCTCCAAGTAACCCACTGATACTCCCGGATTCACAGACTCGGTGTGGAAATCCGTGCCCTCAGGTCCCTGTAGGAGACAGAAGTGAGGGAGCCGTCAATGCTGACCTAGGAGAGATGATGCCCAAGCCAGGGCACTGTTGTCTACAGAGGAAGCCAGGATGACTCTTTTCATATCGGATGCAAAGTTTTAAACAAATGTGTTCAAGTGAAAACCTACTATTTACATGGGTCAGCAGCTAAAGATATGCAGTGATTGCAAGAGGGACTTACAGCTATTTGCTGACAAGGGTACTGAGCATCCAGAATTCCTGGATTTATTCTGAGGTTTTCCAGTTTTAGGTGTACTTGATGTTAGGATTCCAGATCCTCTAACATGAGGATCATCTAGCTTCTCTTTTAAGGATAAACCCATTTGCACCTATTTGTTCAGTCTGGCTCCCTAAGTTTCTTTTCATTTATCATGTGCAGTATTTTCTTGCTGTCTTTCCCATTTCTCTATCTAGATGCGTCCTCCCTCTCATGCACAGCACTTCTTTGCATTATGCTCATGCTGCTTTTTTTCTTTGCTCTCCATGTATATGGACAACAAACTTTGAATCTGTTTTTTCAGCTTCTCAGGCAGAAAATCTCCCTTTTCTCAGCCTTCCCTGGTAGCCAAAAGGCACAACGGCAGTAAGGGCTTTTCAGCCTCCAGAGTTTTGGGACATGAGGAATTAGCTCATGGGAATGGTAATCCAGTTTATACCAGTTAATGCGCAAGAATTGACAGAAGTTGGGGTATATTCAGTAAAAATATGTTTTGGGAAAAATAATACTCCAGATCTTTAGGAAGGGAAAACTTCCCAGTGGATTTGTTTGTACAAAATTTGGCTGCATTCCCTGGGACTGCAAAAGGATTTCAAGATATCTTCCTTCTTGAACGGCCTGATCGGAGATTGGGAGGCATTGCAACCTCTCAGAAAAACTTAGGAAGACATTTCTAAAATCTACAAAACAGCACTCCTAAAAATTCACCCATGGAAATAACCGATTGGTATTTTTTCTGAGACTCTCCACCCCCAATTTAAGCAAAGAGCTAACAGCAAAGCATGGCAAATTCATGAACAGCTCCAAACAGGGTTATATAACAATGTTTTAGATAACTAATGTGAAAATATATCCTGTAAGAGAAACGCTACAGAGGTTTCAATAAAATTGTGACCACGAGCAGCATGGCGTCCCTCCTAGTCGGTGTGCCTCTGCCGGGGTGTGATGGTGGCTGCTGGGTCGGGTGGGCCAGGTGAGCCCAGGGCATTCGGTGGGCCGGGTGGGTTGGGTGGGCCCGGGGCTTACGGCCAGCCACGCGCTCTGGCAGCGTGGGGGGCGCGCTGTGGTCTGGGACCCGCGGGGGAGCCCGCACCCACCAACACCTGAGCAGCTGCTCCGGCTGCCAGCGGGACTGGGGGCCGCGGCTGACAGCTGAGGAGTGTGCGAGGAGCAATCCTGCTGGGTAGCTCTGGTCCCTCCGGGTTTTATTACAAAAAAAAAAAAATAAAAATTTTGCCTTCGAGATCGGCTTCCTGCACTTTACTCACAGCCGCAACAGCCCAATTTTGTATTTTAATACACGGCACAAGCTACGCTTTTGGATGAGGTGCAGACTCGGGCCCGCCGGGCGTCCCGGCGCCCACAAAATGGCGGGCGGCCGGGACTGCGCCTCCCAGCGCGCCCTGCGGCGGGGCGCGGCCATCTTGGCGCCGAGACTTCATTTCCCAGGCGGCGCGGCGGTAGGGGAGGCGATGTCCGCCATCTTACCGCTCCCTCCTCCCCCGGTGCGGCTGGATTGAATGAGCCCGCTGCCCGCCTGCCCGCGAATTGAGCGCCATGTCAGGCACCCCGAGCCGCGGCACCCCCGGCGGGACCCCGCTGTCGCCGACTCGTATCTCCCGCATGCAGGAGAAGGAGGAGCTGCGGCAGCTCAATGACCGCCTGGCCGTTTACATCGACCGTGTGCGCGCGCTGGAGCTGGAGAATGACCGGCTGCTGCTGAAGATCTCCGAGAAGGAGGAGGTCACCACCCGGGAGGTACGGCCCGGGGCGGCCTGCTGGCCCTCGCCCGGGTCTCCGGGGCGGGAGGGCGAGCGGCGGCGGCCCGTGGGAGGCGTTTCCCCCGCTCCGTCCCGAGGAGGGGGTCCGCGGCCCAGGGGCTCGGCCGACCTGTTCCCGCGCGGCGCCTCCGCCCGGCGCGGGGCGCGCTGTGGCGGCTCCGGGCTCGGCGGCGCCATGCGAGGCCCGCCGCGCCGTTCCCGCCTGGCTCCGGCCTCGGGGCGGGGGTCGCCCCGGGGCGGTGGGTCCTGGCCGTGCCCGGCAGTTGGGCTGCGGGCCGAGGGCGAGAGCTGTGGGGGCGGGGGGCGTTGTGGAGATCCAGCGCCTGCCTGCGTCTGCGTGGCCCCTCGGGGGCCGTTAGGGGCTCTCTGGCCGCTGTGTTGGGCTGCGGGTGGCGCGGTGAAGGCGGCTCGGGCCGGGATGGTCACCGCGCGAGGGGTTCCACACCCGGCGGGGCGGGCGGGGCGCCCCTCCCGCGGCCGGGCGGCGGGCGCAGGCCCGCGCTCCCCGCCGTGTTCGGCCCGGTGGGGCTTGCAGCGCCGAATACGGTTCTGGGGGTCCTCTGAGTGTTCGTGTGGGTCTCTTGCGCTGTGGGCTGGTTCTTTGCTGTAGTTTGTAGTCTGTTCCTCGTGCAGGCTGAGCCGCCTTGGTGTGCTGGACCGCACGCTGGGCACATGCGTCCTGTGAATTGTAGCAACCTGAGCGTTACTTTACTGCCCCTAGCCTGAATGCTGATGGGATCTGATGAAAAATTTGAATGGGGTTAGGCTAACTCTGCTTCTCACCGGAGAAAATCTTTCCTAGTCTCCGCAAATGCCAGGAATCAAATGCTTGTAGCGTGAACTACTCATAGCTGCTTCCTGTGGTCTTGGAGGCAAAACTGGCTGCTCCTTTTTCCTCAGCCACGTTTTGCTCTTCCTTTTTCAGTTGTATCCGCTTTCCCCCAGGACTCTCCTTCCCTTATGGAGGAAGGATGTAGTCAGTGATACAGCTGGGGGCAGTCCCACCCATCCTGTACCAGCCCAAACCCCCTCTACTCCATCCCTTGGAGGCAGTCTGCAAGGTAAGGTGTCCCACATCTGAGATGAAGTTAAACTTGTGTGGAAAGCCTGTAGATAACAGCCTTTACTGTAACTTGTGTGATGCAATAGATTGCTATGCCACTGTGTAGGCTTTTTTTAATTCCTCTTTAAGGGTCTGGTTTGATGATGCTAGGGGTGGTGGGAGGAGGGTTTGAATTAACTTAGTTTAAGCAGACCAGATATGGTAGTGCCTTGTTTTGGGAGTGGTTGGCCTACCTGCAGTTAGTGTACACCCAGGATTGAAGTACCTTTAAAGTCCCTTTGTACCACTTAATGATAGCTTATAACTTCTATGTTTTGAAAACAGCTAGATATTTCTAAATGTAAAACATGACTACATCGCTTATCCTGTATGGAATCATGCTATAAACAAAGTAACCGTGTCTGGTTCAGGGAGCTTCTAAGTTGTAGATTGCTGGAGGCTAGGAGGAGTATGCATTTTAAATGTAGGCGGCAGAATATAATTCTATTGACAGCACACATAACAAGAGTAAGAACAGGAGAAGTAGAAAACATAGATATAATATTATTAGATTTTTAATATGAACATGAACCAACTCCTAATAGCAGTTCTGTGTGTTATCAATTCTGGAAGAATACTGTGATGCAGTAATCAGAAAATAAACTTGAGGATTTTTTTACAAATATTTGCTTGCTTTGCCCTTGAGCTTTCCTTCTTCGCTTTTCCTCTAGACTTCAAAAAAAGTCCTAATTCTTAGAACTATTCTGACAAACTTTGTCAGGATTCCTCAAGCTCTTCTTTGACACATCAGAGACAATTTAAGATGCTTTAGCTGATCTCTGGACCACGTTTGTTAAATGCTTCTCCCATCACTTCAGAACAGCTTATTTATTCTTTACATATGTCCAGAAAAGGAGACTTTGTAGTCTTATTGTTTTGATGCAGGGTAGCGCACAGTAGTTTAGGACTGTGGGAACAGTAAAACTTCAGTTGGCTGTCAGAATTTGGGCTTGCTGGAATGGGAGAATCCTGTCCTTTCACTTCCAGGACCAATCTAGTACACTGAATTTTCTGCTGACGATTAGTTTTCTTATTACACAGTTAGAATTTGTGTTCATAAAATGATTAGGCTCAGCATGAAATAAGATATTAACTCAAAATAAACCCTCCAAACCCCACAAAAACCCAAACAAACCCCAAAGCAACTCTGACTTCTATGTAGAAGCACTGTTAAGCGTAGCCCAGTGATATTGGGATACTGTTCTGGGTACCTCATTATACCCTTATATTAGCTCTACCTGCTTAAAATAGACTATTTTCTTTTCCCAGGGTGTTTGAGATGAAAATTCCCCATGGCTGTCCTCAACTGTGTGTAAATTTGACTCTGATTTTTTTTTAGCTGTCTAAATATTCTAATATTTTTGGCTTATCTCTGGTAATGGCAGGGAATATCATCTGCCGCTGTGGTAGATGGAATGATGCATGTTGTGGGATGGCAAGCAAGAGTGACTGCTCACCAGTGGGCAGTACATTGACACCTGAGACTTTTGCCTTGAGGGCAGGTGATGGGCCAAGGCAAATGGGAGGTTGAGGATTGCTATGACAAGCAGTAGACAAGAGCATAGTATCATGAGAGATGTTTGTCCATTGCTTGTCACTCCAGTATCCCATAGTGACCATGTCTGAGAAAGGTCTGGGGTGAGACCGCTAATAACATCCTTTCCCCCACCCCTGCGGACATGGGAACAAAGGGTTGGCATTTCTGATCTTGTTCTCAGAGCTCTGCTTTAGGGGAATATCTTCTAGATGAGAGAAGTTCTGCTGATGCTGTTTAGGCAAGGAGCATAGTCATTGCTCTGCTAGAGGCTTTTTAATTGTCGGCTGATCAGGATGTTCTTTTTCCTTGTTGTTTTAATCACCAATCTGCAGAAGATAGAAGAAAGCAGCCTCTTTACCCTCCTCTGTTGGGCAATGTCCTTAGTTTTACAGACCACGGCTGCGTCATGGCGTTGGAACAAAATAACTCTGGTTGCTCTTTTTGAGGAACACGGGCTGCTATCTCTTAACAGTAGAAAAGGAACTTTGCAGAAGTTGAGATTCATCTCTAGTCCTCTACTAATGATAGCCCTTTTTCCTTCTTTTCCTAACCCTGTCCAATGCTGTTCTATCTTTACTTGTATGCAGTATAGGCCTGTAGAGAAATAAAAATGTATACAGTAAGCCCACAGACAAATACAAAAAAATATTTTGCCTTTGTAGCTGGGGGAACCTATAATTGTCCTCATTCTTCCTCTGTTTGCTCTCTTGCACGAATCCCCTTGTGTAGCTTACCCTGTGACAGAAGAGAAATTTAGCTCATCCCCTTGTTTTTCTACCTCCCTAGTATATGACTAATGCTGTTCTCACTGTGTTTGGGTCACTGTTACAGTAACCTAATTTGTGAGGCTGGGAAGGGGAACACTGAAGGGCTAAGAAGAAAAGAGTTCTAGAGCTCTCCTCAATTCCCTTTCTACTAACTCCATGCCCTCCCCTGCAGCGCTTATGATTGCAGCCTTCCAGAAAAGATGTTTTGATGGGCACGAGAGGGGTTACTACACTGTTCTGAGGACATCCTGCTGTTCTCTCCCACAAAAAGGAGAAGTAGGGAGAAAAAATGAGAAGATCCCTGGGAGCCTCAGCCACTGACAGCAATTGCCCTTGTGAAGAACGCAGTATCTACAGGGGGTTCCCTCTTCACCTATGTCTTCCCAGCTCAGTGGTTGTGATCGCAGGTGGCTGCAATCTTGTATGTCACAGCCATCAGAATGCTCACTCTGGTCTCACCTGTCTCCACTTATCTGCCAGTACTGCAGCTACTGTGCCCTTCATGTGCACCATGTGTAGTAACCAGAGCTACTGTCATGACCAGGATATGGGGGTCTGGTGTTGCCTAGTTGCCACCTGCAAAATACATGTTCAGATGCTGCTGTGGATGGTAGGTCACTCAGGAGTTGTAGCATCCAGGACATGGGGTTAAATGGTCTTCTGGCACTATAGACATAATCTAGGAGGTGATGGTGGTGATATGTGACACGCATCTTCGTTGTTCTTGAGAACTTGACTGCTATTCTTGGAATATCTGAGCCATAGCTGACTAGCAGTCCTTTGTTAATCCATAACTGGGTGCATAAGAACATATTGAGCTGCACCTGGTGGGAATACACTTATGTTTTGCACATTAATGCACATTGAGATTAATGTTTCATCGCCAAATTTGTCTGGATTCACCTGTGGTTGGATGGGGCATGCTTCTTGCCTAGCACGTAGATTCATTGCCTTCCTGGTATGTTCCCTGTGTCTTCACTCAGTGATGTTTTGCAGCTTCTCTCAAGTGATTGCCGTTGGAGGATCTGTGTTGATGTGTCTGTCCTTCAAATGCTGCACAGTGAGCTTTGAGTGCTCCCAGCACAAGTTGGTAGGTTAAAGAGCATCCAGCAGTCCTGCCTTTCAGACTGTGCTATGGTAACATCTCTGTTTTCTTGTTCTCCACATGCTCTAGTTCCTTGTCCCCTGTGTTGCCCAATTACAAACTTGCAGGCTCTTTTGCTGGCAAAAGAGGGGAAAAAAGTGAAAGCACATTCATAGTGCAATTCATAGGGTGTTCAACTTGGCCTCTGTGCAGGAAGAGTTAGGCTTGGGTGCATGTTGGCATGTAGTGGATCAGGCTGCAGCCTGTCTTCTGGTTCCTGCTGAACTCTGTTTTGAGGTTTTAGCTTTATTTAGATGATGGAAGCATCACCTTCAGATGGGGGGGCTTCATTTTCAGAGTGGAGGGACCCATTTGCTGGCCTAACCTGTCATCTGGGGAGGATTGACAACTACTTCAAAGAGACAGGATCCACCTAGGTAGAGCAAATGTGTCTTTGCCGGCAGGGCTGGTCAACCTGCTAAGAAGAACTTTAAACTGGGAATGATGAGGGAGGGAGAGATTCTTCTTGAGTAAGATCAGGTGAGGAAGTAGTGGATGGGGTAAGCAAATGAAAGGCCTGGGGTTATGTCAACAGAAGAGAAAGCAACAGAAAAAGGATGAAATAGAAACCCCCAAGCATGTAAAGAAGGAAGTACCTACAGAACAGCCTTGGGGGGAAGCTCTCTGCCCCTCTCTGGGGAATCATCACGCTTGGGGAGCCTCTCTGAAGTGCCTGCAACACTAATGTGTGCAGCATGGGGAACAAATGGGGGAATTAAGTCTGTGGGCAGTTACAGAGCTATGACCTCATTGGGATGAGAGCTCACGTATCCATCTGTCATAGCACTCTAGAGACAGGCTTTTCAGGAAGGTGGGGAGGGGGAGTTGCCCTTTATGTGAGAGAGCAGCGGGAATGCCTGCAGCTCTACCTAAGGACAGGTTATGAGCTAGCTGAGAGCTTGTTGGTCAGGATTAGTGGGCAGACCAAGATGGGTGACATTGTGGTACGTGCCTGCTATGTACATACAAGCAGGACCACAACCCTGAATATCAGGAGAGTAGACTTCAGCCTCTTCAGGGCTCTGCTTGGAAGAATCCCATGGGTTAGAGCCCTGGAGAGAAGAGCGGTCCATGAGAGCTGCATTGATATTCAAGGGTAACCTCTTCCAAGCTCAAGACTGGTCCATCCCAACAATCAGGAAATGGAGCAAAGGTGGTAGGAAACCTGTATGGATGAGCAAGGAGGTCCTGACTAAACTCAGGAAAGCAGGTGTACTCGATGTCGTCTTGTGGTTAGATCAGCCTTCAGGAATCCCAGGCCCCCGAGACCAGAGGGAAAGTCTGGTGCAGGGAAGACTGCCTCTTGGTAGAGGAGGATCAGGATAGGGAACATCTAAACAAACTGGATGTAAGTCCATGGGACCTGATGGGTTGCACCCATGAGTGCTAAGGGAACTGGCTGACATCATTGTGAGGCTACTCTGTTATCTTTGAAAGATCAC
Organism: Morus bassanus; assembly: GCA_031468815.1. Taxonomy (NCBI): domain Eukaryota; kingdom Metazoa; phylum Chordata; class Aves; order Suliformes; family Sulidae; genus Morus; species Morus bassanus. The sequence goes on from CM062593.1 coordinate 940,163, forward strand.
GATGATTAGGAGAGGTTTCTGAAGACTGGAAGAAAGCTAATGCCATGCCTGTCTTCAGGAGGGTCAAGAAGAAAGATCCAGGGAACTACAGGCCAATCAGCCTCACCTAAGTTCCTGGAAGGTGTGTCTTTTTTTCTTCTCCATGCCTGCTTGGACTCTGCGTGGCCTCTATAGGAGCCTTTGGTGGGGGATGTTCAAGCCTCTTGGGAGTCTGGGCAGACTGGCTTAGCTCAATCTCCCCGTTCTGAATGCTTGTTGACTTTTCAAACCCTGGTTCATGTGCTTGTTCCCTTGTCCACTGCTTCTCTTTAAAAAAGCCATACTGTATAACTCTGTTTTCTCCACTTTGTTGTGCTTATACATGTATCCACCACTACATTTTTTTTGTTTACCAGATCTGTCTTGAACACCTGCTCCCTGGTTGACTGAGCAAGTCCAGTAGACTATGAAACTTTTATTTTGCACAAGTCCTTTTGATTCTTCCTCAGTATGACTCTTACTCGCATGCCCTGTAATTCCATTCTTCAGGTTAATGTCTACTGTACTGCCGTGGACTTCAGAGTTTGGTGACAGGTAGTTCCTGTTTTAGAAACTTGTATGGCATGAGCCATCTTCTAATTCTCTAGTACAAAGTGAACTCTAAATGAGAGCTTAAATAACACTGATTTAGTTCAAAAAGTGGGCTTTAGAAAGCTGTTCATACTTTCTAAATGTGATGGTTTGTTACTGCTTGTTTTGTTGATCTGTTCTATGATACTTTCAACTGATGCGTAAGTGCAGAAATCTCCTAAAGATTCCTCTAGTGCAACTGTAAGTAAAAAAACCAACAAACCAAAACCCCCAAAAGGTATGTTTTCACTGCTTTTTTTTTAGGTGATTCTTCTACATAAACTGATCAGCTTGGGGCCATAGACTCTCATGTATGCCTTTTTCATGAGCAGAGCAAGAGTAATTACTTTGTACACCATTCATGAGTTGTTCTTAAAACTTAATTTTTTGGCTTGCCAAGTTGTATTGTGATTAACAGAAATCATGATAAATTTTTTCCTGTCCGTACATGACCCCAGCTTTTTGAAAAATGCTTTACTGTCCCATATCCTCGTTTTGATCGTCTTAAAATACTTTGTGTATGCGCTCTTTTTAGTTTATGATGATGTCTTTATACAATGTATTGTTTTCTAGAAAGATTTTATTCTTAACTGGTTTTTTACTTGTTTAAACATATGCCTCAGTGCTCCCCAGTTGCTATGCTGAAACAATTGCAACAATTGTAGACTTCTTTTTTTGGCTTCTCTTGCTTCTGCAAGGATGCTGAAACCAAGTCAACTGAGGTTCTTGACAATATCTTGGCAAAATCTTCTGTGTGCTGCTGAGAACCAGGTGAAGAGTTGCTTTCTCTCTTGTGGCTTCCTGGGTCAGCCACTCCATGGCACTCACTACTAGTGTATGAAAATATAGCTCAGGTATCGCCTCCTGGATCACAGTTTGGGCTAACTGAAACCTGTTAGAATTACTGCATTTTCTGCCTTTCTGATCTCCTGTAATGCCCCTGTTTTCTGTTGAGGCTGGTGGTCAGTAATCACTGCGTAAATCAATGTTGTTTCTGTATTCTGAATGCTGCTGACATTTCTCTTAACCTATTTTGAAACATCTAGAGCCTGGAAAAAGAGTAAAAGGTGACAAAGATGAGCAGAGCAGCAGAATAATTTCTGACCAGGAGCAAATCTGGAAAAGAGATGAGAAGATACCCGAGGTCTCTAAGTCACAAGTCCAAACAAAGAGCTCTGTCTAGGAAGCAAATATTCAGCATTTCTTACAACACAAAAACTAAAGGTGTGAAATGAAATTACCAAGCAGTAGGTCTTAATCCACCAGTTGTGCTTGTATGATGCTCTCTGATGTTGCGGAAACCAAAAGCTAAAGAGATTTACAAAAGGATTAGACAAATTAACAGCATTTGGTGACGGCTGGTTTTTGGTGCCTGGAAGCAATTTTTGGTTCAGAATTTTTTTTTCAGTTTTTAGAAGCTGGGAGTATATGTAAGGGAAGAATCATTGTACGTTTGTCTCATCCTCTGTACTTTCTCCCTTCAGCATTTGCTAACAGCTGCTGCTCTTACTGGCTTATACTGGAAGGATTGGCATAGGCTTCAAGGATGAGTTTGTATCTTTCTCAGATGTGGGGAGCAGGAGACAATTGGTTGTGGTAACCCAAGCAAAATGATGAGGAACAACAAATGAAGGAAGGAATTTGAATTGATAGATTGTACTGATGGAAGATGACAAAAAATGGAAGACATCGTCAGACAGGTTCTCTCTTGCATCCAGTATTCTTTGGGAGTGTTCAGGGACAGGTAGACACTGTCTGGTGGCACTCGGCTCAGAAGCGTGATGAGCCAAAGAACCAGAAATGGGCTTTGCGGTTGCCAGATGCATTTATTCAAATTCCTTCTCTTGTTGCTGTGGATACTGGCTGTTGTTCCTATTGACTTTTTTTTGTGTGTGTGTGTCCAGAAGGGGCACGTGAGGCTTGTCCTACAAGGTTCTGCTTTGGTTTAACAGCACCTTTTTAAGAATGTCTGCAAGTGTCACTGTACTAGAGACCAAACTGAGTAGCAAATGTAAAGTGGTTTAAAAAAGAGAGTGGGCAGAAGAGTCTGCAGAGTCAAAACAAAGCAAAATCATAGGTGTACACTAAACGGAGGCACTTTGGGATCATACTTCTCTAGAGATTTTCAGAGAGGCAGACTCTAAGTTAAGTCCCTTCCACCAGAACAGAGTTTGAGGAGTGACAGTTTCAGAGAACAGAAATGCAGAATTTTTCTCAGTGCTGGGGTATAAGGTGCTTTCAGTGAATAACTGTCTTGGGCTAGAAGTGTAGTCAAGCACGTAATACCAGGCTAGTTCAGCTAAGCTGGCACTATTTACTTTCCTTTGAGCCTGCTGCTGTGTTTGGTGTTCTCTTCTCAGCTTGACTGGTGCTGAAAATAAAAAAGATGCTATTTTTTATGATCTAGAAAGACCATCTTGAACTGTCCTCCAGTTCAGTTTGATCATTTAAAACTTATCAATGTTGTCATGAATCCATATGCTCTTTGCATCCTTTTGTTAGAGTTCTGGCGAGGGTTTGGTTTTTTGGGTGTGGTGTGTGGGTTTGGGTTTTTTGGGTTTTTGGGTGTTGGTTTTTTTTTTGCAGTGATTGAAGGTGTTGCTGCTCCCAGCTGTCTGCTGCCTCCCTGTGCTGGAAGCTGCAATGTGTCCTTATGTCTCAGTTATTTCTGTCTGCTCAGTGCATTAGCTTAAAATTCTAGTGAAAGTGGCTTTTTGACTGACACTTCAGACTGTGAATTGGACCTGTGTGTTTCCTTCTTATGTTTGTTATTGGAATAAGAGCAGAGAAGAGGTTAACATGCTGCAGGAGAAAAATACATACTCAGCTACCACAACTGGTTATGCTGTGAATGAATCAGTCCTTTCTAATTAAGTAGTCGTCTCTGGTTCTCTTTTTACCAGCAGGTTCTGAAACTGCTTTCATCATGCAATTTTTGGCTCCATCTAGCCATATTCTCTCTACACAGGAGTTGCATTAAGTGTTTATTCTCTGTTCAGACTATTGTTTTGGTGGTGTTAAGCTCTGTATTGTCTGTAATGCCTCAAAAGTATAAATTTATTTACTACCTGTTGTAAGTATCACACTGCAACATCTTTTTGTGACAGTGTTCACAAAATCCTAGGGAAAAAGGCTTTCTTCCTTTGTACCTTGACATGCAATTCCAGTTTATGCCCTGGAGTACTGGGAAGGGATTTGTCCTTGTGTCCTGCACTGTGATTTAGTGTGTGTCTCTGAACCTACACCAATACAGCCCCAAGTTCCTGGTAGATATCCCAGGGCAAGGATTTTAGCACACTTCAGAGTAGAAGGGCAGATGATCTAAAGAACGGCTGGCATTAGAGGAGGAGTGTTGTAGGTGCAGTACCTGATGGTGCAGAATCAGTGCTTGGCCTTTGGGCAATTGTATTTTGTATTGCAGTTTGCAAATACTGTATTTCCACTCGGGGTCATCCATAATGAAAGGCTTTACAGCCTTAAAACGTCCAATTTTTTGTCTTGGCAATGCAGAGTGTGGTATGAAAGAGTTTAGCATAGTCATGGTGCACTGTTTTGTAGAACTTCCTTGATTTTGTAACTGATAATACAGAGTTGTGTTGGCTTGTGCCCTAAACAACCTATGGCTATCACTATGGAGAAGAAAAAACATCAAACCCAAAACCAAAACTTAAGTTGAATAAAGCTTGAAAGAATTAATTCCTTAAAGAAGTAAGATTGCATGGACGGACAGCCAACTCGTTTCTGGTATGTGCTATGCTTGTAAACTAAGGCTTCTCAGCCCTCATACTGTCATTTTAGTTAATTTCAGAAGTTTTATGAGAATATAGTCTATCAGGAACTTAATTATATCCTGACTGCTTTTAATCAGTCTTTTTGAAGACCAGATGGTTGAGTCTGTCATTGGTGCCACTCTGATGTTGAAATAGGCGCTCCTAGGAATAGCACAGTTTGCTTTCTTGTTTCTACATTTTATGCATTGTTATGAAATTTCTTTTTGTAAAGTTGGTACATTCTGCTTGTGGCTCTTCTCACTCCCTGATTGTTCTGTTTCTGAATTTTTGTTTCTGTTCAGAATCTGTTTCTGAATCTTATATGGTCTTGACATTTTAGCTGTCTGATATATCTTACAAATAATCTTGCATTCTAAAAAAAAAAAAAAAACCTCAAGGTGTGGAAGACTTTGAGGTGCCTTGCTGCAGTCTGAATAGCTGATTATGTGATATGAGCTGGGACAGGGAGGAGTCTGTAGGTCCTTATCCTTTGGAGAACAGGAGTGGAAGCTCACCTCTGAACAGTTCACACTTCTGTAGTTCATCTAGTTTCAGATTCTTTTTAACTTTATAGTGCAAGAGCAGCAGAGTCAAATTGGGCCTTGGACGTGTATTCAACAAGTCTATCATTTATCTTTAAGTGATATTACTCTTTAAAAAAATCTTCTAAAGCAGCAGTATTGGAAATGAGAGCGAATAAGTTAAGATCTGATTGTAGGGTGTACTGATCTGCTTCAGTTAATCTCTTTGGAAGACTTGCACACTTCAAACAGTATGTTGTGTTATGTCCCACTGGGAATAAAACTTAAATTTTGTCTTTGGGACTAGATCACATCTAATTATAGGTGCATATTAATTGCAAATGTTTGATATAGGATGTTCTTAAACAACAGGAATCACGTCATACACCCTTTTTTCAAAGAAAGCTATGTGAAACCTGGTGCTGTGTTTCAGTTCTTTGATAGTTAGTCCTTGGGATGTTCTCATATCTGAATACTTTTTTTCCCCTTAGGTGAGTGGAATCAAGAGTCTCTATGAGTCTGAACTGGCCGATGCTCGAAGAGTTCTGGATGAAACAGCCAAAGAGAGGGCAAGATTACAGATTGAAATTGGAAAACTGAGAGCAGAACTTGAGGAGTTCAATAAAAGGTAAGGAAAGTCCTGCAAGATGATTTTTTTTAAATTGAAATGGGCAATATTTGCGGTGGGAATGATACTACTGATGCTTCTTAAAATGCCTTTTAGAAGCATTGTGGATCCGTGAGAAGATACAGGCTTGTCAGAGGAAAATTCCTCAGGTTGTTGGTACAGCTAGTCAGAGCAGATAGTCTGACCAGTATATATACTCAAATGTATTTGTAGATATAAGATTAATACACTGTGATTTAAGCAATTCAGACATCTAGAGGCTGAAACGATAGGTTGTGCCTGCTTCTGTCCTATTGTACCTCTCCTTATGTGAGCATGCACATGTGCAGCTGCTTGGTAAACTGGATTGAGCAACTGATCTAGATTAAAATTGACCCATCCAAAGAAGGCTAATATTTAAACATTATCAGTTTTATTGTCTGGATGACTGTATTGACTGATGGCAGAAATGAAGGAAAAGGGTGGCCCTGAGCAATTTGGGAATATGGAAGCAATGTTGCCTTGAAAATGCATGAAGCTACAGTGTAAGTGTGCTGGAAAAAGACCTTGTACTGACTACATTTTTAAAAACTGCTGTTCAGCCTGCATCAAAAAGAATTGGCCTACCAAACTGGCTGCTGATATCAAACATAATCCATTATTTCTATTCCCACTAGGGAGTTTTTGTAATAAAACTGTTTAGCAGTTGAGACTTTATTTTTAAAATTAATATATGTGGTGGGAAAATTATTTTTTTGCTTTTGATTGAAATTTGATACCTATTTTAGTAGATAAGATTTGGGAGTTAGATTTTTTTCCTGAGCAAGTCAGTATGTACATCACCTGTATATGAATGTTGTTGGCCATAAAATTGCTTTTAATCCAACAGTGCCAGTACAGGCCTACTGTAAGTCTCCCATCTCCCTTCATTTGCATCTCAGTGGTTATAAAAGAAATGAAGTGTTTCCCTCCCTTGTGTTTTTTCTGACTAGCTAGTTGATTTATGTTGAAGCATTTCTTATTTTCTCTGTAAACTTTGCTATATCCCTGGATCTTCATTTTCTGTGTTGGACCTTCTTGTTAAAGTAAGCCATCAGAGATATTTTGTGGACTTTGCCCCTAAAATAACTGTCCAAATATGAAATAGCTATAGTGTAAGCATCTCCATTTGAGTAAGTCACTGTACAGCCTATTGAACTTGATGCACAGTTCATACCAGAAGATACGCCTGCATGTGGTCAGACAGCCTGTGCGCTAAAAGTTTATGGACTCAGCTAGGCCTTTGTTAACCATAAAAAGAGCCTCTGGTAACCAGGTCAGACTTAAACCCCTAAAGTTAAGTGAGATTATTACCATCCAGCCCTACTGTGATGTTCCTGTTGGGACTGATTTCCCTCCTAAAAGGCTTAGGCCAGTGGTCTTGGCATTTATTTCAGATAATATATTTTGCGTGGCAGTTGGTGTTACATCATCATCAAGGTTCTCTCTCTTGTCTTGGTGATAGCAAATATTCCACTTGCTTGGCTTTTAATGCAAGCTCCAAAAGAGAGCAGCAGAGGTAACTGAGAATTTGGTTCATCTCTCCTCTTCTGCAAGGTGCTTATTTCTATATTTTGATTAAGGTATTCTTGTCCGAAGTATCTTCACTTGACAGCTGATGAGAATCAGTGCCACTTGATTCCAGTTCTTTGGGCTTTTGATAGTGCTAAGAGACTTTACAAATACCTTGCTGTGGAATGTTGTGCACTTAAAGTGATGGAGATGGTATTTTCCCTTGGGTCATCTCCCTTGCCCTTTGTTTGGACAATTGAGTTGCCCCTTACCAGTCTCTTCAATGACTGCTTAATTCTGCCAGACTAACTTCAAGCATTTTTTGTTTGTTTGTTTTTCTGAGATAGACTAAATATGAGGAAAATATACCTGGACCTGTAGGAACAGAATTGAACTCCTCCTTGGCTTGAAAGTTTCTTCTACCAGATTGCTTCCAGTCCCTTGAGACACTTGTAATGTACTTGGAGTGTTCTTAGGGTACCTAGCCTGGGCCATGTGGAAAGTTATGCTTATGACATGACCAGATTTTAAATGTGATTCTTGCAAATACAGCTTTTAAAAGTCTGTTTGCCTGGTTTGCACAGTGTCCACTTGACACCTAGCCCATGACTGAAGTCCTCCCTGCCCATGCTGACAGTCAGATGGTGCTTCTCACAGGCCAAGCTTGGTTCAGTGCTTTGAGAACTGTGTATAGTGGAAGAGTAGGTTAGTGTGTAATTTTATGTTCACTATGATTACCTCAGTCTCTCTTTCAAGCTCATGACAGAGGAGAGGCTTACGGGTGCCAGCACAGTCTGGGCAGGAGGGATCCCAGACATTGTCACTTCATTGTTCGCTTGGAATAGGTTGGGTTGTTGGGACAGGAGATAATAGACTTCTGTCTTGGGACATCTCTCCTCTGGTCTCCCATGTGAGAGAGGGAGAAGAAAAGGGATAGTTGGAGTAGGCAGAGTAGAGAAAACATTGGCTTGAAAGGACAGCTGCGAAATGTTTCCTCAATGTTAGACTGAATTGAATTTTAGTTGCTGAGCCGCAGGCTTGCAGGGCTTTTCTAGCTATAGGATCCAAATACAGCCAACCTACTGCTTCAAGAGCTGACTTCCCTTTTCTCTTTTTCTCTTAAAGCCTGGGTTTGTGAATGTGGAAAGCCCTTTCCTGAAGGCACTGAGGATGTTCCAGGGAGGCCACAGGGTGTAGTGACATGAGGCCTAGTTTGTGTCTAAAGGAGCCTGAGGCTTACCCTGCTCTTAGTTTGTTCCTGAGGCTGTCTGCCTGCACAGCTCCAATGGATTTGGGAAGCAGCTGACCAGCCTGCAGGAAGACCCTTGGTTGGTACACAAGGATTTGTGACAGGGCCTATGGTCTAGGAAAGAACGTGGTATCAGTGTACGGGACTTCAGAGCAAGCATCTAGCAAGCATTTAAGCTTATGTCTTTCTGCAACTTGTTCAGATACTGACAAATGATACTACCCCAGTATTCTGTGTTGAGTACAAATTCAGCTCTTGGGGTTTGGATGCCCTGGCACGTATTTTGGTTATTTCAGATTTTTTTTACTTACCATGTTACTGATGATCTAACATTTTCTGGGTTTTTTAGTGCGTGGGATAACTGGACATCGTCTTGCTTAGTAAGTCTACAAGAAGCATCCCAAGGCATTTTCTAGAGCAATTTGTATTGGATTGGACCAAAGATCCATCTAGCCTGGTAATCTATCTCTGTGAGAAGCCACTCATAGGCATCTAGAGAAGAGTATAAGAACGGACCATGCATAACAACACTTCTCTGGAATATTTTTCCAAACTTCAGCAATTCCCTTCAGCTAAGGGGCTTTCTGAGGTCCAACTGGATTCTGTGTAGTAAGCCTTCATGGGTTTTCATTTCATAGTGTAACCAGTATCCTGAGACTGTCTGTAGTGTTCTTAGACTTAGCAAGGGGATTCTGAGCTTACCTACATTTTATATGAAGAACATGTGTTTGAATATGCCAGCTCAGTTCTACTTGTTGATTTATCCCCTAATTTTTGTATTCTCCTTCTTCATATCTCTTAGTTTTCTCTTTTAATGACTTTTTTTTTCAAGTGGAAACATCTTACCTACTTAGCTACTGCTTCTACAGAAGCTGCTCTGTGCCTTCAATCAACATTTTATCCTCTGTCATTTTTCCCATTTTAGTGTACCCTCTTGGGGAGAAAGGCTACAGAATTGGAACTTCAACCAGTATTCAAGATGCGGTTGTACTGTAACAGTGTTCAATGTCTTGTTCTGTATTTTATTTACTAGTAATTTTTTAAATATAGTTGCATGTGGAGTGCTCCTGAGCTGCTGATGTGTGAAGAAGAGTAAGCTCCAAATAGTTTTTTACGTCAGGCTCAGAGATATCTCCCAAGACCTCTTTGAGTTGCATGGGTGCTACAGAACCTGGAAGTGTTTTGTGGTAACCAGATCTGCTGTGGCCTCTTCGGGCAGAGGTGAGGTAAGGCCCTCACAGAGCCCTGCTATGCATGGTTCATACCCCTGCTGACCCCCCTTACCTTCCCTTTACAAAAGCCAAATCAACTCTGAATCCTCAAATTCTTTCGTGCCTGAATTCTTTCATGCTTATGTGTGGGTCCACTACTTCTCTTCATTGGTGCCTTTGTCTAATTTTACCCATACAAATATCAAGGTCTGAGTTTCTCCATTTGAAAAAATTGGTATTTAATTTGTCATTTTAACATTGTGTTAACTGCACCACTCAGCTTGTTGTCATCTGCAAATTTGCTGAGGGTGCACTCGATCCCACTATGTCATTGATGAAGATATTAAACAGTACTGGTCCCAATACAGACCCCTGAGGGACACCACTTGTCACTGATCTCCATTTGGACATGGAGCCATTGACCACTATCCTCTGTATGCGACCATCCAACCAATTCTTCATCCACCGAACAGTCCACCCATCAAATCCATATCTCTCCAAACTGAACAGTCCACCCATCAAATCCATATCTCTCCAATTTAGAGAGAAGGGTGTTGTGGGGGACCGCGTCAAAGGCCTTACAGAAGTCCAGATAGATGACATCCGTAGCTCCTCCCATGTCAACTGATGCAGTCGCTCCATCATAGAAGGCCACTAGGTTGGTCAGGCAGGACTTGCCCTTGGCGAAGCCATGCTGGCTCTCTCAAATCACCTTCCTGTGCTCCATGTGCCTTAGCATGGCTTCTAGGAGGATCTGTTCCATGATCTTCTGAGGCACAGAGGTGAGGGTGACAGGTCAGTGGTTCCCAGGATTCTCCTTTCTACCCTTTTTAAAAATGGGTGCAATGTTTCCCTCTTTCCAGTTGGCAGGGCCTTCACCTGACTGCCATGATTTTTCAAATATCATGGAGAGTGGCTTGGCAACTACATCAGCCAATTTCTTCAGGACTCTGGGATGCATCTCATCAGGTTGCATAGGCTTATGTATGTCCAGGTTCCTCAGGTGGTCACAAACCTAATCATATCTTACAATGGGAGGGGACTTTTCTCTCCCAGTCCCTGTCTTGTGGTCCATCCACTCGAGAGGTGTGGGAGGAGAGGTTGCCAGTGAAGACTGAGGCAAAAATGTTGAGTACGTCAGCCTTCTCCCTGTCTGCTGTTACCAGTTTGCCAGTCGTGTTCATCAGTAGGGGGTACACTTTCTTTGACCTTCCTTTTCTGGCTGACATACCTATAAAAGTCCTTATTCTTTGCATCCCTTGCCAAGTTCAGCTCCAGCTGTGCCTTGGCCTTCCTGACCCCATCCCTACACAACTGGGCAGTGTCCCTGTACTCTTCCCAGGATGCTTGTCCCTGATTCTACTGCCTGTGCATTTCCTCCTCACCCTTTAGTTTGACCAGCAGGTCTCAACTCAGCCATGCTGGTCTCTTGCTTTCCTTTCCTGATTTCTTATGGTGATCGAGAGCTTTGTGCTCTATGGAAAGCATCCTTAAAGATCTGCCAGCTCTGTTCTGCTCCCTTGTCCCTGAGGGCAGTTTCCCAGGGGTCCTATTGACTAACTCCTTGAACAGCTGGAATTTTGATTTCCTAAAATTCAGGGTCCTGACTTTACTCTTTGCCTGACCCCTATCCCTCAGGACTGCGAACTCCACCAGTGTGTGATCACTGCAGCCCAGCCTGCCTCCAATCTTGATGTCACTGATTAGCTCACTTGTGTTGGTGACCATCAGGTCCAGTATCTCATCCCTTCTGGTAGGGCTGTCTATTATCTGGCTTAAGAAGTTATCCTCAGTGCACTCCAGCAGGCTCCTGGATTGCCTGCAGCTCACCGTGCTACTTTTCCAGCAGATGTCAGGGTAGTTGAAGTCCCCCGGCAGGACAAGAGCCTGCGAGCATGATGCCTCCTGTAGCTGGAGTAAGAAGGCTTTGTCGGTGGGTTCCCCTTGATCAGGGGCCTGTAGTAAACACCACCCACAAGGTTCCCTCTGTTGCCTTAGTCTCTAATTCTTACCTGTAAGCTTTCAACCTGCTTCTGGCTGTTTTTCAGAGACAGCTCCTTACAGTCTATCAGTTTCTTGATGTAGAGGGCAACCCATCCACCCCTCCTTCCTTGCCTGTCCCTTCGGAACAGCCTGTAGCCATCAATAGCCGCCCTCCAGTCATGGGATTCATCCCACCAAGTTTCAGCAATGGCAACTAGTCGTAGCTTTCTAGCAGCATAGGGGCTTCCAACTCCTCCTGTTTGCCCGTGCCATGTGCATTGGTGTAGAGGCACTTCAGATGGGCTGTTGGCTATGTCACCTTCTTAGAGGAACACACCTTAATTCATAGAATCATAGAATCATTAAGGTTGGAAAAGACCTCTAAGGTCATCAAGTCCAAATTCCTTTGAGGTATTTCACTGGTGTTTCCCTGCTGGCTCCTATTACCTCAGGAGCCTCTGGCTCATTTCTGTAAAACTTCCAATGTGCTCCAGTGTACCCAGCACATCTCGGAGCAACAGGCTGAGGGCCCTTGCTGGCACTCTGTCCCTCTAACCTTGGCATGTTGGCCCACAGCTTGTCATGGGCAAGCCTGATATTATTTCTCTACTCCTCCAAGTCTAGTTTAAGTAATGTTCAACTGTAATTTCTTTAGAGGGAGCTTTGTCATAGAGTGGAACTAGTTTTGGTTCCAAATTACTGATTCATCTGCAGAAGATAGGGAGGAGCTGTTGGTTAAGATGTTAGCATCCATACACATTTAAATTTGGTTTGCAAATGTAATGTCAGGAAATAATATATCCCATTATTCAAGTGGGATTCAGATGCCTGAACATCAGTGTCTCTTGCACTGTAGACGTTTCAGTTATACTGTGCTATGGCACCTCCCATGGGTCCTTTTTGTTATATGTGGCGGTACAATGTGGATGTTGCAGATATCCCAGCTGAAGCATCTAACTCTTATCTTAACTAAACTTTAAAGGGTTTCCTGTGAGGGAGATCATCTGGGAAAATATCTTAATTTTCTAATCATTGCCTTCATTGTTGTCATAAAACTGCCAGTGTTTTTAATTGTATTTGTGTTGTGGGTGTTTGGGGGGGGTGTGGAGTTTTTTTGTTGTTATTCGCAATACATATATTTGTCATTGTCCTTTACCATGTTCATGATCAGCAATCAAGTTACAATCAAGGATCAAGTTTCAAATGTAAATTAAGAAACAAAAAACACTTTGAGGTAGGGGCCTTCACACTGCTGGGGACAATCATTTTGCAATGAAAACTAGTAGGTAGAATTGTATGTGTTTGTTATTTACAGCTTTTACTTTTGTTGCAAGATGCCAGTAAAATAAGAAAGAAACATCCTGAAAAGAAATTGAACATGAGACTTGCTGTGGGGGCGAGGCACCTTTTTTTTCCTAATGTGAAAAATCACCCAGCCAAAACGTGGTGTGGTTGATACTGTAGAGGGAAGGGATGCTATCCAGAGGGACCTTGACAGGCTTGAGAGGTGGGCCTGTGCGAACCTCATGAAGTTCATCAAGGCCAAGTGCAAGGTCCTGCACATGGGTTGGGGCAATCCCAAACATGAATATGGGCTGGGCAATGAGTGGATTGAGAGCAGCCCTGAGGAGAAGGACTTGGGGGTGTTGGTTGATGAAAAACAGAATATGACCTGGCAATGTGCACTAGCAGCCCAGAAAGCCAACTGTATCTTGGTCTGCATCAAAATAAGCATGGTCAAGGGAGGTGATTCTCCTCCTTTACTCTGCTCTGGTGAGACCCCACCTGGAGTGCTGTGCTCAGCTCTGGGGCCCCCAGCAGAAGAAAGACACGGACCTGCTTCAGCGGGTCCAGGTAGGAGGGTCACAAAGATGATGAGGGGGCTGGAGCACCTCCTGTATGAGGGCAGACTCAGAGAGTTGGGGTTGTTCAGCTGGGAGAAGAGAAGGCTCCAGGGGGACCTCCAGTACTTAAAGGGGGACTATAGGAAAGATGAGAAGGGACTCTTTTATCAGAGAGTGTAGTGATAGGATGAGGGGTAACGGCTTTAAACTAAAAGAGGCTATGTTCAGATTAGATATTAGGAAGAAATTTGAAATTCTTTACCATGAGGGTGAGGAGAAACTGGAAGAGATTGCCCACAGAACTTGTGGATGCCACCTCCAGGGAAGTGTTCAAGGCCAGGTTGGATGAGGCTTTGAGCAACCTGATCTAGTGGAAGATGTCCCTGCCCATGGCAGAGGGGTTGGCACTGGTTGATCTTTAAGGTCCCTTCCAACCCAAACCGTTCTGTGAGTCTATGTATTTTACAACATGTACAATACATACATGTAGGTACACTAGTACCCTGAACAGAACTCAACAAATTTAGAATTTTTTCTATTGAGCCAAATTCATAACTAGGTTCATAAAGCAGTTGGATAGTTTCACTTTATAAAAAGTGAAATATCTTTAGGATGTTCTAACACTGTTTATATGATATAAGGAACAGCTTAACTTTTTAGTTTAAAGATGTTTATATCAGGAGTAGGGATGTATTTTTAAATCTAGGATTAAAATATTATTGTAAAAAATAGACATTCTGATATCATTCTGAAGCAAGTATGGTTCTTTTCTAGAAGTTACGTAACAGCTTCCAGTGCTTTTTGTGTGCATTTTTAGCTGTTTGACAAAACTTTTGGCTGCTTGAGGGAGGGAGTGGATGAGTGGGGGAGGTATAGATGGGCACACTTAATTTACTAGCAAGCTGTGCAACATTTTTGCTTTGGTGGAACAGCACCTTACCACAAGACTGCCGGACCAGACTTGGTGTCGCGATCAGGGTGCGTTCAGTCATAGCACAGGTAACTTTGTCCTGTTAGTCTCCTGTCCTGATGTTCATGAAGTGTCTGTTTGTATCTTTACCAGTGCCACAGGTCCCCAAGTCAAGCAAAGCCTGGATGTAGATACATGTAGGCCTCATCCATCCACTCCTTTTAGTGGTCCTCTTGCTTGAGCTGCAAGCTCCCAACTGAGTTGTGTGACAGACAGTCTTGTTGCAGCATCTTCTACCTGCTGCCCCCCATGGTCACTGAAATATTTCTCTTGAGCAAGCTTGGCTGCTTTCTGGAAAAAAGAGCTCTAGAGGGTTACACTAACCTGGTGTCCTTCAGAGAACATTGATACATCTCAACAGACGCATCGACTGCTGTTTGTAGCTTCCAGGCATCTTGGAGACCCCCAAAAGCAGGTTGCACCTTTGTAAAGCCTTCTGTCAATTTTTTGTATGAAGACAATAAACCAGGCTGAAATTATAAATGCAAATAAAAATGTGAATGAAAGCAGCTTGCAGTGTCTTCCAGTGTCGGTGTTCATGAAGGAGCAGAAGTTACATATCGCTGTCAGTAATTTTTTATGGTGCTTTGTCAAGCTGTACATTGAACACCTCTGTTCATTTCTGTCTCCCTGGGAATACTTGCATGCTGCCTGGCTTCTGCAGGTGGGAGGAAGCTATGGGCTGTGTAAGCATACACTGCTGTTCATGCTTGGTGTGAAGATGCATTTGCCTTTTAGGTGCTGCACAGACAAAAGGTTTCCAGATCTGATTGTCTGTTACATGTGCAGCGTGGCTTGTTTCACTATGTGACATGTGGTGCAAGGGCATGTGTCTGGAGAGTCTATTTTAAAGACTTTCTGGTTGCTGCTAAATAGCTGTCTTTTAAGTAAAAGTCATGTTTTGTCTATATGTTCCCTGCAAGCTGCTGAGCTTGAAGACACTGCACATATGTTGCAGAACAGGATTCACAGTGACAAATTGGACCAATGATTAAAAACAATTAGTTACAGTTAAATGAAAACAAATTCAGAGATCTACACTAGGGAATGCAGAGAGAACACACATGAGCCTTGTAGCTAGAGTGTATCACAAAATAAACGTGTCAGTTCATTCTGTAGTTAGAAAAAGATGCATGTAAAGAAAAACTGTAGGCACACCGATACCCCATAAAGCAGGATTTTTTGTAAAATAATTTTGGGCATTGCATTTTGTTGGAGTTACGGGCAAATTAGAAATTCAAGAGGACAGTACAAGTGATCAGAAGTTTGGGAACCAAGACTCAGGATTTGGGCTGGGGAGCAAGGTTTGTATAAAGTAAAGCATTGGTTTTCAGCTTTTTCTTTCCTTTGCAAATTTAATATTTTTTCCCTATTTGGAGCTGCAGACCAAATACAGAGCTTTTTAAAGCCTATAGGTAGCAGGATTCTTCTTCAACGTTATTTCTGTGGGCCCTTAAAAGCAGCTCACTGACCACAGGCTGAAAGCTACAGCTCTATAGAAGAGAAGTTTGAATAAAGGGAAGGAGAAAAATGAATTCTAAGGTGGCTTAAGAGAGAAAGACAAAAAGCTATTTACTGTGTTCTTAGTGGTGTGAGACCAGAATAGTGAGCTTAAATTGCAGCAAGAAAGGATTACTTCACATAACAAAGCAGGTTTTTAATAACTTAACAACACACACCTAGAGAAGCTGCAGAAAGTCAGTATGTTAGAAGAAAAGGTAGACAAATACTTGGTGGGCAGGAGGAAGATGACCTTGATGATTCCTGTGGGTTGGATATAACAGCTCAAATAATCATATTTAAAGTGACTAGAGTTGCTTTGCTCATAATAAACAGTGCTAAAGAAATACTGGTTTATTCCTGAAAAGTGACCACACTTCTGTGGTGGATTACTTTACATCTTAGGGAATGGGCTTGGCCACATCAAGTACAAAACACTGGGGATGCTCATAGGCCTCTTTGGGAGATGCATGTGCTCTGCTTCTCAGGGGTTGTAGTCCAAAGTGATTGATGTCAGCAATTAAATGTGCTGTGCAGCACTGAGATGAAAAACTACACCCTTGTGTGTAAAGCAGCTTTGTTGTTAGTTCTTAGCTGTCAGAGTTGCCTTCTTGTTTTTTCCCTTGCCTGCCCATGACATATGTTCTTCTTTATTAGGCAATGCATTTATAACACATTGGTACAAGCTGTGAGTTTTAAGAGGTGTTTATGATTATTTTTATTAGCTGCATTTGCACGTTATTCTAGGAGCCACCTAGTGGTACACTAATCCTAATAAAATGTGTATAAGAACAAAATAGCTGTAGTTGTAACCGAGACGTGCTCAAGATGTGTGTGCACCCACGTATAAATATAATTAACTTTTGTTTTTTCAGCTATAAGAAGAAAGATGCAGATTTGTCTGTGGCTCAGGGTCGCATTAAGGATCTTGAAGTGCTGTTCCATAGAAGTGAAGCAGAACTCAATACTGTCCTGAATGAGAAACGCAGTCTGGAAGCAGAGGTGGCCGATTTGCGTGCCCAACTGGCTAAGGTATGGCAGCGAATGCTTCCTCGCTTTAGCACAGGAGAGGCTGTGTATTGTAAAACTTGTTATTTTTCTTTGCAATTAGTTTACACTCTGAACATCATTGATCTAGCTAGCTTACTTGAACCTTTGCCTGCCCCTCTTGGACAGAAAGCTAAATTGTAAGAAATCTCTGTAAGACAACCAAAGCAACGTGGTGTTTTAGTAATTTGGCCAGTCAAAAACTTAAGAACATGCAGCCTATTGTGCTTGAGGAATTAATAATCCTCAGCTTCATTATCATACTATATTGAAATAATCTTATATTTTAAATAACTGGTATACAAACATGAAAGCTTGTTTTAAATATTTATAAGCACACAGACATTCTTTCTTTTTTGTTGTGTTTTTTTGGAAAATCAGTGGTTTGACATTAGATTTGTTGTTGTGGATAATTGGTGCAAAGATGGCAAACGAAGACCATAAAGGGATTATGGGGATGGAAAATAGGCATCCAGACAAAATTAAATTTTTATCTTTAATATTCTTTACTAGGCTGAAGATGGTCATGCTGTGGCTAAGAAGCAGTTGGAGAAAGAGACGCTCATGCGTGTGGACCTGGAGAATCGGTGCCAGAGCTTGCAAGAGGATCTGGATTTCAGGAAGAATGTGTTTGAGGAGGTATTATCAACCTAGTAATCTCATCATAGTCTGAAGTTTATGTAGCTTTTATTCAACTGACTATAAGCAATTAATAACAGGTCCAGGCAGGGAGAATCAGTATTATCCTTGCTATAAATGGGTTGAGCAATAAAATAGCTAAAGGTTTTGCAAGAGTTACACGGTAGATCAGTGGCGGAGCTGGCATGAGAGCCAAAAGACAAGGGTATTGTTCCATGTGACATTAGGTGAGCTAATGTCGCAGCTGACTGCTGTGGGAAAGGGAAAGTCTTGTTCCCTCTCTCTGGACCTGGTTGCATGGCCCTTCTCCTTACTTGTACAAACTTTGGTGGTTGTTGGACCTGACTATAACCTGTTTTTGTTGATGAGAACAGTATGCAATTACCCTGCTTTTTACAGGAGTAGTTTTCTGCCTGTTTAGTGAGTTGAGTTGGCTCACAGTGGTTCTAGTGAGGACCAGACTTCTTATAAACAGTGGGAATGCACAGGCGGGATTGGGAAAGGGAAGCATGATCGTCTCTCTCTACCAGATGCAAAGTGTTATGTCAGTTTATTCCATCTTGCGAAAACCATCTCTGACCTTCGGTTCTTCTGCAAGCTTAATCAGTTAGTGGCTGCTGAGCAATTGCTACGTGCTTCTGCCCTTCATCTCACCTATGCTAAGCTGTGATGTTTGGCTCACATGCACCAAACCATTTCAGTCTGATTAACTAGTAAAATACTGTAGGGTTTTTTGGTTGAGTTTAATTTTTGCCAGCTTAGCAGCTGAGTTATGTCTTACGATGGAATCAAATGAGTGCCCAGACTGGACTAAGGGATGGGGCAGGGCTGTGTGGCTAAGGACAGGGGATGGAGCAGGGCAAAGATATGAACCAGGTAGATCACTCTGAGTTCTACTGACCATTGTCTCACATCCATGCCATGGAGTAGTTGGATTGCTGCACATGACTGCAATGACAGACCCTTGCTTGGTTGTAGGGCCTTAAAATAACTTTGTTCCCTGAGGAGAATTGTGCTGCTACTGACTAAAGGTGAAGCTAAATGAGACAGCAGAAGCTAATCTTAAAGCTTGCCATGCTGAAGCGGGGGCGTTCCTTTAGCCATCCCTGCAGCTCTTTGATCCTTGTATGGACCAATTCAACACATTAATAAAAAAAGGAATTAGTTTCCTTTAGGTTAGTGAATTCGTTCGGTTCAGTGAAGGGTCCAAAGCTCCATTAGAGTTAGAACGTCACGGTTGGGAGTGTGGCAAGTGAAGCCTGGTTATACTAGTGGTGTTGAACTGCTACTTCAGCTCAGACCTTCACCTGATACTTCGTAGTCTTCTGTGATGTTTTTGTGGCCTCCCGAGGGGTCGTTACCTACAGTTACTGAGAGACTGTTGCTTGCTAGTTTTCTTGGCGTAAAAATTTTCCACAGAAGGGAAAGCTTCTTCCAGATCACATCAGGGCACATTTCTGAGTAGAAGGGCATGTTTCTAAGAATCTGTTTTTAGATGTAGAGCATTTCTGCAAAACAACTTATAAAGTTGCTGTGAATTTGTGTTAGCCTGCTATGACTCCAGTTTAGGTGTGCAAAGTGAGCCTTGCTTCACTTGCCTGCTGTTCCTCCTCGTGGCCCTGCTGCTCCCTCCAGGCCTCCTCCCAGTACTCAGAGCCACTCCCTGAAGGAACCACCTACCCTGAAGGGAGAAATTGTTTCTTTCTCATACCATGCATTCAGGCCTGGCTAGGTCTCTGCAGAGCTCAACGTGAATAAGAGCATGAGTAGTCTCCTTGTGCACTGTTATTTTAACGTAGGCATGTATGTTGAGAAGGAAAGGGTTTGTAGTGCAGCACATGGAATCTGTTTGCTATATAAAAACTCATGTTTTCTTCTCGTTCCCCCCCCCCCCATTTTGACTTTTGTAGCATAAAACAGCTCCTTACTTAAACTGTATCTGGATGTTTTTAAACCTGTTTTTAAGTTGGATCACTTTTAAGAATTATATCCTGCCAAATGAGAGCGGTAACTTGCATCTGTTAGTACATGCAGCAATTCTTAGGCTTAAATGCCTTCAGTATTGTAGCTCCTATACACTAAACAATTAGTAATGAAATAGTTAATTGTTGTCTGAATGTAATTGCTGTACTGTTTACCCTAAAGTGGGAATTTGTCCCCATTTTTTTTCTCTTGTGTGTGTAGGAGATAAGGGAAACAAGAAAACGACATGAACATCGTTTGGTCGAGGTGGACACTAGTCGCCAACAGGAGTATGAATCCAAAATGACTCAGGCCCTGGAGGATCTGCGAAATCAACATGATGAACAAGTCAGACTGTACAAAATGGAGCTTGAGCAGACCTATCAGGCTAAGGTAACTACTGCTAACCACAGCACTGTCTGACAGGAGGTCCAGCTGGTGAGATAAAACCATTTCCATCAGCCCAACTGTCTTTAAGGAGACACGTAATTATAATTTGAAGAAGCTTTGTCCCGGTGTTCAAATGCCTCCTCTGGTGCTTGTGCACAGATGCAGTTCCAGGGATGTTATAACTACTATAGCCAGAGGTAATGGGTAGGACTAGCTTTAGCGAAGAAAGGCCAGTTTGTGAGAAGACCTGTGGAACTGTTGGTCACTGCGGAGGACACGGTGGGAATAGTGGATGTCACGCAATAGCTGATTAGAGAATGTCTTCTGCTATAAGGGTTTTTTTTTCTTGATGTCATTAGGTCCAGTTCTTCCTCCAAAGTGGAGGTGGTGGAGGAGACTTGTAATAGGTGCAGTACGTTGGCTCTAAGAAGCTGACTGCCTGGAGGGATGGGTTGGAGAGCTTGGGGAATGGCTGCGTTTCAGTACAGGCTTTTACCTGCATGCAGTGAGCTTGCAAAATAATATGAACATACTGAGAGGGGCTCTATGTCTAAGGTTGCATTGAAACTTAACTCTTACTGTGGCCTTTGCAATGTTCTTACTAGCCCCACTACTCTTTTAAATGTGTGTAAGCCTTATCACATTTCAGTGACCTAAGTTAGTTCTGGATTGGAAAATTACTAGATGCAGCTGTGGTTTCACTGGTGGTGGGGAAACTTCAAGCAAGGTATTGGATCTTTTTGACCAGCTTTGGTGATGAAAACCATGGTATATAAATTGGAAATCATAAAAGCATAGAATGGTTTGGGTTGGAAGGGACCTTTAAAGGTCATCTAGTCTACCCCCCCTGCCATGAGCAGGGACATCAACTAGATCAGGTTGCTCAGAGCCCCGTCCAACCTGCCCTGGAATGTTTCCAGGGATGGGGCATCTACCACCTCGCTGGGCAACCCGGGCCAGTGTTTTACCACCCTCATTGTAAAAACTTTCTTCCTTATATCTAGTCTGAATCTCCCTTCTTTTAGTTTAAAACCATTACCCTTTGTCCTATTGCGACAGGCCCTACTAAAAAGTCTGTCCCCATCTTTCTTATAAGCCCCCTTTTAAGTACTGAAAGGCCACAATAAGGTCTCCTCGGAGCCGTCTCTTCTCCAGGCTGAACAGCCCCAACTCTCTCAGCCTCTCCTTGTAGGAGAGATGCTCCATCCCTGTGATCATTTTTGTGGCCTCCTCTGGACCTGCTCCAACAGGTCCATGTATTTCCTGTACTGAGGACTCCAGGTGATGCTGGATGCAGTACTCCAGGTGGGGTCGCTGGTACCAGAGTGGAGCAGAGGCGAAATGTGAACATAGGAGTAATTTAATCCAGGAGAATGCTTCTTAAACCAAAAGAGTGCAAATATTTTTAAGAAGTTTATCTTCCTGTTGTCGCAGATGAGTGGAAAGCACCTCACTCAAAAGAGAGAAGCAGCAATATGTTTTATTGAGGTAAAATAATAATTTGACTGAGTTCAATAAGTTTGATGGAATTTAACAAAGTCTAACAGTGTTTTGAGAAGGTTCAGTAATTTTGATGGCAATGTTCACCTTATTAATTACGGCATGGAGGGGACATACAAAGGAAAATTGAGAGAGAATAATTCACACAGAGACCAGAGATGCAAAGAGTGAGGAGAACGCTCCCATTGAGTCACAAGGGTCAGAGTGGATCCCCTTGCTTTCTAAACTCCTTTTGGAACCTAGGTGCAGCTGGATCCAATTTTAGTCTCGGACTTGGTCAGTGGTTTATGTCTAATGGATTTATCCATACAGTATTTATAAAAATACTGAGTAGCTACATGGATTAGTAATTTTTCATAGTATTAATTCAGCATGCTGTCAGTCACTTACCAAGGATCTGTCATGGGTAAGGGATCTCTCCACCTTGGGTAAGGAAGGATCTCTTAGTCTCAGGTAAGGAATCTCTAACTTTGAGAGGCGTCCCTGCTCAAGGGAGAGTCACTGGGTGTGCAGTCCAGCTGCCATTCAGGGAGAGCTCAAATTGGGCCCATCCTGATGGTGATATTTATAGGGTGAAGTAGCTGGCTGCTAGTCAGTAGTATAGACAAGAGAGATGTCTTTGGTTTAGGTCTGGTATCATGTTCTGTGCTTTGGTTATCTTGCACTTTTGGGTTTCAAAACCACCTTTTGAAATATTTTTCAAGACACCTTCACTCCCTTGTACGTGAGCCGGGGGCTTTTCAGCTTGCAGGTTCACCCCAAGGATGTGAGACCTATTGCTCCTTAGCCCAAACCAAAGTACGGCGAGGGGTCAAGTGTAAAGTTAGCCTGCAAAATACAGACTCAGAGAATGAAAAAGTGGCAAGATTTGAACAGGAGGATGAACAAATTAAGCTTCCCCCACATAAAAGATGGTTGTTGTTACGGATGAAGTTGGAATGCAAAGGGAGAAGCAGGCTTAGCTGTGAACTTCATTCTGTGGATTTCTGGATAAAGATGTGTCCCTGTTCAGAGAGAGCCTGAGCTGTTAAGGAATATGATGTCAAAGAGGATTGTTAAGTTTAGTTAGTGAACTCAACTTAAAATCTCACTTCTTGCTCTTTGATAATAAGCAATAGAAATTCTAAATCTGAGGATTTGGCACTATACCAGCATGACTGTAAGGAAGGGAATTGTCAGCATTCAACTAATTTTTAATTTTAAACTTTACAAGAAGTAATGGAATATATATTGGACTTGAAGTTCCTTCAAAACCCTTAGCCTAAAGAAGGTTCTATGTGTGTTTTCTTCCCTATTCAGAACCCTGTGAACAGCAGAGCTAATGAAGGTTGGTTTTATAAAGCTTTGTGCTGTGTGACTAAAGACCATGTTCTGCCTGTAACTGTTCTTAGAACTGGGGCAGTTTAGTTCCTGGGTGGATTCCATGGTGTGTAGCAGAATTGTTGAACACCAGCTGCAAGGCATGCAAAGGATGCTTTTTCTAGCTATCTACTTTGGTGAAACTTACCATGTAATAGCTTTGAGCTCTGTGGTTGCTCTGTTGGATTTGGTTAAAATTAGCTACTAGAAATGAAGCTGGATCACTAGGAGAAATTAACAAAAATTGAAAACAAATTGAATGTTGGCAACTGTTAGAGAATACAGCCAAAAGCATTGTTTTGCCTCTGGGGCAGGATGTAATCTGGAGTGCTGTAGGTAGTTTTAGTCCTTCTTGAAAAGGTGGTACAGAGTAACACAGAGAAGACTAACAAAGACAATTAGTATGAAAAAGGTCCTGCATGAGGAAAGTTTAAAATAAAACTCCACCTGGGAAAAGAGATGAGTCGAGAGAAGGGGAAGATACAATGGACGTCTGTAAAAGGATAAATAGCATGGAGGTGAATGAGGAGTGATTGTTTATTATTTTTCAGTAGACGTAGGGACAGTGAATATCCAGTGCAGATTCGGAAGAAACAAAAGAAGGTTGCTCTTCATTAATACATAGCTAAACTCCTTGCCCCATAATTTCAAAAAGCAGAGACAAATTCCTGCCTGAAAAATCCATGGAGAGATAGCAAGCATCAAAATACTGTCTCTGGCTTAGGAAGTCCCCGAGTTGCAAATGGCCAGCTGATACATAATACCTGTGGAATATTTTATTGAGCTCAGTCCCTGGGCACCCAGGGAACTGTTAGACCAGGACGTGAACTAGTTAGCCTTTGCTCTGACCCAGTGTGATTGTTTTTACGACAAACAGGCAGATAGTGTCATCACATGAACCTCAGTTTTTGGAAACTATAAGGCTGCTTGTATAATGGAAGGGCTAATAGACTATTTTTTTAATAGCATAAGCAAATCCTATAGGAATAGGACTGAAATAGGTTTTCCTGGTCCTTAGAGCATTTCCTTTATACTTTGCAATTCTTACCATAAACTTACCAGATTTCAATTTAAAATTATTTAAGGTTAAATAGATTCTATTTTTTACCAAAAGGATATTTGCAGGGTATCTATAACTCAATGCAAGTGACTTGTATAAAATTTGCCTTCCAGCTGGAGAATGCCAAACTGTCCTCTGACCAAAATGACAAAGCTGCTGGTGCAGCTCGAGAGGAGTTGAAAGAGGCTCGCATGAGAATAGAGGCTCTCAGCTACCAGCTTTCTGGTCTTCAGAAACAGGTAAAGGGACTAAATTTGCTTTCATCTGTGGTTCTGTGATCACTAATACAGAGCACTGTATAGTTTGGATATATTAACTTTTTAAGCCCCTTCATATTTTCTGAATTTTACGGAGAGAAATCTTTGTTATGTTCATTTGGGGGGAGATGAATTTTTAACTTGTTGACTGTACCCACATAGACGCCAACTGGGTTTTCCATTGTGCTGTCTACCTAGGCTAGCGCAGCAGAAGATCGCATTCATGAATTGGAGGAAATGATGGCTGGTGAGCGGGAAAAGTTTAGGAAGATGCTAGATGCAAAGGAGAGGGAAATGACAGAAATGAGGGACCAGATGCAGCAGCAGCTTACAGAGTACCAGGAACTGCTTGATGTTAAATTAGCACTGGACATGGAGATCAGTGCTTACCGAAAACTCCTGGAAGGAGAAGAGGAAAGGTATGTACAGATTCCACATTCTTTTCTTAGGACTAGCAGGTGTTATTTTCATTTCTTACGCTTATTTTTTTTACCATTTGAGCAGGAATGCCCAGATTTTATTTCACTGAAGTCATACCGGCTTCACGCGACAACATGTTGCATGGAACACTTGCAAGCGTTCTCATCTGAACACTGTCTTTATTTTATTTTGTTTTTTTATAATGGTCTCATAATACAGTGGAATATATCATTCCGTGCTTGACATTCATCTCCTCTTTTTATTTAAGTGCTTATACTTCTGTGTTTTTCTGTTTTTAAATTATGTGGCGCAAGAATAGTGTGTTAAGTAGTAGGATACACTGGAGGGGAGGGTTAAGTGATCTGCGTTGCTTTCCTTAGCACTGCTTTCTATGTCACATAATCATACTACCAGAAAATTTCTCAGGGATGGATAGCTCCCTCCCTTCTCCTCCTGATACACACAGTAAGGCTGCTTTCAGCCTTGGGGTATATTACAGTTTGGTTACTGAGTATATTGTAGCATTATTGCTGTTTGTGTAGTTCCCTGGCTGAGTTAATTAAAATGCTTGCTTCGTTGTGTTAAGGTTGAAGCTCTCTCCGAGTCCCTCCTCCCGTGTTACAGTCTCTCGGGCTACCTCCAGCAGCAGCAGTAGCAGTACTTCACTTGTTCGCTCTTCCCGAGGCAAGAGAAAACGTATTGAAGCAGAGGAGCTTTCAGGCAGCGGAACAAGTGGGATTGGCACTGGAAGTATTAGCGGCAGTAGTAGCAGCAGTAGCTTCCAAATGTCCCAACAAGCTTCGGCTACAGGAAGTATCAGCATAGAAGAGATAGACCTGGAGGGCAAATACGTTCAACTGAAGAACAACTCGGAGAAGGTGAGCGTCAGCAGAACTCCTAGAAAACGAGGAGGAGCTAAATTGAAATGTTACATAGCCTTCTGTAGCACAAGGAGGTGGAGTCACTTGGAGAGCAGGAGCAACATCTCAAGGTGCAGCTTCCTGCAATAATTAACAGGGGCGTTTGAAAGTTGAACGTTACAGTGTGCTGGCATGAGTGTAAGGTTTGCTGCAGGAAGAAAACATAGTTTGTGTCCCAAACGTCTAAACGTGTGCTGGTACCTTACTTGTGTAAATAGCCTTGCTTGGCTTTAGCAGAACTTTTTTGTGTGAAATGTGTCTTTTTAAATGTTGCTGAAATACCTTACGGGAGTTACACTTTAGACTGTTAGTGGGTATAGAAAAATACTTTCAAGTTAGAATGCAGATGTTTTACAACCATGCAAATAAATGTATATTCACATTATTTTAATAACAAAGAGACCTAGAGGAAGCTCTGATGCACGTTTGCTCTGTTTTGCTCATCCCAAATAACACTATGACTCTCTCCATCAGGATCAGTCTTTGGGTAACTGGAGACTGAAAAGACAAATTGGAGATGGAGAAGAAATTGCTTACAAATTTACTCCGAAGTATGTCCTCAGAGCTGGGCAGACTGTAACAGTAAGTTATACTTGCAGTATGTCACCAACATATTCTTTTGTTGATGCTGTGGCAGTTGTAGATCTGACATTTGGTACAGCCTGATTTGGTGTATGACTTTTGGTTTCATGGATCTCACTTTAGTGGAGCAGGATTTTCGTTATAAAAATGCAGCACAGAAATTGAATTTCTATATTAGCACGTCAGTATTTAAGACCATTTCGGGCACAGACAAGGTTGAAGAAAAAGGTATTCTGGGGAGCAGGTCAAGGGCTGTTTGTTTTCAAACACCGTTGCCAAGGTTTGGAACACTAATCCTGGTCAAACTCTTAATGAAATAGGAGTATTTCAGAGCATTCACTCCGTCTGGTAGACTTTAGTTAAGTTTAAGAGTAGAGGTTCTCAGCCTTAACTGTAGTAGAACAGCTGCTTTTCTATAATTTTGTATATTGGTTTCAGTCTGCAACAGATGTTCTTTCAGAAGGAAAAAAAAAAAAAAAGCTTTCTTTTAATCAGTTCCAGCTATTTCTACTTAAGTATCAGTTGCTCAGATACATACAAAAGATTAAATTGATACACTTAAGCTGCATTTTATGTCTTGGCTCCATACAGTATAGTCATTGAGACAGTGGTAGGAGAAATTTGTATATTCAGAAAAGAATTGATGACTGCAATATTAGATAATCTTTTTTTTCCTCTTGGGTTTTTTTTTCTGGCTAGTGTTACTTTTTGTTGTAGACTGAGAATACTACAGGTAATGGTGTAGGTAAAAGCAGGGTAAAACTGCCATTGGAATTCAGAAACAAAACTGGTATGTAGAGAGAAGTAGGAGAATTAGTGGGTTCTGTATATTTAAAAATAAAATGTGTATAAATCGCTAATTAAAAAATGTCTTTTTCACTAGATTTGGGGTGCAGATGCAGGTGTAGCTCATAGCCCCCCTTCTGTTCTCGTGTGGAAGAATCAAGGCAGCTGGGGCACTGGAGGAAATATCCGCACATACCTCGTAAACTCTGAAGGAGAGGTAGGCTGTGTCTGTAGAAAAAAGCTCTGGGCTGGGTTATCTCCCAAACTCTTTAATTTGGGGGGAGGGGGCAACGACAACAAAATCCTCATTTTTTTCAAGATCTCCCCAAACATCTTCTAAAATAAGACAGTTATAACACTGAAATAATTAAATATCTGTACGTATCTCTGCGATTTTTGGGAAATTCGGGAAAACTGTGACCATCATCCTGGTTATATCCACAGACCTTTTTTTTTTCCTGTTTTAGAAAAACACCATGCTAGTAGAGAATTTGTTTGGAATTTGAGTATTTATTTTCAGAAGGGACAAAGAAAATAAGTATTGCTGACAATTCAGTTACAGTATATAGTACTTACAATATTCTGGGGTGCAGTGTAAATATTAATGTGGGAAGATAGCTGGCCTTTCAATGCTGGAAGCATATCAGAAGTTTTTATTTGGCACAGGTTCCTGTGTATTCTGCATTGTCCTACATCTGCCCACAACTGATTTTTTTTAAAACCATCCCTGCAGAAGATTCCTGCAAGGGAGGATGCTTTGGCTGTTATTCATAAATGTGTCGTTATCCCAGCGCTCTGATAGAAATAGGAAGGTGAAACAGGCCAAAGTTGTATCAGTTTTCAGTATCAGCCTTTCTTGCTGGCAATTCTGTGGAAGCACTTTGTGCGGGAACAGCAGCACAGGACAAGGTAGGAGGGAGGGTCATTTGTACAAATGGAAAGCGAACTGACTTCTTATTTAAATAGAAGTGGTTAAACTAGTATCTGAAAAATCTTCAAATCCATGTCCATTCTCACTGTGGTTACCTTTAGTATCCCTGCTTAGAAGTGTATGTTTAGGGCGACTTTTTCCTCAAGTAGTAATTCACACCTGTGATTTCAAGGGTGCAAGTCTACCAAACAATTTCTTACTACTAAGAAGTGTCAAAAATAATTTACTAATAAGGGAAGCTTCCTGGGGTTTTAGAATTCTCGTTAGTGCCTGGTTTGGAAGACTGTCCTGATAATTGATACATGCAATTGCTATAGAATATTTAGTAGAAATTAGGAATATTCTTAATGCTGTGTAATCACACTGAGAAACTCTAGTTTCTCACATTACAATATGTCTCAGACAGCTGCTAGCTGGGTCCGCTATGAGCTTGTACGAAATTGAGTAACAACCACCTGAAACATGGCTGCTTCCTCTCAAATCCCTAGGTAATGAAAGAAAATTCCTGAAGATAAATTACATTACCATGCCTTTTAGTGAATAGAAATAGGAATGTTGATTTGGTTTGCAGGATATTACCAGTATTTGCTTGCATAGCTAACATTTAAATCTAGGGCAAGTTGCTTTAAACCCTCCAAAATTTAATAGGGGTATTATATTGATGGTACAGTAAAAACTTGAGATCGATACAGACTACAGGCCATCTCCTTATCTGTCATTTCGTGTAGGAAGTTGCAGTGAGAAGTGTTACTAAATCAGTAGTCGTGCGGGAGAATGAAGAGGAAGAGGATGAAGCAGAGTTTGGAGAGGAAGACCTTTTCAACCAACAGGTAATAAGATGCAGACCAGATGTTTAACTTGTTAAACTTGGTTGGGTTAATCAGGCATAAGATTTAGAGGGGGCCCCTTCAACTTTTGCCAGCTCTGAGCTTCCTGGTCCATTTTTCCAATGGATGCTTGCAGAGGACGATCTCAGAATGGCTTGCAGCCGTACAGCACGACTACAATGCCCAGAGAGAGTATAGTGGGAGCCATTCTTCCAGGAATTGCTGCTTGAATTGGTTATGGTACAGCTTGACCAGAGGCTAACGTCACGTCAGGATGCCAGGGTATCTACGGAAGTACGCAACAGATCACAGATTTACAGCACTGCAGTGACATAGACTATTTTTAGGGTTAGTAAGATTAGTTTTAGCAGTCAGTGTTCCTCCCATTCCAGTATTTGCTTCCCTATAAAAAAGAATCTGTGGCGTTCTTGCTGTACGCAGAATATAACCATTAAAAACCAGGAAAGGGGAAGTGCTTCTGTTGCTGCAAGCTTCAGCTTATTGGTTTATTTTCTGATAGTATATACCTGCTACGTCTGAAATAAACTTGGTTTTTCATAATAATACCACCTGTATGTTTTCATAACCCTTAGTTAAGTACTGTGAAATAACTGACCAGCAGCTGGCAGAGTGACAAGGAGAAAGATACTTCGTACAGGTGATACCAGAAAATATTTTAAATTTATTTCAGACTCACGCAATTTGTTCTCCTGATCAGTGGCCATTAGTAACTCTTTTCACAAAGAACTCATTCTGTGCAGGTTTGAAGTTGAGTTCTGAAAGCTTTTTTGGTCCCCAGGAGATTGAGCGGTGTATTTGTAGTATAAAGCAATTGAAACAGAAACGTCAGGGTTTTTTACCCTAAGAAGCAGCTATGCAGCATAGCTCTTTCTCAAATGGAAGCATCATTTAAAACAAAGGAAGGAAATTCCTGTTCTAAAGCTAATGACATCATGATTTTCATTTGTCATCTGTATCGGTGTTGAAAGTACAAAGATTAACCAATCAGCCCATCGTAGAAAACCACAACCAGAGTAGCAGTGTCTTAATCCTGGCAGTAGACTGTGATGTGTGCCACGCTTTCTCTATAGTTGTGATGTTCCCTGAATGTAACTAAACTACAAAGAAAATGCTTTTAACAACTGAGATGATAACTAGAGTTTAGGCTTACAATATGAAAAGCTAGTGAGAATTGAGTTCAACTATGTCTGTCTTATTTTAGGGGGATCCCAGAACAACCTCTAGAGGATGCTCAGTGATGTGAAGAAAGAAGAAACTATTATTTGCTAATTTTTTTTCATTTATTTCCTTTTATTTTTGCTATTTTTTTCCCTCCAGAGCCACTGAAAACTATTTTTATATGCATCATCTGATTTCTTTGAAGTTTACTCCTTGGTACATTTTTATAAAAAAACTCAAAAAAAAAAACCCTTTACTGAACAAAACTGCCAGAATTTTTAATAGATTTCTTTATTTTTCCCTCTTTGTTGAAACACTATATTGGAATACATTTTTCCCCTTACAGAGTTTAAGTCTTACAGACAACCCTGCAGCAGAAAAGAAATTTTTAGCTAAAATGGGATGAGTCTCCCTGAGTGTATGGTAAATCTGTAATTGCATACATAACCAGGATAACTTAAAAAAAAAAAAAAAAAAAAAAAAAAAAAAGAAGAAAGCGTGTTCATCTGCAGGGCCCCAGGAGTGATTCACGGTAGTGTTTCCTCCCTACTACAAGAAATGGTGGCATCTTGCCTGGTATCCTCAGCAGTGCCCAGCTTAGGAAAATTAGACCCCCCAGTTCATTAGAAATGCTGCTTCACCAATGGAAGTGACAAAGGGAGGCTGCATTTTGGCCATTCTTGGCTCGGGACCTTGGCATCTTGTCCTACTCCAGGGTTTGACAGCCTAGTGGTAAAAACATCTGAGACTGTCAACACCTTAGCTCCATATCATTGTTTCAGAACATGGAGAACAATGGGTTCTGCTTCCTGAATATACACACCATCTTAAGGTATGGAAGTGTCAAAAGCAGAGTTTTAGCTGGGTTTTTTTTCCAAGGGATTTTGACATTGTCACAAATGAGACCTTGTTAAATCATGGACGTGAGTTGTGATGTACATATATATGATGTTAAGCATCGTGATTTAATGCTTTTGACATGTTCAGCATTAAACAGAATGATTCAGATTTTAGATGTTAAAAATATTTTGACTTTTGGCGATGATAAATATTGGGGATTTTAAAGGTTATCCTGTGTAAATGTTGACTTTTTAAACCAGAGCTAGATTCATCTTGTTCATATTTCTCTTGTATTCAAAGGGGTGTTGTCAGATACCTTAAGGAGCAGTATTTGCAAAATAGTACAGAAATAGTTTAATGATTTTTTTAAAAGAAGTTAAACTGCTGTTGTTGAGGACATACGCATTGCTTTGCAATGTTCAGATGCTCAGAGTAAAGTCTAACAGCGAGTGAAGGGAGAATAATGCTTTTTATAAAAAATGCTTTGTATGAGCAGCAGGTGATTTTTATTTCACTGTGATGCATTTTAGATGTGACAGTGTCCCTTTAGCTTAAGGTTTCTTCTGCTGCATTTCTGTGGAGGTAACTGACTCCCACAAGGGTTAGTATTCATGTAGTGGTGCATCTTTAAGCACTAGGAGAAATACTTGACTGCTCGAAAGAATGTACTGGCTACTGTACAAGCAAATGTTTTTTCCACTAGTTATCAGTTTGGATACAAAATTTGGATACCATTTGATGCCAGCATAGAATCCTGTTTTCACCTGCACTCTTGAACTCTGATGTTGTCATTCGAATAGTTTAGACTCATCAAACAAGCTACAAGGTTTGGATGTTTTCGGTGGCTTTTGGACATTATGTTCTCTGAACTATTGTGACTGACAGATATAACCTAGAAAGTCAGTTTAGTGGCTTTGACTGATGGCTTTGTAATGCAAGCAGGGTGGGAACAAAAGGGGGGGTTTTTAGCTTATGGATTTGTTCTGCCATTTAAAAATAAAAGATACTACTTTTCTCTATTTGAGTGGGATGACTGAATTACTGAAGTTAAACTAACAGAAATTTAGAATTATGTTTTAATCCATTATCAAAAGATCCATTACAAAAAAGAAGTATGACGATTTGGCTGTTTGGGATAATGGGATAACTTCATTGATGTGCTTGGCCATTTTTCTAATGTAATTTTCCCACTCTGCTTGAGTAGAAGGTTAAATATGTAGTAAATCATGTCTATCTCTCTGTAAAATGTATCTAGTGAAATTATGTTTCTCAGACATACTGTTATCAATTACCTTTTCTAAATTTGTTGTTATGCAAATGAATGCAATCAATGTAAAAGTATTTTTGCAATGCACCTTCCAACCACTGGACAGCATTTCCCTTTCTGACCCACAGCTTCTGTGAAATACTTACATAATGTTTGAGGGCTTTTTGCTTTTTTCCCTAAAGATCTGTATTTATTTTTTTTTACATTGGCCAGTTTTTAGATTGCTTATTCTTCTTTAAGATTGTCCTGTAAATTTAAGATTGTTCTGTGATCTTAAATACTAAAGCAA
Source organism: Morus bassanus (assembly GCA_031468815.1). NCBI lineage: Eukaryota > Metazoa > Chordata > Aves > Suliformes > Sulidae > Morus > Morus bassanus. Next base: position 972,233 of record CM062593.1, read on the forward strand.
TGAGCATGTAGTCCATTTGCATTTTTTCTGTGAATTTTTTTTTCTGTAAAGAATGGGCTAGGAAAGGCAGCTTGAACGAGGAAAAACCTCTTGCTACCTGAGCCATAGTTTTCCTAACAGCTACTGTATGAGCAATGTGTCTTCTTGTAGCCTTAAGGACTGGTGCTTGCAGATCTTTTGTGATGAGCACTGTGCCCCTCAGTAACAGTCTGCAGAATTTGTCCTTAGATTTGGAACTGTGTCCTTTAACTTTGGAAACAGTTTATTTTATTCTTCAGTACCACATTTAGGTATATACAGGTGTTCATATAAAACAGTGAATGACACTGGGAAAAGCTGAATGGCAGCAGTCTAATTGTGGGTGATCCTGTCACCACAGTGCTTTCTAAAAGGCTATTAAAAATATGAGAAATAATTCCTAGCTGTAAATTACAAGACACAGAAAAACTACTGTATTCCATGTACTTTCTTTTTCGTGTGTGCGTCTTCTCTAGATACCATCCTTTCCTCTCGCTTTTGATGCTGAGCCTCAGTATAATGGCACTATCCCTTTGAAGTTGGTGCTCCATACTGGGAGGTTTTTGGCTTTACCAAACTGAAAAGCACCGTTTCCTTTTTTTCCTGTCTTTCAGGGATTTTTTTTTTTTCCATTTTCAGGATCATTAAAGCTTTTTTGTTCAAATAAAACCCAGTGTCCCCTTGCCCTCTTTTCCCATTTGATCCTGTATGTGAACCACTCTTGAAGAAGTTGGAGGATAGTCAGCATTTTTACTCCAGTGTCTGATATCAGGTGTAGAGCCTGAAGGAGAAATAGATTTGATTTGTCAGGAAAAAAATGAAGCCAATCTTTTCACTGTGTAGATCATAACAGAATATCATATAAGATACGATAAACACATACTTCCTACTCCCAAGTTCGTACCATGTGGAAATGCTTGTGTCAGAACAAGTCCATCCGTCTGCAGAACTGTCGGTACCGTGGCGTCCTGCAGAGCGAGGTACAGTTACAGAGAGCCTCTGACATTTCATGCCACTTCTTTCTCCCTCGCTTCTGTATTTGTTACTTTAGCTGTTGTGTTGCAGTGACTTATTCCAAGTAATAGAGTGGGTATGATTCCTTTGTTGCTGCACAGCTTTATTTCCCAGTGTGTCTAGTTAGGCTAGTTCGGGACTCTAGATTTGCCCTGACAAAAACAATAGTTTACACTGATGCATTGATCACTCGTCTTCAGCACCGTTTTGCCATTAGATGGGAGTTGGCTGGCACAGTCTGTGTTTGTAGCAGGAACCAAAAGTCTCAGGAAGAAAATAAAGATCTGCTTCCCGTGACCTGTAATATAAAAGCCAGACGAGCTTGTCTGCAGCTTGCATTAGTCGTGAAAATTGTATTGCAGCGTGAAGCAGACCGTACTGTGAAAGGAGAGCACTTAACGTGCGTGTTTATCCTTGAGCAACGGGACACCTCATGTTCAGTTCAGGGATCTTACTGTTTTTTATACACCCTTTTTTCTTTTTTAATGCTTATCCTGTATAAAGGCCCTTTAAGTAAAACCTGAACGGGGTTAGTTAGAAGAGGCTCACAGAAATCCTCTCTACACCCCAGAACATTTGAGAATGTGTTTCTTTTGTGTGCATCAGAAAGATTTTGATGCTGTGTGAAAACATGCATGCTGTATATTTTATATCTCTTGTAGCCACTTCTCTCGCTTCCTCGCTGTTAAGCCATTCTCTCTCTCTTCTTTCTGTATCTTTTGAAAGTCTTACCTCTAAACAAAGGCATTATCCGTATTTGATACTGGATTTTATTGCCACTGTCGGGTCCAAACCCTGTTTGAGCAGGAAACAAAGCCTTGTTGTAAACCAGTGAGTGGAAGGTGAGATAGTGATTGCATTTTTCAAAGCATTTTTTTAGCTGAACGTCAAGACAAATTATATTGGAGAGTTTCTTTTCTCACTTAAAATGGCCTGGGAAACAGAATTTTTATTTGCCCTTCAATATGCTTAGCTTTAAACCAGTTTAAAATAATTTAAAAGTTTTTTTATACAAGACCATATTTACATGCGATTATTATTTGTAAACATAATGCCTTTCTTGAAATGCTAAGGTCTAGAGAGTGAACAGGATGCTTAATATTGAAAGACTCCATTCAGAATAGCAAAAGCAGTGCATTGACTTGGAGTTCAGGAAAATAAAATGTGTTTTATTGAACTTCCAAATTTTCTAGTTAGCTTTTAATGAAGTGACGATTCCGTGTTGATAAGGTAGATGTTACTGTGTATTCCAGCTACCCAGATCATCATTATACTAAAATTAGCAATAAGCTATTCTGAACAAGTTTAGGCCAAAATGCTTTCCATTTGGGCACAATAGTACCTTCTCAGTTGAACTCTATTTTCATAACAGTGATGCCTTGTGACTTGAATTGTGATTTTTATTTTTTTTTTAAATACAAACTTTATTTTGATAGCTCTGATTCTAGGTCACTGGCCAGTTTAACTGACCATCATCGGTTGGCTGCTGCAGACGAGTTTTTGGAAGGTTCAAGTTCTTAAAATACGGAATTGTGAAAAGGGTTGCAAATTGAAATAAAAAGACAAAATTATGAAAATGTTCACATGGAACTTACGAAAACTACATAATGATCTAGACTTTATCATTTCAAAGTGGTTTTTTTTTCTTCTTAGAATATGCATGCCAAATGTCTTGTCTTTTTCAATGATTTGTAATATACATTTTATGACTGGAAACTTTTTGTACAACACACTCAAATAAATGTTTTGCATTTTATTTGTCTCCTCCTTTCCTTTAACCAACACAGAGGCCCCATGGGCTGCTTGAGATGGTTCATCCCAGGGGACCTTCCTGTGTTTAGAGAGGTGTAGGGGACAGTGAGCTCTCTGCCCTCCTACAGGAGATCAGCTGAATTGCGTGGCGGGCTCCAGAAACAAATGAACGCTTTCCTTTAAAGTGTACCCAGTGCTCCTGGAAAGTGCTGTCCTCTCTGATCAACAGCACCGCTCCCTGCAAAAGCAGAGGGAAGAACTCGAGTAGCTGGAGCAGATAAACTTCCCCTTCCTTTCTCGCCACCCCGCTGACCTCTACGGCCCCAGCACTGAAGGGCTTCTTTCCATCTAGCCCCCTTGATCCTGGCTTGAGGGAGCAAGAGCAGATACTGAGCAGTGATCTTTTCTGCACATCACATCTACTCCTGAAAAAAGCTCCGTGGTGGTGGTGTCTCCCATTTTTGCTTCTGCCAACTCCCACAGCGTTCTTACTTAATGGAGGATATACCGCTGTGGAATTAATACAGGCTTTAAGGGTATGACCCTCTACCTGAGTCATCCAAGGCAGATGGAACCATCATCATAGCTGCAAGGGGCAGAAGAAAGTAATTCCAGAGAAGGGTCACCAGGGCCTTGCTCTCTGCAGGGAGCCTAGATGATAATGCTTGTGTTTCGTGTCAGGACGTAGCCGTACAGCGTTTTGCTCTGTGGTAAGGCAGGTTTAAGTCCCTTCCCCTTGCCTCAGTGGGTGCGGGGCTGCACTTAAAACCTGATACTCGGATGCTGTGTTGAGGCTGAGGAGTGTCGCAGGTCAAGGCCCAGCCCCCCAGCTGGGGAACGTGCCGCTGGACACCAGCTCCCCGCGGCCGCGCCGCTGCAGGCGCGCTTCCAGCCCCAGCACTTCGGGCTTGCTTTCCCTGGGCCGCCCCCACCGCAGCGGCTGCTGACACCGAACTCGTCCCGCCGCGGGACGCGGGCCTGCGCCCTCAGCCCGCTGCGCGGCGGGGCCGTGAGGCGCCGTGGGACCCCCTTCCCGCCACGGGGCCTTGGCGGGCCCCAGCTCCGCCTCCGCTGAGGCGCGGCGCGAGGCCCGCCCCGCCCGCGGCCCGGGGGAGCGCGGTGCCGTGAGGCGGCGGTGCCGTGAGGCGGCGGTGCCGTGAGGCGGCGGTGCCGTGAGGCGGCGGTGCCGTGAGGCGGCGGTGCCGTGAGGCGGCGGTGCCGTGAGGCGGCGGTGCCGCCCCGCCCGCGGCCCGGGGGAGCGCGGTGCCCCGGGAAGCAGCGGTGCCGCCCCGCCCGCCGTGCACGCTGGGAGCCGCAGTCCCGGCCAGCCGCCATTTCGCCGGCAGCGTGGGGGCTGCCGCCCGCGGTGACTTTGCGGCATGGAGAGCGGCTTCGGCTCCGACTTCGGCTCCGACTTCGGCTCCGGGGGTGGCGGTGGGGGGAAGCTGGACCCGGGGCTCATCATGGAGCAGGTGAAGGTGCAGATCGCCGTGGCCAACGCACAGGAGCTCTTGCAGGTCAGGAGGGGCGGCGGGGGTGCTGGCCCGGTCGGTCCCGGTCCGGGTCCCGGTCCCGCTCTGTGCCGGGCAGCGGGGGCTGCCCCGCGGCCCGGGGGAGCCCGGCCGTGCCGCTGCCCCTCGGCAGCGCGGGGCTCCCGGCCCGGCGGCCGGCCCCGGCCGCGGCGCCTCTCACGGCCTCTCTCCGCAGCGCATGACGGACAAGTGCTTTCGGAAGTGCATCGGGAAGCCCGGCGGCGCGCTGGACAACTCGGAGCAGGTGAGCGCGGTCGGGGAGAAGCGGGGAGCCGCGGGCCACCCCCCGGGGCGGCCGCTGAGGGCTCTCTGTCCCGCAGAAGTGCATCGCCATGTGCATGGACCGCTACATGGACGCCTGGAACACGGTTTCCCGAGCCTACAACTCGCGGCTGCAGCGGGAGAGAGCCAACATGTGAAGGGCCCCGGCTCCTGGACCCGGGAGGGACCATGCGGGGAAGGGACGAGCGGCCAGCCCAGGTGGCTGGGGGCGAAATCCTGCTGCCTTTCCGGCCCCTGCCGTGGCAAAGCAATAAACCCTCGCTGAACCTTTTGCATCCATTGGCTTTTATTAGCACCAGCCCCAGGAGCGAGCGAATTTTCCAGCCTTGAGAGCCACCGTGAGCTGCTTGCTTTGCCTCATGCCCTTCCCAATGGTCCAGACTGGCCAAGGCACTTGATATTGATACTGGCAGGCTGATAAATCCCTGCTGAAAGGGCTGCAAGAGGTAAGGAGCCTTCTTTGGAAAAGGGGGCCAAGCCAGCAACACAGCCCACTTGCCAAGGAAGCAAGCATGGACCCAGTCGCTTTTCATCAGTGGAAAAGCTGCCGTAAGATGCTCCACATGCCACGCTTCGCTCTTTCTTCCCTTGTATTTGTATAGCTGTATGTGGGGCTCACTTCTGGGTTTGTAGGCTTTGACTTGGCTCAAGCAGTGTGTTGGGGGACCGGGGTGCTCTTATTAGGTTTGCAGCATAGCCTTGCAAATAGTTGTACAGATGGGGACGAAAAGGGTTGGGAAGTACTTAGGCTGATTTCTTTGTAGGATAAAGTATGTTGTGTGGCTGTGATATTCTGTAACTTCTGGTTTGGCTCTGGCACAGACATTCCATCTTGAAGCCCATCTTCTAGGCATAATTTTTTTGAGCACTTCACTTCTGCAGCGGAGGGCTTGGGTCTGCTTTGGGGCTGAGTTCTGTATTGTTCTCGACTTACACACCTCTCCTGGAAAGGTCAGTTTATGCTGTGTAGTCAGCAGTGTGCACAGCAGCTGGAAGAGGGGAGCGTTGGAGATTAAAAGTGCCCGTGCCCCTGTAGGGAGATTTTTGAAATCCCTTCTTTCGAAGCTCTTTTGTGTTTTATAAAATATTTCACTGTTTGCTGGGGCAGGGAGACAGACTGGAAGGATGCTGCCTCCTTAGCTGCTAGGACATTGAAAGGGAAGTGGGAGAAGCAGATTTCATTTCATCTCCCAGTGTGGTGGCTTCTATGAAGGGATTAAAGTGTTCTCACACCAGGTAAACTATGAGGAGATAACTAGATATTTGGACTAATTGAAACTGAACTGGAGTTTCCCATCCAGATTGGGCAGAATGACTACTTGAAAATAAAGTGCTTTCCAGCCATGTTTGTTTAGGGGCCTTTTTACTTTTCTTTATGGCTGTATGAATTTTGTTGTACTGGCTGTGCAGCAGTCCCATTTCACTGATGGGAGCATCTCACAAGTGTTCCAGCTGTGGATCTGAACCCATCTTGAGCTGAGCCATGCCTGGAAGCCACCTTGCTAGCACTTTAGCTGGGAAAGTGGTGGATCTCCCTGCCAGCTGGGTTGGGAAAGAAGAAACCTCTTGCTGTACTGAAATGCAGAGCTTAAGTGCCAAAGACTAGGAAGGGGTTTGGGGTACTAGCTGCTGTTCAGTTTTGGTAGTTGAATCTATAAGGAGATATCCAAGTCTGCCTAAGACTTGACACGTGAGCTCTGCAGCAATTTTTTCTTGTGAACAAAGGTGTCTATTTGTGCCTTTGTTGTAGCCCAGGCTAGTGGGACCTTGACTTCCCACTGAAGGAGTTGTATCCTTTGGCCGCTATCTCAGCGCTTTGAATTTTTCTCACCTAGCCTAACCAGAACAGTGGTCTGTGTGGCTGTGCCTTAATTCTGTCAATTTAATCACCTGTTCCCTTATGCAAAGGGGGTGTGGGGGGTGTGAGAAGCCTGTCCTGATTCTCTGATACAGACGAGGGCCTGTGAAGTCTTAAGTCCAAGTGTTTTAGTCCTACCTTCTCTTGTGATCAAATGGTGAGCCCGGGGATCATCACTGAGCTTACTAGTACCAAGCGTTGAGTGAAAACATTAGCATACCCTTTCCAAAAGCCAGTGCTCCATCAAGGCAGTGAGGGCTGAGGCTTCTGCAAGGGCATATCTGGGCTGGGACAAAGTTCACTTGTCTCTTGACTTGGCTTTGGGATGACAGCTCATAGACAGAGGTCAGCCAAACTACGTGAATCTCCAGCAGATGTGTCGGGCACCCCTCCAACTAGAAAGGCCACGTTTTAATGCGTAGGATGTTTGGCCAGGTCTTGAGATGGGACAGGCCTCATTTATTTATAGAAAATGTCTAGAATTGTACCTTTCTATGCAAAGCAGTTATCAAATGCCCTGGTGTCACAACTGCAGTGGGCCACACAACACTGGCATTTGCTTAATACCTGCAGGCCATCTTCACCCCTTTGCAGCATCAAGAAAAATGTACAATAGCTGAGGGGTTAATACATCCTCTGGCAATTGCTCCTCTCATTCGTCGCCTTCCCTGACTGGCGAAATGTGCAGCTTCAGAGCTTGAGGTTCTGTGCAATCCAGCCCTGGACAGCTGTGACTTTGGTGTAGACACCAGGGAAGTACGGCCTGGCACAGCCATAGCCCCAGCTTGTGATTCCTGCTAGAAACCACTTCCCTGAGGGTTCTTTACATGCCAGGGGCCCACCTGCATCACCCTGCAGAGAAAGGAAAAGGGTCCTGTATCAAGCCAAAAAGGCAGCCCAGCTCCCCCAGCTGTGAGATGTTCTTTTTCTCTGGGACGGGTGTTCCCCACCTCCCCAGGAGCCTGCTTCCCAGCTGGAGGTTGGGGTGCTAGAACATGCAAGAGCATGTTTGGAGGCACAACAGGGTCATGAAAGGGGCTCCATGGTATCCCTGTGGTCTCTTGCTTGGCATTGTCCCTCTGCATGTTCCCCTGACCTGTCACAGGTTGGTGGGCAAGCAGAACGAGGTGTATGCAGGATGGATTTGGGTAATGGCAACAGCCAGTGGAGGTGGATGGACAGACAACTGAGTTAGGGGAGGCAGGGCAAGGCCCTCCTGAGAGAATATAGCCCGGGGACTTTGCACAAGTTTGCTCTGTCCCAGCTGCAGCATTTGCTGCTCTCGCACTCACTGAACAACTGTCGACAGTGCCCTGTGGCAAACCGGCACACACCATCCTGCTGCTGATCTGGACAGGGTAGAACTTTTTGCAGGCCTGGTCTCCAATCATGTTCACTGCTGCTTTTTGCAGATGCTTTGACATGAGACCTGAGGAGACAAGTATCACTGTTACCTTGGCGCAGGGCATGTGAGAAGCAGCAGTATGTGTAGGAGTGGGGTCTCTGTGGCCTTATTTGCTTGCCAAAGGGAGAGACCTGCACTGAGAAGTGAATCCGGCGTGGTTCCTCCCCAGCAGGGCAAGCACAGGAAGGTGCCACAGGAATAGTATCAGGGTGGTCCTTGTACTGCAGGAGCACAGCTGGAACAGCTGCTACAGGGATGGGGAGCACAGTGGCTGGTGTGCAGGAAGCTTGGGAAGGCTGCAAGAGGGCAGTGGTGTAACCAAATGGAGGAGTACAGTGCATGGCGGCTGGGGAGGAGATTGTGGTGACACCAGGCCTTGCCCAGGTTGGTATCCCGTGCGGGGACTGGCTGGCACGGGGACTGCTTAGGGCAGTGGAGTGGGAATCATAGATGGTTGGGCTCTGCGAGTAAAGTGAGTAGGGTAGGTGGCGCTTAGCTTGGCCAGCACGGATGTGAGGGAGCCCTCTCAGCCAGTACCTCCTTCCTGTGTGGAGCCCCAGCCTGTGATGAAGCATCTGGCTCCTTCATGGAAGATGTGTGAACTGTCTGGGAGACATATAGGTTTGATGGTGTTGCTGAACTTGACAGGCGTGTTCAGCTCTAGCAGTGCCACATCGTAGTCCAGGCTGTAGACGTTGTAAAAAGGGTGCTTGTAGATACGGAATATTTTCTCCATTTTGCCATCGATGCCGCTCAGGAAGGGTGTTCCTAGAAAGGCCACCCACATTTTGGGGTCACTGTAACTGCAGAAAGACAGCAAACCTGGCTGTTAGGAGCATGGCCTCACAAGGAGGGCTGTTCCTCCACTTGTGGGGCTGGGATGTGCTATGGCCACGCCTTGTGAGGCCAGGACCCCATCTCCATCACACTGTGGACATACCCAGGCTTTGCTCCACTCACTCTTCACGCTTACCTGTAGGCTCACATCTGTAACAGGGAGTGTGTGCTTCCAGTGGGGCACAGCACCCCAGCCTTGGTGCTGGACTGCGAGGAAGGGGAAGGGCAGGTGGGCTGACGGGAGTGAGGCCAAAAGCCAGCTGGCTTCTCTAGCCCATCTCAGACTTACATATCAAAGCAGTGAGCTGCAGAGAGCAGCCACCGGTCGGCAATGAGGACAGCCCCGCACTTGTGTTCCTTCTGGCGAAGCCAGAGACTGACTTGCCAGGGCCATTCTCCTCGAGCCGCAGTGCTGCCACCCACGATCTTGTTGAAGGCCAGAGCAGTTGTTAAGCCACAGTCTGGGACAGAAGAGACACCGTGGTTTTAAGCAACCATAAGTGAAGGGGATATCTGCCCTCCCTCCATTGCCCAGGGTCAAGGGGCAGCCTTCTGGGGAGACATACACAGGGTGGTAGGATGTGATGAATTTCATTCACCCATCTGAGGCAAGGCTTGGCAGACATGGTATGGTTTGGGAACTTTTACTTGTTACCACAGATGACACCTTCCAGGGATGTGGTACATGAGGAGGGGACATTTGGATGGACGGGCTGAGCTGTCACACAGCAAGGAATGTACAGCCCAAGGGGCAGTCCTGGGGATGACAAGACCTCTTCTGGGCTGCCATGTTGTGCAGAGCCGTCTTGCCAGCTTGTACTAGCAGACTGACTGGCCAGAAGGCCTGTCTGCTGGGAAACGGGTTCTAATGTCTATAGCATAGAAGAGGCCACATTCCCTGGCAGAAAATTTGGACCCTGATTATCCAGCTTTGTCTTGTTATAGACTCTGGCAGACAACATGGGGCCCAAGACAGCCCATGTGAAGTTAGTGGGTTGCACTGGGGAGTCTGGGTAATGTAGAATAAAGTTGGGCAGCAATAGCAGGCTGCAAAGCTGTACTCACCGCAGTTGCGCTCATCAAAGCCATTGCTGCAGTCAACAATGCCATCACATTCGGGATTTTCTTTTCCAATACAGACCTTGCTGGAACACTTGAAGGTGAGGCTGGTACAAGGCACCACTGGAAGGCAATAACCCATGGCCTGCTTAGTACCCTCTGTGCTGGGGCTGAAGGTCTCCTACCAACATGTCAATAAATCTGTCATCAGTTTTACCTGGGGTTTGGGTGGGCTTGGCAGGCTCAGTGGTTTTCAGAGCTCTAGAGGTTTCTTTCATGGCTGTGGTCATCTTCATCCCGAGGGTGGTTCTGTTGATTGGACTTGCGGCTGTTGTGCTGGGCTGGTGGGTGAGGATGGCTGCAGTAGTTCTAGCGATGGCTGAACTGGAAGGGGTGCCTATGCCAGGACTGGGCAACTGTAAGATGGTATCCAGGATCCAGTCTTTGAGTTTGGTAATTCTGGAGTACACACCGGGTTTCGTAGCCTGGGCACAACCAACTCCCCAGCTCACGATGCCAGCCAGATAAAACGCTCCTGGGGTCACTTCACAGGCCAAGGGTCCACCTGAATCTCCCTGAGGAAGAAGGCAGGCAATGGCTGCTCAGCCCAGTCTCCCCAAGACAGGTCTACATGGAGCTGCCCCTCAGCCACACTGGGAGGACTTAGCTAGCCCCAAACTCTTCTTTCTCCAGCCCCCCACAGCGTGCGTGCAAGACATGAGTGTGCAGAGGCTGAAATGAGGGTCACTGGCTCAATGTGACTGCACAGATACAAGTGGCATTTTTCCTGACAGCACCTTTCCACAAGTGAAGGACAGCCACCACCAACTGCCACTGTCTCGCTGCCACAGGAGGAGACCTGCTTCATCCAGGACTCCAGTCTGGCCAGACAGAGCACTGGGATGTTGGTTTAAGTCATGCTCAACTTGATGGAGCTTTATTTACTTTTCTAAAGCTCCAAGGTAGTGGGCTGGGTTTTCTGAGCTAAGGTACATGTGGAATTACAGCCTGGCCACAGCAGCTCAGTAAATATTTCCCAAGGATGTGCTCAGGCTGTGAGTTAGCCCAGCTTTCTGGAACAATCCACAGAAGAGTAGAGAAATCCCAGACTCTTACCTGGCATGAGTCTGTCTTCCCCTCCAGGAAGCCAGCACAGATCATTTGGTCAGTGAGGGAGAAGTTGTACAGGAAGTTGCAGGTCTTCTGGTCTATAATGCCCACAGAGGCTTTCTGCAGGATCTCGGGCTTGGCGACTGCATGAAAACCATGGGATTAGTGAGTGCAGCAGAGGAAAGTGGGAGCTAATCTTTTTTAGACTGACCCAACACATATTTCAGGAAAACAGGCTCTAATCCCACACAGGAGTTGAATCCTACATGAGCTACTCTCTCAGCAGCCCTGAAGCTCCTGGCTCACCCCAGGGTGCGGTTTCATACCTGTGCAAAGGATACTGCACACAGGCAGCAAGTTTCTGTGGTCTTGACAGCTTGTGGGCTCCTGGTCAACTGTTACAGGGACAGTAGGGCTTCTTTGGTGGCACACATGCCACCCTCAGGCCTTCTCCCTACAATGGGATCTTTGCTTTTTCTAACTGCTTGGAACATCCTTGCAGCTGAGTGTGGTTGCTGAGGCCGACATACTGTCCTGCCAGAGCTACAGCAGGGCATTGAGGCAGTGCCCCACTCTTGCTCAACATGAGAGAACTACTGAGGGGAGCCCAGCAGGTTTCTCCTGGTTCCTGCCAAGCTGCTCTCTCCCTTTTCTTGTCTGCTGGTGGCTCCTAAATAACCGTGGTTTAAAGCAGTGCTCTGTGTGCCCTTACTCTCACTTACTCTTGTGTTTCTGTCAGTTCCTGACTGTCCCTGTTACTGTTCCCTGTCCTGTCTGCTCCCAGGACTGGGTCACAGTGGCACAGGCTTTGCTGCTGTCACTGCTCCAGAGCAAATCAACTGCAAATGCATCACTGCTTACCGTTCCCTTCTTGGAGGTTACCCCACCCAGAAATTATGCATTTCTTGCCAACAGGAAACTTCTGCACAGCAAGGGGGAGACAGATGGGCTGGATGTATTTGTTGAAGACAAGAGGTCTTGCCAGCTCAAGTACAGCCACATCGAAGTCCAGAATAATAGGGTTGAAGAGTGGATGCTGGATCACTCTTGTTACGTTGACTTTCACTGCATTCCCATCTGTTCCATTTAGTGATGTTGTTCCCACGTAGGCTTCAATCTCTTCTGGATTTGTCCTGCAAATACATACTCCTGAACATGCACGCTCACATGCATATGCCTAGCATGAATTCTGACATTTAAATTGCAGGCAACTTCAAATGAGCAGTGTTTGAAACCCTCCTTTACCAAAGCAGAGCCCAGCACACAGAAGAGCAGCCCTGCTAAGTCAGGCCCAAAGAACTGTTTCCAGCAGTGGCACATGTTGGATGTCCCCTGAAGAGCAGGTAAACATGTAGTAATCCTTCCTTACCTCCAGAAGTTTGTGATTTCAGGAGTGTTCTAGCACACAGATGGTGTCTCTGTTCAGTAGGTCTTGATGGCTTTTTTGGGTTTTATTTGGATTTTTCTAGAGTTGTGTTTTTTCCCTTTTTTTTTTATACCCCATGTGAATTTTAAACATCCAGTTTAACGACACTTATGAAGAACTGCTTCCTTTTGCTTGTTTTCCATCTGCTCTTGGTGGTTATTTGATATCTTAGAAAAACAGTAAGAAGGCATTCCCTAAACATTTTGTCTGTACCCTTCGCGATTGTATAGTCCCTATCACGCACTCCCTTCCCACCCAGTTGTCTCTTTTCCCAAGTCTAGTCTGATCTATTTTGTTGCGCTCGTTAGCAATGCTGTTCCACGCTCAGTTCATCCTTGTGTCGTGTTAGCCTTTTTACAGTATGTTACTCTAGCACATCATGCAATGTTTGAGGAGTCAGTATGCTGTGGATTACCAGCAACATACTGGTAATCTCAGTTTTTCTAATAATTACTGGCATTCACTTGCTCTTTATCTGCTACTGCCCACAGAACTGCTGTTCTCATGGCAATATCCACAGTATTTCTTACCTCTTCTTCTGAATGCTAAAAGCTGATGGAGACCCATCATCAACTGCAGACAGACAGCACTGCTTTTTTGCTATGTGCCTCACTTCACACTTGCCTATCTTTCATTTCACTTGCTGCTCTTAAAACTCTTCATAATTAGTTCCCCACCTTTTCTGCCTTCAGGACTTTTTATTCTTGACAAACGTTATCCTCTTGCTACTCATTCCTTTATCTAGGTTATTTATAAATCTGGGCTTGGGCTCTTCCTGTTTAACAGAGCTATGCAGGACTGAACTGACCACGGCTGACCACATGTCCCTGTTACAGCCAATTTTTAAAGTTATATTTCTTGAAATAACTCTTGTGGCACCTGTCCTTTTCCACCCCTGTTAGATGTCTTGTCCTTGCTCCCTGCCCAGGCTACTTTAACCTTTCCCTGCCTCATCCCAGCCTCCCCACAAAATCCCTTTTACTATGAATCTCTAGCTCTAACAAAAATGAAAGTGCAATGCAGGTTCTTGTTTTTCCCCAGTGACTCCAGTGCCACAGCTGTGGGTTTGGCTACACGGCCGCATAGAGCTGCACAGCTGTGTGCTGGTGGGCAAGTGAGCTGGAACAGCAATGCTAGCAGGGATGGACTCTTACTCATTGAAGCAGTGAGCTGCCGACAGTAGCCAGCGGTCCCCAATTATGGTTGCTCCACAGAAATGCCTTGAGTCTTCTTTCAGGCTGACTTGCCAGGGGATCTCTCCTCTGGAAGCATCTGTTCCTCCCACGATCTTGCTGGGTTTAGAGAACCCAGGTCGTCCTCCACACTCTGAACAAAAGCCAAAGCACGACTTGTGAGTACTCCTAGCAGAAGACAAGCGAGGAGAGACTTTTGCTCTCTAACCAGTAAGTCTGAGTAGGGACAGTTGAGGGCTGAAGTGTGAGGAATCTGCCCAAGCCCTGCCTGCTGATTGTGGTGGTCCCTGATGGTGTCTGTGCACAACCATACATGGGCTTTCACCCTAACTGCTGTTCTGCATCTTGCTCTTGACAAGTCCTTAATCCTGTGCCTTTTTTGAAGGCAGAGTAACCAGCAGCTCTGTGCCTCTTATCCTTGCCACTCCAGATAAAAAGTTAATCCTAAATTTAGAAAAATACTCTGCATCTGTATCTCCCTGCAGAGCTGCTGGGAGGGGTCCTTGGAGCTGACAGGTCATCGTATGGACACCTGCCCTCCCTCCCTTCAGGGAGAAGATGCATGGCCACTGTGAGGCTGCAGCCATCAGCTTTGAACTGCTGGGCGATCCTTAGGTGGCAAAAAAAAGTGAGTAGTCAACAGGTTAAAGAGTGTCAGACACTGCTGTGTCTTAGTACCCTGTTCTTGGCCTGCTGGAGTAAACCAATTACACGGAGAGCAGACAAAATTATACATTCAGTTGCATAAGCAAAGAAGCCCATGAAACTCATGTGTGCAGGTACTGAGTGACTTTGCTGGGCTGAGCTGGGGCAGCCAGATAGTGTCAGTTGTGCCTTGGCCCTTAGTACTTAGATAAGGGTTGTGTGGGTCACCCTAGTGAAGGTTATTTCAGCTCAGTGGAAGAATGAGCTTGACATTTGGACCTGTACCAGCCACTCTTCCTCCCAAGGTACATCCACCCTGTGGGTGCTCATACCTTGTGGTCCCGATGCAGTCACTGGCTTGCTGACAGCTGGGGCTGCTGAAGTGGTGGGGATTGCTCCGGTGGTGGTGAGCTCTTCGGAGCTGACCACATTACTATTAGTACTGGAGTGTATTGGAGGGACAGTACGGGCCATGGAGGTGGGGAAGGCAGAAATAGCATCCAAGATCCAGTCTCTGAGTTTGGTAACACGTGTGTAAACCCCAGGCCGCCTGGCTTCAGCACATCCAATTCCCCAGCTCACGATTCCTGCCAGGAAAAACTTGCCAGATGGTTCTTCACAAACCAGGGGCCCACCAGAATCACCCTGCAAGAGAAGCCAGATGGTGAGCTCTCCCTGGGGATGCTCCACGCTCACTGTGGCCACACTCAGCACACCTCTGCTGAACTGTGTCTCTCTGTTCTTGTGTATCCCAGCTCACCTCTGCTTATTTACTCCAGCCTAGTAATGAGTGAATCATCTCCTGTGCTGGCCTTTGGGTGCTCCTCTATGTGGGCACACTGTCCTGCTAGTAAGCAGAAGCCTTGTGTCCTTGATATGCCAGAAGAGCACAAGGACATCCTCCATAAAATCTTGGATAAGCATTTGTACTGGGTTTCATAATTTGTTGCCCAGCAGCCCCTAAATAGCCAGATGCTGGGTGTTTATTGCATGATACGCAACCCAGGGAGACCATGCTAAGCTTTGCATGATGTTTTCTTGATTTGGCTTATGGTTCCCTGGTCAATTCTTTGGTACTGTGGGGCCATATGAGTGTCACTGATGTAGGACACGTGGTGTTTGTGAAGCTGGCAGTGCCTTCTGGTGGTTGGATTGCTCTAGGTGAATAATGAATAACATTCATCAGCCAACCTCAAATCTTCCATTCTTGGCCCCTTCTCCAATGTTTGTGCTGCATTTGGTGCAGAAATATGAAGCACTACTACCAGAGAAGTGCAGTTTTGCTCAGCTGGTGGCTGCAGGTATGAAGGGCCCTGCCAAACCACAGGCACAGCCATGGAAATCACAGTCCTCCTCTCCCCACACATTGTGAAAGGCAGGATTTTCTCCAGCTGACCACTTGCAATTCTAGGCTGGATAAAGGCTAACTAGGGAAAACACCAAGTTGTTCACCAAAAACTGTTGTGTATGTTTTAGTTTCCACTGCTGCCCTTTGCCATCTAGATTTTGATCTGACGACCTGCCAGGTATTGGTAGTGCCAGCCCTGATTACAGCTCAGGAAGTAGAGAAAAGTAGTTAAATAGCCAAAAGAGCCCCTTAAACAGCATTGCCCCGCTCTAAGCACTAGAGAATATGTCCTCATTTTTGTCTTTTGCAGTCCCTGATCTGTGCTTGGGCCCAAGGCCTCAAACCATGACAGAGGGAACTGTGACCATGGTGTCAGATCCTGCTTCTTGAAGTGCTGCTTGGTGCATACTGGGAGGGAAGGGACTCATGTGGGGAGGTGTGCTGGCTTCCCTGGGCAAAGCTTACCTGGCAGGAGTCAATTTTCCCCTCCAGATAGCCAGCACACAGCATCCTGTCTGTGAGGACATGGTTGTAGAGGCTGGAGCACAGTGTCTGGTCCAGCAGCTCCACTGTTGCTTTCTGCAGGAACTCGGGTTTCACCACTAAATGAAAAAGATACGACTGTGAGCTCACCGCCGCAGGGAGCCTTGCACAGGACCAGCTCCCCATGTTACAGCCCATCCCAGCTGGCCAGAGCATGGCCTGAGTTCCCTTCCCTGGTGCCTCCTGCACCACTCACACCCCACCATGCCTCCTCTGCCGCCTGTCACGCTTTGCTTACAGAAATCCTCCTTGAGGTAGCCCCAGCCGGAGATAAGGCACTTCTTGCTGGTGGGGAAGTGATGCCCAGCATCTGGCAGGCACACAGGCTGGATGTACTTCGTGAAGGTCACGGGTGTCTTCAGCTCCAGAACGGCCACATCATAGTCAGCCGTGTCGGTGTTGTAGGAGGGGTGCAGGACGATCCGTGTGATGTCCATTTTCACTGCGCCGCTGTCTGAGCCTCTGAGGGAAGTGGTCCCTGTGTAAGCTGCCCACATGGCTGGATCCTGAAACCTGGAAGAGAGACGGCCAGGACCGTGTGAGCCTGCAGCCACAGCATCGCCCTGCAAACCAGAGCCGTTTGGTGCGGGTGGTGCTGCTCCTGCCCGCCCTGCCATCCGCTCTGGGCTGGGAGCTCCCCGCGGCTTGCTCTGGTAGGGGAAGGAAATCAGGTGTGGTGGGGCAGTGTGGTACAGTGGGAGCTTGGGCCGGAAAATACATCAGCTTTTGGAAACGGGGGGCGAACTAGCACAGCTAGAGCTTACTCAGTAAAGCAGTGAGCAGCAGACACCAGCCACTTCTCCGTGAGGATTGCAGCACCACAGAAGTGCTCATTGTTCTCTCGCAGGCTGACTTGCCATGGGAACTCCCCTCTGGATGCCACTGAGCCTCCAACTATCCTGGTGGCAGTCTGCATGGCAGGGCGGCTCCCACAGTCTGAAAGGGAAGAGAGAGCCAGTGCAGCAGGATCCTGCCAGCTGCGCCCCAGCAAAGTGCTCTCAGGGGCAACTGGGCAAAGGTGCTTCAGCTTTGTACATGCTCCCAGCACATGGTCAAGCAGCAGGACATTGCCAGGGATGTCACAGGGCACACTTGAACCTGCAGGCTTGGAAAAGAGCACTGCAAAGCACTGGCCCATCACAGCATCCTCCCTAAAACTCTTCTAAAGCAAGAAATTCTGGGGAGAAGTATCTTGGCTAGTTTCACAAGCTCAGCCACTGCCTCATGATCTGCTCCCAGCAGCTCATGGGCATGTGGCGCCTGCCCAGCACGCCAGCCCACCAGGAAGGTGGGCCTTGTCATGACCCTTCGCAGTTGGTGGTGGGACCAAGAGGTTTCTAGGGCACAACTCCCCTCATCCTGATGCAGACATCTACTACTGGCCTGACAAGTTGTCCCTCTCCTTGGCTCTCTTCAGTGCCCAGAAGCCCAGTGGTGTTACACCTGTCAAGGTCTGCAGCAGTGGGTTGTGGCCTGTCCCCCATGTCCAGGAGACCTGCTGCGAGAGACTCACCACAGCCCCTTTCATTAGAGGCATCGGCACAGTCTTTTTGGCCGACGCATTCAGGGTTTTCTTTCCACACGCACTGGGCGTTGGGGCAAGTGAACGTGTCTCCAGGGCAGCTCCCTGGGGACAGCAAGGCTTGAGTCACTCGTGTCTTCTGCAGCCCTCCCAGCAACCGTCCCCTGGCTTCCCCAGGGGCAACCACCGTGGAGTCCTTGTCGCTCTGCTCCCTGGCAGTGCCAGTGTCCCTGCAGGATGGAGCCGGGAGCAGAGCTGCAGCTCTTGTTGAGCTGGCAGGGGGAAAGGGGTGCAGGGCCCTGGACCACCAGGTTACGAACAATATGGAGCACAAACGCCTCTTGTAACTCCAGCCAGGCTGCTGGTGGAGAGGAGGCTACAGGTCAGGCTGCAGAGTGCAGCCAAGGGAGCTGGGGCAGATGGCTCTTCCTGCTGCCTGGCTCTTACCTGGTTTCAGTCCAGGTCTGGGGGGAGAAACCTCGCTGGGACCTGTGACAAAGTGGAAGGAATGAGGATTAGTGAGGGCGTCCCAGCCGGGGGCACAGGAGCTGCGTGCTCGCATGGACTGTGCTGCTCGGGGACCACTGGCAGAGGCTTTGCTTCATCTTTTCCTCCTGCCCGGCAATTGCTTTCCCTGCGCCATGGCCAGCGGTGAGCTCCTGGTCCAGTTCCCTTCCCAGGGCCCTTCCTCAGTTTGCTCCACCACAGGCACAGAGCGCAGCGGAGGAGCAGCAGTCCACAGCCCTGCTGGCTGTTCGGGTGGTCCCAGGTGCAGGGAGAAATTCCCAAGAGCTGTGGCAGAGAGCTGTTGCCTAAAGCCAGGGGGTGTCTGTGCACCCTCCATTTGGGCTGCACAAAGCCCCCGAAGATCCAGGGACCCTGCCCATCATTGCAGGGAGTGCAGAGGAACCCACACCTTCATGTCTTCCAGGCACATTTTTTTAAATCTGCTGGACCTGGAGTCCTATGGTCACATGCAACTCCACAGTCACTGAAGGAAAGGAGAACTTCTAGTCAGGTGGTTTCAGAGACTAATTCAAATACGAGAAATATCTACCTAAGCAGGAATTATTGCTACAACTCTGAGGACTGCCTAAGGGCTGCTGCACATTTGTAGGTACAGACAACCCAGCAATTAACCTCCTGAGGCTTGATCACCTGTCCTTCAGGCTCATTCCAGGTGCTGCAAGAAAAGCCAATGAAGCTGCAAATTATGCTTTAGGCTCTGTTGTTGCTGAAGGCTCCCAAAGCTGCTCTTGCAGGGCAAGCATAAGTGTTGGAGGGGGACCTGGGGACTCCCCACAAATGTCTGTTCAGCAACCACCAAGAGCTAGGCATGTTTCTGCTGCTGTTTCGTGAAGCTGGCTGCACCTGGGAGCCAGGCAGAGCATCTTTTGTTGGTTTGCTTGGGCAGCTGGCAGCACCTCCATTTCTAACATTGCTGCTGGACATGAAGCCTTGACTGGGCCTCCAGAGCTAAAGCCCTGCAGCAGTTTGGCTATCTGAGACAGTTTGTGGTTTTCACAGAATCCCAGAACGGCGGGGTCGGAAGGGACCCCTGGAGATCCCCCCGTCCAACCCCCCTGCTCCAGCAGGCCCACCCAGAGCAGGGGGCACAGCACCGCGTCCAGGCGGGGTTTGAATGTCTCCAGGGAAGGAGACTCCGCAGCCTCTCTGGGCAGCCTGTCCCACTGCTCTGGCACCCTCACAGGAAAGGAGTTTTTCCTCGTAATCAGGTGGAACGTCCTGTGCTCCAATTTGTGCCCATTGCCCCTTGTCCTGTCATTGGGCACTGCTGAAAAGAGTCCGGCCCCATCCCCTTGACACCCACGCTTCAGCTATTTATAAGCATTGATAAGATCCCCCCTCAGGCTTCTCTTCTCCAGGCTGAACAAACCCAGGTCTCTCAGCCTTTCCTCATAAGAGAGATGCTCCAGGCCCCTGATCATCTTGGTAGTGTGACCTTTGCTGTTAGCAGCACCAGCACGGGGCATCTTGCTCTGGCTGCCCAGCAGTTGCGGGAGGAGCGTACCTGTCAGAGAAGCTGAGGATATAGTCCCATAGGCAGCCAGGGAGAGACCCTGCTCGTGCAGGGCAGCCGCCAGCCCATGCCTCAGAGCTGCCTCCTCCACGGTGGAGCTCAGGGGCTGGGAATCCTGGCGGGCAAAGTGAAGGCGGAAACGGACGATCACACTCGAGTTTCCATTCCTGCTGGAAGACAGAGAATTAATGGGTGCATTGGCTCCATGGTCAGTACAGGGGATGGGCTCTTGTGCTAGCTGCCTACAGGGAACTCGAGGGAAACAAAACTAATTCTTAGTGATTTAAGGTGCAAGTTTCTCTGGAGAGGTTCTCTGGGTTGAAATGGACATATTTTTCTTTGGCCCAAAGTTCAGCTTTGATTGAACAAAGCCATTTTCCTCTGCCTTTCTGACTGCATTTCCAAATGAAAGACTCCAGAACACTGGTGCGATCCCAGAAGAAAATCCAGCCTTGGCCAATTAGCAGTTTCGCTGTGTACTAGGTTTGAACAAGAACACAGGTGTGAGCTCACCTTCTTGGTGGAGCTTGTCAGAATGCCCTGAAACATGAGCTGCACAGTCTGCAGCTTGAGCTGCCCACACTCACCTGTAGCCCAGGATGGTGCAACCAGTGCAGCTCCAGTCCAGCTGGGAGTCCTGGAAACTGGACAGAAACTGCAAAGCAAAGAATGATGGTCACACGCTTACCAGGCAGAAGACCCCAGGGAGATGGAACTAGATGATGCCTGGGATTTTGCAGGGAGCTTGATCTAGCTGGAGCACCTTCTCTTGTCTCTACAGGCAGCAGGAGCCCCTGTGTCCAGCTCATGTGTAAGCCTTTTCCCACCCCGGCTCAGGGCATGAGGCAGCACATCCCCTCTTTATGCCCTCCCTCCACCTCTCTTTTGCAAGGAATAGACCTGAGCAGACATTTCCCACTCCACAAATGCCTCTTAGGGCCCTGATGGGGCCTCTCAAAGGGCAGCTCAGCCCCACAGTGTATCCTGATGTTTAAAAAATCCCTGTTTTCCTCCTGCCCTTGGCATCCAGATTCTGCTGAATGAGGACAGTCGAACTGGGCCCTCGGGAACTGCCACAGTCTTTCCCAAGTCTTTTCCTGGCAAGCCCAGCTCAACTCACCAGCCTCTTGAGAGTGGGCGTCAGCACCCTGTAGTAGTCCGAGCTCTCTGTCTGTAAGCTGCTGTTGAATGTGATTCCTCGCAGCTCCACCGTGTGCTCAAAGCTGGTCTCTCCCATGGGACGACAGGCTGCCAGAGAGGGAATGTGTCTGTCAGAGGCACAAAGGACACAGGGAGGTTTGGGTCCACAGCTGGACCCAGCTTTTCTCGCTGTTTGCTTTGCAACAAGGGTCTTATCATGTTCTTTAGACAGCCCTGGTTTGAGCAGCTTGACTGTACCTAAACTGCCCTAGGCTGCCTTGGGGGTGCCGTGCTCGGCTACCCTACACACATGCAATAGGAGAAATTTGCAATGAACTAATCTGAACTTGAAAATGGTGGATTTTTGTCAAGGCTGAGACAAAAGTTCATGAACAGATGGGGGCAACCTGGTAGTGCAATCCCAGATTGGCCCTATCTTGCAATAACAGGCTGGGGAAAGGCGTGCTGGGTACCAAAGCCAGCTTAGAAAGTGGTACTGTAGAGTAGAGCTGTGCTGGTGGGCTCTGTCAGTCATGTCAGGCTGGGGTCCACACCAGGGTGCTGGCCTGAGGTGGCATCTGGCCACGGGGCACCAGAGGCAGCAGGAGGGAGGTGGGAGAGGCAAGGAGATGGTGGTCATGTTCTGGAGTGGGACAGTAAAACAGGCAATGGTCAGTGGCTGCAAGAGGTTGTGATAGGAGATGGCTGGGGCAGCGAGGAACAATGACAGGAAATTTGGGAGTTGCAGGGAGAGATTAGAGGAGATGAATAGAGCATATGTGTCATGCAACACTGAAGATAAAGTGCTTTAAAGTTAGATATTCAGAACATGAGTTGACTATAGCCCTTGCAGTTTGTGTGTATGTGGGGTGAGTTGACCACCTTTTGTCCTCAGCAGAAGGCTGTTGAGGATTTTTGCTATGAGGACTGTGAGCTGTGCAGACCATTTCTTTTTCGGAGCAGATAAACTGAAAGAACATACCCGGCTGCACACTCACCCAGCAGGATCCCCAGGTAGAGGGCTGTCATGCTGCCCACGACGGCAGCAGCAATGGTTACTTTCCAGCAGCTGCTCCTCAGGCCCCTTCTCTGGGTGCCTAGCACTGGCTTTATCTGGTCCATGATTTCTGAGCAGCTCTACAGATGGCCTCTGTGATTAAAAAGAAGAGAAGGAAAAGGACAAGACTGGGATAAAATGTGACATGCCAGCTATGGTTACGCCAGCAGCGCCAACAAGTGCATTAGCACAAGAAGTGAAAGGATGGACACACACTGTGTCCCCTCATGGTGCCTCAGGCTGCAGTCAGGAGATTTTACTAATACATCCAGGTTGTAGGACCTGAACACATCAACCATGGTATGCCCTCCCTGCCTGGTTGCCCTTCCCTTTCTTCCTAGGAGGCCACCACTGAGCATGATGCCTCCATCTCCGTGCTCTGCACAGGCGCTTTTGGTGACAAGCTCTGGGTGAGTGCTGAACCAGTGTCCCAGCATCACGGACCATGCTGAACCAGTGTCCCAGCATCACAGACCGTGCTGAACCAGTGTCCCAGCATCACAGGCCTCAGGGTCCAACCAGAACAGCACATGGTACCTGCTCTTCAGCAGGCAGTCTACCAGGCTTGATTTAGCAGCAATGTTTCAAGGTCCTACCGCCTATGATGCCAGGGTGAACTGGTACGCCAGCTCACAGCAAGGGGTGAGTATGGACCGGGCTTGGCAACTTGGCTTGCTCTTTCTGCCTCAGACATCACCCCTAATAAAGATCCTAAACCCAACCGCTGACACTAGCAGATGCTTTGGTGCTGCTCAGGAGTCACAGAGTTGCAGTAGCAGGTGGAACAGTTAAGTTGGAAAGTACAATATTTATCTCAGAGTAATCTTATAGGCCCACAAATAACAAGACTAGGCTGCAGTCACATCCTTAACTATGAAACTCTGCAGGCTGACTAGCGAGCTATGGAGAGAGACCTGTCTGGGACTCTGGCTGGTGAATGTACCAAAGCAAATTGGGATTGAAAACCTCAAGAATCCTTGGTTGCCTCTACTGGACCATTCCGACCTGGCTACTGAAATCCTGACACTAGGCTACTTACGTCACCATGGTATACATTATGTGGATTAAAACTGGCTAAGTAATAAACCTCACCCTGTTGTTGTTTATGAGGCAGGTTCCAGGGTGAGATTTCATATATAGCCCAATGCTATTCCATATTTTTGCAAGAATTGTGAAGGAAATATAAAATCACAGTCCTTAAATTCAGTGGATGACAAAACTCACCACAGTGTTTAGCAGAGAGCTCCCAGTGCCTAGTAATGCAGAGCAATTAATATGTGCTTTAATTACAGCTACGCTACTATCCTGATGAGCAGTTTCTCCTCCCCTGTGGTCAGCACTGGCACTGGTGGTTCCAGTATTTTGCTCCAAGTGGTACAAACATCCTGCGCGGGAACCAAAGCCCCTTCATGTGATCTGTCCTTCCTCCTGAGATCAACTCCGTGGCCTGTACTAGACTTGTTCCAGTATGTCAATGCTTTTCATGCACTGAAGATGCTCAGACAGGATACAGTACTCCAAATGTGATGTCAAAAATGCCCAAAATAGGGCACTTATCTTGTTTTTCTGTCTGCAGTTTTGCTAGTACAAGCCAGCCTGTGGCTGGCCTTCTTTTGCCGGTCATCAACAACTGGATATCGCTAGGAATGAAACAGCCTGGGATATCCTGCTTTATCCACAGTCATTCGATCAGCCTTACTTCAGCCATGTTAGTTTTTGCAAGAAGCCTAATGAGACAAGAAGGGGTACTGATTTCCTTGGCCCTAAAATGTATTAAATTACTGGATTAATATTCCTCCCTCACAGGTAGGAAGAGGACATGCATCCCTTCCCTTCAGACTGGCACACAAAAGTCTATCTAGGACAATTTGGTTGGCCAGAGTTGAAATACATGGAAGTCCAGCCTTCTTGGCCAAAGTTCCAAAGGACCAAAGTTCCTCAGCTTCAGAGTGAGTTTTTTGAGGACACAACCTGTAGCTGCCAGGAAACCTCAGACTATGGTCACACCCGAAGAGTCTTGGCAAGGCAAATTCATCTCTCAAACTTACTCTGCCTTGATATCGACGGCCTCAAGAACATAAAACCCACTCAGCTTTTCCTTCCTCGGTCCCAAATTCTGTCCTGCTGAGGGACATCTCACCTGGTCACTTCAGCAGCGGCCACTTCCCACCAGTTCAGAAGATGCTCTGAGTGGTTGGGCTGCAACAGCAGCTATTTATTGATGCTATAAATAAGGCTGTGACTTCAGCAAACAGGGAAGCTGCAGAGGAGCAGCCTTTTCTGATGCAAATGCACCTAGCAATGAAGGAGAAAGAGGGAATACAGGGACCCAGGACACAGGGAGCAGCAGCACTCTTTCAGAAGAGCTTTTCAGTGTTTTCCAAGAGGCATCAGCAGCTCTTTAAACTGAAGCGTCTAGATAAGAGATTTTAAAAGGTCACTTCTTTGTGAGGCAACAGACAGAGAGAAAGGGGAGAGGAAGGGAGACTCTGTCCAAGATGCGTCTTTTTTCCTACCAGACCTCCAAATATTCTTTTTCAGCTGTAACTGAGCCTGGTAGAGACAGGCACTTTGGGCCCCTGTGTTTTCCTAACAATATCTCCATTTGACAATTCAGCTCTGGCTAAGAGGAGACAGGTAGGAAACATTTTTTCCAGTGGTCCCTGTGACCTAAATACATACAGATGAGCCGTCTCTCCTCTGCTCTTTCAGTAGTTTTGGAGTCACCGTCTCTCTTGCAATATGCTGAACGTGGAAGCTCAAAAATCTAGTCCAGATGTGCAACAGTGGTCTTACTACCAGCGGACTTTAAAGGCAGGATAATCGCATCTGAGGAAAAAAATTAACATAACAGACAAAATTGGCTACGGCTGTGTGTTATTTAGACAATACAAGTTAGATTGAACTAATCTTGGCTGCATATAAAAAGTCGTACTACAATAAAAGATACTTGGGACCCTAGAAGGAAGTTCACATTATTGATTGCGCTGGCATTTTAACTGGAAAAAATACAGTACTTAGAGACAGAGAAGCCTTCTACTTCCCAAAACAATCAAAACTTGCCTCCTTTGCTCTCCCTTTTAGTGTAAGGAAAGTTTATTTTCTTTGGGTATGAGTGGTGCGAGTTAAAAAAAGATTAAAGAGTTAAAAAAGGATAAAAAAGTTTAAAATGTAAATGGAAAGCCCATCTTGCAAGAGCAAAATAGAGATTGGAATTTTTTTTACTGACAGAAGATAAGGACCATCTATAAATACATAATGGAGCAGCAAGGAGCTATATATGTTGAAAAACATCATTGCGTAAAATCAGATGAGCGAAAAGTAAATTCTTTTTGGTGGGGGCAGAAATTAGAGTATTAATAGTCAGAGGAGCAGTAGGAATGTTGAGAAGAAAAAGCACATTTATGGGTTT
The DNA here is from genome assembly GCA_031468815.1 of Morus bassanus. Classification (NCBI taxonomy): domain Eukaryota; kingdom Metazoa; phylum Chordata; class Aves; order Suliformes; family Sulidae; genus Morus; species Morus bassanus. The sequence goes on from CM062593.1 coordinate 997,427, forward strand.
TTGTCAGTTTATAAATTGTGAGCGGTTATAAAATATGATGCCCCTGATAGCAGGGGGAGGGGAACTCAGTGATCTAAGAGAGTCCTTCCAGCCCTACCATAGCAGGGTTTCTTGTAACTGCTCCATTTGTGCAGAGAAGGCACGTAAGGTGTGCTACAGAGAAAGTCAACAAGAACCGTCCTGTGAAAATAACCATCTCCGGCTGTCCCTAAGGATCTGCTGAGATTCCTGGGAGATGGCGACCACCTCTGCTCTTCTTCTTGGCAGCTCAGGGTTTGTTTTCTCCACAGGAGTCTGGACTTTGCTCCAGGGCAGCCTTGAGTCATTCCATAGCATTGCCTTGGAAAATGTGTTTTATTTCTCAACTGGTTCAGACAGGGAAATTTCAAAATATAAAGTGGAATGGTACAAATATCCATTTAGCTGTAATATTTCTTCTAATTAGCCAAACTGCCACTAACATCAAGGACAAGAAAGTAGCACGTGTGTGTCTGAGCACGTGTGTGTGTGTGAACATACGTGTGTGTGTGCACTTGTGCAGCACGTCGGGGGCACGTGACGCGCAGCAGCAGCGAGGGGACAAGGCAGGGCCACAAGAGGGAGATCCTGGGTGCCTGTCCATGCACTGGGCACAGATCACAGCCTCCCCATGGCAGAGGTCTCTCTTTCAGTCTGGTGAGCCCCGTGGCTTGCACACCTATGAGACTGGCCCAGAGTACACAACTGTTCAGCACAAATTGTGGTGGCTCCTGTTTTTAGGTTAAAATCTGGCTTCTTGCAAAATGTGACAGCTCCTGAGGCCAAAGTGTGACGGTGACCTCCCAGCACTGTGCTGATGGCTACCCAGGCAAAGGGCTTGGTTTTTTTCTTCATTTACCTCCACATTCCCCGGCCTCTTGTCTTCCACTACTCGGTATTTCTCTTCCTTTGCCTCTGCTGTGTCTTTCCCTTCATGTTTTCACCTCCTGAGGCCTTTCCCTCCACCTTCCCAGCCCTCTCCAGCTCTTCATGCTTAGCATCTCCCCGCTTTCGAACAGGACTGTTCACTCCCATATCTCACACTGCTTTGCCCCAGGCTCCCTCCTGCTCTTCTCCAGCTCATGTTCCTGGTCTGCCAGCCCCTAGCAGCAGCCCTGCACCATGAGGACATGAGCCAAGACTCTCTGATCTGTTGACCAGAGGAAAGAAACAGGGGAAGAAACACAGAAGAGAAACAGTGGTACTGGTGTCTTCAAAAGTCAACTTAATTTACAGATAACAAATGTGTGAAAACCCTAATGTCCCCTGATGGCAGAGTCCAGGCTGCTCTGGAGTCTTTGTACTGCATTTCTATACTCTAGCATGTTTGGATGGTTTTCTCTGATGCTGTCATTATAAAGGGCAGCCGATATGCTGCAACCATCTGTACAACAAAGTGTTAATAAAACATTTCCTTTACCCCACATTAAGTTGGTACCATTACCGGGTAGCCTGGCTCTCAGCACAGCAACACTGTGTCTGCTGAGCCTTCGGACACAAAGGCTGTAAAACCATCTCACAGTCTAAGGTCATGCCTGTAAGTCCTCAGGCAGACAGAGCCTTTGCGAAATGATGGCATTGGTATGAAAAATATGCGACTTGCTTGAGGCAGACAGCAAGATCAGCAGCAAATCCACCTGCAGCCTCAGGAAGTAATGAGCATTTGGTCAAAGGTGAGTGGAGGACTAATGATTTTATCACCGAGATAAGACTTGGGGCACTTCAGAGGAGGAATACAGCAGAAGCAGAATCCCCTTTCTCCAGAAGGAAAGGACAAAATGAAAAATTAGACTCCAACGTGCCTCACTTGGTGGGTTCACCATTCAAAATCACAGGCACCAGAGCAACAAACCACATCCGTGCCACTAAACTGCAAGCTTGAGCAGAAGGAGGAAGATGGTCACTCATGGTAAGTGCGAGCAGAAGCACGACCAGGAGATGAAGAGATGTGGGTGTGCAAATAGGTCTGGTGGCAGAGCCTGGTGGTGAGAACAGCGAAACCCAAATATCTCAGTTAAAATGGGAGCAAGCCTTGTGATTTTTCTTCCTTACAGTTGGGAATTGAATTGTATGCAAATGTAGCTCAGCAACTTGTGGCAGCAGCTACTGACAGAAGGTAGAGTATTTTCCTAGGGGAGTGGGTTTATAACCAGAGGTATGCGTTGGGCGGTGGTGCAATGCAAGGATGTGTCGGTCTGGAGAGGCCAAGAACCATGTGCTATGGGCAACCCCTTACGGCTCGAGGGCATCCCAGAGCTGCACCATGAGCAGGGCTCCAGAGAAAGAAGGGAGTGTTAGAATAAAACTGTTGCCTCCCAGTGAGCCCATACGCCTTCCCTTAAATCTTCTGACGAGATGATGATATGCCATCAAAAAAAGCCCATGCAGAAACAGCAACCAGCTGGTAGAACACATAAAGAAAGGACAGAGCTGCTCAGCATCACACCAGCTGGAGCAGACGGTACCTTCGTGAGCAAAGGCAAACTGCCCGCAGGTAGCTGGTCAGCAGACCTAGTCAAGCCAGGTTTGGCTAACATCACCTTTTTGTTTCATGTGGCATGAGCACCTCCTGCCACCAGACTGGTTCCTTGAAGAACCACCTAACGCTGTATTTCTTTAATCCTTTTGCTTTAACCCATCTCCAACTTCTGTAACTGGCCATGGAGGGCTGTGCACGTCCCCCACCTCTCTGTAGGTTAACATTTAGTGGGGTTGTGCTGCATTTGGAAGGCTATACCCTACTGCCAAGCAGAAGGAGACCCTGTCACCTAAGAGGCTGCAGACCCTGGGCTGAGGACACCTCTTTTCTGTTGAGGTAAGTGAGCAAAGAGCCCCCAGCACTGGCAGCCTGCAGACCACAAGCAGCCTGCAGGTGAACAAATCTGCTCCAGGTGTTACCAGCCCCTGCCATTCAGTTTAGCAACAATCCCGAATGCCGGCTCGCTTGCCGCACTCCTCTTGGAGGTGCATCTGGTTCAGCCGTAGTCCTGCTCTCAGCAAGCCCAATGGCACTGTGCGGGCCTTGTTTATTGTCCCTCGTGGACTTCAAATGTCTCTCAATTTACAGGTAAGAAGATCCTCTCCCTGCCTGCCAGCTCTGCAGTCTCAGCTAGAACATGACAGACAGGCTGAGCTCGCCGTTGCTCGTATTATCACTGGTAACAAAGGCTCTAACATCATGTCCACCTTGGAGACGCTCAGCCTCGAGCTCGCCCTTTGGTAACTGAGTACCGGGCAGATTTGTACCTGCAATTACTTTTTAAACTTTTAGCCGTGGATCACACAGTAAAATAAAGGCTGCCTTCCTCCCCCCGACCGTGCTGGCTTGACAACTTGGTACAGATAGTAAATACTGAATACACACGGGGAGTATCCCGTAAGCAAAGAAGTGCCATTTTTGCCCAGTTACTTTTCACAATAGGAGCACTATATAACTTGATACTTTTCAGCTCATGAATGGCCAAAAAACCCTCACATGCTTAACTCACGGCATTTCCTTTAGTGACAACCACCCTCCTCCCTTGGACACTGTGTCTGGCCCAGTGCAAAGGCTGTGGGAGAGATCTTGGTCCTGATAAAGTTGGTGGACACACTGGGACCAGAGGTTCTTGGCGGGCCAGGGGCTGAAGTAAATGTCTTCATTTTGCAAATAATCACATCTTATTCTTTCTTACCAGCTTACATACGTTAGAAGCAATGTGTGAACTGCATTTTTTTGCACCTAGCTTCAGCCTAGCTACAGTGTGACGGGTAGGTATTAACGTTCATGGGCACAAAACCCCCCCTGCTACCCTGAAACCAGCCATCTGCAATGCATGCTCCCTCAGAGGAAGAATTCACATAGAGAAAGCAGCCAGTGATGGAAGATACCAGTCAAGCAGGGAACTCACAGCGTCCGAGTCAATGGGATTTTTGTCATTGACTTCAGAGGCTGCAAAATGGAACTCCGCACGTATCAACAGGGGATGGTGCCACCTGCTAAACTTGAGGGCTGAGGCCGTGTGAGAGCATACGGCTTCGGTCAGCCCCTCCTGCCTGAGGGGACCATCCCGAAGCACAGGCCGTGGGATGCTGGCACGCGTGGGCTGCTCGAATCCCGCACTGGCCTGGGCTGCTTGCTTGGCACCTTCACCCACGGGGCCCTCCCTCGAGCAGGACACAGGGGATATGCCTGACCTCTCAGGGCAGCCTCTCGGCTGGAAGACAAGTGGGTGCAAAGCAGCGTGACAGCGCTCTCAAGCCCTTTCCTTCAACTGTGGGAACAAAGCACCACCCAGCTGCAGAGACATTTAGTTTAGCTCAAACGCTAATACTGTTCCAAGCCCATGGAGGTTGCTACAAGATTTGTCGCATGCCAAGGTCAAAACTGCCCACAGCCATGCCTGTGTCACTAGCATATTTCATTTAAAGATAATGCTGCTTACTTCAGCATTTAGGTCTGCATTATTGCATTATTAATAACTATGAAAATGTAAATATCAATACCTATTATATAACGTATACGTTATATATTAGTATATAAGTATTATATATAAGCATTATATGTAATACTTATTATCAAAATATATTATTAAATTATAAAATTTATATATCCTTTATATATTTATAAATATATAAATAATCAGTAAAATGCTGCACTTTTTATTTCCCATGAAGCACTGTGAACTTTCTTTCTAGAATATTTCATAATTCATTATAGCTTTTAAATACCGTAGCCCGTCCTCTACGTTTGGTTTCCAGAGTGTTAAAGAAACTAAGACGTTCCTCCTTAACCAGAACTTGCAGAGAAGAGGGTCCAGAGCTCACCTTCCACCAAGGCTCATCCATTAGATGACACGTTTGGTGTAGCTGAAGAGCCGCTGGTTAATGGACAGAAGATGACACGTCCTACAGAAATAGAACCCGCGGGGCACAACGCAGACGTTTAACGGGGAGCCCATTGCTGTGGCCAGTGTTGGTTCCTCTGGTCTGATGAGAACAAACCCCCTCCAGCATCCCCGGCTCGTTTGTGCAAAGCGCTCCCAACCTGCCCCGCATCATCGGAGGGTCACTTGGAACCGAAAAAACGCTAAAAAGCACTCCAGGATCACAGGAGGAAAAATATTTAGCCATAAGTGACTAAAAAGGAAGCACTGAAGTTATTTGCATCTATGACTTTAAATAAGAGGTTAGATGTTTCCTCTAACAGGCAATAAATTGAGAAACCGCGGGGGCAAGAAGCACCCACGGGTGGGTGCGGTCAGCAGAGAAGGTGCCGGTTTTTCTCTTCCCACCGGCGCCAAGAGAGCCCGACGCCCTGGAACAAATAACGAGGACTGCGAAGAAGGAGCCGGAACTCACCTGCTTTGCTCTTCCCGTTGCCACCAAGGTGTTTTCTCCAGAAGCGTCTCCCCCGGGAGCGGTGCCTCCAGTGGGCTGCCCCCCCCCCCCCCCGTGGGCTGCCCCCCCCACTTGGGCTGCCCCCCCCCCCCGCCGTGGGCTGCCCCCCCCCCCCCCCTTGGGCTGCCCCCCCCCCCCTTGGGCTGCCCCCCCCCCGTGGGCTGCCCCCCCCCCGCCGCCCGCGGGAGCCTGGAGGGGAGGGGGCGAACAGCGAGTCCGCAGAGGGAGCTTAAAAGCACAGCCTGAGAAGCAGGAACGATTCACGCTGAAAAGCTGGTTTGCTTCTTCACTGGACGTTGGGTCTAAGCACTTCCCCCCCCGCCCCCCCCCCAGCTGCCCGCGTTGGAAACTCGAGCAGAGCCACCCCAGCCCTCGCCTCTCCCCCGCCCGCAGCACAGGTTCCGCAGTTCGCTGAGCAGCTCCCGTTCACTTCAGCAGCGTTTCACCAGCAGGACAGAAAGCAAAATTGCTGCCTGAAGTGCTGGTGATTGATGCCAGCAGCGCTGAATTCCCCCCATTCCCCAAAACTTAGCCCCACGCAGTCAAACCGTGTGGGTGATCGATTAACAAGCGCTGTCCCATGCACACAGAAAACAGTAAAGGGGAGCGCTTTTACCAAAAAACCCCACTCATTTCCTCAGTCAGACATCCATAGCCCTTACAGTCCCCGCTCTAGTTATCATCGTAACTATCTCTGTGCGAAGCAAACGGCCTAACTGCTGCACAGGGACCGGCAGGGATTATCTAACATCACACACCCCTACGGCAGAGGCCAAAGCTGAACAGGTTTCCTTGTGCTGAAGTTGACATTTGAGCCCACAAACGACCCTTTTGCCATCTTGAAAAGACAAAACACACATGAAAAACTGAGAACTGGTTTTGCTTTAATCTGAATTTTTGCCTGCCGCTTGATGCAGCTCTCACCCGATTGCCACTTCCGATCCTAAGCAGCTTCAACATTACCGGCAAGCTTCAGCAGTTAGTGTGTTTAAAGAGCAAAGCAAGGAAAGAACGTAAGATTTTTAAATTATAAAATGATCATGGAGACTTCTCTGAGGCTGGTTTTGATAAGAGTGTATTCTTTCATTCCTAACATCTGCTGTCCCATGGATCTCTCCAAACGAAGCACCAACCACTGAAACCTGTTTTAGGTTTCCTCCCGAGCACCAATAATGACGACTTGGCTGGTTAAAATTCCTTCTGCAAGTTCGATGAACCAGGAAAACGCAGCACTCTGAATATAAACACATTTGGCTCTAAGTGAGCCAGTGACTGCCACAAGCAGCTCCTGTCCTTACTGACAGACTGCGTGTGCCATACGTACCGTGAAAGAGCTGAGCAGGAGGCTGACACCCTCCTAAAAGTTCAGCAGATAAAGAAGAACGTGCACATATTTTTGTGGGACTAGAGACGACAAAACTGCTTGACCAAACCCCAAAAGCAATAAGGGGAGGAGGGGACATGTGGCTGCGGTAAGAGGAGAAACCAGCAAAATCTAGTAGGTGTATTAGTGGTCAAATAGGTTGGAAATGAGGAGTAGCAGTAGCAGTCTCTGCACGCTGAAGGGGCTGGGAGCAAACACGTGAAAGTTAGGCAAGAAGACAGTCACTATGAATGTGATCACTGGCGACCAAACTCACCAAGCTCAGCAGGGGCAGCTGGAGCCACTCTGCTCGTTGCAGGTTTGCTGCACACACTATTACAGTGTACGGGTAAAATAAACACTGCACTAAGGCAATATAATACTCAAAATTCAACAGAACAATCATGAACACATCGTGATGCACCGGAAGGATTTAAACGTTACACGTTGGAGTAATGGAAAACGCTTTGCCCAGGATACGTAACTATTTCAACGGCCAAGAACATTTCGAGGTGCAAAATACACAGCAAGGAGGGCTTTACACAAAAGGACTTCAAAGACCATTCGTTTCATTCTGCTTCCTGGGAAAGCCTTTTTACTGAGGGCATGGAAAAAATGAACATGAGGTTAAATGGTCGCGCGTCCGGGTTCTTTTCCTGTGATACAACAAGTGAGAAATGGAATGGGGAACAGAAGATAACAGCTTGTGGCAACTGATCAGAAATGTCTTAATTTCTTAATTAATTCTTACTTTATCATCAGAATGCCATCCTGATACATCAGCGATGGGCGTCACGTGCTCTGCGGCACCGCCCTGAGCCACATTTTCAGTGCAGATTTCCCTTTTTTCATTTTCTTTTTCTGGTCTGGGAAGAGACATTTCTTAGACCTGAAGGGAACAACAGAAGTACCTGTTGATTTAATTTCATTTAAAAATCTCAATTTCAGAGAGATAAACAGATCCACATATAAGCGAATGTAGGAACAATGGAAGAAGTAATATTCGTACATAACTTTACGAGGAAATTTGAGAAGAAAAACATTTTTTCCATAAAATCCAATTCTGTACTAGTGATTTTTATAAATATAGAAAACTGATGGTTATATGGCTTTTTCCTGCTAGGAGTTTTCCCTTATTTTTTTCCACAGAAATATTACAGAAATAATGAGTGTCTTTTTAACTTCTTATTAATGACAGTTATTTGAACTTTGATGGAATTGTTTTCCGTGTATGGCAGCCACTGAACAGCTCTGTAACAGCCACAGCATTGTGCCCTTTGCTAAGCTCCATCCTAGGCAAGGTACAAGATAAATGTACTTTTGATGTGGGCTTCTGGAGGCCTCTAAACCAACTTCTCACTTGCAGTAGGACTATGGCCCTAACCACTGTAGCAGGTACTGTGCATCTTTTTGCCAGCTTTAAAGAGCTACTGCCTATGGCTAACATGACAGGAATAAGTCAGAGTAATAACTAAGGGCTGAAGAAGTTCAGAGCTTTGTATTTTCACACATCATTGGTATTTTCCTGTTGAAGTAACTTTCTTTCAGCTCCTACTACAGAACAGCACTGGGCCTGTGACTGCTGGAAGTCTGGGCTGCTGCCGTTCATCATGGTGAGCGAAAAGCGCTCTCATTTGCTGTGTATGATACGCAATCTCCATTCCCTTCTAAAATAGAAAAAAAATTGTAATAATTTGGGATACGTGGCAAGACCGACGGAACTTGTAACAAATGAGCTGTGAGTATGAAAATGAAGTGTGTCTTCCAGTTGTGGTTGGTACAGCTGGGGATCGCGGGCGTCCCTGTGTGCACAGCCAAGTCATCAAGTCCCCAGGTGGTCCAGGAACTCCCCCTTTGATCTTCCACAGAGGTGAGATAATGAACTGATTTGAGACAATGAACTGACTTGAAACTAGACAATTGACTGAAGATCTTCACCAGAAAGTGTTTGAGCAATTGGTGCAGGAGCTCTCCAGGTCGGAATTTCAGCCCGCCCTGAAGACAACCTTCAGGCAGTGCCTGTGCATAGACCAATTCCTGGGCTTAAAGGAGCCATCGTCCTGGGTGGGGAGTGCAGCCCTTCCTTCCGGAGACCCCCGAGGGGGTTCTTGCTGCAAAACCGGGAGCAAGTTGTACATAGATAAGATGCTTGTAAATAGCCAACACAAACTGTTCCTGCAGATACAGAAATGGCCCTGTAGGACAGATCTTTAGTAAATCTGTAAGATAGTTGGCAGATGCTTTGAATGTAATTCAGATAATCCATAGTGGTAGATCACGCACATATGGTACTGGTGGTAGAACCATGGGCCAGCTCTACTGTAAGAATTCAGCAGAACAGCATTTCAGGGGCTCACCCGACCCGGATGAAGACAGCCTCCTGTTTGAATTATTTAATTCCCCATTAGAGCATTGCTCCGTGCCAAGGCCAACAATCTAGGTTTGGGGTTTTTTCATTTGGGTTTTTTTTGTTTGTTTGTTTTTAAAACTAATACTCTGTCCGTGTCTATGCCACAGATACATTAATATAAAAGTCATACAACTTGTTCATTATGCTAATTTTGTTCTAGTATACAGGTGTATGTTTAAATCTAGAACACTAGTTACTGTTTCAACTAATATAGGATGAGGTTTAGCATACCTTAGGATGAGCTTTGTGGCCAGACTGTATCTTAATATTTACCACCCTTTATTTAACACAAAACCAGTCTTTCTGGTTTTGAACGCTCTTTGTCTGAATGGAAGTAGCTGTCTCTTGATTCCCCAGCAACAGCCCAAAGAGAAAGGCTGTCCTGCTGCAACTTTTTTTAAGCCAGGTAACACAAGAAATTTCTCAATTTTTGTCTTCCCAGCTGTATTGCACATCTAAAAGTGAAATGCAGGGCTTACTGAAAACCATGGGCACAAAAACAGAGTGGAAACGTACCTGTTTTCAGTTTGTACCATTCTCGGGTACATCCACGACTTGCTTTGTAATTCAGTAGAAATTTACTATATTTTTAAGAAGAGGGACTGCTAGAAACCCCCCCTTCCTTCCCAAGCAATAGCACTACAACAGGCAACAGATGAGTCAAAACTGATTGTATCAGTACAACGATCACATCAGAGTTATAAAAGCAGGGAAAAGAGACGACTTGAGTGGACTGCCTGGGGATGTGAAACACTTTCTGGTGTCGAGTCTTGCACATTAACAGAAAACTTGGAAAAGCCACAGGCAAGTTTTAGGAATTTTGCGTGGAAACACAGCTCAAGGCAGAAGCTGTGTGCAGTGATCTTTTAAATCGCAGATGACATCCTGGTGCAAATAATAAGAAGTAGTAAAAGACTGGATTTCAAATATAAAGGTGATACAACAAAATAACAAAATTCAGTTCAAAAATTAAGTATCTTTATTTTACAGTTTTAGAAAATTTTTACAGTTTCAAACTAAAACAGGCTAAAGGAAATTCCAGTGTTTTTTAAAAGCAAAACAGAAGAAAAAAAAAACCACTGCAATTTCAGTTGACCGATCATTTTCATGTTTGTTTTCTTTGACCATATCTATGTATGCCTGAAATAGGTGTAATTATTCTATGGAAAATTCACTCTGCAGAGACCCTTGGAATATTTCCCTTGTCCTAAAATTCTGTTCCTCCCACTGTTAATTTTGAAATAGGGTTTTTCCCATCTTACATCACAGAAGGAAAAAGCAAATCTACATTTGGTCACTGGAAATGCTATGTATTACAATGTATTTACATATATAAAAATATATATATTATGATATGCTGTGCAATTGGCTACAAGGCTGTAACTCTGTCAGAGGGAGGGCTGATATCAAACCCATGAAGAGCTATATAGACGTAGGATGGAAAGAACCCACCCAGACTGAACTGAAAATCCGATGCATGTATTACAGTAAGACCTACAGTTTTGAAAAAAGAGAAATGTTTACCAAAACCATCTTTTACTACTTGGAAATGACATTGCTTTTTCTCTTGGTCTTTGCAATGGCTCTATCCTATTGTCAGCACAGGAAGATACTAGTAAGGTGACACGTTCAGTTCTTTAGTACTTGCAAATGGTAACAACTAAAAATAATCTTACTTGTACCATAGATATAAGATACTTATATCATAGATAAGTCACAAAATACTGATTTATCTGTCTTTATAGATACCATGCACCAATTTTGCAAGTCATCACCTAGCAAATACTACACCTTCTACAGTCTGTGCAAAAGGAGTTGCCCTCTTCACACAAGGGGGTCTACAATTCAGCAGTCCAGTGAACTAAAACTATGAAACTAATATGCATAGTGTATGTGATTAACTGACAAGGTAAATGAAATGCAAGGTAAAAACCAGGGAATCAGAGATGGATATTCATTTTATCAGCATCTCTGACACAGCTGTTGATGACTGACTACATCCTTACAGAGAACTAAATCCCTCATTCTTTATGTCCCGTCTGCACTTCATTTCCACAGCTTCAGTTTGTGTGGCAATAGTAGCCTCTGTGCAGGAAAAATACTTGAACTGAGTTTTCACACCAGTCTTCCTACGCTGGCCAACTCTCTTCACTGTTGTCATGGTTTGGGGGGTTTGGGTTTGTTTTTTTTTAAAAAGGGGCCAAACTGCATAGAAGATCTTCAAAATAGCAAAAATATATCATAGGTTTTGGATCACAAGAAAATTCTTCCTTCAGCACCATATGAAGTGAGCTTAAAAAGTTTATTCCTCGTGTGTACGTATGCAGAGTTAAACATATGCATTCGCAAGCGCTAAAATGAACAACCTTTAGAGTTTGCACTCTTCATAACACTAGCCTATATACTATTATTTGAACATTATTACAAAGTCCTTCCACAAAGACATCAGACATTTAAAACTGTTCTACTTCTCCTTCTTACCTCCCAAGAATAAACTTCCTCACTAAAAGCAACTACTATCAAGCATCCAAGAAACTAGCATTAAGCGAATAGGTATCTTACTCTGATCTCATAAATCCTCTTTATACTGCTCTAAATTTTCACCCCCAGCCTCCCATCTGATCCACATACAAAGCACCACTAATTCAGTTTTAGTAAAGTGATGCTAGCATCGTTCAAACAGGACTTGCACATTGCTAGGATGTTACTAGAGCTCCAGTTCCTCCAGCACTGGGCTGGATGGAGAAACTGAAGGAACGTGGTTAAAAATAATGAGCAGACCATCCATGGTCAGGGCTGTAAATCCATATTTTTCCTTAAACTGTTAGGTTTTGCTTTTGTATGTTGCCAGGCTGAAAAGTACCAGAGCTCATACTTACTGTCAGTGACTTCTAGGATCAAAAAGATTAATTTTTAGTGTTAAAATGTGACACACACACCCCACACCCCCCCACGATGAATGCAACACGCAATCCAGGCATCAGGCTGGGCTACAGTGACAGATTCCCAGTCGCACGTTTTTCAGACAGCACTAGGAGCGCACAGAGATTTTTTTGCTCTCCCCACAGCCTCTGCTGGCTCTATGAACGTTTGAGAATCAAAGGTTGTTGGAGAGGACAAGTGACAAAGGATGAGCTGAAGACAAACAGGGGATAGATGTTCACACCAGCACATGCAAGCCATTGCCATTAACAAGCAATTAGAGAGAAATCAGGCTATCCTCCCCAAAGGCTTGCTGCCACGTCAGAGTCTGTGGTAACATCCATGACATGCTTTCTTTTTTTTTTTTTTGGAAGTCTCCACTGTCAGCTATGAAAAAAAACCAGATTCTGTCCCAAACCAGATTGAACTGCACGACTGTGTTTTTTTTTTTTTGTCGAACTAAACCTGAACCTGTTTTTGTTCAATGCGAATTGGAACTTCAGTCGCAGCAGAATTAAAAAAAAAAACCTACAAAAACCTACTGGTTTCTTGCTGTGGAAAATGCATGTCAAGGATTGTGCTCCTCCCAGACATCACCAGCTTCCTACCATCCCAGCTATTTGAAGCTTGGATCCACAATGGAGAAGTGGCTGGTTTATGGCACTTTCCTGACCACAGCTACACCTTTAAGATGAAAAGAGCTATTCTATTCTTTACAAACTTCTGGCTTAAGGAAAAGGTTATTGTATTGGAAACAGTTATGACTCTTGCGTACAATCCAACACTGAAGCGCTGGTCTCCTGGAAGCACCACTGAACCGACTGCACGGATGGAACAGGGCACTGCTGTTCAGAAAGAGCATCACACTCTCAGCACTGGAAATCTTTTAGTACTTGACTATTAGGCGGTGTTTAGCTGGTACCGCAGGGCACCCGACCAGCTCAAGTCACTAATTTTTTTTTTTTTAGGAGATATGATGAGCTTGTTTACTTTGAGACCATGTCTCTGCATATTTTCAGCTAACCAGTGTTTATATTAAACACCCAAAGAAAGTTCACAACATACAGTGCGTGTGTGTCAGCAGTGAGCAGTTCTCAACCAAAAATTTCTAGCCTACAGATAATCTCAAAGAATGAAGTTCGCCATCTGGAGCTAAACTTGCAGGCTAACATGCAGGAAAATATTGTGAGAAACTTGATAAACTGTGATGCTGCCTTCAGCTAAGGAAGGTGGCTTCAAATTATCCCAGAAGCATGAGCACTTGTAACCCTTGGCTGCCAGCAGATCAACACCAGGACCAAGAGCTGTAATATTCCCAGCAGCTGCTGGGAAAACAGAACCAAAACTGAGTCACTGCATCACTAGTTCCTGAAATTATAGATGATGCTGTGCACAAGATACTAGTTCCCAATTTCAGCACATTATTTATCATCTATCACTAATCTACAGATGGCAAAACCTCATCTTTACTCCACATAATTTGAATATTTTCCTACAAAACTGGAAGAGCAAAAGGCAAAGGTGAAACACTCACAGAAGAGCACATAAATGATAAATGCAGAAGATACAGAGGATCAGTGGACAGGATTCTCTTATGCCAAGGGAATCTTCTGGTAGCACACAAAGCTGTCCTGTTCGGACAACATTCCAGGGTACTAGAAACATTCAATGCAATTGAACAAGTTAAACATACATTTAAAAAAAATTTTATCTTAACAGAAAGAGCACTGCATCTATTTAACCTGTGCTTTGATGTGGTTTCTTTCCATTGGGTTTATAATCTTTAAATTAGCAAAACAAAGAGCGTTTGTAGTACTAGATCGGAATTCTCAGTCACAATGCTTGCAAAACTCCATTCCAGCACTGATAAGATAAAAACTGACTGCTATGGGATAAAGTTCATGCTATGATGGCACTGAATTATAGAAAGCTGGACTAAAGTGGGCCAGGGCTTGTTTGCTGGCCCTTAACGCAAGTGGCATGACAGGACCCTTGTCTATGTGGTTCAATTCTTTACTCTCAGAACAAGATGAGCTCAGCAACAGCATGCATTTGAAACAGCCCCACCCCAGAGAGGTTTACAGAACCACTTAAGTGGTTAGCCATTCTGAGAGATTTTTCTACTACCCGCCCCAAAATTCCCTTACTGTAATTTAGGTCTATTATTTCTAATGCCATCCCTACTTGAAAAAGAAAAAAATAATTTGTTTGTTTTTCCAATTTGCAGTAGCATTTCAGATTTTTGGATGTTTATCATACATGTCCTTAGGTCTTCTCTTTGGAGTAGTAGTTTTGGACCTCTCTGGAGTAAACTCTTCCACCGCCATTCTTTTCCACTGTCTGCTCATGCTTTCTGGGCCACCTTCACTTTTTTCTTATCCTTTCCCTCTCCATCCTACCTAGAACCACTGGCATAGAGCCTAACCCAAAAAGCCAAAGAACTTGTTAGTGTGGCCCCGTGCTTCGTGTCCTGCCAGCCAGCTGGGAAACCACACCCTAGATAAAATACCTAAAGATTAATCTTTCCTTCTTGCTGATATTTTCTGGACCTCTGATCATAGTTCCTGTTCTCTTCTGGACTAATAATAATGTCCTAATTTTCCTAAAGATGCAGCCCTTACACAGAATTTTTTTAAAACATCAGAGATTATATTTGTCATGGAAAAAGGCACCATCTCTGCAGGCTTTGGACAAATATTTGGATCTGCTGGTAGGTCTATATTTCAAACACTTGTGTCAGTGTGATGCACGTCAATATGCACTAGTTGCACATTACTGCTTAGCCAGCTTATTTACCCATGAATGTACTACGAATAACATGCCAAATGATGAAAGCCTATACAAAATACTGTTTTGTTAATTGATAATCAACAAAGCTGTCATTAAAAAGAAATATTACAGGGCTTTACATCCTAAACAGTCAGTGTAGTGCAAGAAACCAGAAATATAGGCACTACTCAACTGCGGGGCTAAGAGAAGAAAGACAAGAACAAAACTGTAGGTTCTTGCACTAAAATAGCTGCATGTAAGCTTTTTTTTTTTCTTTAATTGTCTAGCCAGGAAAAGTTCTACGAACTGCAGGGTGAGAAATCCAGGAGACATGGAGCGTATATGTGGACCCAAGTATTGAAAGCTCTTTCAAAACACAAAGCAAGAACCTACAGGAGAACATGTTTTGCAGTTAAGTAGAAAACTACCTTTAAATTCTCTAAGCATTCTGTTGCCCATCAGATACTAGAGACAACGTAAGAGCTGCAGGTAAATACACAGCATGACCCCAACGGTGTGTGAATCCACTAATAAATGCAGCCACGTTCTTAAAGCTCAAAATTGTATTATTTCAGTACTGTTCACTAGCTAGTTTCTTTCTGGCTCCACAGTCAGTGCTATTTCCCAGCATACGTAGGAGTCTACAGGCACTACCGTTACAGTCATGATATGTTCTCAGTCTGAGCGACGCATCATGGACACGAAAACCACATCTGAAACACAGAAATGCCTGAAAAATGCAATCAAGACTTGCAAGGCATTCTTAACAAAAGACATACTGAGGGCTACTGTAAGAAAAGAGCAGCATCTGAAGGAAAAGCTCGACTGATTATCTGAGATCAAGACATTAGGTCAAAAGTTCAAGAAATTTGGTAGGATTAATATAAAAGGAGGAAAAAAAAATGAAACCAGCAGTTTTCTAAATGAAGCTTTCCATTAGACACATTACAAACCTAATGGAAAATATGCTGTGCTGCAGATTTTCTGTCTTCTGGCATTGGTCCAAGCTTAGAGAAAATATGAAATATTTTCGCAAGTATAATTCTTACATATGTGGATGTGCTTTTTTACTGCCACTGGTAAAAACAGAATCTATTTTTTTTCTTTTTTATACATTTCATTTAAAATGTTCTTCATTCGTGACAAGAAAAAAAAATTCCCCAAAATTAAAAGTTTGGGATACTTCTCCCTTACTTGTCACTCTTAGTAAAGTCTTTCAGGTTGCATTCTACCTTCAGCTGCATTTGTGCAACCCTTTAAGAGGGCACAGTCAAAAACGAACACTTGGTCCAACACACTGCTATTTAGTAATTTCAGACCCAGGAAAGAATCTGATCCTCACTACTGTGATCCAAAGAGTTTTTTGGGTTTGTTTTTTTTTTTTTTTTTAACTAAAACAAATGCTTCCCCTGAACGCATACAAGTTTTCAGAAATAGAATCCTTATTACTGAGTTTTTAGATAGTTAGCTAAAGGCTTAGTATGTGAAAGATGTAAACAAGAAACACATCAACATTACTTCTAACATTACTTTCATTACTTTGAGCACTTTAACTCAAGTTTGGTGTGGGATGTATATCTGCAATCACCAAATAAAATCCGAGTCAGCCACGCTGAACATATCTTCACATTTGCCTATACAACATTAAGTTCTACATTAAGCTGGTCAGGGAGGTGTTTGAAAGACAAAAAAGCACAGCCTTGGTTTTTGATGGAAGTGATTGAACTGCCCAGGATCAGGGTCTGAACAGTCGCAGCCAAACTGGTGCACCAGGGTCACCCGATTTATACAGTACTGGAATAATCAAAGTATGTATTATTGCCAGTTTACATACTTTAACTGGAGATACTATATTGCACCGAGTAGCTATTGGGTTCCCCCCCCGCCCCCACATCAATCTTTGTAGTTTGGAAAAAAACCCAAAACCAAAAAACCCCACACTTAAAAACAGATGGAAAACCCCCAGAAACACAAGGTGAAGCACGTGCTCCAAGCAGATCTCTCTAGAATACAATGTGAACAAAGCAACTGTTAAATGCCTACAAGTTAAGTGTTATGAATTCTTCCATTTTAATTGAGTTATAAACATTTTGAGAAATAAACTGTTTCCTAACCCACAACATATGAGAACAAATGTTAAAATACACTTTCAAGTAGGTGATAAAACTTAATGCATCATCAGAAAGGTACTGGCTTTTAAGTATATAAAAAGCTATTCCAAATAACATTATGACTGAAAGACAATCAAGGCAAAAAACCATTGAACTTTGAGTCAGTCTCCAAACTTGTTTTCTTGCTATTTGTCAAGTTTGTTATTTAAACACGAGATTGTTTTCTTAATTTAATATACATACTTATACAATGGCTTAAATTAAGGCATAATCCAGCTGGCTAAAGTTTTCAGTAAAATGTCTCTGTTGCTTTTTATTAGCAATAATTGGTTCAGATTACTGCTGGCAAAGGTAACATAGTCCATTAAAGAGGAGATTGAAAAACAGATCTCTCTAGTACTACTATCTTCCATTAGGGTGATTTGTAAATTAAATGTAGTGCAGGCCTTTAGATTCAGGAAGCCTTTCAAGAAACTCACCATTAAATCAATTTATCAGACAGGGCTTGAGGCTTTAAGCAGAAGCTGGTAAAACTCTGAAGCCATAGAGTGGTTTTACGGAAAGCCTTTCACATTCTGGAGGAAGAATACTATCCACCCAATGTGAAACAGATAAGAACAGAAGTTATCATCCAAAAAGCACAGGGCAAACTTTTGGAAGACCTCGCCAAAAAGACAATGGCTGAAATTTAACAGACAGACATTAAAAGAGAGCCCTTCAGAATCCGACTCAACATGCCAACTGGAGACTCTTAATTTAAAAGCATTGCCTCTGATTGTGTCACTATGATGATACTTTTGTAAATTATGTTTTGGACTCAAATACTCCGAAGAGTATTTCTTCCATGCAATCTGGAATCATATTCTAGGATCCTAGAATACTTCCATTTCCTATTTCAGTTTTAACGTGAAGGCTTTGAGGCTTTCCGGGATTGCAGTTTAAGTGTAGAACAGACACCTTTGATAAAGCCAAATGTTCTTAGATGGAATAAATAATATGCAAATCACATCATGCCTCTATGTGTACTAAAGTTGACGCATAAAAGATTCAGTCATGTAATACAGGAAAACACACAATTTCGAGGACGCAGTAAGACCAGCTGCACCCCAAAAAAAGTTTTAAATTCACAAATTTAGTCCTTCACAATGTCATGTAGCAAGAGGTGCAAAATAATACGCCAGATCAAAGCCTCCTTCCAGACCTTGACAGGCCATGCTTTTGCTACTGTTGGGACAAAGACAAAACATGACTGAGGCAGTTGATTAGTTACTGAGCAGCAAGGAGCTTTAAATCACACCCGACTATAGCACCATATGCACACTCCCTTGGGAATGAAAACACCGGATTATTTTCTTCAGAATTAGAAATCGCGATTATATTCCTTAAACAAATAACAAGTAGAAGCTCAAAACCCCATACACAGGAACTTTTACTGCTTTACTTTCACATTTTCCTAACAAAAATACTGTCTATTAAGCTTAGTATAGTGCTACTTCCTATTTTCTTACCTATTTGGCTTGTATTTTATTCTAAAACATTAAACATTCTTAATATGCTTTTGCTTCCTGACAGTGTTCTGTGACAAACACTGTTTATTTTCAGAGACAGCTCCTATAATTCATACGAGTGCTTAGAAAGCTTCCTGTAGCTCCATTCATCCTGCCTTTTAAACTAGACTAGTAGCCTACCCAGGTACCTGGAAGTAAAAACAAAGACAAAAAAGTTAAGAGATGCATTTAATGCACCATGGTAGTATAAATCCTTTCAGAGGCTGGTAATTTAACCATTCTCTGCATTTCCTGAATGTCAGTTTATACTAAAGCATTCCCTTGTATCAATGGCTTTGACAAGCAGGGAAAAGTAAAGTAAAAGGTAACAATAGGGAAAGTGCTAAAAAACTATCATGTTTCTCTCAACTAAGCATTGTAGCAGACTTGTTCAATGCTTTTCCTCCATGTTAACCTACACTATGCTAAAGCAGCAAAATAGCCACACAAGCACAGAGTACTGTGTAAATAAAGACTCTTAATACTACCCCGGTATAATGAAAATGGAACGGTCAGAGGCATTCACTAATAAAATGATCATTGAAATCCATACATCAGAACCCTTGTAGAGCACCATATTTCAGAAAGATGTTTGAAGTGTATAGCTGTACCGAAGCTGGAGGCAGAACATTCGTTGTTGGATTTGATGATCAGACTCCCAGTGAGGTTCCTCAATGAATGCAAACACTACTAAACCAGTCCTAAATACACACTGGTTTTATATGGATATGTTTGTGAGGGAAAATAAGGAGTTCTTATCGCATCGTTTATTCCAGCTGCTTTTGCTCTGCATTTAGGCATTTGCTTTCAAGGTTGTCCTTATTCTGACCAGCTGGTTCCTCACTCTGTGCAATAGAAATTTCTGACTGGTCCGTCTTTGTGTCGGTACCAGCCAACTCCTCGGCAGCTGAGGTGGGGCCATGCAGCTCCTTCATATGGAGGGTAGGATTGGTCATTTGCTCCGTGACTTGTTGAGAGGCTGGTATGTTGCTATCTTTGGGAAGCTCACGGCAGTTGACAGGAGCTATCACCAAGGGAGGCTGAGGTAGGTCTTTCTGTAAATGGAAGATCACAGATCAGAATGATGGAAAGCAGTAATTACTGTGTCCAGTTATCAGGAGTGATGGTCATACAAGATGAAGATTAAAGGTCCATCATCTCCACTATCATTCTCCAGTAGCGGACACATGCCATATACAGTTATCCCGTCTTTGCATTTTATAGTACACAAGAGGATTTTTCTTCCCAAAATGTGTTTAATTGCTTTCTGCCTGATCACTCCTTGCTGATTACGCAGGAACAGGTAAACACCACTTTGGCACTTCGTCATTCTCTGGTTTTGCCCACCCTTACTATCAGCATACAACAACTGGCAACTTTTCCATCACATTTCAGATGATCTCAAATATTTTTCCAACAATTAGATTCAGTTCTCTAGAGGAAAGTTGTGATGGTTATCACAAATAGTTGAACAACAAAAACAAAACTCACTGGGGGAACCTCTAGCTTTATAGATTTGCCCTTCAAGTAATTACTTGAAAACTATAATCATGCATCATGATAGAAATTATTCCTTTTGGAATCAAATTAATTTCACTTGTACCACAGTGAACCATGTGCTAATTTACTATATTGAACTAGATTTCTACCTTCATAAGCAGTAGGCTATGAAAAAATATGAAGAAAAATATTTTAAGGATATATTTAATGTATTATTATTATTAATAATAATACTTTCATTAGAGACCAAACCAGTAAAATTATGGCAGAATCAAGAAGAATAGACAAGGTCTACTTTACTTTTCACTACCCAGTTTAAGTGGCCATAAATATTAAAAAAAGAAAACCTTACTGAGGCAAAAGAGTATGTAAAAAAGCAAACAATCAAGCAAAACAAAAATCTTTGTTTTTTGTTTGATAATACTGCAATATTTTACTCAACTTTAATTCTAGTTAGGTTTTTATAATATTAGTATTTCTTGAAGACACTCATATCAAACTGGTATTCACCGCAAAGCCGCTGCCCGTCCAGAACATTGCAAGCTCCTTTCTCCAGAGAGCCACAGCAAAGCTTGTGAGAAGAGTGCAGGGCACCAAGTAGAGGAGAGCGGGCTGGCCCATCTGCATCAATGCCAAGGCAACAAAGGTCACAAGAAGGCCTATGCCATATGCTGGAAGGAAACAAAACCAGCAAAACCCAGTTATTCAGATATAGCTCTGCTCAAGAACAACTAAATAATTAGCTAGATGAGCATTCTAACAGGAACTTTTTTCAAGTAATATGTAAAACAACATCTCCAGAATTTTTTCAGGCCTCTTTAGACACAAGCATTATATACACAATGTAAACTCGGAATAGTGCTTTACTTAACAGAGATACTACAGTCCTTCTATTGCTAATAACGTGCAGTGAAAGTACTGTGATTGGCCTAGTCCATACTGTGCAATTAAATCATTACCTTAAGCAGTTTGAGAAAGGCAAAATAAACAAATGAAATATTGTGCCTCATATTGTACTTATGAATTCAACAGATATAGACAGTTATTTTGACCATTATAACATGTGCTTCTTGTTTGACTTGGCTTTGGCTGTTTCTTACTACCCTGCAACACCACTAAGAAAAAAAAGGCCAGCTGTATGTTATAATTTGTTATTACTTTCTATTTAATTTCTGCATATATTCTCAAAAATTATTAAGTAGAACAGAAGCAGCTAGGATCTCATATTGTAATTATTTTCAATTATATTTTCAGAACAACGAAGCTACATCCAACTGATTTTTATTCAGGAACCAGATGAAGAAAGATACTGAGGTGCTGGAGCGTGTCCAGAGAAGGGCAGTGAAGCTGGGGAAGGATCTGGAGAACAAGTGTGATGGGGAGCGGCTGAGGGAGCTGGGGGGGTTTAGCCTGGAGAAGAGGAGGCTGAGGGGAGACCTTATCGCTCTCTGCAACTGCCTGAAAGGAGGTTGTGGTGAGGTGGGGGTCGGTCTCTTCTCCCAAGTAACAAGTGATAGGACGCGAGGAAATGGCCTCAAGTTGTGCCAGGGGAGGTTTAGGTTGGGTATTAGGAAACATTTCTTCACCGAAAGGGTTGTCAAGCACTGGAACAGGCTGCCCAGAGAGATGGTGGAGTCACCATCCCCTGAAATATTTAAAAGATATGGTGCTTAGGGGCATGGTTTAATGGTGGACTTGGCAGTGTTAGGTTTACAGCTGGACTTGATCTTAAGGGTCTTTTCCAACCTAAATAATTCTGTAATTAGAATG
This sequence comes from Morus bassanus, assembly GCA_031468815.1. Lineage (NCBI taxonomy): Eukaryota > Metazoa > Chordata > Aves > Suliformes > Sulidae > Morus > Morus bassanus. The sequence continues at coordinate 1,019,216 of CM062593.1, forward strand.
TTCAATACATTTTCTACAGTTCTTCAAATTCTTTTTTTTTTTTTTTTCAGGGCACATTATATTATTAGTGAGAGTTCCTTATATCTAGTTGAAATATTCCTTCTTGTGACTTGAGGCCATTGCCTCACATCTTATCCCTGCCCACCCATAAGCAAAGTCAGTCTCTGTCTTCTCTGCATCCCCACATTACATAGCTGTGGACAGCAAAAGAATCTTCTCTTTGCCTCCTCCTTTAAAATCATGTGCTCCAGCTGTCAGCCATCTTGATGGCCTCCACTGGATTTACTCCAGTCTGTCAATGTCTGTCTTGCACCAGGGATCCCCAAGCTAGATACAGTATTCCAGACTCAGTCTTAACCGCCAAACTGAGGGGAATAATCACTTCTCTCATACTGCTGACTCAATCTTGCTAACACAGCCCTGACGTGGTTAGTTTTCATTGCTGCAATACTATACTGCTGACTCTTCATTGATACAACATTTTCTTACCAATTTCTGTAAATGTGTTTTGAAAGTACCAGGTAAGACAACAGTTTCATTTATGTATATATGAGAGGAAATTATTTAAGATTTGGTACATTGAAATAAAAGCATCTCTCTAACCCTACTATAAGTGTCCAAGAACCTAGCTATTTTTTCAAAATGATTTCTAAAGCAGTTTTTCATGAAAATTTTTCATGACATTAACTGTAAGCATCCTAAGTCTCTGCTAGCATAAATACTTTGTAATAAAGCCAACAGAAATCTGTAAGATCCTATTCATCAGTCATCTTTAAGTCCACAGCACGTAACTCTGTGGGTTCTACAAACTAAAGAAGAAAACTAATTTTGAGGTGTTACAGCCACCATAATGTAATTTGTTGCATCATAGGTCACAGATTTTTAGAATACACAAAAGATTAAGAACAAAGGCAAAGGAAGATACTCATGAATCTGAATTCTCATATGCAATAAACTCAAAGATTCATGAATCAAAAAACCAGAATGAGTAGCTAAGCACGTATAAAGATAGAGTAGATGTAGGGGTTATAGTGAGACAAACCACAGTAACAAGAAGCTCGCCTTATATATGGCAGAAAAAACAGCTCAGGAAAATGACATCAGATAACTTGGTGATGGAAGGTCTAGCCTCCAAAGTACTTTGCTAAAATATTTATGTTTAATAATAAAATAATATTTCTGTTTAATAATAAAAATAAACTGAATTATGTAATATGAGATCGATTATATGCTTTTAAAGGGAGCAAATCCTATAGGTATTGTGTTCAAGTGTCACTCTTACACGTACCTATTGTGCAGGCTACAAAATAGACTCTGGATGACTGCACCTGAATATCAAATCTATGGCAATAGGCTACCAGTAAGCCTAGGAAAGGAAAGAACAATTACAACGTGCTTTCAAGCCATTCACGCATTGAGATATGCAAAACCATCAAATTATCTAGGAATTTTTAAGACACACCCCCCCCCCCCCCAACACTTACTTGGGCACCCCAGTGTTTAAGTACTATGACAGCATCATTCAGGATGCTTACAAAAGCATACAAAATTATTATTACACAGCTTACAAAATAATTACACAGCTTACAAAACAGTTATATGATAACACAAGCCCCGTACAACAGAAGCATTCTAATAACAGAATTAACGTCTATAAATACACAGATCCTAGATACAAAACATCACCCCATCCCTAATAAACAGTTGTAAAAATACAGTGTTCACAACAAGAATATGGGTAAGTTCATCCCTTCCAGCTCCTAGTAAAGACAGTAGAAATTTATGGTTAATGACTGTACCTATTATAGGTTGGGGGGGAGGGGACACAGACAGGGATGACAGTTTGTATTTCCCAAGATAGAAGTAAGTAAACAAATGATTTCTCAGAAGAAATCTGAAAGCCAGAAGACACATACTTGTTTTCACCTGCAGTGAACTTCTACATACTATCTAAAGTAAAATTTGAGAGAAAGTGTGTGGTAGAAACACTGGATGTTGTGTGAGTAACAAAATCATGAAGTTTTGAGTGGTCAGGCATGTGTGCACTCAAATCATGTGCAACTGGACAAATAACTTCCTCTATCACCACACTATTAAAGATGTTTTATACTATAAAAATAAAAACTCTTGAGATTTCTCTACATTTCTTGACATCACTCCATGTGAAACTGAACTACAAGATTAATGTGCATTTAATTTCTTATGGAAAAAGTGAATAGTGCAGGAAAAAAAAAGAGAACATAAAAGATATACTTACAAATTTATCAGGTTTATAGAAGTCAAATCAAACTTCCCACTTGAAGCAGAAGTACCAGAGGAATAAACTAATTTGACAGTGCAATGAGTAAAATTCTTAACCTGCTAAACAAGAAATACCTGGAACTAAAATGTCTCCAAATCCTAGGAGAGAAAAAGGCCTGTCACACAGAGCCAACGGTGAGGAGTTCAGTCGTGGAACCTTCAGGACCATTGGGAGCTAGGAATGAGAGACACATATGCCTTATGAAAAGCTGTTTTCTCTATATACTGACACCATCTACCAGAACTTGTTCCTGTTGTACTGAAACTGCAGACTTCAAATAAAGCAAATGTATCCTTTTTTATATTCTAGATCCTTATGTTTAAAATATTTTCTTACTATTACTGACAGCTAACAAAATATATTTAAGATAGGAGTGATGAAATACTTTCTAAAGACAAACAAACAGCCAAGACAACTCCGCATGACAGACATCTCAAAACACCATATTAATTTCAAAGTCCTCACATGCAATAGGGTATCAACTCTGCTTTAACTGCAGGAACATAAAAATTTTAGGTAAGCTGCCACATGTATAAGAAATAACCATTTATATTTCATTCTACTGGTTGCAATAAAAGTCTCAAAAAAGAATTGAATAATTTGAAAAAGTGATTTTTCAAATTACTTTCAAGACTTTTTTTTCCCCCAAATGTTCCTATTCATTACAAAATTTGCAATGTTGAGGCACAGTATGGCAAAGTACATCGCAAACATTTATTCTCTTTAATACAGTACATTAAAGAAACTTTGGTTTCTTTTTTTCTTTTCTTATCGTAGTGCCAGAATAATTTTATCTGCTTATATTATCATTATTGTTCTATACAATACATTCTGTGCTTAAAACTGAAACTAAAGGGGTACAGAAGAGAAGAACGTAAGAAGTTAAAGAAATGAGTATGGATTGTATGGATTGACCCACTCGTAGTTCATCCTGAAAACAACTATTTTCTTTACTATATTTTCCCATGCACCAGTATTACATTCATTGCTGAAAAGAGACCCAACATCCTTAAATGAACAAAACCAGTTTTCCTACAGATTAATTTCTTTTTTGTTTTGCACACTGTATCTCACTCTCCTACGCATCTTGCATACTTTCCTCCGAGTCAGCCACATCATGTTGTACAGCTCTGTGCACGCAGCTGGCTGCTGTCAAGCAGTACAGAACCACTGAATACTGACTTCTGTTTTCTTTCTGTCTCCAGTTTGTTTTTCTCTCCTTTGTCTATAGCCTCAGCTTTTCATAAAGCATTTATCAAAACAAGAGAGGAGGAGGAGGAAGAGACAGACTGATCCTGTAAGTTTTATCTCTTTAGGTAAAAATGGATATGCTTCATTAGCAATAAGTTATATTTGCAAATGTGGTCACGTGTTTTTTGTGAAGCTGAGCTAACCAGCTTTCTTATACTGAAACCCTTTTAAAGCAAGATGAAGGAAGACCAAAGTTGTTGTGATGAACCACTAAGTCTGCTTTGCCCCCTGTGTTTGGTGTAGATCTCCAGAGAGCTCAGGAGGGCTTATTTCCACATTAAATTCTTTTCAGGCTGGCATCTCTATTTCAGCTTCGTGGTCTTTGAATTTTAGAGTAGTTGAAAGTGTAATAGCTGGAAGTTAGTGCCATATTTTCAGACTATATAGAGTACCTTTTCATGAGTGGCAGAATCAGATGGGCCTGCAGCCACCTCCACCATTATACTCTCCCCAGTCTAAAGAAAAAAGGGGAAAAATATAAATCAGCACTTCACTCAGCAGCAGGTCTGGGATCATTTAAGAACACACGGAGAAACAGGTCATTACACTTTGCTCTGTGAGCAGCAGGCACTGGAGAAGTACTTACCTTTGTTAGAAAAGGTGTGATAAATACAAAGAATACATCATACACAAAAAGAACCAGGAGGAGCAAGGTACAACCCTGAAGGAAGAGACAAGATACTTGACATACTATGCATCAGTAAGCAGCAAAGAATTAATAATTAGCAACTTAAGACTATTCAAGGCAAAAGCTAACAAGGACTAAAACAAGTCACCCACGTATTTTTCTTAATTCCTAAATATTTTAGATGGAAGAATTGGGTCTCACATGCACCATATAAAAGAAAGTAATTCTTATACACAAAATTACATGTTAGCCCCTAAAATTCTTTATCTTGTAAAATCTGGATACGGTGCCGTTTCAGTTTGTTAGGAAATATTTAGAAGGTCTGCATTTTCTCTGGAGGATGCTAGGCATAGCTTGAAACAGGATTGACATTACTTTGGCCAATCTGTACATGGAAACAAATTTATAGGTGAAGGTAACTTGAAACAGAGTTTGAAGAGCTGCCTAAGGAGCAATTAAATGACTAATACTGAATTTATCTTAGGATACTGAGTAAGTTCTGGAAGATTTGAAAAAGCATCAAAATGATGCATCAATTGTGTGTCAAATTTGAAAATAAAAACCAAAAAAACCAAACCATTAGAAAAAACAAAACCCAAAAAACTCCAGAAAACCTCCACAAGTGAGTGTGTGGTGTGTGATTTACTAGTAATCAATACTCTACAGAACTTTAAGTTACCAAACACCATGTGTAACAATCACCTGCCACTTACTGGTCTACATTATACTCATGACATCACTCTTTTCCAAGCTACATATGAATGGAAGTGCATTTCCAAGCCAATGTACTCCATTATAAGTGGTTCCTCTGTTCAACTATATATAGGCACACATCCTCTTTTTACATCTGTTTAACTTTCATACCTTAAAGGTAGGCAGGCGAATTGTTTTCAACATGTAAAGACAGAAAGCGATTCCTAAAGCATCTTGCAGAACCCAGGCCCACCTAAGGAAAGAGGAGAGTAACATTTTTGCAGGAAACAGTAGGAAAGCCAGACCAAGCCTTGTCCTCACTAAGGACCTCCTTGGGACAAAAAAACTTTATTAGAAGGACTTGCTTGAAATCAACGTTGTTGTCAGCACGGATCCACAAATGGGAATCTTCTACAATGAAATGACTGGTTTAGTAGATGAGGGAAGAGCAGTGGGAAATTGTCTACCTAGACTTCAGTAAGGCTTTCCACTGAGAATCTCCCATAAGATCCTCATAGACAAACTGATGAAGTACAGGCTGCATGAGCAGACAATGAGGTAGATTGAAAACTGGCTGAACAAGGTCAGTGGGTACCAAAATGGGAAGTGCTGGGGTCCTTTGGCCTGTGTATATGTGTACTCCCTTGTGTGCTGAGGGAAGCCTAGAGCTGGGGCTGTTTCTTGATTGTGTTTTGCAACTTAGGTATAGAAGTACCAAGGCTCTTTGCTTTACTCTCGATTGCTAGGATCAAACAGAATTAGGATTTGAGATATGAAACACTTAAGGTTTCCCTAAAATTGTTAAGGTCTGGATGCAGATGAGAGATTATGCTGTTATGATCAATTCCTGAGCACTTGCTGATGGAGCTCTGTGCAGGGGGACACTCAGGTCCACTCCAGCTTTGAGGCAGAAAAATGCATTTCCTAGTCTTAAATATCCTAGGTTGGAATAGCTCCATAGTACTTCTGTACTCCTCAGTCCGACACTTCTCTAAAAGGTGTTTTTGAGTTGATCCTTCCTGCATTTATGAATTCTGTCAGTGAATGATCCACAGCCTTAACACAGAAAATGGACCCCACAAAGGCAGTAACAGGCATTCAAGGCACAAGCAAGACATCTTTGGTACCATCAGCAGAAACACAAGCCAGCATTTCAGATCCAACACAGAATCCCTGATAGAGGGACCAAGAAGATGAACACATCATGTATATATGGAGAAATTGGAGCATCTGGGAGTGAGGTAAAGGGTAAAAAAAAAAAAAAAAAAAATCTAACAAAAGTGGTAAGAAGAACATGCTATAATTGGGTACCACAGCAATACTGGACACAGAATTATTTACTCATACCAGACAGATGAGAGAAACTAAACATCTGACAAGGTTCACAGCTCTTATTCTCTCTGAGCAAATGCACATGCAGACCAGCACCTGAAGAAATGTTAGACAACTTGTGTCCAACCTTCCATACCACTTCTGAAAAGCTATCTTAAGCCAAAGAGATCAGAATATGGACTGGGACACGGAAAAATTCAAGCTTAACAAGAAACAGTTTTCTTTAACTTAAATCCACACGACAAAGATGAAGTACGTAAGGAACAATTAAGAATTTCTGCCCAAGTCTCTAGTTTCTTTCTTGTCACTCCTAAATTCTGGATAAGTTTAGGCTTCTACGGATGTCAGTTACTTATACTATAAAGCATATTACAATTTCTAGCACAGAAACTAAAATATACACTTACTGATCTTCATTTCTGAAGATTCCCCAGACTACGCTGACAGAGATACAAAATACCGCCAATAGCAACATCCGGACCTGTGGACGCTTGTGAAAATAAGGCAAGTTGTTGTCTGGGATTCTGAAAATGAAACACACCAAAACTACAGTTGTCTATGTAGTTACCCTCCTCCTTTACAAACATTTTGAGGTATGAAACCACCTTGTAAATCCCACACCTTCCCAACATTATAAAAAATTAATTTTGCCTATTAAAAATTTAGAAGTTGCCACATACCTACACTTTCCCAAGGGGAATCTTCTTACAAAGGGAGACAGACAACTGTAAAGACCAATTGAGGCAGCCAGGCAGAATATTCCTATGATAACATAGACTGAGAAAGAAAAAATAGTAAGTCCCAGTAGGGTAAGGTAAGAGATGCTTTTTTTCATATCCCAGCTGAATACAGAACAGAATCAAAAAGCCTGAACGAGAAATAGGGCTTACATTTCACCAGTGAAAGTTAAATTCAGAGACTTCAGATGATTGTTGATTAGATTTATACTCTTTAGGCATCTAATTCCCGCTCATTTTACTCACATGTACTTTATGCAATAGCTACTTCAACAAATCAAAACCTCTGTGCTAATATTCTTAAGAAAGTCATTAAATCATAAGCCTAAAAGGCAATTTATGGTGAAGTGTTTATCTTCTCATTATGAGTATACGTGAGCATTATGGGAACTCTTAACATCACTCAGTAGCAAAATGAATTAATACAGATGGGATGCATCTTTCATAACTTGCTCAGAAATATGAGGATGGAAGTTCCAGTGCATTAGGTTCACATGTTCTTTTGTCAATCCATTTGATAAGTGATCAGTAGAAACTTATCATCTTTATAAAGATAAAAAAAATTGATCCTGGATTCCATAACTCATCTTCAAATTGAGCATCAATAGCAAGGAAAGTATAGGTTTGAGAACACCTCTGACAAAAATAAAAGGTAGAAGACATTAAGTCTGTGTCTACTTAATAAGCTTTAACGTTTGAAAGGAGCTCTATTATCACCTAATGTAACCTCACAAAAAGTAGGTATAGAAACCTACTCAGTGGGTTTTCTTACAGGGTTTTAAATCATATTGGGATGAAGAAACATGGCAGAAGACAACTGTTTCATAATTATTTTCACAGTAAAAATGTTCTTTAAATGATGGCAGCCTTGTGATATTGAAGATGTATCAATACAAATACAACTTTAAGAGTACCTAAGTGGTCATAGAAGAAATAAAGGAGGACCAGCATCGAGCAGCACATGACTACAAATACGCAGATCATTATTGGAGTCACATCAACTGTTTCATCATCATGTTTCTCTGCCGCATCATCACGTTTGTGCTTCATGTACCGCCTGAAAGAGTAACAGGGCTATAATCAGTCCATTCCTTCTGCAACAAAATATAAAACGGCACTGAATCTTCAGCGAGAACTACGTAGGGTTGGAAAACAAGGCACGACACCAATGCCTGCATTGATTTCCACTAAAGTCAGTGGAACTCCACATTTTACATGGATGTGTGAACATCAGATATAACGCAATGCTTAAAAAAGTCATCACTGCATTAGTTTATCAAGAGTACTATTTTTCATTCACTAACAACTCAACAGAAGCCTGACAATTACGGCAGAATAATTCGCTGACTTCAGAGGAGATCCTAAAGCCAGGTTGTGTATATAAAACAAATGTTAGAAATTTTTTTACAGAAGATTTTTATGCTGGATTTTTGCAAAAGCCCAAATAGGAAGCCTATTACTATCCAATTTTCCTTCTGAGCTTTTCAAAAGTTTGGCTTTTTGACAAGGCAAAATACTCTACATGCAAATTATACTCTAATAATTTCATACAGTGACAAAGCCAATACAAGGCTCAGGGCCTTTCAAATGTCACATCATCATTTTCCCATTCTGGCTATATAGACAGTCACCAAACCTCATCAGCAGAGCTACCAGGTGATCTTTAAATAAATACCATGTATATTTTTTCTGTGAAAAATACAAGAAAACTGATGTACTACTTTCCAGTTACTCACTTTTTCACATCTCTGCTTCCTGCCCAGTAGCCTCCAATTGCAACAGTCCCCACAGCCATGACAAATATAATCACCATGTTATAGTCTAGCACAGGCTCATTTGGTGCATACATCGCCCCTTTCACTGAGCTGCCGAAACTCTGCGGAGGTAAGTACAAGTTATGAAGAACTTCCAAAGAGCTACCTTAGCAAAGGTTCAGTTATTTAGTTTTCGCTAAGCAACCCCAGAATCAAGCTTTATTATAAATATTTAGGAGCAATCTATTGGCTCTACTATTAGTGATATTTATTTCCAGCACCAGGCTCAATTTTGATTTTATTCTGAAGATGAGAAATAACCACCCAAAAGTTTTGCCTTTTCTTTTTTTTCCAAAACATAATAATGTAATCTTCGTGAGAACAACTCTCTACAGATTCAAAGCTCCTAAGATGGACTTCTAATACTGTTGAGCAATGACTCATTTAAATGAGATAACATGAATCAGAGCATTTAGTATCAAGTCTACCTTGCCAATATCCAACATATCAGTATAGCTGAGCAGAGCCACAGGAATATCAATTTCTTCATATTGACTCCTGTTACCCCCAGGAGGAACCTGAAAGACAGTTCAGACCAGGTAAGAATATATTAATTTCTGCAAATACTTCTACTACTTCAAAAGGGTTAAAGTTGCAAGTACAGTTTCTGTTAATTTGGGAAATATTCTAGAAGGGAACATAATGACAGCAAAAACTCACTTTCCAGTAAAACATAAGTCATTAAAGACTAACAGCAGAATGCAGCAACCAAACTTCAAGCAGTATCTTTTGCACATCAGGGTCATGGTTTTATGACTGATGTGTGCCTCTAGTATTGACTACAGTATTCAAAACTACTAATTTTACAAAACATACACTGGTGATGCTCCAGCTGAATCTAAAGCACCAGATTCACTGTGCTCTAGATCTCATTGAAGGTAGTAGTATGAGTCAAGAAACCAATCTCTTTCTTTGATTCCAGTATTTCATAAGGATAATTCTGAGCCCTTGATATGCATGTTACATGGGATCTATGCAGCACTCTTCCTACTTAAATGAGTACCTCCTCTGGTTTCATTAATCTTTCCTTCAGCTGTATTATGTCCACACATAGTTATGCAAGGTACGTACATGCATAAACACACACACATGTATATTATTTATTTTAAAGAGGAGCATCAAATACCAGCATTGAGCACTGAAAACAAGTCAATATCTAACATCAGAGGAGTCTCAGCAATAGAGAAAGACAAAGAGACTTACCAGTCTCTCTCTGCTAACAATGAGCAGCCCACGAGCTCCATTTATCTGAGCAAGCCTCACTTTCTCATAGAAGGTGCAATTCCCTCGCATCACCATGGGGATTTGATTATTAAATCCCCCATCAGGTACATCAGAAGGAGAACACAAAACAGATGCTGTCTGATCCTGCAGTTGCAAGAGTGACTGAAATGAAATAAGTTAGTTAAATGTAAAATATATGTAAAATAAAATTATAAAAGAAGTCAAGAGCAGAAACCACAGTTTCTAAAGGGTAATTTAGAACTTTCAAGTAATGGAGTGATAGAGTATTCTCAGAGGAACTTGAAAGCTGAAACAGTGCTGCCCTCTCCATTACACAGGGTCCTGCCTTGCTTCACCTTACGGAATTCTGCTGGTAATAAAAGTTGGGTTATGGTCTGCACTTGCACTTGTTTTCTTCAGCACTGTTCCTGTTCTGATGCATGCATCCAGGATGTAGGAGTACACCCCTATTGCTAGGGTGGCACAGAGTGGCAGGGTGAGATGATGTAGGGCATGAACAGCTAGAAACACAAACCAGGCTGGGGTGAAGTACAAAAGCATAGGCAACAAAAATAGACTTCCATTTTGAAACCAACCAAATCCAGTTAGCTGAGATTTTGGATCCTAAGCACGTGGATACCGGATTATAAGCTGCTTCTCTCACTGTTTGTGATTCAGATATGTTGCAGGCCTGCCCCAATTCCTTAGTTTTGGCCCTCCTCAGACCCAAAGACATCTACTCTGGTATATTTACACAGGAACAGCCCAAAGACACTTAAAGGTTTTAGAAATAACACTGGCACAAATTGTTCCTTGCAAAACTTAAACAACAACCCAGTTGTATTTGCAAGTCACCTGAAAAACGTAATTATCTACCAAATAACTGATTCTTGGTGTGAGCTCTACTAACAGAAGCAGGTCACAGCCCCGCTCTTGCTAGGAGTTGAGCTGTTAGGTTTGAGAAGTGTCAGGGTAAAGTTTTAACCTGAAAAGCTGACGCATGTAACACTTTAGAAATCCACAGGTACCTGATACAATGCCAAATACCTGTATAACTGACTCTACTGTTTAGGAGCGAAAGGTAAGGGTCAAGCTGTTAGTAGCTCCAAGCTTATTCAGAAAACTGCTGTCTCCAACCTGGCTCCTACTTTAGAGACAGTAAAATGTCTCTACACACACTTCCTGGTTGTCCAGGTTTCAGGAAAGCTTATCAGCTCTATCAGAGGACAAGACGAATGCAGAGTGAGCACACAGTGCACTGCATCGCCTCAGTTAATAAATTGTATTGCTGGAGTACTGGAGGGAAGAAGAAGGGAGAAGAAGGGAAAGGCAGAGGGGGAGCTGAGGTAGGAAACAGGGATAGGCAAGGGATATAAAACATAGGCAACCCAAGTGCTCTGTTGAAGGCAGGTCAGAACCTGTTGAGTGCTTCAAGTTTCAGTTCAGTGCAAGCTACTCTGGACTACGTTAGCTCCTGCAGAGCTACAGAAATATGTCTCCAGTGAATTTTTATGACACTGGTTGAAACAAGATGTCTACAGTACCATCCCCAGGTCTCACAAATCCTAGAGTCTAGAATGCTAGAGAGACTCTGTGGGAAGTCTTCCTGGATCCAGTCGAACGAGACCCTAAGCCTCTCAAACCAGCTTCATGCACTTCTACGTTCCCACTTCTGCTACTGAAGCAAAGGGGTACAGTGCGTACATGCACTGACTTTGTTACACAGAGTCAGGTCAAGTGCAAGAGTTTATTAGCTGGGTCTACACAAGGCAAAGGCAGCTCCAGCATCTAAGATAGCTATGTGTCTAGGGAGTAATCTGCAGTTGCAATAAACCCACCACGGGTAATTAAGACTTGATTATACATTGATAAGGAACTTTAATAATGCTGTGTAGCACTCAACCTGTAGATTAAGGAATACAATGAATAAAACAAACAGAGTATCAGTCAACCACTCCACATCTTCCCCAATTACTAGCTCCTTCAAAGGGCATTTCCTGATTTCATCATTCAGTGACAGAAACTTTTTCTCCCGGAAAAGAGTGAAGAATTGACTCAATTGTCAGCTCATACGGTTTTTGATAATGCAGCAAAAGCTTGACACAGTTTGTGACTACTTATTCTTACACTTGACAGAACTATGAACCACTGAGAAAGCACTAGAGGTCACAGTTCAGTATATTAGCAAGGCGATGTGGTATTTTTGGTATCATACTGACATACAAAAACTCCTTTCCAACCACAGGTAAGTGCCATTTTCATTTAACTGATCATATTGTGCAAAAGGAAGATTTTTGTTTTGAACCAGAAATAGTCATTACCTCTGCATGCTGCTTGGAAAAGAATATTGCCATCATAGCACTTGCCTAGGGTGATCTTAACAGATAAAAAATATTTTCTAAGTAGAGCAAACAAAGTAGTTGCTTCAAATTCTGCTAATCCAAGTTAGAAGTTAGAAGTTTCCCTGTAACAAAGGCATTTTTGAATACATTCTGCTGTCATTGCTTGGTTAGGTACTTACAGCTTTACCCAGATCATGTGGCAAATGGGCCCACTGAGAGTTGAAGAGGATACAGTAGTCTTTTCCTTTGCTGCTCCCCTTCTCTGAAAGTACATGTACCATCCCATACTCGCAGTACACCTGAAAGTGTAACAAAAATTTCACTACAAGAATTTTGGGTCACATGAAATAGCAGAATAATGGGCATAACTTGCTGTTGACTAGCCTGCTTTGTGTTTTAAAGGAAAACAGAAGAGTCTACAAAGTTTCAGCACCTGTGCAGGGAGTACAGCGGAATTTGTTCTTATTGCTATCATACTTCAAAGACTCAGATACACGAGGCAGATTCCCTCCTACACAGCAACTGGTCAAAGGATCAAATGAAACCTCACTGAATGTTACTAGATGTGTTTAAAAAAAAAAACCAAACAAACACACAACACTAAAAAAACCCCCAAAAAACCCCCCCACCCCAAACACCACAGCCAGAATGGCACATAAAACCAGAGCAACAGCAAGAAGCTGGACAACTGCAGAACAGATGAGGCCTGACCCCTACCAGCTCCTGGAAGTACAGCCTGAAGTAGCAATCAATTCCAGATTCATATCGCTCCAAAACTCAGCCTTGGACACCTTTGCTGTAGGTCTGACAAGACCCCACAGCATCATCAGCATTCTTTTTACGTCCAAGGTAGCACAAGTAGATTCTCAAGACTACATACTGCATATACTTCTCACTGCTTCAGTGACCAGCAGTCACTGCTGTCTGAACTCCAATAATATTTGCTACAAGTAGTGAAGATTACCTATCTGAGTTATAATTACAGGTGTGCTGGGTCTGGCTGGGAGGAAGTTTATTTTCTTCATAGTGGTTGATATGGTGCTGTGTTTTACATTTGTGACCAAAACAATGCTGATAACAAACTAATGTTTTAGCTATTGCTGAACAGTGTTTGCACGGTGTCAAGGCCTTCTCTGTTTCTCACTCTGTCCCCCCAGTGACTAGATTAGGCGGTACGCAAGAGGTTGGGAGGGGACACAACCAGGCAGATGTCTAAACAAAGATGTTCCACGCCGTATAACGCCGTGCTCAGCAATGAAAAGCGAAAAGAAAGGGTTTTTAAGGAGGTTAGCCATCTTTTGCTCAGGAACTGGCTGGGCATTGGTCTACCTGTGGGAAGCGATGAGTGATGAGACAAGCCTTTGCATCACTTGTTTTGCTTCCTTTCTTCCTTTTTATCCCAACCCACAAGTTTTCTGGCTTTTATTCTTCCATGTCTCACTGCAGGCGGGAGGGGAAGCGAGCAAGTAGCTGTGTAGTGCTTAGCTGCCTACCAGGGTTGACCTACAACATGGTCATAGAGGCAGAACGTGACAGCTTCACTCCAGTTGTTTATGGGTAAAATCCCTTGACTTGAATAATGAATCATGAGCCTTGTCCACCTTTAACTTGATGATCAGCCTCTGGAACAGAGCTGCGTTGCAGTGGAAGGAATGTCTGAACCCTACACCCAAGTACGGCCCAGGCTGCAATCCTGAGCTGAAGAACTAGGAACACTACACTCAAAGCTGTGTGTGCACCTCATGCACATTTAGTCACAAACTGGGTTCCAAACATAACACCCTGGCCCACCATTCTTCACTCACAGCTCTCTTAAAACTATTATTAATTCCTCAAAGCTTCAAAAGGTTATAAACCAAACCAAAACACCCCCACCCCCCGCCAAAAAACCCTCACGACTCCACACGAAGCCTGAGTCTTCACCTAACCAGGGCATGCTTGTGGTTTAAGTTATTTCCAGTTGATACGCAGCCTCGCTTCAGGTTGGACCTACACCAGCCTTTACTGCAGCTGCCTCTGCGCTGGGAGCAGCCCACAGTAGCAAGAATAATCCTTGTTGGCTTAATCATGGAAATGTCATAATTCTCCTGAAGAACTCCAGGAAACTGAAGTAACAGAACCCAGATCCTATAGGAATTTGGAGAAAGAGAACAAGGGCTGCAGAGAAGAGTAAAGACAGCAACATATAGCAAATACACCAGTTTAAGGCATCTTCTCAATTGTGATACACTACGTAGTGTGTTTATTCAGCTAAGCATTCTAACCACATCTAACCACAAGAAGTGCTTCTTTTAACACAAATATTTTCAGCTTTCCACTCCTGCAAAATAATACACAGTGAACATAGTCATTTCTTCATTATTTTGATTATGTCAGATTGTATCAGGCCATTTCCAGCAAGATGGAAAGACCTAGGGGCTACACAGGGTGACCGGCCGTAACAAAAATTACTTAAATTTAATTGTTTTTTTTTCCCCCGCTACAGCAAACACTTCCTTATTACAGTTGTTCAGCAATCTTCTTATTCTTCACAATAAGCTCTGTTCTTTTAAATATTCCCCCCCTTCCCTTCCCTGCATATAGTGACACAATTTTGTGAGTACCAGATATATTCCTCATCTTCCACCCAAAAAGCCACACTAAAAATACCTACAAGACCATATATAGAACCTGCAAAAGTAAATATTTTTGTGGAGTTGATGCAGTTGTCTGCTTATGCGCCAAGTCCTAGAGGGTATTTATTCAGGCAAACAGAAATCAGGAAGACAAACAAAGCAACCATGGAAGTACGTGCAGCTTCCCTACCACTAGCAGTGGTTTTATTTAACTTTAATTAGTGGTGACTTCATTCTCATATTTCCTGAATGAAAATACCTGTAAATCCTCCCCTCCCTCAGCAATCGTTGAAGAAACACAAAGTCTATCACGCAGTCTACTGTTACTGTTCTTGCAGTCTAAGGGCTCTGATACAAATCCTCCTTCCTTCTTCCTCCCATTTCTAAGGGATAAATAGGTACCTCGTGTTGCTTCACTCTGACAATAGGTCTTTTCCTTGCTGGAACAAGAAGGCATGCACAATTTAGTTTTAACTCCGCACAAGTCTCCATTAAGTTCTATGGGACACGTCTATGCTCTTCAGGGCAGCAACAATGGGGTTGTAAGCACTGTCTTGGGAGTAGTGTCAGGCACCATCTCCACTAATTGCAAAAGTGTAAGTTTAAGAACTCTTTCCTTCATGCAAAATACTGAACATCAGCTCCTTGGTACCAAGCCTGCTCATGTGCATTCTGTGACCCATCTGGTTGGGTTTGAACACCACCACATTAAGAATTCAATTTCAGGTTAAGATCTGACCGTGGCACAGCTGCTGCGGGAAGCTTTAAAGGCTTGAGATAAAAAAACCCCAAAACAAAAACAATGTTAAGATAAAAAAAGAAGTTCTCAGAAAACAGGACAAAAACTAACTTTTGAGGGTTTTTTTTTTTTTTTTTTTGTTTGGTTTGGGTTTTTTTGTTTGTTTTAGGTTTTTTTTTGTGTGTGTGTGTTCCTCCCCATCCCCCCGGGTTTTTTTGGTGGTTTTTTTGTTTTTAAATTCAATTATACAAATCCAGATCAATGTTTGTTTTTGAAGAAAAGTCTTGCTGATCTTTAATTACTACTTCAGAGCCTCACAGTCCTCTTACAGAGCAATTTCAATGTTTAAGTAGTGCTGTCTGGTAATAGACTGTAGAAAGATGGTGCTGAGAGCAAATGCAAATTACATCTGTACTTAGCTTCATATGAGCTATTAGATAGTCAGGGAAAAAAACTGACCACATATTAAATGTAGCATTCTCAAAATACTATTTTAGCCCAGTGATTTGGGAATCCAGTGCTTAGGAATACCAAAAGTTGTTAATGTAACTGGATTCCTCCTATAGTAATTTCTGTGTTCCAAGAGCGTTTGCTTCCTATTGTAAGGGGAAGTTTCTCCATTTTATTGGCATTTTAATCCTTACTAGCGCTTAGGACTTTGACATTTGTTTAAAAAAAAAAAAAATAATCGGAAACACGTACAATAACTGACCTGGCTCTCACCTTAACTAGTCACACATTTTGTTTCTGGTGGAATGCTGCCCATTCATTAGTGACCCCAGGACACAGGATGAGCAGAGACCATCATTTCACCACCACCACCACCACCAGCGGTTCAGGAAAAAAAAACAAACCAACAACTCCAAAACCACCCCCAAAACAAACACCTCCCCCCCATATAACCATCTTATCTTTCTACCATCCCCCTTCGTGTCCTACTGTCCTCTACCCACAGACCCAACTCCTCCCTTCCCATTCATCCTTGTTTCTCCTGTCCAGCACTCTTAAACAAAACTGAAGCCACTGACTGAAGATGTGTTTAATTGCTCTATTGCTCAGATTTAGTTTTCTCCAAGTAAATCACTTTGTGCCTAACAGAACTGATGAAACCTTGTTCTGGGGGAGAAAAACAATGTAAAATCCCTAACGATTGCTGCTACTGAATTAGACAGAAAGTTGTGACAGGCAAATCTGTCAACATCTAGTTTAACATTCCTAAGCTGAACAGACTAATGATTTGATAATTATACAGTTACACTCTTACAAATACATTTTCAACACTTGTTTCTCCAGGTAGCAGCTGAGAAACAAGATGCTAAAGATGACTGGAGGCAGCAGCAAAGTTGTGTCTTGATGCATTTGTTCAAAAACCCCTTAAAAAAATCCATCATTCTCATTTCTCCCTCTTTACTTTAAACCCCACTACACAAGTTACCCTGCACCCCTAGGAGACACTCAGGGTAGAAAGATGCTTTTTGGAACACTTCAAAGAATCGTCCTTTGAAAATGAACGATCTCCACACTACCTCAAGGACAAGTGATGCCATTCTACTGCAAGTTGTCAGCAGAGCAGTAAAGAAACATCACCCTAAAAATATGCAGGAGGTAGAGGTTTTTATATTTAACTCTTTTGTATATAATTGGTCTTCGACAACTCATGCAGCAACTTTTTCCTTTTTTTATAGCATTAGTGTTCATGAAGTAATCTAAAATCTATTACATTCATCCTGAAGCATGCTGGGCGTGGCGGGTTACACTGTTTATTTCAGTGCAGATTAAGTCCAATTGAGCAAAGTGCAAGTTTACATGATACAGCTATTTGTGGAGGAAAGGAGACATTATTGTGCATATGCGGTGAGGAAAAAATGTGCTTAGCAAAAAACTCCCAACTATTTGCCATGGTGGACCTTCTAACTCATATCTGAGCTTTCCAACCATAGCTCCTAAAACCCTTTCAACAAAAGGAAGAAGTACTGAAAAATAATCCATTATTATTATTATTATTATCTTGAATTTTACTTTCAAGAGTAACAAGCCACAGAGACCCAAATACAGCCAGACAAAAGACCAGAACAAAAGTGTTTCCTGATTATTGTTACAGGATCTGACTAGGCTTAAAAAAACCCATCGAGTAGCTCAGTTTTGAATATTACACATATGACTGCGTCCAAAGGCTTCAGGCAGTTTTGCAGGAGCTAGTGACCTGTAATTGAAGAGCTTTATGCATCTGAGAAACAATCAATCTGTACAGTTAAAAGTTTTATGTTTGTAAGATATAAGCTATGCATCTCTAAAACAAGAGAATAAGTATAGGGTGTGCTGCTACATTTCCGTTTAGATAACCATTACTGGAACACAGTAATAATCTCCAAACGGCACGCTGAAGACAGTAATACACAATTATGCTTTCTGAACAACTTAATGGATGTTCTTTAAAGAAATATTAAGGGAGTAAAAGGTTCCTAATGTGAAATGCTCAAAACATTCAGAAGCTATGTGGTTTTGTTTGCCAAAAGCCAAGTAAAAATCAAGGATGAGAGGAATTAAAGGGAATATGAGCAGGGCTAAAAGCAGAAGAGGGTGTAGAGAGTTTTAGAAAGTCCATGGAGAATGTGGATTAACAGACATTTTTACAAAGCAATTATCACTTAGCATCAAAGCATAGTTCTGAAGTCTGTTAACAGCCACTACAAGTTTGTTCTTATCCTCCCACCTAAGCAGAGCCACAGGCATCAGAGTTTCTTGTTTCAGTACCATTGGGCTTTGATGCTTCCAGTTTTGTTTTTATTTATGTCACTAGGTATCAGACAACAAAAGCAAGTTCAAAGCAGTGCAGCTGATGCACTGGGATGGTGGCAACATTTGTGATGGTTCTTAGTTCCTAGAGATCACTCCATATCCTAGATTAACCGTGAGAAAATGTAATCTCCTGTGCAGATCCTATACAATGTTCCTACAACGCCCAAGGGCCCTTTTCCAAGTGTTTGGATATCAAGCCCAGACTTTTTTAAACACTGACAGAAAAACAACAGCTGCTGTGACAATAAGGTGTTTTATGATACTTGCTTCTTGCAGTACATATGATTTAGAAAGCACTACAACAAGCTTCAATAGGAATGTGCTTACTAGCCTCAAATAGCAACTTCTCCCAGTTAAGCAGGGAATTATCTATTTTCCCTATATGAATAAGTAGAGAGTATTTGTATTTAAACATTGTTACCAACCAGGCATCCATATTCAACAACAGTGCCATATCACAAGCGAGACCTCTGCAAAGCTGCAAGTCTGCTAGAATCATAGCTTTATGAAGACTGTTGTGTAATTAACACAAAGCAAAGTGTTTTACATAAAGCTGCAAAACAAGGAAAAGGTTTTCACACAACAGAAGCATAAAGTCTGAGGGCACAACTTAACAGGCAGCTGAGCCAATCTAATTGTTTGTGGCATTAGAAGCGCACACTTGTTTGCTCTGAATCTCATCAGACCCTTCCATGGTTTATTTAACGCATTAAAAGAGCAGAACACTCCCCAGTTTTTTGTCGAGTTCAGTTTTTTTTGTCATGTTGGTGAATTAATGCAGCTCAGAGACAAGCACTGGAGCTTGCAAGTTAAATGATGAAAGAAGGTGGAGAGGAGGAATTCAGCTCACCCGTATTTCAAGAAACTGCAATGTGAGTGACTGAGCCAACCTAGTGGCTCATTCTTGTTTGTTACTCCCTGCCTCTGTCCCCAAACTCACCGGGATGCCCCATACACTTTCTCCACTTTCATTAGCTCTACAACAGCTGATTTGGTCACCTGAATCTCAGAGATTTAACAGACACTAGGAGCTGTGTTCCTTGAAGAAGGAATGAATGAGCTATGCCTACTCTTACAGTACATATCATGCAAGATACATACTGGGGCTCCCAAGAGCTGGGGTTCATCCTTTCCCATGAACTGCACCGATCCATTCAGAGACCATCAATAGCAGAGAGCAAATTTGCACGCAAATTAAACACTCCTTCAACAAGCACCGTACAGTGGAGAGAGTTTCATATTCACAATGAAACAATTCCATGAGACTAAATTGTCAACCACCATCTTAACCCAGAACTTCAGACAGTCTTTTCAACTCTTCGGACCTACATCATATACTGCTCCGATTTTAAATACAGAAACCATCACCTCAATTCAATACTCTGTTGAAAGCTAGTATAGTGAAGACCAGCTAGATCCAACATGCTCACTGCAGATCATGTTACTGTATTCTTCATTAGTCAAAGGTTCATGTATATCTGCTGTTGTTACAGGACAACACAGAGGTAGCAATACCATGAAGGAATGGTTAGAATGAGAGGGAAGTTAAACGAAGAGGGAGGACCCTGATACCAAGGCAAGACCTCTGTGCAGATTGTAGTTGGATCTCTAAGATCACACCCCTCTTCAGGTGCTCCCAGATGAGGGCCCAGATCTGAGAGTGCCATGCTTCACTAGCCAAGCTGTTCCTTCTCCCTATATAAATCAGAGTTTAGAAGCAAATATGGACACTACCTCCCCCAGGGGAAAAAAAATAAATCTATTGTCCTATCTCAAGGAGGGAGACAAAGATACATTCCAAATATGCTCAACAGCACTAAGACAAGAGTAGGCCATTGATAATGAATACAGCTGGTGCACAGCAAATGCACAGAACAGCTCATTGTGAGAGTTGTCAGCTTTGCCCCCTAGAATAACCCCATCCATCAGACATTGGTGTATCACTGTAGTACAAGTGCACCAGACTACTCTCTGCCTCAAGCTGAGGATGGTGTACTACCTAAAACCATACCGACAAGTGCAAGTACAAAAGATGTAGAAGTATTGCAAAATATGAGGTATTCAAACAAATTTTAAATGAGCCAGCTTGGCTAACAGAAACATATTAGCAGCATAGAGTAAATTCGCTTTTTGCTGCTGCAGCAGGACTGTTTCAGCACTCTGGCCTGCCTGTTCAAAGCTTGCTCAAGCATGTTAACACTATTCCACTGCACAAACATACTAAATGACTTGCTTACAGAAAGGAAGTATGCTGCAATGCACGGAGCTGAAGCCAAGATCTCCAAGTATCCACCAGTGGACTATCTCACCTACTGTTCTTCCACTCTGATGTGCTCACCTTTTCCAAACTGATGGATCAAACTGACTCCATGCCAGTCCTTGACCCATTCTTATATATTACTAATTTGTGGCGCCTATGCTACCAGTCCACTTGACGCATTAATAGAGATGCCAAAATGCACAAGGGCATGTGGGGAATGAGGAAGAGATGGTGCAGGAAAAGATGATGGAGGAAAAGAATAAAGGGGATGATGCAGAAATAAAAAAAAGAAGTTAACTGGCAACCAGACCATTCTGTAACTAAAGATCACTGGCAAGGAATCAGTAAGGAGACAGGTACAGAAGAGGGAAAAATTAGACTGTCATGTTGAGAATACTCCACCATATACACCAATAATACTCAAAAAGACATACTACCCTCCAAATTACCTAATAAACAGTTAAGAACTTTAAATGACACTTCAACATTTTCAGAACACAAAACATCTAAAATTAAAATACAAAGGCTGTGTACCATGCAACGCAATAGCTAAAAATCCATTCTAAGATTACATGCTTAGCTTGTCACACCGTTAAAAATTTATCCCACAAAACTTATTAGCATTGTAAGTAATGAGAATGCAAGACCCAAGACAGGCTATGGGGTCAGGTTCAGCAGAAATCCTCTTTCTTTTCTGCTGGTTGCTCTTCTCAGAGCGAGTTTGTCAGTCAGGGTGAACCCAAAGCCAAGAGCTGCCCCTGCTGCGAGGATCCCAGCCACAACCCCAACCGCTGGCCCGCGCACCCTTCCCCAAGGGCTGCTGGCGCAGCAGGGACCCAACGCCTTCAGAGCTATGAGCACTATGCTGTTAACCACGGAAAGAAGAATAAAACCACCCCAAATACACAGATCTATAAGTACTGCTAAATCGCGGAGGGCACACCATGCAGACGCGGGGGCGCAGCCTGGGGTACCAGCGGTGCCGTCTTCTTCCCTCCAGCAAAATCGGGCCGCGACTTGGTCACCGGCACCCTGCGGGCGGCCCCCCCTCCCCGCTCCCCTCCGCTCCCGGCCCGGGGGGCCGCGGGGACCCCCCCCTCCTCCCTCCCGCCGCTGCGGGCGGCCCAGGCTCTGCCCTCAGCCATCACTAGCCAGGAAAGGCGACTCTCAGACCGAGAAACACCGCCCGACCGAGCGAGGCCCGCACCAGCACCGCAGGCCCCTCCAGGACCCGAGGGCCAGCACCGGCCCGGCGCCCGGTTTGCCCGTGACCGCTCCCTGCCCGGTTGCTGCCCCCCCACCGGGCGCGGGGCCCAAGGAGCTCCCAGGGCCGGCGCAGCCGCTCACCTGAGGCAGAAGGTGGAGGAGCAGCCAGACGCGGAGCCGGGCCCGCCGTGCCGCCATACCGGCCCCGCCGCGCCGCCGCCCGCTTTGTTTCCGACCGGGCCCTTCCGTACCGGGTAACCCAGACAACCCGCCCCGGAAGTCCCGCCCTTAGCGCTCAAGAACGGCGAATGGGTTTCACCGAGGTACAACGTCACTTCTGGCAGCGGCGAATGAAATGGCGAGCGTCGGCGGCGGTGGCGGCGGCGCGGGCAAGATGGCGGTGAGGAGCGGGCTGTCGGCGGGCCCCGGCCCCGTGTGAGGGAGCGATCGGGGCGCGCAGCGGCTCCCGCCGATCGCGGCGGGCCCGACCCCGGGGGCGCTGTGGCGGCGCGTGCTGTGGCGGCGCTGCGCAGGCCCGGCCGGTCCCGCCGTGCCCCCTGCGCTGTCCCCTTGCTCTTCCTTCCCCTGAAGCTCGGCCTTGGGGCGGTTTCGGCAGCCCCGCTACAAACAGCGTTATAAGAAGCGTCGTTCCGGCGTGCGTCTGCAGTCGGGGCGACGGGCGGGGCGGGGGAGGGTTCGCTTTAATTCAGGCTGCCTTTGCTCCTCTCCTTTAGGATAAGGAGAAGAAGAAGAAGGAGAGTATTTTGGACCTCTCCAAATACATCGACAAAACAATCCGAGTGAAGTTCCAAGGAGGGAGAGAAGGTGAGCCCGCGCCCGGGCCGGGGCCTCTGCGGCGTGGGGCTGGCTTTGCCTTCTGGCGTTTTTCCTCGCTCTTGGCTTGTGGCTTTTGTCTCCTGTGCGGTCCCGTTGCTTTCTGTCAGGGAAAGGCGATGAGTAGCAGGTGCTTTTATTTGTTACTGTTTGCTGTTACCAGTGTGAAGCTCACCTCCTTTAACTTTTCCATTAATCCCCTCCCTGCAATTTTATCTTTACGTTTCATCCGTACACCTTTCTTTCACCTTTTCTTATTAGTTGTCTTCACTTGTCTTGTTTCTTTTGGCTGTTTTTTCACATCGCAAGGGTGCACTTAAAGCAGTGGAGAAACATCTGTGGGTGATACAGTTAATACACCTGTCATCCCTTAACACGCTAAATGTGCCTGGAGTTCATAGACTCTTTCAATATATCTCACCCTGTGTCTTCATCACTTTCGAGGCTCTTGAGTCGTTGTTTTCCCCCCTTACTTGCTCCCTTGCCGTTATCTACAACTCTCCATCCCCATGCAGCTGATAGTGCCACCTGCAGACCACTTGTTTCTCTGAAAGTTAACGGCATGCTGCGGGTGAGATGTTTGGCAGAAGCTTTTGCTAAAGCAAACTGGGTTTGCTTTTAAAAATCTCTTTTAAAACTCCGCTGGCGCCTGATGCTTACGAGTTTTTGGAAGTTACTTGAACGTTTTACTGATAAGTCTTGAGTTTTGTTTGGCTTTGTTTTGTTGTTTTTTTGTTAGTTTTTGTGCAGTTGACAATTCCATTGGATCTATTGGTTTAGATTTTTCTTCTCAAAAAATTCATGCTAAGTTCCTTTATGATCTTCTGATAACACCTGGACTCTAAGAGTCTCTTCTCTGATTTGGGCTGTTAGCAATGAGAGTAATGCTGGTAGTCAACAAGTATGTCTCAAACTGGGAGATCATTCTGTGTAGTCTTGCTATTTATTTAGTGACCTGACTTGTGGAATCACGTTCTGTTTTACGACGAAGTGCTTGTCTGTCTGTAGTGCATTCCTGTGAAGGCAGTGCTTATGCTAAAGAGATTTTGTTCCAGGAGGGCACCTGGAAGATGGGTTTTCTGAGGAAAACACTTCAAAATATTACAGTCTTGCCTCATTGTTTTGCCATACCCCTTCACTAAGGGTATTTATTTGGTTTTGGGGTTGTGGGGTTTTTTAGGTTTGGTTTTTTCTTTTGGTGGTGTGAATTGTATTGATTTGTTATGCTGAAATATTGTTAAAATGCCCCTGAAATTGGCTGAAAACAAAAATGTTAGTGTCTTGAAGAACATTTTGAGGAATTGGTTGAAAAACCTGTATATTTCAGTTGGCACAACACAAACTGGGTTCTTGTGCATTTGCACTTGATAAAGAGGGCACTGTTTAATATCTCTGGTCTCATTTGCTTGATAGCCTTGCTTGAAGGAGGAAACAGGGCTGGAGAACTGACTGTGTCCTCGACGCAGTCTTGTGTTGCTGTATTCCTGGTTTTGGTCTCTAATCATTGTTTTGTATGTGGTCTTCAATAGCAAGTGGTGTCTTGAAAGGATTTGACCCTCTTCTGAACCTTGTGCTTGACGGTACCATTGAATATATGCGAGGTAAGTGATATGCTATCTGTGTAAAGCTCCCCCCATGACCCCGAATAATTTTCGTAACAGAAATCTTGCAGCTCTATGAGGCAATAACCAGAAACTGCAGGTTGATATCATCCGAACTGAAACATGTTCATAAGAACTAAGTTGTAAAGAAAGTGATAAGATAACAGAAGCTAGATTAAGCACGTTCCCTGTGGTAGAACATTCTTGGTAGTCCTTGCTTGAGCTCCTCTATAACTCATTGGGTGCTCTTGTTCTCTAAAGCTTGAATAAAGCAGTGTGCCTCTCTTCAGGTAAGGCAGTTGCCTTTGCCTTTGTTTATACTGCTGGAGAGTTGCCAGTTTGCTCAAAGCAGGAAAAGCATCTCAGCAAGAAGTACGAACTTACTGTCTTAAACTCTACTGTAAATGCAGTCTTTGCATTTCTGTGGAACTAAAGCTTTCTGTAAATTCTTAGAGCTAATAGAGCTGTAGGGGTTTTTTCTTATTATTTGTTTCTTTTCCCCGTCCAAGGATAAATACGCACATTTCCATTTCTCCTCTCTGAAACAAAATTTATCATATGATAGGACAGGGTTTTTGAAGAGTTTTCTCTTGCCTGCTTACGAGGAAGCCCCTGAAGCTTTAATTTTGCTCTTAAAAGGGAGTTTTAAAAGGCGAGCGTAGTGCATTTTTATCGAATATGTTGACATCTCAGGGAGGGTAGATTTGGCTGTTGCTGTGCTAAGTGCTTCTCTTGTCTGTCCCCATCCACAGCCTTGTTTGGCTTGGTCTGGGAATGGACTAGTGCATTCCGTACTTTGTGCATTCGGAAGTCAGGGTCTTTTTCTGATTTACATTGATCCCAAAATTTTTGTCTATAATGGCATTTGAAATGGGATCAGCTTTTTTAATCACTTGTACTTAGGCTTTTGGTTAGGTGAATGAAAGGGCCTTTGAATTCTTTAAAAGATAAGTATTCTGCTTCGCATACAAAGTGAAGTTCTTTATCGCTCACTGTGGCATGTGTTTTGAAAATCAGTAATGTCTTGACTATATCAGATATTACTGCTGATTCACTTTTATAGTCCATGTGTTCAATAAAACAATGCAGAGACGCCTGGGGAGAAAAAGTATGTCTGTACCTTTTGAGGTTGATGGAAATTGGTTTCTTTTCCTTAGGTTGCCATTGTAACTGTGGATCTCTGCTTTTCAGATCCAGATGATCAATACAAATTAACAGAAGACACACGTCAGCTGGGACTTGTGGTCTGCAGAGGGACTTCTGTGGTTCTTATTTGTCCACAGGATGGAATGGAAGCTATTCCAAACCCTTTCATTCAGCAGCAAGATGGCTAATGCATTCTTTGGATTGTGTCTGAAGACTTCAAGGGTGCAAATCATTGGAGAAAACTATCATTGTGTGAGAAGCTTCCTCTTTTGGGGGAGGGGTTTGCATGTGTATTTGTTAGCATGAAAGAACAGTCAACTCGTATTTTTGTGGCTTTCCAAAAATGATGAGAGGATGGGGCATGGTGTGTAAGAAGTAAGTTCTGATTTCCCCCCACCTGAAATAAATGTGTAACTACATTGTTTAGAGCTGACAGGAGATATTGTCATGGAATTGTCTGAGACCCTCTTGATCTTCTGAGTTTTGAAATGACCACATAAAATTAGTAAAGAATGCCCTGAATATTGGTTCTATTATTTACATTTTAAAATTCATTAAAAATGTATTCAATCTAAAGCCTAAATACATTAGAACATATTTTTCTTCCTCTTAGATGTCACTGTTTGGCTGGGAAGCGTTGTGTTGTAGTCTTCCTGCTGTTGAGTTCAGTGTCTTTTTGCCTGCTTGCTCCAGCGCATGCAGGAAAATTGCCTTCCTTGTATAGTACCTTGTCATCACCTGTACAAGCTGTGTAGCTAAGAAGATCATTTCTAGCACTTGTTCCAGACCTTGTGGGCTGTGATCTGTGTATCAGAAGGCTCCCACATTTCTACAGAAGGACTGGACTAACGTCTAGGACGATTCTTGGCTGAGTGACATGAACCTTACAGAAGTATCTATTCAATACTTGGAATTTTAGGGGAAGAATATTTAAGATCCTAATGTTCAGTTGTAGGCAGTGTCTGGAAATACTGCATATTTTTATATTGTAGCTATCCACTTGTGGTTCTGCTTGTTATAACTTGATTTGTAAGTAAACATTTTTATTTCTTTTATACTGCAGAAATAGCAAGACTTGAGGAATTTTGAGTGAATAAATACAAACTGATGTGTTCCTAAATGTCTGGTTTTTAGTCTGAAAAAGTGCTCTACAGCTGACATTGAGTTCTCCACAGTTCTAAATCTAAATGAAATTTGTTCAGGAGGTGCATAAACACAGCAAAATCAGGAGGAACCAGATCAGAAGCTGTGCTCCACTCTAAGACAGAATATCGATGAGGAATGATTGAGAGCATCTGGTCCCTTTTCTGAGGACTTGTGCATTTCTGTTAGGCATTTTAAAGACTGTCTAGTGGAGGATATGTGCCTGTAGGCTGTATGTAACCTGCTTCTGCCACCTGCTTTTCCTGAGGACCCTTTACGGGGAGGCTGTGGCAGAGTAAATTGTTTTGGTGGCAGCAGCAGTCTTGTTCCTAGAGGTTGTCAGGAAAGCATGCCAAGGACAGGTGGTATTGGCTGTTTGTTTTGGCAACAGCACCGTACTCCCATTTATAGCCTTTCCTGTCTCAGCTCTGAAATGGATGGGAACTTGAAGTAAATAAATTCCAGTTCAGTGTATCTGACTTTTCCAGGAGGCTATGAAACTAGGGACCAGTTGTCTCGTGTGGCATATTGCCTGTGTAAACTTGAGTGCTTCTGGATTTTAATCCGGGGGTTCATTCTTTGAGTGCTGCACAGAGCTGTCTGTAGAGGCATGCACCTTCCAAAATAACTTTTTTCTAACACTACAAAACTTGTTCTTCATGCAATTGCACAATTCAAAAGATCCTCCTTATTTAGAGGGTTTGGAGCAGAATTTGCTTTGCCATCAGCCTGAGTAGAGCCTTGAACTGTCCCTTAGGTGGGAGAGAGATTGCTGGTTGTTGATACCAATAACACGCTGCGCCATCTCTGCTCTCTCTTGTTTTCCGAGTGTAGTGTTAGAAACAGACCTGTTGAAGCTTTCTTGAGTGGATTCCAGGCTCTAGATGCAGATCTCTCTCCACCCTCTGCCTGAAGCCATGTGTCAAGAGCATAAACCTTGGAAAGGGGCATGTCTCCAGCATTTCCTGCTTGGTTAATAGGTTGCTGGGTCTTCATTGCAAGATATGTGGCTGTCCTTTTCTGCAGCGCAGACTTCTGGGTTGTATTTGTGAATCAAGTACCTGTAAATAAGAATATGAAAACAATAGCTGAATTTTAAATGTGTATATGCTTTTCTGTTGGATTCATTCCTAAATGTGTCTCTTCATAGAACCATTTGTAACAGCAGTTTTGCAGAAGCCTCTTCCAGAAATGCAGGAGGGAACCTCCAGGGGGAAAAAAAGGTGCTCTTGATCCAGATAGCACTATTTGCTTGCTGAACTCCACTGAGAAATGGGACTGAGTCTTGCTGGGATGGGCTCTTTGGGATAAGGGGCACTAGTTCAAGGTCACTCTGCAAATCTCTCCACTTAATAGCTTGGTCTAAACACTTTGGAAGAATTCACTGTGTGGAATCAGTGAGGTGTTGCTTGTACTATGACTGTATTTATTTAGTGCGTTGAGATTGAGGATGACTGAATATGTGACAGCCATCCGGGTTTGAATGGGGGCTCATTTCTTCCCCCCCATCTCTTACTAAAGTGTAAAGTTAAATATATACTGAATACTGCAAGCAATCTGGAATTTGATATTAAACTTGTACTGATGAAGGATGTGATTTTGGGGAAATCGGGGGTTTTTTTCCCCAGGAAGTCTCAAGCTTTCCTATATATTTGATTTGCAGGAGTGAAAAGTATTGTAATGGGTTGAATGTTCTTCTACAACTTCTTGATATTTAGTCAGTGCTTAGGAAGGCTTTGGTTGTTTCTCCTCTTTCCTCCTTGTAGTCCAGGCTCTTTGCTTGGCTAACAGCTCCCCTGATTTGCTGTGGTCTTACCTGGCTAAGGTAGATGCCAATTAAATCTGCGCTTTTTTTTTTAATACAGCTCTTCTGCTATTGCTGCTCTGAAAGCAGCAGGAAAGACTGAAAGGCAAAGCAGGAGAGTAGAAAACATATTCTATTTTTAGGACAAGATTGGCTTATCTTGTATTTATCCTAGCTAGGGGGATAATGTTTCCAGAGACCTCATGAGTAAAGGCTGCGTAAGGGCTGAGTTAATTTTAACTGCCTGGCAGTCAACAAGCATGGAGCCTGCACAAGAACCAGAGGAGCTGGGACCTCGGACAGAAATGATTGCAGACACAGTTCTTGAGGTTGGAGAGAGACTCTTTCAGGTCAGCCGTAGGGTACTTTCAGTACACAGTCGTTATTTTGAAGCCATGTTTTTTGGGGGGGCAAGAGAGAGCTCTGAACGTCACATAGTGATCAGAGGGATTGATGCAGCGCCTTTTCAGGCGCTACTTGAGTTCACTCGCACAGCCCAAGTGCTAATAGGTCAAGAAAATGTGACCAGCTTACTGGAAACAGCTGATTTTTTTCAGTTTGACAGGGTGAAACTGTTGTGTGAGAAATTTCTGGAGAGAGAGCTGCATGTTTCCAACTGCCTGGGCCTGATGACCTACTCGCAGCAATTTGCCTTTATAGAGCTGTATGTGTCTGCTATGAATGTGGCTCTCACTCACTGGGGGGATGTGATCTGCCAGGAAGAATTTAAGGCACTACCCAAAGAAGTGCTGATGCAACTCCTAAAAAGCGATGACCTCTTCGTTTTGCGAGAAGATGTGGTTTTTGACAGTATTATGAGGTGGATAATGGAGGACCCAGCAACAAGAGAGGAAGACTTTCTGGATTTGGTGGGCGAAGTCAGGGTCACATTTCTGAGTTTGTCCTTCCTCGATATCTTGGTGAAACGCAGCAAGCGCCCTGGAGAGACAGATACCTTTTCCAGATTAATAAAGAAGTTAGAGAGCTGTCCTCCACCCAGCTGGCAAAATGCAGAACTGTGTCCTTACGCTGGTCGGAGCTATGACACCTTGTATGTCCTGGGAGGAAAGCATGACAAGGAACAGCAAGAATTATTTCTCTTTCAACCTAAAACAGGGACCTGGCAGGCTTGTTCTCCACTGCAGCGCAGGAACCTCACCCAGTATGCAGTGGCAGCAGTAGGTAACTTACAGAGAAGTGGGACTGAGCAAATGCAAACAGAAGTTGAGGATTAGAGACCCAAATGCAGGGAGTTCAGCTGCTTCCGCTGTAAAACTGCGTTGTTCAGTGTTGCTAAAACCTCATTCGTATTTGTGTTCATATATGTTCAAAGAATGGTTTTGTTTTCCTTAGTCCTGGGAGAATGGTAGACAAGGCTGAATATTTCTTTTCATGTAGCAGAAACTATTGAACTCCTTACATTAGCTTTATCTGGAGTGAGTGTAATGACTTCACTTTAAGCAGCATATTTTTTTTGGCTTCTCTTTCATGGTGGTTTTAACAGATGGTGACTTCTGATTTATAGTTGCTGTTAAGTTAAACTTACCCATGGGTGTTGTGAAATCTTCATGCATGGAGACTTTCAAGACAGCTCCACACAATGGCTTCCCTTATTTGGTGTTGGTGATAGTCCCATTTCAAGTGGGAGTTTGGACATGAGATCCCCAGAGGTTCTTTCCAACCAGTGTTTCCATGATTCTGTTCAATAGTGGGAGCAGACTTGGAAGGACTTACTGCATCCTGTAGGCCCAGCATATCTGTGCAGATGAGGAATCAAATATTGCAAACGGATACGAAGAGCAGTAATTTTCTCTGCTCATCTTGCACCTCATCGGTACATGAGAACCCTAGTTCTCAGGGGCAATTTTCAGCCTTCATGTTACTGATACTTTTCTCTGCTGTCTTTTTAGGGAGCTTCCTTTTTGTGACAGGAGGATATTTCCGGGATGAGTTTGTGTGGTATAGTGTGGATTGGGTGCTTATCTACAATTGCTTGGACAATAGCTGGCTGGAAGGGCCTGCCATGAAGAAGTCCCGCAATAGCCATTGTGCGGTAGGAGCAGGGCTCTACCTGTATGTACTTGGAGGGAGCACGGATGAAGGGATAATCCCATCAGTGGAGCGCATGGCTTTGATGGAGTCAGAGTGGGAAAGCATGAGTCCTATGGCTCAGCCTGTGGAGAGAGGCGATGCGGTCAGTGTGGGAACCAGGATCTATGTGGTCTGTGGCCTGGATGAAAATGGACATGTATATGATGGAGTGCAAAGGCTGAACACAGAGACGGACAGCTGGGATGTTATCTCATTCTCCCCGCTTCCAAGGTAAGCAATAATCTTCTGGGACCTGGCAGGAGAAGAAAGGTTGTAGTGTTGGTCCTGCTCCCAGAAGAGGTTGGACTGGAGAAATCCGGAAGTCCTGTCCCACCAACACTTCTGTGATTCTCTGTTTAAACAGAACTCTTGACATCAGGACCAAAGTCGCACTGAATATTTCAGGGTCTAGATCTTTATCTTGATTCTGATCAAGGGTTTCTTCCCTCCCAGGTATGACCTCTGCATCACATCACTGAATGGTGCTCTGTACACCATAGGAGGGGGAGCTTTTCGATTTGATGTGGAGACAGATGAATGGACCCAGGTGGATGAGGAATGCTTGACCCAGAAGTTCTTCATGGGATGCAGCACTGTGAATGGACGAATTTATCTCCTTGGACAGAGGAAGGGGAACAGTGCCCTCCCCGTTGTAGTCCTCTTTGATCCCTACACTGATATGTGCCAGGTCATAGATAACAAACTCCCTTGCCCCCTTCCTATTCATGGGTGTGTCTCTGTGCGAAGATTTGATACATGGGCATGAGTGATGCCAGACCAGCAAAACCAAAAAGTCACGTGCTTTACATCTGATGGGAGTTAGATTGCATCAAGTTTGGTCTGTGAAATTTTTTAATTTTGAAAATAGATCTGTTCCTTGGTAACTTTTGTAGTTTTTTTTCTATCTGGCAAATGTACTTGAAGCAAAAGCCAGTGAAACCTTTGTGCCTATACAAAGGTTGCAGGTCATTACTGGAAATAGTGGTCAGCATTGTTATGGTACATAAACTCCTCAGGGATGATGCTAAATAAAGGGCTGCTCTGACCTTTAACCTCTGTGGCCCTCTGTCCTTTGAACAGCTGGGAGAGACAGGAAAGTAATTGCATCAATGCTAGAAAATATTGTAGGAGTAAAATAATAAATGTGTGTCAAGGGAATCTTCAGCAGGATGTATGAGCATTTAGTGCTGTAGGAGAGAGCAAACAAGACCCCAAACAACCACTGCAGTCAAGCCATACCCAGTATCAGTAACATTTTAACCCAAAATAAGCAAGTGTCCCAGGTTATGTAGTTATGGCTAAAATTACCTTTATTCCAGGCTGGAGAGCACCATGGAAGGAGGGAGGCTATTCTGGGTATATGCATTGAGGTATGTGATGATAACCATTTGCAAACTGGGGCACTTAAGGGTCTTGCTTCAGTTTCTTTAGACCCCTTTGGCTTCGTTGCTGTACAGACCCAGAATAAAAATCCCCATCCCAGAGCGCTGAAATGAGGGTACAAAGAGCAGGGACCTGCATGTGGCCTTAATTAAAGACTGTATATGAGGAAGAGGGTAGGAAGATAGGCAGGACTATGGACTTAGCACAGCAGTAGGGGATAGAACTCCAAGGGCACTCAGGCCACCCAAGGATGGAGCAGCTGAGAGAAGGGCTGCCATGTGAGTCTGCTGGACTGGAGGCGAAGGAGAGAGTGCAACAGCACTGACCTGGAAGGTTGCTCTACAAGTGTTGCTGTCATCTGTGTTAGCAGAGTGTGTTCTTTGATGTGATGCAGCAACATCGAAACGAAAATGTACTTAAGAGAGTTCCTGAGCTGAATGATTATCCTCTCTCGAGAATGGGAGAGGCTTTAAAAACTGAGAGGTGTTGGTTAAAAGCAACCCTACCACTGTGAGAACTGTGTCAGGATGGCAGGAGCTACTCTGTTCAGGCCTGCAGATGTGGAGCCCCCTCAATCCAGGCTGGCTTTCACTCCTTGGCTCTAGGCCGCCCATCAGCCTTCAGCCAGCCTTTGGCATCCTCAGCTCCATGAGCTGATAGCAGAGTTGGTGCTTTCCCCATGGTGGGGCTGGTAGCAATGAAAGGCTGGGCCTATTCTTTGAGTCCGATGGACAGTTGTACTCTTGTGCCCTGGAGGCTGTATAAATCTTCTAAAAGCTGAGATTCTCGTGTATCATTTGGGGCTTTAAAAGAAAGCATCATCCTTGATGGACTGGGTGGAATAATTCCTGGGCAAAGCCTTACACCAGGTACCCTAATGAAGGGTCTCGCACTCCCAGCGAAGTTCAGCTAGTTGGGGCTAGGTGATGTCCTTCTCAAGATTGGCGTCCCAGAGGGATAGGTGGCTGGCTGCCTTTCAGCATTGCTTCCTGCAGATCTGAACGTCAAAATTCTTCAAGGGAGTGCTGGCTCGGTTCCTTCTGCCTTTTTCTCGCACATCTTCCCAGACTATATTTTGCCTTGCATAGGTCAGATGTGGGAGATGGGCCATGGCTCTTCACAGCAGCGCGTTTTAGTTAACACCGTCCTTCATTCTCCACCTCTTTGCATTTCTCAGAAACAGTTTCCCCTAGTATTTGTGTAAAATATGTCAGACCTCTTGGAAGCATACTTAAAGCCTGAGTAGAAAACATGTTTTAAAGACATTGTTTGCAGGTTTCTGTATATTGTTTATGGACATATATATATATATGTAGATTTATCTGTCCCCTGCATTTTCTGAGCCTTTGAGTTAGCAGTGGTTAGACCTCCAGCAAGTTTCTAAGATTTTCCTACTAACATAAGATCTGATATTCTAAAAAACTTCTGCATCATGCAAAATCAAGGTCAGATAGACTCTTTGGTTTAGGTGTAATTCATTTTTATATTGATTTTAAATTTTATGTTCTACTATAAATTCTGAAAATGACATCAGATACAATATATTACAAAGGGAAAAGTCATCCAACCCCTAAAGCATCCCATTAAAATGTTAGTATTGTAACACTCTTATTTTCCAATTTTGAAAATGAAACCTCAACAAAATGAATACATCCCTCTGGAAAGTTTCCATTTAGACTAAATTATAATTACTGCCAGAAGAGTGCATTTAGAAGAGTTTCAGTTGCTTTCAATTTTAGGAGCATCTCCCTGAGTAGATATTCAGTTAGCAAAATCGTTTAGACATGAGCTATTTTGTATAATTCATACAGCAAACACAGCTTGTATCAGTTGGCCAGGCCTTATTTGCAGAAATGGTTTATCCTTCCCCAAAGCCTGACCATTTTATACCATACAACTGAAAACTTATTTGCCACGTAAGCTAGTTGTCTTTCAGATGCAAGTCCTTTCAGGAGGTGGCTGGCAGTGACTGCCAGTATCTTCTGAAATTGCAAGTCAGTTAAATCTTCAGCAGTTGTGAAGATTTATCTCGTGAACCTCTCCTGTGGTTATCTCGTGAACCTTTGGGAAGGTTTTGAGATAACCACAGTTAGGTGTCGTAACTTCAGCAGCTTATTCAACCCTTCCCTCAATTCTCCTGTTTACAGTGAGATTTTGGCTGGTAGTTGTTTTTTTGCCTGGATAAGTGATCATGGAGTAGTAGTAAAAGAATGGTCCCAACAGGAGAATTGAAGAAAACATCTCCTAAAGTTACTTAACTGCCTGTAAATGCTATGATGAAATTCACTTCTATCTAGACACTGGATGATGTCTCAGGCACACTGCTGTGAAGCCATCTGTGAGCCTGTCTGGCCTCTCCCCCCAGGTCCTGTTCAACCTCCCGGCTTTTAAGAGTCTGTCCAGCTCTTGGTGTTTTGCAGTGAGACCTGTGTTACTCCTTGTTCTTTGCCAGATCCTCTGCTTCACTCCTGTCACTTTCCTCTGTGTCACTTCTGGCATCTTTTCTTTTCTGTAGGAAAGACAGACAATTTAAATGAGCTGCAAAACCTATATCATGGTGTATATACTAGAGGGGACTAGTCCCGTTTTCATTCAGAACACTGGTGTGTTAACCTGACAGCTAAAATAAAAATAACAGGCATGATCATGTCCTTAAAGCCAGTGTTGCAATCGTCCCTGCGTTGGGAGGTTGACTTAAACTGCCAGAGGTTGACTTTGTTGTGGTTTCACCTAACTTTTGAATGTTTTTTTTGTCACCCTAATAATGTTCTTGTAATGTGACCTTCTGAAAATAAGTTAATATTTATTCTACACATAGTTATTCTGCATATTTTCCTGTGCAGTTTGTTACTGTTGAAGCTCTGCAAGTCAACACGTATTTGTCCAGTGACCATATTGACTGGTCTCCTCATTTTGCAATCATCTACAAACTTGATGAGAGTATGCTGCATCATTTCCTCCAGAAAAACTGTTTTTTCTCTTAATTTAGCTTCAGTGAAGGGGTAGTTCAAGGTAAGCTGAAGGCATAACACCAATACTGTGATGGGTTTTTTTCTGGCCACAGATTCCCAAAGCCTTCTTCTACTCAGAGGCTACCAAGATGCCATCTGCTTATGTTAGCAAGGCAGGCCAAGGAACTGGCGTCTCTGATGACTGATGACAAGGTTTCTTCCAGTGATACCTATACAAACTCTGGCATGCATCAAAAGCCTGTGCAATGCACCCAAAACTCAGAAGTGCAAATACACAGGGTGCTATCTACCAGGCTTGCCTGATTGCTCCTTCCTTACTCCACTTGGGACATACCAACACATTCATATTCTCCCAAATCACATACCGAGGAACTGTTAGTCAGTGATGAGAAAGGACAGTGGATGGCTCCCATGTCACTAGGACACAGCTGCAAACTACAAGTGAGCTGCTGCTCTGATCTCTGTGAGCAAGGGTATCCACACGACTCCCAAAACGTGACTTAAGAAGCTGTCGGGCTGTTTGTTGGGCAGTCCCATTTCTCCCACCCCTCCCTGCAGGCACGCGGGAGTCACCCCAGATCTCGGGGTCTCTCAGGAGTAATGGCACAGAGGAGACAAATATTTTTCATACTGCACCGTGGAGGATAACACCGAAGATCATCTGGATGATTAGATAGGACCAGAAAATGTGTAACAACTGCAGGATCATCAGGAAAGCGTCTATCAGACAGATTATGAGGAACAACTGAAATTTTGTCACAAAGTAATAGTATGTGCTGTGGGAAAGAGAGAGGGAGAGACAAATCAGAAGACACAAGACTAAATCAGGCCAAGTACCTTCACAGTTACAAGGGTCAAATGTCTTTCTGGGCAACTACTTCGCTCATGGCCCCAGGGCAGAGCTGAGCTGTGCTAGGACTGCACCATCAGGCATCGCGCTCTGCCCAGCTCTCGCAAAGCACGTCCCAGGTCCCAGAGGACCTGCAGAAATTCTGTATTAAAATCACCAACAGTGCGATAGTCTTTGCAGACAGGTTGGTTATCGGAAACCTGCAATGCTTCCCAGAAGAAGTAGGAGCTGGCAGCATTTCTCCTAAAATAAGTCTGGAGAAGCACAATGGACAAAAATTAAACCATAAGGGGACCTGGCCATTGACACTTAAATAAAAAGATTATAAATTTTTTTTTTTTTTAATTGAAGTTACGGGAGAATTGAGGATACAGCTGAGCAGTTGGGGAGGGCATTATTTTTGGCAGAAGTCACAGAAACTATCATCAGTGACGGGGACAGGAGGAAAGCACTGGTTTGGAAATGGAAAGCAGACAGAACAGAGAGCAGTTCAGTGCAGGAGAGAAATAATAAACGCTAGTATGTGACCTCTTCTGCAAGTTATTGAAGCCATGAACTCTAAGACACAACAGAAGCTGAGAAATATTGTTGGATATAGCATGTAGTTGTCTGCTCTTGCCTTCCTAGATATCTGCTTCTTGCTGCTGATGGAGACAGGTGCTGGTCTAGACGGACCCTTGGTCTGACCTGGGACATCTGTTACCATCTTTGTCCGTATGTTGTGATACAGCGTGTTGAGATACTGGGGCTTGACTTTTTGCAGTGGAGACAACTGAAGTCATGGTTATTCTAGTTTCTTTCTCAGGAAAGTTGCCTCAAGCTTTTATTGCTTTTCTCCCTAAAGGAGCCATTTCAGCACCAGAATCTGGGACTTGTTAGGCAAAGTCAGCCTCACAGGTGTCCAAACTAGATGACAGCAGGACCAAAATACAAAACTCAGCATCTTCAGTACTGGTATGGAGCCAGGGCAGGAACAGAGGACAGCAATGCAGACTTGTCCCTATGTGTGCATTACATGTCCCATTTTAAAAATTCTTCTGGGTGTAATAAATGAAATGTTTGGTTTTGAAAGAAAACAGAAACCTTAGACTATAATGCAAGTGTTGTGGAATGATTTTTTGGGAGGTTTACTGGGATCAGCTTTTCCAGGCGACTTGGCAGTGGTAAAGAAAGGGCAACAATTTCAGCATAGTTAAAGGCTGGGAGTGTGGTCAGATGTGGGTAGGCAAGAGCCATCCTCCAAGACTGGTGCCTGTGTGTGGCTTCTGGAGGTATCATTGCTGATACCCTTCCAACATGTTGAGTATCCTACCTCCTGAATCCTTAGCTCATACTTGTGATTTTCTTGTTGTATTTCAAATAGATGGTGGGTCACCTTAAATTACTACGCCATTGTTTCTATACTAATTTTCTCTTAATAGAGCTTTAAGCCTGCCCTTCTTAATCTGCTAAGAAATTCTTTGGAAATTCTAACCAGTGCAGTTTATACCTTCTTTCTCTTGTAGGAACCAGTGTTTGCAACAGAAGGAGGCTACTTCCTACACGCTGGAAGAGTCACACCAGGTCTTGAGCAGGAGTAGAGGAGAAGGATTGCCCTCAGACTGTGGTGGGGATGGCTTTAGGAGGATGGAGAAAGACAGTCCCAAAACATTCCCAGTGCCACAACAGCTCATGAGAAGTCAGCTGCTGTGGCTGCACGTAAGCATCTCATGGCAGCATGAAAGACAGCCCCAGGTGAGAGACAGTCCCTGCCTAGGAGCAACAGTGAGAGTGTGGGAATGGAGGGGCAGAGGCTGTGGCTCTAGATTAATTAATATAGTTAATTAATTAATTAATTAATATAGTTAAAACCTTGGGTTTTTTCCTTGGGTTCCTCAGTTCCAGTTGGATTAATCTTTGAGCTTACCTGTAGTGTCCTGTTCCCTGCCTTTCCTCCCCTCAGCATGGAAGGTTGTCTCTCCAGAAGCTGAAATAGTGCTTAACACCCATGTTCAGAGAACATTAAAACATAACTCACGTTAATGGGAAAATGACAAGCCGGGAGATGATGAAAACCACAGCAAAAACAATAAAGACTGCTTCGCAGACCCGCTTCCATTTCATGTAATGGAGCATCTTGGCAAGCTGTAGAAAGACAAATTGCCATGTGTACTGTGTGCCTGTGTTCTCCTCTAGGGGGCTGAGGGATTTCTCATGTCCTGCAAGGGTTACCAGGCTTCTGGGGATGTGTCCCAGTCCTTGTCCGCTTGCTTACTTTTCCCGAGGAGCAGTAAATCTGAATCTTCCTAAATGCACTGGCACTATAGTACACGTGGCCCACTTGTGCGGGCCACTGCATCCACACGCATCACGTATAGTAAGGCACACAGTTTCCCGTGCTACCCGCAGACACGAGCACAGATCTGCATTTCCAGGTGAGGGTAGCTCACCTCTAAAATATAGTCGGAGGCATCATGGACCAGCATGACTATCATCCCAAACCGTATGAGATTGGCACAGTAGGAGACAAAGATCAGAGTGATTGTGGCGATGTGGTGGATGATCTGTTCCTTAAAGTCCTGGCATGAGAAGAGAGATTGTGTGTCAGTCTGATCTTGACCTGGCAGTACCTGGTCCTGGGTGCTGCTGCCTCACGAGGACATGTCAGACACCTCCACAAAGCATCAATGCCCCACACTGTGCTACAGCTCTCTGAGGTTCTGCAGAATCCCAAGAAGAATGAACATCTTCATGCCCAGTTTATGGAAACCCAGATAAATATCAGTGAGGTACATATAGGTGCAAACATGCTAGAAGACAGATTTTCTAAATTTTCCAGAAATCAATCTGCCCTTACAAAGTCCCTTTCTTAACACCCAATATTTTCCCCCCAGACCCCTCCACTGTGTATTGAAGAGGTTTTTGTAATGACAGTGGGTTGCCCTTGGCGTGGGGCAGGTCTTATCACTAGCCGTAACAGAGGCAGCTCTTCAATCTCCCTGTGCTGCCCTTGGAGAGGGACCAATGGAGATGGGCTGGAGATGCTGCAGGTGGGGAATATGCCTTCTAACATGCCTCATGTAAAGAGAGGACCTTGCTGGCTTGTTCATGCCTTCGTGGACAAATCTGTACATGCAAAAAGGCAATGCATCTGGGTATGAGAAGATGACTCCTGAGTGCTCTGTGGAGGGATTGGGAAGGGCAGCTCTGGCCCAGGGAGGTTCACTGCCAGGCAGTGGGTTCCTGCTTCTTCTGGCAAGCACTGCAGGTGTCCAATAACTGACCTGTCTACAAAGGCTATTGCAGTGTTGGTAATTTTAATAGAGTTTCTGCAGGTCCTCTGGGACCTGGGGCATGCTTTGTGAGAGCTGGGCAGAGCCCATCTCTGGGGAAAAACATGAAGTCTCTGAAGAGGGATGTGATCGTCAAACAATCAAATGAAGCTGAGGTTGAACCTGGCCTAGCAGGCAAGAAGGCCACACAGGACTGAGTGCAAGGTGCAGTGGTGGGATACAAGAGCTGCAAGGAGCTCATGTGCTCAGCGGTCTTGGCAGCAGCATGTGTGCCTTGTCCTTTGCACCCCTGGGGAGCTGAGAGCAGGAGGGGAGTGCCTCATGGCGGGGCCTGACCAAGGCAGCGGGTTGTGGTTGTGCTGCTGTCACTCACCTTCCTCTTCACGTCGAAGGGCAGGGTGGCCACCAGCGAGCAGTAGAAGGAGAGCTCCAGCAGGTAGAACCAGCCCAACGCAGGTGGGAGAGGCTGCCAGACAAGAGACAGGCAGCGTGACACCCCTGCCTAGCCCTGGGGGATGGAAGAGGGGAAGGGTCTTCCCAGGCAAACCCCTTCATTCAACCTGCTTTTGGGACAGCAGGGCTTGGTCATGCCTAAATTTTCATGTTCCCTATGACTGAACCGTTTGCTGATGCACTGGACCAGTACTGGCCAGTCTGCAGAGGGACTGAGAGGAGCTGGGGAGTCCCCTCTGCAGGGGGTCAGACACCTCTCATCTTCAAGACATCAAGAGGTCAAGGGATGTCCTGACCACCTGGTTCCTTTTGTGGCCACACACATGGAGCTGCTTCCAGCCAGGCTCGGGTTACACAAAAAGAGGTGCCTGTTCAGGGCAGAGACTCTCTGTCCGCTATCTGTGGACCACCTATGAGGAGCTTGTCAAGAAGACAGAGCCAAGCTGTTTGCCATGGTGCATGGTGCAAGGGTAAGAGACAGCAGGCATAAGTTAAAACAAGAGGTGGATGCAAGGAGAAACTTTTTCATCACAAGGGCAATCAAGCAGTGGGACAGGCTGCCCAGAGAGGCTGTGGAGTCTCCTTCCCTGGAGACATTCAAACCCCGCCTGGACGCGGTGCTGTGCCCCCTGCTCTGGGTGGGCCTGCTGGAGCAGGGGGGTTGGACGGGGGGATCTCCAGAGGTCCCTTCCGACCCCGCCGTTCTGGGATTCTGTGCAACAGTGGAACAGGATGCCCATAGAGGTCGTGCTGTCTCCATCCTTGAAGGTTTTCAAAACTAGACTGGAGAAAGCCCTGGGTAATCTGGTCTGATCTTGCAGCCGAGTGCTGCAAGCAGGAGGTAGGACAAGAGACCTCCTGGTCCCCCTTCCAATATGAATTTTCCTGTGATTCCATGCACTTGCTGCTCACCTGTTGTGGAAATCTCAGCCAGCACACGGTGTGGTCCCAAAACCAGGGCTTCTGTGCAGAGAGAAGGCAGCAGTAAGAACCCATAGCCTCTTAATGACACGTAATGACCATGTGAAGAAGTACTTCAAGAAGTCAGTGTGCCCACACTAGCCCCAGTCTGCCTTTGAGCTTTGGAAAAAGTGGTTGGCAAAAATGCATTTGTCATTAGTGAACGCACAGGATGTCACATGAAGCGTCTCGATACAGGCAGCAGCCACAGCCAGGACAGGGTCTGCTCTTGGCTGAGATGCAAGGGCTGTGTGTGGGTATCAGTGGGGAATCACTTACACAATGATCTAAGGCAAGGATAAAGCCATGGTAACATCGCTGACACCCAGCCAGGTCCCAGGGAAAGGGGGACTGTTCTGCCGGATCAGGATTGGGGATGGTTCTGCTCCATGCCCCTGAATTTGTCACTCTTTGGCTTTGGACCCATAGTCACAGCCACCTATAATCTTTGGATGGGCTCTCTGAAATGGCCCAGGACCATTGGCCTCATTTGCCATGAACGAGGAATGCTGTAAAGGTGTCACTCCACAGCATCACCCTGCTCACGTACTTACATCATACAAGAGAGCCAGCCCAGAGAAGAATGAGGTGAAATAGAATGCAAACCTCCAGCTAAAACAGAAAAAAACAAAGGAATTAAGACTTCTGCCAGAGTTGGAATAGCTCCCCAGGCTGTGCCCAGGACACTGCAAAGCCCACAGGGGAACCTATACTTCTTTGGACAGGGATTTGCAGAACCTCAGCTCTGTTCACACTTGCACACATGTGCTGTTAAGGCAACAGGTTATCCACAGTCCACCCAGGCTCTGCTGCAGTCCACCCTGTGCCCAAATTCCTGGCATACTCCATCAGCATTAAACAGGGTGCAGCATGACTACCCGGATGCCTCTACCTGTCTCCTTTTGTTATGTGGGTGTTTGCAGATCACCTATGCAAATGCTTATATACCACAGCCTGTGGAAGGCACTTAATTTTTCCCGGTGATGGCACAGGAATACCACGTGTTTTAGTTTCCTCAGAAACACTGCCGTGTGGAGCACTCAACAAGCTTTCAGGAGGAGAGTATTTTTTAAAAAGCATAATAACAGGATTCAAGCACCGAATAATACCTGATACCAGTCTTTGTGTACATGCAGCATTAAACCTCAAGCTGAGAGCCAGAGATAACCTGATTCTTTCGATCAACACACTTGGTGACTCCTCTCTCCATTCTGACTCCATGTATTACTGAGATATGCGGGAAGATTTCATATGAGAGAGCAAATAGCTTGAGGAAAAGGAATGCTATGAAGATTTCAGTGCTTTCTGCTGTTTTGTCAGTTTTTGCCTCCTTCTGTTCATGGCTTGCACTGCCTACTAACTGCACTTCATGGATTTATTTTATGCCCAGTGATCCATGCTGATAATATTTTAAAATTTTAATTTCCTATCAAGAGACTTCTTCAGAAGTTTGATGCATTTTGCAAATGCAATTGCTGCTCAAAACCCCTCCAGCACCTGAGATTTAAACTTGATCTGCATCAAGGCCACTGGACTCTTCTGAGGCAACCTTAACTTTTTAAAGGTAAAAGTGGAAAGGAAGGAAGGCTGAAGCCAGCAGCGCTGCAGGGTGGCTCTGTCACCAGTGCGTGCAGGGGTGGGACCCAGCCTCATGGTGCAAAGTCTCCTTTCACAGCCACAGCTGGCAGCAGGCTCCTCGGGGAGTGTGTTTGGGGCTAAGGACAGGGCAGGGGATGGTGATGGTGTGCAGACCTTGTTGGAGGTCTCCAGCACCAAAAGCCTCTGCTGGCCCACCTACCTGGCCTCACAGAACTTCTTCATCAGCGTGGGCCGGTCCTGGGCCTGCCGGTGCCGAAACCAGGTCTCCACCTTTTTGACCGGCAGGTTACTTTGCTTGGCCAGTGAAATCAGGTCTGCCTAGAAAACAGAGCAGGGAAGCAGGACGTAGCCTTCCTAAGGCTGTCTGTCCCTGTGTGGGTGTGAGAGCTGTGTTCCTGCAGGCTGCCTCTGCCGCTGTGGGTCCACTTTTCCCCAAAGAATACCTTTCTTTGGAAAAAAGATCATATCAGCTCTATTTGCATTTGTGAACTCCCAAATAATTTTGGCCATTTTAAAACGCCAATTCAGCCATATCTAAATGCAGGTTCAGAGGAACAGGCTCTCTCTGGTTAAATTTTGCCAGCTGTACACAATGGGATTCAATGTCTTTGCTATAAAAGTCTAAATACATTTTTTTCCACCTCTGATCCAATTTTAACTGATAATTATCAGCTACAGATAGCAAACTTGAAGATAAAAGAAGTTTTACTTTGTGATGATAAAGAAATAAGCACATAGTTCACTCAGTAATGACAAAAACATCCAGCTGTTTGAGTGATTGCACATTCACAGGCTAAAAAGCATCATTTCCAACATGCTCTATTTTATGCATGAATTCCAAATAAAACTACCTAGTCTTAAGGTTTATAAACTGTGATTAAAATGAATGTAAAGATGAGCTCCTGACCATTTTTTAATTAATCTGACAAAGCTTCATGCAAATTTAAGTCAAAAATTAATTTTAAAATCAGTGTGAGACGATCTGGCCCAAAGAGTTGTGATGGATGGAGTTTAATTCAGTTGGTGGCTGGTCACGAGCAGTGTTCCCCAGGGCTCAGTGTTGGGACCAGTTCTGTTTAGTATCTTTATCGATGCTATAGATGAGGGGATCGAGTGCGCCCTCAGTAAGTTTGCAGATGACACCAAATTGGGCAGGAGTGTCGATCTGCTCAAGGGTAGGAAGGCTCTGCAGGGGGATCTCGGCAGGCTGGATCGATGGGCCGAGGTTAATTGTATGAGGTTTAACAAGGCCAAGTGCTGGGTCCTGCCCTTGGGTCACAACAACCCCATGCAACGCTCCAGGCTTGGGGAAGAGTGGCTGGAAAGCTGCCCGGTGGAGAAGGCCCTGGGGGTGCTGGCTGAGAGCCGGCTGAACATGAGCCAGCAGTGTGCCCAGGTGGCCAAGGAGGCCAACGGCATCCTGGCTTG
Source organism: Morus bassanus (assembly GCA_031468815.1). Lineage (NCBI taxonomy): Eukaryota > Metazoa > Chordata > Aves > Suliformes > Sulidae > Morus > Morus bassanus. The sequence continues at coordinate 1,062,694 of CM062593.1, forward strand.
TATCAGCAATGGTGTGGCCAGCAGGAGCAGGGCAGGGATGGTGCCCTGTGCTCGGCACTGGTGAGGCCGCACCTCGAATGCTGTGTTCAGTTTTGGGCCCCTCAGGACAAGAAGGACATGGAGGTGCTGGAGCGTGTCCAGAGAAGGGCAACGGAGCTGGGGAAGGGTCTGGAGAACAAGTGTGATGGGGAGCGGCTGGGGGAGCTGGGGGGGTTTAGCCTGGAGAAGAGGGGGCTGAGGGGAGAGCTTATCGCTCTGTGCAACTGCCTGAAAGGAGGTTGTGGTGAGGTGGGGGTTGGTCTCTTCTCCCAAGTAACAAGTGATAGGACGTGAGGAAATGGCCTCAAGCTGCGTCAGGGGAGGATTAGATTGGATATTAGGAAAAAGTTCTTCACTGAAAGGGTTGTCAAGCACTGGAACAGGCTGCCCAGAGAGATGGTGGAGTCACCATCCCTGGGGGTGCTCAAAAGACAAGTAGACGTGGTGCTTGGGGACATAGTTTAGTGGTGGGCTTGGCAGTGCTGGGTTAATGGTTGGACTTGATGATCTTAAAGGTCTTTTCCAACCTAAATGGTTCTATGATTCTGAAGGACTTGTAGTTCTGCTAAAAATAAGGAGCCTTATCCATAGACTCTACTCAAAGGGGGTGATGGCTGCCTCCTAACCAGAGCCAGCAGCTCTTACACTACCTGCTGTATTTGATACACAGCAGGTTGGGCGTGCTGGGATTGCAGCTATTGAACACATTGGAAGATGCTGAAATATCTGCTTATATATCTTCTTCCGTGGAAGGGTGGTTACCAGTAACTGCCTTGCCTGTGAGACTGGTTTGGTTGTGCTGGGGTATCCGAGCAGAGGGAAGGTGTTGCTTGCCTGGGCTCTCAGGACACTGGCACACAGGGGACACTCACCTCCTTTGGGGTCCTGCCCAGCAGAACGTAGAAGCCTTCCAGCGTGGCATTGGGCTGAACTTTGGGCCTCCGCTTGTCACTCACACCCAACCTCCTGCCCAAGGGCAGAGCTACGGCTCTGCAAGAGGAAAGAGAGTTCAGCCAGGAGAGGGTGTGGGTGCCCGCACTGTGAGCCAGTGTCAGCCAACAGCAAGATCCTGCCAGCGCTGTATCCTGTGCATGGATGCACTGCACCAGGGGTCCAGCGCTGCCCTGGGCGCACACACACCCAGTCCAAGGGGTCCAGCACTACCCCAGCTATGCAAGCACAGCCCAAGGGACCCAGTACTGCTCCAGGGGCACACACAAAGCCCAGTGCCTCTGCCAGGTCAATGCTCTTTCTTGAGAGATGCAATGGCACCAAAGCAAAGGTGAGGAATGCTGGATGTGCAGCGGAGACAACATTAACAACTACAAAGCAAGCAATAATTAATTCTTCTGCTGAGGTCCCGAGATGCCTTGCATTTCTTTGTGTTGGAGTGCATGCTGGTCCCCCTTACAACATTCCCAAGCTGTCCAGACCATGCCACGAAACCAGTCTGCAAGTGTCCGAGTGTCTCATGTGCTCTGTGCCCAAGGTACCCGACCACTGGCTGCAGCGAGGGCCAAGGACAGAGCACATGGGGATGTGCTGGAAACACTAGCTTCGCAGGAAACCCCAGCAAGGGTCTAGTGGGAGGCACTGGTTTCTAAAATCTTGTTTCTGGGAAGCCAGGCAAGTGCAACATCTTTGAGGGAAGACTTGATGCCCCTGGAATTAATTCTGGCTTTTCCTGTGGCCCATCTGCCACAGCTTCTCATACAGCTGTGCACAGCAGGCAGGAGCCAGTTCTCCGGGGAGATGGGCCAGTGCTCCCCCAGCTCCTCTAGGCCACAGGAGAAAGCCCACGTTCCAGCTGAGGGCAGGTTTGCTGAGCACAGCCTTGCTGCTTCACGTCCCCTGGCCCAAAGTCCTGCTCTGCCTGGCGGGGAAGCATCTCGGCAGGTCTGCCCACACTAGCACCCTGCCCCGCTGTAACTGATCAGCTCCCCGAGTTCCTGTGCGCGAGGGTTGGTCTGTACCTCCCCATGTGTCAGTCTCTGTTCCTGGAGAAGGGGCCCAAAGCCCAGTCTGAATCCATCTCCTGTACTGAGCCATGTGGACCTGCCTTGTTTCCACACATGAGTCCTGGGGAGATGCCGGTCGGTCCTCAGGCTCCCCTGGGGAGTATCATTTCCCTCAGCCAGGTGAATGCCCACAGCTAGGGCATTGGAGTACATCATCCCAGACTGAACTGGGGACCTCTGGTGCCGGCAGGAGAGAGCAAGGCAGAGCTGAGCAAGGAGGAGTGCTGTGAACAAAGCGGTCCCACAACGAGCTCCAGGAGCCACGGCCATCGTCTCCTTCTGGCTCTGTGCTGAGGGTGGGGGCTCACATAGCACCTTTGGGAGCATCCTCTAGGATCAGGCTGAACCCTGCCTCAGCTGGGGACTCCCAACACTGATGGAGCAAAACCCTCATCTGTGTTGCAAACTCCCACCTGGACTCTCTCCAGAGGGACCCCCCACCCACAGCTGAGGTGTGACTGAGTGACCAACTTGTCTTTTTACACCTGCTGGTACAGGTTATGTTAGAGGTACAGGAGAAGGGGAGGGCAGGGCAAAGAGCTGCCACACAGATACCACATGCCACAAAAAGCAGAGAGATTCAGTGTTCTTGGGGACAATTCCCTGTCCACTTTGTAGTGGTCAGGAAGCAGGTAAGGATTAGTCTGGAGCAACTGTGCAAGACATTGGTAGCAACCAGCACCAGATTTGCTGCACTCACCTTTCAAAGATGCATCGGACAACAATCAAGAGCAGGGCACCGGGGATGCAGAGCAAGAGGTCCTGAGGCTGTGGGTAGTGTGTGTCTGCAGACTCCTTCATGTCTTCCCAGGTAGCTCCAGGTGGCAGCCAGTATTCATGGTGCCAGAATCCCTCTGACAGTCCCATCCTGGTCAAGATGATGGGCACAGAAAGCAGAGGCTCCGGGACTCAGCAAGCAGGTAGCAGCAAGGCATAAAACTCACTCCTAAATCAGGATTCCCAATGCAACTCCTCGTCATTCACACTCCCCACCTCTCACTCAATCCCATGAGTATGACTTCAGACTAGTTGAAATAGTATCACTTGTTCTGACTTGCCCGTGAGCTTGGAGGTGGGGTAAGATGTCCTAGTACAAGAAAGTAATTTAGTGGGTATCACGGAGGTGGCAAACTTCAACTACACTCTGCTGCACAGATGACTGAGGTCCCTACCTGGTAACAATAACGGGGGGGCTTCTCTCTTGCCCCCTCTTTCTACCAGCCTTTTCCTTCCCAGGCTGCAAAGCCCTCACCTATTAATGTGTGGATGGAGGTCCCAGGTGAGACTGGCTACAGCCATTAAGATCTTCTGGCACTCTTACAACCCCAACAGTCTCCATTTTGGTTCCTCCGTCTTGCCCAGCAATATCCCATATCCTATTTGCATTTTGAACCATCACATACTGAGCACTAAGTTGATATACCACTCCCCAAAACTATTCTGAAGTGCTAACACTCAGCCCAGCACTTCAGGAGACTTTCTCATGTGCACCACATTGCTCCCCTCCATATTCAGTTTCACTTGTGCTTTATCACGCAGTCCCTCAGTACCGTAAACCCTTCTGCAACTGCTGGCAGTCAGTCTGCATCACCATCATCATGAGCGACTTTCATTATCAGCTGATTTTGCCATCTGCCTTTCCCTCCCCCTTTTTGGGGCACCTGCAACAATACATAGCTGCAAAAAATCCCTGTTGGTCTCTGATGGTAACCTCAGGTGGATTTCTTTAAGTCTGTGGTGAGGGACCTTTCTGATTGCCTTTGCAAAGCTGAGTAGGTAGCAGGTTCTCTCCTCTGCTCGTGCTCACTGACTCTTTGGGTTACCTCTAGCAGAGTGAGACGTCATTTCCTCATATACAACCCACGGGGACTCTTTCCTATAATATTATGTTCATATGTGTTTCCACAGAGTCCATCGTTTGTTACACTTTCTACTGGTCTGACCAGTCTGGATGTCAGACTACAGATGGCTTTGCTCCTCACATTCCCACTTGGAACCTTCTTAAATTTTTCTGATAAGGAGATGATTTGAAACAAAAAATGGCGTTCCACAGTTGGTAGTTTAACTTCTTCTAGTATGAGATTCCTTTTAGGATGAGTGAATGCCACCCAGGTTTTCAAACCAGGTTTGCTGTTATTCAGTTAGTCTGTTTGCTATATAACAATTTCTCACCCATCAGCTTGAGATAGATCGTCTTGGGATGTAGCCTCAGCAAGATGTCACGTACTGGACCCTCTCTGAGCCTCTGAGCAGGGAAGTCGTATGCAGGCAGCTCATTGAATTTTTTGGCTCTAGCCTGGTCTTGTCTCAGTGGTCTTGCTATACGCCTCAATTATCTGCGACTCCTGCAGTCTTTCCAATGTTTCAGAAATTGGTATTGCCTTACAAGCTGTTTCTCAAGATAATTCTTGGCCTGCTTTATTGAATACTCACATTAATCTGTCAAAGTTACAGGTCCTTTCCACTTTCTTTGTTTAGACATGACTTGAGCTTTTTGAACAATGCCTTGCTGTTTCTTAGGGACGCCCTTACCTGCAGACACTGTCTGTTGCACATGTGTGAATGAAAAAAGCAATGGCTTTGAAAGTGTAGCCATCCAAGTAAAGGTTCCCTTGGGCGTACATGTCTAAATGAAAAAAATGTGGTAGATGCACATCCCTGCTGTTTCCCTGTGTGCAGGGGGAAGGGAACAACTGTGCCAAACTGCTCTTAAAACAAGATCCAAATCAGCACTAGATGTCCGCATCTACTGGAGTCAGCAGCTTCATGTCAGCCGTTGTTTTGGGGTGGGATGACCAGACGCCAGCCTGGGGGCCATGTTTTGCCAGTCCCCGACTCACCCACCACACAGTGGCACGGGAGCACCAATGCACGTTTTTTTTCTCATAGTTCACCTGGAGCTGGACACCTCATCTCCCACAGCTGCTTGATAACATTATTTGTGTGATGCACGCCTCCCATGCACAAGGGGTGGTAAAGATACAGGGGAAATAGATTCAGATTCTGCTGTGGTGCCCAGTGCTCCATCTGCTCTGCTGGGTTTTTCACCAGACAAGTGACAGTCTTGCTGCAGGTTTTCTACAACAGCCTCTCTGTGCTGGGGGCCGTGATGCCCCTAGTATGGAGGGTGTGGAGGGAGTAGATATACTAAATTCATAAATACTATCACAGCACTCACAAGCTTCCCAATGCTGGAGCAGATGTAAAGAGAGAAGGTGGAGCAATGCGGGGAGGAAGCTGATTACACAGAGCTTCTTTAAGCCTTAGCACGTTGATGGCAAGAAAACAAAGCTGGCAGTTGATCTGCCCCATTGACTCATCACTGCCGTGCTTGGTTCGTGCTTGGTTCGTCAGCTAAAAGCAGCACTCAGTAATTCTTAATCAAGTCCAACAGCTCTCCTGAATCCTTGATGCTTCCTTTCACAAGAACTAGATTTGCCTCCTAATGACCTTATCTCAGTCTTCAGGGGGACAACAAAGCCCTGAGGATAAAATTCAGCAGGCATCAACATATGTCTGCACTGGCTCCACAGTGCATTGTGCAGTCTCTGGGAAGCGTTCTGCTCCTCAGGTGAGAGATGGTGTGATTTTACAACAGGGATCTTTCACAGCCTTCTAAAACGTCATGAAAAAGAAGAACAGACATTCTTTTCTCTCCTCCTGTCCTTGCAAGTCCACAGCATCTCCCCAGTGCTGCAGTCTTGGACTTGCCACTGCCCTGGCAGTACCAAGTAACCTGGCCTGCCCCTAGGTCTAGTGCAGGGGTGCCCCAGTGTCCCTTGTTCCAGGGCCAAACACAGCTCTACCTAGTAGGAGACAAACTGGGCAGCTGCAGTTCTCTACTGGCATGGCCCTGGGTGGCTGCATGTCCTGGGTTTGCAACATCACCTCCATGCATGCTGCACGTGTACCAACCTTGGCAATGGCACCCATACGTGTCTCACTCATCACGCATCCACCTACAAGGTGCAACTAGCCAGGTTACCTCCTGCTAGTTAAAGTAGAAGAAAAGAGCCCAGACAATCAACCTTTCAAAAGTAATTTATAAAGAACATTTACATTCAGTAGTACAAAATGATATATAACCATCCCTCCCGAACACATCACCTGCAGAGGAGTGGCAAGACCATGTACTCAGATTAAAGAAACATGACAGTATGCGGAACATGTACTTTGGACTTCAAATTAGCTCAAGGTTTCAGAGGCAAACTGTCTTCAGCAAATACAAATTTAAATGGCGATGCAGGAACAGATGCTCTCCTTCCGGAGCACGTTACTGCCCTGGAATCACCCATGACGGAACTACTTTTTCCCCTCCAAAATTATCCAATGTATTTTGACTGAAACCTAAGATGAGCACATACAAGCTCAGATCAAAGCTCTCTCCGTCACAGCTCAGGTGAACCGAGTGGATTGCTGAAAACCCTCTTGTGCTTCTACGCTGTCACTCGCCTTTTAATTTTAACCATGTGCACCACCTCCTCAAATCAGGCATTTCCTTGGTCCATGTCCTCCCCGCAGTTAGCACTGGCCCTTACTGGGCACATATAGGGAAGTGTCTGCATGGCCTTGGCAGTCTAAGTCCCTGCACTCATTACAGTGAATCTATTAATACTTTGGTTTCATAGATTAAGTGATCTATAAAACAGAAATCAATGTCATACTAATTTAACTCTTTTAAGGGATTACAGAATCCAAAGTCTAAGACTACACAGGATATAAGATAAAGGACATCTAAACAAACTGAATCAGAACTGCATCATGACTTCTTGGACTACTGCTTTAAACCTGCTATTCTTGATACATCTAGGAAAGGCCCTAGAGTTAGAAGGCCATGTTAAAGCATTATTCCATAAGGTTCAGCAGATCTTCTCTGGCTCCTTTCTTCTCTGAGGATAGGAAAAAGGTATTCCCTTCTTGCCACAAGCTGACTCTGTAAACATTTCCCACTGTGCCAATCACTTTCATCAGTTTTCACACTAGCTGAACACATGAGCACTTAATCAGTGTTGTCTTCTAGATTATCTAGTTTCTTGTCACCTCCCTTCTTCTGATTGCGTTTCCTTCCAAGACAGGTTTAAAGGATTACCTGACAGTTGAGACACAGCTGCCTGGATTTTCCAGCTCTTCCAACTGATTTGGGTGGGTACTCTCTCCAGTTTGGGCTTTGGAGTTCCCACCTTTGTGGCAATAATGCTGACAACAGAAGGGACTGAGATCCATACCATTATAAAACTCATCATAAGGCACACAGCAGCATTTCCTCTGAGAAGGAAATGTTTTCTCCTATGTCTTTCCAAAGCTTTCATTCCACTATGCTCAGTTTTAATTTTCTGAGTGTGTATGGGGCACCTGTCTTCTCAAAAGAGGCGTCCCCGTATTAAGATTTAGACTCTTGCACTTACTTGTTAGCCATAATCATTAGTGGCAACGGGCCAGGGCCTCCAGAGGCCGATCAAGGCTAAACAGATTCCTACCAAACAACATTAGGTGGTTAAGACTCAACATTGACAGAGTTTATCCACGGGGGTTTTTTTTGTTTGTTTTTAAAGTATTTTTCAAGATTAACACATTTAACAACAACTATGGTACAGTCTAATACAAGTCAAAGCACTTTGATCCCTTTCTATCTGCTTCAAGGCTACAACCTATAGTAAGCTTTTATTGAAGAAAGACCAAAAAATTCCTTCAAATATCACTGACTATAAACACTTCTGTTTATGGGAAGTAGGAATTCAACTATGATACTGCAACTGCACTTGATTTTATCTACACAAGGAGCAAAACTGTTTCTAAAGACAGTGGACTGGATTCGTTAAAGACCAGATCAGAAGCACGTGAAGAGTAGCTATCTTTCCTTGACATGGCCATTGGTGAGGTGGGTTCTGTTGTGCAGTGGCTCAGACCCATTCCTCTGGATATAATTGTTGCTTGTGACGTTGCTGAAATAGGCGATCCCGTTTTTCTCCTTTTCCCTAATCTTTTCTCTTTCTTCATCCTTGTCACTTTCTTCTGTGTCACTTCTCATGTCCTTCTCCATCTACAGAAAAACGTAAATGAGAAGTAATACAAACATAGAAGTCTGCACAAGAAGCAGCGCTAGCTGAGCCACAGGCTAAACATTCATCTGCTACTTCAGCCACTTGCCTTTGGCACACAGTTCTACCGTGTCCTTTCAGCTTTTACATCACCTTTGGAAACAGATTCCGTCTGTCTCTTTGATTTCAGCCTCAGTGGAATCCTAGCTGTGATCCTGATAAACGTTACGAATTACTGTACAGGTTGAGAAGCAGCACCAAACCAGAGACGCCCAGGACTGAGGGCAACCGTGTAAGACTGAGGAGATCCACATTGCTGCTTTGGGCATGAGCATGTGGAAGAAGGATGGGGGGAGGCAGTTAATCAAGCTCTTTTACATTTTCCAAAAGGGACAAGGAGATAGCTTCTGACCACATCTGGGCTGGGTGGCTGCAGGTTGAGCACACTGCTTCGGACAGTTTGAAAGCATATGCTTTCAAACAAACCAATAGCTCAACACAAAGCCACTCAACTCTGATTACATGCAGTTTTATGTTCAGGTTTTTCCTCTTGCTATTGACTGAGAGATCTGTAATCCACTTTTGTAAATATTTAATTCATTGCTTTGAAAGGAAGACAAAGAAGAAACAATGTGATAAAACAACATTTTAGAAAAAGCAGCCTAGGACTTGCTGGCTTCCCAGGCTGTTTCTGCTCTGCAATACAAGATGCCAAAACTGGGGACAAATTCATGGTGTCACACTCCTTGTGGAAAGAGTGCTCTGAGGGAAAGCAGCAAATCCCTGCTGTGACCTGAGCTCTGGAAACTGCTCAGGGGCATGTCAGTTGCTGCATGGACACCTCTAGTCTGCATTTATTCTGTCTGTTCTGTGGATTTCTCTTGGATCATATTAAGAAGTCTATTTGGTCTGATGCTCTTTCTAGAGATCTCTACACCCAAATGCAGACAGGATTTGTAAGAATCTAAACGTGCACTGAATTCAAACTGCCTCCAAGGACAATGTGGGTAAGAGATGCTGTCATCTGTGGACAGCCTGGACCTCATGTCATTCTGGAATTGGCAGTTCAGGAATTATGCAGGAGTCTCGATCTGCGGCATAAGGACAAATAGTAATCAATATTCCTAAGTGTATCCATTCATGGCCACAGAATGTGGCTGAGGCCTTAAACCTAGCAAGATTCGCAAAGGAACTATGAATTACATGAATTACAACAATGTATATCTCAGGCTGCCTGTATGAGGCAATGAAACTCGTACTTCAGGATCTAGGCTGAGTTCTAATTACTGGGGATGAGGGGACATCAGGTGAGAAGGTGGTGCAGATAATCCTGTAGCCAGAGAGGAAAACTGTGGAGATCAGAAAGGCCCATGAGAAGAATGTGAACTTCTGAGTGGAGTGAGAATTTCACGGCTCTCAAAAAGGGGAGAATGTCCTGTATTCTTGCTGACATTCCTTTGGGCTACTAAATGTTATCATTGAAACAAATCTGTTTAGGACAATTTTTCTTTGCTACTCAGTGCTCAATATGGAAAGCTCTCAAATATATTCTTGCATCAAATGTGGCAGATGATTTTTAGCTAAAACAGGAAAAATTCTGGATTATGCGTCAATATTTTTCTCCCTGATGGTTCATTCCTTTCTCATAAGGCTATTTATTACCTCATCATTTTACACTGTAATAACTGCAATGGTAATTCAGTCCACACTACAATTAGGAAAACAATAAAAGGGGGTCTTCAGTTGTGTCTTCATTTTCTGCCCTGTGTGAAGCGTCTGTTTCCTAATTTGCAAGTAATTTGCTCTGTGCTACCTTAAGGGAAGGCAGATAAAGAAAATGGGGACAATATGGGTGAAGATGAGCCTTTAATTCTTGCTCTCAGTTCCCATAAGACAGAATTCCCCAGTTGGATACTAATAAAACAACTCATCCTGGGCTATGAGGTCAACTCCCACTAGGCACTGACTGCTTACTCTTGGACTGTGTCCTTGGCATGTGGCCAATCTAATGCCATTAGGTCATGTCTTTGATTTTGGGAAGAATTCCATGCTGAGCAGCAGTTTGGTCTCACAGCAAATACTACAGGCTATGGTCAGAAAGAGTGGGATGCAGTTCACTGAAGTTTATACAGCTGCATCTCAGACATTCATCTAGGGTTGCTCTATGACTGATAAAGATGAACAGCACTACCTGGGCGCAATCTTGAAAGAATTATGCTTTGGGCATGCCTGTTTACCTCTACTGCTAAAAAAAGAGTCCAGACAGCTAGTTTAGACAGAAATATCTACTCTGTAGACATCTACAGCACTGTAAGACAATCCATACGAAACACATATTAATGATCTGGATGATGGGGCAGACTGTACCCTAAGCAAGTTTGCTGAAGACACAAAACTGGGAGGAGTGGCTGATATGCCAGAGGATCGTGCTGCCATCCAAAGGGACCTTGACAGGCTGGAGAAGTGGGCTGACAGGAACCTTGTGAAGTTCAACAAAGAGAAATGCAAAGTCCTGCACCTGGGGAGGAACAACTCCAGGCACCAGTACATGCTGACCAGCTTTTCTAAGAAAAACCTGGAGGTCCTGGCAGACACCAAGTTGACCAAGAGCCAGCAATGTGCCCTTGCCCTTCCTGGTGTGCATTAGGAGGAGTGTTGCCAGCAGGTCAAGGGAGGTGATCCTTCCCTCCACTGAGCACTGGTGAGGCCACACCTGGAGTGCTGTGTCCAGTTCTGGGCTCCTCAGTGCAAGAGAGACATGGACACACTGGAGGGAGTCCAGCAAAGGACTGCAAAGGTGATGAAGGGACTGGAACACCTCACATATGAGGAAAGGCTGAGAGCTGAGACTGTTCAGCCTGGGGAAGGGAAGGCTCAGGGGGATCTTACCAATGTATATAAACACCTGAAGGGAGGGTGTAAAGAAGATGGAGCCAGTCTCTTCTCAGTAGTGCCCAGTGACAGGACAAGAGGCAATGGGCACAAACTGAAACACAGGAGGCTCCCTCTGAACATCAGGAAACACTATTTTACTGAGAGGGTGACCAAGCACTGGCACAGGGTGCTCAGAGAGGTTGTGGAGTCTCTGTCCTTAGAGTCATTCAAAAGCTGTCTGGACATGGACCTGGGCAACCTACTCTAGGTGACCTTGCTTGAGCCAGGGAATATGGGCAAGACTTCCAGAGGTACCTTCCAACCTCAGCCATTCTGTAATTCTCTGATCTCAGTAACACTGTAATTAAAAATCCTGTACTATAAGGGAAGCACTTTTGCACTGGCCTCACCAATCATGACAACTTTCCCTGCCTTGATTTCTTAAGTTTTGTTACAAATGCAAATCATACTGGACCAAGCGTTGGGATCCTTACTCAGATGTCACTGGCTTTGTTCATGGAAAACTCCCCTGGAGTCCAATCCACACTTTTCTTGAATACAAGCATCAGAATTGGACCCAACATTACAGCAACTCATTAAAATGTTACTTTTTCTTTGGTCAACTTTCCCTAATAATACTGAATGTTCCTTTCACCTCACTGTTAGGAATGTACATGAATAATTTCACTAGGGCAAGAAGGAATCCATCCCAGATGAACCCCTGTGCACCCACGCAGTCTAGGTGGACCCTCCCTCCCCATGAGATCTACAGGGGACTAAACACTGATCCATACCGTGCCCTGGAGGATGAACTTGTAGACCATGTGAATAATTAGGCAGGACCAGAAGACATGGAGCAGCTGCAGGATTATCAGGAGAGCATTCATGAAGTAGTATCCAAAGAATGGCTGGAATATCTCCATGGAGTAATAGTAGGTGTTATAGAGCACTCTGCAAGAGAGAGGGAATTGCAGTGGAGGGAAAGCATGTTTTTAGTAGGGCCGTAATTAAGCCCCAGAAAACTCTAGTCACCAAGGAAGTTTCAGGTCAGTCACCTCCTTCTTACATACAACACGTGAGCCAGCTCTCAGTTCCCCACCAGAAATAAGCAGAGTAGAGCCATAGGCCAAAGACTCCTCCTCTGCAGTATACTTCAGGACTTTAAGACTACTCTATGAACTCCAGGGCAGACCACCCTGGTTTACCCCAAGGCAGGTGCACAGCCATGTGTAGCCTATGCGAAGGGCAGGGACATACACTCAAGGGTTGAAAAGCAAAGGCTGCAGCAAAAGATTCAGCGCCCAGCTGAATTATCCTGTGTCTCAGAAGGCAGCTTTTCCATTTCCCTTGACTGCAGCAGACTCACGTGTAGGGGAAAATGACCAGGCGGCTGATGAGGAAAACAGCTGAGAAGATCATAAAGAGGCTGTCACAAGTTTTTTTCCACTTCATGTAATTGAATATCTTAGTTGGCTGGAAGGAGAAAGAACAATAAAACAGCAAGCCAAGACAGTACATCTGCACATGCTCCAGGAGGCTAATGAGCCAGATACGATACAATCTGCAGGCAGGCAATCATGCCTCTTCCCGGCTCTCTGCAGGGTACTCTAGGCTCGGTCAGGAGATCAGTACTGAGTTACCTGTGAACCACCGTAATGCTTAGCCCATACTGTGCTAGATCAAAAGACAGCCTTTGGCTGAAGAGCACCATTGCTAACTAGGCTTTGCCTGGCACGTAAGTTGTGGAGCTCACCTCCAGGAAGCAATCAGAAGCATCATGAATCACCATCACCAGTGTCCCAATGCGGATGTAATTGGCACAGTATGAGAAACTGATCAGGAAGATGGTTGCAGCATGATGGACTATCTGCTCCTTGAAGTCCTGATGAGAAAGGGGTCAGCAGAGAATAAAATACATAATGCACCTTCTGCCCTGATTCAAGCATGCCTCCTGCAGGTAGCAATGAAACCTCTCTACCCAGTGACTAAGAAACCCCACTGTAAGGTCTTACCCATATAACTCTTTTACCAAACACATTCTAGAAACGTAGGCAACCAAGAGACCCAGGAATGAAGAGTTTATGGTGTAAATTGAGGATCTCACAACAAAGAACGCACTCTCCCTCCACCAGCAATGGTCTGATGATGGTGCAAATCAGAAGGCAGAAGAAGAGCCAATGATTCCGTACAGACAAATTCAACATAGAGAGCTTCCTTTCTGTCACAAAGCAGTGCCCATATAACCTCTGCTCTGTGCCCCTGTGCATGCCTACCTGTTTGCACCATCATCTTATACCCCCAGGCTCGCTTATGGAGACTCACAACCACCCTTTACTTTTAAGGGTATATTTGCAGCCGCAATGCACATGTGTGCCTATGTAATCACGCAGCACCCTGTCTATCAGGGCACTGGCATCTAGGAACACATGCAGCTTAACTGGCAGAGAACCATCTCTTTTCCTGTCTCTACGATCAGTGCAGCCTAGAAGAGTCCCAGAAGAGCAATTTTTAAGTTTGGATTTTAAGTCTGGATTGAGAACTCTGCAGTAGTTTGCATCTTTCTATGGCAGGGTTTATGTTCTCCACTTCCCAGAGGAGAGGGAAGCCAGTGACTGGGAATGGAAATTCCTGGGAATAAGCAAGGACAGAGTCCCCCAAAACCTCAGACTAGCACTATACACGTGCTCTTGGAGATCACTCTCCTGAGTGTTCAGCATGGGTCCTGTTTGTGCTTGATTCTTCCCTGAGGCTGCCACCCACCTTCCTCTTCACATCAAAGGGCAGGGTGAAGACCAGTGACCAGTAGAAGGAGAGCTCCAGCAGGTAGTACCAGAACAGGGAGGGCTGGAGAGGCTGTGAGAGAGGGAGAGACAGTGAAATACCCATCAGATAACATAGAGCAAGGGCTGGAAGTGAAGACTCCTTCCTAGGCAAAAGAATATCAGACGACAAAACCAACAAAACTGGTGCTCGCTGCTTCAGGGCGAAATACTTCAACTGAACCACATGAATATTTACTAAATGTCATCTGTGCTGAGGTGAAAGCAGATAGCAGGGGAAATTCCACTTTGTCACACCATGTGGAACATTCAGGGAACCATTGGGAAGATACTGAATATTTTTAGGATTTTTTCAGCACTGTGCAGATTCCTGAGCAGTCAGTATAGAGCTTTAAAAAATATGTAAACCATTTCACTATGGTGAAATAGATAAGTAGTAGCCGAATAAATCATTCCCTTTTTATGATTCAAGGAGATGCTTCAGACACGTTGTACTCTATCACATATTTTTCAGTTTAATCAAACGAATAGGGGGAAAGTGCAATCCCAGTGTGAACAGTAATCTTCAGTCTTCTGGGTAATTTTTCTGGGATTTTACAGCTGGAAAACTAAAAGCATATAACCACTCAGCAAGATATGTGCTATTTAACAAGTAATTTTCCGCTGTTGTTGCACTGTATGGTCTCCTTAAACCTGAACATATTTGATAAAAAAAAATTACTATGACTAAAGGGGCTTTGCAACTCCAAAGAGATCATTTCCAAAGATTCATTCCAAGGATTCATTTCCAAAGAATCATGGAGTATGGTGCTCCAAATATCCATTTGTTTGGGCTTTCTCCACCCAAAGTGTTGATTTACGGCCTTCATAGAATTTAGTTTGTTTTCCTTTGCAGCACCAGTGATTGGCCACAAGAGGAAGCACAGCTGGATGCACTGGTGCTGCCAGGGGGGATATGAACATCTCCCAGGCTGGTATGTGCTGTTCACACTCTGGAGGTTATCCAAACAGGAGCTCTGGATCAGCAGGGAACTTCTTCCCCTCAAAGATAAGATTATTTAGGAGAATTGGTGTTTGTCATTGTCTGTAGCACAGGGCATAGTCTCTTTAGTAGAAATTGTATTGGATACATTCTTTGTTCCTGGTAATACACGGGTTTGTCCTTGACCTTTCTTGCTCTTTGCCAGTGGGACATTACTAGCTCCGGTTTTGGTCTTTTCTGTTTGTTACAGATGTTGGAAAGTGTGCATACTGGGTTTACGTGGCAAGGTTTAGGAAGTGGGGGGACTGCAGGCATGGCTTTTGCAAGAAGATGCCAGAAGCTGCTCCATGTCTGACAGAGCCAGTTCCAGACAGCTCCAAGATGGACCCGCCTCTGGCCAAAGCTGAGCCCATCAGCACCTCTGTGATAACATATTTAAGAAGGGGTAAAAACTGCTGCGCCACAGCAGCTGGGAGAGAGCAGTGAGAATATGTGAAAGAAACAACCCTGCAGACACCAAGGTCAGTGAAGAAGGACGGGGAGGAGGTGCTCCAGGCACCAGAGCAGAGATTCCCCTGCAGCCCGTGGTGAAGACCGTGGTGAGGCAGGCTGTCCCCCTGCAGCCCAGGGAGGTTAACGGTGGAGCAGATATCCACCTGCAGCCCCTGGGGACCCCACACCGGAGCAGGTGGATGCCCAAAGAAGGCTGTGACCCCATGGAGAGCCCACACTGGAGCAGAGTCCTGGCAGGACCTGGGGCCCCATAGAGAGGAGCCCACGCTGGAGCTGGTCTTCTGGCAGGACCTGGGGCCTCGTGGGGAACCCACGCTGGAGCAGTCCATTCCTGAAGGACTGCACCCTGTGGAAAGGACCCATGGTGGAGAGGTTCATGGAGGACTGGCTGCTGTGGGTGGGACCCCACTCTGGAGCAGGGGAAGAGTGTGAGGAAGCATGAGCGGCACAGACAACGTCTGATGAACTGACTGCAACCTCCATTTGCCGACCCCCTGCGCCACTCAGGGGGAGGAGGTAGAGAAGCCAGGAGTGAAGTTGAGCCCAGGAAGAAGGGAGGGGTGGGGGGAAGGTGTTTTTAGATTTGTTCTTATTTCTCATTATCCTACTCTGATTTGATTGGCAATAAATTAAATTAATTTCCCCAAGACAAGTCTGTTTTGCCTGCGATGGAAATTGGTAAGTGATGTCCCTGTCCTTATCTCGACCCACGAGCCCTTCATCGTATTTTCTCTCACTGGTCCAGTTGAGGAGGGGGGAGACAGAGTGGCTTGGTGGGCACATGGTGGCCAGCCAGGGTCAGCCCACCTCAGTGTGCTGTTATGATGGCTTGGATGGTTTTTGAAAATGTACTCCAAACGTACGGAACAGGATGCAAGGACCTGAGTGATCCTTTTAGTCTTAAATTCCTATTCAAGCACCACATCTTTGTACGGTTTGACTTTTACACTGAACTACAGATTTGCCCCTAAAATCTCTGCCTTTGAGCGACAGCAGATTGTTTTGAGCCTTGGCTTGAGAGATACTACCTCATTCTTTACTCATTTGTTCTGTTATTTTTCCTGTGGCTCACACTGTTAAAATTGTGCATTACATTTCCCTTTATGGGTCTGCAACCTCACCGTACAGTCAGGGGGTCTTGCTCTAACTTTGACTGCCAGACCAAAAAGCCCTGGAACATAGGCAGTCTTCACTTTGTCTTGGTACCGGGATCAAGTTTCCTTCAGCCTCCTCTTCAATTAATGAAAGATTTTGTTTCCTACCTAGGAAATTCTAGTATTGTAAAATCCTGTGCATGGGGGCTCCCTGCATGATAATACAGGAGATTACTATCCTGCTAGAAACATTTACCAGCTGCTCTCATAGGACAGAGGAACTTCTTCCAAAGTTGGAATCAGATTTTTCACTTTAATGAAATTTAGCTCTCTTTACTATGTCTGCTCTGGCATCCACAGCAGTGTGATACAGGAAGGTCCTGCTATAGAACAGGCAGTAGTCATCTTCTCTAGAGAATTCAGAGCACATAAGAACATAAGGGGAAAGGCAGAGCAGGCAATAGCTCCTGTGCTCAGTGGGTGAAGCCCCTTTCTAACTCTTTGAACTTCTCAAGTTATAGGAGTAGGAATAGTAAAGGAGGCAGCTGGGCAAAAAAGTACCTGGCTTTTGGTTGCTATCTTTGCTCCTTGTGTTGATGAACAAGGAGCAGATTTTGTGCCTAGCTGGCAATTTTCATTGAGGTTATTCTGGTCTGGGCTGGTAAGAGTTGTATGCTTTCCAACCCACTGGACAGCTTCTCACAGTGCTGTTGTGAAAAAACACAGAATATACATTGTAGAACTGTAAGAGAGCATCCTCCAAACTTAATGGGAATGATGCTGTATTGCTACTGGCCATACTGCCAGTTCTACTGGAAAACTAACTCCTTGGGGAGCACTGTGGACATGATTCTTCAGTATATCTGAAAGTAGATAGCATTCAGAGCATGTCCTCTGCTCTAGATACTCTCCACTGAAGTCTTCACTTCTCCTCAGGCAACATGTCCTTCTCTGGCCTCAGTTTCTTCTACAAACTAAACAACCTTGGAGCATTCCCCTTTTTCAGTCTCTTGGCTCACCTGGTCAGAACTCTCACTTTCCCTTTATTTCTGCAGTCTCTGCCTGCTTTCCTGACTCATCCTCTGTTGTGTTTAGATTACCAGATCCAAAGACGTTCTCCCTTGACAAGGATCTGGCTTTGAATTCTTAGGGCTTGTGAGTCAGAATTTAACTCAGTGTCCTCTCTTTTGCCGCTAATATACCTGATTTTCAAAAGATATCAAAAGACAATACATGATTTATAACAGCAATTTTCCCTCTTGCACAACTCACCTGTTGTGGATATCCTGTCCAGCACTCTCTATGGTCCCAAAACCAAGGCTTCTAGAAAGAAAATGCAACATGAATGTGAGAATGCCAGAGGAATTCTTCTCTTACCAACTTCTAACTCCTTTAGTTTGTTACTACTACAGACTTTGCTGTGTTATATTAGAGGCAGAGCTGGTCACACTGTCTGGAATTCAGTTGCCAAGAGATTTCCACCACAAGAACTTGCAGTTGCTTGTGACATTGCCAATTTGTGGCTATTGCACTGAAACGTCACATGCTGTTTAGCCCAGTTCCAAATAAAATAGCTCAGGGAAGATTTCTACCAACTTGTTGCTGCCTTCTACAAGTTTGGGGTGGTGGTGGTTACATTTTGGACGTATTAAAATATTCTTACAACTATTTCATTAAGCATCCCTTTGGTTTGGACAACAACACTTAAATGTGGTAAGAAGGCTGAAAACTTGTGTGTCAGGAACATGGTTTTTCCTCTAATGGTGAGGATCGTGCTGCAGTCTGTTAAGTAATGAACCTCTGAAATGATCGTACTTTGTTCACACTTCATATAAAACCGTTAGTTTAGAACTTGGCAGCTTAGAAACTCTTAAAAACATGGCAACTAAAAGTCCCCAAAAGTTCCTCCTGCATAGAGCATGCTGACCCTTCGCTGTGTCCAGATTTGATCACAGCAAGCATGTCCTAGAGCCTACAGTGATGGAACATATTCCATGTCACATCTCTAAGGGTGATTTTCAATAACAGTTCTGCAAGGCTCCAGATATCAGAGCTAAGAGCAAGAAGGCAACACTTCTTGTTCTCTCACTGAGCACCTGCTGGTGCATGAGCAACACAGAAGGGAAGCAGTGGGTTTTTTACGAGCAGTGGTAATTAAGACCAGACATAGCTTCCTGCTGGCTGGGAGTGGGGTTGGGAGCTGGATTTACAGCAAATATAGGTACAAACCAGGAGAGATGTGTGATATAGAATCAGAGAGGACAAAGCAAAAACTCTGAAACAACTATAGCACACCACGTTACCTAAACTAGAAAGGAACCCCAGATCCCTGAACTTCATCATTCCTCTACTCTCAGCAAATACGGCTGTTTTCTGGTGGCCTACTGTGAGATAACTTTACATTGGTACGTGCTATTTCACTGACTCATGGGGCAGAGGTTTTTGCCACCAGTCTAAAGCTGCTAATATAGAATTTAAACATTTTTTTTTCTAAAGAAATAAGGGTGTTTCACAAAAACAAATGCATCTTAAAAAGTACTACTCAGATTACAAAGTAAACATGCTAAAGTCAGGAAATGTCACATGCAAATATGCCCTATCACTTCAATTCTTTGTCCTTCTTTTTAATGGAGTCATTTTGGTACAATTTTAGATAAGAGAATAACATGCTATTTGCTACGGGATCTAGAGTTGCTGTCCTGGGACAGATGCCTCCTTTTTTTGTGCAAATTGGAAGATGTGTACTGAATAAAGACTTTCACAAAAAGTGAAGATGATCTTTCATTACCAGAAACTAGGTCAGATAACATGCAGAAAAACAGGATCTTGCCCGTTCTGTTGCCACAGGGTTCTTGTACTATGCTAAGCAGGTCATCCATACCAAACTTTCATAGCTGGCCTCAAAAAATAGGTTTCTATTATGATGTACAGATCCACAGAACACTGCAGTTGGGATTTAGATACCTTCACTCCTCTGCTAGCTCATCTTCTAATCCTCACACTCCTAGAGTACCTTAAATTTGACTTGAAAGTCAGTGCAAGTTCAAAAGTTCTTCACTTGTTACAATAATGAGAAGTTACAAGCATAGTTTGTGCCTGCTGCCTTGGGATCTGCAGGTTTTCCATTACTTAACCCCTCAGAAGGTGCCAGCGTAGAAGACTTTTGCAAAGCTCACCTAGGGAACTGGATTCAGCAGAAGAGTCAGGGGAGCCTTTAAAACAGCCAGAGGATGACTGGTGCCCCTAGTCCCAGCTTCGTGACCACAGCTCAGTGATTAGAGCTTCTAATATACGCATGGCTTCTACTGCCTCTTCTGCCTGTTGAGGCAGTTCAATTTGTATCAAGAGAACTCATTATTTATTAAATCAGAGAAAAGGCAGAGGCATGAGCCTGAACCAATCACACCTTGGGTAAGAAAAAGAAAATTAATAAATAAAATTATGAAATTGCAGTCCATGCTCCAAAGGAAGCCTGAGTTTTTTACCTTAAACAGGTATTGGATACAACACACAAAGAGGCCCTGCAGCTTCCATCTCCTACCCCACAGAAATGTATTTTTACACAATCCCAGTTGTCTTCTGCTTTGCCAGAAGAGGAGGAAACCTCTTGGTTCCAAGCTGGAGTTTTTAAAATAAGCATGGTCCAATACGTTTTTGTCTCTTAAGTGTGCTGTGCAGAGGATGCACACTAACCTGGTGGGAAAACCTCTATAAGAAGGTCTGAAAGGGCATATTTGACAACAAAATCTGCCATTCTTGCAGGCACTCGCTAGGTAGAACAGCAGGTGGCACTGCTTGTGTACTCACATCATACAAGACAGCAAGTCCAGTGAAGAAAGAAATGATGTAAAATGTAAACCTCCAGCTACAAACAAACAAAACAAAGTACGTTAGAATCCCATTCATTAACAACCAAGCTGCAATTCTGTGTATCAATCACAGACATTCAAAGAATGACACTATTAAGGCAAAGACATACATTAATATGTTCAAGGTTTGCCCGGATCGTAACAGGAGTGGTTCTCTGCACGTCACTAGCACATTCAACAGACTTCACAAAGAGTAGTTCTTCTGCTTTAGAGATGGCACAAAATAAAAGAATCCTGCTGACTAAAATCACCCAGATAATCATCCCAAACCTTCCCAGCACTAGCAGATGCATGGATAAAAGTCAAATAATGCCAATCTCTCCTCTAGGCTATTGGAGATTAGAGAGCTAAATTCATTATCATGTAAAGTAATTAATTACTGTCATGTTTGGTCTCAGTCAGGAGCTGATAATGATTTACCCACATTAAACTCACACTGAGGTATATATGAACTGTTTGCCAAGTTCAGTGGACAGAGGCAGGTTACACTGAATATACACACATATAGTAAGGAATGAGGGGAATTTCTCCCCAAGAGAATAAACAAGTTGTTAATAAACTAAACATAGGAAATCTTCAAAGGAGTAAAACTGTCTAAACCAGTCCTTTAACTACGTTTTGAGAGAGAGAGACTCCAGCTGTCAATGAAACCCCCAGGAGCTTCAAGACAGACATAAACTGTACAAAGCTATTACATCACCTCAGAAAGACATTCTTTCTACAGACTGCAAATGGTGATAGAGGGCACGTGGAAGGACACCATCCTCAGTGAGCTGAGTCAGAAAAGTATTTACTGTTCACTATTTACTGGTACTAGTTACTGCAAGTCAGCTGAGTACAGGGAGAACTTAGATTTCATCTTGATGGAAGCAGATTAAGCATGGTTGCTTTACAACTCCTTGTCCACAGATTTTGTAAATATTTCTAATTGCAACTGTCTGAAATATTACAAATAAATAATACACATCTTTTTTTTTCTTTTTTCTTTTTCAGTTAGGGTTTTTAGGCAGGGGTTTTGAATCAGAGGTTGAGTGCTAAATGCCTACCTTGTGGATACACACTTTTAGACTGATGAATAGCACTGCAGTTATTTAATGATTTCTTTCATCTCTGTGGCTTTCCTGGGAGAACCTCCTTCCTTACATGAATAGCAGAGCAGCCACTCATAAGCAAGGTATTTCAACCAAGCTCAGGAGAATCCTCCTTTCCTGTGGAAAGCTTAGCCAAGACTAACTTTCACAGAACTGGCTGACATGAGATTTATTTTGTGCCTCCACATAATGAGGATTTCCACACTGCTGTTTCCAAGAATAGTTTTGCTCTTTGGAAAACACAAGCTTTCACATAGGCCTCTTTTTCCGCCACTATAAAAGGGTGCTGGTTTTTGACTTTCCGGATGCTGAAGTCAACTGACAGCAGAATACAATCTAGCCCACTGCCTGTGACTTTTGAAAGCAACAGCATGCAGAACAATTGCAGAAAAGATGCAGCAGAAGGAATCAGCTTGCAGTGAGGCAAAGGGAAGTCATGGGAAAGGCAAGAGAAAAGCTGACTTTTTGGAGGCACTGAAACAGGAGCAAAGCAGCAAGAAGCAGTAAGATGAAAAATAGTAGGGAGTTTTTCATGTACAACTGTGTTTCAAAGCAGAATGCCAGTCTTACAAAGTCAGAAGCAGAAGCCCTGTAAGGAATAAAGGTGAGACGGGAGTAAAAGAAGACTTGGGAGTGAAAATAAAGGGAAAAAGCACGGAATGTTTCAGTAACAGAGAAGCAGCAGAGAGTTGCAGAAGAATCGGGTGGGAGGACAGGGAAGACCCAGGATGCTCCCTGCGTAGGGGTGGAGGGCAGGCGGGGAGGCAGTGAGCTGCCTGCGGAGCTCAGCTCCGGCGAGAGGCCCCTGCTGCTCATGGCTTGTGCTCCTGCTCACCATGCCTCACAAAACTTCTTCGACAGGCTGGGTCGGTCTGTGTTCCTCCGGCGCCGGAACCACCTCTCCACCTTCCTCACCGGCAGGTCGCACTGTTTGGCTAAACTGATCAGCTCACCCTGGAAAACAGGTGAGGCAGCAGGGTTCAGATCCAGGTTCAAAGGTCAGAAGGGGCAATATGGGCATCTCGTCTGACCCACCACAGAGCCCAGCTGGAGGCTCCTGGCAAGCCCAAATTTGTTCAGGCTAAGGCATCTTTCAGAAAGCTGTCTGTTCTTAGTGTAAAGACCTCAAATAGTAGAAAATCTTTCCATCCCCCCTGTAAGCAACTGGTTATTAATGCTAAATGTTGAAACTTTACATTTTTTATGTGAACTTCTCCAGTTTCAACTTTCAAATTCTGGTTTCGTCTCTTAACAGGAGTTTGTTGTTGAATCACTTCTTTACCCTGTCTTCAGGGACCGAGTCCCTTAAATCTGTCACACCAAGAAAGATTTACTGCAGCTTAAACAATTTTTAAAGTTCTGCACCAAATCTTGTCATGCCTTTCAGCGTTCTGATGCAGTATCAGCCAATAACCTGACTGACGTCAAGAGCAGAAGCAACACCATTTTCCTACCGGATATTCTCCTGTTGTGGTAAACCTGTTAGGGATAATTTTTCAATAGATTAACCACAGAAATCCTGCAATTACCTTCCTTCTTGTCCTTAGGCTCTTAAGAGTTTGGCATGTGATGTGAAAAAAGTTTGTCATGTTTTATATTCCTTCTGGAATTGTCACCATGGATAGCCTTATTTTTTAAGTAAACCAATAGTTTTTCACAGAATGCATTTATCTTAATGGTATCATGTGAGAGTGACTTACATAGTCTGAGCACGTTGTACGAAAGTATGTTCTTACCAATTTTCTGATGTGCTTCTTTCCACTCTTAGTGACTTCTGTTCTTGTGGTGGAGACAAAAGGAGACACTGATTTATGTTCTCCAACTGCTCCACAATGTGGAATTCCTCCCAAGGAGAAGGCTGCTGACAACAGCAAAATCTCAGCTTGTATTGGACAAGTAAAAGCTGACTCATAAGCAGGTGTTTGAGAGCTCATGAGAGAGGGAGGAAGCTAGCAGACTGGCTGAGGTGTAACTGGTGAACAGAGAGAGCAAGGCAGCAGGCAGCTGCACTGTTCTTGCTCCATGTCATACTGCTGTCAGGAGTCTCATGGTGAGGACATGCTCCAGTATCACAGATTCTCTGTGATAAAAGTGCTGGCTTCAGTACAATGTGGGTGCAGGGAGAGCTGTGAGGAAATCCTGCTTGCAAAGCTAGGCCTTGGGTTAGATCTCTGCGACAGGAGCAGTTTTACTGGGAAATGTGCGGATTTTGCAGACAGGCAAGAGGAAGGTCAGGGACCACCATACTGGCAAGTGTTCCTGAGAACTCCTTCTCACTGCTGGGGAGAAAGGCTGGCTGTGCAACGCAGACGAATGTCTGCATTTTTATTCTAGCCTCCATTCTTTTACTTTTAACCTGGCACTGAATGTCCTGGGGCTCCATCTGCCCCACTGCAGTACGAACCATGCCACAACAGCCTTGTCAGGGCAGCAACGTGTGTGCACTAGGACTACCCTTTGGGACTGGAACCCCAGCCCCCTGCTCATACATCCTTAGTAAGAGTTAATAGCTATTGCTGCAAGGCTAAGAAAGCCTGCAAAAAGGAGCTGAAAGAAAATCTGATTCCTTTCCCTGTGACAGGGGTCACATCCAGGGACTTCACTGACAAAGTTAAATCCTAATACTGCCTAACAATTCACAGTCCTGCCAGTGCTTTTTCCCCTCAGCAGCAGCCATTGTAACTCTGGATTATCCTGCCAGGTTCTTCAAGATCACTCTTTTTATCTCTCAGGGGAACACTACCCACCATTTGTGTTTGCAGTTTTCTGACACTCCTTACAACCTCTGTGATGACGGCCAAGACTTCAGTTGGCTTCCTCAAAGGCCAATTTCAAACTCATGGATTGTGCAGCAACAGAATGACCCACCCCAGAACTAGGAGCATCAAGCAATCCACACCTGCTGAGCTGCAAGGACTAGCAACATGGGAGTCAGTTCAAGGCAGCTGATGTGACGGGGATTTGCTAGTATATGAAAAGAAGCCATCGGAGAACCACAGAATGGCTGGAGTTGGAAGGGAACTCTGGAGGTCATCTGGTCCAACACCCCTGCTCAAATAGAGCTACCTAGAGCTGGTGGCCCAGGACCATGTCCAGATGGCTTTTGAGTATCCCCAAGGATGAGATTCCACACCCTCTCTGGGCAACCTGTTCCGGTGCCTGGTCACCCTCACAGTAAGAAAGTGTTTCCTGATGTTCAGACAGAACCTCCTGTGTTTCAGTTTGTGCCATGTATAAGGCAAACACAAGAGAGAACAGGAGTTGTTGTTATGTCCTTTGGGAGAACAGTTTCCTGTCCATAGAAGTTTGGGATTTAAATTTTTTGCATGCTACTTATAGAAAGCTGCTACTCCCACATGTTGAGAAGCAGAACCGATAGCTGATGGCATTTGCAGAATGACCCCTGTGGCTGGCTGGCGTCAGGTGGCCAGTGCTAGAGTGGTTCCTGCTGCTTTGTTGAGCTTCCAAATATGAGTGGCATTACCAAACTTCAGGATTCCAATTTTGATTTTATTTGACTAAAGACACAAGGGCTAAATCTAAAGGAAAGCAAAGGAAGAAAGGACTTACCTCTTCAGGGTTCTTGCAGCGCGTACTGTAGAATGTTTCCAGCATGGGGTTGGGCTGAGCTTTTGGTCTCTGCTTGTCTTTCACACCCAGTTTGCTACTGAGGGGCAGGGCTATGGCTCTGCAAAAGAGAAGATAAAGGTTCAGCCAAAAATAGAACAGTGATTTCTGATATTGCAGCACTGTTAAGACATGATGTAGTACGTAACAGCTGCCTCCCACATTTTGAATCTAAGCACAAGTATCATGTCAAGCAGATAAGATAGGTAAAGACACTGGGAAGAAAAAAACCCCCTTACAGCAAAAAGTTACAGCAGAAACAGTGGGACTTGTATTCTACTGTCCTCACCTCTGTGCTATAATATCTAAAATTACATGAGGTTCGGAAATGCTATATCCTGCTTTGTCGGCTTCTCCATCCACTGTGCTTGAGTGTCCAGGATTATGGCACGAAGCCCAGGCTTCCAGAGTGCCATGATACCTATCATTGGTCTTGGGCTTGCCTGCAGCTTATGCAGAGTACCACATTGATGATAAGGCCTAAATGTTTTTCACTGCTCGATCTAGAATACTGAACATACATGGCATCCACTTGAACTAAGGACTTGGCTCAGGATCAAGAGGGAGGCTTTATTAGATGTGTGGTATTAACACAGAAGAAATGTCCTGCTGAAACAGGAGGCCACTTGGTCTTTACTGGGGTAACTTACCTCCATTTTTCCTAATCCAAGTCAAACATCGGTTGTAAAATAAGGATGTAGCAACTAGAAACCTAGTCACAAGGAATGGATGCTTACGCTAGCTGTGCATCTGCAGTCTTTCACAGTGAAACAATGCAAAGAAAAAATCTGCATAAATATAAAAAAGTTAGCAAGGGGTAACAAAACTGGGCACAGAATTGCTGTGCTCAACGATTCAGCTCCTCCATTACAAACACTCCCCCTCGGCAGTAGGGAACAGCCTCATCAATGGTGTGAAGTGAGGTCCTGCATGGATGCTGCACAAACAGGAAACTTGGCAAATCAACGTTTAAAAAAAGGCCCAAATTAACCGCACCCTCCTTGAATTTCTGGAGAATTAGTTGTTCCTTACTAATTGTTACCTTTTACACACTTCCACCGGCATGCAATTAGTCTCATTAGAAAGAACGAGCAAACTGTCTGCCTAGAAGCACTTTTCAGCACTGTTGCTAAACACCAAACACACAAAATCTCTGGGAAACCTTATCTCCGCATTTTGGAGTAAAAGTTTTTTGCTTAAGGTGCTAACAGCTTCCCTGAACAGTTACTGGGTTATCGACTGCAAATCAGTGTTGAGGCTGGTTACGAGCTGAGGAATGCCATGCAGAGGAAGCGAGGGCTGAGACCCAAGCCCGCTCCGCCTGGTCAGTCTTGATGCTGCTCAGGCAGGTCCTCTGATCAGTTATCCCTAATGATTCAGGCACGGAACAAGATTTCTTTTTTTTTTTTTTTTTGTTTTTTGTTTTTTGTTTTGTTTTTTTTTTTTTACTTCGCAGCAAAAAAGCTGCGGAAGCTACTTCATTATGTAGGTGTTTAAAGAAGTTTTACTTAAAAACAGTATGGGATATATTTATGACTGTGATTATATGGTGTGGTTGCCTGTGGTCTCCTCTAGCCATACAGCCTATACTCCGTATGTGCACGTGCTTAGGGACTATTCTAGATCAAGCATCCTTCCAGAAGGGTCTTTTGGAAGTTTTTTTTTCAAGAACCTGTTTCTTAATTTAATTATCAGGTATCAAAAGCAATTTTATGCAGACCACCTACCTAAGGAATGCTGTAACTCCTATTACATTAAGGCATAAAACACAGAATAGTTACATATTCTGCTCACTCATGTAACCTTTCTTTTGCACAGCCAGCCCACCGGCCTGTATATCAGTTGTTCTTTTTCATCATCTCTGGGAAATTCCTTTGGCATCACTGGCTACAGGAACATTCAAAGATGTACCAAGGCCAATGAAAAAGATATGCTTCTACCATGAGAGAAGAGCCAGAGTTAAGCGTGCTTCCTAGCTGCTTTCCAAGAAGACACATAGTTATCACAAAAGCTATGTGTGAGCGTTGATTAGTTTCGGTAAAATTCATCAACACCCTGGCATTGCTGCAAGCAGCAGACTGCTGGATGGCAGAGGAATATAGCCATCATTGGGAATTTTGTTTTTTAGCTCTGAATGCTCTTTAGAAATGTTTCAGTTATATGTTATGATTTATTTAATATCAAAGGCGTGAACAGTGACATTGGAACAGCAGGTCCTGTGCTAAGAACAATGACACAGTATTTCAATGATATCCGTAACTATACTGAAATTGAGAAAACATTGACCTTAAGCTCTGTGCTAGGTCTTGGTTCTTATATTAAGCAGTTCCTTGAAGTGGGCCTGATCTTTCTTTTTTAAAGGTAAGTAATTCAATACAAGCTCCTCTGAAGAGGTAGATGTAATCAAGTTCTGTTGCTGAAGAGCCTTACTGCAGCTTCTTATCAGTCCACATTGGGAACTGAAAGGTCTGAAATTTTCCAGACACATTAAAAGGAAAGAGAAAGTTTCTGCCAGGTGTCAGGGAAGCTTGCCAACAAGTTTTTTACTGAAAAACTATTTAAATTATCCTGACTGCTTTCCTAATTTAGTTTAATCCCTGTCCTCTCTCTTTCCTGCTGGTTTGTTATGGTCACGGCATAAAATCTTACTACAACAGAAACAAGCCAGTTGCAGTTGATGAAGACAGGGTGTAATTAACCAAAGTTACAATTACTTTGTTGTTGAGGTTTCCAATTTAACAATGAGTTATGGGACCAATCCTACTTTCATGAACATCATTGGGAAATCAAGGCCTGAAATTCTTCCTAAGGGACGTTTGTACATGTTGGATGTATGCTCTGACTCAGTGTTCAGTTAAATCTTGTTCCAGGTGCAACCCTAAGAGGATGATGCTTGTACTGATTTCAACATCACAGATTCATCATCTCAGTTGCAGGGATGGTCTCATCGTGGCAGTTATCAACTCTCCGGAAGACAGAAGGAAAAAGACTGAAGACTAAACTGTACCACTCGCCACAGATAGGTAAGGCAAGGCACAGTCAGTGAGATGATTCTCATCTCAAGCCTACTTCTTCATCAGTGAGCTTCTCCCACTTCATGGTTTACACAGGAAAGTTCACACTACGGCAATTTATTCAGTAATCACCAAAGAACAAACTGTCTTGTGCAAAACCTGCTGAAGTTGAAACTAAATGGATTAATCATGAAGGGGCATAAATTGATACTCTCCCACCTTGCAAAAGTGGCCTACACACCTTCTGCAGAGGCTTTCAGAGTTAGTGTGAGCTACAAGAAATAATTTAGCTTTGGGGGCATTTGGGATTTTTTTCCTCCCACCAATGTTTCTGAATTTATAAGGTTGCCACTCGGCAAATATCTTCTAGTACTAAGAAATGCAGAACCAGTGACAGCAGCAACCAAAACTTCTATTCTTTGAACTGCACAATCTCTTTTAGCCTCATGCTTTCCTTTGGCAGAAGGCTATCCCTGTGCTCCCAGAATAGTCTCTACCTTCTCTTGCTTACAGGAGAGTGCTTCACATTGAAGTTAAACTGACTGTTCCATTTGATAGAAGATCTCAAGTCACTATAGTGCTACTGTCCAAACTGAGTCAAGTCAGTTCACAGTTTTCAGTTAAATACTACAACGTGTCCCACATCTTTGCACAACAAACCTGCCTATAGGACCTAACAGGAAGCCGTTTTCAGATACCTCCTGATTATTGACTAACAACAAAAGTCTCTGTGCAGAATGAATTTCAGAAAGATACATTTCAAAATAAAATACTTGAGAAGAGTGTCCTCTCTCGTCTTTCTCCTGGTTCTGAGTTCAAGTATCTGCTCCCTGCAGATCAACAGTATCCCTTTCTTTTAATGTACAACACATGGCTCACGTACTGTCACAACCCTCCTAAGAAGAGACCTAATCTTTCTGACTGAAATCCTCCTCTAGTGCAAATTGGGAACTATTTAGATTCAAATGCACTTACATTGGCTTTCAGTTCCCCAACATCCAAAAATCACTGGTCAAGCCCAAAAGCAGATGATTAAATTGGATGTAAATTCTGTTTTTCAACTTTCTGCTTTACTATCCCTCAAAGCACTTCAGTTTCCTCATCTTCCTAACCATACAGGCAAGAAACACTTTGTGATAGAAGCTGTGATTCCTTCATAATCATAGCACTCCAAGAATTTGATTTTTACAGAAAAGGGTCTCAAACATTACAGAACTAGAAGAGAAGCTGACATCCCTGCTTGCAGGCATATGTCAAGGGAAAAGTTCTGCTAAGGTATAGAGGTGCTTAAAATCAGGCTCCAAGTTATGGGTGCGGGACATATCTCCTAGTCACAAGCACAATCTGGAAACCTCAAAGGAAGGGGAGAGGTTCCCAACTTCTAGGTCCTCTCTTTTGTCAGGACATCATTACCTACCTCCCTCAGCACCTGCTTCAGTATTGTGGCAAAGACTAGGCACACTGCAGCAGTAACAAGCTTTCTGCTCTCCAGCACTGAATGCCCCGTTTTCCAACCTTCCCCAGAGCAAACTGGCTCACAGAAGAGTTGCTTCACCGGAGTGTGAGCTGTTTCTTCTCCCCCAGGGCTGCACCCACAACCTCCTCAGCTCTCCCAGGCCCCACCTAGCTACTGCATGTCCTCTTCCCACAGCCACCACCTAATCCAGAGAATAACTGGTTGTTAAAAGGATGTCGCTGTCTCAGTTTTTCCCAGTTCAGCCAGCAGGTGCCAAGGAGAGGAAAATCCATGCTTGAGGAAGCGGGGCCTTTCCCCGGTTTAATCTCCAAACCGAGAAGATGGAACCATCGGCCAAGCATGGTGGCTGATGCAGTTGCTGAATGAGGGACTGCAGAAAATCCTCTGGGCTTCTCCTGCCTCTTAGTATATTCCTGGAGTTCTGACACAGATAAATGACATGAACACATTACAGCATTTCTGAAATCCCAAGGCAGGCACCACCAGGAACACAGAGCATATCTAGAGAAAAAACTGCTTTGCACCCGATGCACAGTTGCAAGTAATAGATAGTTGCAGGGTAGAATAAATTGCCAGAGACCAAGCTAAAGCCACCAAAACCAAACTTGTATACTAGTTACAGACACTCATTTTGACCCACAGACCAAATGTACAAAGCTACAAAGTCAAGGCCATCTACACAGAGAATAAGAAATAACACACACATACTTTCAGTCTGCAATTCTCAAACTTTGTGCAAATTTTAAACAGGGCTAGCGCCACTGTACATACAAGGTAACGGAGCAACAGAGGACTTGATTCATACCTCCCATTCACTAGGGGAAGTTTTCTTCTCCAGGATCAACTGAACATGAAACAGTAATGATTGAGAATGAGAAAATGTCATTCTGAAATAAATGACTGCAGAGAGTTAGGACAAACAAGAATATAGCGCAGAACACTGGCTTGTAATTGGCATAGGAAAGATAGTGGTATGATTATAGGTTTCCTGGACCTGTAAAATGGGCTTGTGATATTATCTTTTTTTAAGGGTGTGACAAGAATATTTTATTTAATGAAGTTTGTGAATCAAAACAGCTTTAAAATTAATGAGTAGGACCAGGCCTGAGGAAACTCTCCCAGCTGAGGCAGCGCTTGGATAGGAAAGAAAAAAATCTTTTTACCTGGCCATCAGCATCTTAAAGCAGATGGAAAAGATATTTAGATTGACTAGGAGCGGTGTGGCAGGAGGAAGGGGAAAAAAGGCACAGAGTCACAGAAGCACAGAATCGATGCTGAAAGGGACCTCTGGAGATCATCCAGCCCACCTCTGCTGCTCAAGCAGGGTCAGCTACAGCAGGGTGTGGAGGGCTGTGCCCAGCTGCATTTCAAGTATCTCCACAGATGGAGACTCTACTCCCCCTCTGGGGAACCTGTTCCAGTGTTTGACCACCCTCACAGTAAAAAAGCGTTTTCTTATGTTCAGATGGAGTATCACGTGTTTCCGTTTGTGCCCGCTGCCTCCTGTCCTGTCACTGGGCACCACTGAGAAGTGTTTGGCTCCTTCTTCTTCCTCTTCATGTCTTATACTGGGAAGCCTAGAACTGGACAGTCCTAGTCAATGCACGACATAAAGCCTAATCTCAGCTTCACACTGCAAATGTGTCCAAGTCACTGACTGACAGTGCCTACCTGAAGGAGTACTGTATCCAGCCATGTCTTGCAGATCAGTAAGGAAGAAATGTGAGTCACTTGTGTTTTAATGGTTACCCACAGCACCTTGGTTCCCACATCACTGGAGGTAAGAGAGACACCTATGTCCCCAGGAAAGTACAGGATAAAATCCATGGAATTTATGGAATGCACACTAAATGTATTGCTTACAAAGAAGAGATCTGGATTCCAATTTTGTATAATCATAAAATGATTATTTAAAGAATCATGTATGCATTTGTGTTTACGTAAACATACTGGCTATAATTTGATGTTTTGTTTTGTTTTTTTTTTTTAAAACATTCTCACAGCAGAGCTCTGAATCATTTCAACTTCTAGAAACTTTTCCAAGCTGTCCTTGTATCACACGGAATCTGGAGAAGAAACATCTTTCTAGCCTACAGAGGTCTGCTTCCATTTTCTTGTGCATCCACCTTTTTAAAAAAGATAACAAAAACATTCTAATTATCTTTTTTTCCCTCTTTCTAAGCTTAAAACCACTGTAGATTTGACTAAACTATTTCAAAAGATTACCTCTTCGATCAGCAACTAGGAGTAGAGATTTTTTCAATCCAGTGAAGACCACTTTGAAGAGTATTCAAAATCACAAAAGGGGACTTACTCTGCAGTGTTGACAATGGCTGACACTATGGTAAATATCAGTTATCCACCAGCGAATCATGCGTTGCAGACCACACTAACTATTGACTAAACCGTATAAAGCAACAGCACCAGCTCAGAACCTTTATGAAACTCAGAGTCAATGAAGCCTGCAAGACTTCTAGCTATGCCCTTGCCATAACCCCCAAATTATCTGTGCTGAAGAGTAATATGCAAAACACTCAAATGGCTCTGGCCAGAAAGAAGCAGCTACAAATGTCTCTACATCGCACTGCAGATGACACACTGGAAATGACACTCCTGAACCCAGAGCAGTCGTCAGTGAAATGCACACATTCGTGTGGCTATGCAGTGCTGATTCTGAGGTCAGATGACTCAGACCAATCTAATGCATCTTATTCAGACTTGCCTGTCAGGTGTGATACCCCAGATCCCCATTACCCAAGATAAAGGAGACTTAACTGTATTTGGGTAGTCTAAACATGATTTCTGCTGCACTTGACCCAGAAACAGCAAGTAATGTGCAACAGAACACAAAACAGCGTGTCTGCCTTCTAAAACACGAGCATACACCTCATCTAGGGTCTACCTGTTTTAAGTATAGGAAGTCACATTGCTTATAATTAGACCTTAAGGGCAGGGTTTGTGTTCTATATTCAATACACTTCTTTAGCCAGTACACAAGGCTGGAAAGAAAGAGCTGAAAAATTCACCTCAGCAGACTTTGTGACCTGGAGCTTCTGTGGACATCTTCAGTCATCATTGGCACAGACAATAAAGCCAGCTTTTGGACCCAAACTGCCAACATTATCCCTAAAAAACCCCAAACAGTACTAAATAACTTACCTTTCAAAGGCACATCGAATGACAACCAAGATTAATGCAAAAGGGATACTGAGCAGGAGATCACGAGGCTGAGGGTAATGGACATCTTCAGACTCTTGCATGTCCTCCCAGGTGATTCCTGGGGGCAGCCAGAACTCGTGCTGCCACAGCCACTCATTCAGAGAGCGTGCCATCCTGGAAGGAAGAGAGACCAGAATAAACTGAGGACTGCCTCACACACAGCAAACCTGTCAGCACAAGCCAGTGAAGCAGAGGAAGGATTACACCCTCACTGAGGTTGCATCTGGCTGTGAAAGCAGAAGAGGTGTGGAACGCATCAGTGCCCAAGGAACTGATAACCTGCTCGCAGATTTTTATCAGGAGCTCAATGACTGCTGACTCCTGGCACAGAACCAAAAAACGGCTAAAATGGAGGTAAGTGCCTCAGAATTCAGCAGAACATTAGTGTCATTCTCAGCAAGATGTATCGGAAAGTTTAAGTTTAATACTGCAGTTTCTCATGTTCATAGGTTCCTTTCTATAGGACTGACAGCTTGGTATCATGAGGATGTGGCAAGTCTGCTCCAGGGCTGGCTACCAGCTGTCCTTTTATATGTACATATCCCTATTTTTTAGTCTTTGATCTTTTGTATTTATTTGTTTCTATTTACACACTGCAATTCCACTGTGTGCATGTGTGCGTATGTATGCATTATAATTAATATTATACTGAGACTTCTCCTTTAAAAAAAAAAAATCTATCTGCTGCTTTAAATGATTAAGGAAAGTACTTCCAGGTAAGAATTTTTGTGCTAGGGTGGTAAGCCAGATTCTTAACGTAATTTTAAAGACCATGCCTGAAGGTGAGATTTACATACATGATCAGAGAATTTAGCAGCATAAAAACCAGTGGAATGGGTGTAACAAAGCATTCAACACAAAAGTACTGTTGCTAGATAATTCCATCTCATACACAAATATGAGCTGCACTGCCCTCCAATACAGGCTGCTCATTCTAGCTGGTAACAACAAATACCCCAAACACAAGCTCTGAACAGAAGTCAGACTCTGTGCAGGCACAGAATAAGGAAAGGGGAAGTGTGGGAATGAGATGCCCATTGAGATCATCTGAACAGCACACAGGAAATGCCATGTTACGAAACCAAGGAAAAAAGCATATAATTTAAGCGTCTGACCTGAGTATCACAAAGCATCTCACCCAGCGGAGGCCCAAACCCTGGCCCATTTTCTGCAAGGAGAACTGCCTAACAAAAAATGAATCATACGTTTGATTTTTAAGATAGCTTTAATTCAGAAGTAGTTTCTTTGTTAGTTAAACTGAATATCTGACTTATTCCAGAATTTTGCAGTGTCTCAGGGATATCATCTGAATCGTAATGTCTTTTCTTGATTTGGACTTTATTATTCATCTCAATGTGTCTTTTGATCTGACTACAACAGGGAAGAACAGGACCCTATCTCTTCAAATTTGACTCTCATTTCTCCTGGAGCATGCACAGCCAACTCAGTATGATGACAAAGCTGATTACAAATATATGTGTAATTGATACCAAGTGGATGCAAGCTTTCTGACCATTTAAGAAATGCAAAGCAGGAAAATACTTTCCCCTTTTACCCAAAGAAAAAGGAAAACCATCTTACTAAAAATGCATTCTTCTCCTCCCTGCATTCCCTGATTTCAGCTTTTGATACCAAAACCCACAACATAAAAATACCTCCTAAAAATCAAGAGCCTGATATACTGCAGAACTGCAAGCAAAGGAAGAGGCAGTAAGGCTAATATCCAACTTCACTAGCACTGAAAAGAACATCCAGGTCTTTTACCGGCTTTCAGTTTGACAATAATCACAGTATTTCCTTTCTGGCGCAGCTTCTAGGACTCTGGAAACTGCGGTTTTGCTCCCATTTCCAAGCTGTTATCCATTCCTTCTGCTAGTTCTTCCAGTGTAATGTCTGGACAAAAGTCATTGGCACATAAAATGAAGATAAACAGGGTTTATAGACTCTTCGAATTCTGTTGTAAGAGCCTGACAATCAAGATGCAACAGTTTTTAAGTTGCCTGCCAAATCTTGAGTCTCTACAACTCTCTGGGGCCTAGAGTTTAACCCAACTTCTCCCATCAAGGCTGTTTTAAGGTGGGGACACCTGCTACCCATGATCTGTCCCCTTTTCCTGTGGCCGGGCTGTAGGATCCTTTAGCGCTAGTTCCCTTTCCATCTTGCCTTTGGTGATTCAGCAAAGGCACCCGAAGCCAGGACCATGGGAGAGTGGTGACAGGGCTCGTTGTGCATTAAAAATAGAGAAGCTAGCTGAAGCATACATACACACATGCTAGAGAAAGCTTTTCAGACTACTCAATAAACATGCCATTAACCAGTACAGCTCCACCTGGGTGACACAGACATAAGCCCACGGGACAGGCTGGCTACTGTGCTGAACCTCAGAGCCTCAGTGACCCATGTTTTCAGGATGTCCCTGAGTCTCCAGTGGACTGTGTGAACACAGGTTATCTGCACAAAACTCTACAGAGCGGAAAGTGTCTATGTAGAAGCAAACTGCATGAGTCTGAGCTTAGCCTACAATGAATTCAACACACTGTCACTATGAAGCACGGTGACAGTGTTCCAAAACAGCTTGTGCACTTCAGATAGGTACTAGATACCAGCTTAGAAAAGTCAGATAACCTAAGCGAGCAAATTACCAAGAGCTTTACAAGGCATGAAAGTCACCAACCTCAAAAGTGTTGGTAAACTTTCTTAGCTGTTAAAAATCTCAGCTGTTGTCAGGAAAAGCATCAGGACATCAGGAATACCTAGGAGAACTATAGAGAGAAAGTACACTTCCTCCCTGCCTCAGCTCTTCAGAAACATTTCTTCAGTACCCACAGTGCAGAGACAGCAGGCATGCTAGGGAAAGCTGCCATAGTAGCTAGCTTTGCAATTACACAACCAAGGACTCTCCCTCCAGAACTCTACATATCTGGCAGCAACACAAAAAGATGCAACACACACTTGGTAGAGGACAGCAGCTGAACTCTGCCGAGGGCTCTCTGTGGGGAGTATATAAAATAAGTCTTCCAATTTGCTTAGGGGGAATATTCTTAGATTAAAAGTGCTAAGGAAGTAAACAGCCATTATCTAATCTACTCTCATGTGCAAACTATATATAGTCAGGATCACCTTCCTGGAAGATATCTTTAGCTCTGCAGCTATCTTTACACATCACAAAAATACAGAAAAGGGTACAGTATGAAGCAACATATTTATCTTTTCCAATTTACACAGGCCAAGTTCCCAAGTTGAAGCAGCTGGAAAGCTGAAGACAATGGTGTGCCTAAAATACCCTTTGAGCACCCACAGAAAAGTATAAGCGGGCCCATTTCTTTCTCAAAAGTTCTTTATGCCTCACAGAACACCCTGCATTATTTGTGTTAGCTTTGTAATAATATATAGGACGAAGCCCACCAGCTCTGAATACAAGTGTAACAGAGAGACAGGCTCTCACACAAAGAGTTCAGCAAGAACAAAGGAAAAAAAATACTGCAAAACACTCCCATACCTGACACCAAACAGATCAGCATTAGGATTTCACAAACAGTGAGCAAAATAGTAAACTCTGGAAGAACAGCATTAAGTTTGTTGTAGAATATATGTGTAAGGACGAAATCAAGAACAGAGAAGTATCACAGCTGTGCCATGGGGACAGGGAGGACAAGGCTTTGGCACTCACTGAGCCTATGCTGTGACAAGATCAGGCACTCAATATATAACCCAACAAAGCTCCTTTAAGCTGACACAGCTAGAAGGTCTTGAAACAACTGGACTTTGTGCAGCCCTGCAGCCCTGTCATAGAATCACAGAATCATAGAATGTTCTGAGTTGGAAGGGACCCACAAGGATCGAGTCCAACTCCTGTCCCTGCATAGGACAACCACTGTATTTACTTTGTTAAACCTTGCCTTTCCTGATTTTTTTTTTAACCTGTTGGTTTTATCTGAATCCTTAGAGTTACAAAGGCCTCTGCTGTCAGGGTGCCCTGAGCTGCTCCAAGGAAATCAGAAATTGCTGTGCTGGCCAGCAGGAATGCACCTGCAGTATCTGCACGCTACAGCGGAGAGCAGCACTGCAGGGCTCCCTGAACCCTGAGCCGTAGATCAGGAACACTACTATACTTGAACCCCTTAGGGATATATTTATATAGTTTCACTTTCAAAGCAGAGCTGTTTGAGAAGCACGGCATCTAGCTAGAAAGGTTACTCCTTGTCTCACAGGTAAAATGGCTAAGCAGGTTTACCCAGAAAACGTAACTGTTGCTTACATCTTCAAAGATGTATTCTGCTGCTTCACTTACAGAATCTATTCCCAAGCTAAACATTAATATATAGGCACATGAATACTCATGCAAATTTTGCACATGTGAATATAGAAGATAAGGGTGGAGGAGAAACAGAGAGAGAGAAAAGACTTACGAGTCTTTGTGAAGAACTGGGTAATTAGCCTCTCACTCTGAAGAAGACTAGGTGTAGGTACCTGCCCTGCAGTTTACAGCTACACGTTACGCTAGGCATTATTGCCTTAGCTACTGTTCACTGCTTAGACTGTTAATATAAAGATCCATCATAAAAGAAAAGATTACACTGGAGTTTTCAATTTGCTGTTAAAACAAGAAAAAGATCCATATTAAAAAAGAAAAAAAAAAGCTTAGACTGGAGTTTTATTTTGCTTTTTGACTAACCAATATTCCTTCCCCCAACATTCTTCCCCCTGCCTTAACCTTAGCACAGCAGATACCGGTAACATCGATGCAATGGCCATTTTGGTCTTTGCTGTAGGAGTTCCAAACCCAATAGCACAGAACTTCCAACTTCTTCTTTCCAAATTCCATCATACAACTTGCTAAGTTGTTTCCTCCTCCTCTCTACCTCAGGAAGCTGTTCATTTTAGGATTGGTCAAGACTTCACCGGGTCACTTTCAGCTTTTTGCTATGACAGGCAACAATAATCCCTTCAATAATGGTACCAAGCTGGGTTAGAGGTGTCGCAATGTTTTTGCATCAATTGCTTACAGTAGAAAGCCGTTTCTAAACGCTCTGGTAGGTACAAAATAACCACAATAAAGAATTTTAATGCTATTTGTTTTTGCATTAACACTGAGTGTGCTGGTTTTGGCTGGGATGGAGTTAATTTTCTCCATAGTAGCTAGCATAGGGCTACATTTTGGATTTGTGCTGGAAACAGTGTCAGCAATACAGGGATGTTTTAGTTACTGCTGAGCAGGGCTTACACAGAGTCAAGGCCTTTGCTGCTCCTCACCCCACCCCACCAGCGAGTAGCCGGGGTGCACAAGGAGTTGGGGGGGACCCAGCCGGGACAGCTGACCCCAACTGAACCAAGGGATGTCCCACACCATATGGCATCATGCTCAGCATATAGAGCTGGGGGAAGAAGGAGGAAGGGGGGATGTTTGGGGTGATGGCGTTTGTCTTCCCAAGTAACCATTACGTGACGGAGCCCTGCTTTCCTGGGGATGGCTGAACACCTGCCTGCCCGTGGGAAGCAGTGAATGAATTCCTTGTTTTGCTTTGCTTGTGTGTGCGGCTTTTGCTTTCCCTATTAAACTGTCTTTATCTCAACCCAGGAGTTTTCTCACTTTTACTCTTCTGATTCTTTCCTCCATCCCACCAGGGGGGAGTGAGCGAGCAGCTGTTTGGGGCTTAGTTGCTGACTGGGGTTAAAGCATGACAGTCCTTTTTGGTGCCCAACGTGGGGCTCAAAGGGTTTGAGATAATGACAGATTTGATTGGGATGTGCTAGATCAAATTTTTAGCTGTTATTGTTGTTTAGCTATTGACAGGCTCCTGTGCTTGCCATGGGACTTGCTTGCCTTACTGTATGTTACAGTCTGGTGCTTGATAGTAGCTGTTTTTTGCTTTCGCTGCTTGCTGTACTGCTGATCATCTCACTGTGCTCTGCCTGGGAACAGTTTGATAACAGCAATGGCGACAGACCTGGGCTGGCAGATGGCCAGGGCATCGCTGCTGTTCCTGTGCTGCTGTACTGGACAGGCTGGAACTCCAGCGTGAACTTGAGTCGAAGGGACTGTGACCTTTGGATGAGTCCCTGTGGGAGCAGGACACCTGGAAGCGTCTGTGGCCGTGGATAAGCCCACACCAGAGCAGGTACAACTTGAAGTGTCTGTGGCCTTGGTTATGTCTGTGCCACAGCAGGTATACCTCTGAAGGAATTGCGGCCCAAGGGTAAGTCCATGCAGCAGCAAGTATACCTTGAAGCATCAGTAGCTGTGCATGAGGTCATGCTGGAGGACCTCAAAGCGTGTGGCCATGGATAAGCCCACGACAGAGCAGGTACTCCCCTGGAGGGACTGCAGCCATGGGTAAGGTCATGCTGGAGCATGTTCACTTCTGAAGGCACTGTGGCTGTGGGTAAGGCCATGCTGGAACAGGCGCACCTCAGAGTGACTGTGGATAAGTCACCACAGCAGGTGTACCCCTGAAAAGACTGTGGCTCATAGATAAGGCTCCACTTGGAGCAGGTGCACTCCTAAGGGACTGCAGTCTGTGGATAAGTCCAAGCCAGAGCAGGGGCAAGGGGAGGAGTTCATTGCAATGTTAAACCCGATGGTCTGGTCCAAAGGGACCAGTGGTGGAGACTGTAATGAGAATAACTTTAAATTGTTGTAACATGGGATTTGAGCTGCGTGTTATGGGAATTACTACAGCAGGAACCCCTTGTTGCTAGCCAGGCTAGGAGCAGGGGAGGAGTTCATTGCAATGTTAAAACTTATAACCTTGTCCAAAGGGACCAAGGATGGAGATTGTAATGGAAATACCTTTAAATTGTTGCAACCCACAATTTCAGTTGCATGTTATAGGAATTACTATAGCAGGAACCACCTGAACCAATGGAGGACAAGCCTTGTAAGAAGGCAAGTGCAGCAGTGACCTGACCTGAGCTGGCTTTGGTGCCCAATAACTCCATGCAACGCACCACCTCTCCTGTGCTGAGTGACCACTGTAACAGATGGAGCCTGAAGTCATGGACTGAATTAACTCAGTGGACATTTGTGGGCATTTTATAGACATTTTAGAGGGGTGGTCCACAGAATAAGGGAATGATACCTGTGTATTATATCAAAGGATGGGAAGGGGAGTGGTGGTTAATGAGGATATTTTGGACAGTGTGCAACCTATTCAGCTTAATTGCCAGCTGGGGTTAAACCACGACACTGGGTTTCACCACAAACAAGTTGTTCTTACTGTTTATAGAACAATACTTTTCTCTCATAGTTCATTGCCTAGGCTAAACAAGTCCACTGCTTCTAATGCTCTCCATATTGTATATAGCTAATACAACTACCTATAGCAAGAGAAACGGAAAACCTTTCTTTGCACATTCCTCTGTTTCTGTCTAGATTCTGTTTCTGAACAGGATTTCTGAGAGGTGTCTCTAGCATTAACATTTGCATTTTTTCATACAAATTTCTGTTGTTAGTCCCCAAATACCTAACTCTGCACACTGCTATTCAAGGTCACCTCATTCCTCTTACTCTGGCTACGAAGGCCCTCCAGTTTTTGATTATACCAGAGAGGGTCCATTGTCTGCAGGTGGATTTCACAGGTTTGTGGGTGGACAATACCACAGATACAAATATCCCCAAAGTGGCTCTGGGCCAAGCCGTTTAGGTCTGCCAAGTCTTATTAGCTTAAGTGCAGCATCATGCTAACAACATCGCTGCCAGAACCAGCACAGGTATTCCTGCAGAAGACTTCCTGGTATAGCCAGTTTTCCCAGGACTTAATTAACCACCAGCAGCACAGTACTGCCACAGGGGAAATTATTAGTTAATGTGGAAGCACACCACCATAAGGATGCAGTTACATTGCTTCTCAATTCAAATTGCTTTGTTTTTGACATGGGGCTATGGCTGAAATAATTTAAAACCAAAAAAGCCTCTTAAATCTTGATATGCTGGAGACCAAAATGAAGAGGCTTGTCCTGTCTTTCTGAGAAGCAGCTGGGGGTCAAGAAAGAGAGTCCTCTGCATATTTATGAAGGTTCCCTGCTATTTCAAATTGGAAGAGCCACTGTATTCTAGTCCTACTCTGGTCCATACTTCCTGAATTTGGGTTGCCACTCCATATTATGCATTTGAACCTTTAACTAATTTTCCTAAGAAATCAATTATTCAAGAATTCCATGGGTAAATTATCTCCAGACAGCTCTTCTAAGCAGTTTCTTGCCTATTTGATACTTCCCATAATGCTGATGTCTTCCACTTTAACCAAAACTACCTGTTACAGCTGCATAAGAGAAGTTACAAGTTCAGACATGAAGTTTACTGCACCTCTCTTATGCTGAAATAAATAATTTTAACAAAGAAAATGCAGATTAATATGACATAGGCTTTTGAACACCCATATTATATTTAATCTCTTAATCTCAGTCTCCAGGGTTTTTTGTCCTTTTTTTTTTTTTTTTTTTTTTTTTTGTAAAGTCTTCACACTAAACATCACAATACTGGGATTATAGTTGTTGGGGTAATTTTTTCTTCATATATTTTTTCTAACATTTTTCATAAATTTTTTCTAGCATATACCAGGTATTACAGAACCACAGAATCCCAGAACGGCGGGGTCGGAAGGGACCTCTGGAGATCCCCCCGTCCAACCCCCCTGCTCCAGCAGGCACACCCAGAGCAGGGGGCACAGCACCGCGTCCAGGCGGGGTTTGAATGTCTCCAGGGAAGGAGACTCCGCAGCCTCTCTGGGCAGCCTGTCCCACTGCTCTGGCACCCTCACAGGAAAGGAGTTTTTCCTCGTAATCAGGTGGAACGTCCTGTGCTCCAATTTGTGCCCATTGCCCCTTGTCCTGTCGTTGGGCACCGCTGAAAAGAGTCTGGCCCCATCCCCTTGACACCCACCCTTCAGATATTTATAAGCATTGATAAGATCCCCCCTCAGGCTTCTCTTCTCCAAGCTGAACAAACCCAGATCTCTCAGCCTTTCCTCATAAGTGAGATACTCCAGGCCCTTGATCATCTTTGTAGCTCTCCACTGGACTCTCTCCAGTAGTTCCCTGTCATTGAACTGGGGAGCCCAGAACTGGACGCAGCGCTCCAGATGTGGCCTCACTGGGGCGGAGTAGAGGGGGAGGATAACCTCCCTCGACCTGCTGGCCACACTCCTGTGGATGCACCCCAGGACACCGTTGGCCTTCTTGCCCGCAAGGGCACAGTGCTGACTCGTGGTCACCTCGCTGCCCACCAGCACTCCCAGGGCCTTCTCAGCAGTGCTGCTTTCCAGCAGGTCAGCCCCCAGCCTGTGCGGGTGCACGGGGTTCTTCCTCCCCAGGGGCAGGACCTTACACTTGCTCTTGCTGAATTCCATGAGGTTCCCCTCGGCCCAGCTCTCCAGCCTGTCCCTAAAGATCTTGTAAAATTTGTAGATAAAAAAAAAATCTTTGCTCCAGAATTTTTAATTACATATACCATTATTTTCTGCATGCTGAGATGAAGATTAGCTAGTTCCAGTCTCCTGCCTGAAGGGAATACATTAACCTTTTCAAATTTCACTTCAGCTTTGATATGTTCATTTCAATTTTCTCAGCCCTTTCAGCTATCCCAGCATCATACCTGCTTTCTGATATTGCCTTATCTTTAACAACATTTCCTTTGCCTGAAATCCCTCTCTTTCCCTATCCCTCTGTTGGTTCTTCACCATTTTAAGGCTTTTCTTATCATCGAGCGAATTTAACCTCAGATGGACAGTGTCCAAGGGTCTCAGCTGAAACTCATCAGTTAAGAAAAATGCCTCTCTAAGAATGTCCTCCCATGGCAAAAATAAAAAATAAAAATTTTTCCCTATAGTTCCAGTCCATGAACCACCCACTGACCTTCACTCTCTTGGCATGCCTTCTTCTCACTCACTCTGTCAAAGTAACTTTCCTACAAAACCCACCACCTTCTACACCTCCATTTCTCTGAATTTCTTCTGGAGATTATTATAAACCTGCTTGCTCCAGCCATAACTGATGCTGAATCTCCAATCACAAGGACAGATTCTGGTATGAATCTTGGGTACGAATCTCTTTTTACCTGCAGCTAATTCTGCTTTATTTCTCCTCTCTTCCTCAGTTTTCTCGTCTCTTTCTCTTGTGATTCTGAATGCCCTCGTCTTTACACCCTAAACCCACATCTTCTGGCAGAATCTCCACTTTGTTTTTGCATGAAATAAGACTGTTTTTCAACTCTGACTAGTAGTGAAAGAAACAAAACCTCAATCTCCTTCCCTTTGTAATCATCAACACTGTACTCCAGGCTCTCTCTCCTCATCCAGACTTTGTTCTCCACATCCTCTTCTTCGGAAGCTGGCTGAAAATTTAAAATTATTTGTGCAGCCCTGTTTCTACACCAATGACCAGTTATCCTCAACTTCCTGGCTTTCAGTTCTTCTCCTCACTTAGATCTTCCAGCTGACATTTCCTATCAAATTATTTCATGTCTGCTGCCCACCCAAGAATAAATTCATTTTGCAATTCTTCTACTTTTTCAAGGAACTTTTCACTATTTGTTTACTTCCACTATTAGTCCAACAGAAGCTTGATTCTTCACTCCTAACTTAAAAAGCAGAAAGGTGAAATTTGCCTCCACAACCCCTTGACTAAGAAAACATCTTTTCAGCCCTGCCTTGGTTCCTAGACTTTCCAGCTTTTCACCAACACTAATTCTGTCTCATACTTTGGTGCAGGCTGGTCATGTGCTGCCCTGTTCAAAAGCAACACTTTTCATATACACCCTCTCTTGGGATACCTCTGTCCCAGAAAAAGCATAAAATGCCCAAACAAATGTTGGAAGCTGCAAATAAAAGTCCAGCAAGCAGACAAACTTGCTTACCTAGCTCTCCAGTGAACATCTTCCTTACCCAGCATAAATCACTTACTAATTTCCATACCTTGTGCTCCGCTTGCCAGCTCCTTCGTTGCTAGGCTGCTCTGACTGCCGAGTGTTTGGCTCCCAAGCAGACTGCCAGGTATGACCAACAGCACGGGTTTCAGGCTGATGTCATTCATCCACGTCAGAATGCAAATCAGACAGCTCTTCTCACTTGATCATCCCTCATTCAGGGGGGATGAGTACAACTTGGTTCTACTCAGT
Source organism: Morus bassanus (assembly GCA_031468815.1). Classification (NCBI taxonomy): domain Eukaryota; kingdom Metazoa; phylum Chordata; class Aves; order Suliformes; family Sulidae; genus Morus; species Morus bassanus. The sequence continues at coordinate 1,106,442 of CM062593.1, forward strand.
AAAAAACAAGTACTGGTTTAACCAGTTAAAAACAAGGCCAGAAAAGGCCCTGAGTACCTCCACCTTCACCATGTCTTTGGTAAGGAAGGACTCAGAGCAGTGGGCCCAAATTTTTCTTAGCCTCCTCTTGCTGCCAATGTACCTACAGAAGCCCTTCTGGTTGCTCTTCACACCCCCCAGTCCAGCTGAGCTTTGACTTTCTTATCTCCATTCTTGTATGCTCAAGCAACACTTCTGTATTCCTCCTGGTCATCCATCCCCACTTCCACCTTCCTGATACTTCCATTCTCTGTTTGCGCTCAATCAACAGTTCCATGTTCATCCCTGCTGGCCTCCTACCATTTTTGTTTGCCTTCTTGCTTGTTGGGATGGACTACACTTATGCTTGGAGGAGGATGTCCTGGAAGATCAACCAGCTGCCTGGGCACCTTTGCCTGCCAGGACAGTCTCCCATGAGATCCTGCCAAGCAGATCCCTGAACAAGCCAAAACCCACCCTCCTGAAATTTAAGAAAACCCCAAGAATTTACATGCACATTTTGAAATACCACAGCTGTTTCTGCCACATTCCTCCTCCAGGAACCTAGAGATGCTTCCCTACTAAAGCTGAAGAAACCTAGGGTGAACTGCAGCACCCGTTGTCAAACTAGTCTCAAAAATTATAGAATCACAGAACCACAGAATGGTTTGGGTTGGAAAGGACCTTAAAGATCATCTAGTTCCAAGCCCCCAGCCATGGGCAGGGACACCTACGACTAGACCACATTGCTCAAAGGCCCATCCAACCTGGCCTTGAACAATTCCAGGGATGGGGCATCCACAGCTACTCTGGGCAACCTGTTCCAGTGCCTCACCACCCTCATAGGGAAGAATTTCTTCCTTCTATCTAATGTTATCTACCCTTCTTTAGTTTAAAGCCATTACCCCTTGTCCTATCACTACATGCACTTGTAAAAAGTCCCTCTCCAGCTTTCTTGTAGGCCTCCTTCAGGTACTGGGAGGCTGCTATAAGGTCTCCCCGCAGCCTTCTGTTCTCCAGGCTGAACAATCCCAACTCTCTCAGCCTGCCTTCATAGGAGAGGTGCTCCAGCCCTCTGATCATCTTTGTGGCCCTCCTCTGGTCTCGCTCCAACAGGTCCATGTCCTTCTTATGCTGGGGGCCCCAGAGCTCAACACAGTACTCGGGGTGTGTGTGTGTGTGTGTCTCATGAGAGAGGAGTAGAGGGGGAGAATCACCTCCCTCAGCCTGCTGGCCATGCTTCTTTTGATGCAGCCCAGGATACAGTTGGCATTCTGGGCTGTAGGTGCACATTGCCGGGTCATGTTGAGCTTCTTATCAACCAATACCCCAAAGTCCTTCTCCGCAGGGCTGCTCTCAATCCAGTCTCCGCCCAGCCTGTAACTGTGCTTGGGATTGCCCCAACCCATGTGCAGGACCTTGCACTTGGCCTTATTGAACTTCGTGAGTTTCGCACAGGCCCACCTCTCCAGCCTGACAAGGTCCCTCTGGATAGCATCCCTTCCCTCCAGTGTGTCAACCGCACCACACAGCTTGGTGTCATCAGCAAACTTGCTGAGGGTGCACTCAATCCCACTGTCCGTGTCTCCAACAAAGATGTTAAACAGCACTGGTCCCAAAATGGACACCTGAGGAACGCCACTTGTCACTGGTCTCCACTTTGACATCAAACCATTGACCAAAACAATCTGAGTGTGACCGTCTAGCCAATTCCTTATCCACCAAGTGCTCCATCCATCAATTCTCCAATTTATAGACAAGGATATCATGCGGGACAGTGTCAAATCCTTTGCACAAGTCTAGGTAGACGACGTCAGTTGCTCTTCCCTTATCCACCAATGCTGTAACCCTGTCGTAGATGGCCACCAAACTTGTCAGGCACAATTTGCCCTTAGTGAAGCTATGCTGGCTGTCACCAATCATCTCGTTATTTTCCATGTGCCTTAGCATAGTTTCCAGGAGGATCTGCTCCATGATCTTGCCAGGCACAGAGGTGAGACTGACTGGCCTGTAGTTCCCTGGGTCTTCCTTTTTGTCCCTTTTTAAAAATGGGGGTTGTTTCCCCTTTCCCAGTCAGCAGGAACTTCACTGGACTGCCACACCTTCTCAAATATGATGGATAGTGGCTTAGCAGCTTCATCCACTAGTGCCCTCAGGACCTGCAGATGCATCTCATCAGGTGATAAAGTGCTGTGTTAAGTTACCCGTGTAAAAAGCAGCAGAGACGAAAGCTGAAGACCCTTGCAGGCTCTGTCTGGCACTTACCCCATGACCGTATTACTGAATGAAGTAACATTCCTTTATTACTTCCAGGGCAGGGTGAGGTTAACATAAACCTCATTGTCCTGACTCTTGGGAAGAATCAGTATTCTGCTACTGAACACTAACTCTACCAACAAAATAGTTTCAACAAAAAACACTGGAGACCCCATGCTGAATGTTTTGGTAAGGCACAAGAACACTATGTTCTACCATCACTCTGTTAAAAACTACAGACCATACTACATCTTAGTAAGAACATCAGACATGACTAGTGTCCAAGTAAGGCAACTGAGGCATCCAAAGTACCAGCTAGAACATTTCCACAAAATACATACAGACACATCTACGTGCGTCTACACAGAGCTACGTGTGTTTCTTGAGGGTACAAATGTAAAATGCAAGAAGGAGGCACCTGTAAAATCCATATGAGCTACTCAGCAATTTCTTTGTATTTTTTCCTTCATTCTTTCTCCTAATGCCTGCTATTTCCTCCAGTCTTGCTGTCACTGGCTGACATCACTTGACAGAACTGAGGAAGAAAATAAAGTTACTGGCCTCAGATCACAGTGAGCTAAGAATTCAGGTTGGAAGATCACACAAAGAAATCAAGAGCTTACTTCCACCTGAACTGCTCATCTCTCCTTTCTCTGAATTCATCAGTACCAAATAAAGCAAGAGTTAGGTAAATTTAGTGAGACCTTTTCCTTCAAACTAAGTTAAGAGACAGTAAAAACTGCCAAAAAGCCCTCTAAGCAGAAATGCTATTTATCCCTGAAGACTGTAACAACAAGCAGTTTGTACACCAACAGGAGCATTTTCACAGATTTTGGAAGGAGAAAGGGACAAAAAGGAATCACACACTGTGAGAATACACACTGTGAATAAGGCTCAAAACTTTAAGCATGAGCAGCAATAACTTTGAGAGATCTGCAAAACTCTTCCAAAGGTAAGTTTGGGCCTTACAACCCAGGTCCTGTGCTTGGAGGTTCGGATGCTTGAGAAACAGAAAATATTTGTCCAGACCTTTCAATATGATACATACCCCAGACATCTTTTCTACTGTGAACTGAAATTTTTCAACTGATTATCACTATCCCTGTTACTCAACAATCATGTATCAGACCTCAAAAAGTTTAATTCTAATTTAAAATCTGGGAAAAATAAGAAGCAGGTAGTAGGTTCAAGTTTCCAAGCCATACTCAAGTCACATTAAAATACCACAGAGCTCCCAATAAAGCCTCTTTCATATAAGGTCATGGGACACTGCAATGCTTGTCCAATGCATTACCTGATTTTTCAGCCCTTTCAAAGCACACGTATTCCTAAATAGCCGTATGGTTCTGGTCTGATAGCCCTCTCCTAATGTGTCCTCTAAGAATCACCCTTGGCAAGCCTTTCTGTTCCCTTCCAGGAGAGCTCTTCCTCTTCCGCCCTGAGTGCCTCTGGCCACGCACTTAATTCTGCAGTTTGTAGCAGCCCTCAGAAGCTCTTCATCCCTAGTTTCATCTAGAGTTCCTACTTACCCGCAGTCCAAAGCTTCACCATTGCTCCTTATTTGTACAGTCAACCCCTACAGTGAGTCAAGCACTCTGTTATCCTTCTCTTTCCCACACACAGACCATTCCCCCAAAGACGTGTTTTCTAACTCATCACACCAGCAACCCTGAGCATTCAGCTAAGTGAAGCACTGAACTCCTGAACTGCTAATCTTAGGTCAAAATGAGAGAATCAGTTGTGATAAAATAGGAAGACAAAGGGACAGATGTGCATGACTTCTCTGCCACAGATCTAGCAGAGATAAAACATCAAAGTGGAGTTGGATCATCCTGAATGCCAATGCAGATTAGAAAAGCTCTTATCTATCAGTTGGGATGATTTTGTTTGCATGAAGTTGAGGGGAGGTATATGTTACAACCTAGTACATCTACAAGATGCGGAGCATAACTTTTCACACAATCCTTGTTCTCCTCCCTCGTGCAGGAAACACACAGGCTTTAATTACTCTGTACGAGCTGGCTTTGAATTTCAGTATCAACAGCTCCATCAGTTTCCCAGGTATTTGCTCCCACGAACTCCCCAGGCTGTTCCAAAGCTTAGAGAAAGAAAAAGAAATGTAATTAGTCTAGAATTAAGATTTTTTTTAATAATACTCTTATACCTCTAAAATTAGTACGTGTTTTCATTATTTTTCATTTCAAAATGCAGAACTTAAGACCTTATCTGAGAACATCTACATTCCCAACAGGACCGCAAAAGCAAAATACTTAAAAACACTGAGAAAGAAACAGCAACTGATAGAAAGATTTCCCTTTCTCCAAGATTAAAAGAGTTGTGACTCACTTTTCACAATCACTACTGCTTAATGAGTGATGCAATCTATCATGTGATGATGGTTATTTAAAAAAAATTTGAATATGAATTATTCTTGATTAGCAAACATAACTTAAAAGCCCTGTAATATGCATAGCTTACAAAGCTGAATGTAAAACTCAAGTTCTTTCAACAGTCACTGTCCTCCTCTGTTCTTTGCTGGAATAGTATCTAATACCAAGAGAACCTGTCTCCAACTGAGCTTTATCTATTACATAAACAAATCGTTATGGGACAGTGCATTATTTGTCATGATACTGAAGGCTGCAACCACACCGTGTTATTTATCCAGCAATTTTGGCATTACAGGATGGTTTCTGAATTTGATATACAACGGAACTATTTTAATGAGCGATCCTGCTTTAAGCTGCAAATTCCGTCTCCTGCTCTGCTAATGAGGAGTCCCTGCGTTACGCTGCAGGCGTGAGGGGACTGTGACAGGGAACTCAAACACTGCACTTATTCCATGCTGGGTCAATCTCTCTACCATACATATATTAACTCACTGCAGCCAGTTGTTCTGCCCTGCCTGAGCTGAGACAATCATGCCTACACCAGCTGTAGAGGGGGAACATGCCAGCCCTGAGCATAGGCCAGAGTGACAGCCACAGCCATTTGGATCCCCCTGCACAAAGTCAGCACCTCTGGCTCTCACAGCACAGCTCTGATTCATGCTGGCTGAGCTCAGGGTTTATTTTTAAAATACAGATACTAATGGTCACTCTCTCCTTGCTTCAATTCACCACAAATAACTTCACAAGAAAAATCACATTGAAATTATTATTTCGGGAATTCAGCCTTCATGCTTTTACTTCAGCATCATTTCTAAAGAGAAAAATTCCTCTGATCTTTTCTTCAAAAACATTAAACACAAACTCTGATATAACATCTTTCAAATCCTACAGAAGGAGGCTATCTTTCATAAACGTACGAAGAAAGACAGATGAGTAATAAGGACACAGTTGCCCAAAAAAAGCTCTGATAGTACCCCAGGGGTAAAAATAACACTGCTTATTACAAAAAAATAACCTGAACACAGCCTGTAGTTTACCTCTTCCAAGATTTTTTTTTTGGCTTTATATATTTTGATTCAAAGCCTTGGCACTTGTTGAGTTGGAAGGTGTATGCCATACCCATGTCTGTGGCCATCTGTGCCACAACCTCACAAATCAAAATATTTGAAGAATTTCTTGATTTTTGGAACTGACTTTTAAAACAAAGAAACTAGTTGTTATCATAACCAATTTTGGTAAAAGCTGAATCAATATTGAAGTTAATGGAATTACTGCAGTTGGTCCTCTGTGAGCATATTTCCTATTTTTTCAAATGAAAGCTACTCTTGAATTAAATAAAACTAAAGCATATTGGAAAAAGGAGTGGGGAACATGCACTGGATTCTTGACATTGCTGTGTAATTATGGACAAACGTGCTGAGGGTACTCCTTAGTACACGATTACACCACAAAAATTACCCCCGACAGAACAAACAGCCTTCAGTGGATTTTCAAAACTGGGAATATTACATTTGATTTCTCTTTACTTAAGAAGAACCTGTCATGGAATGCCAGTGGAATTAAACATTAAACCTTCAATACAGATATACTAAAGGTTAATACATGCATACGATAGACACCCACAATAAAATGGAAGCCTTTATTTGAAAGAGGAGGGCAGTCAAGGCCATGGAACAAGGACTTGCAATATATTTCAGCAATCTGTGGAAAACTGCCTACAGCTAGAAGGTCAGTGTGCGAGACCAGGACCACCACTGAGTCACATCATGAGTGCACAGCAGGACCGAGGAGAGTAGCTCTGTCTTACTCCTTTGATGGCAAGGGTGCCATGGGTGGGTAGCTTTGCACCAGACATCAGTCTGGGCTGGGCCACGGCTCCTGGAACTATCTCCCCAACATTAACGAAACAAGAACCTGCATCGTGTATGCTGGGGCTTTATACCCTGCTGGGCAAGGATGCAGTGCCCCAGCTCTTGGCATGGTTTCCCATATACCTCTTTATCAGATGTACTCCAAGTCTAGAGACTCTGCTAGCTGGAGGTTTTATAACACAACTTGCAGTGTGTTGCGCTGCAGTGAAAACAGTGGTATAAATTCTAAACCTGTGACATATTCCACTGAAGTGTTCAGTTACTCTATTAACTAGAATGAGGATAATTAATTTTCTCATAGGAAATAATTACACAATTTTGGCTTTCTAAAGAGCAATCTATTTTTAAGTAAGTTCTTGTATCAGATAAAGGGAAAGGAGAAGCTGAGAGTCTTTAGGTGAAAGCATGGGTTTTCTTTTACAGGGAAGAAATCTGGAACAGACATTAGAAATACAAGCAGGAGAGCACAATAAGCAGTCCTGACCCTGGAAATCTTATTACACTTTTGTTCTTATCAACAGGCTCTAAATTCACAGCTAAAGTAGAGTCAGTTCAAAACTGACTGCACTCCCCTCTTTAAATTGGATTTTAGTGTGTACTTGTTATGTCAAAGCAATGTTTGGATGCATCTGAAGAGTCCAAATTTAAAAAAATGTGATTTTCCAGATAGTGCTGTGAGATACAGACTCAATTTTCGGCATTTCAGAGAGGTAGCACACGTTAGTGACAGCCCACAGTACAGAAAATCAAGACGGGAGATTTGTTTTGACTTGTGGATGTTAGTCCTTTGAGATTCTATAATCTTATTTCTTTTAAGTTTGCTTTCACCTGAACAAAGCCAAAGACTAGAGTACAGGCGACCAAGTGAGGGAAGAAACAGACGTGTTTCCTTTAAGTTTTTATCAATGGGTGGAGAGAGCCACTACAATCCTTAAAATGAAACTGCTGCTCTTTCCAGTGTGAAAAGATCCCCCTGCTGAGGCAGGTTCCTTATAATGTAGAGCCAGGGTAAACCAACACTGTCATCAAAGACTAGACCCTGGCCTCCACCCATTCCTGACCAGCACGCCCACTTCACTGCCACTACCTCCCCGTACTCAGCACAAGCATTTGTGAGGCTTCACAGAGAACCAGGCTGAGAAAAAGATTTGGGTTAAAACTTAAACTTTTTTTTTCTTTTTACTTGGGGTTGATTTTACCCCACACCAGTTCTGCAGTGCAATTCACTACCTGGCTTCAAAATCATTTCTGCAGGCTCAATGCAAAGTACAAAGGGGCAGGCAAAGGTGTTACTTCCTCTCTCTACAGAAACGCAGCTCAAGCTGATCAAAGTGTACGGTTGCAGAAAACGCCTCTATTGAGCTCCAAATGTCCAACTGCTACACCATACCTGGAAATATTTGGATTCATGCCATCAAGTCCTTACTGGCTTCTGCAAAATGAACCTGAAAAGAAAACCCAAACCACAAAATTAAGCTTAAATATATTATATATGCAACCCAAAGCAATTTCTGAGTGTACATGTGCAACTAACTTGCAGGGACCCTCAGCATCACATCACACCAAACACTCTGTGCCTGTGTTTCTCCCATATTCCTCTTAATAGTGAGTAGCAAATTTATAGAACTTGCCCCTTCTCATCTTACACCTGAAAAAGTAGTGTGCCATAACATTCTAGCTGTATTTTACCCTCTTGCAGAGAAGAGGGCTACAAATTAAAATCTGAAGATGCCCTGAGAGACTGTTCATTTAAATCAACTGCTTCCAAAGCCTTGACAAATCATCACAACCTGGATATGTGGCAACCCAGCTGCTACAGAACGGATGTCAGATCACTCGATCTGCTGCAAGCAGTGGTCACAAACCAAACTCTCTTATACTAGTTCCGTGTGCAGTGATCTCCAGAAAGAGAAGTCCCATGGTTTTAACTACCTTGGAAGAAAATGAGGCAAAGCTCAGAAGTATGCCTACATGGCTACAGGCCTACCACCTGCAGCTGTATTGACTAAACACTCATTTACCATAATCACTATTCACAAGCAGAAATAACTGCTTTGCAGTTTGATTTTTATGTATTGAGCCCATATAAGCTGCTTCCTAGAATCAAGAGAATGCTAAAATGCACGATCTTGCTTTCGGTTCCTTTCCTGGCCTGTGAAGTATTGTTCTCTGCCGTAAATATTTCAGAAAAGAAAAAATTGCCTAAATCTATGAACCCAAAAGCAATTTTTTTCCCCAAAAGCTCTGCAGGAAAGAGTTTAGAATATTGTAGAAGCTGGTGTTATAATACAGAATAAAAATTTAGACAAACAGTATTAATTTTCTTGATATATAAAGGACAGAAAGCAATCAGACTTTCCTGTCGCCTTTTTGCTTCTTGAGCCCTCTCGGGCTCATGAATATAATCAAAGATCCTCACTGGCTGCCTTTCAGAAAAATTCTCAATTGCAGAAATGACTGATATAGTTGTTTTTGTGTTTACTGGACACTGCTAGGTCTATAAAAAATTGGCTGTTGTTGTGATATTGACTCTTTAGAGCTCATGCTCTCCTTCAGACCAGACACCATTTAAGCTCTGCACTCAAAAGGATGTCAGAAAACCATAAGTAGCCTTCAAAAACCACAATAAAAATGCCTTCCATCAAGCTGGTGACCTCATGAAGAGAAGGAACTCCCTCAAGTGGGGAAGTTTTAAAAAGAAACCTGCTTTAGCTCTATTTGCCAAAAAGTGCATAGTAGAATACTGAACTTTTAAGCCTGTGATGATGTCTGCACGAGCACACAGCCTCAGGGCGTCAGATTTCAGACAGGTCGGTGTCCCCAGGTAGACTTGGGAGGCAAGAGCAGATAGTTTAGACATCCCTAAGTACCACCACTCGTCTCTCTTTCTTGGTAGAGCAGGGTCTACCCAAACACCATCTAACAACATGGGAAAAGGGCACCAACTCAGAAGAGACATTTTTATTTTGATTAGAACTGAAATACAGCATTAGATCCTCAAGCATAGCCTGTAGAGTGGGCAGCAGGAATCTAATTTTTGCCACATGTGAACAGAGAAGCCAAGTCTCTCTGAATTACCTGTGTGACAGCCTGCAAAAATAAATTCAGTTTCTGTGGATTTAGGTGGACTATAACAAAGGGACAATGTAGTAATCATTTTTCATTGCAGGTGTTTGTTCTCCTTCCTGCCTGGAAGCAGCTCTCAAGCTGAGAAATCTCTGCTCTCTGCTTTATTGCCTTAATATAACTCTAACACAAGACAGGAATTAGACTATTAATATTCTATATGAATTTCACCAGTTTGTAACAGCTAATAACCCAGAACAGGTATTGCTCACTCAGCAGCATTGATTCTAGGTGAAAAGCACTTTTGGCTTAACATCAGATGCACTTTTCAACTTTGCCAGCTTCTTTGCTGCTCTGAACACAAGCATCTCACAAAGTCCGTTATCTTCCAACATACAACTGTAGGTTAACAACATAAAAGCTTTTTTCCTTTTTTTTTTCATTAAACAGAAACTGGGAAAAACTGCATTTTTAAGTCTCCGTAAGTCTGACTATCTTAATAAACCTGAGCTTGTAGATACCTCAGTCAAGAGCACAGTCTCGCATACCACAACCAGTTGTCCCTGTTGGCCAAAGGAGAGAGTGGCTCCATGGTGATGTTCGTCCTCTCAAACACACCTTCCACCTGACTGCTGCAAAACTTGTCTCATGAAACCCCACATTAGACTTGCAAAACAAGGAATTACTTTCAGATGCTGATAAATGATGTAGGTAAATAAGCAAGCATTTTCAAATCTGGCTAGTTAAAATTCATATGTCTGACTTCACATTAGGCATCATTATCTATCCTGGAAGCACTAACCTCATGCTCTGATACCTGACTTTAGTCTTACTCAACTGCCGGTGCTTCCTAGAACCTACCGTCCGACCCGGCTTTAAACAACTGCAGAAGTGGAATTCGCCATCAGGCATTTGGTTTGGGTTTTTCGGCAACTTTAACCTAAGACGAATTTTTTTTTTGTCCTTATACCACCTGAATTTTGACCATTACACAAGTCCTGTTAAAAATAATCACAATCACAAGCACATTCTCCCAGCCTCGCGGCCAGCTTTGCCATCCTTTCCTCCGGGAACAGTTTTCATTGCCACCAAGAAACTCTTCCCTCAGTTTCGCTATTTTCCATGCAAGGGGTTAAGAGTGCAGTGCTGAGGCCTCAGCTGAGAGCTGCCGGCGGGAGGACAGGACCGAAGGGCTTCTCACGAAGTACCCCTGCAGCCGCCTGCTCTGACCTTCCTCGCCGCAAAGACAGCTCGATATAACCCTTCATTTCTGTATCGATTTCGGACGGCCTGGCCGCGCCGTACCGGCAGCGCGGGAACTCCTCCGAGGGAGCCTCGCGAAGGGTTCTCCTCCTCCTCCTCCTCCTCCTCCTCCCCCGGGCCGCCGCAGCCACCGAGAGCCCCCCGGGCCCGGCCCCAGCCCGCCGGCTGCCCCCCAGCAGGCGGCAGCCCCGCCCTCGCGCTCCCCCCTCGGAACGCGGCTCCGCCGGGGCGGGACCGGCACGAGGAGCCGGTCCCCGACCCCCCCGCCCCGTCCCACCGTGGTTTGTGCAAGACCGAGCGGGACCCCGAGCCCCTCGGCAGCGCTCGCGGGCCGGGCGCCACAAGCCCCCGGCCCCGCCGCCCGCTCCCTCCCCGGGCCCCGCCGCCTCCCGGGCCCCGCCTGCTCCCCCGTTACCCCTTCGGGCAGCCCCCGCGCCCCCGGGCTCTCCCCCTCCCCTCCCGGCACCGCCAGCCCCAGGGGCTCCCGCCCTCGCTTCGCCCGCCGCCCCCGCTGCCCGCTCACCTCAGCCTCCCCCGCCGGGGCGGCGCCGAGCCGCTCTCCGCGGAGACCCGCGCCGCCTCCGGCCTCTGCCGCCCCGGGCGGAGCGGGGAGGTGGCGGCGGCCGCGGGGCGGGGCCGGCCCGGCCGCGGCTCCGCTCTGCCCCGTTGTGCCCTGCCCTGCCCCGCTCCGCCGTGCCCCGTTGTACCCTGCCCTGCCCTGCCCCGTTGTACCGTGCCCTGCCCTGCCCTGCCCCGCCCGCCCCGTTGTACCGTGCCCTGCCCTGCCCCGCTGCGCTCCCCCGGCGCCGGCCGGGCCTCTCCTCGCTCAGCCCTGCCGCCGCCTTCCCGCCCGCCCCGCGGCCGGAGGGCAGCCGCGGGTGGGGGAGGGCTGAGCTGAGGGCGCTGCGGCCCCCGGCGCCGGGCCTCCCGCGGGCCATAGGCAGGGGCACCCAGGCCTTTGGGGACGGGGCGGCGGCGGGTTCGGGAGGGTGGACAGGCCAGAGAATCACGGAGTGCCCTGAGCTGGAAGGGACCCGCCAGGACCATCGAGTCCAGCTCCTGTCCCTGCGCAGGACAACCCCAAATTCACACCCTGTCTCTGAGGGCATGAGGGCACTCCGAGGTGCCGGTGACCCCAGAGTGCTTCACCCCGTCTGAGCCTTGCCAGCAGCGATGGAGCGCACGGGAAGGCCCGGGTGTGTTATAACACGAAAGGAAAACTTTGCTTGCTCGCCTTCCCCCAGAGCGTACAGATGTCTGCAGGAAGAGAAGGGCTGGAAGGGACAGCCGCGCTAGGACATGTGCGAGGTGACATAAATGACATGGCAGCCCTAATACAGATGGAGTCCCGGCAGAACAATGTCACCAAAGACCCGACTTTCCGTCATATGTCACTGCAAGGTAATACTGCCATTTGCACGGTGCCATTTATAGCTGCCGAAGTGAGAATGAAATGCTAATGAACTAGCCTAACAGTTATTTTATATACACCTTTCATGGGTGCAAATACAAGGATAAAGGTGAATCTTCATCACGAGACCCTTGCTCCTGTTGCAGTCTGATGGAAGAGACAGCCTTCAGCCATCCTGCCACGGCCCCGCTGAACCAGCTTCTGCTCGTTTTCTTGTCGTGCATGCTTCCCCCCTTTACTTTTGCCTGTAACCTCTTCTCTTACCTCTGTTACTCTCCTAAAGCTCTTTACAACAAATCTGCTAATTTCATGCCCAAGCACCTGCTCTATCACTTGTGTAAAAATACATTTTTAATACATGTATGAATGCATGCACACACAATTATATTCTAAAACCCAAACATCATGCATCAAGCAGGACATATAGCAGCCTATAAACACTTGAGTGGATGATGCTGGAACCCATTTCCGCAGTGCCACATTTTATCTTTTGCCAACAATAGATGTGTTTAGTTTAACCCAGCGTTTTCTTCACAAGTGAAGAAAAAAAGGAAAAGAAATAAGGTCCTTCAACAAATTGCAGCTGCTCTTTACATGGAAAAACAGTGGTTAAAGGACTGCACATTATGTCAGTCAAAACAAGGAGAAAGAGCTAATACCACAGCTTTGGAATCGCTACAGTACAGCTGTGTAGATTTTAAGGCCAGAAAAGAAATCCTTAAGATGATCTATTCTGTCCTCCTGTGTTACATAGGCCAAAAAAAATTCCAGCCCATCATTCTTGCTTTCAAGTCTTGGGAGTACAGATCATGTGTACTATTATTGTTTGCCAGTGTGCTAGTGTGCTATAATGCATTCTTGGAGCACTTAAGACTGTTCTCTCATCTTACTAAAATGCTGTCCATCAGCTCTTTACTTCCAGACTTTTCTAAAGCTGTAGTCAGCACGGTTATGATGACCATGGTTATAAATACCTGTGCAGATAGAAATGTTAACAATTTTAAAACAAATACAGTGACTTGTTATAGTTTTTTTGCTTACACATTTTAGTCCACGTGTTCCGTTCCGATCAAGCAATACACAACCAAGCTCATGGCAGACTGATGGCCTGAAAACAGTTTCTGCTCCGGTAGTCAGGTTGCCACGAAGAGATTAGTATCTGGGCAAATGTATCAGTGAATATATTTGCAGGACATAGTAGGGCTCTGGAATTGCAATTATGTCTGGAATCTCTGGCTGTATCATAGTCCCTTGGGGGGACCCCAGTGCTTCTACAGGTAGTGGTCCTGCAGCTCCTTGTGTGGCATCACTGAAAGCAACTTAAACTGGTGCTTGACCTGCAGTGTCTGTATTTATAAAGCCAGCTTTTCTGGGTCTGATCCAAAGCCCACTGACGTCAATGAAAAACCCCCACTGACTTCCAAAGGATTGGGATTGGGCCTTCCATGAGCAAAAAGTCTGCTCATTTCAGTGTGTGTGGAGGGTGAAACAAAAACATCTAAGACCACTGGAGCAAAGGAAGGGACTGTGTTCAGGGTGTTATTTGTCTTTCTATTTTTCTTGGGTTAGCTGTGACTCTCTCAGTGACAGAGGTGTAATATGAGTCCTGCCATTCAGGAGGAGCAGTCTCTGCGTAACCACCAGAAAGTCACCAGCACAGACCCGCAGCATCGTCAAGGCACAGCGCAAACCTGCAAGGCTCTACGCAGCAAAGCAACTCAGAACAGAAAGCCTTGGTGAGGAGCCCTGACCTGGTGCGTAGGGATACGACCCGTGCATGCCTTGTCAGTTGTATAATCATGATGAATTTTGAACTATGACTATGAGTGCCAAACACTGCCCCTCACTTCCACTGTAGAGAATGAAGCTGTAAAGTTACCAGTCTTTTTGGGATATATACCTCAAGACATCCAAAGGGGTTGGAAACACAAAGATGGACACACAGTGTAAATATCAGGCTTCTTCAAGTTGTTTCATGAAAGAGTTATGATTTGAGGTACTTAAAAATCACTTATCATTTTGGAACATAGGCTGCTGAACCCCTGATGGGTTAGTATTTATATTACAATATATTTATGAGTAAGAAAAACAGGGTTTTTTTAAAGGTAATCATTTATCCACCAGCTGCCCGCTGTGAGCAGGACAATATTGTATTGTGTTCAGATGTCAAACAAGTCCTCTAGTCATAATCTATGAAAGAGTCGCCCTCTGAAATCCTGCTCAACAAGTCCAAATAAAGCTCTGACCGGGCCTGATGGTCAGTTTGGCTATGATCTCTCTGGTGCGATGCTGAGTTATGATGTGCTCTACTGGAAAACCCGAAGTGTGGCCTTAGCCAATGTGGACAGCACCCTCGTGTGGAAAAGTGAAGTCCCTGCACACCCAGCCTGACTTGATGTAACCAAACTCCGAACATAACTGAAGGCTGGTAAGCGTCCAGCCGGGTGTGCGCCAGGGTCGGTGATGGCGAGGTGAGTGCTCCTGCGTGATGTGGCACACAGTGTTGGACAGGGCTGCTGGGGGCTGCAGCCTTACTAGTCCATCTTCCCACCAACATATCTCACATCGGTTATGTTGTGGAAAATAGCTGGATTCTTACATTTAAGTTCAAGTCACTCCAAGTCATGACTAATGACACCTCATCCTACCATCTTCTTCATGCACCTCTCAGTCCTAAGGATCCCAAAGCCATTATAATTCAAGACCAGGACACAACATATCCATGGGATTCGTTCCTCTACTCCTGAAATAGATCCTGTTTATGAAAAAAGGTGGAGGCTGTCTTCATTAGATATTGCAGTTCCTCAGATCTTAAGAGAGGATGCTGTGAGACAGTGTCTAACTGGAACTGCATAGATAGTTCAGGGAAGAGCATGCAGTTATTTGCACCTGAAACCTGACAAGATGCTGTTGCTAACATGACTATCCTTTTGAACATGCCTTTCTGATTATCACGTCGTGTCTCTGTCAAAGCAGATTAAGTTGGGAATTTGGAAGGAGTCGTCAGTAGCAGACAAGTTCAGAAGTCTGCTTTCCTGTAGATTATGGCTAGGCATGTGGTTATGATCAGGCAATGAGGGTGACAGTGGATAGGTACCATGCTTCTCAAAAGGAGGCCCAACCGTTATTAACTGCACCAAATCTCCATTTCTTCTAGAAATGCTCTTGTTCTAAATTGGTGACATTACTCATGCCAACACTCCTAACCCTAACAGGCTAAGGAGTTTAAAGTCTTTATGTCATCAGCTAAGCTAAGTCATTCAAAATATATCCTCATGTGTCTTCACAGAAAGCAGATAACTCTGTTCCAAGTCTGCTGGCCACCCCTTCTTTAGACACTATGACTTCTAGCTCCACTTGGGCGCCTCCACATCTGCCTGCTTGCTACACCTGACTCGGCACAGTTTCAGCATTGGCTGGGGTCAATAGTGTAGTGGGCATTTGCATGATTAAGGTGTACCAGAAGGAGTCCAGCTCTGTTTGCTGTTCAACAAAATATAATGCAATAATATAATGCACTGCACACATAAACATCTCAGATCCTGTTTCTCTGAAGGCCATCAGAGCCTGCGCATTACAACAGCAAGAGCTTAGTTTTACTTACAGCACCTTTACAAATGACAACACACAGGTTGTTCTGACAGTGCAGTTGGTTTCACCAGCTACTGGATGTTCACCATGCTGTCTTACATTGGAAGAACTGACATATATCTAGAGAAACTAGACATTATTGAGACAAAATGGAGAGCTGGGCAATCACCAACTGTATGAAGTTTGACAAGGGCAAGTGCCATATTTTGCCCCTGGGGCACGGCAACCCTGGATGTACGAAGAGCCTGGGGAACGAGAGGCTGGAGAGCAGCTCTGCAGAGAGGGACCTGGGGGTTCTGGTCGGCGGCAAGTTGATCATGAGCCAAGAGCGTGCCCTGGCAGCCAAGAGGGCCAAGCGTGCCCTGGGGTGCATCAAGCACTGCACTGCAGCCGGTCGAGGGAGGGGATTGTCCCGCTCTGCTCCGCGCTGGGGCGGCCTCACCTCGAGCGCTGTGGGCAGTTTTGGGCGCCACAGGACATCAAGGATATAAAGCTACTGGAGAGTGTCCAGAGGAGGGCCACAAAGGTGGTGAAGGGTTTAGAGGGGAAGCCGTACGAGGAGCGGCTGAAGTCACTGGGTTTGTTCAGCCTGGAGAAGAGGAGGCTGAGGGCAGAGCTCATGGTGGTCTGCAGCTTCCTCACAAGGGGAGGAGGAGGAGGGGCAGGCGCTGATCTCTTCTCTCTGGTGACCAACGATAGGAGCCGAGGGAATGGCAGGAAGATGTGCCGGGGGAGGGTTAGGTTGGGTATTAGGAGAAGGTTCTTCCCCCAGAGGGTGGTGGAGCACTGGAACAGGCTCCCCGGGGAGGCATCACGGCGCCAAGGCTGGCGATATTCAAGAAGCACTTGGACAAGGCCCTCAGAGCCGTGGTGTGAATTTGGGGTTGTCCTGTGCAGGGACAGGAGCTGGACTCGATAGTCCTTGCGGGTCCCTTCCAACTCAGGGCATTCTGTGATTCTATGATTCTATGATTCTGATTCTATATATAGCATGTGTTGTGTTTACAATGAAAAATCTTTGATTCAGCAACTTACGCCTAGATCCTTGACTTATTTTTATATTCCCACAAAATATAACAAACAACATCAACACACCAAGGAAAACTCTTTCATACACCCTCCTACACGTAATGCTCTCAGAGTGCTTTGAGCAAGTTTCTGCCATCTTCATTACCCTGAAATGCAGAATCCCACTAGCTAGTGGGATTTAAAAAATGTCTTGATAAGGAAGAGATTATATACATTTGCAAAACTTCTAGGTCCCTTTCTCTCTCCATCCTCCAGTGGCTATTCCTGTAAAAGCAGTGTCTTCTATGAATTTCCTGGAATAACTGCTCCCTTTTGAGGGTCAGCACCATCCCAAGAGATTCCAATACTATTGATCATACTATTCCCTAGGAAGATAGTGTGCAGCTCCGTGTTACCACTGCTGTATAGATATTTTTGTTAACAATCTGCTTTCCGTTTTCCTGCTCAGGTCATCCTCCACTCTTGGTGCCATTCAATTTCTTCACTTGTTTCAATCCTGATACAGAATTTTTCCTTTGGGGACATTGGGTCTCTCCCCCTTCTCTGTCTCTCAGCAGCTATCTGCTACCTGGACTCTGCCCTAAATCCTGCAGGTGACAGATGATGGCCCATTGACACAGCTCCACTTCCCCTCTTTCCCACTGTCACCCCCACTCCAGCTCTCTGACATAGGTGTCTGCCCTTACTGTGCCTTTTGGTTTCTAAACTCTAATGTTTAGAATGACAGAGGGGCCTCAGACGCACCGTGCAGAGACAGCACGTCCCGGTGCTCACTGCAGTCCGCTTACCCACTTCTGCTGCTGGCATCCACTGCACTGCCTCACTCACACATTTTTCTTGCCATGTATCAGCCCAGCCTGGTTGTCCTTGGGTATCCTTACAACCTCGGGTATCCGGAGAAGGTGGCTTATTGCCTGGTGCCAAATTTTGGAAAATTGAGCTGAAGTTATGGCTTTGTGAGTGTAACAGAAAAAAGAGAGATGCAGACACCATGAGCACTCTGGGATGCCGTGCAACCCCTCCCCCCAGTCCCAGGCTCTGTGGGGAGGCACATGAGAGCAGCTTTGTTCCTATTTTAAGTACAGACCAAAGTAGCCAAGAGCCATTTTGTCTCCCCTGTGCAGCCCGGTAGGATTTGTGTTACAGACCTCAAAGGACTGCTACTGAGTGTGCTGCTCCAGGGGATTACAGACAGAAGAGCTGTCCTGGGATGTCTGTCCTTATTCAAAGGGCTTCTAAAATATATGACCTGTGGCTAATATTAGACACTGCAACTTCAGTAAGCAATCCAATGCCCTTTCTGTACTGCTTGGCTCTGCCCACCCCTGCTGTGATCTCAGACTGCAGCAACAATTTCAGGGTGAGTGTCAGGACCCTGGGACTCACGTCACTGGGTACTTGAGCCCTTGCTGGAGGCCCCTGCTCCTCCAGCCCTTGCTCTGCACACATTAAAGAGAGGGAATTATCCCGAGAGAGCCCAGCAGAGCGTCCGAGCATCCCCCCCTCGCACGCCAAACCTCAGGGAGATATGCTGATTAGAGGATTGTATTTTAAACAAAACTCATTTCATTCCCTGGTTCTCTGATACTCACACGCACGTGCTGCGATGGCTGTGTGCAAGTGGTTCGGCCAGGGTCACTTGCCATAACACTGAGTACAGGCAAGACATCTCTCACTTCTTTACGGCCATGTGCTGTATTTTGCATCCACCTTTCATAGCCATCACAAGGCTCTGCCTCCAGAAAGCACCAGGGCTTTCAGCGGGCTTTGCCATGGCCCAGGTGGGACGCTGATGCCCTCCAGAGAGCCCCTGGGCTTTTTCTGGGCTTTGCCAGGGCCAGGGCAGTGCCCTGCTGCCTCCCAGAGACCCTGAGGGCTTTTGCTGGCCTCTGACGAAGCCCCGGCAGGGCCGTGCTGCCCTCCAGAGCGCCCAGGGGCTGTGGTGGGGATGGCTGGGGCTGTCAGAGGTCCCTGCTGCCCTCCAGAGTGCTCCAGGGCTTTTG
Organism: Morus bassanus; assembly: GCA_031468815.1. Lineage (NCBI taxonomy): Eukaryota > Metazoa > Chordata > Aves > Suliformes > Sulidae > Morus > Morus bassanus. Next base: position 1,125,340 of record CM062593.1, read on the forward strand.
CCAGGCTTTGCAGGGGCCCAGGCAGAGCCCTACTACTCTCCAGAGAGCCACAGGACCTTCAGCAGGCCTTGCCATGGCCCGCGTGGGGCCCTGCTGCCTTCCAGAGAGCCCCGCGACCTGAAGGGACTAGACTATTTCACTTGCAAGGGACCTACAATGATCACCTGGGCCGACTGGCTGACCGCTTCAGGGCTGACCAAAAGGGAAAGCGCACGATGAAGGGCATTGTCCAAACGCCTTTTAAACACTGACAGGCTTGGGATATGGACCACCTCTCCAGGAAGCCTCTTTGACCACCCTCAGAATCGCCTACAGGCTAACTCCTCGCTGCCGGCATGCCGGCTGGGCCATCGCTAGCAGACAGCCACTGCAACATCTGCTTTGGTAGCCACCCGACCAGTCCTCCCCCAGAGCCTCTCAACCACATCACCGCTGACTGTAAGGGCTGGACCATCAAACCTCTCCCTGACATGCAGTGCGGCACCTCCACCTCGCCTGCCCTGCCCACCCCTCCTCAACAGCCTGTACCCCCCATGCCAGCACTCCAGGCGTGGGACTCCTTCCACCGAGTCCCACCAGTGCCAAGGACAGCCCAGCTCTGGGAAGGGACCAAAGGCTTCCAGGCAAAGGCACTTGCACCCACAGCCCCTGAGAGACGCCTCACCTGCGGGGGCCGGGGGCACCGCGGCCCCCCTTAACCCTTGCCCTGCCCAGGAGGAGCTGCGGAGGCTCTTGGGCCGTGGCGGAACACGGCCAGCCACCACATTCCGTCCTGGGAGACCCCAAAGAGTCCTTAGCAGCCAGCAGCCAGAACGGACCATGGCGCGGCCACCGCTCTGGCTCCCACCGCGCGGCCCCCGCGCCCCCCCGGCACCTCGGCTCCTCCAGCCTGTTGTGCTCCCCGAAACCTTCTGCCCGCGAGGTAGGGACCGAGCCCAGCCCTGCAGCCCGGGGACCGCTCGCTCGTGGGGGCAAGAGCGGAGCTCAGCGCCGCCCATCGCTCCTGTCTCTCTTTCAGGCTCAGGCAACCTGTGCCGACTGCCCGGGCAGGAGCAGCCCTTCCCCGCAGCCTGGGCACCCCCCCTGGGGGTGGCACCCCACGCCCCCCAGGCACCACCACCAGGTACGGCACCCCTCTCTGCTCGGGCACCCCGGCACCTTCAGCATCCCCGACCCACGGGCACCTTCAGCATCCCCACCGCCACCCCCGGCCCCCCGGCACATGTGGCACAGGGCTTCAGCAAGCCTGGGCGAGCAGCCCTGCCCTCGCCTGCCTGACGTGTGCCCTCCAAATCCCATTCACAGAGAATTCCCCAAATAACTGGGGCCATCCTTCTCTCCCATTTCACCTCCTAGAAGCCAACCTCCTCCCCAGTTTCCAACCCCGTCCCGCCGGCACAGAATCTCACGGCATGGCTGGGGAGCGCCCCGGCCACAAGCTCCCCACGTGCCTGGCGCAGAGCCGGGGCCCGTCGGCAACGGGGGCCGGCTCGGCGGGTGCCCCTGGAGGGTCCCTGCGGCCCAGCACGGCTCCCACTCACCCCCACAGGGCTGCAGAGGGCTCCATGCGGCTGCTTCTTCGACCCGCGGGTCTTCCACGTCGTGCCCACAAGCACCACCCTGCCTCCACCGGCCAGCGCCACGCTCGCCCACGGTGCCGCTGCTCTGCCGGGTGCTGCCCTCTGGGGCCCCGGGGGCTGCGGGACCTCCCCGGCCTGGGCAGCCCCACGCACCCCCCAGGGCCAACCGCAAGCGGTCACAGCCGACAACCATCAGGGCAGAGCGGTGGTCCCAGCCTCCCCGCTGCAGCCGACGGCCATCCCTGGCCTCCAGCACGTTGACGGCAGCTCTGCACCCTGGGGCAGCAACATCCCCCCTGGCACCGACGTCCCCAGCAGCCCTTCTGCTGCCCCCCACCACCAAGCTGTTGGGGACCTGGCAGCTGACCTTGCCGTGTCTGAGGAGGAGCTTCTTGAAGAGGCCCTAAGGCTCTTTGGTTGCTCCCTGGATGCGGTGGGGGGCAGCCAGGAAGCTCCCGGCAGCGGCCCCGTGCCTGGGGACCCTGGTGGCACCAGCGCAGAGGCTGGAGCGGTGGCCCCAGCCTCCTCGCTGGTGCCAACGTCCCTCCCCAGCTCTGAGCACACTGAGGGGCAGCCTGCAGACGTCGACATCTCCTGCAGGGACACCCCCGCGGGGGCACCCCCGGGCAGCAACATCCCCCCGGGCACCCACGGCCCCACCAGCCCCTCTGCTGCCCCCCACCACCAAGGACACGGGGACCCGGCAGCCCACCTTGCGCTGCCCGAGGAGGTGCCTCTCCAGGAGGCCCTCAGGTTCTTTGGATGCTCCCTGGACACGGCGGGGATCAGCCAGGACAGTCCCAGCAGCGGCCCCGTGCCTGGGGACCCCGGTGACACCAGCGCAGGCATCCCGCACTGCGACTTCGCCTCGCTCGCTCTGCCCGAGGAGCTGCTCAGCCCCGACTACAGCGTCCCGGAGACCGCCGACGCCATCCTGAGCCTCGAGGAATTTGTCTTGAGCATGGGGCTGGGGCTCCAGGAGCCGTGGGGGGATGCGGGGATGGAGCTGCCAGGGCCCCAGCCTGCCAAGGCACAGGAGCGGGGCAAGAAGCGCGGGACGAGCAGCTTGCCGCAGGCACCCAGCAAGCGCAGGGCTCTGGCGGGCAGCGCGGGGGTGGCAGGGGGGGATTAGAGCCAGGGCAGGGATGAGGTGGGGATGGGGGAGTGGGGGGTGGGGGAGCAGGGGTGGTGTATTTTGGGGGTGGGGGTGGGCGGTGTGGGGTAGTTACAGTAGGTTGATGGTACCTTTTCTCTTGCTGTTTTTCCATTAAAATTTGTCTCTCCATGAAAAGTTGTTTTGCATTAAAAGCTGTTTCCGCAGAACTCCTCTGTGCCCGGGTGCGAGGGGGAGGGAGCGCAGGGGGCACCGGGAAACGGCACCCAAGATGTGCAAAAGCCCCGCTGAGCCCCAAACAACAGGCAGCGAGCCCCGAAGGGCACCGAGCCACCCCCAGGGCCGAGTCACTGCCCACGGGGCAGGCCATGGCGGCGAGGGGACGGGACTCCCCTGTCCCCTTCCCCAGGGGAAGCAGCCCTTTGGCGGGGGAGCCACGACAGACGGCTCCCCGCAGGACTCACAGACACGGCCCCGCGCAGAAAGCAGCACGGAGCCCCTGGGACAAGGACGGACATTGGGGGCCGCGGAGGGGACAGACACAGCCCAACAAGGGCTGCGAGGCCTTCGTCTTGAGCACGGCCAGCGTCCCCTCCAGCAGGGACAGGCCTCGGGGCAAAGCCCTTCAAAGCCAGTCCAGACAATCACGCCCTTCCTCGGGTCCGGCTGTGCTCAGCTCCGGAGCCCGGCTTTGCCTCAGTGCCGCAGCAAAGGAACCCCAAATCACGCCAAGAATGGCGAGGCAGGGAGCTGCAGGCCAGGCAGGGACCCTCCTCCCCTTCTCTGCCTCCACCGTGGGCAGCCGCAAGACCGGGAAGGAGGCAGGGGCGGGAGGGGGGGAAATAATAAGAAGAAAACACGGCACCAGCCAGAAAGTGCCTGGAAGCTTCATCCCTCTTTATTGCCCATTTGCCATGCGAGCTCCACAAGCTGGGGCCAATGCAGCCAACGGCGACTTGGGGCAGGCGCCTCAGCTTTGCGGGTCGGGCTTGCAGAAGGTGCAGGGTGAGGTCCCGTCAGAGCAGCCCCCCGGCACCGGCAGGCGGAGGGGATAAGCCCCTTCCTTGGGGCAGTCCCAGGGACGCCGCTGGGGCGGTGGGAGCCCCTCTGGAGCCTGCACAGGCGCAGTCCCCTTGGCATCAGCACCGCACGGCGCAGCTCCCGGTGACGCTGCTGCTCGGCGTCTCGCCTCGCACGCTGACCCGCCCCGAGCATCGTCCTCGCCCCAGAACTCCTGTCCCCTGCAGCACCTGCACCGCCACCGCCCGCAGCTCTCGGGGCCACACAGAGTTATAGAATCATAGAATCACAGAATGCCCTGAGTTGGAAGGGACCCGCAAGGAGCATCGAGTCCAGCTCCTGTCCCTGCACAGGACAACCCCAAATTCACACCACAGCTCTGAGGGCCTTGTCCAAGTGCTTCTTGAATATCGCCAGCCTTGGCGCCGTGATGCCTCCCCGGGGAGCCTGTTCCAGTGCTCCACCACCCTCTGGGGGAAGAACCTTCTCCTAATACCCAACCTAACCCTCCCCCGGCACATCTTCCTGCCGTTCCCTCGGCTCCTGTCGTTGGTCACCAGAGAGCAGAGATCAGCGCCTGCCCCTCCTCCTCCTCCCCTTGTGAGGAAGCTGCAGACCACCATGAGCTCTGCCCTCAGCCTCCTCTTCTCCAGGCTGAACAAACCCAGTGACTTCAGCCGCTCCTCGTACGGCTTCCCCTCTAAACCCTTCACCACCTTTGTGGCCCTCCTCTGGACACTCTCCAGTAGCTTTATATCCCTGATGTCCTGTGGCGCCCAAAACTGCCCACAGCGCTCGAGGTGAGGCCGCCCCAGCGCGGAGCAGAGCGGGACAATCCCCTCCCTCGACCGGCTGCAGTGCAGTGCTTGATGCACCCCAGGGCACGCTTGGCCCTCTTGGCTGCCAGGGCACGCTCTTGGCTCATGATCAACTTGCCGCCGACCAGAACCCCCAGGTCCCTCTCTGCAGAGCAGCTCTCCAGCCTCTCGTTCCCCAGGCTCTTCGTGCATCCAGGGTTGCCGTGCCCCAGGGGCAAAATATGGCACTTGCCCTCCTTCAACTCCATACGGTTGGTGATTGCCCGGCTCTCCAGTCTGTCCAGATCTCTCTGCAGGGCCTCTCTGCCCTCGAGAGTGTCAACAGCTCCTCCCAGTTTTGTGTCATCAGCAAACTTCATTAGTATTCCTTCAAGGCCTGCATCCAAGTCATTTACGAAGACATTAAAGAGTACCGGCCCCAAGACGGATCCCTGAGGAACCCCAGTAGTGACCGGCCGCCAGCCCAATGTGACCCCATTTACTATAACCCTTTGAGCCCGACCCGTCAGCCAAGTGCTCACCCATTGCATTACGTGTTTATCCAGCTGTGTGCTGGACATTTCATCCAGGAGGAGACTCTGAGAGACAGTATCGAAAGCTCTACTGAAATCCAAAAAAGATCACATTGACTGGAGTCATGGTTTTAGCTGGCATAATGAATTTCCTTCACTGTAGCTGGTACAGTGCTGCGTTTTGGACTTAGTATGAAAATCATGTTGATAACAGACTAATGTTTTAGTTGTTGCTAGGCAGTGCTTACACTAGTCAAGGACTTTTCCAGCTTCCCGTGCTCTGCGAGGTGCACAAGAAGCCGGGAGGGGAAGGGGCGCATCCAAGAGAGCTGACCCAAATTGGCCAAAAGGGTCTTGCGTATCATGTGACGTCATGCCCAGTATGTTAACTGGGGGAGCTGGCCGGGGGAAGCAGCGATCGCGGCTCGGGGACCGGCAGCGTCGGTCGGCGGGTGGTGAGCGGTTGCAGCACTTGTTGTTTGGTTCTTTTTTTAACTTTCTCCGGAGGTTTCACACCTCTCTCTCTCTCTCGCGCACGCTATTTTCCTTTTCATTCTATTATTATTGTTATTATTATTGCTGTTTTATTTAAATTATTAAACTGTTCTTATCTGAACCCAGGAGGTAGCTTACTTCGGCCCTTCCGATTCTCTCCCCCATCCCACAGGGGTGGCGGGACTGAGTGAGCGGCTGTGGGGTGCTCAGGTGCTGACTGGGGCTGAACCACAACAACGGGCTTTCCTTGGCCAACTAGGTGGGTAACCTTGTCATAGAAGGAAATCAGATTTCTTAGGCAGGGCTTTCCCCTTGTGAAGCCGTGCTGGCTGGGACCAATGACCGCGTTGCCTTTCAGGTGTTTTTCAGGAACTCCCGGAATAACCTTCTCCATAATTTTGCCAGGCACACAAGGGAGACTGACAGGCCTACAGTTACCGGGGTCATCCCTGTTGCCCTTCTTGAAGACTGGGACAACGTTTGCCAGGTTCCAGTCAACTGGGACCTCTCCACGTTCCCAAGAGCATTGAAAAATCATTGAGAGAGGTCTCGCTATGGCATCAGCCAGCTCTTTGAGTACCCGCGGATGAATCCCATCAGGCCCCATCGACTTATAGGGATCTAGCTGGAGCAGCAAGTCCCGCACAAGTTCAGGGTTGATTAGGAGTTTATCATTCCCACAGTCATGGGTGTCTAGCCCAGGGCTCAGGGACGCCCTGAGCCCACCGTTGCTGTTGAAGACTGAGGCGAAGACAGCAGGAAACATCTCTGCCTTCTCTCTGTCCCTGCTTGTGAGCTGACCATTCTCATCAAGCAACGGGCCAATGTTATTTCTGGCCTGCCTTTTGCCATGAATGCGTTTAAAAAAGCCCTTCTTATTGTCCTTCACCGTACTGGCCAGCTCCAACTCTAACTGCGCTTTGGCCACATGTATTTCCTCCCTGCAAAGGCTAACAGCATCCCTATAGTCCTCCCATGGCGCCTGACCTTGCTTCCAATGGACATATACTTTCTTTTTTTCCCTTGTTTCCCGGAGACTATCCCTGGTCAGCCAAGCCGGCCTTTCGTCTCCCCTAATTGACTTCCTACACTTTGGGATTGCCTGCTCCCGTGCCTTTAGGAGGTGGTACTTAAAAAGCAACCAGCACTGATGGGCTCCAGCACCTTCCAAAGCCTTTTCCCTGGGGACCTTACTAAGCAGTTCCCTGAGCAAGCTGAAGTCTGCTCTCCTCACGTCCAGAGCTGAGGGCTTGCTGGCAGCTTTCCTCCTGTCACCATAGATTTTAAACTGGACTGTTTCACGGTCACCGTGGCTAAGGCGGCCCCCAATCTCCACTTCACCCACGAGGCCCTCTCTGATAAGAAGCAGCAAGTCGAGGAAGGCACCCTTCCTGGGTGGTTCCATTAGTACCTGTACCAAGAAGTTCTCATCCAGATGGTTTAGGAACCCAGGAAGGGAGCCCAGAACCCAAACTGCACGGCTGACCAAAGAACATGCTTGAACTTTAAGGGCACTCTCCAGACTGACTCCCCTTGAGCCTGCTGCCCACCAGCACCCCCACATCCCTTTCTGCAGCGCTGCTCGCCAGCCACTCCTCTCCCCAGTGAGACTTGTGCCCGCCGTTACTCCCTCCCAGGTGCAGAATCCGGCGTTTGCACTTGTTCAGTTTCATCCCATTAATCAATGCCCAATGCTCCAATCTATCGAGACCCCTCGGCAGGGCCCCTTGTCCCTCCAGAGATCCAACAGCACTGCCCAGCTTGGTGCCGTCAGCAAGCTTGCTAATGGGGCATTCAACTCCGGCGTGCGGATCAGGGTCAAAACAGTGACGAGCACTGGCCCTAGGACGGAGCCCTGAGGAACACCGCTGCTGAGCGCTCGCCAGCCCGACGGAGCCCCGTTCACCACAAGCCTTGGAGCCCCGCCGTCCAGCCCGTTCTTCACCCGGCGCACCGTCAACCCGCTCATCCCACACCTGGACAACTTGTCCAGAAGGATGCTGTGACAGACAGGATCAAAAGCCTTACTAAAATCCAGACCAACCAACCAGCTCTACCGCCTTCCCTTCATCCACAGGGCACGGGACCTAGAGAGCTTGGAAGGCTATCAGATTGCTTGAGGAGGGCTTTCCCTTTGTGAACGCATGTTGACTGTGCCTGATGATGGCATTATTCTTTACATGCCCAGTATCAGCAGTACCCAGCAGCACCTTGCCCATAATTGTTCCAGGAACGGAGCTTACGCTCACGGGTCTGGAGTTGCCTGGATCTTCCCTCACGCCCTTCTTGTCAATCGGCCTGACGTTGGCCAGCTTCCACTCCTCGGGGACCTCCCCACGCTCCCAAGACCTTTGCTCAAGAGGAGTCCTGCCCGTAACGTCCGCCAGCTCCTTCAGTACTCTGGGTGAATCCCATCAGGCCCCAACGGCTGGGGAACATTCCCCTGGTACGGGCGGGCCCTGACAACTTCAGTGTCCACACGTGGACCCCTTGCTGGAGGCCCCTGCTCCTCCAGCCCTTGCTCTGCACACGTTAAAGAGAGGGAAGTATCCCGAGAGAGCCCAGCAGAGCGTCCGAGCATCCCCCCCTCGCACGCCAAACCTCAGGGAGATATGCTGATTAGAGGATTGTATTTTAAACAAAACTCATTTCATTCCCTGGTTCTCTGATACTCACACGCACGTGCTGCGATGGCTGTGTGCAAGTGGTTCGGCCAGGGTCACTTGCCATAACACTGAGTACAGGCAAGACATCTCTCACTTCTTTACGGCCATGTGCTGTATTTTGCATCCACCTTTCATAGCCATCACAAGGCTCTGCCTCCAGAAAGCACCAGGGCTTTCAGCGGGCTTTGCCATGGCCCAGGTGGGACGCTGATGCCCTCCAGAGAGCCCCTGGGCTTTTTCTGGGCTTTGCCAGGGCCAGGGCAGTGCCCTGCTGCCTCCCAGAGACCCTGAGGGCTTTCGCTGGCCTCTGACGAAGCCCCGGCAGGGCCGTGCTGCCCTCCAGAGCGCCCAGGGGCTGTGGTGGGGATGGCTGGGGCTGTCAGAGGTCCCTGCTGCCCTCCAGAGTGCTCCAGGGCTTTTGCCAGGCTTTGCAGGGGCCCAGGCAGAGCCCTACTACTCTCCAGAGAGCCACAGGACCTTCAGCAGGCCTTGCCATGGCCCGCGTGGGGCCCTGCTGCCTTCCAGAGAGCCCCGCGACCTGAAGGGACTAGACTATTTCACTTGCAAGGGACCTACAATGATCACCTGGGCCGACTGGCTGACCGCTTCAGGGCTGACCAAAAGGGAAAGCGCACGATGAAGGGCATTGTCCAAACGCCTTTTAAACACTGACAGGCTTGGGATATGGACCACCTCTCCAGGAAGCCTCTTTGACCACCCTCAGAATCGCCTACAGGCTAACTCCTCGCTGCCGGCATGCCGGCTGGGCCATCGCTAGCAGACAGCCACTGCAACATCTGCTTTGGTAGCCACCCGACCAGTCCTCCCCCAGAGCCTCTCAACCACATCACCGCTGACTGTAAGGGCTGGACCATCAAACCTCTCCCTGACATGCAGTGCGGCACCTCCACCTCGCCTGCCCTGCCCACCCCTCCTCAACAGCCTGTACCCCCCATGCCAGCACTCCAGGCGTGGGACTCCTTCCACCGAGTCCCACCAGTGCCAAGGACAGCCCAGCTCTGGGAAGGGACCAAAGGCTTCCAGGCAAAGGCACTTGCACCCACAGCCCCTGAGAGACGCCTCACCTGCGGGGGCCGGGGGCACCGCGGCCCCCCTTAACCCTTGCCCTGCCCAGGAGGAGCTGCGGAGGCTCTTGGGCCGTGGCGGAACACGGCCAGCCACCACATTCCGTCCTGGGAGACCCCAAAGAGTCCTTAGCAGCCAGCAGCCAGAACGGACCATGGCGCGGCCACCGCTCTGGCTCCCACCGCGCGGCCCCCGCGCCCCCCCGGCACCTCGGCTCCTCCAGCCTGTTGTGCTCCCCGAAACCTTCTGCCCGCGAGGTAGGGACCGAGCCCAGCCCTGCAGCCCGGGGACCGCTCGCTCGTGGGGGCAAGAGCGGAGCTCAGCGCCGCCCATCGCTCCTGTCTCTCTTTCAGGCTCAGGCAACCTGTGCCGACTGCCCGGGCAGGAGCAGCCCTTCCCCGCAGCCTGGGCACCCCCCCTGGGGGTGGCACCCCACGCCCCCCAGGCACCACCACCAGGTACGGCACCCCTCTCTGCTCGGGCACCCCGGCACCTTCAGCATCCCCGACCCACGGGCACCTTCAGCATCCCCACCGCCACCCCCGGCCCCCCGGCACATGTGGCACAGGGCTTCAGCAAGCCTGGGCGAGCAGCCCTGCCCTCGCCTGCCTGACGTGTGCCCTCCAAATCCCATTCACAGAGAATTCCCCAAATAACTGGGGCCATCCTTCTCTCCCATTTCACCTCCTAGAAGCCAACCTCCTCCCCAGTTTCCAACCCCGTCCCGCCGGCACAGAATCTCACAGCATGGCTGGGGAGCGCCCCGGCCACAAGCTCCCCACGTGCCTGGCGCAGAGCCGGGGCCCGTCGGCAACGGGGGCCGGCTCGGCGGGTGCCCCTGGAGGGTCCCCGCGGCCCAGCACGGCTCCCACTCACCCCCACAGGGCTGCAGAGGGCTCCATGCGGCTGCTTCTTCGACCCGCGGGTCTTCCACGTCGTGCCCACAAGCACCACCCTGCCTCCACCGGCCAGCGCCACGCTCGCCCACGGTGCCGCTGCTCTGCCGGGTGCTGCCCTCTGGGGCCCCGGGGGCTGCGGGACCTCCCTGGCCTGGGCAGCCCCACGCACCCCCCAGGGCCAACCGCAAGCGGTCACAGCCGACAACCATCAGGGCAGAGCGGTGGTCCCAGCCTCCCCGCTGCAGCCGACGGCCATCCCTGGCCTCCAGCACGTTGACGGCAGCTCTGCACCCTGGGGCAGCAACATCCCCCCTGGCACCGACGTCCCCAGCAGCCCCTCTGCTGCCCCCCACCACCAAGCTGTTGGGGACCTGGCAGCTGACCTTGCCGTGTCTGAGGAGGAGCTTCTTGAAGAGGCCCTAAGGCTCTTTGGTTGCTCCCTGGATGCGGTGGGGGGCAGCCAGGAAGCTCCCGGCAGCGGCCCCGTGCCTGGGGACCCTGGTGGCACCAGCGCAGAGGCTGGAGCGGTGGCCCCAGCCTCCTCGCTGGTGCCAACGTCCCTCCCCAGCTCTGAGCACACTGAGGGGCAGCCTGCAGACGTCGACATCTCCTGCAGGGACACCCCCGCGGGGGCACCCCCGGGCAGCAACATCCCCCCGGGCACCCACGGCCCCACCAGCCCCTCTGCTGCCCCCCACCACCAAGGACACGGGGACCCGGCAGCCCACCTTGCGCTGCCCGAGGAGGTGCCTCTCCAGGAGGCCCTCAGGTTCTTTGGATGCTCCCTGGACACGGCGGGGATCAGCCAGGACAGTCCCAGCAGCGGCCCCGTGCCTGGGGACCCCGGGGACACCAGCGCAGGCATCCCGCACTGCGACTTCGCCTCGCTCGCTCTGCCCGAGGAGCTGCTCAGCCCCGACTACAGCGTCCCGGAGACCGCCGACGCCATCCTGAGCCTCGAGGAATTTGTCTTGAGCATGGGGCTGGGGCTCCAGGAGCCGTGGGGGGATGCGGGGATGGAGCTGCCAGGGCCCCAGCCTGCCAAGGCACAGGAGCGGGGCAAGAAGCGCGGGACGAGCAGCTTGCCGCAGGCACCCAGCAAGCGCAGGGCTCTGGCGGGCAGCACGGGGGTGGCAGGGGGGGATTAGAGCCAGGGCAGGGATGAGGTGGGGATGGGGGAGTGGGGGGTGGGGGAGCAGGGGTGGTGTATTTTGGGGGTGGGGGTGGGCGGTGTGGGGTAGTTACAGTAGGTTGATGGTACCTTTTCTCTTGCTGTTTTTCCATTAAAATTTGTCTCTCCATGAAAAGTTGTTTTGCATTAAAAGCTGTTTCCGCAGAACTCCTCTGTGCCCGGGTGCGAGGGGGAGGGAGCGCAGGGGGCACCGGGAAACGGCACCCAAGAGGTGCAAAAGCCCCGCTGAGCCCCAAACAACAGGCAGCGAGCCCCGAAGGGCACCGAGCCACCCCCAGGGCCGAGTCACTGCCCACGGGGCAGGCCATGACGGCGAGGGGACGGGACTCCCCTGTCCCCTTCCCCAGGGGAAGCAGCCCTTTGGCGGGGGAGCCACGACAGACGGCTCCCCGCAGGACTCACAGACACGGCCCCGCGCAGAAAGCAGCACGGAGCCCCTGGGACAAGGACGGACATTGGGGGCCGCGGAGGGGACAGACACAGCCCAACAAGGGCTGCGAGGCCTTCGTCTTGAGCACGGCCAGCGTCCCCTCCAGCAGGGACAGGCCTCGGGGCAAAGCCCTTCAAAGCCAGTCCAGACAATCACGCCCTTCCTCGGGTCCCGCTGTGCTCAGCTCCGGAGCCCGGCTTTGCCTCAGTGCCGCAGCAAAGGAACCCCAAATCACGCCAAGAATGGCGAGGCAGGGAGCTGCAGGCCAGGCAGGGACCCTCCTCCCCTTCTCTGCCTCCACCGTGGGCAGCTGCAAGACCAGGAAGGAGGCAGGGGCGGGAGGGGGGGAAATAATAAGAAGAAAACACGGCACCAGCCAGAAAGTGCCTGGAAGCTTCATCCCTCTTTATTGCCCATTTGCCATGCGAGCTCCACAAGCTGGGGCCAATGCAGCCAACGGCGACTTGGGGCAGGCGCCTCAGCTTTGCGGGTCGGGCTTGCAGAAGGTGCAGGGTGAGGTCCCGTCAGAGCAGCCCCCCGGCACCGGCAGGCGGAGGGGATAAGCCCCTTCCTTGGGGCAGTCCCAGGGACGCCGCTGGGGCGGTGGGAGCCCCTCTGGAGCCTGCACAGGCGCAGTCCCCTTGGCATCAGCACCGCACGGCGCAGCTCCCGGTGACGCTGCTGCTCGGCGTCTCGCCTCGCACGCTGACCCGCCCCGAGCATCGTCCTCGCCCCAGAACTCCTGTCCCCTGCAGCACCTGCACCGCCACCGCCCGCAGCTCTCGGGGCCACACAGAGTTATAGAATCATAGAATCACAGAATGCCCTGAGTTGGAAGGGACCCGCAAGGACCATCGAGTCCAGCTCCTGTCCCTGCACAGGACAACCCCAAATTCACACCACGTCTCTGAGGGCCTTGTCCAAGTGCTTCTTGAATATCGCCAGCCTTGGCGCCGTGATGCCTCCCCGGGGAGCCTGTTCCAGTGCTCCACCACCCTCTGGGGGAAGAACCTTCTCCTAATACCCAACCTAACCCTCCCCCGGCACATCTTCCTGCCGTTCCCTCGGCTCCTGTCGTTGGTCACCAGAGAGAAGAGATCAGCGCCTGCCCCTCCTCCTCCTCCCCTTGTGAGGAAGCTGCAGACCACCATGAGCTCTGCCCTCAGCCTCCTCTTCTCCAGGCTGAACAAACCCAGTGACTTCAGCCGCTCCTCGTACGGCTTCCCCTCTAAACCCTTCACCACCTTTGTGGCCCTCCTCTGGACACTCTCCAGTAGCTTTATATCCTTGATGTCCTGTGGCGCCCAAAACTGCCCACAGCGCTCGAGGTGAGGCCGCCCCAGCGCGGAGCAGAGCGGGACAATCCCCTCCCTCGACCGGCTGCAGTGCAGTGCTTGATGCACCCCAGGGCACGCTTGGCCCTCTTGGCTGCCAGGGCACGCTCTTGGCTCATGATCAACTTGCCGCCGACCAGAACCCCCAGGTCCCTCTCTGCAGAGCAGCTCTCCAGCCTCTCGTTCCCCAGGCTCTTCGTACATCCAGGGTTGCCGTGCCCCAGGGGCAAAATATGGCACTTGCCCTTCTTCAACTCCATACGGTTGGTGATTGCCCAGCTCTCCAGTCTGTCCAGATCTCTCTGCAGGGCCTCTCTGCCCTCGAGAGTGTCAACAGCTCCTCCCAGTTTTGTGTCATCAGCAAACTTCATTAGTATTCCTTCAAGGCCTGCATCCAAGTCATTTACAAAGACATTAAAGAGTACCGGCCCCAAGACGGATCCCTGAGGAACCCCAGTAGTGACCGGCCGCCAGCCCAATGTGACCCCATTTACTATAACCCTTTGAGCCCGACCCGTCAGCCAAGTGCTCACCCATTGCATTACGTGTTTATCCAGCTGTGTGCTGGACATTTTGTCGAGGAGGAGACTCTGAGAGACAGTATCGAAAGCTCTACTGAAATCCAAAAAAGATCACATTGACTGGAGTCATGGTTTTAGCTGGCATAATGAATTTCCTTCACTGTAGCTGGTACAGTGCTGCGTTTTGGACTTAGTATGAAAATCATGTTGATAACAGACTAATGTTTTAGTTGTTGCTAGGCAGTGCTTACACTAGTCAAGGACTTTTCCAGCTTCCCGTGCTCTGCGAGGTGCACAAGAAGCCGGGAGGGGAAGGGGCGCATCCAAGAGAGCTGACCCAAATTGGCCAAAAGGGTCTTGCGTATCATGTGACGTCATGCCCAGTATGTTAACTGGGGGAGTTGGCCGGGGGAAGCAGCGATCGCGGCTCGGGGACCGGCAGCGTCGGTCGGCGGGTGGTGAGCGGTTGCAGCACTTGTTGTTTGGTTCTTTTTTTAACTTTCTCCGGAGGTTTCACACCTCTCTCTCTCTCTCGCGCACGCTATTTTCCTTTTCATTCTATTATTATTGTTATTATTATTGCTGTTTTATTTAAATTATTAAACTGTTCTTATCTGAACCCAGGAGGTAGCTTACTTCGGCCCTTCCGATTCTCTCCCCCATCCCACAGGGGTGGCGGGACTGAGTGAGCGGCTGTGGGGTGCTCAGGTGCTGACTGGGGCTGAACCACAACAACGGGCTTTCCTTGGCCAACTAGGTGGGTAACCTTGTCATAGAAGGAAATCAGATTTCTTAGGCAGGGCTTTCCCCTTGTGAAGCCGTGCTGGCTGGGACCAATGACTGTGTTGCCTTTCAGGTGTTTTTCAGGAACTCCCGGAATAACCTTCTCCATAATTTTGCCAGGCACACAAGGGAGACTGACAGGCCTACAGTTACCGGGGTCATCCCTGTTGCCCTTCTTGAAGACTGGGACAACGTTTGCCAGGTTCCAGTCAACTGGGACCTCTCCACGTTCCCAAGAGCATTGAAAAATCATTGAGAGAGGTCTCGCTATGGCATCAGCCAGCTCTTTGAGTACCCGCGGATGAATCCCATCAGGCCCCATCGACTTATAGGGATCTAGCTGGAGCAGCAAGTCCCGCACAAGTTCAGGGTTGATTAGGAGTTTATCATTCCCACAGTCATGGGTGTCTAGCCCAGGGCTCAGGGACGCCCTGAGCCCACCGTTGCTGTTGAAGACTGAGGCGAAGACAGCAGGAAACATCTCTGCCTTCTCTCTGTCCCTGCTTGTGAGCTGACCATTCTCATCAAGCAACGGGCCAATGTTATTTCTGGCCTGCCTTTTGCCATGAATGCGTTTAAAAAAGCCCTTCTTATTGTCCTTCACCGTACTGGCCAGCTCCAACTCTAACTGCGCTTTGGCCACATGTATTTCCTCCCTGCAAAGGCTAACAGCATCCCTATAGTCCTCCCATGGCGCCTGACCTTGCTTCCAATGGACATATACTTTCTTTTTTTCCCTTGTTTCCCGGAGACTATCCCTGGTCAGCCAAGCCGGCCTTTCGTCTCCCCTAATTGACTTCCTACACTTTGGGATTGCCTGCTCCCGTGCCTTTAGGAGGTGGTACTTAAAAAGCAACCAGCACTGATGGGCTCCAGCACCTTCCAAAGCCTTTTCCCTGGGGACCTTACTAAGCAGTTCCCTGAGCAAGCTGAAGTCTGCTCTCCTCACGTCCAGAGCTGAGGGCTTGCTGGCAGCTTTCCTCCTGTCACCATAGATTTTAAACTGGACTGTTTCACGGTCACCGTGGCTAAAGCGGCCCCCAATCTCCACTTCACCCACGAGGCCCTCTCTGTTAAGAAGCAGCAAGTCGAGGAAGGCACCCTTCCTGGGTGGTTCCATTAGTACCTCTACCAAGAAGTTCTCATCCAGATGGTTTAGGAACCCAGGAAGGGAGCCCAGAACCCAAACTGCATGGCTGACCAAAAGTTCAAGCATGTTCTTAAGGGCACTCTCCAGACTGACTCCCCTTGAGCCTGCTGCCCACCAGCACCCCCACATCCCTTTCTGCAGCGCTGCTCGCCAGCCACTCCTCTCCCCAGTGAGACTTGTGCCCGCCGTTACTCCCTCCCAGGTGCAGAATCCGGCGTTTGCACTTGTTCAGTTTCATCCCATTAATCATTGCCCAATACTCCAATCTATCGAGACCCCTCGGCAAGGCCCCTTGTCCCTCCAGAGATCCAACAGCACTGCCCAGCTTGGTGCCGTCAGCAAGCTTGCTAATGGGGCATTCAACTCCGGCGTGCGGATCAGGGTCAAAACAGTGACGAGCACTGGCCCTAGGACGGAGCCCTGAGGAACACCGCTGCTGAGCGCTCGCCAGCCCGACGGAGCCCCGTTCACTACAAGCCTTGGAGCCCCGCCGTCCAGCCTGTTCTTCACCCGGCGCACCGTCAACCCGCTCATCCCACACCTGGACAACTTGTCCAGAAGGATGCTGTGACAGACAGGATCAAAAGCCTTACTAAAATCCAGACCAACCAACCAGCTCTACCGCCTTCCCTTCATCCACAGGGCACGGGACCTAGAGAGCTTGGAAGGCTATCAGATTGCTTGAGGAGGGCTTTCCCTTTGTGAACGCATGTTGACTGTGCCTGATGATGGCATTATTCTTTACATGCCCAGTATCAGCAGTACCCAGCAGCACCTTGCCCATAATTGTTCCAGGAACGGAGCTTACGCTCACGGGTCTGGAGTTGCCTGGATCTTCCCTCACGCCCTTCTTGTCAATCGGCCTGACGTTGGCCAGCTTCCACTCCTCGGGGACCTCCCCACGCTCCCAAGACCTTTGCTCAAGAGGAGTCCTGCCCGTAACGTCCGCCAGCTCCTTCAGTACTCTGGGTGAATCCCATCAGGCCCCAACGGCTGGGGAACATTCCCCTGGTACGGGCGGGCCCTGACAACTTCAGTGTCCACACGTGGACCCCTTGCTGGAGGCCCCTGCTCCTCCAGCCCTTGCTCTGCACACGTTAAAGAGAGGGAAGTATCCCGAGAGAGCCCAGCAGAGCGTCCGAGCATCCCCCCCTCGCACGCCAAACCTCAGGGAGATATGCTGATTAGAGGATTGTATTTTAAACAAAACTCATTTCATTCCCTGGTTCTCTGATACTCACACGCACGTGCTGCGATGGCTGTGTGCAAGTGGTTCGGCCAGGGTCACTTGCCATAACACTGAGTACAGGCAAGACATCTCTCACTTCTTTACGGCCATGTGCTGTATTTTGCATCCACCTTTCATAGCCATCACAAGGCTCTGCCTCCAGAAAGCACCAGGGCTTTCAGCGGGCTCTGCCATGGCCCAGGTGGGACGCTGATGCCCTCCAGAGAGCCCCTGGGCTTTTTCTGGGCTTTGCCAGGGCCAGGGCAGTGCCCTGCTGCCTCCCAGAGACCCTGAGGGCTTTCGCTGGCCTCTGACGAAGCCCCGGCAGGGCCGTGCTGCCCTCCAGAGCGCCCAGGGGCTGTGGTGGGGATGGCTGGGGCTGTCAGAGGTCCCTGCTGCCCTCCAGAGTGCTCCAGGGCTTTTGCCAGGCTTTGCAGGGGCCCAGGCAGAGCCCTACTACTCTCCAGAGAGCCACAGGACCTTCAGCAGGCCTTGCCATGGCCCGCGTGGGGCCCTGCTGCCTTCCAGAGAGCCCCGCGACCTGAAGGGACTAGACTATTTCACTTGCAAGGGACCTACAATGATCACCTGGGCCGACTGGCTGACCGCTTCAGGGCTGACCAAAAGGGAAAGCGCACGATGAAGGGCATTGTCCAAACGCCTTTTAAACACTGACAGGCTTGGGATATGGACCACCTCTCCAGGAAGCCTCTTTGACCACCCTCAGAATCGCCTACAGGCTAACTCCTCGCTGCCGGCATGCCGGCTGGGCCATCGCTAGCAGACAGCCACTGCAACATCTGCTTTGGTAGCCACCCGACCAGTCCTCCCCCAGAGCCTCTCAACCACATCACCGCTGACTGTAAGGGCTGGACCATCAAACCTCTCCCTGACATGCAGTGCGGCACCTCCACCTCGCCTGCCCTGCCCACCCCTCCTCAACAGCCTGTACCCCCCATGCCAGCACTCCAGGCGTGGGACTCCTTCCACCGAGTCCCACCAGTGCCAAGGACAGCCCAGCTCTGGGAAGGGACCAAAGGCTTCCAGGCAAAGGCACTTGCACCCACAGCCCCTGAGAGACGCCTCACCTGCGGGGGCCGGGGGCACCGCGGCCCCCCTTAACCCTTGCCCTGCCCAGGAGGAGCTGCGGAGGCTCTTGGGCCGTGGCGGAACACGGCCAGCCACCACATTCCGTCCTGGGAGACCCCAAAGAGTCCTTAGCAGCCAGCAGCCAGAACGGACCATGGCGCGGCCACCGCTCTGGCTCCCACCGCGCGGCCCCCGCGCCCCCCCGGCACCTCGGCTCCTCCAGCCTGTTGTGCTCCCCGAAACCTTCTGCCCGCGAGGTAGGGACCGAGCCCAGCCCTGCAGCCCGGGGACCGCTCGCTCGTGGGGGCAAGAGCGGAGCTCAGCGCCGCCCATCGCTCCTGTCTCTCTTTCAGGCTCAGGCAACCTGTGCCGACTGCCCGGGCAGGAGCAGCCCTTCCCCGCAGCCTGGGCACCCCCCCTGGGGGTGGCACCCCACGCCCCCCAGGCACCACCACCAGGTACGGCACCCCTCTCTGCTCGGGCACCCCGGCACCTTCAGCATCCCCGACCCACGGGCACCTTCAGCATCCCCACCGCCACCCCCGGCCCCCAGGCACATGTGGCACAGGGCTTCAGCAAGCCTGGGCGAGCAGCCCTGCCCTCGCCTGCCTGACGTGTGCCCTCCAAATCCCATTCACAGAGAATTCCCCAAATAACTGGGGCCATCCTTCTCTCCCATTTCACCTCCTAGAAGCCAACCTCCTCCCCAGTTTCCAACCCCGTCCCGCCGGCACAGAATCTCACAGCATGGCTGGGGAGCGCCCCGGCCACAAGCTCCCCACGTGCCTGGCGCAGAGCCGGGGCCCGTCGGCAACGGGGGCCGGCTCGGCGGGTGCCCCTGGAGGGTCCCCGCGGCCCAGCACGGCTCCCACTCACCCCCACAGGGCTGCAGAGGGCTCCATGCGGCTGCTTCTTCGACCCGCGGGTCTTCCACGTCGTGCCCACAAGCACCACCCTGCCTCCACCGGCCAGCGCCACGCTCGCCCACGGTGCCGCTGCTCTGCCGGGTGCTGCCCTCTGGGGCCCCGGGGGCTGCGGGACCTCCCTGGCCTGGGCAGCCCCACGCACCCCCCAGGGCCAACCGCAAGCGGTCACAGCCGACAACCATCAGGGCAGAGCGGTGGTCCCAGCCTCCCCGCTGCAGCCGACGGCCATCCCTGGCCTCCAGCACGTTGACGGCAGCTCTGCACCCTGGGGCAGCAACATCCCCCCTGGCACCGACGTCCCCAGCAGCCCCTCTGCTGCCCCCCACCACCAAGCTGTTGGGGACCTGGCAGCTGACCTTGCCGTGTCTGAGGAGGAGCTTCTTGAAGAGGCCCTAAGGCTCTTTGGTTGCTCCCTGGATGCGGTGGGGGGGCAGCCAGGAAGCTCCCGGCAGCGGCCCCGTGCCTGGGGACCCTGGTGGCACCAGCGCAGAGGCTGGAGCGGTGGCCCCAGCCTCCTCGCTGGTGCCAACGTCCCTCCCCAGCTCTGAGCACACTGAGGGGCAGCCTGCAGACGTCGACATCTCCTGCAGGGACACCCCCGCGGGGACACCCCCGGGCAGCAACATCCCCCCGGGCACCCACGGCCCCACCAGCCCCTCTGCTGCCCCCCACCACCAAGGACACGGGGACCCGGCAGCCCACCTTGCGCTGCCCGAGGAGGTGCCTCTCCAGGAGGCCCTCAGGTTCTTTGGATGCTCCCTGGACACGGCGGGGATCAGCCAGGACAGTCCCAGCAGCGGCCCCGTGCCTGGGGACCCCGGTGACACCAGCGCAGGCATCCCGCACTGCGACTTCGCCTCGCTCGCTCTGCCCGAGGAGCTGCTCAGCCCCGACTACAGCGTCCCGGAGACCGCCGACGCCATCCTGAGCCTCGAGGAATTTGTCTTGAGCATGGGGCTGGGGCTCCAGGAGCCGTGGGGGGATGCGGGGATGGAGCTGCCAGGGCCCCAGCCTGCCAAGGCACAGGAGCGGGGCAAGAAGCGCGGGACGAGCAGCTTGCCGCAGGCACCCAGCAAGCGCAGGGCTCTGGCGGGCAGCACGGGGGTGGCAGGGGGGGATTAGAGCCAGGGCAGGGATGAGGTGGGGATGGGGGAGTGGGGGGTGGGGGAGCAGGGGTGGTGTATTTTGGGGGTGGGGGTGGGCGGTGTGGGGTAGTTACAGTAGGTTGATGGTACCTTTTCTCTTGCTGTTTTTCCATTAAAATTTGTCTCTCCATGAAAAGTTGTTTTGCATTAAAAGCTGTTTCCGCAGAACTCCTCTGTGCCCGGGTGCGAGGGGGAGGGAGCGCAGGGGGCACCAGGAAACGGCACCCAAGAGGTGCAAAAGCCCCGCTGAGCCCCAAACAACAGGCAGCGAGCCCCGAAGGGCACCGAGCCACCCCCAGGGCCGAGTCACTGCCCACGGGGCAGGCCATGACGGCGAGGGGACGGGACTCCCCTGTCCCCTTCCCCAGGGGAAGCAGCCCTTTGGCGGGGGAGCCACGACAGACGGCTCCCCGCAGGACTCACAGACACGGCCCCGCGCAGAAAGCAGCACGGAGCCCCTGGGACAAGGACGGACATTGGGGGCCGCGGAGGGGACAGACACAGCCCAACAAGGGCTGCGAGGCCTTCGTCTTGAGCACGGCCAGCGTCCCCTCCAGCAGGGACAGGCCTCGGGGCAAAGCCCTTCAAAGCCAGTCCAGACAATCACGCCCTTCCTCGGGTCCCGCTGTGCTCAGCTCCGGAGCCCGGCTTTGCCTCAGTGCCGCAGCAAAGGAACCCCAAATCACGCCAAGAATGGCGAGGCAGGGAGCTGCAGGCCCAGCAGGGACCCTCCTCCCCTTCTCTGCCTCCACCGTGGGCAGCCGCAAGACCAGGAAGGAGGCAGGGGCGGGAGGGGGGGAAATAATAAGAAGAAAACACGGCACCAGCCAGAAAGTGCCTGGAAGCTTCATCCCTCTTTATTGCCCATTTGCCATGCGAGCTCCACAAGCTGGGGCCAATGCAGCCAACGGCGACTTGGGGCAGGCGCCTCAGCTTTGCGGGTCGGGCTTGCAGAAGGTGCAGGGTGAGGTCCCGTCAGAGCAGCCCCCCGGCACCGGCAGGCGGAGGGGATAAGCCCCTTCCTTGGGGCAGTCCCAGGGACGCCGCTGGGGCGGTGGGAGCCCCTCTGGAGCCTGCACAGGTGCAGTCCCCTTGGCATCAGCACCGCACGGCGCAGCTCCCGGTGACGCTGCTGCTCGGCGTCTCGCCTCGCACGCTGACCCGCCCCGAGCATCGTCCTCGCCCCAGAACTCCTGTCCCCTGCAGCACCTGCACCGCCACCGCCCGCAGCTCTCGGGGCCACACAGAGTTATAGAATCATAGAATCACAGAATGCCCTGAGTTGGAAGGGACCCGCAAGGACCATCGAGTCCAGCTCCTGTCCCTGCACAGGACAACCCCAAATTCACACCACGTCTCTGAGGGCCTTGTCCAAGTGCTTCTTGAATATCGCCAGCCTTGGCGCCGTGATGCCTCCCCGGGGAGCCTGTTCCAGTGCTCCACCACCCTCTGGGGGAAGAACCTTCTCCTAATACCCAACCTAACCCTCCCCTGGCACATCTTCCTGCCGTTCCCTCGGCTCCTGTCGTTGGTCACCAGAGAGAAGAGATCAGCGCCTGCCCCTCCTCCTCCTCCCCTTGTGAGGAAGCTGCAGACCACCATGAGCTCTGCCCTCAGCCTCCTCTTCTCCAGGCTGAACAAACCCAGTGACTTCAGCCGCTCCTCGTACGGCTTCCCCTCTAAACCCTTCACCACCTTTGTGGCCCTCCTCTGGACACTCTCCAGTAGCTTTATATCCCTGATGTCCTGTGGCGCCCAAAACTGCCCACAGCGCTCGAGGTGAGGCCGCCCCAGCGCGGAGCAGAGCGGGACAATCCCCTCCCTCGACCGGCTGCAGTGCAGTGCTTGATGCACCCCAGGGCACGCTTGGCCCTCTTGGCTGCCAGGGCACGCTCTTGGCTCATGATCAACTTGCCGCCGACCAGAACCCCCAGGTCCCTCTCTGCAGAGCAGCTCTCCAGCCTCTCGTTCCCCAGGCTCTTCGTACATCCAGGGTTGCCGTGCCCCAGGGGCAAAATATGGCACTTGCCCTCCTTCAACTCCATACGGTTGGTGATTGCCCGGCTCTCCAGTCTGTCCAGATCTCTCTGCAGGGCCTCTCTGCCCTCGAGAGTGTCAACAGCTCCTCCCAGTTTTGTGTCATCAGCAAACTTCATTAGTATTCCTTCAAGGCCTGCATCCAAGTCATTTACAAAGACATTAAAGAGTACCGGCCCCAAGACGGATCCCTGAGGAACCCCAGTAGTGACCGGCCGCCAGCCCAATGTGACCCCATTTACTATAACCCTTTGAGCCCGACCCGTCAGCCAAGTGCTCACCCATTGCATTATGTGTTTATCCAGCTGTGTGCTGGACATTTTGTCCAGGAGGAGACTCTGAGAGACAGTATCGAAAGCTCTACTGAAATCCAAAAAAGATCACATTGACTGGAGTCATGGTTTTAGCTGGCATAATGAATTTCCTTCACTGTAGCTGGTACAGTGCTGCGTTTTGGACTTAGTATGAAAATCATGTTGATAACAGACTAATGTTTTAGTTGTTGCTAGGCAGTGCTTACACTAGTCAAGGACTTTTCCAGCTTCCCGTGCTCTGCGAGGTGCACAAGAAGCCGGGAGGGGAAGGGGCGCATCCAAGAGAGCTGACCCAAATTGGCCAAAAGGGTCTTGCGTATCATGTGACGTCATGCCCAGTATGTTAACTGGGGGAGCTGGCCGGGGGAAGCAGCGATCGCGGCTCGGGGACCGGCAGCGTCGGTCGGCGGGTGGTGAGCGGTTGCAGCACTTGTTGTTTGGTTCTTTTTTTAACTTTCTCCGGAGGTTTCACACCTCTCTCTCTCTCTCGCGCACGCTATTTTCCTTTTCATTCTATTATTATTGTTATTATTATTGCTGTTTTATTTAAATTATTAAACTGTTCTTATCTGAACCCAGGAGGTAGCTTACTTCGGCCCTTCCGATTCTCTCCCCCATCCCACAGGGGTGGCGGGACTGAGTGAGCGGCTGTGGGGTGCTCAGGTGCTGACTGGGGCTGAACCACAACAACGGGCTTTCCTTGGCCAACTAGGTGGGTAACCTTGTCATAGAAGGAAATCAGATTTCTTAGGCAGGGCTTTCCCCTTGTGAAGCCGTGCTGGCTGGGACCAATGACTGCGTTGCCTTTCAGGTGCTTTTCAGGAACTCCCGGAATAACCTTCTCCATAATTTTGCCAGGCACACAAGGGAGACTGACAGGCCTACAGTTACCGGGGTCATCCCTGTTGCCCTTCTTGAAGACTGGGACAACGTTTGCCAGGTTCCAGTCAACTGGGACCTCTCCACGTTCCCAAGAGCATTGAAAAATCATTGAGAGAGGTCTCGCTATGGCATCAGCCAGCTCTTTGAGTACCCGCGGATGAATCCCATCAGGCCCCATCGACTTATAGGGATCTAGCTGGAGCAGCAAGTCCCGCACAAGTTCAGGGTTGATTAGGAGTTTATCATTCCCACAGTCATGGGTGTCTAGCCCAGGGCTCAGGGACGCCCTGAGCCCACCGTTGCTGTTGAAGACTGAGGCGAAGACAGCAGGAAACATCTCTGCCTTCTCTCTGTCCCTGCTTGTGAGCTGACCATTCTCATCAAGCAACGGGCCAATGTTATTTCTGGCCTGCCTTTTGCCATGAATGCGTTTAAAAAAGCCCTTCTTATTGTCCTTCACCGTACTGGCCAGCTCCAACTCTAACTGCGCTTTGGCCACATGTATTTCCTCCCTGCAAAGGCTAACAGCATCCCTATAGTCCTCCCATGGCGCCTGACCTTGCTTCCAATGGACATATACTTTCTTTTTTTCCCTTGTTTCCCGGAGACTATCCCTGGTCAGCCAAGCCGGCCTTTCGTCTCCCCTAATTGACTTCCTACACTTTGGGATTGCCTGCTCCCGTGCCTTTAGGAGGTGGTACTTAAAAAGCAACCAGCACTGATGGGCTCCAGCACCTTCCAAAGCCTTTTCCCTGGGGACCTTACTAAGCAGTTCCCTGAGCAAGCTGAAGTCTGCTCTCCTCACGTCCAGAGCTGAGGGCTTGCTGGCAGCTTTCCTCCTGTCACCATAGATTTTAAACTGGACTGTTTCACGGTCACCGTGGCTAAAGCGGCCCCCAATCTCCACTTCACCCACGAGGCCCTCTCTGTTAAGAAGCAGCAAGTCGAGGAAGGCACCCTTCCTGGGTGGTTCCATTAGTACCTCTACCAAGAAGTTCTCATCCAGATGGTTTAGGAACCCAGGAAGGGAGCCCAGAACCCAAACTGCATGGCTGACCAAAAGTTCAAGCATGTTCTTAAGGGCACTCTCCAGACTGACTCCCCTTGAGCCTGCTGCCCACCAGCACCCCCACATCCCTTTCTGCAGCGCTGCTCGCCAGCCACTCCTCTCCCCAGTGAGACTTGTGCCCGCCGTTACTCCCTCCCAGGTGCAGAATCCGGCGTTTGCACTTGTTCAGTTTCATCCCATTAATCATTGCCCAATACTCCAATCTATCGAGACCCCTCGGCAGGGCCCCTTGTCCCTCCAGAGATCCAACAGCACTGCCCAGCTTGGTGCCGTCAGCAAGCTTGCTAATGGGGCATTCAACTCCGGCGTGCGGATCAGGGTCAAAACAGTGACGAGCACTGGCCCTAGGACGGAGCCCTGAGGAACACCGCTGCTGAGCGCTCGCCAGCCCGACGGAGCCCCGTTCACTACAAGCCTTGGAGCCCCGCCGTCCAGCCTGTTCTTCACCCGGCGCACCGTCAACCCGCTCATCCCACACCTGGACAACTTGTCCAGAAGGATGCTGTGACAGACAGGATCAAAAGCCTTACTAAAATCCAGACCAACCAACCAGCTCTACCGCCTTCCCTTCATCCACAGGGCACGGGACCTAGAGAGCTTGGAAGGCTATCAGATTGCTTGAGGAGGGCTTTCCCTTTGTGAACGCATGTTGACTGTGCCTGATGATGGCATTATTCTTTACATGCCCAGTATCAGCAGTACCCAGCAGCACCTTGCCCATAATTGTTCCAGGAACGGAGCTTACGCTCACGGGTCTGGAGTTGCCTGGATCTTCCCTCACGCCCTTCTTGTCAATCGGCCTGACGTTGGCCAGCTTCCACTCCTCGGGGACCTCCCCATGCTCCCAAGACCTTTGCTCAAGAGGAGTCCTGCCCGTAACGTCCGCCAGCTCCTTCAGTACTCTGGGTGAATCCCATCAGGCCCCAACGGCTGGGGAACATTCCCCTGGTACGGGCGGGCCCTGACAACTTCAGTGTCCACACGTGGACCCCTTGCTGGAGGCCCCTGCTCCTCCAGCCCTTGCTCTGCACACATTAAAGAGAGGGAAGTATCCCGAGAGAGCCCAGCAGAGCGTCCGAGCATCCCCCCCTCGCACGCCAAACCTCAGGGAGATATGCTGATTAGAGGATTGTATTTTAAACAAAACTCATTTCATTCCCTGGTTCTCTGATACTCACACGCACGTGCTGCGATGGCTGTGTGCAAGTGGTTCGGCCAGGGTCACTTGCCATAACACTGAGTACAGGCAAGACATCTCTCACTTCTTTACGGCCATGTGCTGTATTTTGCATCCACCTTTCATAGCCATCACAAGGCTCTGCCTCCAGAAAGCACCAGGGCTTTCAGCGGGCTTTGCCATGGCCCAGGTGGGACGCTGATGCCCTCCAGAGAGCCCCTGGGCTTTTTCTGGGCTTTGCCAGGGCCAGGGCAGTGCCCTGCTGCCTCCCAGAGACCCTGAGGGCTTTCGCTGGCCTCTGACGAAGCCCCGGCAGGGCCGTGCTGCCCTCCAGAGCGCCCAGGGGCTGTGGTGGGGATGGCTGGGGCTGTCAGAGGTCCCTGCTGCCCTCCAGAGTGCTCCAGGGCTTTTGCCAGGCTTTGCAGGGGCCCAGGCAGAGCCCTACTACTCTCCAGAGAGCCACAGGACCTTCAGCAGGCCTTGCCATGGCCCGCGTGGGGCCCTGCTGCCTTCCAGAGAGCCCCGCGACCTGAAGGGACTAGACTATTTCACTTGCAAGGGACCTACAATGATCACCTGGGCCGACTGGCTGACCGCTTCAGGGCTGACCAAAAGGGAAAGCGCACGATGAAGGGCATTGTCCAAACGCCTTTTAAACACTGACAGGCTTGGGATATGGACCACCTCTCCAGGAAGCCTCTTTGACCACCCTCAGAATCGCCTACAGGCTAACTCCTCGCTGCCGGCATGCCGGCTGGGCCATCGCTAGCAGACAGCCACTGCAACATCTGCTTTGGTAGCCACCCGACCAGTCCTCCCCCAGAGCCTCTCAACCACATCACCGCTGACTGTAAGGGCTGGACCATCAAACCTCTCCCTGACATGCAGTGCGGCACCTCCACCTCGCCTGCCCTGCCCACCCCTCCTCAACAGCCTGTACCCCCCATGCCAGCACTCCAGGCGTGGGACTCCTTCCACCGAGTCCCACCAGTGCCAAGGACAGCCCAGCTCTGGGAAGGGACCAAAGGCTTCCAGGCAAAGGCACTTGCACCCACAGCCCCTGAGAGACGCCTCACCTGCGGGGGCCGGGGGCACCGCGGCCCCCCTTAACCCTTGCCCTGCCCAGGAGGAGCTGCGGAGGCTCTTGGGCCGTGGCGGAACACGGCCAGCCACCACATTCCGTCCTGGGAGACCCCAAAGAGTCCTTAGCAGCCAGCAGCCAGAACGGACCATGGCGCGGCCACCGCTCTGGCTCCCACCGCGCGGCCCCCGCGCCCCCCCGGCACCTCGGCTCCTCCAGCCTGTTGTGCTCCCCGAAACCTTCTGCCCGCGAGGTAGGGACCGAGCCCAGCCCTGCAGCCCGGGGACCGCTCGCTCGTGGGGGCAAGAGCGGAGCTCAGCGCCGCCCATCGCTCCTGTCTCTCTTTCAGGCTCAGGCAACCTGTGCCGACTGCCCGGGCAGGAGCAGCCCTTCCCCGCAGCCTGGGCACCCCCCCTGGGGGTGGCACCCCACGCCCCCCAGGCACCACCACCAGGTACGGCACCCCTCTCTGCTCGGGCACCCCGGCACCTTCAGCATCCCCGACCCACGGGCACCTTCAGCATCCCCACCGCCACCCCCGGCCCCCCGGCACATGTGGCACAGGGCTTCAGCAAGCCTGGGCGAGCAGCCCTGCCCTCGCCTGCCTGACGTGTGCCCTCCAAATCCCATTCACAGAGAATTCCCCAAATAACTGGGGCCATCCTTCTCTCCCATTTCACCTCCTAGAAGCCAACCTCCTCCCCAGTTTCCAACCCCGTCCCGCCGGCACAGAATCTCACAGCATGGCTGGGGAGCGCCCCGGCCACAAGCTCCCCACGTGCCTGGCGCAGAGCCGGGGCCCGTCGGCAACGGGGGCCGGCTTGGCGGGTGCCCCTGGAGGGTCCCCGCGGCCCAGCACGGCTCCCACTCACCCCCACAGGGCTGCAGAGGGCTCCATGCGGCTGCTTCTTCGACCCGCGGGTCTTCCACGTCGTGCCCACAAGCACCACCCTGCCTCCACCGGCCAGCGCCACGCTCGCCCACGGTGCCGCTGCTCTGCCGGGTGCTGCCCTCTGGGGCCCCGGGGGCTGCGGGACCTCCCTGGCCTGGGCAGCCCCACGCACCCCCCAGGGCCAACCGCAAGCGGTCACAGCCGACAACCATCAGGGCAGAGCGGTGGTCCCAGCCTCCCCGCTGCAGCCGACGGCCATCCCTGGCCTCCAGCACGTTGACGGCAGCTCTGCACCCTGGGGCAGCAACATCCCCCCTGGCACCGACGTCCCCAGCAGCCCCTCTGCTGCCCCCCACCACCAAGCTGTTGGGGACCTGGCAGCTGACCTTGCCGTGTCTGAGGAGGAGCTTCTTGAAGAGGCCCTAAGGCTCTTTGGTTGCTCCCTGGATGCGGTGGGGGGGCAGCCAGGAAGCTCCCGGCAGCGGCCCCGTGCCTGGGGACCCTGGTGGCACCAGCGCAGAGGCTGGAGCGGTGGCCCCAGCCTCCTCGCTGGTGCCAACGTCCCTCCCCAGCTCTGAGCACACTGAGGGGCAGCCTGCAGACGTCGACATCTCCTGCAGGGACACCCCCGCGGGGGCACCCCCGGGCAGCAACATCCCCCCGGGCACCCACGGCCCCACCAGCCCCTCTGCTGCCCCCCACCACCAAGGACACGGGGACCCGGCAGCCCACCTTGCGCTGCCCGAGGAGGTGCCTCTCCAGGAGGCCCTCAGGTTCTTTGGATGCTCCCTGGACACGGCGGGGATCAGCCAGGACAGTCCCAGCAGCGGCCCCGTGCCTGGGGACCCCGGGGACACCAGCGCAGGCATCCCGCACTGCGACTTCGCCTCGCTCGCTCTGCCCGAGGAGCTGCTCAGCCCCGACTACAGCGTCCCGGAGACCGCCGACGCCATCCTGAGCCTCGAGGAATTTGTCTTGAGCATGGGGCTGGGGCTCCAGGAGCCGTGGGGGGATGCGGGGATGGAGCTGCCAGGGCCCCAGCCTGCCAAGGCACAGGAGCGGGGCAAGAAGCGCGGGACGAGCAGCTTGCCGCAGGCACCCAGCAAGCGCAGGGCTCTGGCGGGCAGCACGGGGGTGGCAGGGGGGGATTAGAGCCAGGGCAGGGATGAGGTGGGGATGGGGGAGTGGGGGGTGGGGGAGCAGGGGTGGTGTATTTTGGGGGTGGGGGTGGGCGGTGTGGGGTAGTTACAGTAGGTTGATGGTACCTTTTCTCTTGCTGTTTTTCCATTAAAATTTGTCTCTCCATGAAAAGTTGTTTTGCATTAAAAGCTGTTTCCGCAGAACTCCTCTGTGCCCGGGTGCGAGGGGGAGGGAGCGCAGGGGGCACCGGGAAACGGCACCCAAGAGGTGCAAAAGCCCCGCTGAGCCCCAAACAACAGGCAGCGAGCCCCGAAGGGCACCGAGCCACCCCCAGGGCCGAGTCACTGCCCACGGGGCAGGCCATGGCGGTGAGGGGACGGGACTCCCCTGTCCCCTTCCCCAGGGGAAGCAGCCCTTTGGCGGGGGAGCCACGACAGACGGCTCCCCGCAGGACTCACAGACACGGCCCCGCGCAGAAAGCAGCACGGAGCCCCTGGGACAAGGACGGACATTGGGGGCCGCGGAGGGGACAGACACAGCCCAACAAGGGCTGCGAGGCCTTCGTCTTGAGCACGGCCAGCGTCCCCTCCAGCAGGGACAGGCCTCGGGGCAAAGCCCTTCAAAGCCAGTCCAGACAATCACGCCCTTCCTCGGGTCCCGCTGTGCTCAGCTCCGGAGCCCGGCTTTGCCTCAGTGCCGCAGCAAAGGAACCCCAAATCACGCCAAGAATGGCGAGGCAGGGAGCTGCAGGCCAGGCAGGGACCCTCCTCCCCTTCTCTGCCTCCACCGTGGGCAGCCGCAAGACCAGGAAGGAGGCAGGGGCGGGAGGGGGGGAAATAATAAGAAGAAAACACGGCACCAGCCAGAAAGTGCCTGGAAGCTTCATCCCTCTTTATTGCCCATTTGCCATGCGAGCTCCACAAGCTGGGGCCAATGCAGCCAACGGCGACTTGGGGCAGGCGCCTCAGCTTTGCGGGTCGGGCTTGCAGAAGGTGCAGGGTGAGGTCCCGTCAGAGCAGCCCCCCGGCACCGGCAGGCGGAGGGGATAAGCCCCTTCCTTGGGGCAGTCCCAGGGACGCCGCTGGGGCGGTGGGAGCCCCTCTGGAGCCTGCACAGGCGCAGTCCCCTTGGCATCAGCACCGCACGGCGCAGCTCCCGGTGACGCTGCTGCTCGGCGTCTCGCCTCGCACGCTGACCCGCCCCGAGCATCGTCCTCGCCCCAGAACTCCTGTCCCCTGCAGCACCTGCACCGCCACCGCCCGCAGCTCTCGGGGCCACACAGAGTTATAGAATCATAGAATCACAGAATGCCCTGAGTTGGAAGGGACCCGCAAGGACCATCGAGTCCAGCTCCTGTCCCTGCACAGGACAACCCCAAATTCACACCACGTCTCTGAGGGCCTTGTCCAAGTGCTTCTTGAATATCGCCAGCCTTGGCGCCGTGATGCCTCTCCAGGGAGCCTGTTCCAGTGCTCCACCACCCTCTGGGGGAAGAACCTTCTCCTAATACCCAACCTAACCCTCCCCCGGCACATCTTCCTGCCGTTCCCTCGGCTCCTATCGTTGGTCACCAGAGAGAAGAGATCAGCGCCTGCCCCTCCTCCTCCTCCCCTTGTGAGGAAGCTGCAGACCGCCATGAGCTCTGCCCTCAGCCTCCTCTTCTCCAGGCTGAACAAACCCAGTGACTTCAGCCGCTCCTCGTACGGCTTCCCCTCTAAACCCTTCACCACCTTTGTGGCCCTCCTCTGGACACTCTCCAGTAGCTTTATATCCCTGATGTCCTGTGGCGCCCAAAACTGCCCACAGCGCTCGAGGTGAGGCCGCCCCAGCGCGGAGCAGAGCGGGACAATCCCCTCCCTTGACCGGCTGCAGTGCAGTGCTTGATGCACCCCAGGGCACGCTTGGCCCTCTTGGCTGCCAGGGCACGCTCTTGGCTCATGATCAACTTGCCGCCGACCAGAACCCCCAGGTCCCTCTCTGCAGAGCAGCTCTCCAGCCTCTCGTTCCCCAGGCTCTTCGTACATCCAGGGTTGCCGTGCCCCAGGGGCAAAATATGGCACTTGCCCTCCTTCAACTCCATACGGTTGGTGATTGCCCGGCTCTCCAGTCTGTCCAGATCTCTCTGCAGGGCCTCTCTGCCCTCGAGAGTGTCAACAGCTCCTCCCAGTTTTGTGTCATCAGCAAACTTCATTAGTATTCCTTCAAGGCCTGCATCCAAGTCATTTGCGAAGACATTAAAGAGTACCGGCCCCAAGACGGATCCCTGAGGAACCCCAGTAGTGACCGGCCGCCAGCCCAATGTGACCCCATTTACTATAACCCTTTGAGCCCGACCCGTCAGCCAAGTGCTCACCCATTGCATTACGTGTTTATCCAGCTGTGTGCTGGACATTTTGTCGAGGAGGAGACTCTGAGAGACAGTATCGAAAGCTCTACTGAAATCCAAAAAAGATCACATTGACTGGAGTCATGGTTTTAGCTGGCATAATGAATTTCCTTCACTGTAGCTGGTACAGTGCTGCGTTTTGGACTTAGTATGAAAATCATGTTGATAACAGACTAATGTTTTAGTTGTTGCTAGGCAGTGCTTACACTAGTCAAGGACTTTTCCAGCTTCCCGTGCTCTGCGAGGTGCACAAGAAGCCGGGAGGGGAAGGGGCGCATCCAAGAGAGCTGACCCAAATTGGCCAAAAGGGTCTTGCGTATCATGTGACGTCATGCCCAGTATGTTAACTGGGGGAGCTGGCCGGGGGAAGCAGCGATCGCGGCTCGGGGACCGGCAGCGTCGGTCGGCGGGTGGTGAGCGGTTGCAGCACTTGTTGTTTGGTTCTTTTTTTAACTTTCTCCGGAGGTTTCACACCTCTCTCGCTCTCGCGCACGCTATTTTCCTTTTCATTCTATTATTATTGTTATTATTATTGCTGTTTTATTTAAATTATTAAACTGTTCTTATCTGAACCCAGGAGGTAGCTTACTTCGGCCCTTCCGATTCTCTCCCCCATCCCACAGGGGTGGCGGGACTGAGTGAGCGGCTGTGGGGTGCTCAGGTGCTGACTGGGGCTGAACCACAACAACGGGCTTTCCTTGGCCAACTAGGTGGGTAACCTTGTCATAGAAGGAAATCAGATTTCTTAGGCAGGGCTTTCCCCTTGTGAAGCCGTGCTGGCTGGGACCAATGACTGCGTTGCCTTTCAGGTGCTTTTCAGGAACTCCCGGAATAACCTTCTCCATAATTTTGCCAGGCACACAAGGGAGACTGACAGGCCTACAGTTACCGGGGTCATCCCTGTTGCCCTTCTTGAAGACTGGGACAACGTTTGCCAGGTTCCAGTCAACTGGGACCTCTCCACGTTCCCAAGAGCATTGAAAAATCATTGAGAGAGGTCTCGCTATGGCATCAGCCAGCTCTTTGAGTACCCGCGGATGAATCCCATCAGGCCCCATCGACTTATAGGGATCTAGCTGGAGCAGCAAGTCCCGCACAAGTTCAGGGTTGATTAGGAGTTTATCATTCCCACAGTCATGGGTGTCTAGCCCAGGGCTCAGGGACGCCCTGAGCCCACCGTTGCTGTTGAAGACTGAGGCGAAGACAGCAGGAAACATCTCTGCCTTCTCTCTGTCCCTGCTTGTGAGCTGACCATTCTCATCAAGCAACGGGCCAATGTTATTTCTGGCCTGCCTTTTGCCATGAATGCGTTTAAAAAAGCCCTTCTTATTGTCCTTCACCGTACTGGCCAGCTCCAACTCTAACTGCGCTTTGGCCACATGTATTTCCTCCCTGCAAAGGCTAACAGCATCCCTATAGTCCTCCCATGGCGCCTGACCTTGCTTCCAATGGACATATACTTTCTTTTTTTCCCTTGTTTCCCGGAGACTATCCCTGGTCAGCCAAGCCGGCCTTTCGTCTCCCCTAATTGACTTCCTACACTTTGGGATTGCCTGCTCCCGTGCCTTTAGGAGGTGGTACTTAAAAAGCAACCAGCACTGATGGGCTCCAGCACCTTCCAAAGCCTTTTCCCTGGGGACCTTACTAAGCAGTTCCCTGAGCAAGCTGAAGTCTGCTCTCCTCACGTCCAGAGCTGAGGGCTTGCTGGCAGCTTTCCTCCTGTCACCATAGATTTTAAACTGGACTGTTTCACGGTCACCGTGGCTAAAGCGGCCCCCAATCTCCACTTCACCCACGAGGCCCTCTCTGTTAAGAAGCAGCAAGTCGAGGAAGGCACCCTTCCTGGGTGGTTCCATTAGTACCTCTACCAAGAAGTTCTCATCCAGATGGTTTAGGAACCCAGGAAGGGAGCCCAGAACCCAAACTGCATGGCTGACCAAAAGTTCAAGCATGTTCTTAAGGGCACTCTCCAGACTGACTCCCCTTGAGCCTGCTGCCCACCAGCACCCCCACATCCCTTTCTGCAGCGCTGCTCGCCAGCCACTCCTCTCCCCAGTGAGACTTGTGCCTGCCGTTACTCCCTCCCAGGTGCAGAATCCGGCGTTTGCACTTGTTCAGTTTCATCCCATTAATCATTGCCCAATACTCCAATCTATCGAGACCCCTCGGCAAGGCCCCTTGTCCCTCCAGAGATCCAACAGCACTGCCCAGCTTGGTGCCGTCAGCAAGCTTGCTAATGGGGCATTCAACTCCGGCGTGCGGATCAGGGTCAAAACAGTGACGAGCACTGGCCCTAGGACGGAGCCCTGAGGAACACCGCTGCTGAGTGCTCGCCAGCCTGACGGAGCCCCGTTCACTACAAGCCTTGGAGCCCCGCCGTCCAGCCTGTTCTTCACCCGGCGCACCGTCAACCCGCTCATCCCACACCTGGACAACTTGTCCAGAAGGATGCTGTGACAGACAGGATCAAAAGCCTTACTAAAATCCAGACCAACCAACCAGCTCTACTGCCTTCCCTTCATCCACAGGGCACGGGACCTAGAGAGCTTGGAAGGCTATCAGATTGCTTGAGGAGGGCTTTCCCTTTGTGAACGCATGTTGACTGTGCCTGATGATGGCATTATTCTTTACATGCCCAGTATCAGCAGTACCCAGCAGCACCTTGCCCATAATTGTTCCAGGAACGGAGCTTACGCTCACGGGTCTGGAGTTGCCTGGATCTTCCCTCACGCCCTTCTTGTCAATCGGCCTGACGTTGGCTGGCTTCCACTCCTCGGGGACCTCCCCACGCTCCCAAGACCTTTGCTCAAGAGGAGTCCTGCCCGTAACGTCCACCAGCTCCTTCAGTACTCTGGGTGAATCCCATCAGGCCCCAACGGCTGGGGAACATTCCCCTGGTACGGGCGGGCCCTGACAACTTCAGTGTCCACATGTGGAACATCACTCTTCCCGCACACCTGCTCCTCCAACTCAGGGGACCGGGCAGTCCGAGGAGTATCACTATTATTAAAGACTGATGCAAAAAAAGCATTAGAATGCCTCCGCTTTTGCCCCATCCCTATCAGTCAGGTGACCATCTTCAACAAGGATCATTCCAATATTTTCTTTAGCTCTTCTCTCGCTTGCCATTTGCTCCCCTGGCTTTTGAGAGAGTAACTCTGCTCTCCTTCTTTCTCATTGCACTGACAGTTTTTAACTCAACTATTTCATGATCACTGTGG
This sequence comes from Morus bassanus, assembly GCA_031468815.1. NCBI lineage: Eukaryota > Metazoa > Chordata > Aves > Suliformes > Sulidae > Morus > Morus bassanus. Next base: position 1,159,527 of record CM062593.1, read on the forward strand.
CCAAGACCATTCCATCTCACTCGAGCCCTCCTCCATTTGGAACTAGCAAGCAGAGGAGGGCATCTTTCCTAGGTGGCTCCCTGAGAACTTGTGACAAGCAGTTCTCTCCCACAAACTGCAGGAATGTCCCAGACCTGCTTGTCACAGCAGGACGGCATGCCCAGCTGCTGCCTGGGAAGTTGAAATGCACCATAAGGAGAAGGGATCCCGATGCAGAGATTTCTCCTAACTGCCTACTGACTAATAGGGCTTTGCCAGAGCCCATGCAGGACCCTGCTACCCTCCAGAGAGGCCCAAAGTTCTCATATGGGCAAAGGTACCCTTCTAGTGCAAAACTGAAAGACTATAGACTTAGACTGGATAAGAGAAATGTTTTCTAATGAAGGTGGTGACACTCTGTATCAGTTTGCCCAGAGAACTTGTGGAATCCTATTTATTGGAAGCATTCAAAGGCATGGCAGATGGGGATTCCAACACCATTATCTAGTGAAAGATGTCCCTTCCTCTTAAAGGGGATTAGAACTAAGTGATCTTTAAAGCTCATCTACAAGCCAAACCATTCCATAATTCATAAAGCGCCCAGGAATACTCCAGTGATGGTACTCGATCTCCCTCGCACTACCCTGCAAACAGCACACCCCTCTCCACACCCTCAGACTCCAAAGTTATCTGCAAAGACTTTTATTAACTTCAAGGGATTAAAAAATGGCCAAAACCTTCAGTGCAGGAGTGCCTTGGGCCTTGGCTGTGCCACAAGCAAGGCACCTGAGTTTCAATAAATAAACAACTTCCCAGAATAATGGCACACATAAAAAGTGCTGCACCCCCAGCCTTCACAGCCTTCCCACACCCTTCGATGGGGCATGGGTAGGGGCCCAGGGCCAGACCTGGGCTCAGAGGCGGACAAGGAAAGCCAGGTTGAGGGTATCAGGGATGCGGAGCTCATCCAGGTGCAGGGGGGAAGCGGTGAAGGGCAGGTGCACAGGGAAGAGGTGGCTGGTGTCCACCAGGAGCTGGCTGGGTCCCCCTCCATACTGGTCCTGCAGGCGCTTCTGTGGGGACACAGTGCTCAGATCCAAGGCTGCCCCAGTGAGAGGGCCGATGTGGGACAGCCCCCCCCAGCACTGGACCCCAGGTCCTGCTTACCTCAACACTGCTGATGAAGCTGGGGCTGATGCGCTCCTCCAGCCCAACAGCTGGGGTGTAAGCCCGAAGGATCTTCACAACCTGGAGGAGATGGTGGAGACCATGATCAGGGAAGGGCTGGGCACATCCAGACACTTCTGGATATGGTCTGGTCCCCACCCCAGTGCCAGAACATCCCTGGTGCACCCTGGAGGTCAAGGAACCCCAGGATAGGATGAGTGCTCAGCAGGCACAGCAAGCCCCAACCCCCCTAGTACCTGCTGGGGTGACAGCACTGTGCACAGGCTGCAAAGAGCTCCAGCATCCTCCTCTGTCACCTTCTTCACCTGCAGCAGCTGGGCAGCCTGGACCAGGGGCTCCAGCACCTCGTGGGCCCCACTCTGCTGCAGCCCCTCTGCCCTTAGCCACTGCTCCAGCTGGCTGATGTTGTACCTGCCAGAGAGACCAGGTCAGGGGGAGGCACAGGCCATGCCCCAGCTCCCCCAGATACCCCTGTCCTGCACAGGGACTCACCTGAGCTGGATGCCACAGCTCCAGGAACACGTGTCCTTTCTCAGCAGCAGGTAGTTGAGGGTGGTGCCGCTGACGAGGAAGAGGAGCTGGCGCAGGGCCTGGTGCCCCACACTGGGGGCCAGCCCATGGCGGTCCAGCGCTGCATGGAAGGAGCCCAGCTGCTGCAGCAGCTCAGGCAGGGTGTGCGTAGGGGCTGCCAAGGACCGGTGGTGGCCAGGAGGGCAGGAAGAGGACAAGCCCTGTATGGGCTCACTCTCCAGCATTGCAGCAACTAAAAGGTAGAAAAGGCTCATTGTAACAAGGCAGAGACCCTGCTTTGTGCCTCAAGCAGGCAGTACACTGCTCCTTGGCTGTGTCCCAGCTGGATATGCAGGGGCCAATGACACCTCCAGGACAGCTGGCCCAGGCTAGCCCAGGCGCTGGCCCTGCTCCATAGGGCTGCAAAGTGGGGCATGGGGGAATAGAGCTCCCCATAGATGCAGCCCATGGTCCCCAGGGTACTGAGCCCACTTTAGCTCCCTAGCCACCTCCTCCAAGCCAGGGTGCTCAAGGAGCAGATGGTCCCTCATAGAGAGCAGACCCCAATTCACAGCCTACCTTCCCCCTCTAGGTATAGCCTCTGTAACAGAGCAGGCAGTTCACAGAACTGAGCACAGCACTCCCTCCCTGAACCAGTATCCCACAAATGCCCTGCAAACCCAAGCCCAGGCCATACCAATCATGGGTTTGAGGCACTTCTCGGCAGTACGGATGAGCTGCTGGTAGAGCTGGACAGCCAGGGCACCCAGGCTGCAGCAGGAGCTCTGAGGGTCCACGTTCTGCAGGCGATGCTCGTTCTGCCGCGCCGTGTTCCCCTGCCAGTAGCTCTGTGGGCACAGGCTGGGTCAGGGCCAGCAGTACCAGGTGACACAGCTGGGTCCCCGAGCAAGCACAGTGTCAGCCCAGTACATCCCTGCCTACCTGGGTTGGGGGCAAAGAGGATGCAGCCCCAAGTGGGGACAAACCCTGTCCCCGCTAAGCTCCCACCCTTCCGAAGGAGGTGGCAGACCCCCTGCAGTCCAGCCCTACCTCATCCTGGCTGTACTGGCGCAGGCAGTTCAGGAGCCGGCAGGTGTTGGCAAGCCAGAGTGCCACCATGTCAAAGTCATCACTGTGCTTCTGCAGGAGGGAACAGAGAGCACGGGGGTCAGCAGGGTTCTGGCTGTGACAGCAGCAAGACCTCGCATCCCACGGTAGCTCTGAGAGCCACACAGATCTAGCTGCAGCCTGATAAGGTCTGTGGGGGCACAGAGCTGTAGGACCCTCTCGCAGGAGCCCTGCAACACCCATGGGCACCCCAGGAGATGCTCAGGCTGGACACTGCAACCAGGCACACACTGTGCCCTGGGGGCCAGGCTGCTGCCCCAGTGAAGTTCCTGCTCCTCAGCCCAACCAACACCCCGAAGCCCAGCACCTTCATGACCCTTTTGATGGCATTGATGGCTGCATCCAGGAGCGAGCGAGCCCGCAGCTCATCACAACAGTGGTCCGCATGCCGGAAGCACAAGAAAAGAATGTAGGCTGGCAGGTCTGGGAGGGTCCCAGGGCTGCTCTGTGGTTTGTAGTCTGCAGGGGAAAGCAGGACAGTTGGGATCCAGACAGCTATGGAAAGCTGGTCCTGAGCCAGGCAGGATGCTGCCCCAGCAACACTGGAAGGATAAGCTCATGCAGCAGTTGGAAAGAAACCCTAGCAGGGGTAAAAAACCAAGCTGGGGTAAGGAGTCCCCATCTCTCCAAACCCTACCTGTGATGATGGCCTTGATAATGCGCCCTTCATCCTCTTTCCTCCATACTAGCATAGCCTGGGACAGCCCAGCCAGGGATGGGACAATGGGGGACTGGGACAGGACCACAGTGGACGCTGCAAACTCCTGCACTGGCCCAGTAGCCTCTCTCTTCACTGGGGAAAGGAGCACAGGTCACAGTCTGCTGTGTCCTGGGCTGTGGGACCCAGATGAGGTCCCCTCAGCTCAGTCCAAGCAGATGCTCCCCAGCATCTGTTTGGGGAGGGTGAGGGGACACACGATGACACTACCCTGCTCCCCATGCTGGGGCTCAGCAATGCTCCAGCCTCAAACCAGGCTGGTAACCCTCCCGCCAGTCCCATGCTTCCCCTCCCATGCAGGCACTTGCCTGTGAGCTCCTGGATCTGCTTTGCATAGGCTCTCAGCTGCTTCTGGAGCTTCAGTGTGGTCCTCTCCTGCTTCTCCAGCTTCTGGGCCAGTTCCTGGGCAGGGACAGCCACAGCAGGGCTCAGCCAGCCTCCCTCAGCTGGACACCCCCACCAGCACCCCAAGTGAAGCAGAGCTAGGGGGAATGCAGCAGGGTCCCCCACATTGCTCCCTAAGGGGCTGCTGCAGCTGGCAAGTGGGTAGAAGCCAGCCCCAAGCCCAGTCCTGCCCACCCCTACCCCACCCCTTACCCAGTTCTCTTCCTTGAGCCGCAGGACATGGTGTTGCAGCCCTTCCTGTCCCTGGTGCCGCTGCAGGTCCTGGATCAGAGCTGCCTGCTGCTGGCTCAGCTGCTTGAGTGAGCAGATGTTGAGATGCAGCCCTTCTACCTCCTCCTCATGCTGCTGCTTCTCCTCCCTTAGCTGACTCGCCAGCAGCCTGCACACATGCACCCAGAGAAACTGAGGCATCAAACTCCTTCAGCTGCCACACCCCATCCTTTGGGGAGGCTGCTGAGGAGGTATTTCTCCCCTGAAGCCTCAAAGCTGGGAACTCTCACCCTGCCCAGATACCCTGGGGAAAGCACAGACCCAGCTGTGCTAACAGAGCATCTCCCCTCTGGCTGCACTGAGCCTTGAGCACACACAGCACAGCCCAGGAACAGGCTGCACTAGCCCTGCCCTCTTAGGAGGCTCCTGTTGAGCCCACGGCATCCAGTCTGCTCATGCAGTGGGTATGCCTGTGCTCAGAGCAAAGGGGGATGATCCAGCCCCCCAGAAACACACAGCTAGGTGCACTGGAGAGAAGGGAAGGAGAGCCAGGGCTACCCCACACCCAGCTGGGCAGTAAGGGGCAGGCTGCCCTTGCTCTCCCAGCCCAGCTGGAACTACAGTGCCAAGAGCATGTGAGGGAGGTGGCTGCTTCAAAGAGGATTTGCAGCTGCCCAGCACCACAGCACTGCAGAGGCCAGGCAGGTGCAACCCAAGCCATGGTTGGCTAAAACACCAGGGAAAGCCCCATCAGCAGCATGGATCTAGCAGCCCATTGTGGGGAACCCAGCCTCAGCTGGGGACCATCTCCCTTGGACCACACTCACCTGTTGGCAACCTGCACTGCATCATATGCATGCTTCAAGTCATCATCCACTGCCACCTTCTCTGGGCTCCTGCCCAGCCCCAGCATCTCAGCTATGTTCTGCAGGGAGAGGAGAGCAGGATGAGGCCAGCACCACCAGCCTGGATCTGGCCCTGCTCACAGCAGCAGGGCAGGGGCTCACCCTGCGCTTGAGGAAGTCCAATGGTTTCCTCTCCTCCGGCTCTACAGGGGCCTTGGACCTCCGCAGCTCCTCCCGGGTCCGGGCCAGCTCCTCGTTGACAGCATTGAGCTGCCCCAAGAGGAGAAGGTATGCCTTCTCAAAGGGATCCTGGCCCACGCTGCCATTCAGTAGCACCTCACCGCTGGGCTGTGGCCCCTCGGGCGTTGGCTGCCAGCGCTCCTCCAGCCCCTGGGTGCAGAGACAGGGTTCAGCACAGCACCCAGTGCTGGGCACCAGCACTAGAACACCTGCAGACACCCCTCCCTGATAGGACCAGCTCCCAGCCAGGAGCCCCAGGGCACAGCTGTCCCCATAGCCAGGGGAAGGGACAGTCCACTTGTCACCCCCACCCCACTGCCCCCAGTGTCACCACTAGCCTCAGCTTGCTGGTCAGAGCCATCTCGTGAGGGAGCTGTGGACACGGAGGACAAGTAGCTGCTCTCAGAGCCTAAGAAGCTCTCTGATGAGGGGGACCGTCTCAAGGTGCTTTGCTGAGTGGGGAGAGAAGGACAAGTTTGCTCCCCTGTACCCCAAGCACCTGCTGACACATCAGCTGGAGCAGAGCAGCAATAGCCTCAGAGGATACCTCGGCATGGGCATCCCCCAGCACATGAGCTGGGGAGCCCACTGCTCCCACAGAGGGTGCCTGAGCCTCCCAGTGTCCCTGCCAGCCCCTCACCCTGTGGAAGGCCACCTCATCCCGCAGATTCTCATAGCCCTGCTCCAGGCGGGTGTACTCCTGCACCAGGCTCTGATAGCGTGCCCGCTCCTCCTCCAGCTCCTGCAGCAGTCCCTGGCTCTCCCGCGCCGCACGCTGGTGCTGCTCTGTAGGGACAGACACAGCACAAGTGGGGACAGGCAAAGCCAGAACCTCTCTGCGAGGGGACGTGCAGGACTAAGCCTGCAGGACCAGCCCATACCCAGGGGAATGGGATGAGGGGATCGGATGACCCCTTTTACCTTCCAGATCCTGTGACTGCTCCAACATGCGCTGGATCAGGGCATCCCTCTCCTCCCCCAGCTGTCGCTTCATGGCTTCCACCTCTGCCAAGCGCTGCAGGAAAGCAGAGGGGCAGGTACAGCCAGAGCCCTGCTCAGGGCCAGCTCCGGCTGCCAGAGGTCTCCTCCAGGGACCACCCCACAGCAGGAAGCACAGCATGCTGCCAGGTCCCTGGAGAGCCCCATGGAGCCCCAGCAGAGCAAGAGCATCCCCTGGACAGACCTGCCTGAGCTCCTCGACTTCCTGGCCGAGGCAGCTCTTCATGCTGTGCCTCTCCAGCTCAGCCAGCCGCTCCTGCAGCTGCTGGACCCGGGTGTCACGAGCCACATCCTCCCGCAGCCGCTGCATCTCAGCCTGCAGGCGCTGTACCTCCTCAGTGTGGGCAGCATTCAGCCCTGAGAGCTGCTCCACAAGCCGCTGCTTCTCCTGGGCCTTGGGCCAATGGGCAGAACATATCAGGCAGGTGGCCAGGAACAAGGGCATATCCCTGCATGTCTCCCATCAATGAGAGCCCATACTCACTCAGGCTGCCTTTCTACAGTGAACCTGGATACCCCATTTCCCACCACAGAGCCATGCATGAGCTTTGCCATGGCTTTACAGCCCATTAGCACCTCCTGGCCAGCCCTGGCAGCAGGATTTTCCAGCCCTACTTCTCCCCAACCCCCAGAGACAGGATCACACCACAGGAGCCCTCCCTCCCCGCCTCCCCAGACACCCCCAGAAATGGAGTGGTGACAGCCGAAGCAGAGACACTCACCCAGATGGCGACAGCAGATGCTGCCAGCAGGAGCGTGGTGGGAGAACACTCCACGCTGGAACTGTTCCCAGCACGTGACACTGTGCTGGAAGACTGCACCCAACCAAGCACCCAGGAGGCCCATCCCCAGGGCCACCAGCCCCACATCCATAAGCAGCATTGAAAAACCCAGGAATGAGACCCAGATGCATGACTCCTGCCTGGGGACACATGTCAGGTAAGGTCAGCTCTTGCCCCAGGGCTGGGAGAGGACTGAAGACAAGGGCAGGCATGGTTTTGGCTGCAGAGAGACTGTTAAGAAGTGGTCAGCAAGAAGCAGCTGGGACCCACAAAGGGCTGAAGCCAGCACCCACCTGCTCATCCAGCCTGCACTGCAGCTGTATCACCTTGATCTCCATGCCCTTGTGCAGCTGCTTGTAGTGCTCAACTGAGCGTGCCTCAACACGCAGCCGCCGCAGCTCCCGGCATGCCCGCACCCGGCGGTAGCAGCACTGCAGGTAGATGACAGCCCCACGCAGGCGGGCGTAGTGGGTTCGGGCCAGCCAGCCCCTGACAGCAGCCTGGATCACCACGGCTTTCTGGTGCCACACCATCTGTGGAGGGAGAGATGGGGCAGTGGCACAGCCACCCCAGGCAGGATCAGGACACCCACTGCCCTGCCAGGCTCCTACCTGTTGGTAAAGACGCCGGGCAAACATGCCCCGGGCAAAGGCTTGGATGGTGATGACAGCCTGGCGCATGCGTAGGTAGGAGCGCCGGGCTAGAACCATCCTCCGGGTCTTCTGCAGCATCACAGCAGCCCTGGTCCTTCGCAGCATCATGGCAAGCCTACAGGGAAGGCAGAGCACCAGGCAAGGGGTGGCAAAGCCAGCCCAGCCCATACCACAGGGACACCCAGGTCAAAGCCCAGCCCAGAGACAGTACAACTGCCAAGGCTGAGCTCTGTCTCAGCTCATTGCAGCTCCCTCCAAGCCCTGTCTGCTGCTCACCTCCGGGCCAACATGCCCCGGGCATGGCGCTGCAGGCAGACTGCTGCCGCACATGCCCGTCCAAAGCGCCTCCGTGCCAGCCAGCCCCGCAGGTGCCTCTGCAGCAGGATGCAGGCTGCCCTCAGCCGCCGGTACCGCAGCTCCTCCAGGTAAGCCACTTGGCCAGCCCGGAAAAACACCTTGCTCTTCCCACACTGGTACTTGCTGGGGTCCTGTGTGCAAGGGTGGAGTCAGTCCCAGAGACAAAACATACCCCAGCCAGGCTCCCCCAAAAGTGATGCTCCTCATGCCATTGATCTCCCCATCCAACCTCCCTGGAAGCTGAGTTCCTCCCCATCTCCCAGCTCACCCATTTCTGTATGCCACTGGACACCCACATATGGGGAAAAGCATCTGCAAGGGATACTCTGGTACCACAGCTGCACACCCCAGGCAGGACCCTTACTTGGAGCAGTCTCTCAAGGGCAAGGCTGCAGATCTGCTTCTCATTGGTGCCCATCAGCTCCTCTCGGCTCACCAGAGCCCTGTACCTCTCTAAGAATTCCTGGTAGGTCCACCTGGGGGGACCAAAGAGGGGTCAGAGGTGCTGTGGCTGGAGAGAGGGGGAGGACCCAGGGTGCTGCTGAAGGGGGGTACCTGGACGGGTAGCCTGAGGCACTGATCCGGATGGTCTCCAGGACCCCACAGGCTCGTAGCTGCTCCACTGCTCGTCTGGAGTCAAACCTGGGGCAGAGAGGGGCTGATCTAGAAACAGGTCCCAGCCAGCTTGGCACGCTCCAAACTATGCAAGGCCAGGGCAAGAGGGACACAGATTGGAGGGAGAGCAGTGCCCCACAGTGTCCCCAGCCCCATCCCCTCCAGCCCCCCTGGCCAAGCACTTACACAAAGGGCTGCTTGCCATCGTTGGGTTTGATGCAGCGGATGTAGTGTGCTGCGGTGCTGCTCAGGGTCTCCATCAGCTGGTTCAGGGAGGCTTTAAACTGCAGAGGACAAGGCAAGTGCGGTCAGTGCCAGCAGAAACATCCTGGGGTTTGTGGGGTTCCCCAGGCCAGAACACACACGGGTCCTCTTGGGAATACCCCTGCCCCAGTTGTCTGGAGCCAGCACTCATTTTGCCTCCTACCCCATACCTGGCTGGAGATGGACTTCTTGCTCTTTTGGCTACTGGGTAGCGATCTGCGGCTGGGGCGACCAGCTATCCTGGGACCACTGGACCTGCGGGACTGCAGGGACGTGGGGCCATCCCCTTCCTCCAGGAAGATCTCAGCCAGCAGGGCAGACTGCACAGAGCCAAGCTGTGAGAGCCAGACCTTGCAGCAAGCATCATCCTATACCCAGAGGACCATCACCACAAGGAGACACAAGCCCAAAAGACCACAGGCTCCACAGAGGCCAGCCCAGTGCACAGTCCTCTGCCCTGCTACAGCCCAGATGTGCCAGACACAGCTGTGCCCCTGCCTGCTGCTTCCCCAGGAAAAATCTAAGTGTAAGCCACAGGCACCTTCCCAGGTGTGCTCAAGAGCCCTCCAGGATGTCCCTTACCTTCTGCCAGGGCCACACAGGGTGGAAGGGAGAAGCAACAGCGTTACAGACCTGGAAGCAGCAGGACCCTCCAGCCCTCTCAGCAGAGAGATGGCCAAGGTGTCCCCCAGGATAGGGAAGCCCAAGGCAGGGGAACAGGGTAGGGAACACCCATGTCTCAGGGCACCCTGACTATGGCCAGCACTGCATGGGGCCATGCCAGCAGACAGACAGGGATTTACCCTGCACGGCTTACACCTCCTACACCATCAGTCCTTCCCAGCTCCAGGCTCCCAGGGCCACAAGCCAGCCAGGCTCTGCCCTACACAGCCCCTGCTCAGGGTGGCTCTCACCTTGCTGGCCCGCAGCAGCCCCACCAGCTCCTCGGGGACAGCATCCCTGTTCTTCTCCACAAACCCATCACACTGGTATTCCACCTGGCAGGAGACAAGGCAAGCACCAGCATTAGCCTGCAGCTTCCCAGATGGGTTTGGTGGAGGGCTCCACTTGGGCACAGTCCAAGGCTTTTGGAAGAAGTTCCTGCAGGAGTTGGAGCTGGTGGTGGCCACACTGCCTAGCTCTTGCCCTGCTGCAAGGCTAGTGATGGGAACCATCACAGCCAGAGTTTCCATATTTTTACCCTCAGTTATAGTTGCAGCCCAGCACTTCACAGCAGCAGAGCCAGCAGGATCCACTTCCCACCCTGGAAGGGGGCAGGCTGGGTGCCCACTGGTGCAGAGCCACTGCTGAACCCTCCCCACCCAGGGCTGTACTGCCACAGCGTTCCCTACCTTGCCAGCAAAGTGGCAGACAACAAAAGCATCCGTGGGCCTCTTGGGCTTCTGGAAGTGGGAGCTGTTGAGATGAGTCTGGTAAAGCTTCTGGGCCCAGCTCCCATCACTGCCTTGGGGCATCTGAAAGGCAAATAGGTCAGAAGGAACAGCAGGAGGGCTCTGGGTGGCAACAGCAACCTGCTCCCAGCACCCCTTGCCCACCTTGCACTCCTCATTCAGCAGGTCCAGGATGCCAAGCCGGCCCTCGATGAGCTCAATGCATGGCTGGTTGTCACAGAAGTCAATGAAGACCCAAGGAATCTCCTCGGACACATAGTCCTCCTGCTCCAGCCTGAAGACGTGCTGGAGGGCAGGGAGAAGAGAGCAGGACTGAGCCAGGAGGGGACAAAGGTGGCCAGCTGCCAGGCAGGCTGCAGGCAGTGGCTTGGTTTCCATAACACACCTAAGCAGCCCTTCTCCTGGAGAAGGAGCACTTGGGGAAAAAAGGAGGGGATCGTACCCAGCTCCAGCAGCCTCCCAGAACCCTGTGTTTGCAGGGACTGGAGCACCAGCCACATTCAAGGCAAAAAGCACCAAAAGCAACAGCTCAGCAGGGATGTGCAGGGCCCACCCTCACTAGCTCCCAGCAAGGACACACATCTGGGTGACACCCACCAGGTTGAAGAGTTGCTGCAGCTTCTCATTGGCATAGTTGATGCAGAACTGCTCAAAGCTGTTGATCTCAAACATCTCAAACCTGCGGGCAGCAGAGACCTGCCTGAGGCAGCTGCCAGGCAGAGCCACCCCAGCCAGCCACAAGCTCCAGGCACAGGCACCCAACTGGCCCCACTGCAGGGACAGGTACTGCCCCATGTCCCAGCTGGAGCAGTTGGTGGCTGCAGACACAGCCACAGCTGATGCAGGAGCAGGACCATGCTTCTCCAGGCAGCCCAGGAGAGGGGAGCTGCTCTTACCCATAAATGTCCAGGATGCCAATAGAGGTACGGTGACCCTCCAGTGACCGCAGGGCACGGTTGACCCTGCTCACCATCCATCTGAAGACCTGCCCATACATATGCTTGGCCAGGGCATCCCGGGAGTCGAGTGCCTGCTGCCTGGAGAGGGGCTTCAGGTAGGTCTCACCAGCAGTGACCAGCTTGCGGTGGCAAAGCCAGCGCGTCACCTGCGATGCCTCGACACCCAGCAGCGAGCAGAACAGCCCTAGGGCCTCATCAGCAGGCTGCAAAGGGACAGACCCTGTCACCACGATATCGCTGAGATGTGGCTCCTACAGCCAGCGCAGCTCAGGGGCCAGTTTGGGATGCAGGGTGCAGGCAGCAAGCTCTCACCCACCTCCACGAAGCAGCCATCCCCACGGCGGTCCCTCCCTCTGACCACAATGTTGCCCAGGTGAAGGATGGCAGCCAGGATGCTGAAGAGCTCCAGCTGATTGGCCTCAGGGACACCTGCAGGCACAGCACAGGGACCCCCGCCAGTCTCCCCCCACCCCATGCTGGTCTGACCCCCTGCATTGCACAAACCAGAGGGATGGCAATGGCCAGTAAATAGCTAGGCTCCCCAGCACTGGGATGTCTGGCACCAGCACTCCTACACCAGCATCAGGGTGAGGGCAGTGGGACAACCAGCCCTGGGGACCAGCCCTGCCCACCCCCTCCCCACCCATGCCCAGCCACAACAGTACCCAGGAGCGAGAAGGCATGCCGCGTGCTGTCCAAGTCAGCCGCATCGTTGGTGCTCTGGGCAGCAGCGCACTGGCCCTGGCAGGTGTAGTGGAAGGACTCTGCCCCACCTGTGGGTGAGATGTGTCAGGCTGTGGACAAGGACAGCCTGCCCCATGGGGTTCCCAACCACCCTTATCCCACCCTGGGGTGCCCATCAGCAGCAGAGCCTCCTCCAGCTCCCAGCTGGGGAGGGCAGGAAGGTCTGGCACTGCCCAGTGCGGGACGGGCTGGCAACAAGCTGTGCCATGGGGTTCGTGGGGGGATGTGGGGGCACTCACGGAGACCCAGGCCCTGGAGCTCAGGCAGGGTGGCTGAGGCACAGAGCTGGTAGAAGATGTGGTAGTTCCTCTCTGCTTTTGCCTGTGGATGACCAAGAAAATCACCAAGAAGCCAGGTCACCTTGGCCCACCCTGCTCCCCTGCAGCAGTGCTGCAGCCCCAGATTTGGGGACGAGGGACACCTTCCCCTCTCCCAGCTCAACTCAGCACCGCTGAGGTTGCTTCCCTGGGTGATGCCCAGGAAGAACATCCTCCCACTCCAAGGACTGGGGCTCCCACTAAGCCCTGTCCCCATGCCACCCCAGAAACCCACCTGGAAGGTGACACGGGACTTCTCCAGCAGGTAGGTTTTGATGGTGGCCCCTGTGACGTGTGCTTGGCTGAAGCCAATCTCAATGTACTTCCCAAAGCGGCTACTGTTGTCATTTCTGGTTGTCTTTGCGTTCCCAAAGGCCTGGCAGGAAAGGAGGGCAGGAGTTTTTAGCTGGCCCCAGATCTCCAGATGCTCTGCAGAAGTTCAGTCCATGCCACCCATTTTACAGGGCAGGGACAGACAGAGCATCACATCAGGGATACAGGCCATGAGGAGCACAGGGAGAGCCTGCAGGGACACCCCAGCTATCCCCATGCAGAGCCTGGGGACACAGGGGACCCACCTCCATGACAGGGCTGGAGGCCAGCACCTTCTCCTCCATGCTAGTGTCACCCAGGCAGCCCCCGACAGTGGTGAAGTATCTCATGGCATACTTGGCCGATGCAGTCTTCCCTGCACCCGACTCGCCACTGATGATGAGGGACTGTTTCTTCCCAAACCTGCCAGAGAGGGACATGAGCTGGGGACAGCCTGTGACCCAACAGGACCCCCCTCCACAGACACAGTCCCAAGGGGGCTTCAGCCCTTCCCCACCACAACCCCAGGGATGCTCCCACATGATGCTCTCACCTCACCATCTGCTTGTACGCCTCCTCTGCCAAAGCAAAGATGTGGGGATCCATGTCACCTATTTCACGGCCGCTGTAGGCATAAATCACTTCCTCCTCATAGATGGGCAATGACTTGTAGGGGTTGATAGCAACGAGGATGATACCTGGAGGAAGAAGGCCATGCAAAGGGCAAGGGCAGGAGGGAAACCTGTGCCAGGGAGCAGCAGGGAAGGGGCACGGGATGGGGAGCAGGACGGGGTGCACAGGGCTCACCGCAGTAGGTGTAGATGACATTGGCCTCCAGGAAGCGCCGGCGGAGAGAGTGCAGCACAGCTGGCTCATGCAGGTAGCTCAGGGCCACCAGGTCATCGGCACCTGAGAGGCAGTCAGGGTTACAGAGAGGCGGCAGCTGAAACTCGATGGGGTAGGCCAGTGCCTGCAGGGATGGAGACGGAGCAGGACAAGTGTTGAGTGGGATCAGCCAGGCACCACAAAGGCAGGATGGGTCTGTGGGGAGTGGCACAGCAGGAGGGATGTTGTCTGCAGGCTATGCTTGGGCTGTTAGTCATCAGGAATCACAGCCCAGCCAGCATGGTGAGCTGAGCTGGAAGCCTTTTGGGAAGTCAGGCAGGAGCAGGCAGTGAGGACCAGCTCACCAGGCAGTCAGGGGACACAGAGCACGGCAAGCCAGACACAGCCACAGTGGTTTGGGCTCCTGCTTAGACACCAGACAGGACATGTCCAGGCAATATTTGAGCCTCTCCTCACCGCTGAGAAGCCCAGGCTGGTTTGGGGGTGCAGATCTGGGGATGCCCCACCATGTGACAAGCACAGGAGGGACCTGCACAGCTCCAGCCTTACCGAGCCATCTTCCAGACGGACGTGAAGAATGGCATCTCCTTCCTTGTAGCCTCTGGTTATTTCTGCCACCCTCCAGACTTCGACACAGTCAGGGATCCACACCCGGGCACCCTGCGGGGACACAGGAGGGAGGGGACCCCTGCAGAGAGCCACAGCCAGGAGACAGGGAAAGCACCTGGCCACCAGCCTCTGAACCAAGTATTGCAGCCCTCCCCACAGTTCTCACTTAGGGCAGTCAGCCTGGTGTTCAGCATCACAACAGCAGGGCAAGCCATGGGACCCAGCACCCTGCTAGATGCCCACAGCTCCTTGGCTCCTGCAGGCAGGCATCCTACCCAGCGGCTCTCCAGATGTGCGGGAAGGTGCTTTGCTAGAGCCCTGCTTCTCCCCAGCTCTGCTGCCCGCCCCAGGAAGCTCAGCACCTCTCCTGCCCTTGGCATGGGGGGCTGCCCCTGCCCCACCCCAAGAACCCGATCACGCCTGCTGCTGCAGGGAAGGTTTCTGGACACACAGAAGATACTGAGCATGGGCATTTCTGAACACCCAGCGTGCTGGGGATGCAGCCACATGGTTTGGCTGGGCAGAGATACCAGGCTTGAAAGCAGATACATGCAGTACGGATCCCTCGCTAACTCCTGAGCAGATCCAGACACCATTGCCAGCTCTGCAGACCTAGCTACAGGCCAGAGCACAGGGACAGCAATAAGAAAAACCACCCTGTGCCCTTTTTGCTCCCCCCCAGATTTGCAGCTCCATGGGGCCAGCTGCAGCAGGCAGCCTTGTGCAAAGGACCAGCTGGCACCCATGGGACCAGTGCTCCCTTCCTCCAGCACCCTGCCTGCTGGTGGCTGCTGCCAGCCGTGGTTTCCCCTCTGCAGACGGCGGGTGCTGATGAAGTGGGAGTTCTGCAGCATGGTGAGCCCTGACTTCCCTCTGCACCCAGACCCGAGTGTTAACACCTCCCTCAAGCCTGTAAAAAGCCTCTTCAGAGCCATCTCACAGGGAGCGGGATCCCACGCTCAGCATGAACGAAGCAGCACACCACCACAGGGGTAGAGGTAAAGACTGGGCCAAAAAAACTCAAAACCCTGCTGCAGGCAACTCATCAACTGGCAAGAGGGTGAATACCTGGCCCCAAGGTAGCACAGGGTGACCTCCTGTGCTCCAGGGCCAGGGAGCTGCAGCTCCAGCTGCCCCCGCTCCTGGCACGGGTGCCCAGGGCCCCACTGTGTACCAAGCTGTCAGACACCATCTCAGCAGCTTCTGCCAGACTGCAGGGAACAGGGGCTGCTTCCAGGAGGCCAGTACCTCCTGGTGCTCCAAGCAGGCAGAGATGAGGCCATACTGCAAGCTTAAAAAGGTGTGCGGGAATCTAACGGTTGCAGCTTTGCTCTCAGGCTGAGATGGGAGCACGTTATCTGTTTCCACAAACTCTGGGAGCTATTGCAGAGCAGTGACAGGGCTCTAACACATCACGCTCCCACCCCAGTGGGCTGCGGCCAGCCTCTTGCTAGAAACCGGGGCCTGAAAAACCATCCTGGTTTTGCTGATTTTGCAAATCCAGGGAACTTGGCTTGCAGCAAATGTCTGCAGTGTGCAAAGCACATGTGTTAATGCATCATTAAAGTTGATCAAACAAGCACTGAACAGGCTGCAAGTCTGGGGAGGGGGAAGGAAGGGGCTGAACTTTGGGTTCACATCCAAGGAGTCATCAGAAGACTGAACGTCTGACTTTGCAGTTGAAATAAAGAGGGCAGGAAGGAGATCAGGTTGCAGGGGCCGCTCAGCGGAGGAGCAGCGACAGGAAGCCGTTATCTTTTATGAGCAGTAGCCACTGGGGGGAGCGAAAATTGCACGATGTACAGCTTCCCGGCAAGACACTAATGGATTTTAGTCTGAAATCACAGCTGGACAAAAGAGCATTGCTGCTAGCGCGCCTGGCTTGCCCCTCAGCTGCTCCCCAGCTCTCCTCCGAGGGAGTGCCAGGATGGCACTTGAGCAGGCACGAGCTACAAAAGCTAGACGGGAAACTCAGGCCTCTACAGGGCACTTGGCTAAGTCAGCCGTGCAGCTGCTTCGGTCCCAGCCCCGGCCAGCAATTTGGGACAAGGCAACCCACGATGCCTTAAGCACAGAAACCCTCCTTGCTTTGCCCAGGTTGGCACCTCAATCATGCCACGATGATGGATGCTGCACCTCTGACCTCTGCAGAAATATCAGTAGTCTCCAGCCCCACAGGCAAATGTACCACCAGGGAGAAAGGACCATGTTTAGGGTCTGCCCTGCAGCTGTAGCAATCATTTTTGATGCAAAGCAGCAAAAGTGAGAAGCAAGAGCCTGTCCTGCTGCCTACTTGCAGCAGGAGCATCCTCAACAGGCAGAGCTGGACCAAGGCAGAGGGAGGAAGATGTGAGCCAGGATTAAGGGGATGAAAGTAGCCAGGCCAGCTGGGCAAGAAGCAGGAAAGATGGGTGCCCAGGCAGCACCAAGCCCTTGTCCCCTGTGACCAGCACCCCTGCTAGGTGCTGTGCTTGCCAGGCCACGGGACCCTGCATGTCAGGGAGCCCTACGAGCAGCCTCACCAGGGTGCAGCAGCCAGAGCAGCACCCATGCAGGGCAGGCAGCCCATGGCCAGACCCACAGCTGATACACCACCAGGCACCCTGCATCCCATGAGGTGCCACCAAGCCGGGCACCAGTGGGGAGGTGACCCAGGGGAACACCCAAGCCACAGCACCTGCAGCCACCCAGGGTGCTGAGCCCCTGGGGCAGGCACAAGACCCCTCCCATGTCTGCAACAAGCACACCAGACCCATGGGCAGGGCCCCCCCCCGGCTGCAGGGGGAGAAGCCCTTCCAGCCCCCTCTGCAGCCCCCCGGAGTGGGACCCCCTCACCTGCACATACAGGTCCTCCGAGGCCATGGCGACCCCCCCGCTGCTGCCAGCACTCCCCCCCCACTGCCCACAGCCCCTTTATGGCCGCTAATTGCCGCTAATTGTAGGGGGAGGGGAGGGTTGCGGGTCCCCGCCCCGCTCCGCCTCCCGCTCCGCCCCATAGCCCCTCCCCGGGCCAGAGGAGCTCCTGGGGGGGTGCTGGGACTGGTGTCCCCCCCCACTGTGGCACCCCAAGATTCCTTCCAGCTTGGGCACCCAAGGGTTCCCAGAGCACCTCGAAACCCCCCATTCGGGACACCCTGAGAATCCTCATAAGGGGCACCTCAAGACCCCACTTGGAACATCCTGAGAAGCCTTATCTGGGACCCTCCTACCACCCAGGACATCCCAAACTCCCCCCCCCTCCTGGAACACCCCAAGAGCCCATCAAGGGCACCCAAAGACCCATCCTATCTAGGACACCCCAAAACTCCCCTCATCCAGGGCACCCTGGACCACCATGGGCCCTGATCACGTGCACCCCAGCTCCCCCACCCAGGGCACTCCAAGCACCCTCATGCCACCACAGTCCCGTGGCGCAGGGCACCACTCCCCTTGTTACAGAGGAACTCCAGTAATGAAAACCTCTGGCCACAGCACCAGCAGTGAACTGACTGTCTGTGGGTGCTACTGCTCGTGGGTCCCCATGGCCCATGGGCACTATTCTCTGTGGGTGCCACTCTCTGTGGGTCCCTACTGCCCATGGGTGCCACTCTCCGTGGGTCCTCATTGCCCATGGGTGCCCCTGTCTGTGGATCCTCACTGCCCATGGGTGCCCCTGTCTGTGGGTCCTCATTGCCCATGGGTGCCACTCTCCGTGGGTCCTCACTGCCCATGGGTGCCCCTGTCTGTGGATCCTCATTGCCCATGGGTGCCACTCTCTGTGGGTCCTCACTGCCCATGGGTGCCCCTGTCTGTGGATCCTCACTGCCCATGGGTGCCCCTGTCTGTGGATCCTCATTGCCCATGGGTGCCACTCTCTGTGGGTCCTCACTGCCCATGGGTGCACCTGTCTGTGGATCCTCATTGACCATGGGTGCCACTCTCTGTGGGTCCTCATTGCCCATGGGTGCTGCTGTCTGTGGGTCCTCATTGCCCATGGGTGCCACTCTCCGTGGGTCCTCACTGCCCATGGGTGCCCCTGTCTGTGGATCCTCACTGCCCATGGGTGCCCCTGTCTGTGGGTCCTCATTGCCCATGGGTGCCACTCTCTGTGGGTCCTCATTGACCATGGGTGCCCCTGTCTGTGGGTCCTCACTGCCCATGGGTGCCACTCTCCGTGGGTCCTCACTGCCCATGGGTGCCCCTGTCTGTGGGTCCTCATTGCCCATGGGTGCCACTCTCTGTGGGTCCACACTGCCCATGGGTGCCCCTGTCTGTGGATCCTCATTGCCCATGGGTGCCACTCTCTGTGGGTCCTCATTGCCCATGGGTGCACCTGTCTGTGGGTCCTCATTGCCCATGGGTGCCACTCTCCGTGGGTCCTCACTGCCCATGGGTGCCCCTGTCTGTGGATCCTCACTGCCCATGGGTGCACCTGTCCGTGGGTCCCTACTGCCCATGGGTGCCACTCTCTGTGGGTCCTCATTGCCCATGGGTGCCCCTGTCTGTGGGTCCTCACTGCCCATGGGTGCACCTGTCCGTGGGTCCCTACTGCCCATGGGTGCCACTCTCCGTGGGTCCTCACTGCCCATGGGTGCCCCTGTCTGTGGATCCTCATTGCCCATGGGTGCCACTCTCCGTGGGTCCTCACTGCCCATGGGTGCCCCTGTCTGTGGATCCTCATTGCCCATGGGTGCCCCTGTCTGTGAGTCCTCACTGCTCTTGGGTGCCACTGTCTCCGGGTCCCTACAGTCTATAGGTGCCACTCTTCATGGGTGCCACTGTCTGTAGATCTGTCTTGCCCATGGCTCCCAGCTGTCCATGGGTCCCCACTGCCCAAGAGTGCTGCTGCCTGTGGGTCCCTGCTGTCTCTGCATGCCTGCGGTGGCCCGGCCAGCCCTGCAGAGCCAGGACAAAGCCTGGGCAACTGCCTGCGATGTGGAGGTGGCTGCTGATGGGTGCAGCTGGGGACAGGGTGACAAGAGAAAGCCCAAGCAGGGTGAGAGGTGCGGGATGGTGAACAGCACTGCCTTGCTGGGAACAGGAGCACCTGTGGGGACAAGGAGAAGGCCAGACCCATATCAAGGTCACCCGGCCTGGACAGGGACAAATGCACTTGTCAGGAAGAGGCAGATGTCCCTGTTGGTTCCAGCTCCTGCCCCGAGCACCCAAGCTGGCACCCGCTTCTTTCCCAGCTGACTTCGCCAAGCCTCAGCAGCCCCGCCGCGCCGCCCCAGCGCTGGTGCAGCTCCGGGGATGCCAAAGCCATCCCAGAGGGTGCCAGCTCTGGTAACCCAACACACTCCAGCAGATTAGCACAACGTGGCAAGCGGGGCGATGAAAATGTTGCCCTTCCCCCCCCCAAAAAAAAAAAAAAAAAATGGAGTACATTCTGCAACAGGGAACACAGAAGGACATTTTCTGATGAAAAAATAATGAATCCCTAATTGCCCAAGGGCTGTCAGCAGCATGTGGCTCATTAACAAATCACGTAGGCGGGTTCGCGCCATGTGCAGCCTGTAGACCAGAGCTGCATTAATAGCCAAGCTTTCAACCGGGGAGAAAACAGGCACCCAGGCAGCCTTTCGGTAGTTACCGCTCCCCAGAGGGGTCGACGGCACTTTCCGACAGCCGCCTCGAAAGCCCCAGCGCAGCCGGGGAGGTGCGGCAGCCCCAGCGCAGCAAGACGCGGTGGCAAACCATGCCTGGTCCCGGATGACAGCACCCGGGGCAGCAGCGAGGCCCCCGGGCGCGCGAGGGCTGCGTTTTCCCCATCGCCCCATCCCGTGTCGCGCCCCGGCTGCCCCAGGGAGTCACAGCTTGGCCATGGGGTTTGCAGGAGGGTCCGTGCCCCTGGCACATGGGAAGCAGAGGGTAAACGCTGCCAAAAAGCAAACCACTGGCAGACATCCGGACCAGCAGACATACAACCCAGAACCAGAGCAGGGTGGCCGGTCCCGAGGATGCTGGAATGGGCGCTGAGAGGCTGCAGGCAGTGAGACACCGTAGGTAGCATATGAATTCATATATAGTAAAAAGTCTTTATTAAGAAGGCTTTGAAGTCAAAAAATAAAACTCTTGATACAATTTTCATAACCGTCAAGTCAGCTCAGCAAATATATAATCAGTACTTTAGCCATGTAAGGTTAAAGGTCCGTTATTTTCTTTTTAAAATAAAATATATTTTAGTTTTTAAAATTTATTCAATAAAGTACATATTTTCCTATAAATTCCCTACATATACATAAAGAGGTAAAAAATAAAAAAATAAAACTAAAAAAAAAACAACCCAAAAAAAATAAACCAACCACAAAATAAAAAGGATAGAAATCTGTCTGGTTTTTGCAACATGGTGTGTTAACTGTGCCCCCTCCATCCGGTGAGCTCCCCCGCCCGGCCCAGCCCCTCCAGCCAGAACCCCCGACCTCTTGTCACACATTTTTGGGCAGTTTTCACATTGGCAAAATAGAAGATAGACCTGCGTTACAAAAAAAAAATATTATATATATATTTATAGAACCATCAAGAATCATCCAAAAAAATAACTACATACAAAAAGAACGATGACAAAAAAATTATAATAATAATAGAATGATTTTAAAAAAATAAAAGACAACCCTTGCGTGTCCTAAAATAAAAAGTGCAACCGGACCTTTTCTTTCTGTTTATTTAACTTTGCAAACTGAATACTGTTATTTGGGAAGGACTGTTGAAGAACAGCTGGGCTTCCTCCTCCCAGCCGCTGGGTGAAGAGTTAAAGCTATTCTGTAAACATCAGAGTTTCCTCCTCTCTGCAGTTTCACACCCCTCTTCCTCCTTGTCTTCGTCGTCGGCCCCTTCTTCCCCACCCCTCCCGACCCCCTGTATTTCGGCCACCCTCCCGCCCCGCCGTCCTGCCCTCTCCGCCTCTCCAGCCAGCAAGCAGCAGCCTCTCCTTCCCCCCCCCAACCCCGTGCACCCATCGGATCCGTTATTAAATAAAAAGGTTGATTTAAACAGTTTAAAGTCCTTAAAAAGCTGTGTTGGGGTGGAGGGGAGGGCTGGCTGCCCCGGCGAGCCGGACCCGGCTAGGAGAAGATGTGGATGGCTTGCGTGGCGGGAGCATGGCAAGCGGGACACTCGGGCTCGGCTTTGCCGCAGATGCGCATGGCACACTCCATGCAGAAGAGGTTGTGGCCGCAGGGCACCAAGGCAGCGATCACCTCGCTCTCGAAGCACACCATGCACTCGCGGGAGCTCTTGCGGTGCCCATCGGAGCTGCTGGAGTCGGTGGGTGAGCCCGAGGTGGCGGAGATGCTGCCGGGCAGGGAGGAGGAGGAGGAGTAGCCGGTACTGTTGGAGAAGGAGGACAGCGAGCCTTGGGTGGGCAGCCAGGACAAGGTGCTGACGGGGTCACTCTGGATGCGGCGTGCTAAGGGGTGGTCCAGGGCCACGCCGCCGCTCTCGGGGAGGGTGGGCGAGTGGCGCGGCGTGGCCGTGCCGCTGTTGCGTCTCTGCGAGCCGTTGATGGAGGAGCAGCTGCTGAAGGCTTGCAAGGGGTTGCCTGAGCGCTCAAAGGGCGACCAGATGGTGGTGGGTGTCGTGAGGTCGAGGGCCAAGAAGTCGAAGCCAAAGTCGCACTCCTCAGAGCCAAGAGGGGCCGGGGGCTCGCTGAAGGTGAAGCCGCTGCTGGTGCTGTAGGGGCTGGTGGGGCTGGCGTCCGCCACCCGCCCGCTGTAGTAGGACTCGGTGGAGGTGCTGCCCAGGGAGCTGAGGCTGTCGTTGCGGAGGGCGGCCGAGGGGCGGCGGGCAGGGTGGGGGGCCTTGGCCCACAGGCTGGCTGTGCTGCCCTGCAGGTCGAGGCAGACGTCGGTGCCGTTGGAGTGGAAGTCGTTGTCAGCATTGACGTCGATGAAGGAGCCTGTCCGCATGGTGATGTGCGCCTCGATCTCCTCCCTAGCCCGGTCCACGTTCTCGGGCATGCCCGTCACCTCGAAGACGGGCTCCTTGTCCCGGCTGGGCGTCACGATGTAGGTGTGCGTCTGCTGCTGGATCCGCTTGATGGTAGCTCCCTTGGGCCCCACCACCAGCCCCACTACACGGTACGGGACCCTCACCTGGATGGTGGTCTGTCCCGGCAGGTTGGGGGGCCCCTGCATCGCTCCCGTCAGCCCGTTCACTTTGTTGCGCGTCGCTCGGATCATGGAGAAGTGCTCAGCGGCCGAGAGGATCTCCCTTTTCGCCATCTCCACATCTTCCTTCCTCCCAGTCACGATGAAAACGGGCTCCTCGCCCCTGACGGGTGTCTTGATGTACGTGTTGGTCTTGGCACGTAGAGCTTTGATTTTGCAGCCTGCAGAGCAAGGAGAATGGGGTAAAAATGACACATCAAAGCTGAGACCTCATGGGGACCCCCTGCTCACACAGGATGGGGAGATGCAGGACCAGCAGGAACCAGCAGGTCCCTTTGGTTCTGCACCTGCAGCACAGACACCCTTGGAGGGGTCCCTCCTGCCTCAGAGGCAGCCAGGGGCTCACAGCTCGGTGCTGGGGGGCTGCGCCGGCTCGTCTGAGACACGCCAGGCTCCTGGCACCGGCCCAACCCTCTGCCACTACCTCCTCTGCACCACAGTGGGGATTGAGGACCCGCAGGACGCAGCCCGCAGCCCGGCTCCCGAGGGCTGGGACAACGTGTGGGCAGAGAGGGGCCGGGGCAGGCAGCCATGGGGGCATTTTCTGGGCTGTGGAAGTGATGGGAAGCCAGGTTTACTCAAAAGGTGTTTAAGGAGGTGCAAGGGGGAAAAAAAAGACGCTGAAGATGGAAGGAAAAGGCTTGTTTGGATCCTGCAGGTTTGTCGACACCTCTCAGCCAGCAGCTAAACCCGAGAAACAGCCCCGGCCGCACCCCAACGGCAGCAGTGATGGCCCCGGACGGACAGAGGAGCCGGGGCTCCCCACAGCCAGGCAGCACAGGCACCCACCGCCTCCCAATCCCTGCCCCGAGGGAGGAGACCCCCGGGCAGAGAGGCTGCGCCCGCGCCGGCTGGGGCAGGGGTGCTCACGGGGCACCGGCTCTCCCCGTTCTGGAAAGACCTGCTTCCCCCGCACAAGGAACATGATTCAGCAGGCAGAGCCCAGGCTGGGACGCAGGAGACCAAGGCTTTGCTGCCAGCTCTGCCTTTGCCTCGCACAACCCGGGGCAAGTCCCAGCCCCTTTCCTCCCATGGGCGAGCTGGGCTCTGGCTGCGAGTCCCTGCCAGCGCCTGTCCAGCGAAAGGCTCCTGCTCTTCCCCGGGACTGGTCACCACTGCTCTTGCCGAGGCACCGCCTCGGGCCGCAAGCGCAGCACCACTCCCTGCAACTCCAGCCCTGCTAATTGCATCCGCTCTGCCTGCGCTCCAGTGCACGCACTTAATTAAATTCACATGAGCCAGGCACACCGCACCGGGAGCTCAGCCCGGCTGGCCGCCCTCCACTCTCGGCACACGAGGGCGAGTGACCCCCTGTCTCCCACCTCCCGTGCATCCCCTGAGGTTTGCAGGGCACCCAAAGCAAAGCCAGCAGCCCGCAGGGATGGAGGCTGCCCAGTCGGAGCCCCGAGACTGTCCCTGTCCATTGCAAATGCTGCTGCTGCAGATCCACATCGATAAATAGCTGCACACTGGCGGGGAGAGCTCGAGTCCTCGCAGACACAGCCAAGGCAGCCGCAAGCGCCCGGCTGGCTCCTCCGCAAACGGCTTGCTCAGGGCACTCCTCCTCCTCTTCCCAGATGCTCCCTGAGGAAGGGCAGGGCTGCTCTTCCAGCTGCAAGGCTGGAGAAGGGAGAGCCCTGGAAGGCTGAAGGGGCTCAGCTGGGGCTGGGGCGGCGCAGGACATTCAGGCAGGTCTGTCCCAACCAGGCAAATCAACCTGCACCCGCTAGCTGCTAGAGAGCGGAGCCCTAACGGGGGCTGTGCTATTGCTGGAGACCTGAGCGCGGTGCATTTACCAGGGCATTAAGCATCACGAGTAACAAGAAGTAAAAAACCTGCCAAAATAAGCAAGCAGCAGCTCTCCTGGATGTCACAGCCCAGCTTTTCGGCAGCACTAACCCCTCCTATAGTCACATCCAGGGAGCCGACGGGTGATGACACCGGCCTCTCCGGACACTTCCTCCAAGAAACCTCGAAAGCAGCTTGCAGCAGCCTGCGCGGCCCCTGCCCAGCTCCAGGCTGCCATGGGGTGCTGGCAGCTCCACATGTGCCCTACCTGCTGCCTGCAAAGGTCCCAGGCATGGCGACAGGCAGGTTGGAGGGGAATCTGGGAGTGGAGCAGGCAGACAAGCAGCCAGATAGAGCTCGGGAGGCAGGAGACCTGCTGAGGATCTCCCTCCTAAGGGGAGAAACCCTCTGGATTTCATACAAGCCAGGCTGAAAGCATTTGAGGGCCACCTCCAAGCACTTGTTGCAATCAAACAAATGTTCCTCCCCCCTTGCATTGCCCCAGGGATTGGGGCAGCAGGACGAGCCCAAATTCAACCCTTTGTGCAACCAGGCAGAGGCAGGGCTGGGGATGGCACAGAGCTGCCCCGTCCCCCAGAGCCAGGGAAGCCACTGAGCGGCTGCAGGGACACGCAGAGGAGGAATGTGGGTGGAGAAGGGTTTGTCCAGGCTTTTCCTAATTTAGGACAACAACTGGAAGGTGTATTTATGGCTGGGGGCATATGGTGGGGAAAGCAACGGGCTGGTCACTGGGGCAGGGCAGAACCAGCCACCATCAAACGTGATGTTTTTTTAAGCATGTGCCAGCTTCTGCGAGGCTGTCTAGAGCGAGGTGCCTGCAACACCTGTGTTTCCCTCCCTGATTTATTCTGGTACCTGCTATAAGCTCTCCCCCTGCTCGGCAAACCAGGCTGAGCACGGTGGCAGCGAGCAAGGGCAGCCGGGCTGGGAGCCACCGCAGGGCTCTGCCGGTGCCTCCTGCCGACGCCAGCCTCACACCCAAGGTCCGAAATTCACCCTTCGGCGCAGGAAGTGGCAATTTCAAAACCCAAAGGTATCGGCAGCTGCCAGAAGCTGCAAAGAGGAGCTACTTGGGAGCCATGTCCCACGGGGGGCACGGCTCAGCGAGGCTCTTCTCGCCCCGCTCCACTGCGCTGGCTGCACCGGTGTGACTGAACTGATGCTACGGCAGCGCAAAATGGAGGAAGAGTTTAACCGGGTGCTCCTTGCAAGCCTTTCCTAGGAGCAAAGCCAGAAACCTAGGTTAAAAATTAAAGGGGTGCCTGGCTTGCCCAGCTCCACCCTCCTCAACACAAGCAGGGCAGGAACAACGCACACAACCCGCGGCTGCCGGACGCTGCCGGGGCCACCGCACCCGCAGCCCAGCAAAACACACCATGGGTCGGAGCTGGTTTTTCCAATCCTGGTGTAAAGAGGATGGTGGCAGGTCCGGGGCAGCGGGGGTGCTGGCTCACCTCCCTGCCCACCCGTGGAGCCATGTGGGGAAACGCTGTGGAAAAGGAGGAATCAGCTGGGAAAGCCGCTCGCCCAGGGCCACGTGCTGGCATCTGCACCAGGAACCGCGCTTGCACCGCTCAGTGCGAGGAGCCTCCGACATCGCGACACACCAGTGAGTGCTCCCGGACGGGCGCATCGGGGACGGGGTGGGAGCAGAGCCGGGACCAACCTGTCCTGCCGCTGCCCCCAGTCCCAAACTCTTCCTAAGCCACCCCTCGGCTGCGGGGACACCCAGGCAGCAGGTCCTAAAAGCCCCAACTGCGAAGGATGGGCAGCCTCCCCAGGCTGGGATTCTATAAAGTGTTTAAACCCACACGGCACAGCGAGCTACGGGTCTGCAACACCAGGAACTGGTGAAGAGACACAACCTCACAGCAGTACGACTCCCGTCCACCACCACATCTGCACCCTGGAGAGGTGGCTGAGCCGAGGCTGCTCCTGCCCACGCTCAGGGAGATGCTGACACCCTCCGGCCAATCCCCCCAAAACCGCCCTGAGAACAAGATGTACTTGAACCGCGCGACACAGGTGGTTTAACCAGCAACCTGCAACTGAGGGAATGATCCTCACCAGTATCACGTACTTCAGATGAGTCTCCACAAACCCCCACCCAAGCACGCTGTGAAAACGCCATCCTGGATGGCCGCATCCCTCTGGAGTCAGCGCAGCTCAGTCGCGCTGGAACAGAGCCGTGCCGGATGGGGGCTGTGGAGAGGACCAGGAGCTGTCTGGCGCCGCCGGCGAGCCCCACTGCAGGCATGCCATTGCCCTGGCATTGCCGGATCAAGCACCTTACCTCAACCAAGCGGCAGAGTTCGGCATTCCAATGTTTTTTACCTTGCCAAGGGCCAGCACGCAGCATTAGAGACAAGGGAGGAGGAAAACAAGGTGCCAGACTTTGCTACAAGTCTATAAACAAGGTGGCTTTAAAAGCACTTTTCAGATCCAAAAGAAAACACCCCCAAAACCGGGGCTGGGGGCAGACCTAGGGGTGCTGCGGCCCCAACGGATCCCTTCTGAACACCAGAGCCCAGGAGCGGCTCAGTTGCCATGTTACAGCTCTTTGGCAGAGCTCTGAGTCCCCATGGGCCCAAACTCTTCATGACAACCCGTGGCCATGCTCAGCAGCAAGCAATCACCCTCATTCCAGGGGTCTCAAGCACACGCAACCCCACTGAGTCACAGCCCCTCGCACCACCCCTCGGCTCTGCCTGCAGACAGCACCGATGGAGAGGTGCGAGCTGGACGCCCCTCTCAAACCCTCCAGACTCCACACCCTTCTCTTCGTCCCACCGTTGCCAGCTCCGAGCTCCTCTCTGCCCGCCCTGCACGCTTCCCGGCACGCTCCACTCCGCAAAGCTGCCCCGCGGAGCTGCAGCGCCCTGGCTGGAGCCATCCCTCCTGCCCTTGGGCTGAGAAATCACCAGCGTCAGACAAGAAACAGAATCCCAGGGGATTCTCCCCGGGATGACGTGGTGATGGAGGTGGCACCCCAGGAAAGGGGGTTGCTCTCCCTGAACGTCCTCTCTCGGCACCACCAAAGAGGACTTTGCCCTCTGCCCAGAGGCCCAGCCGGATCAGGGCTGCGACTACCACAAGTGTCCATGAAAACCAGCCCAGCGCAGGCTGGGGCAGCGGGCTGGGAAGCGCCTCTCCATCCTCTGCGCTCCTACTGTTACCCAGGCGAGAGACAAGACACCCAGCACAGCTCATCCGCTCGCTGATCCCCAGCAAGGCCCGTCCAGCACCTGCTTTGACATAAGGTGGCCTCCTCCACGTAAGGAGGACAAAGCCAGCCGACCCCCTTGGCCAGACCACGTCTCTCTTTGCCCAAGGAGCTTTGCGCTTGCAGTGCCCAGCTCTGAGCTATGAAAACCCAAGAAAGGGCAAACAGAGCTTTTCCGGAGGAGCCTTTGATGGCATCAGCCGGACTGTGTTCATCACAGCCTCCGCAGCCCAGGAACTGGCTGACGCCTTGCACCCAGCCCTCTGGAGCTTGCTCCCCGCTGCAGAAAGACGTTGCCCTTCCTCTTCCTCAGCTCTGCAGCATCTCCTGGCCTCAGATCCGGTGTTACAGTGCTCCCGGTCCCCTTCGTTACAGGCGAATGGCACAGGATGCGCCAAGACTGGGGCCAGACATGGAGGAGAACACGTTGCACCTCCATCGCATCTCATCTCCCCTCTTGCTGACCGCTTTTTCCCACCCCTCTGCAAACAGTAATTAATTCATCCTTGCAACCACGCTGCGGGAGGCAGGCACATCACACCTTTGTTTCTTCTCCAGACACTGGGAAAAGCGAGGCAGGGAGGCTGGGCTCCTTGCCTCCGGCCAGAGAAAAGGAAGCCGGTGCCAGAGCCAAGAGGCACAGGCAGATACTTCAGCGATCAGATCAATCAGTGTGACCGACTTCAGGAGTTTCTGGCTCCGCTACGACCCAGAGAGGTGGGAGGAGGCAGCCAGGCCAGCCTCAAAAGACGTGGCATGATGGGCAGAGGACAGCAGAGAGCAGCAGCCCAGGGCTCAGAAATATGAGAGGATTCATCGCAGCCCCAGCAATCCACTGCAAGTTTACAGATGCTCGGGCTGGCCCAGAAACCAAGGCCCGTGGTCTCCCTGTGAATCCTCCACGCGCCAAAACACCCGCCGCACTCTGACAGGGAGGAGAGCTGCCGCATTCCCCTGGATCACCCCTTCAAGCATCCCAGCGTCTTCTATAAACAGCAACTTTCCCAAATCCTTCGCAAAGCTGCGAACAGTCCCTGCGTGTCACAGATGGGGAAGCGGAGCCCGAGAGAGGAGCTGTGGCTGGCTCCATCCCACGAGAGGCACGTGGCGTAGGAGGGGAGAGTAGAGCCCCGGGGCTCTCAGCTGCACCAGCTGCCCGTCACCCTCTTGGCCTCCGTTGGGGCAGAAGCTGCTGGAAATGCACCTCGAAAGCCGGGACCAGCAGGGAGCAACGCCGGCACGGTGCCGATGTGCAAGAGCCAGGGCAACCTTAACGTCCAGCCCACCCCACGCTCCCCACCTCCCTTCTCCCCAGTGATTTCCGCTATCACCACCACTCTTTTTGCTGCCTGGTGAGATGAGCCCACACCGCTGCAATCAATGCCCACAGCACTTTTTGGAGACAGTCCCTCCCACGGCAGGAGTCATGAACGGGCTTGCACGCAAAGGCACGGCCACGTAATCCCGACAGGCCGCACTGCCTTTCAGTAGCCGTGTGGGCAGGGAGAAGAAAAGCCGCAGATCCCGGCTGGCAGATGCCACTCCGCACCATCACTGATGCCAATCCGGACGAGGGGTCATGGTAACCACCCCTCCAGCTCAGTCAAGAAAACACAGATTTGCTTTACACGACAAAAGATTTACCTACTGAGCTGCTGCCGCTCCCTTCTGGAAAGGGTTAAATTAGTGGATCTGGAGGAGAGAAATTGAAGAAAAAGGAGAAGTAGGACAAATCGCATCCAACAGCCTCTGTCCCACCTCAGCCCGCATAGGACAGCCGTGCGTTGGTCTGATGGGCAAAGCGCTGCCCTGGCTGCCGGGACCTCCCAGCCACGTCCCCGCTCACCCCCATGGCGGTGAGGGGCTGCTGGGCTCTGGGGACAGCAGGACCGGTCCCAAAGCGCCCCGAGAGCTGCTCCCCAGCACACAGTGTTTGGGGAGAGAAACCCAGCCTTGCCCCAACTCGAGACCCTTCCAGGGCACCCGATATCCGTGTCTGCCCACGTTCCGAGCGCGGTGGTACCACAAGCACCTGCTCCCCGGGTCACGGCTGGGCTGGGTAGTGCAGGAAAGACAAGAGTCTGAGGGAGTCCGACCCAGCCCCGCAGCGTCACCAGCGGCACATCTCGCCGCTGGAATGATGCCAGGCCCGATGAAGCACCCCAAGGCTCGGCTCCACGCTGCTGCTCAGCCAGAGCCCCGCTGCCACGGGGCCACCGAGGACCAAAGGAGACTCGCATGGGGGGACCCAGGGACCAGAAGGACCCGGGAGCCAGCATGGGTGCAGGAGGATGAGGAGAGCGAGAAGGGCTCTGCTCATTTTCGAGCTCAGTGCGAGACCCGGAGAGGTGAGCAGCTGCGAACGACCTTGGTATTGCCCCTGCTTGGGCTGCACCGGCCTCACACATCCCTGATTTAAAACAGCTGCCGGCGGCACCAGAGAGCAGCCAGAGCACAAAGACACTCTGCTGACAGCCCTGTCCCCTCGGATGCTGCCCAACCACACCCCCCGCCAGCGAGAACTGGGGGTGCCAAATGCCGAGCTGCCCCTTCACGCCAAAAACCCAGCACAACGGGGCCACAGCACGGCATCCAAACAGGCCGGGAGCTGCAGAAAAGCCGAGACCAGGAGAGGGGCAGGAAACACATGGGGGGAAATCCCCAGGGAGAGCTGTTCCTGCCCGTTGGCTGAGGCAGCGGCAGGTAGCACCAGCCCATCACCGGCCCCAGGTGCCCCCCCAGCACCCCTTCTCAAGCTGGTATAATAATTTCTTTCGCAGCTCTTTTCCAAGAGCCCCACGAGCCCGCGGAGCTTAGTGAGCACCCAAACTCTGCATGAGGCGTTTGGGACAGGTACCCAGCTGCCGATATAACTCATCGGGGTGCTGGAGGCGCAGCACCGGGGCCTCAACACAGCCGAAACACCCAACCCCGGCCGCTGCGAGAAAGGGTGCCAACCGACAGCTCGCCGGCCTGAAAGCAGCCGTTCCTCCAACCTCCTTGAGCGCGAAGAGCCAACGCGTTTCCCAGGGGAGGCCAGACCCCACTACAGGTTTGCTTTCAAGTTGCTGGACCCTGGGGGTCTGCAGAGCCCCGCCAGCGAGACCACCAAATCCAGGTCCCCGTCCAGCCCAAGGAGAAGGAGGATCCTCCCGAGCAGGGCGCGGCACCGCGCTCCTCTCCTCTGGCGACGTAGCGGGCTTTGCCACGCCGCTCGGCTGCCCCGGCTGGGCTCGGCAGCCCGGTGGGACCCCGCGGCCGGGGCGGTGGGACCGGCGAGGGGTGCGCGGAAAGTTGGGAGGCCGGGAAGCGGGGCCGGCTGGGAGGCAGCGCAGGCCAATGGGAAGCGCAGAGCATGATGTCACCGCGCTCATCACAGCATGGCTCTGGCTAACAAAGAGAACAATGAGGCTGCCCAGCTCCCCGCTTCCCCCCAGGAAAAAAATGCCCCCCGGCCCCCCACTCCGCAGCCCCCCGGCCAGGGAGGGATGGGAGCCGTGGGAGCGAGGGCCAGGCTGGGGTGCCAGAGCCCTGCGTGGCGAAAACACCCTGGAGATCAGGCTCCCAGCGAGCCGAACTGCCCATCACCGCCGGGATTCCTGCAGGCAGCAGCTCCCTTCCTTTTTATTTGTTATTTTTTTCTTAATTCCTCCTCCTCCGTGGGGTCTTGGGTTTGTTGGGTTTTTTTTTTTCTTTAAAGGTGAAACTTTGGTTAAGGGCTATTTCGGATCTCCTCGAGACAAAGCCCACGCCGGGCACACCCACCCAAGGAGAGGCTGGGGCTGAGGCGTGCCCGGGCGTCCTTTTGTGACAGCTGAGTGCGAGCGGGGCTCCGCGCCCCTTCGCCGCCCGCAGAGCCGCGCCTAATAAACGAGCGGATTAATGATCATTTATATATGAAGTCGGAGATATTGAGCATCATTTACACGCCAAGTCTGAGATAGCGAGCTGGCGGGGGGCTGGGGAACAGGCACTCAACTACAATAAAATCAAAGCTTTTGCCTGCACTCCGTGTCCCGCCTGCTCCCACGGACTCGCGTGGCGCCCGGGAACTTTCACAAGGTGTTTATCCCACCCGTGCCGTTTCGCTGGCCTATATAGTTCAGCGTCTGCAGCCGGGGAAAGGCACAAAGAGGAGCAGCTCGCTCCGGAGCCCACGGCGGAGGCGCGTCCGCGGGAGGAGTTTCAGGGCCGCGGGATTCGTCGCCGTTAAGTTTCCGCCTCCGCGTTGCCGGGACCGGAGACAAAAGCCCCAAAACTGACCCAAATAACGCGGGGCCGGCGCATCCCGCGGGAGGCGGCGCCGCAGCCCCGGGGGACCCGGGGGGGCGGGGGGGGGAGGACAAAGGGGGGGTCCCCGCGTGTCTGGGTGCTCCCCCCCACGCGGGGCGGGGGTTACCTTGCCGGCCCACGATCTCGGCGACGTGCTCGGAGCTGGGCACGGGCACGCACTCGGTCATGTTCACGCTCTTCTTCCTGCTCCCCAGCGCGCCCAGCGGCTCGGCCAGCAGCGCGGCGGGCGGCGCCAGCGCCGGGGCGAAGTTACCGAAGGCGGCCGGGGGGGAGGCGGCGCCGGCGGCCGGGGGGGAGCCGCCGCCGCCGCCGCGCTCCCGCGCCTGCAGGCCGCCCGGCCCCGCGCCTCCCGCCGCCGCCGCCTCCGGCTCCTCCGGCCCCGCGCCGCCCGCCTCCGCCGCCCGCAGCCCGCGCTCGCCCGCCTCCTCCAGCCCCAGCAGCGAGAGCTGGTCCAGGGCGAACCTCAGGGCGGCGGCTTCGTCCTGCGCCGGCGGCCCCTCCCGCTCCCGCCCGGGCTCGGGCTCCGGCGGCGGCGGCGGGTCCTGCCCGGCGGGCGGCGGCGGGCTGAGCAGCGCCAGGCAGCGCGGCGGGCCGCGGGCGGGCTGCCCGCCCTCGGGCTGGTAGATGGAGCCGGGCATGGCGGCGGCTGGCCGGGAGGGAGCGGAGCGGAGCGGGCCGGGGCGGTGGCGGTGCCCGCCGCACGCCGCCTCTCTGCGCGCGCCCCCCGCCGCGCCGCGCCGCCCCCGCCCCGCCCCGACGTCAGCCCGCCCCGACAATGGGCCGCGCCCCGCCGCGCGCATGCGCCCCGCCGCGGCCACGCCTCCCTCAGGAGCCGCCCCGCCCCGCCGCAGGAAGGGGGCGTGGTCCGCCCCGCCCCGCCCCTCCCCGGGAACACGCCCCGAGCGCGGCGCCGCGGGAAGGCTCGCGCCGGGCCCCGCACTCCGCCCGATCCCTATGGCAAAGCCCCGGCCCGGCCCCCGCCTGCAGAGACGCCCCGAAAACGACGCCGAAAGCGGGGAGAAGCGGGGGCTGCCGGCGGCCGGCACCGCAGCCCTCCCGCGCCCGAGCGGTCCCGTCTACAAACTTCCATCAGCAGAAGTAACAGACGAGATGAGCCGCGTGCTGCTTTGCACAACCCTTTTATTGACAACAGAGCCGTGTTTCCCACCAAAGAGCAAAACCGGAGCAGCAAAGCGCCGGCTGAGGACTCGGCCGCTCCCCACGGCACCCAGGCAGAGCGTTCCCGTCCACCCGTTCCATGCACGGTTTATCAAGCACTCGAGGGTACAGAGCTACAGCACAGCTACGCTTTGGGTACCGAAGGATGGTTCCTTCTTCCCGAGTTACAAAAGTTAAGAAAACATAAAATCTTTTGTCCTTTTTCCCTCTGTTCCTTCATTCCTATTTTGCAAGGGTTATTTGCCGTTTATCGCGCTCAGCAGCGAAGCAGTCATTTGTTTCTGCTTCAGACACAGCCACGACGACTTCAGCAGCTCAGATGCCCCAAGACCACGGGCATCTCAACCACCTTCCCAAGGCTCCCTCACCCGAAAGCCTCCCCAGCAGCTGCCTGCCGTGATGGGTCCTCCCCCGCCAAAGGCAGCTGGCTCACTGCGAAAACAGTCACCTCCACATCACTTGCTTCCCCTGGGCCATTGCTTTACAGGGACTTTCCACAGACGGAGCTTTAAGAAACCCTTCCTGCAGCGATGGCACCGCACACTAATTCACTGTAACCCTATCGAGACCAATTATCAGCTCACCCACTACCTCAAATAAATACCCAGATGCTCAAATTCCACAGGTCCTATTCTCAAGCTTCCTCTTCTCCATTTTCACAAAACTGTCTTTCCCAACCGCTGTCTTTGGGACTAATTCAACCCTTTGGCTTGGGATTGTTTTTAATTGCAAGAACCATCAGTGTCTGGTCTAGAAACCCCCGTTTCAACATACCCACTTCTCTGTTCACATTTCACAGATCCTGGGAAACATTAACTCCTGCTGGTCAGTGGCCCAAACACACGAGCCATCATCTGTCCTTGTGCTTCCAAGTTTTGCCCTTCAGCTGGTGACTCTCCTATGGAGAAGGACTTTCACCTTCTGATACTCCAAATGGGTCACCTTAAACTTCTACGAGATCCTTCCGGCAAGGTAAAAGCCACCAGGAACTGCCTCCTTATGTCTTTCCATTTCTCTTACCTGCCAACTAAATCTAACACCTTCCAGCTACTGAAAGTTTCACAAAAACAGGTAACAAGCTTCCTCTCCTGTTTTACCTTCAGGTCTTGGCAGTGAGCTCCCACCAGCTCGCTCTTTCTGGATGGCTGCTGCAAAGGAAGACTGTAGCAACTTCTGTTTCCCCTCAAAGCGTTCACGGCTCAGTTTCACGGAGGATCTGTCCGTATCCATCCAGACTCCTCGGTGCATCATCGGCATGAGCGCAGCTCTGGCAATCCTCCCACTTCAGACTCGCCTTCCCCATGCCGTGAAGCTGTTCGGAGAGCTGGCAGGCTCCAGGCGCGTTACGGAGAGCTCACACCTACTGTGGACTGAAGCTTCTCTTCCAGGGACAGATGCGGCAAAACCAGCAGATTTGAGCCACACAAGCTGGCTGAGAGACATCTCCCGCTCTCACTTGCCAAAATATTTAACCTAGTAAGCTGAAACACCCCGCTAAACTACTAAAAATAGTGGGGTTTCCATTCCTTGAGACAGAACGGTACGAGCCCTCCCTTCTGAGCTTCTCTCATTTCCATAAAATGCAGAAAACTCTCATTAATGACCAACACTAACTTCTCAGGGCAACCTGCTACGACATAGCAGTATCTGAACCTGTCTGAATGGCTCCTCCGTCCTTGCTGCAACTCCAATACCGACCACCGCAGGCCACCACCTCTCAAGCCCCATGAGAAGTGTTGTACGTGGACTTTCAAACTCACCCCAGGAACTGCAATGTTGGCTCCAAACGGTGCCATTTTTGCCTACTCTGTACTCAAGAGAGTCC
Organism: Morus bassanus; assembly: GCA_031468815.1. NCBI lineage: Eukaryota > Metazoa > Chordata > Aves > Suliformes > Sulidae > Morus > Morus bassanus. The sequence goes on from CM062593.1 coordinate 1,194,095, forward strand.
TTTTGGGAAATCACTACATCAAGTCCAACAACCCGCAGAGAAACTGCCAGTTGTTATTTTAAGTGCTTTTGGCAAACCTGGTTTGTAGAAGTTATGCCTCTGATCTGTTCCATTTTCAGCAGAACTAGCTCACGCTTTTTTCTTAGATTCTTAATTTCACTCATGGCACCAAGTTGCCTTTGTATTTTTTAACCTGAGTAGTCAGCAGGTCTTCAAGAGACTTGCTTCTCCCATTAACAGAGAAAATGGGTTATACAAATTAAAGAACTTGAGTTGTCCTGAAGAACTTCTCTACTGAAACACAACCATACAGAAGATCCGACTTCCCTGAACACGAGGAGAGAAGAGCTTGCTTGCTGCTCCCAAGCCCACCCCTCCAGGTGGTTTCCCCATTTCCGATCAGGGCTCATTCACAATTGCTTCTGCCGCCTCTTTGTGCTGCCTGTAATCATTCTGTCTCTGATCATCCACAGAGCAAAGATGCCCCCCAAAGTGACCAATACAACCCCCTGGATGTGTACAGGGAATTAAAGAACACTTTACTAAAGCAAAGCAGGGGTGTAACAGCCTGTTAAGCTGTTTTCTGTAAGGGGAAACAGAGCGGTAACTACAGCAGAGTGATCGGTACCACCACAGCTATGCAAGCCTAACTCCCCCAAGTACAATTCTGCAAGAGCCACTCTTATTCCAGGTCAAGTGCAAAGGCAGAAGTTACAACACCCTAGCTAGAGTATCTTCTCTGCTATAAAGACCATCCTTCTGTGGATCAACCCCTAGAGAGGGGATTACTGAACACATCGGGGGAAACCCCCCCAACCAAAAAACCCCACAATTATCCACTTGCCTAAATCACAGCATGTTAGCCAAATGGTCTAAATGGGATCCAAAGTTTAGGGGCAAAAAGTACTTTTAGAGAACTACTGTAGTTGCTCCTCTCACTTTTCAGATCAGACTCTCTGCACTGTTCTTCAAGCACATGCAAACATCATGCAAAAAATACAGGCTTTGAGCACAGCGCAGAAGAGGTGGTGCAGCTTGGAGAAGAATTATAAAAAAGTCCTTACTTGTGTGTGGGAAGGCTTAAGGGAATATTTCAGCACATCAGGAGCTGAATCACTGCATGTAGGTGGAGCCAGACAGAGTGACAAGATCTGTAACTTGAAAAATGACCTAAGTCTGAGATCAATCATCTCACAAAGTAGCTGACTGAGGGAACAACATATGGAGACGGCTCAAGGTGATGAGGCTCAAAGTCAACATGACACGCAAAAACTGCATTAGAGGCACATGCTACAACTGACCAACTATTATGTAATTCAAAACACGGACAGCTGTGATCCTCCCGGCACCAATGGGCCAAGTGGCCTTTTTTCTGTTACCTCTTAGTACCACCATCACCACAACGTGATCTGAACAGATCTCCCTACTACAGCAGCACCAAAAAAAGGCACTTTGGGGGAAGCCATTAGCAAACATCTCTTGTTCATGCATTAGATTCATGAAGAACCTAGCTTTCAGCTAATGACTTCTCAGAAGTTGTGGAGCAGCCACTTGATGGAAAACTAAGAATTAACTGCAGATCAGACAAAAGCATGGAAAATAAGAGTTGGTACACCAAGCCTTCAAGTTTTACAACCCTTCAGATCACTAAACCCCGTAAGATGTGCTTGATAGGCTAGTCCAGGACATAGAACTGGACTCAAATTACAAAACCAAGTAATAACTTTTTAGTATTCATCTCCTTCCGAAAGCTCAAACTTGGGGCTCTATTTATCAGAAGACCTGTATTTTGTATATTCAGATGAAACCAGATTCCTACAACTAAGCAGTTCCTAAATCTTGCCGCTAAAGACAAACCATTTAAGAGGTCGTTCGTTGCCTTACTATTCCAATTCTGCATCGTCTCAAACTATTTCCATTTGTAACTCTGCAAGGTAAGAAAAATCCACTAAATGTTAAGAGATTTATTTAATGAATTAATATTAACTTACCATACTTGGTATTATTTATACTAGCAGTTAGTGTTATATCAGTACTCATCAATACTAAATTTGATTGCTAACCAATAACCCTGACAATTTCAAGTCCAATTTGGTGGGTCATTCTGAAGTTCAAAATGTTTTTTCCTCCTCATTCTCATAAATGCTCTATCACTGTAAACATCATTTAGCAAATGCTGTTCTCTCATATACTCCAGCTAATCACGGGGTCAAACTGAAGGGTAATGGGTTTCCCTCATTAGTTGAAGGGAACAGAGTTGATCCCTGCTAATCTGAGAACAAACCCAAGTTTTTTAGCTCACCACATCCCATACAGGACATTATTTTCTGTGCTGCAGAATTAGAACGCCACCTTCTCATGTTTACCTGTACACCTGTTTAAAGCAGGGAGCTAAAATATGCAACATGGGAACCTCAACCAACTACAAAGGAAAAGCCTGTTATGAAGCAGTTCCCATGTAGGCAGAAATTTCTGTTCAGAGCGACATCAGCTAAGAATATGCATTTTATTTGATAGGGAATAAGTGGTATCATCCAAAGATTTGCATGGGCATCTGGACTCTTGGAGATTGTTCTTATGGACGTAATCCCAGATAAATAGGGTTGTCTGACTGGAGAGTTAATCCTGAAAAACTTACTTTTTCTTCATTAAACAAACATTCTCCCGCCCCCGCCCACTTCAAACATGTTACCCTACCTTCCTTTCGAGGACCAGGAGAATCGGTCTAGATAGAATGGGCTCTCTTTAAAGCAAGACAAAACCGACATGACTCAGAAGTGCTGAAAGACTAGTTATCCTTTCGGATGTTCTGCTCTATCTACCTCCTGCAAGGCAGCAAAGAGTAGGAGTGGAAAAAAACCCAAGCAACCAGGTATAGAGTCAGAAGGAAGAGCCGAGTGTGTAGGTAGGTCATCAGACCCCAGGAACAGATCCCAACAGAAGGTAGCGGGGAATCTGGGTGCAGATGACATGGCCACGCTTCCTTTAAGTGCAAGACTTTGCATTTCAGGTCCCAGGGCCTCTTGCCGCTTACAATGGCTGCTCCAAACCCTTAAGTGCTGCCGGGGAGCCTGGCAGGAGCCGCTGGCTTGGGCACGAAGGAAGGAGCTACCAAGGGGTAAGTTGCTAAAGTACGTTCCCACATACAGAAATGTTACAGTTGCCACCGAGGTAACATTCAATGGCAAACAGGAGGGAAGAAAGGCAAGAATATATGTCACAATGATCTTAAAAGAACAATTAGAAGTTGATAAGCAGGAGCCAAGACAAAGTTAGAGAGCGATGAGTAAGAATTAGGTCAGGAAATTTAAGGATAGAAGATTAGATCCAACAATGGAAATAAGCCTGGAAAGAAAGCTTCAGGTGAACAGCTTGTCTGTTTTGAAGGATAAAGTCTTAAACCAGGGAGACTGCTCCTGTACAGCTACACAATACATCCTACAGAGAGAGAATGACCCAGCAGCTCTGTAGAAGGTACAGTAGCATCAGCGGACTTAACGCCTTTTAAAAATATATGGATGCAGCCTTGAGCTGTGCAGCTGGGTGCCTTTCACAGGACTGACACAAATACTAATTTGAGACAACAAAACTTTTAGCTAACAGGATAGCTTGCTGCCCCTTCCCTCTATTCCTCAAATTACCAAAGCCAGCTTGTACAAGATTCATTTTCAGCCAGAGAGCTGCAAAATACATGTAATTTTTTTTTTTAAACCTTCACTCATACTCACATTCAACATTTTCTTACTTTATAGAAAAGAGCAGTAGGACAGTCTCCCAGAGCTATAAAGAAGCAAAATTACCTCGACCAGTAGCTGATAAACCAGCATTGATGAAAAGCTTTCATTCAGCAGAGTCTGCCTTGTACACAGAGCATGCTTTCGGTTCCCACAGTAACTGAAATGTGTTTGACTGATGAAAATAATACGTTTCTGATTTGGAATGTTAGTTTCAGCTAGCCTCCTTTCACGTGGGAAGTAGAATAAGAATGTATGTTTATACATGAATCCGAACTTCAAAAGATATTTTTCATGTAATATTATCACTAGAAAACAACTCGTAGCCATGACACCAAAGCCTCCACATGCAGGGTTTAACATGCCTACATTCCCAGAGTCCAGCCATGTCATTCATGACTGTTTTCCCTTCCTGACCTGCTCAGTTTACAAGCAAGAAAACTCCTCCCTCTTCTTGCTCAACAGCCAGTTCAGCAAGTTCAATTTCAGATGTGAATCAAGCTAACTTTTCTTGGGCAGAACCCACCTACAAAAGCTCTGCAGGCCAAATCCCGACTGTACCAACATCTGTGCAAATTCGTTACTTTTATTGATTGCACAAAATTTCACCCAACTAGAATTCAGTAAAAACAACACTGGTAATACAAATAGGGAGATAATTATATTCCCTTTCACTTTGCTAGTTTTGCAAAACAAAGTGGAGAAAAAAAATTGAGCCATCTTAACGGAACAGCCCCAGCACGCTCTGCACAAGATAAAATCAGAAATTTTAAATAACAAGGAGTCTCTCCTTACAAAGTCACCGCTGCAGAGTAAAACGGGCATTTCGAGGGTTTTCATCCTATCTACCAACATCAACCAAACCAGTCCATCCCCCCATCTCCTCCAACCAGTGCCCTCTAGAATTAGACAGGCTGCTGTTTCCAGATAAAACAAGAAAAACCTGACTGAGCATGACACAGCGTAAGAAATGTAGCTTTTGTGAACCCAGGTGGTATGTATCCCAAATTACACTGTCTACAGAGAAAGATGCAAAACCTTAGCTGTACTGGACAAGATCCTACCCCTTAGTGAAGCTGCATAAGAACATGCTTATATATCATCTCCAAAGAGGATTAAACTAAACCAGTAAAACTATCCATCCACAGAGCTTGGTACTATTGTTTTAGTAGAAAATGATCAAAACAGTTTACCAGCGCGAACAGCGGGCAGGACAAACCTAAGGCTATTTCACACTGCAGCTCCATATTACTTACATTTATAATATCTGAGGGCAACAGGGAGGTGTCACTACTGTTGACAGAAAGAATTACCGGTTTCAAAAGCATCCCCTCACTAGTACTTCTCCAAGCGGATGAACTTGATCTCAGATGGAACAACAGACATATGTGAATAGGTTCTCACGTAACAACTGCTGTATATGAATAAAAGGTAAATTTTGCCCCAATTCCACTCAATTATTTTCTTAAGTGTGTTCTTTACTAATCATCTGCTTTACAAGATATATGTCAAGTAACAACTGCTTTCTCCACCTTGGGGATGCACTCAATGATGGCAGACCACCATATGCCCATCACTCACGTCCATGGCAGCAGGCTGTGATAAGACAAACTAATCCAGTTGTTATTGCAGCAACATGAGAAACACATCAGGGTCATTTAAAAGGAATATTTTTATTTACTTACCTGTCTTGATAAGCAGGTAAAGTTAGTTAAGTTTCTTTGGATGTGATAGGAGTCCTGGGCCCCTTTTTGGTACTTTGAACAATCAACTCCTCCATACGAATGAAAACATTAATAAACTTTTTAAAGGACTGGAGGAAAGAAAGAAAGCTGGACAGGGAAAGTAGAGCGGTGAAAACAAAAGAGTTGGCACACAAGTTGGCAGCAATTTTAAACTTGATATTCAATGCATCAAAATATTAGTATCAACACCCCAATCATCTAAGTTCTGGTACGACATATGCTTACAATATATTTAGATTCACATAAAAGACATCACTAGATATTAAACAAGTTTTAAAAAACATATAGTGGCAGAACAAGATTGTCATGGTCAAAAGAACACCTCTAGTATGGGTTATAAACTGCTAGAGTCGAGATTCAAAGGACCGTACCAGCAACTTGCCCATTAGACAGGACACCCTGGCAGCCTCTTACTTGGCGAGGACACAGGAAGACTCTGCAGCAAGAACGAACTGGCTTTCCAGAAGTTTCACTCTGTATTCCCCTCTGCCGGGTCCCAAATATCAAGACCCAAATCTTAGAATGGAGCCCACAACAAAAATGCAAGAGCATCTCCCCTGAAACAACTGGAAGGGGCATAGCACAAAAACTCCAGATAGGGCCTTAACGCAGACTAGAAGAATCTCCGCTTTGTGAGAAACATTTAATTCAACACAATGAATTACAAGAGGACAGATTTACAGAATAATAACCGTAACAGACTGTTCAAAAAGGAAAATAATCTTCACTGGCTGCAGTACCAGGTGAGGTTCCTCAAAGCAATACCTGGTAGAGCAGCAGCAAAGTACAATTCAGTCTTCTTGAAGTACTCCAAATGAGCAACAGCAAAGATTTTTGTATTTTCAAATCTTTAAGAAAAGAGTTAATATAGTATCAGTCACTTTGGCATGGGATATTTTTCAAGGAGCTTAAACCTATTCAGATCACTAAGCTGAACTACTCCCAAAGGCTATTACTTTCCAGGCAATTCCCCTGGACCCTTGCGGTCACTGCTAATCATTCTTACATGATAAAGGCTCTGGGAGCTACTTTCTTCCCCAAGTTTTGGGATACCAACAACTTGTACAATTGGTTAGTGGCACAATATTTAACCCACCACTTTACACTGTACTCTCAGCTGAGATGTCCACGCATGAATTACGCAATGGATACCCTAAGACTAAAGGAACTTTTGCAACCTAGTCAACACATTCTCCAAGCTATAAACTCTCATCTTCCTCCCCTCTCCCCATCCTCCCTCCCCAGAGAAATCCATTTTTAGCCACAAGCTACCCCAATATGCTCACAGATGTACTAGAAGAGACTGAGGAATCAATCAAGGTACCCATGGTGAAGCCAAATACTTATAAACACATTAAGGCAGGTTTCACATAATTTCATTTTTGGACACAAAATGCTGGTCACTTCACTGCACATGCAAATAAGAAAGATTTAATACTTAATAAAAAGCTTTAAATTTGTTTTTAGATATCAATTGTAGAAAAATCAACCTTTTTCCTTTCTTGTTTTAAAAGAGGTCAGAACATTACTGCACACGAAAGCAGATGTGTACACACACCTATTGGAATGGATCCCCTTCCCTCCTCACACACAGAAACAGAGGTCAGGGTTCTTGGCACCAGAAGAGAAAGGAGGAAGTTCTCCTCATTGTCAGTCAGAAATGAGTCATCCTTCCTTTCCGAGTTGAGAAGGTCCTTCTGACTGGACTTAAACCAAAGCAAAATATACCACAGAGTGGGTATATTTATCTTCGAAACTCTATTCGGCTATGCTTGGACATACACACATCTCCGTATCAAAAACGTGCACGGCTGTGCGTTCAGTGTGGTGCTGGAACTAACTAAAAAACCGATTGCCATTGTTGTAAGACCAATTCCTCAAGTGTAACTTCCCCTACTAATCAAAACGTCAGGTGGAAGAGGCACTGGCAGTTCATCTCTGAGACTACACTTCCAAGACCAATGTGGTCTTGTGAGGAAAAGGAAATTCAGTGACCCGAACTGACACATGGAATGACAATCCACAACATAAAATGACCTCCCTACAGTCTGGTACAAACAGGTAGCCTATAGCAGAGTAGCCAATGAGTGAAACAGCATCTCTCTTGCTTGTGTTAGAGAGAAAATTGTTTCTATGGGTCATTGTTAAAGGTACTTTGATAGAAAAGCTTAAAAATGTATCACCTATCTTTGACCCACAATAAAAAAAAAAAAAAGGACAGGAAATTTGGTTCCTAGTATTCTCCCTCCCACCATTTTTTATTCTGTTATTCCCTCCCACTTTAGCATTCCCGATTACCCTACCCCTTTAGAAAAAGGAGGGGGAGTAGAGTTTAGTCAAGTTCCATCTTCAAAACTACCCAGCAATTAATGAACCATCAGCTTCTCAACGTTTCCTGAAGTGTACGTCAAAATGCTCATAGGTACAGTTGGATTGTTGGTGCAATTTACTTGGCAGACACTCTTGGCTTTGTTGTGCTGACCCTGCTGATAGGGTTTATACTGGGAATTCTTAGATGGAACTCCCTAGAAGAAAGAGAAAAAAAGACTTTGTGAGTCAATAAGAACTTTTTATATCTTTATAGCAAGCGAGCCCTTAAAAGAATAAGGCACCATTGCCATAACATATCTATTTCTTTGTCTCCGGTTCTTCCATCTTCAGCAGACAGTTTGCTCTGGTTCTTTGCTGTTGCCCAACCTTTGTAGTAGAGAGGAATATGAGATATTCACCGTCCAAATAAAACTACTGTTAGTGATGTGGTAAAACAGGAAAATATAGAGAGCCCAGATATAAGATGGTATCTCCCAAAGGCCAAACAGATTTCATGTTATAATCAGCCTTCCAGCTTGAAGGATTGCTTAACATAAATCACTCTTCCTTCCACCTGAATTACAGCTGCCACTCCCTCCAAAGGGGCTTGTGTCTTCTGCTATTCATCCTAAAAATTCTTTTTTTCCCCCTCCATAATCTTGATTCTTGCCTCACAGGCTCTGGAGTCTACATAATGAAGCACCCAGGGTATTGGCTATCCTATTTCAGTGACAGAACACTAATTGCTTTTCTTAGGCTGAAACTCAAAACGCTCAAAAATTAAAATCAGTGAGTTCTGTTTTCATCTCACTGCATGAGCTCCACTGACGATACGTACAGTGCTCCTGGCTAGGGTTACATCAAAGGAACACAGCAAGGAAAAACTCGGCTTCATAGCATGGTGCACTGTCCCTATCTAGTGCAACATAAAACATTTAAGGGAACTCCTGTGGGTGTATCCTGACTTGACCTTATACATCTGGTTTTTTCTGCATTGCTACACAGTGAGGATTCATTATTCAGCACCTTTAAAAAGTTTCACTGCACAAGTGAAAGTCAGACATATACTTGAGAACAAGAAGCAAGCCCACTGTGATACTTTCAAGGGATGCACAATGTAAAGGCACATTTCTCTGAATCCTCTAGTTACTACTGTTACACTCTTAAACTTTTCAAGTTTCCAGATTTTGAATACATACGTTCTTCCATTACTTTCAGTTTATAAATTCCCACCGCATATACAGTTTTTTAGCAACTCCCCTCTTTTGACAGTCAGGTCGCCTTTTTCTAACTTTCTACAAATATTATTTAAAAAATTCCACAAACGTGCCCTCTAATATACCCTGCAAGAAAATGCATACTAAATATGCAAAAGCAAGAGAAAAAGGCAGGCAGGGAAACTTGAGTCCGTAAGATGGCAGCTGTCATAGAACAGAATCATTAAGGTTGGAAAAGACCTCTAAGATCATCAAGTCCAACTGCCAACCCAACACCCCCAGGCCTCCTAAACCATGTCCCGAGGTGCCACGACTACACGTTTTTTGAACATCTCAAAAGGTCCTTTTTGTTTTTTGAACACCTCAAAAGGTCCTTTCTGCCCACAGTGTCCTCTCGCCTATCATAGGAAATAATAAATAAATAAGTAGGGGAAAGAAAACCCTGACATCACAAGACAAACACATTTTTAAGAACTGATCCATTTTCAAGACAGAATCCTTCAAGCACTTACATACACGTTCTGGTTACACATTTAGCCCACCTGACACAGACATAAGGCCCAGAACACTCCATGACAACACAAGCACTCACCAGACATCACACACATCAAAATATTTGATTTTTTCCTGAAAGCATGGCTACTATACCTTTAAAAGTGCATGCTAAAAAGCAAAGACTGGTCAATATATACCAAGATTCCTTCGGAAGATGTTTCTGCCTTCAATGAAGTACAATTTAAGGTGAGAAAGGATGCTGTCACACATTACCTGGACTATACATTCTCCATCTCCTGGTCATGGTCCTGCTCCTCCTCCTCCTCTTCCTCTTCTTCTTCCTCACCTCCTTCTTTCTCTGAAGGAGCTTCCCCATCTCTCGCTATTTCCTCTACATGGGCAAGCATGTCAGCCATCAGGGCTTCCTCCAGCCTCTTTCGCACCTGCTGCACCAGTTCCTCTTGCTTCCTAACCCAAATCAATGAACACTGACATCAGTCCTCAAGGCTGCCTCTTTCAAGGGAAAGGAATCTTAAATCCCTCATGCACAAGGCTGGCAGACAAGCATAGCTTTGAAAGAGCCCTCTGTAACAACTGCATTGTAAAAAAATTGCCTGGCATTATACTATAAATGAAGCTGAAAGAAACACTTTTAAAAGTTGTCCAATATTTCCTATTACAAGTCCTTAGCACTGATTGTACCATTTTTAATTCCAGCTGAAATTTTCCTAATCTAGCAGCTGACTCACAACTTTCTTTTTTTTTTAAATTCCAAGTACTAATATTAATTTACACAAGAAAGTCAGCCTACCCTGCTCAGATTTCCAAAAATGAGCCTAGAGAAAATTAAGTTTCTGACCATTTCCATCTTTTTGCTCATTCTCCCTTTGAGTCACAACATTAAATTTTACAGCTCCTTTTCTGTCAAAGTCATAGTAAATTAGTGATCAACAATCTGTGGCTCATGGGACTCCTATTTCATCCCAGCCACAGGAAATCATGAAGTTATAAACAGACCATTTTTCCTGGTCCTTCATGTATAAATCAAGCACAGAAAAAAGACATCCTGTAATTCAAAAAGATTTATCAGTCAAACGGTCAAAACAATTACTACCTTTAAACACTGCTAATGAATGCAAAGTAGTGTGCTTTCAGGTTAGTGTCTTTGGTATATTCAGTTCTCTATCAAGTGCTTAAAGCTGAATTTCACCAGTCTTGATTTAGCAATAAAATTCATTACTGAAAACAAGCTATACCTAAATAAATTGCAACCTTGTTCACTGCCACCACAGCAGTTAGTGCTTTTATTTGGTCTTGTGCTGACACAGAGTAAGGTGAAGAGAATCAAATCGCACTGTTCAGGATTTCTCGAATCCCTTCTTTGTTTAGAGGTGCCTTAATCAAGGTTACTCAAATTCAGACACCTTTTTCAGTAAAAGGGGACATACTCTGACATGAAAAACAAATATGAACCTGAAACCTGTAACTGAGCATGGTCAAAATAAAAAATAATGGGCTTTAAGTACATGCCTGTATGAGAGCAGCTTCATGTAACAATTTTTTTCTACTCTACTGATAAAGAAGCATTCAAATTAATTCAGCAAGCCATAGTGCTCCGTCAGACATTTAAACTTGCCATTGAAAAAAAAAAAAAAAAGGCGGGGGGAGGGTACCACAAGGAACCTTGTCCCAAAACAGTAAGTGATATTTCTGGTTAATACCTAATATCTTCATCTGTCACCATAAATGCTTTGCAAAGTGGCTGTGAGGTGTTTAGCCAAACTCCAGGATTCTTCTCTACGGCCGCAGACAGCTGTCCGGTGATAGGCATAGTGCTGGTGTGCAGGGCACTAGCTATAGCAGAGAGAAGGGTTTCATCAGTGCAGCCAGGTCCAACCCCTGCAAGTGGGAGAAAAAGCGATAATCAACATTGCGCGAGACAAAGAACAGCAAATCAGGACAACAGGCATTATTTAAATTTTAATGGCAAAACACGTACTGTCATTTAGGAAGCTAACACGACATAAATCTCAGTCCTAAACACTTCCAACAGCACCTGTACAACTCTCTCCAAGGTTATTTAAACCTCATTCTGTCACACAAAAAAACCCCCAAATTGTGAATGGAAGCTATTTCCATTCTGCTTCTGGAAAATGAACAAAAAAAAAAAGTTAAGACACTTTGCTTCGGTATCCCCTCAGGTCGAAGGGCAGCGAGCCTCCCAGGCAGAGTACTAACTGTTCCTGCTGAAGCAGGAATGGGCCACGGCACTGGAGAACAAGGAGGTCAAACACAATAGCTCCAGATCACCGCTGATTGGTATCAAAATGCCACCCCTGGAGTTAAGGGCAGACTCTGATTACCTTGTAAACCTTTTGGAAGGTCCATTGTTTTCACCAGCTCCTCTGCAATGTCAAAAGCATTCAGTCCACTTAATTTCTTCTCCCAGAAGAGCTGACATCAAAGAAAGTGTTTATTGGCACAAAACAGAAATGGAATTGACAACTACACAAAGCACCTGCTTACTATCAAAAGAGGGAAGAACACTACTGCAGACAGTTTTATATTGGATTTACTACAGAAGGGGTCTGCGTTCCTGAGGGCAGGGAACAATCCTCATTGCCAATCAGTCCGACAACTCTGTCCTGACCTTGAAAAAGACTACTTCTTCCAGGGACCGGTACCTTCACTGCTTCTGAACTGGAACAGCAAGGCAAGGCTTGCTGGCTTTCATCTAAGCGCGCATAGTGTGGGCCATCCTTTTTGACACTCCTATTCCTCCCTTGCTGTCTCACATATACCACGAAGTTATGGAATGCAAGAATGGTATCCGATCTCTTCCCAAGGTAAAGCATTATTTTATTCCTCTCTAGCAGTTTCTCACGAGAACAACCACGTCTAGTCCTTTACCCTATTTTGAATCACAGTTCCTCCTCAAGCTTAAGAACACGTGAATGCATGGTTTGGTGGAAAGTCAGGTGCCACACCTAGATACACCTTCAACTCTCAATCTACATGTATAAGGACCATCAGTGAATAGCTGGAGTACCATTTGTCTTGCAAGAAAGCAATTTTACCTAGATTTTGAGAAACTAAGAATTTACCCCAAGCAGTCCACACATGTCCCCTTTTCATGCTTGTCAAAATCTGAGTGCAACTGAACTCGCATTACTTTTCCAATCACCAGCTCCCAACAAGGGGAATAAGGACAGTCACAGCCAAAACGTGAAGGCTGGATATTCTCTACCCTGTGACTTTCAAATAGGAGAATTTTAAGTCAGCACATGATGGGACTCAGCACTGCTTTCAAATTTTGAACACCTGGAGTCTGCTGACCAGAGATTAAAATACAAAATATTTTACTGGACTGTCGTAGAGTTATAATTTAACAGACTCTTAGATGTATAATGCAGAGAAAGACACAAGAAAGAGCAAGTATGCCCTATTCTATGCTATATAATAGAAAATGAAATATATAAACCAATATGTATATATTATACATACAGTATATATATTTTTATATACACACATATATACCTAAAAACCTCTAAAGGACCTTCTCAGAAAACAGAAGCCAGTGTTGTCATAAAAAGTAAAAGGATTACGTAAGGAAAGCACAAGCAGAGTCTAGGAAGCTGCGTTACAACAACTGGTAACGTGAACAGCAAAACCACACCGGCCAGATTACAACACCTTTGTGCACTGGGGCTGCTCTCTGCTGTCTAGCAGATTGCACTCACACACCAATCTGTGCTCCCATATCAATCTCTTCCACAACAGGGATACAAATCTCTACTCAGCTCAGTGTTTTGCATATCAATGTAATATCTTTAGTGTCCTCTTATTGTCTTAACTAGGCAAGGGGTTTATAGGAATAGGAACAACACTATAAACACACATGCTGTACTTCCTTAGGAACCATGCTAAAACCCCACCAACCTGTTACAAAAAAAAAAAAACCACAACAACAAAAAAAAAACCCACAAACAAAACCAAAGCACACCACCCAACTCCATTTCAAATAGAACCTAACTCACACTTCAGAAAGGTAGTTTTAAAGTTTACAGAAAAGGTTTTCAACGTGAGAGGTGGGTATTTTATAGGGTATTTTTTAATTTTATTGAAATCACTTTCCCTCTTGGAATCAAAATATATCATTCCACCAGACCTACAAGGGTTTAAAAGGTACTGACAATTGATACTGATGACAGCATCTGAACACCTAATGAAGCTGAACACCTAGTTCCCAAAAGGTATAAAGACAGACTCACTACAGGAAAGGATTCACAGAATCCCTGGTGTGAGCTCTGCGGAGGCAACAGGCTGTCAGCTCTAGGTAATATTAATGACACGAGAATGCCTTCCAAAGACTGCTTTGAACAGGTACATCTTATTTTACCAGTGCCCAACTTCAAACCACTCTTGTCCTAAGCACACTTCTTCCATCCTTTCACTAGACAAAACTAAGCTGAAAGATTTCCTTTAATTGTTGTGTATTCTCTTGTTTGCAAATACACAGTATGAGAAGAAACACGCTTTTATTTTGTATTAATAATGACATTCCAAGGGAATTTATGACCTTATTCATACAGGTAGAGTTAACTACTAATGATTTAGCCATCTGAAAAAAAGGCCCATGCAGGGGGTACCCCTGCACAATCCCGTGTACTACATCACAAACACCACATTGTATGTGGTCGGTACAGGAACAGGGATTTCTTGAAACACAGACTTCTTATACAACTGGAACATTTGACAGTGATTCTAATTACAATGCAAATGTCCCCTAAAGTGGTTGCGATGTCTGTCTAAATTTGTAGATAATGCTTAATTTCAGCATTAAGGAAATGAAGGCTTAACTACAACATAATTGTAATCTAAACAAAGGTTGGAGTCTAGTTATAAAACACAGTGCAGACAGCATATTAACTATATATTGGAAATGGCTTTTTGTTCTGATTTTAAAAGCTGGGAGCAGTGTAAGTTATTGTTTCAGAAATATCAGAGACTACAAATTGCCATGGACTATTTGTGCAGAATCACAAAATTAAAGCGGTTTATTTTGAGATCCTCCCAGCAGCAAAACCAGGAGTTTCTTAGCTCTGGAGAGGAAGCTACTTAGCTGCAAGCCTTACCTGCCGTGGCTGGTCCACAGCTTTCTGAGGATCACTCTTCACCTTATTGCTGGGATGGTTTGTGATCTTTGTGACAGGTTGTTTGAATATGGAGGCTGTCTGCCTGACAGGCAGTGCTGTGTTCAAATCAGGCTTGCCCTAAAAATTTCAAACAAAGGAAGGAGGGGAAAAGCCAAAAAAATATTTTCAATTTGCTAAAATGCTACTAACAGCCATAAAGATGTACAGCAGGGAAAAGAAGAGTTCATGGACTTGAAAACATGTCTTATCTCAAGCTATATAAGTTAAGACTGCTAAAAATGCATAACTACGTTCAAATCGTGCCTTAGACCTATCAAAACTAAACTTAAGTTTTCCACTCTCACATTCTACTTAATGTACTAACCTCCTCTCATTCTAGTTTATACACATTGGTTTTATCCCAATTGTGACAGAATTTAGGAGTCAGAACACCGAGTTTGCACTTTGACGAGCCACCTGCAGATCACCGAAACACAATATTTGTAATAATTAGAAAAATTATGAAGTACGATTTAGAGACTGTTTTGTGACTCCAAAAACCATTCTAAACCATTCTGTTTAAATCCAGTTGTGGACACTGGTAAACAAATCAATACAGCTGGAACCTTGGTTGCTTTTTTTTTTTACCTTCAGTTCTTAACAAAACTCAGTTTTTAAACGGAGCTCATAACAATCAAGTTTTCACTACAAGACTGTATTTTATGTTAGTGGAGACATAGGAAGACTGTTCCTCATTCCAGAGATCTAACGTGCAAGTCTTGAAATGGCTGTAGGACATACTTTGTTCTTGAGGATGCAGACACCACGTCTGCTTAACATATTTATTCATAAGATGTAGAAAAGATGTATTCAGGACAAATATCATTCTGAATCTTCTGTGTGCTAATCCATTTATAAGCCAATGAGAACTAGTCGTACATTTATTGAAAGGTTTGGGCAGAATTTTTAGCCTATGAGATGTGTGTTAGCTGCTGGTATCTGCAGCAAGGCATGTTTCTTTTAAAATATCACTAGAGCACCTAGCGCTGTAAGTAAATGTTCCAATCGCTACGATGATTCTTGACTGGCTGACACACTTAGAAAATAAGCATTATGCTATTTTCCACACTTAATGTTTAGGTGCATAGACATAAGCTTTTGGGTTCTGAAAAAGCTTTTAGCATCCGATGAAGATACTTAAGAATGACTCGAGCCAATCTATCCAAGCAGGCAGTATACCAACATCACCGTGATCTTGACTAAACCTTAACAATCAAAATTACCAGGTGCCAAAGACACACCCTTTTATTGTGTTCTACAAATAGGCCCTGCCATCCTTTTGCCTCTTCAGCTTTTTGCCCAAAATGCATCCCCTCCTTAGATCAGTTCCAAAGCCGATACACCAGCACGGCCTACGGATAGCTCCAGGGAGTCACTCGCGGGAGGCTGCATTACCTCCTCATTCCTGCTGCCCCACGCCATTCTTCCCTCCTCCCCCAAACCGAATGCCAGAGCAGAGCAGAGCTGCTGCAGAGCCACAAGAGTCACCTGGAGATCTGGGGCTCTGGAGGAGATTGTGCTGGAGAAGGGAGGGAAAGAGAGAAAGCTGCCAGCCCTCTCTCCAGCCCTTCCGTACAGAAGATTTCCAGTACCGCAATGTTCTTCTGTGGTGTCGGTACCCTGGAAGAATCAGTGAATCGCGCTATTTGTCCAACACCCCGTAACAGAGATGTTGTTATCTCACACAACTCCAGTTTCACACGTTAATTACGAAAGGCTTAATTTTCACGCTGTCACAGATATTGTTCTGAGAGGCAGTCTGGTCAGTACAATAGCAGACGGAAAGGGGAAAACTGCCACTGCAGCTTAGTCTTACTTTGGCTTGGTTGGAACAGTCATAGCGCATCCTCTGTCTGTTCTTGTTCATTTTATTCATCAACATTTTTCCTGTGCGGAAGTCAAAAGTGCTCAGGTCCATCGAGCTCCCCAGGTAGCGTGCCAGCTGGGGCTTGCTTCGGAACTTTTTACCACTTGGGCTGAAAAAACACAGAAAAGAAACAAGGAGGGAAATTGAAATGCTCTGGACTTCAATACCAGCGCTCACTGCAACTCAGGAGAAGCGCTTTTTATTTCCTTCATGAAAAACAACGTGTGATGAACTTCCAAGAATGAAGCTCACATGAAACTCTCAAGTTGATATTATTGCTTTCCTATCAACTCCTTCTCATGATTACTGTGGAAGAGACAAATTAAGTGCAGACCATGTTAAAATGTTTTTATGTATAAAGAGGAAGATTCAGACCAGGTATAAATGAACATGGCATAATTCATACAATAACCCACATGGGAGATATCAGCACAGCTGTACTTATCACTTGCTTGTCTCAAACAATAAATGCCCATTTTCAAGCATAATTTCTTCCCCCAGGAGTGTTTTAAGTTTGACTAGCACCACAAACGTCTCCTGGGACTCCTTGAATAGCACATTCAGGTTGGATTACAAGTCTTTGGTAGCATTCTGAACTCTTAACTTAAGGATTACACAGGAGCAAGGAGAAAGAACAGAAGTTAACTGCTGACAAGCTGCAAAGCAAAGAATTACAAAGCTTATGTGATGCAAAGATAAAGGTCAAACCTTAGAAAACTTTCCATTAATGGCAAAAGGGAAGAGAGATTCTTTTTAAACACCTGGTTTCACATGAAAGACTACAACCTGGCGAGCAGGCACAAATCACTCCAACTCCTCATTGTTGTGGGGTTGTTTTTTGTTTGTTTGTTTAATATAACATAACCTTTTGCACTACTACAAAAAGCACTGCTAGGTAAGCTCTTTCATTTTTTATGCAGAAAGCAAAAATAAGTCTGTGTTATGACTGCAGTGTAGAACTACACAGACAATAAGCACAAAGTATTCTTCATGTTCTCATTTAGCATCATAACAATGCCTCTTTATTCCCTTAATTTCTCTCATTTCTGGTTTTCTGCATCTTGCAACTTGCATATTCAATCTTAGTATCCATCTGGTAGAAGCTCACTCCACATACATCTCTCATACTAAACACAGGTTAGTTGGGTGAAAGGCATTTTAAGACCAAAAATGCCAGTTACCACTCCACCCCTATTTATCCATTTTCTTCTTTTAAAGAGTGGTTAGTAGTGTTAGAACATTTTTTTTCGGCCCTAGTGCATGGAAGCGGGGTGGTCTCCTCCGTAGCCTACAAATACCCTCCGCTCTTGACCAAGGATCTCATTTAGAAGATGTAAGGTCACATCTTACACAAGTGAGACCTCACCAACAGGTTGCCCATTGTACATGGTGGTGGCACCCGTGAGTTCAACAGCTCAATTCAAAGCAACTTTGCAATACCCAAGCGTTGAACTTGAGATGCCCAGAAGCAGTACCTACGCATTAGAGTCTCTATTTTTTCTACTGAGAAGTGCTGTCCAGGCAACTTATAACTGGCAGAGACAAATCAACACCAATGAGGTCCAAATGCTTTCTGAGGACAGTTGGAGCTCTGTGATTAAGGTTACCTTCTGTTATTCCTGAAGCCAGAAACTCATGCTACTCATTGCAAGATTTCTACTTGAAGGCCAAGAATAACTCGAAATAATAAAGTTGTTACAGAATGAGAGGAAAGAAGTATCACTAACTATTTCAGCAGCATAGACCCCGCTCTACCACAGTGGTGGTGTTCACACTGGTAAGATACTAACAACCTCTCTAGGGTCTTCCCAAAGGAGAAAAAGCTCCAAGGAAAAAGCCTCTTTTCAATACAATATCTGCTCCCATGAAGCCTTTGTTAGGGGAAAGGTCTGAAAAAATAGCATAAGCATAGAATTTCTAGTATGGGACAGTGGCAAACCAATTAGTTCAAGTCAGACTGTGTATTCAAAAAAATAGATTTAAAAAAATCCATAAAGAACCAAACTATTAAAAACTCTCCAAAAGCTGAGAGACAAGGTTAATATTAATTACACTGAAAGTGAAATCTGAAAAACTCTCTCAAAGGACTTGCGACCGAAAGGTTGCGGTCATCCCGCACACAGCATCTGCTTAGGAAGCTCCTGGCCCCAACTGCTCCCAAGCTGCCTCCCTGCCCTGTATCTACTCCCCGCCACCACCACTGCTCAGGCATGAAAGCATTCGTGCAAATGCACAGTTAACCAGATGGGGAAAAATAATCCATCTTTAGAGGGTAGGGAGAAGAGCAGGAAACACTTTATCACCGGTTATTCCTCAGCTGGACCAGTTCACTACGGAGCTGCACAAACACTCAGGCCAGAAGATGACATAGAAAGTAGGAATAAGCAGACAGGAACAGAGACGGGGTCCAGACTCAAATTTGAAACCATGTTTTAAAGTATAAAGGGAGTTATATGCCTCAATCCAGAAAGAGGAATAACCAACTCCAGCAACTTTTAGGCCAGAGCCATCACTGCCGTCAGTGAAGCCGAGACGAGAAACTCCTACTACATGAAGAATATGACACTGCTTCCTCTTCCAAGATCTGCAGCTCAATTTACGGTTTAGCGTCTTAGTAATTTTAAAAATAATACATGACAGTGACTTGTGCGCTTAGAAGAGCGGCGTAACTTCCAGAACAGCAGGGCCTGATACACTCAGAGACAGTATTTTAAACGAACATTGCCCTTCAGCTTTTTTATTTAGTGTGTGTTCTAGTAATTTTACAATGGATCTGAAAAGCTGCTTAAAGTCCACGTACGTCTGAAAAAACCCACCTGAAATGACTCAGAGTCCTGTCTCTTCCTGGGGAAGCTTGGCCCAAAGGAAAAGCACTGAAATGTTCAGAAGAAAAACTTTTATTCTGATTATGTCCTGAAAAAGGCAATACCATAACCAAGCTCCTCTGGAACAATGGCAGACCGGGGAACAAAGCTACAACTCAAAGCTGACAGTAAACTTGCTCAGTAAACACAGTCAGAAAGGAAGTGGCTGGAGTGCTCTGGAGCTCTTGATGTCCCTCGGGCAGGAGCACACGTGGTAGGACACAGCCACTGAGGGCACCTACAGACCCCTGAGAGGGCCAAAGGAGCGGGAAGGCGGGGGGAAGGCAGCCAAAAAACCACAAAACTTGAGCAACGGCGCTGCCTGCTGCACGTCACAAGGCTCAGAAACAGTAAACCAGCGTTTATGAATTCCAAACGTTGTTAAAATGCTTGTGTGCCCTTTAAATGTCACAAAAAATGAAATTTATCTCCTTCCACTCCAGAGCAAAAGCTTTGCTCTGCACTCCTGTTTTTGGTATACAAAGACTTTGAAGAGACCCAGAAGAGAGACATCTTGGTACAAAGCTGCAAAAACGGACCTCTTCTAAATAATACTGCAGGCACCAGATACCGTGAGCGCGCTGTACTTGGTTCCTGAATTAAGGTCTTTCACACTTCGTGTTACAAAAAGCAAGGCAACTGCAAAGTTGCAAACGATTTTACATGCTCGTCCATCAAAAGCTCCAACGCATTATCTGCTTGTGCAGCCTGCCTCGGCACTAACAAAACGAACCCAAAGAGGACCAAGGGGTGGTATGACCAAACCCAAGCCACCCTCCTTTATTATTCACAGACTTTTTGGGCACGGATTAAGCTGAATGCATGGCAGCCTATTGAAGGGCCAGGCGCTGCCAGGTGCCCGCTGCTCTCCATGTGCAGCTCACCCTTTGTTTCCTGCCTTATATTCTTAAGGAGAGACCGACTGCAAGCCCAGGCCCTCTCCCCTCCTCCCTCATTACCCAAGTCTCCTCCCCTCCGCTCTCCCCATTTAGCCTACGCAGGATCTGCACAACTTGGAAAGCAAGGGACAAAAGACAAAAAAACCCCGAACAAACCCAGGCGTCGCCTGCCTTTTAAAGAAATGGAGACAGGAATAACCTAGGTAAAAAGGGGGATCGATAGCACAAGCCCAAAGCCTCATTTCCTCGGTGGGGGTGATGGCTGTAATACAAAATGTTTTTCCTCTCCGTTTTAATCGTGCTCCCTCCTGCGCGGAGCTGGGGAGCCACAGCCCACCCCAGCCTCCCTTGGCTGCACTTGCTCTCCCCAGCTCTGCTCCAGGCCAAGGCCAGCGCCGGCGCCCTTTGGGTGCCGTACAACCCTGACACTGCTCCCTCGGGAGAGGCGCGTTCCTTGGGACACCTCACACGCTGCCAACCTTAGCCCCCCTCTCTCGCAGCATCTGCACGTTGTCCCTGGCTGCAGCATCTGCACCAAGTTCTGCCTCGGTGGTCCCGCACTCCGACGACTCGGTTATCCCCGGACAGGCTAGCACAGACACACTCGCAGCTTTCACCAGTGCACATAAAAAGCACCGGTGCGAACAAGCAAGACCAGGTGAGTCCTCCAGCTGCCATAACTCACCTCACGTCTTCACACAGCCACACAGCAGCATCTCCCCATCTCTCCATAAACGGGTGCTCTCAGCTCTGCACGGAGCAGCCCCCGGGGAGCACAGGGAGGCACCGCACCACCGCCCGCAGCAGCATGCAAAGGGATGCTCCCTGTCCCCCGCAGGGCAACAGGGTTGTCTTTGTTCAGTAACTGGGGCTCTGACCACAAAAAAAAAAAAACAAAAACAAAAACCACACTACACCAAAAAAAACCCCCAAAACCCAACTTGAATACACACAATATCTCAAATTTCCAGAAGCACCCCACCCCTAAACAAGAACCAGAGCAGCAGTCCCATAACACAGGAATGAGCCTGAATATAACCAGCCATTTTTATAAGGCTCCTCTCAAGCATCATGAGAGCTTCCCTGGGGGAGCTGTGGGTAAAACGGAACAGCCAAG
Source organism: Morus bassanus (assembly GCA_031468815.1). Lineage (NCBI taxonomy): Eukaryota > Metazoa > Chordata > Aves > Suliformes > Sulidae > Morus > Morus bassanus. The sequence goes on from CM062593.1 coordinate 1,215,538, forward strand.
GACGAGCAAAGTATGGTCTCAGTAAAAGCATTCTCCTCCACAATTTTTTTTTTGAGGGGGGAAAGTATACAGACCAAAATATACTTGGGCAGGGGGTGTGTTAAAAACGTTTTCTTCAACTTTTTACATAGGTGCTGCATAGGTAAGAAATTAATAACAAAATAAGCTTCACCCAAGAGATGTGTTAAGTTTCCCTGAACAGCAATGTCAACTCCTTGAAGCAGAGACGAGCAGTGATCCCAAACTTCTCAGACACTTGGTCATCAAACCTCCAGCAGAAAACCACTATGAAGAAAAGCCACACAAAGCAGCACTAAATTCTCCTTCCCCCAGGTGAGAGCACTTGTAGCTAAAACTCTCTCAAAGACAACTTTTCAAAGCTTTTCTCTCTCAAAGACAAGCTTTTTCACAAAATCCCTGATACGCTTCCCTTCCCGAAATCCTGCATCCCTGCACCTTCCCTGCTCGCTCTGAATTTGGCCCACAAGCCCCACCGTATCAGCCAGACACCCTCTTGGGTTTCCCAACTCTTAAGCCACAGGCAGACGAGAGAATGCACTCCAGTTAAAAAATTTCTGCACAATCAACAGCTGGTAAGAGCGAGGTTAGAGGACTGTTTCTAAAAATCTGCCCAGGGACTTACACCTCGAGGAGGGTTTAATTTCCAGCCAGCAACCGGCTCACAGAGACTCACATCTCACAGGCTGAACATACTCGGCACAACCCATTCGTCTTGACGCCCAAAGCAGAACTCGTATTCCACCGAAACCTTCGTGCACAAAGCACGTGCTGCCAGTGCTTAGGGTTACAAAAGGAAACCTCCAAATCGAAAGCGCAGTAGCCCTAAACAACGGTTTGGAAAAGCAGGAACTGCCACCCCGCCGCTGATCACCTCGGCTCAGCGTTAATTCTCGAGGCTGGTGATTGCGCACGAGAACGCTCGTTTCCAAACCACGCATGCAATTTTCCACAAACACTTACTGCATCTGTACATGCAGGGTAGCCGGCCAAAAAAAATCATCCAGGTAAACAACAGGTAGAAATAGCAGGGGTATTAATAAATTGCCACACACGTATTTTCCACTCTGAGGTAATGCAAAATGCAACAGTAACCAAAAATTAGTGCAACGGGGCCCTGTTATACCTTTGATCTCTGTCCAAATTGATATAAAGGGAAAACCCATTATAACTTGGGAATAAAAACACACTACTTATCCTCTCTCCCCCTCTTTTTTAAGTTCAGCTCTGAGACCGCAACTTTACAAATAAAATAACTTCTTGGAAAAACAGGGATCTTTTAAGCTTTCAGTGGCACCTCCTCTAGCTGCTGCCAGTGGTCTCTTCTTCTCTCTGCAGACTCCCAGCTGCAGCGGTGGAGCCGGCACTTCCAGCTTCAGGCTCTTGAGGATGGTATTTGGTGGTTCTCTCACCACCCAGCACGGCACGCTTTCCACAGAACTACAACCTGATTTAAAAAAAAGGACACCTAACGCGTGCAGAAGTTGACGGCATGCATTTTGCCGACCAGAAAGGCGAGATAAGGACACCTGGATAACTTCTGCTACGCTCTTCCAGCTCCCGATAGACCTAAGTTCCACACATCAGCTCGCAGGTGCGCTGAGGCTGCCTCTTACGGGCGCAGGAAGGATCCATATGGCCCACCTACAGCCATATGAGACATACATTGATATTAATAGAAATCCTTCAGGCAGAGCCAGCAGCTCCCCGGCCATATGCTTCCCCCAACAGCAATACTCGCAGGATAACGCATCCCGAGCCCTGCCCTGGACTCCCATCTATAGCAACAGCCATCACCCTCACCCTACCCCTTCGTATTGTTAAACATAAAAAAAACCCAGCAGATAGAGCCCCAAGGCGGCGGGCAACCACTCTCACCGACACCCTGGCTACTTCACAAACACCTTATTTATTTGACATAAAATAAGCCCCAACTGTATTTGCTAGGCGGGAGCCACTCTGCGCGGACGAGCGGGGCTCCCCGAAGGCCGCTCATCCCCTCACGGCAGGTCGCCGGCACAAGGCGGGGGGTGGCACAGAGCCCGCCCCCCCCCCCCCCGGACCCCGCCACCTGTAGCGGCCTCCCCCGGTGCCCCGGCCCGCCCCTCCCCGCCGCGGGGAAGCGCGGCCCGAGCCCCCCGCCCCCGCCCCGGGCCCGAGGCAGCGGCGCCGCCGCCCGCCCGAGCGCTCCCACCTCTTCCGCTCCATCGCGGCCCGGCCCGGCCCGCCGCCGCCGCTCCCTCCTGGCTCCGGCCGCCGCCGCCGCCGCCTCCCGCCGGCTCTTCCCGGCCGCCGCGCTCTCCTCCCGCCGGCGGCTGCTCCGCGCTCCCGCCGCCCCCCGCCGCCGCTGCCCGCGCCCCTCCCCGCCCCGGGAGGGCCCCGCTCGCCCCGCTCCCGCCGCGGCCTCCGCCGGGCCCCGCCGCCGCTCCGCGCTGCCGCCGCGCCGCGGCCCTCCCGCCTCCTCCACGCCGAAGGCGGCCGCTCCGGCTCGGCTCCGCCCGCCCCCGCGGTTCCGCTCCCCGCCCCTCCCACCGCCGCACATGGATCCCTCCGCCCGCGCACGCCGCGGGGATATAGTCCCTCCCCGCCCGCCCCGCGCGGCGGGAAGCCGGCCCCGCAGCCTGCCCCCGCCCCGGTTTACCCCAGCGCCGTCCCCACCCCGCCGTGTCCCGGCACCGCCGCTTTGGGCGTCTTCCCGCGGGATCCCGGACCGGCTCCGCCCCACAGCGGGGGCGCGGACGCCCGGCCCGGAGAGCCGGGGGCTGGAGGCGGGCCCCGCCAGGACGCGGGGCACGGAGCGACCACCCGGGTACGGCCCCACGGACGGGCCCCCCCGCCCGGCCCGGGCAGAGCCCGCCCCTGTCCCGGTGCTCCCTCCCGCAGCGCCCCGGGGGCCGGCCTGTCCCGCCCGGCGGCCCCGCTCGGAGGGGGCTTTTCCCGAGGTGGTTTTTTGGGGTTCGTTTTGCACGTTGAGTGGCACCGCTCCGTGCAGCACCCAGACTCCTTCTCCCGGGACAACGGCCAAAACGAGATCCATACAAAAAAAAAAACCCAACAAGAAGGAAGAAAATCTGCTCTGGAGGAGATGGTGCGAAGACAAAGCAATGAAACGTTTTTCAGGGAAAAGTGTAAATCACAACCAAGCCAAACCAGCTACCACCATACCCCCGGGAGAGAGGCGTCGGCTCCCGCTCCCCGGAAACCCCAGGTCTGATAACATACAATCGAGCACCCGTATTCCGGCAGCTAGGGGTTCCTCACCGTTACACTATCCATGTGCTGGAAAACGCTAAGCGCCACAAGGCAGCTTGCCTTCCAAAGCAAGTCAGAGTAATTAATTTTCCTTTAACAAACAAATGACACGCTAGGTTTTTGTTCAGAATGCCGCACAGACCAGCGGTCCTGAAGCCATCGCCATCAGACTTCAAAACAGCAGCGTCCAGTGGAGCGCACCCGAATCGGAATCACAGGATCAGTAAGGTTGGAAAAGACCTCTAGGATCATCACCAAGTGCATCCCGCGGCCGTCGGCAGGGCTCGCCGCTCTCCTGCCCACCTACGTGGGCGCAGCTCCGGCCACCGCTCCGTTCTTCTGACGCTGAACTTATTTAGTCCGTTTGCACTTCCAGCGCTTCCTCCAGCCCACACCTGCGCAACAAGGCAGCCGTAGTTTTACTTATTATTTTTAAAACAGGGCTCATTTGTTTCAAACTCCCTTATTTGGAAAGCCACAGGGAGCGCGAGGAAGGATGCGAGAGGAAATCCAGAGCCCCCCGCACACGGGTGCAAGGTGTCCCGACTCGGGTAGAAATTGAAAACAAAGAGCCGGGCATGCCTGGAGGTGCTGGGGTGTATTTGCTTTGTACAGGAATATTTTTATATTTAAGTTACACGATGGTGGGGATTTTGTCTTTAATTTAACCGATGAGGAGCCTTCTGTTGCCCTGAGGGCATTCCGCCTCTCTAGGGATTGGGTTTGGGTTTGTTGGTTTGTGTTTAACGTTGTCTCCTTCTGATCTCACACTTATGAACCACCTTGCTCTGCTATCACTGTTATTTCCTGCAATCTGGAACCCACAGATCAAAAAAGTTCTAACTGCTGTATTGATCAAAACCACATTATTTTTCACAAATGCACTTTCCCCATTTTTTTGTAAAAAAAAACCCACAAACAAAAAAAACCCCAAAACCCTCACAAAACCCCTCCCAACCCAGCCAAATTTGTACTATTCTAACCAAAAACTTGTACTGAAATACAGCTTCTTGATTAAAAATCAAATAAGTGTATAAAGGGAAACCGAGGCACGGAGGGAGGCACAGCAAACAGGGAAACCGGGAGCAGAACTCGGCAAGAGGAGGGGCTGCAGCGCTGCGCACCTGAAAGCGAGCCCTAACCCCGACGTGCTGCGAGGTAACCCACTCGATCCCGCCGGTGACCGATCGCAAAAGCGGACATAGAGTCCTGCCTCATCCCTCTGCTCCCAAACACCAGGGATCCACAGCACCAGGGATGGAAACCCGGCACCCTCCCCTTCACACTAACGGCTTCATTATTCCCTCCTTCACCGATTAAAATCAGAGCCACGAAAGGGAGGGAACCTTTCACTAAGAAAGGAGATCATGCAAGACACATCATCCACGTTTGGACACTGCATTTTGAGAAAGACATGGAGTGACTGGAAGCAAGTCGAGATGAGACGAGAGCAATGAAAATCATCAGCCATCTCCAAAATGACCTGTGAGGGAACAGGAAAGAACCAGCGTTGTTCAGTCTTGAGAAAACAGCCGAGATCTCATCATAGCCTTCAAACATGTTAAAGGGAAAGAATGACCGGGCTTGTATTGCAGGAGGGGAGGGAATTTCTTTTTTCTGAACATGTAAACTGAGAAGTTAAGCGCAGAAACAGACCACGTAGAGGACTGTGAAGTCTCCCTCAATGGCATTCTTTAAGAATAAACTGGAAAAACTGGGAAGCAAATCCTGCTGTGGGGTGGGGATGGAGAAGCTGACCTCTTAAACATCCACTGAACCCCAAGCTTGGCGTAACTGTAGTTAGAAAATCAGTTCTCACCGACAGCTGGCGCAGCAGCAGCTTGCAGAAGGGAAGGCATTCACTCTCCTGGGACTGCATGAGATGTTTGGGTAGAAACTATCTCTTGAGCCCAAGGGAAAATATTCCAGTGTTCCTTTGGGAACGCTACCAAGGTACAGAGGATAAGGTCTTTGCAGATATTGCCACCAGCTGAAGGTGTGTTCAGCTGCCAGAGAGCCCATGTTGTCCAGGACTTGCAGATAAATCCAAAAATCACCAAAATTAGCTGTCGTCAGCCATGGAAGCAAGCAACAGTATACCCCGACAGAAAAAACTCTTCCATCTAGCCTAGCAGGTAACTCCAGTTCAAAGCTTTTTGCTCTGCAGCCAAATATCCCAGACCCAACAGAGGAGCTTATTTCAGAGCAGGAGGCGCCCGGGAGCATCCAATCCCCCAGCCCCTGCAGCAGGGCAGAGCCTGAGGTCGGTCCAGGAGACGACCGCAGGAAGAGACCAACGAGGGCTGAATGTCGCAGACTGCCAGCGCTGAGGTGGCTGCAGTTAACGACTCTGTCCCATCTGCACTTACATCTTTCGTGATGAAAATGAAGTGGCGGTACCAGCGTGGCCAAACACTTCGGAGGGGCTGGCAGGAATACAAGCCTGCCTTCTCTTAGGGGCAGCTTTGAAGTTATATCCTTAACCCAGAGCTGAAGGTGCTTTTTGATTTCTGTAAATCCAAAGCCCCGTGAGCTTGGCCGCCGCTGTGCCCTCTAGTGGAACTCTCACGGTTTTGAAGGAGAAGCTTTTCCTCTGTTGGGTCGTTGTCTTTTAACTAATTTGTTCATATAATGTATGTGACAGCCGGTTAGCTCATTCTAAAAAATAATGAATTGTTAGAAAAGAGGCAATGCTAGGATATTAAAAATTAGCAAGATCATTCATGACACTTGAACAGCAATTACTTGAATTTTAACAGAAGTTTGCCCATGAATGCAGAAGGTATTTCTAATAGAGTATTTCTGAAGAGTGCTTGCTCTTGTGGAAGGAGAAATACCAGAAATTAGATCAGTTACACACTAACTCCAGGGTTAATTAGAGGCAAAGCCATCATTTGAAATGCTGCAGAAAACAGAAGCAACTAAACAATCGCCAAAGGGCAAACAAATCCAAAGTCCGTAGATTTCTTGCAGTGCCTGCCCGTGCAGGCAGTTGGCACTTTGAATGCGTTTTTCTCCTTTAAATATCTTCCAATGTCAGCTGCTGTGCACAATGCTATCACCGGGGCTTTGCTAAAGGTAACTCTCACTGATGGGAGCTGCAGACTGACAGCTCAGGGAGACCAGAGTCCTTAGAGGAACGGGCGCCACAGACAGACCCCCAGTTCAAGGCCCTCTGAAGAAAGAGCTCTCTCAGTCATGGGAACATAATCTTGCCCGCCCACGGAAACAAGCCAAAACTAGGTCATTTCTGAAGTCAGCAGCAGCATATTCTGCCCGTCCTGTCTAGACGTGTTGAACAGGTAAGTACGAACAGAGGCTCCAACTGCTCAAGTCTGAGCTTACAATCCTGATGACGTGCGAGCACAGGCTAACATAATGTCCACTTTCAAGGTGTGCTTTGCATGAAAATGGATCAATATCAATACGCCTGTATATAGCACAGGGCTGTTGTGGTCAAACCTACATTCTCAGTATTTCAAGGCACAGTGGCTTTGGCCTTTCTGGAGTCAGCCAGGAGTTCAGGAGCACTGCGGAGTGGGACAGACTGAGGACATAGCACGGTTATCCCATTACGCCATAAGCTTCTGTGCCGTCCTATCAGAGGCAGCAGGGCAGCAAAGAGTTTTGCATGCAAAAATGATATTCCCCGCCTCCCCAGTTAATTATCAGTGATGCTGCCAAAGCAATGCCAAAGCAATCAGTCTGTTAAATAAGTAGTTCAAGTGTCCTGCACAGCACCGCCATTTAGGCAGGTTTTACAACACTTCTCCATAGAAACAGCACTCAGAAGCCTTCAGCCCTGAAGGTGACACCCAAGCAGCACAGCTACTACAGCAGAGATTTTTCCTTAAAGAGATTCGAACCTTTCATTACAGCCAGAAATTATAACAAGGTGAAATCTGGCACTAAACAGAGAGAAAACAGCGATCCTGTTCTCACCCAGCGATAAGTTTGTTTGCAAATTCTAGTCTTTGCGGAAAGGGATGAACTTCCCCTCTGAGTCGTCTGCTGTGGCTTAGTGGCAGAGACCAGATGAAGAATAATCCTTGTACTTCCTTTTTCTAACAGCTAAAAACCTTTTCTTCTAAAGGGCTCTGGTAGTGGGTTGTTTCATCATCAATTCGTATTGACAAATATAACTATACCTATGAAGTACAGATATTCTTTTCCTACTCAAAACCCACATTAAGAAAGAAACTGAGCAGCTCTCTAAACCACTGGTTTTCACCCTGGTACACGGAAAGCCTCCCAGGGTGCGCAGACTGCCTCCCTTAGCCCCTAGGTTAAGTCAGAAAAGCTAGGCTGTTTTCAGGCAATACACACTGCTTTAAAATGGTGAGAGCTTAAGGGGTCAATGAACTGATGTTAAAAAGAAAAGAAAACCTTGCTTTAAACTAAATGCGAGGAATCCATGTTACCATGAAACCCTGCAATATTGCTATGAAAAGTTAACTGCGTGCAAGAGCCCACAGTCGCTACTGACCTAGGAAAGATTAGCTTAAAATCCACACATCACTAAGAACAGTTCAAGAACTACAGCAGTATTAAGAGTGATGAACAACAACTACCTGTGGAAAAACAAAAGGCTCATCAAGCACCCCAGCAGCCACTGGCTGATGCCCGAAGAACCTGCACAGGAAGAGAGGCGAACACGCAGCAGGCTCTCCTTAGTACACACAGTCAAACAAGCTGAAGACGTAACCCAAACCCAAAGCAGGAGTTTAGTCTAAAGAATGCGGACTAAGAAGGTAACACAAAAGCCCAAAAATATCATTCACCTGGTTTATTTTGTACATCAGGTTTATAAATTACTGCCATTAGGATAAGATCTGCTGTGAAAGTGATCAGAGGAAGAGTACTAAGCAGGCTGGTCAGTGAAGTTAAATTTGTTCCCAACCAAGCGGTCACAACTGTTCATGGGAGAGAGGGACACCACGACCTGTTGCAACGTACGGGGCATTTCAAGTTCACCTCAAAGCAGGGTCTCAGCGGACGGATGGCTCCAAAACACTCTATCCAGCAATAAATTTCCTACAATAAACACAAAGCAGTCATTAAGCAGTGCTTCCTGCAAAGTGCTACAGCAGCCAACGCTACAGACAGATTTCAAAAGCCTCCAGTATCCAGGCAAGAAGTTTCTGTTGCAGAAGCCGATGCGGGCACGGCAGAACACAGGTGTGCGGGCCTACAGCCTCTTTGGAAGGAATCCCAGGCCACCACAGAAACATCCTCCTTCTCTATTCCTGTACAGGAATATGCTCTTTCCTGATGGTTTATGCACAAATCAAAGCTCTTGCTTCAAAATGGAGAACATACACTGTGGTCTCAGGCACGTATCCATGTTCCTGCTACTGGCTGAGACAATTTTTAAGTAAAAAAAGCCCTTACTAGGTAATTTAATTGCCCCTACGTGACTCGAGAGCTTTTCCACTGACTTATCCGTAAACATCTACGGTCACCCAAGATGCTACAAGTACAGCTGACTTCATGAAAAGTTTCTTCCATCCTTTGGTTACACCAAGGATCTGTGCGATACATATTTTGAAAACGGGGAAGACACAGTAAATTGTTTAAACTGCAACAAATAACTCTGGAAAGAGAGACTTACAAAAGTACTAACAATCTGCTCTGTGTCTTTCAGACTCACCGATTTCCCTATAAAATATTGTGTAGCTTGAAGGCAAGTATCTTACTTTCATTTAGCAACATTTAAATATAACTGTTGTTCTGACTGAAGAAACAGCCATCGAGATGTATATAGTTTTCTCTGGACCTTTTTCCATCAGCATCCTTTAAGGCAGGGCAAAAATCTTTCTCACTCCCTTCTACCTGCGGCAAGGAATAAAAAAGTTCTCAGCCTGCCTCCTACACAAACGTGCATTTAGAGGCCCAACAGAAGGTATCATCTAATTGCTGCTCTAGCTTTACGGATGGTCAGTCTTACAGAAGATTCAGAACAGCACATTTCATATGCAATTAAAGACGGGGAAAAAAAAAAACCACCTTGAGATAGCCAATTTTCCAATGAATTTGTGGTACAAGTAACCAGCTCTGAACGTTCAACTTACTTCTAATAACAGTTACAAGAAACAGAAAGGCGTGTGAATTTGCCTAGCAACAAAACTAGTCAGGAGCTTGAAGCCGTTCTACCTAGGATTAGAAGGAAACAGACCTGTCAAAAGTTCCAAATGACCACAAAACACTTGCTTTGACTTCTCAAGAACCACATTAGGTTGTGAAAAATCCACTGCTTACAAAATAATCACTTAAAAAACATATTCTTATTAATATTTCATCTTTCTGGCACTCTGAAGTCCCGTATTAAAAAAAAAGCCCTGAACAATCAAACTGAGGAGTGCTGGTTTGGACCAACAATACAATTGCGCCCTGGACAAACAGGACACAACTGTCACATCAGGACACAACTGTCACATCAACGCAACGCGACTATTTAAGCCAAGAGACGCACAAACAAAACTTACCATTAGAGGGAAGCTTAGTCTTCAGTTTTAAACTTGCCACTGATGTAGGGAACATACTGAAGGACCAGCTTCCAGTCTGTGAACCATATTAAACCAGTACCAGCTACACCACCCCATGTAGCAAGGGTGGGAGTCCTAAAGGAGAGACACACACACACGCAGGTAAACAACATTAATTCTCCACTGTGAAAGGTCTGGCAAACGCTCATCGCTGAAGTACCTGGAAAGTCATTTCAATTGAGAAAAAAGGTTGGCAGAAACCTTGAAAGAATCTCACATACGCAGACAAGTATTAGTCCCCAGGGTGGCGAGGATATTTTACAGTTTCCTGTTAATATGCTTTTATTTAAAAAGGGCATTACGAAGTTAAGAAGAGACACACTTATTTAACTATTCTACTGCTACAGCTCGCGTCCCCATTACTCTGGCCCGCAGGCTACTTCATTCTCCTGCACGCAACACTGCAAAGCAGCACCTGCTGGCACCGCAACAAACGTTTATAGCTCTGAAACACTCTGAAGGCAGCCAGAGCAACCCGGAGGCCAAACCCACCTCAGCCAAGCCTCCGCCAGGCAGACACAGCCGCGCGTGCGCACAGACACGCACGCACCCCCCCCACAGACACACGCGCGCGCACCCCCCACACACACCCCCCCACAGACACACGCGCCCGCACACCCCCCACGCACCCCCCCCCAGACACACGCGCGCGCACCCCCCACACACACGCCCCCACAGACACACGCGCGCGCACCCCCCCCACGCACCCCCCCCCACGCACCCCCCCCACGCACGCGCGCACCCCCACGCACGCACGCCCCCCCACACAGACACACGCGCGCACGCCCCCCACACACGCACACGCACGCACACCCCCCCAGACACACACCCACACACACACGCACGCACACCCCCCCCCACACACACACGCACGCACACCCCCCCCACACACACACGCACGCACACCCCCACACACACACGCACGCACACCCCCCCACACACACACGCACGCACACCCCCCCCACACACACACGCACGCACACCCCCCCCACACACACACGCACGCACACCCCCCCCCACACACACGCACGCACACCCCCCCCCACACACACGCACGCACACCCCCCCACACACACACACGCACGCACACCCCCCCCACACACACACGCACGCACACCCCCCCCACACACACACACGCACGCACACCCCCCCCACACACACACGCACGCACACCCCCCCCACACACACACGCACGCACACACCCCCCACACACACACGCACGCACACCCCCCCACACACGCACGCACACCCCCACACACACACACACACGCACGCACACCCCCCCCCACACACACACGCACGCACACCCCCCCCCACACACACACGCACGCACACCCCCCCCCACACACACACACGCACGCACACCCCCCCCCACACACACACACGCACGCACACCCCCCCCCACACACACGCACGCACACCCCCCCCCACACACACACGCACGCACACCCCCCCCCACACACACACGCACGCACACCCCCCCCACACACACACACGCACGCACACCCCCCCCCACACACACACACGCACGCACACCCCCCCCACACACACACACGCACGCACACCCCCCCCCACACACACACGCACGCACACCCCCCCCCACACACACACGCACGCACACCCCCCCCCACACACACACGCACGCACACCCCCCCCACACACACACACGCACGCACACCCCCCCACACACACACACGCACACCCCCCCACACACACACACGCACGCACACCCCCCCCACACACACACGCACGCACACCCCCCCCACACACACACACGCACGCACACCCCCCACACACACACACGCACGCACACCCCCCCCCACACACACACGCACGCACACCCCCCACACACACACACGCACGCACACCCCCACACACACACACACACGCACGCACACCCCCCACACACACACACGCACGCACACCCCCCCACACACACACACGCACGCACACCCCCCCCCACACACACACACGCACGCACACCCCCCACACACACACACGCACGCACACCCCCCACACACACACACACGCACGCACACCCCCCACACACACACACGCACGCACACCCCCCCACACACACACACGCACGCACACCCCCCCCACACACACACGCACGCACACCCCCCCCACACACACACGCACGCACACCCCCCCACACACACACACGCACGCACACCCCCCCCCACACACACACACGCACGCACACCCCCCCCCACACACACGCACGCACACCCCCCCCACACACACACGCACGCACACCCCCCACACACACACACGCACGCACACCCCCCCCCACACACACACGCACGCACACCCCCCCCCCACACACACACGCACGCACACCCCCACACACACACACACGCACACCCCCCCCCACACACACACACGCACGCACACCCCCCACACACACACACACACGCACGCACACCCCCCCCACACACACACACGCACGCACACCCCCCACACACACACACACGCACGCACACCCCCCACACACACACACGCACGCACACCCCCCCACACACACACACGCACGCACACCCCCCCCACACACACACGCACGCACACCCCCCCCCACACACACACGCACGCACACCCCCCCACACACACACACGCACGCACACCCCCCCACACACACACACACGCACGCACACCCCCACACACACACACACGCACGCACACCCCCCCCCCCACACACACCCCCCACACACACACGCACGCACACCCCCCCCCACACACACACACACACCCCCCACACACACACACGCACACCCCCCACAGACAGACACACGCACACACACACCCCCCCTACCCCGCTCCTCCAACCCAGCTCCCGCGCCGCTCCGCACCGCCGGGGCCGCCCCGGCGGGGTGTGCGGGCCTCACACGGACACAGCCCCGCGGAACGCAGCGCGGGGGAACGGAAAGCGCTCGGGAAGCCCGTCAGGCCCCGCAGGTGCGCGGAGGGGCCGCGTTCGTCCCCGATGCCCAGGGCGAAGGGCGCGGAGCAGGCCGCACGCCACTCGCCATGCACCCCGGGACCGGCGGCGGCCCGCCCCGCGCACCCCAGGCCGCTGTGGGGGAGCCCCGGGGCCGGCGCGGCAGCCCGGGCCGGGCCTCACCAGTTCTGCAGGAGCTGGACGTAGCGCGGCCCCACCAGCCTGCTCAGCATCGCGCCGCCGCCGCCGCCCTCAAAGTCACCCCCACTGCGCATGCGCGGGCGCGACGCCGAGGCACGAAGGCCCCCGCGGCCCGCGCGTGCGCATTGAACGGGGCTGCCCGCCGCGCTGCCTGAGCCAAGCCGCGTTGTCACGGCAACGCGCCCTCCTGCGGGCGTCGTCCCTCATGGCCTCGCGGGGCCGCGTCCCGCCCCCGATCGGAGAGGGGACGTGGAGCCCCCAGGGGTTGCGCCTGTCCCCACGCAGGAGAGGGGACGTGGAGCCCCCAGGGGTTGCGCCTGTCCCCACGCAGGGGAGGGGACGTGGAGCCCCCAGGGGTTGCGCCTGTCCCCACGCAGGGGAGGGGACGTGGAGCCCCCAGGGGTTGCGCCTGTCCCCACGCAGGGGAGGGGACGTGGAGCCCCCAGGGGTTGCGCCTGTCCCCACGCAGGGGAGGGGACGTGGAGCCCCCAGGGGTTGCGCCTGTCCCCACGCAGGGGAGGGGACGTGGAGCCCGCAGGGGTTGGGCCTGTCCCCACGCAGGAGAGGGGACGTGGAGCCCCCAGGGGTTGCGCCTGTCCCCACGCAGGGGAGGGGACGTGGAGCCCCCAGGGGTTGCGCCTGTCCCCACGCAGGAGAGGGGACGTGGAGCCCCCAGGGGTTGCGCCTGTCCCCACGCAGGAGAAGGGACGTGGAGCCCCCAGGGGTTGCGCCTGTCCCCACGCAGGAGAGGGGACGTGGAGCCCCCAGGGGTTGCGCCTGTCCCCACGCAGGGGAGGGGACGTGGAGCCCCCGGGGGTTGCGCCTGTCCCCACGCAGGGGAGGGGACGTGGAGCCCCCGGGGGTTGCGCCTGTCCCCACGCAGGGGAGGGGACGTGGAGCCTGCAGGGGGTTGCGCCTGTCCCCACGCAGGAGAGGGGACAGGAGCCCTGTGGGGCTGGGACTCTCCTCGCACTGAGCTGGGCCCACTTCTCACCCTCCATGCTGGAGGAAAGCAGCCCCTTTCCACAGCAGTTCCCCCAGTGCCCATCAGTGCCTCTGCAAACCCTCCTCATCGCTGTGGCTCAGCCTCTCCTCCAGCAGGAGAGGGAGTTTAAGCCGGATTCTTTCAGCGGAGTGTCCTAAATCCACCATCAATTCCATAACGTTCCCCAGGCTCCGCTCCAAGCTAGCTCAGCCTCCTGTGGCCCTGCAGAAAGTCCTGGGGGACGTTGGAGCCTGAAGCACTTGTCTGCCCAAGACCTGCGGCTGGCCTGCCAAAGCTCCAGGGCTGCAAACGCCCCCTGAGCTCCCCTGCACAAACCCGCAGTAACGGTGTCCACCTGCGATGCCAACAGCCGTCGTCTTCCCTCACCCCCAGCACTGGCTGCCGAGAGCAGAGATTCACAAAGCAGAGCCTGTTGCGAAAATCTAGCTCCTGTTTTTTCTCACCAGGACACGGAACGACTATTTTATCAGTCCTTTGCGTGACTGACTCAACACCACATTTCATACTGACAGTTCAAGTGTTCCTCTGCCGAGGTGCCAGCAGGGCAACGCAGGTTACTGAACCATGCAGACTTTTGGGTTCATTTTGGCAAGCTGTTTCCCCGCTGCCCACGCACCAGCTGGTGCACGAGGAAGTCAGACGGGAGCTTCGTGGCGTGCGTTCCTGCAGGAAACCGGTGCCTTTGCCGCAGCCACCGCGTTACCAAGGGTACGGTGGGGGAAGCGAGCCTGGTGGACAGGCTCTGCACAGGTTTTGCTTTTTTAATGTCTGTTTAGCTCTGTGGAGTCGTGCACACACAGTGGAGAGTCTCAGCTTTCATTTTGTATTGGAATTTTCCTAGATGCCAAAAAAAAATATTAATAACAAAGGCAAAATAACTTAAAACTCAAAAGGCAATGAGAAGCGGCCCAATGTTTATCTTCAGAAAAGCCTTGGGGGTTTGAAGGCAGTTTGGGGGGTGGGGAATGTAACCTACTGCTTTACCCCAGTCAAGACAGACAGGGAAAGATCCAGTAATACTACCAATTTCCTGGTTAAGACAAAACAATGGCAATATTAGCAACTCATTCTTTCAGTATATTTTGCTGTCATTTACAGTTCAAGCACTGTGCAAAGGGGTTTGTGGTCTGCTCTGGACACCACACTGCAATACCATGCTTGCTCCTTCCCTGCGGAAACTTCTTTTAGCTATGGGGAGAATGTTCACACTGCAACAGGGACAGCTATGCCTCCAAAGCCTGACTGAAGGTGAGCTGCCACCGACGGTGAGGGTCACTTTCTTTTCTTGGTGACTTCCATGGCACAGGTGTCATTTTAGATTCTGAAGCAGAAAAGAAAGGGCGGTGAGCCTGGTTGTCCAGAGCTGCCCTAGGGACACCACGGTAAAGCACAAAGCTGTGTTCAACCATTAAAACAAGCAATCTGCATCTCTCAGGCCACCAGAGCAAGTGGGGATGTCTCTGTTGATGCCTTGTATCAACAAAAATCACTCCCCATTTAAAGCAGTGAGGTGGAGTTTTCTGCCCCAAGAGAGCAGACGGCTCTGCGGTAGCTTGTCCTTGCTTTGAGGACAGTTCATGGCCATGCCTGGCGGTACCAGCATGCCATGATGTTTGCTCACAGGATCTGATAGTCTCATCCCACCTCTTGACTCACCTCCAGGGAGAAAATGCTTCTGAGTGTTCACCCAGGAACTTCCAGCTCTGCACCAGTTGGCAGCCACTGCTTGGATCGTGGGCAAACTATTTGCTCTCAGCCACTCAGCAGCAACTCCTGTGTGTAGCTCCTTGTTCCTGCCCTCACCTGATCTCCCAGCCCATGCCTGTTCTGGCCACCAGGGCTTGCCTGTTTTACTGTCAGCCTTGTGCATCTCCAAGCATCCATCTTCCAAGCTGCAGCCTTGCTCCCAAGCATGCATTTCTCCCTTGTCTGGATCTGGTACCACCTTGGTTTCTTGGTCCTCCACCCTTCCTTGTCCTGACAGGGGTGGATGGCTCCCCTCCTCGCTCCGAAGATGCCCCTCACCCCCTGGCCTGGCAGCTCACATCTCAAATTTCTCGATAACCAAGGTGTTTGGTGTCTGTAAACAGTTTGGCTTATCTGGGCCTGCCCTGGCTGTCAGCCAGCTCAAGGCAGAAGAGCAAACAGGCCCAGCACAGGCTCAGGCCACACGGCAACACAACCCCCCAAGGCTGAATTAGCTCTTCTACGGGAGAGCAAGCAGGAAACAACCCCTGGGAGGAGGGAGTGAAGGCAAAGAGGATGAGGAGAGGCACATCAGCCAGGACAAAGAGACAAAGAATTAAAAGGACTGTCATTCGATGCACTTGGTGCAGCTCAGGAAGGACAGCGCACTACCTCAGAGTTTGCTTGCTGCTGAGAGAAGGGCAGCCAGGGCTCAATGAGATTTAACTAACTACCGCAAGGGCCACTGCTCAGTTATTTTGGGCTGTCTTCCCTGCTTTCTCAGGCTGCTTTCAGGCAGCATCTCCTTTTCAGATCCAGGGTCTTGGGGAGGGTCTGCAAGGGCTCAGTGCAGCTGCCGCAACTCTGTTTCCCCCAAAAGGTAGTCACTAATGTGCCGAGCAAGCTGGTGGCGGAGGGCTAACCCAACCAGTGAAAACCACGAGGGTTGAAGCTATGATGATTTGGGGAAATACCTGCTGATCGGAGGGGCTGTTGCCCGGAGGCTGAGGGCAGGGACAGCCCAGCTGGGCAGCGCAGCGCAGCAGTGGGTTTGGAGATGCTGCGGCCAGGGCTGGGCCCTTGGCAGGGGGTGACAGAGGCAGATCCCATGATTCAGCCTGGCCAGGGCATAGCCTCACCCACAGACGAGGCTGGGCTGTCTCCTGGTACTGGATCCAGCCCATTCTTGCAGGGTTTAAGCCCTCTTCAATGTTCTGCCACATTGACTCCCCCACTACCAGTCTATGCTGAGCTCCTGGCGTGGACTGGGTGCGTTTGACCTGACTTCCAGCTTGCACCCTGCCAGTACCACCCTCACTGGGTGCTCCCCCGGCGCAGGGCAGAGGCAAGGAGGCAAGAGCTGTGCTGCGACATCCCCTCCTTCCAGCCAGGCAGGGGCTGCACTCCCAACACAAATCTTCCCGGCAATAAAAATGAAGTTGAGATCCCTGCCACGCGTAACCCGGGCTAAAACGCACACGCTGCCCCACGAGAACAGCACCCTGGAGGGGTGGCAGAGGAGCCCGTCGACCACAGGAGAAGCTGTGCTGCAACAGGGAGACCCCAGCGCCCACGCGTCTGCCAAGGTGTTTCCGATGGCGGCTGGGGAAGGTGCCCAGATCCCTCCCGTGGTGATGGGCAGCGCTGGAAACCTTCACCAGAGGCCATGCCGCATCGGGTTGGAAGCACTCGCAGTGCTGAGGCTGCACCACAGTGCCGATTCGGGTGGGTAGGACCCGTGCCCAGAGCACAGGAACAGAGAGCGAGGGGACAGTGTCTGAAAACCTGTCTTGTCTTCTCTTTTCTTTCTTTTTTTTTTTTTTAGTACAAGGTAAAACCTTTATTACAACTTTTCATTCATAGGTATACAACATCTGAAAGACAGATATGGGGAAAAAAAGTAATATTGTTATAAAATGTCACATTTATTGCTACATTACTGTTATATACAGGACAGTTCTCAAAATCTACTTTAAAAAAGTTAGGATTATTTAAAAATTCCAAATAATCCAGCCAGCTGTTTTGACACTTGTATAAAATTATTTAAAAAAATGAAAACAATTCATATCTTGAGGCACTCAGAAACACAATTTTATCCCCCAATTGTGATTCATTTCAAAGAACAACGCATTTCCCCACCCCCAAATACTTTATTTTTTTATTTTTTTTTGCTGGGTTAGGCATATATATATATATTTTTACTATATATATAGTTCAAAACTATAATGTGTATCTGATTTAAGAACAAGGATTTCAGCCACTTAAGTACATCTGGATTTACAGGTAGGCAGCATAAACATCAAAAGCAAGGATCATTTTTTTTAAAGGCCAAAAACCCAAACCAAAAACAACCCAAAACTTTCTACGGGGTTAAAAATAAACAACTTCCGCAGGCATCTCCCATCTGCTCTCCCACCCTCCCACCCCGCCCCCCCCCCCCGTCCTACAAAAATATATAGAAAGAGCAACCCAGTAACGCTTCGTTTCCCCAACGAGCTGGAGGCCTCTATAGAAAACGGGTCATTTCCTGCAGACCGCGAGGTCCAAGCGCGTGGCTGGGGTCATCCCTGCTCCGCTTCACCAGGTGCCTCTTTCTCCTCTCCCCTCTCCCAGCAAATCAACCACTGCTGGCAGGAGGGTGCACAGCTTCCCGCGGCTCCTTCCCTCCCCGAGAGGCCCCATGTTACAAGGTTTGCTCAAAAGCTGGTGGGTTTCAAGTGATTTGGGAAGACGTGGCACCGGGAAGGGGGAACCGCCGCGTCCCCAGCTCGCGGCTGTGGGAGCTGCCGTGGGGAGCTCCATGGCTCCCCAGGGTACAGCCCAGGGAGGCAGGGCACAGGGACGCTCTTCGGCAAAAGGCCTCGGTACCCAGGACACCCCATCTTAAAGCACAAACCCTTTGCTCTCCCGTACTGGTGCCCGCAGCTTCGCTGTGCCAAGATGTAACTGCGCGAGTTTTATTCCCTCTCCTTCCAATGCGGTGGGTGCTTGGCTGGACCAGGGTGGGTATTGCAAGACCTGAGGAGCAAGAGGTCTACAAAAGCAGAGGAAAGAAATACTGGCGTGGAGACCCATGGCAGAACTGCCTCTTGCCCCGAGGGTGGGATGCAAGACAAACACAGAAGTTTTGGCAGAAAGGACGCCTGCAGCCTGCACCACCCTCTAACCAGAGACCACCTCCACGCTCGGCTCACGCGGGAGTCCCGCAGGCAAAGGCACTGCAGCTGCCAGCTCTCCAGAAGGGGTGAATTGCCCTGAAGATCAAACCCCTGCACAGAGCACCGAGCCTCCCCACGCCTGCCTGAGGGCAGCAGGGCAGGGAGAGGCAGCTGTGCCACTTGATCGACCTGCAGCATCCACCTCCCAAATCCTCCCGCCTCCGCCCCAGCAGACGGGCAGCTGGTGGCACGGTTCTGCCCCACTGCGAAGAAATCCACGGTGGCTGCGCATGCAGGGAAACAGCTCGGAGGTGCTGGCTGGATTGGAGAGCGCAGGAGGAAGGAAAACATGCCTTCAGGCTTGAAGTGGTTGAAGGAAGACCAGCCAAGCCGAGCCTGAGGCTCAGGCATTAACAGAGCAGCCTGTAGAGCTGGGCAGCAGCGAGGTGGGACACAGCTTCTCCACTGAGGGGTACTGGGGAAGATGGTGCGAGATGAAGGGTACCAGCGGTGAGCCACCAAGCACTGAGCAGAAGGCACAGGAGGGTGAAGGGTGCGTGAAGAAGCCCTAGGACCAGGCCTTGCCCCCTCCAATTCAGTGCTCAGCTCCTGCAGCATGAGTTAGAAGGGGTGTTCCTGTGGTCTCACCCCTCGTCTACCCACCCCTGGAGCCAGGGCAAAGGTCTTGAAATGCTTTTGGAGCTGCTAGAAATGAAGTTGGACCCTGAGAGCAGCAGGGAGCGGGAGGGAATTCAGCAGTCGTGGACAAGAGCAGAGAGAATGGACTGGGATAGGATCTGGAGAGCCCCAGGGGAGAGGGGGAGAGGAGTGGGGGTTGCATAGGATTTAACAGGGCAAAGACCTTGTGCAAGCTTCTGGTACGGAAAACAGGTCTTGCTATTGCTGGTGTCGAGCAGGAATGGGGGAATCCAGTGGCCACGGCTTGCTCCAGGTTAGCCAGCACTGCGCCTCGCGGACTGATGGCTTGTCCTGGCCCAACTCCAGCGCTAACTTTGCTTCCCCTCCCCAGTCTCAGCTCTTTTCTAAAAACCCAGGCAAGGGGCTTGGTGACACTGGACCCGAGTCACCAGCATAGCACACAGCAGGGCCTTCAAGAGGACCGTGGGCTCCACTGCTACTGGAGTCGGCAGCCTCCCCGTGGGAGCAAAGCTCAAGGATGCAGGGGATTGGGGGTTTCAAAAGCCTCCTGATTCTCAAGGCCTCCCCACCTGCCGAGGGGGAGGATGCGCTGAATCGCCCAGCAAGGGCCCAGGGCCCAAAGGCTCTGCTGGCTTCAGTGGGTACATGCGTGAGACGCAAAGGACCTTTGAGAGCGGCTTCTGCACTGAACCTGAAATTGCAGACTCCTGGGGAAATCCCAGCCCGATTCTGTCCTTCCTGTTCAATCGCTACCGGGCAGCGAGTGCAAAACCTCTAGGAAACCGGCTCATCACTGACATGCAGGCTAGGGGAAAAAGCTGTTCACTGAAGTCACAGCTGGGGAGGTTTCATATCACATTTCTGTATTTCTCCACTAGAGAGGGCAAAAACCCCAACTGCAAAGCAGCCTGACCCTGGTCCTGGAGTGCTGGCACACAGGGAAGGGGCAGCAAGGTGACCCCCACTGCGTGGGGCTGGCATGGACCTGCTCCTGATAGCCAGATGTGGGATCTTGGGGTGCCCAGCTAACTCAACTGCCCCGATTCCTGCAAACCATCTGCCCAGGCGCTGCTGCACCCCTTGCTCCCAGGCTGGAGCTCAGTGCAGACAGGAGGGGCGCAGACTGGGATCCAGATGTCCCAGGTCCTGTCCCTCCTGCCAACACACCTCCATAGGGTACCAGCGCAAGCTGTAAAAGCAGGGGAGCAGAGAGCCCGAGGAGAAGTTGGCAAAGAGCTATAGCTGAACTCAAGCCAGGCAGTTGCTTGGCTGTGAGTAGGTCTGACTGGCGGGTCACAGGCAGGAGAGCGACTGCCAAACCAGGGGTTAGCTGGAATTTTGCTCCCCAGGGTGCGCTGGCAGTGGCTGCGGGGTTGCGAGCAGGAGCAGGCAGAGTGCCACCACCTCCCGCCGATGCCGAGCGCCAGTTGGTACAAGACCATAAAGGTGTGGTCTCTGGGAGGCTGCAGCTGTTTTGCTCTGGGGCAAAAGCAGGTGAAGAGGGAGAAAGAACAAAAATCTGCACTTTTTACTGTTAATAAACTGGGTTCCAAACACTCCCCAGCACCTGGTGACATGCACAGCTCTCAGGCAAGATGTGCAGGGAGGCAGGGGGCTGGTTGAGGGGGAGGAAAGAGGAGGTCCCTTGGACTAAGGACCTGAGGACTGCAGCCCGGTGGCTGGCCCTGCCACACAAGAAGCATCCCATGGCAGCTGAATGCCTGGGACCCCAGTTCTTGCTGTTTGACCGCGATGCAGCTCAGCCACTGCCGCCTGGGAAAAGAGAAACTAGAAAATGCATGCAGGGGAAGACGGCCTCTTCCCTGATTCCCTATCTGACAAAGGAAGCTTTGTGGGGGCTCTGTGGCCCCCAACGCTGAGGGGCACGCAGCCCAGGAGAACCCATGCATGCCAGACTGAGAGAGGAAGCAGAAAACTGAATGCCACCCTGCGGCATGTCACCCATCCATGCCACCTCTCCGTGCAGGACCACTGGCGCAGACAGGCAGAGAAGCAAGTTTGGGGAGAAAAGCGATCTGTAAGACAGCACAGCTGAATGCCAGCAGAGCCGTGGGCTGGGGAGGGCGCAGACCATGGCCGTCTCTGACCATGACATCTAAAGACAAGACTTTCATTTCAACAGGCTGACATTTCAGGGCTGGCCTAGTGGTATTTTGGGGACATCACCTGACAGTGCTCATTTTTAGAAAAGCCACTTTCCCTGGCAGGTTACAGGCACCATATTCACACTGAGCCAAACACACCAGCAAGCCAAAGTAAGTTTTCCTTGCTGCATTCTGCAATTGCTCCCAATGCTCCTGGAGAGCAGGGATGCTGCCGAGGCTGTGCTGGGCTGGCGCAGGCAGCAAGCGCGATGGCACACAAAGCACCCTGCGCTATCGAGGCAGCTCCTGGGCGCAGCACTACCAGCCCCTGACATTGTGCTTTCCTGCTGGAGGAACCAAGATCTCCTCCAAACCCTGGCACCAGGGGTTTATGCTCAAGGACCTTCATCCATGTCCTGCCAAGGAAGTTAGCTGGTTTTGCTGTCAAGAAAACAGCATCTAAGCCACCTAAATGCAGATGAAAAGCCCCATCTCTGTTGCAATGCCTGGTGGTCTGGGGATGATGGGAAAGGCTCTGTCTCATCAGGAGCCCCCCGGCGTGCAGAGCATCAGCCAGGACTCGGAGGGGATGCAGGAGTTCAGCAAAATTTTGAACAAATCATAAATCTTCTCAGATTTTGAATTTTGGTGAGTTTCTGGATTTTTCTTGACTACAATCTCTTTTCTTTAAATCCAGTTGTACAGGACTGCCACCTCAAATTCTTGTTGCAAAATCAAAGTGTTGGGGAAGCACTTTTTGATTATTTTTTATGGTTTCAAGCTCACCAGGGCTGGGACATTGCTCCATCCGTCCCCAATCCCGGGGCAGTGGCACTGAGCCAGCAGAAAACCCCAAGCAGCGAGCGCCCTGCCAGCCCCAACACCATCCTGCCAATGGGGCAAAATGCTCACGGGATGAAGCAGCCAATGAGTCCCCAATTCCTACCCGAGAGCATGAATCAGGGTTGTCTGAGCGTCCAGACCCGGCTGGCGGGCTACAGAGGGGCACTGCCCCCTCCCTGCATGTTTCACCATCCCTAAATTGAACTTGCTCCAGCATCTGAAGCACAACCCAAGCCGGCAGGCAGCTTCAGGAAGACACAGCTTTTGCTATGAGAGAGCTGCTCCACGGGGGCAAGGCTGTCACACACGGAGGAAAACCTCATCCGTCTCACACTGCCCAGTGCTTAAGCAGGCAGAAGAACCCAAGGGAAGGACGAGTGTCATAACCTGACAAGCTAATTAGGCTAAAACATGTCTGTTGGCATAGGCGAGAAGAACGCGTGTTCCCGGGCTGCAGGGACCACGGCCACTGACCTCTCCTGGCCTTCCTGGGGGCAGAACTGGAGGCTGCTGTGGTCTCAGGTCTCACCACACAGGAGCGATGTGGGAGCAGTGGGCTGTGGGCAGGGAAAGCCAGGAGCACCCGAAAGCCTCAGAGCTATGGTTGGACTTTGCAGAGTCCCAGGGCAGTGCCAGTGCCAAGGGCAGCAGGGAGAGACGGTCCCGTACTGCTCTGGCACTTGAAAGTGGCTCCTCTCTGAGATGACAGAGGGGCTGAGCCCACAGTACCCAGGTGTAGGTGGGAGATGAGCAATGTCCTGAGCATTTCCAGTAAGCTTTGCTGGAGCACAAAGCATAGCTATGAGCACAGAGGAGCACCAGGAGGTTATGCCAAAGCCTGGGGTTGCTAGGAAGTGCCACAGGACCTAATCCTGTTGGCCAGTCCTTCCCCCCTTCCCTGTGCCAAAGCCATGCATCTTCCCCAGGAGCACAGGCCAGAGGGGCAGAGGGGAGAGATGGACCCTGCTGCCGGGGGTCCTACCGTACTCGCTGTCCCCACGTCCCCCCAAGGCCAGCACCCCTGCCCTGTGAACTATCCTGCCCGACTGGGCTCTGCCAGGCAGATCTGGGCAGCAGACCCAAGAGCATTACAGACACTGCTGAGATGGGATTTAACAACCCCCTGGGGAGCTGACCCCGTCTGCCTGCAGAACTGGGAAGAACCGGGCACAAAATGTTTCAGGAGAGGGAATAAACAAGAATAAACTCCCGGTGGACGCTTCTTCATTGCCAACTCCAGAACGGCTGCTGCAGCTCAGCACCGCCGAGCAATTCTCTGTTTGCTCCTGCGCCTCTGGGGCACTCTGCCACATGGTGGGGCTGCTGGGGGTCTTCCTCCTGCTGAGCACACCGGAGAGGTCTGCAGTGACACTGGGAAGCCCTCGGAGCGAAGGGATCATTGGCCCAGCTTGGCTGCTGGAGCATCTCGCGCAGGACGGGTGCTTGCTGCTCCCCTCCTTTCCAGCACGGAGAGAGGAGCCCACGTGCAGGTGACAGCGGCCATTCTGCATCCCCATGGCAAGCCAGGCAGCATGCTGAGCTGAGTTTGCCTCCAAGGATGCTTTGGAGATACGACAGCGGGTGAAGACGGGGTGTGAACCCAACCCCTCTCCCCAAGCCTGCAGCATTTTGCACTTCTGATGGTGGTGGCTCCAGTGTGGGGAGAACCTGTGTGGAGACGGGGATCCTGCTGCCGGCCGCGGCTTGCTGAGGGCTGGAGCCGCCCCGCTTCCTGCCACCTTGGGCTCCACTGCCTGCCACCAGCGTCTGCGGGTCTGTCTGCTGCAAGGTCGCCGAGCACAGTGTCCCACCGCTGCCTTTGCTCCATCTGTCTCTGCCTCTTCCCAGTCCTCCAGCTTTGTTCAGTTCATCTTTGTTCAGCGCTGCCCCTGGAAGCGCCTCCTCCAACAGTGGGCGTTTGCTCAGATGCATGGGCAAGAGGCGCCTTCCTCCGCCCTGGGCTTTCCTCTCACATCTGTGTTGCTTCTTTGCTTACCTTGAAAGCGCCCCAGTCCCTCGGTTCTCTTCCACCTGCCAAGGCCTGCTCTCTCTCAGCAGCTTGCCCTCCCCACCACAACACTCCGGCACAACCACAGGGCACCTCCTCTCCCAGGCGGGACCGCGGCCTCCAGGATCCTCCAGGAGTAAAGCAAATCTTGCAGAGACCCTTGATGGACCTTGGTCACCTCCCAGGAGGAGCGGGAGCACCGCTGAGGGATCTGCTGCAACTTGCTTTGCTGTTTAACTTCCTTTTCCCAAATCAGAAGTGGCCAAAGCAAAGAGATGGTGAATTCAGCACATGAGTTTGTTTTTTTCATAATGGAAGGTACAAGCCAGGCAAGGAAGAACATCCCCTTGCTGTGGCTACATTCGCTTTTAGTGGCTTTTAGAGCCGAATCTGAGAATTCCTCTCTTTATATCCAGTCTCTCTTAATACAATTTTAATATTCTGGTTGATCCTAAAGATGCAACGTTAACTATAGAAACAGCAGCAGAAAAGCGTGGGGTACAAGACATTTTTTTTATACAAAAAAAAATTCTTTTCGTTGCTTACAAAACATATGCAAAAGAAGCTAAAAAAACCAAAAGGCATTGCTATTTGTTCTACATAAAAAATCTCATAACTAATGTTCTTTTTTTTTAAAAAAGAAATATCAAGCTTAGGCACAATTTTGCTGCTGGCTGCTTGTGAACAAGCCAAGAGAACACGCCACCCCCTCCTAACTGAGTGATATGTATTGACTGTTCCACACTTTATACTTAAGGCAATTTTTTTGTTTTCGTTTTGTTTTTGACAAAGTGTTTTTTCCACCCCTTACGTCATGCCAGGATCCGTCCATGTGTGTCAGTATTAGCAGTACTAAAGTTTATGGTTCAAGAAGGTTGCAGGTCACACCGAGGGTTTTCTTCCTACAGATCTCTCTATCCAGAGGAACAAAAAGATCTACAAATAAAAAAAACCAAAAGCCTGAAGTGAGAGAAACCCAAATGAGAACGAAACTCTGCTTCTTGTGGGGGGGCCACAAGCCCCGCTGCCGCAGCCTCATCTCCGCAGGAGAAGTCAGCCCCGAGGGCTCGACGTGGCTGCAGCAGAGCTGAGACGCAAGCTCAGTATTCTGCCAAGACACCGGCTTTGCCTTTTTTTTTTCCAGGGCAGCCCCAGGCACCCCCGGGTGCAGGGGACGTCGGGGGACCACGGCCCCACCGTGCGCTCCGGGGCATGCGGGTGCTACGGGCTGCGGCACTGCAGCCCCGCGCAGGGAAGCCTCGGTGACGGGGTCAGCCGCTGACCCACCGCTCCCGGATCTGCTCAATCCCCCGTCGACATCCCTGCACCACTCGGGCAAGACAGGCTCAGCTGCTCCTGGCCAGGCATGGGGTTCCCTTAAAAACAGGGACAGCCCAGCAGAGCCTGCGCCCGCCACGGTCTCGCTGGGGGAATTTCACCTTCTGTGTCTTTCCTGGCATTTCTGGGACCTGCCCATTCCCTCCCATAGGGCCACCAGGCAAAGGAGTTGCTGGTTTCCAGTAGCCAACTGGGGCAGGGCTGGGAGGCACAAAGCAGAGCTGAGCTTGCTCAGGGTGGTGAGAGCACCGAAACCCTCTGTCCTGGCTACGGGGCTGCACCTCTCCTGCGGGGCAGAGGCTTTGGGCGTCCACAGACAAGCAAATGACATGCATGTGCGAGTCATTTACTTAAGATCAATTAAGAAGGACATTGGCTGGTGCCGAACAAGTGGGGCTGAGCAGCCAAAGCAGAGCAGTGCGTGCCAGCAGCGGGTTGGACCCGCAGCGGGGTGCTGGGATCACGGGGTGGGGGACGATACCTTTACATGTGTCCAACAGGGTTGTGACCATCTCCTAGACCAGGATGTGAAGCTGAAAGTGTCATCTGGGGATCTCCTACTACTCCGGACACTTTCTCCTCTTCCCGACGCTTCAAGCAGGCTGCTTTAGGGTTCAGATTGCGCTCTATGCCAAAAACAGCAAGGAAGGGAGGGAAGCGACCTCAGTTTGGGCAACAGCATCGCGCATGGCAACAGCATCCGAAAGAGAAAGCGAGGACAGAGTCCCAGGACAGACACACGGGACCATGCGAGGAAGCAACCTCAGTGCAAGCTGCTCTTTGCCTGCCGCTCCTTGCAGTGGCTGCAGTAACTTGGCCAGACCCCTGCTAGAGCAAAACCCCATGCCCGGCTGAAACATCATGCCAATTTAAACATGTGCTTGCTTACAGAAAACCCCAAGTGCCTCAGCCAGCTCTCAGAGTTGAGGACTGAGTTTTCCAAAGCTGCTTAATGGGATCCAGGTGCCAAATTCCCATTAAGCCTGAGGGGAGACGGACCGAGCGGCCTCAAATCCACCCCAGGCCGGGGCTTTGGAAAGCTCAGCCTGCCGCGCAGTGCACCCGAGGGTGCCGCTGGCGATGCAAACACACAACCTCACACTGAAAGCAGGAGTCACAACAGAGATGCACGCACACGCAGAGATGTGGGGGGAGAGAAAGGCTCCGAAATGCACCTGCCAGCTGTTACCATACCTCGTACTTGCTGCTCCAGGCCCAGAATGACCTGCACCGCTTGCTGTAGGATGATCAGTTTGGTCTGTGCTTTGTCCGTTTTTAAGTGCATCTGACACATGCGTCCCAGTTCTTTAAAGGCCTCGTTAATGTCCCGCACACGCACCCTTTCCCTGGCGTTATTGGCCATTCTCCTCTCCCGGTCCCTCAGATCTTTGTCCTCCAGTGACAAGGCCTCGTCTGTACTGCTGGGTTCATAGCACCACAGGGATTAGTCAGGGGGGTGGTACCAAGGAGGGGGCTATATGTTGCCGTGCTGGTAGTGCTTCTGGTGTCCACTGGAAATGGCTCAAACAGCCTCACTTTGCAAAGCCAATTCATCTCGGGCGCTTCCTGGAGCAGCCCGGGCTATTCGGGCTGAGCGTCACCTCTGCGAGCCACGTGAAGGTGCTGCCAGCACGGGGCCGGGCTCCCACGGGGCCGGAGGGTGCTGCCGGGGGCGAGGGTGGGCAGTGGATGCAGTATCGACAGCGACACCTTCTCCCCTCTGTAAAATTTTGCCTTCCTGTTCATTGTCAGCTGAAAACTAAAAGTTCAGGGGGGGGTCTCAGCTAAAAACATCAGGCTTACCCCCCAAGGAAAGACATTTTGGCAGAAAGCAAACCTCTCTTTATAAGGTTTCCTTCAAAAATCCCATCTGCAGCAAAATCCTCCCAGTGAAGGTGTTTCAGGCAGCCGTGCTGCAGCAGTGTGAGGCAGCCTGGCCCAGCACCCTCTTATGGGTGGGGGGCAGCACCAGGAGCAGGAGCCAAGTGCCCCGGCTGCCGCTGAGGGTCAGTCTCAGATGCACGTCTTTCAACACAGCCAAAATCACTTTGGAAGGGGGTGATTTTCTTTTCCAGGCATGTCAGGAGCTCTGGGAGAGCCTCCACCACTGGCAGCACCCCAGGGATGCCCGAAACAGGCAGGGATGGGGAGAAGGCAGGATCGTGCTGGCAGCATCTTAAACCGTGGCCTCGCCCACAGCCCGTCCCCTCCAAACCCCCAATTTACTGTACAGACGACCTTCTCCCCCAGAGCAAAAATTCTTGCAGGAAAGACACCTATCTGAGGAGGGTCCTTGGTGAGACCTGGCACTGGGACAGACTGTGGCCTTCGGCTCCAGGGGAGCCACGTGGGGATAAGCCTTCACCGAAGAGGGTCCGCAGAGTCAGAGCCTTCCTGGGTGCGCTGGGGGGTCTGGAGAGCCTCCAGACGGTGCCCGACCACGTGGAGGGGGAGCAAGGGTTCCCCGGGTAAGCGTTTGCCTGTGTGGGACAGAGGCTGCCCACTGCCCCTACCTGCATCCTCTCCTCGCTGCCTTGTCCCTGCCCGTGTCCCCTCCTCACTGCCTCGGTGCCCCAGCCAGCACTGTCACCTTCTCTCCAGCATGGCCAGGACGGCTGGGGGGAGCGGAACCACCAGCCAACCCAGCACCCGAGCCCACCTGCGGCAGAAACCCAGCTCGTTCCTCCGAACACACACCGGCAGCTGCGGTTCCTGGCTGGTGGCTCCCCCCAGCAGGGACACAGCTCCAGCAGCGCCTTGCACACCGCAGCCGGGCGGGATGGAGCCATCTCCCCGCCGCTGGCAAGTGCTGCTGGCGGTTTGCAGGGCCACGCGGGGTCCTCTGGGTTATAAGGATGTGTGGTGCCTTGGCTACCTTGTGCTCAAAGGGAGCGCTGACCTGCCTGCCTGGGCCCCCGCAACATCCCCCAATCTTCTCCTTTCCTTTCCTGCCCCGTTAGCTGCTGACGGCAGCAGGAGGATCCTGGCAGCCCTGGCTGGGCACAGGGGACCCGATGGCCCCACTCCCATGGCAGCCCTGCAGGACGGGACGTGGGGGTCAGCTTCCCTCCTGCAAAGCAGCCCGAAGGCCCAACCCGGCAGAGAAGAGACACCCTAGCTGCCTGTGCTAACGCCTGCTGACAGCAGCACGTGGGGCTCGGCTCGCTTCCCCGGCTGCGTCCAAGAAGGGTTTAAAAAGGGACAAGCGTGGGAGACCAAAGTGAACATGGTGCCAACTCTGCCTAGCCCCTGCCCCCCGCCACCCCTCGGCTCCTGCCTCGATCCGCAAGCAGCAAGTACAAGGTAGAGAGTGGGACCACCGAGAGGTCACGGCTGGGGACTGTCTGTAGGAGATCGGAAAGAACAGAACCAAAAAATAAAAACTTGAAATGAAAAATAAAAAGGAAGGGGAAATTAAAAAAGAGACAGGAAAAAATATACATGTTATGAAAGGCAAAAAATTACGAACTGAAGAGAGGCACAAAGGACTCCAACATCAATGCAACAGCAGAGGCCAGCAGAGAGGAGCACAGCCAGGCACAAACCACCGATGTGTGTTACAACAGCCTCTGCAGAGAGAAAGGGGGTTAACCTGCCACGGCACCCTACGCAGCGGGGCCGGGGAGCGGGAGCATGCACTGCGGGATGCAGGAACAAAGCAGCAAAGTCATCCGGAGCGGGAAGCCAAGCCCTCCGCTTCCCCTCCCACCGGGACGCGGCACCCGGGGCAAGCACAGGCAGCTGAGACGGGCACACACGCGCGCGGGAAGGGAGCGAGCGTGCCCCGGCGAGCGGGAGAGCCTGCGCGCGCCCGCCTGCAGCTCCAGGCTCTGCGAGAGATGTGCAGTGCTCCCAGCTTGCATCGGAGACCGGTTTGTACAGGCAACGAGGGCTGCCCAACCCTGGGCTCAGCGTCTCCAGCCCGCTGCCCCTTGCACGGCTCCAGCGATCCCCAGGGGTTTGCCGATCCCCAGGGGTTTGCCGGGTGCCTGCAAACCCAGGGGCACAGTGGTGGGGACAGGAGTGCAGAGCCCCGTGCCGGGCGGGCAGGGAGGACGGGGCATCGCTCACAGCTGCTGTGGCCGCGGGCAGAGACGGGCTCTGTGCTTGGAGCAACCCTCGGAGAGACGTCAGGTCTGGGCCCCCTCTGGGAGATTTGCTGGGTTTTTGGTTTTTTGTTGGTTTGGTTTTTTTTTTTTTTTTTCATTTTGCTGGCCAAGCAGCTGAGCGAAACATCTGGCTGCAGGAAAGCGAGGTCGGCGCAGGTGCCCCCTCGGGGCCCAGCATGCAGCACACGCAGTGGCAGTGGGGAACAAAGAGAGAACAGCAGGGATGCAAAAAAGAAAAAAAAAAAAAAAAAAAAAGAAAAAAAAAAAAGGACATCAACAGCCTTGGGAACCCAAGGCCACAGGGGAGAGAGAGAGTGCGAGGCACCACAGCACATGTCACAGGAGACAGACAGACAGACAGCCCCGTGCCGATCAGATACGTAAAATATCACCACTCCGGGACCCTCACTGACCTCTAACTTGTTGCTCCAGGTTCAGTATGACTGATACGGCCTGGTGTAGGATTAGCAGTTTGGTCTGCGGTTTTTCGCTGTTTAGGTGGAGTTGGCACATGCGTCCGAGCTCTTTAAAGGCCTCGTTGATGTCACGGACCCGCAGGCGCTCACGGGCATTATTGGCGACCCTCCTTTCTCTCTCTCTCTCGGCTTTTTGCTCTGGGGGAAGAAGATCGTCCTCCTCATCCTCATCTTGACTAATGGTTTAAAATAAGAACGAGACAGGGACATTCCTCGCGTGCACTCTCAGCACTGGTCAACTCACAGAAAAGAAACACACGTCGAGGCACCGAGATGCCAAGCCCCACGCGTGGCCCCGCAAGCCGGGGTGCTGCGCCCTGCGTGCCCCCGCCGGGACGTGCTGGCCCGGTGCCCCGCGCTCAGACGCGGGGACACGCAGCGACTTTGGAGAGAAACAATTAAGGCTCTTCTTCTGCCTCTTTTTTTTGTTTGTTTGTTTTGTTTTTAAACAACAAAGAAAGAAACCACAACAATAAGATCAAGGCCTGAGCTTGTTGCCGGGAGGTTGCAGGTCGGCCCGGAGAAGGTGCGGGGGCCAACACTGGTGTCCCAAGCTGGCGTTTTGGGAAGACACAGCCCTCTGCCTCCAGGGCAGGAGGTGGCTGCAGTCTGGCAGGAGTGGGGCTGGCGCTGCCCCTCTGGGCAGCATCACCCTGGCGAGGTCTCCGAGCCGACGGCGAGGTTGCAGACAAGCCAGCACGCTGGAAGGACTCTACCTGATCCGCTGCCACATATCTGGCTGGATGTGACAGAGGATACAGGAGCCCGAAGCAGACAGCGGAGACAACCCGAAGCAGGGAGGAGGTCAAAAACCTTCCCCACCCCTGGCCGAGGGCAGCTGAGCGCTCGGTCCTTTCTGCGCACGGCCACAAGCAACGCCCCGAGCGACCACGTAGGTGGGTGCAGCTCGCGTGGACGTGGCGTGAGCCCTCTGCTTTAGGAGCATGAGGAAGCCCTGTGGCCAGGCGGATGGGAGCCAGCAGGAGAGGGCGGCAGGGACCCTTCCCCAGCACGGCCCAAAGCGGCCGGCCGTGGGGAAGCAGCAGGAGCCCGGGCTGTGCCGCCTCTGTGCGAGGACGGACATGGCTCCTGCAGTGGGCAGGGGCTGGTGGGTCTGTGCCACAGGACGACCCCTGGCCTCACCGGGCCAAGCCCAGCGCCCGGTGGGTCACCGTGGCCATACCCCAGCCCAAACGCCCCCAGCCTGCTAACAGAGTAAGTGAAGGGAGAGACCTGTTCAAAGAGCACCTTGTTCTGTTCCGGGAGGGTTTCAGCTCCTTCTTCTCCTCTTCCGAGTTATCAGCCACCGACGTGTTCTCCTCGTCCTCCTTCTCTTCCCTCTTTATTTCGCTGGTTCCTGAGGAGACGCTGCTTCGCCCCAGCCCCCCTGACAAGCCTGCTGAGGAAGCAGAGCCACACATGGAGGTTGGAAGGGCCTGACCTGCACGGAGGGCTGGGGGTACCCAGGCCCTGCTCCTGCTGCACTGCATCGCCAGTGCGCAGCATCCTGGACTCACCCTGCATCGCTGGTCTGCAGCCAGAGGAGCTGGGGGGGTGCCGGCTCTGCCCTGCCACCACTCCCCATTCTTCTCCCCCCACCTCCCAGACCCTCCAGAGTCAGAGCCCAACCTCCCCCCAGCAGAGCAGGCCCCGGGGGCATTGTGCACCCCCAGCTGGCAGGAGGGCCAGGAACATGTAGATCAAACCTCTGGAAAAGGCTCAAGGTAGAAGCTGCCCTGTGGGTCCTGCAAGGAAGTACCAGCCTTGCAAGAACACCCATCTCCCCCCAGGCTGCTGCTGCACAGGGCTGGACCTAACGGGTGACCCGAATCATCCCCGCGGCAGGCGAGCCTCAAGCGTGCGTGTGTGCAGAGCTGCCTTACCGCTGTACGTGTCTTGCTGCCTGTTGAGGTCAGGGAGTGAGCTGGGCTGTGACGGAAGTGTGACATGGTTGTGGAGCATGCTGGGGTTGCTGGACAACCCATCTTCGGGGTGACCTCCTCCCACCTACAGCAGAACAAGCAGAGCAAGCCTTGAGGGGGGGAAGTGTCACGGCCAGTGGGCATGGGCACAGTCACCCCGAGCACAGCCGCAGGGCTCCGCAGACCAGGCTGAGCTGCAGCCGCCTGCCCTCCTCGCACACTCCCACCACCCAGAGCGCAGGCATGCAGGAGAGAAGAGCCAGCCTGCTCCAGCACCAGCTCTCCTCAGGGGACCGTGGCAGGGGCACTGCCGAAAGCAGCTCTGTGCCCTGCACAGCAGCTGGACGAAGCAGAAAGCCCCCATCAGTGCTGTCTCTCCCCGCTGTGGAAAAGCCTCTCTGCCTGGATGCAAGGCTGGCACACCAGAGAGGACACCCTGCCTGGGCTGCATGTCTCCTGTCTCCATCAAACACCAATGTTTCTGCCACCTCCCCAGTGCCTCCAGAGCAGGGGGACATCCCAGCAGCGTGAACTTCGCTCCGAAGGGCCTGGACGCAAAGGTGAGGGTCAGGCAGCCGTTCTGAGCCCACACCGCCCAAGGCTGCACTACTTGGACTACCAGAGACCGGCAGGACAGAGCCAGCCCTGCTTCAAACACACTCCTTTCTGCAGCTGGCAGCAGTTTGCAACGGAGGACACACATATGATTCATCGCTTAGTAGCAGAGTCTGGGGAGCTCGGAAAGGAAGCACGTCTGGTTCTCTGGGGAGCTCAAAGGGGAAGCATGTCTGGTTCTCTAGAGAGACTGGAGACACGTTAGTGTTTGCTGCAGCAGGCAACCAGCTCTGCCAAAAACGTGCTCTTGTGGTCACCAGCCTCTAGACAAGGGGGGACCCTGGTGACCCAGCATGGGACCCCAGCATCCATGTGCTCAGGGCGCCTGGGACCCATTGTGGTCCCTGGAGCCTGAGTGAGCCATCACACATCAGCACTCCCCACGCGCACAGAAGGATGCGGTGCCTGCCCGAACAGTTTGGAGCAGAGAAGTCCTGGTGATATCTGGCTCTCTATACCTGCAGGTCCTGCCTGGCATGGGAACCCTCTCCTCCTCCCTGCATCCCCCAGGGATGGCTTGAAGCTATTTTTTGGAATTTCCATCCATGTTGCAGGGAAAGAAGAGCTTTCACCACCTCTGCCTGCCCCGAGAAGGGGCATGAGCAAACTGCATGCAGGGCTTGTGCCCAAGAGCTACCGTTGAGCTGAGCGCGGGTCCAACCCCCACTGCACGAAGACAGCAAGCCGTTGCACTTCTGTGCACATCACCCATTCAAAGCTGTCAACAGCTGACCCATGCTGGACCACACTGAGCTATTCTCACACCGAAGGCAACATCCCTCTGGATGCCAGGAAACCCCATGACGCGGGTCCCCAGCATGTCCCCGCCAGCTGCCGTGATGCTTCCACACTTACCAGACTCGGGTGCCTGTTCCCCAGGGACATGACCGAGGCAGGGAAGGCCTGGCCCAGGCTGCCCACAGTGGCACTGTGGGCCGGCGCCGAGCCCAGGAGCCCATGCATGTCCCCGTGGTTGCTCGGCATGGTGGCTGTCTGGCCCACAGCATGATTCCTCAGCACGTGGATGGCTTCGTCCAACCTGTCTTCCATTTTGTTTTGCTTGAAGGACAGGACAGAGAAATAGGTCTGTGTTAACACCTGTAAAGCCAGCAGCCCGCTGCAGCTCTCTACACTAAAGAACGGCTGGCAGCAATCACGCACTCAGCTACCGCAAGGCAGATATGGGGAGAAATAACCCCCCAACCCCGTCAGTGCCATCCCCGAAGGGCACAAGGGGTCACACAAGCAGAACCACTCAGGAAAGGGAGGCAGAAACCAGGCAGAAATCTCTTCGGCTGGGCCAGACCCACAGGGATGCGAACGGGCCCTAAACAGGGGGAGGGTGCAAGGCTGTGCCTCTGCCAGCCAGGCTCTGGGCTCAGGGAAGCAGGTACCCAACTCTGCTCAGCTGCTTCCAACCAAACGTCCATCCATCAACTAACCGTCTTCCTTCAGGCCCCAGATGTTTTGGGGAGAGGATTTTACCCAAAAGCCTGTTACTGCCAGGCGCACAAGGGATGGAAGAGACAAGGACAAGGCAGATCTTTTGTCGACACTTACTAAAGTGTGGAGGCTCCCTTCGTAGCTGGGAGATAAGGCACCCTGTCCGCTCGCTCGCGACCACTGGGATGTGCCTGTGAACAAACAGGGAGAGGCTGAGACCAGGCACGGCTGCCGCTAGATGGGGCTGGAAGCTGGGCCACCATGCTGTGAACGGGCCACTGCGCCATGCACAGCACCGCACAGCACCGCACGGGGCTGCGCAGGGACGCTCACACCACACGTACGAAGCCAGCCACGCCGCACACGGGCACAGGTTTTTCCCCCGCTCCCCATCACCGCTTGGCGAGGCAGGGGGATGCCTGCAGAGGTGTTTCATCTCAGAGCAGGTGCCCGCCTTAACTCACAGCGATGCTGTGAGGGGTCACAGTCTGATCCTACATGCCTCCCGCGGAAATCCCTGTTCAGCCCCTGCTGCGGGCTCGCCGCTGCTCTGCCTCAGCAGGAAACTGAGCTCAGGCCTTCAGACCCCGAGAGGTTTTTAAATTTCAGTAAGCGGGAAGCCAGCACACATGCTGTGCTTGCTCCGGCCCCAGGGGAGCTGCAGGCTGGCATGTGTACATTGCTCTGCTCCCTGAGCACAGAGAAGCCTCAGTGCCAGCTCTGCTGGGCAGAAACAAGACCTCTCCCACTGGACGGGAGCAGAGACGAGCTTTTATTGGGCACTCAAAATGGTTTTTAACTAGTTGGCTGCTTCACAGTTCCCACTGCGCTCCTCCCACGGGAGACAAAACCAGGGACAAACTCTCCCAGCCTCACCAAGACGGGATGCTCAGGGCCAGGGTCTGTCTGAACGGCAGGAGCAGGT
This sequence comes from Morus bassanus, assembly GCA_031468815.1. Taxonomy (NCBI): domain Eukaryota; kingdom Metazoa; phylum Chordata; class Aves; order Suliformes; family Sulidae; genus Morus; species Morus bassanus. Next base: position 1,250,786 of record CM062593.1, read on the forward strand.
CCCAGGGGGTGGCAGCCGCGCTTTAACTCAAGCACGTGGCAGTGCTACCATGTGGGTCAGGCTTGTGCCTCTGGCAGGGCCGCCTGCTAAAACTCCTCTGCAGGGGCAAAGCCAGGTGCAGGCAGAGCCATCGCCCTCACGCACGCAGCGTTTGCTGCACCTGGGCACTGCTCAGCTCCAAACAGGGGAAAAGCTACAACTGATTAAAGCAGACGGACACGCAACTTCAAGAGTATCTTCAAGTTTGATTGTCCTTCCTCTTCACTCTCCTCCTTTTAAAAATAAATGGGATTTGGAAAGATTGCCAGAAGTGTCTTTAATGAGGGTTTGGGGCTGATCTGGGAGGTACACTGCCTTGGGCCTCCTGAAAGCAAACCTGACATCCCCCTTCACACAAAGAGCAATGTTCTTCACCTACCTGCAAGCCCCTGAGGGGAGCCGACTGGTGTGGAGGGGTTTGACGAGAAGTTATTGCTAGAGTGATCGGGGGAATAAATCTAGAACGAGAGAAGCAGGGCACGGTCAGCAGCGCCCACCCCTGTGACAGCTCTCCCCCTCCCAGCAGCGCTGCCAAGCCCAGGCACAGTAAGGACCACCCGATGGGACCACCTGATGGCACCTCCCTTCCTATACCCACACCAGCTCCCAGCCGGTGCGATGGCCCAGCCACAATGCTGGGGTCTCTCTCTGTCCCCACTGCCACCAGCCCTGCAGCTACAGCCTCCGTTCTTCAGGTCCCACCTCAGAGGGAAGCAAGAATCCCAAAAAATTATTGCAGGGGGCAGTGCTGGCACCCCTCTGCCACCATCCAGAAGCAAAGTTCCCTGCACTGAAAGGGACAGAGGCAACCCCAAGCTCTGATAGCCCAGTGGGGCCAGTGCCCTCCAGTTTGAACCAGCACACACAGGGCCAGGACTCCTGAGACCTGCAAGTCCTGCTACGAGGCTGCATAGGGTTGTCTTGCCAGACCAGTACCAGGCCACCAAAACATCCAGTGCCTCAGTTTCCCCATCTGCCAGAAGGCGCTTTTGCACAGCGCCAGGACTCCGGATGGCAGCACAGAGAGAGGGGAAAGCCCTCCCCTCAGAGGCTGCTGTATTTTGGGGATGCATTCACCCAAACTTCTCCATGTGTCCATCTTCCCTGCTGCCTACAGGGTCCCTGTTATAGAAGGGAGGTCCAACGCTGCAACAGGACAGGGACAGGGTCAAGTATCTGCAGAAACTCTTACTGAAGCTAGTGCCTTCCCAAGCGCGTCTCCTGAGCTCCCAGCTGTGGTTCCTCTGTTACCTGCCAAGAGAGGACAGAGACATCACTGCCAGGGTGCCAGAAACCCAGCCAGACAAGGCACCCATAAAAGACCTTCTCTGGGGTCACCTGCTCTGAGATTGAAATTTCTCACTCTTACTGCTTTGCTTGAAAATTAAATGGATGCCCAGCTCAGAGCAGCCTGGACAAGGGCACACACGCCCCAGCAGCTTTCATGGGGCTGCAGGAACACTTTATAAGACGCTGGATCAAAGGTGCCATGTCATCAACAGCAATCAAATGTCTCTGCTGCAGCACGGCCCATTTTCGCGGGGTTTCCTAAGCCCCTACAATCCCAAACTTGCTTCCCCCGCTCTAAACGAGCGTTTTTCTATGAATCAAGGTCAGGATCCTCATTTCCTGGGGAACACAAGTTCGTTTCAGTAACAGGTTTTGTAACAGGTTCAGCAGGGTTAGAAATTAAAGCACTCGGAGGTTTAACGTGGTATCCAAATGCAGCACAAACATTCCTATTCTGGATTTAGATAAACAGCTTCACACATACACCCCGCCCCGCAATGCAGGTGCAAATCCTTCCCGCAACTCATTTAAGCCATCGACACCTCCGAGAGACAACATCACAGATTCTGGTCTCCTCCCAGATCCACCACATGAGGTGTAAACCCTCAAGCCAGCATCCTGTCCCCCTGCTACAGCCTGCCCAGGTATCCAGCAGCAATAACATCACTGCGCCTCCTCCTCACACGGTAACTCCATGCACGGGTGACACACAAGGGATCAAAAGTGTCTGCGTACATCGGACACACAGATCACAGCCTTGGGCATCAGAGGTTTGCACAAGACTTTGATTTTCCAGTTAAGCCTCTGCATGGCAGTGGAGCAAGGGGGGATCATGCTGGGGACCACCACGTGCCCGGGGGCCGTACGTACCCATCATGCTGTCCGTCCCGCTAATCGGGGGCGTATGACTGGAGACACCGTATGGCGTGGAGGCAGAGGAAAAGCCAGACACAGAGGGGAGTCCGCCGTTAACCTCTCCTGAATGAAGCTGGTAGTTCTAGCAGAGAGGGGGAGAGGGGTGAGAGGCGCCCTTGGAAGGCTGCCAGGCTTCGGCGTCTGGGCCAGGACCCAGGCCCTCCCTGTCAGCAGCTGCCCCGAGCCGACAGCTACGGGACGAGGTGACGTGCCGCCACCGGCCAGCCGAGCGGAGCCCCCCAGCCCGCCCGCGGGGCAGCGCGGGGACGCATTACCATGCGTTCGTGCTGATGTAAACTGTTGAAGCCGCTGGACTGCGGGAGCGGGGAGGAGGAGCTGCCCAGCATGGCACCGTAACTCGACTGGCTCATGGCACCCGGTGAACTCCACAGGTCTGGCGAGTTATGGAGCCCATCTGGAAGGAAAACCAGGGCTGAGCGGGGCAGAGACGCCAGCATGCATCCCACAGCCCACACGAAGGTAAGTCACCCCGGGCTGAGGGGCTCCGTCTGTCCCCATTGTGTCCTGCCTACGCCGAGCATCACCCACTGAGCAAATCGGAGCCATTTTAGGGCTGCTTCGTGTCTCATGCACTCCTGCCCTGAGCTCCCTCCATCCCGTGTGCTGTGCAATTCCTCCTGTGATCTGTAATGCGCCAGGCAGCCCCTGCTCTGGCCAGCTTGCAGGATACCGGGGTTATTAATAACTCACCTGCCATATAAAAGGCTCCAGGATACACAGTGCTGGGAGGTTTTGAGGGAGTATATCCAGCTGGATCCCTGCTGTAGTCATCACCTGAGTTAGATGGATACACCTGTAGGGCAGGAAAGGGGTTGAAGAGAAGTGCTTGGCCACTCCATGGCCCCACATCCTCCCCACGGGTCACCCCACCACACGCAGCTTCGCTTTTATTCATCACTGGAGATGACCGAGTCGCTCCCACAGCAAAGCCCGAGCGGGAACCGAAGCAGCTCAATTGAAGTCACAGCAACGATACCGAACGGCACAGCTCTGCTGGGGACGGGACCGTCGCACAGACACGTCCCATCTGCCTTCCCGTAACAGCGCGGATTCCTGCAGCCCCCTCCTGCAGAAGACGCCAGCGCCAGCAGAAGTTTCAACTCTCTGCTCTAGTTCCTTTTTCTGCGGTTATAACTTTTTATGGGTAACCACAAAAGCCATCATTTCTGCGTGCTAACCCCGCACCCGAGGGCGTGGGCGGTGGCGACGGGGACCGGCGAGGCTTCGGGGCCTGCTCACCCCTGCGCCGACCGTGCCGTACGCCGGGCTGCAGCACCACGCTGGGAGCAGCCGCTCCCGAGCACGGCCTCTGCTCAAACCCTTCATGGAAATCAGCCCGTCCCACTTAAGGGGAAACTGAGGCACCGGGGAAGCTGAGGGCTGAGCAGTCTGTCAAAAGGGATGTCACACGGGAGGGGACGGCTCTTGGACAGCTTTTGGCCAGATCTCTGCAGCACCATTCAGCTACGCTATTTAACAGCATATTAAGCAAAAGAAAAGGCCTTTTTTTCTTCCTTCTAAATTAACCAAACCCATCCTAGAAAGCCCTTACCGAAAATCATCTTGTGCCAGTGCAAAAACATACTTTTTTTTTTTTAAAAAAACAGAAATTCAACACGCAAAGAAACTGAAATGCCACTCAAAATTACGTGAGAACTTTTGTTACAGCTTATTTTCATCCCCATTGATTCATTCTGAAACTGCTAATAATTTTTTTTTTTAAATACACACGAAAGCAGAGGTGGGTGCAGGGGCTGGCCAGGCACGCTCAGCCAGCTCTGCCTGGAAGACGCAGCTCTCTTTGGAAAGGAAACCTGCCCTGAGTTTCTCTTTCCCTGTACCCCTGATCCCTTGTCTTCACCCAGCAAGAAGGGGCAAAACTGTTCTGTTTCTGTAACTGCCCATAATTCCAAGAATTTATTCTTTTTTTTTTTATTGGGGGGGGGGGAGTTAACAGAAAATAGGGGTCTTTTTGTCAAAAAAAAAGAAAAAAAGCGTGCTCTGAAAAGCACCAGGAATTGCACTTAAATATATTGCTTAGTTTTCCCCTGGCAGCCCACGTTCCTGCTTCTCGGAGCAGCTTCCCTCGAAGCTGGAGGAGTTCAGAGCCCCGGGGGCAGCGGCAGCCCCTCGCATCGATCAGCTCTTGGGCAGCGGGCGGCCGGACCCTGCGAGGCAACGGGGAGCAGAAAGCAACTTGTGGGCATTGGCGCTACAGACTGAGACCGGGGAACTTGTAAAACAATGAAAAAAAAGAAACGAAGATAAAATAAAGAAGGGGGGAAGGGAAAGACCTGACAGACGCTGGCAGCTGCCCCTTCGCCCCTCGCTCAAAAAAGAAAATTCACAGCGCTTTGCCTTTGTGTGGCATCGCAGGACAGCGTCGGGGCGAAGCGGGTGTGCGGAGCCACGCGTGGGCAGCGCGTGCGGCTGGGGAGAGCGGGGGAATGGAGGAGGCTGCAAAGAACAAGAATCCAGTAAATTGACTTTTCCTATAATTTGATTAAATAGCGGGAGCTGGGACAGGGAATCGAATGAAGCACGTCTAATAGCCCCGCGCCATCTGCCAGGGGCTGGCACCTGGCCAGCGCGCGAGGCAGCTGTGCGGCAGCGGAGCGGGCGCGGGGGGGCCACAGCGAGCTGCAACATCCATTTAATAAATCCAGAGCAAAAATAAGAAGAATAAAATAGCAGGGATGAGCAGACCAGGGCTGCAGAAAGGAGGGAGTTCGCCTTGCTGCGTATCCGCCCTGCTCCGCCACCCCTGACTCCCCCCATCTCCTGTTGGGTCCCGGGGCGCCAGGTTTCACCCCAGGAGCGGCCCTGGCCCCTCCAAATCTTTCATTTCCCTGCTCAGCGCAGGGGAGGCTGTGAAAAGCCAACTCCGCTCTTCCCCGCACTGGCCAAGCGAGGAGCATCCCAGCCCCACGGCGTGCAGGGGAGCCGGCGGCCGCCGGCCAAGCACCGCAGGAAACGGTAAATCAGCGCCAGGTCCCTGCTCCCCACCCCGCGGCCCCAGCCCTCGCGTCGGCAGCTCCACCGGCGGCCTCAGGGACCTCCAGGTGAGGTCATTTCCTCCGGTTAAAATTGCCAGCGCGGCGAGAGAGACGCTTGAAAAGCCCTAGCTTGAAAAGCCCCAGCGCTGGGATTCGCAGGGCTTGGTGGTGTTGGGTTTTGTTTCCCCTCCCTGTTTTTCTTGCTTAAATGCATGAAATGGGTTGGGACTTCAGGCAGACTAAAGCTAAACAGAGCGGTGACCAGACTGCGAATTCGCAGGCTGAAACGGCTCCCAGCCACGACACTTGCTGCAGCAACAAAATCCAGCAGGAACCGACTTGCACAAAATCCCTCCTCGGCTTCCTCCAGCAAAGCCGGCCAACACGCAGCAGGGGCTCGGGGACCTCATCCGGCCACGGGTCCTGTGCCTGGACACGCCAGCCTGCCGGGGAGCGCGGCTGCAAGCACTAACCCTGCCTTCCAGCTCCGTGTCGCAGGGAGGCTCGAAGGGGCTCCATGCCGCAGGGGCAGCCCCAGCACGTGCCACTGCCCCAGGCCAGCACCTGTTTTACAAGAACTAACCCCAAAGGGCTGTGGGTTACAAGTACAGGTACCTCTGCACCCCTCCGCAGTCAGAGCCGCTCAGTCCCTGCCCAGCATCGCCCTTCACATCCCTCTTTAACCATCTCACGCACTTTATTTTAATAAGGTGCTGACTGACCTATTTATTTTGCACAGGGTCTAGCGATAACACGGGGTGGGCTCCTGTGCAGGCGAGTCAGACAAGAAAGACCCTTTGATCCGCTGCCTTTGAGGCCGGCAACTCCTTTTGCTCCACACTTCTCTTGCCGCCTCGGTGTCGATTTCTCTCCCCAGGTGTGGAAGTTCAAAAACAAACCAAGAAGCCGGAGGTCACGGCAAAGAGAGGGCAGCGGAAAGAGGCAGCACCAGCCCATACAGCAAAAACTGGAGCTTTGCGGTCAAGGGGCAGCCGAGGCGACAGCCAGAGCTTTCTGGGCTGGAAAAGCCCGTGTGCAGATGTCAGCTCAGACACAGGGAAGGGGCTGAGTTTTGGCAAAAGCCGAGCGGCTCTTCCTGTGGGAATCGGGGCCCTTTAGGGCACCACCGGCATGATGGGCAGCAAGCCCTGTCACCTTTGAAATGTGAGGCCAATAAAGGGCCATTTGTCGGGAGCGATGTTTTCCCCACATGTCGACTGGGGTTTAAGAGCTCTGAAGTTCACACAGAAACTCAATGCAGCAATACAGATTCTGCTTCGAGCAGGTCTTCCCTGTTAAGACAGACTCCTGGAACAACTCAGCACTGCTGACTGGAGCTGGTTTCTGCATGATGTGGGTCCGCAGGGACCCTCCAACACCCTCCAGTCTGCAAGCCCAATCCAGCAAGCCCTCAGTGCCTTCTTCTCCCTCCATCCTCCCAACGTCGGCATCCCAGGGTCCACTTCCAAAGGCAGAGCCCGTGGTGGAAGTTACAGACCAAGCTTTGCGCTAGCCTAGTGAAGGAATGCCACAGCGCGAGATTCCCCCCACGGGTGGACGCACACAGGTGTTTTCTGGGGAATGGCGGAGTGGGCACCCGCTTCACGTTGCACCAGCATCAGCTTTGGCAGCGAGCGGCACGGCACGGCACAGCACGCTCGGGCGCAGCCCCAGCCTGGGCTCCAGCTCGCCTGCAGGACAGAGCCCGCCCGTCCCCCTGCAAGCACGCAAACGCTCCAGCGAGGAATGCAGCCTCGGCCGCTGCACAGCCAGACAGCTCCCATATTCCTGCAGGAACCCTCCAGCCCGGTCCAATTAGCTTTCCTGGAGATCCCATTACTTCTAGCCACAAAGACATTGTTCAGTTTATTCCCCTGTAACAGCCGCGGGAGCATGGCTAACATATTCCTACAGGCTGCTCGGCTTTCTTATAAAACAGCCCAGGCAGCGCACACACCTGGAGCAGCCCCAGCTGCCTGCCCGCATTACAACTGGTTTGGTTTCCCTTCTGGAGTGAAATCCGATCACACCAAATATTACATTTCACTCAGGCACTCGCGACATAACGTCAAACAGACGAGAGCCGGCGAGGGCAGGAGGCGATGGGTCCAGGCTCCGGCCGGGGAGGTGCTGCTGGTGGCTGCTCCGCACGGGGAGCATTGCAGCTCCTTCTCTCTGATTAGTGCCCCAGCACTGCAGCCTCACAGCACTTCCCCATTTCTCCTACGTAGGAAGCTGTAAGTTGGGAAAACCCTTCCTCGTCCTGCTAAAATCCAAGCCCTCGATGTTTGGGGTGGCTGGACCCATAGGGCCAGCAGCTCTCGCAGCAGACGGAGCGGGGATGCTCAGGGGATGGGAGGAACGGGGAGGGGATACCTGCGGGGAAAACGCTCCTGCCACTTACCGAGGAGGGGAGTCCAGGAGGCACCTTCCGAACCTTTTTGGGCTGTCCATCTGGTTTAAAGAAAAGAAGAGAGGATCTAATTTTTGAAGGGGGTTAGCGGGAGGGAAAACAACAAGCTATAGCTAAAAAGTCTCCACGGATGGAAGATGCAGGCACAAATAAGGCTCAGACCCCAAATGTCCCATAGTCAAAGAAGTGTCAATATTGAAAATGTCTGAGGATGAACCTCTCCTCCTCGCCTCATCTGCACCCTTTGAGGGCGGGTTTCACCCACAGACAGAAGTCACAGGGCAGTCTTTCTCCTCAAACACTGTGATAAGAGGTGCTCACCTCCGGGCTGCACTTGCTCTTTGGAAGAGATTGAGCCCATAAATAACCCCTCGTTGTATGGGGGTGGTTCTGAAACAATTTAACTTGAAGTGGGGTTGCAGAGAGAGGATGCAGAAACAGAACAAATGCAGGGATGGGGTTGTATTTTCATTTGCTCCTTATACAGTAATATACTTGGGAAGGCTTCAGTGCTGCAGGAAGGCATGGACGGTGCTTGCCCCTGGCCGGTCCCTCCTCCGAAGGGGGAGGACACAGTGTCCTGCGGGAAGGGAGACAATTCAGGGAGGTAGTGGGGGTAACACCCTGAGAAGTGGCTCAAGGGGAAGCACTGGTTAAAAATTTGGGGTTTTTTTTGGTTTTGGGGTTTTTTTTCAGTTCATAATTAAGGAAAGCCCCAGCTGGGGGGGGTGCAGGATGCTAACACAGAAGTCTGCCAAGCTAGGGACTCTGCCAGGTTGTAGCTCAGGAGGAGAAGTTCATCCCATAGAATGACCTGATGCAAAAGAATCATTTTCCAGGCTGACAACATAAATCAGCAACATTTTAAAGAGGCAATATCAAAGTGGATGCCTTTTTTTGAAAAGCACTGGAAAAAATACATGTAACGCTGGGTCGCTTCTGGTTTCGTTTGTTGGGGAAAGCCCAAAATAGCAGCAAGAAAGTGACTTTGGAGGGTGTGGGGAGGAACTATGACAAGAAACACAAGTTCTGGAGAACTGGGGCTTGTCTTCACTCGAAAGTTAGAGTCACACCTGACCTTAGCCTTTGTTAAAAGCAAAATGACTTATTCCCAGGTAGATCCAGGCGTGGGTAACTCCTGCTCTGGAACATCGAAGCAGGCAGGTGGGCAGGAAAGGTCCCGGCGCAAACACTGCCTGCATCCCAGGGCACAGCTCCCGTGCCCCGGCACAGCGCCCAGACCTCACACCGCTTCTTAACGACTTGTTCCTGGCAGTCCCATTTGCTTGCAAGCAGGACAGGGGCTCCAAAGGAGAGCCATCGGCCATAAGAACAGCCTCGAAGGCAGCCCAAGGTTTTCCAGGAATGACTACTGATGTGCAGTGTGGCTGGAGGCATTTTTAGAAGAACCTCAAGCCATTTGCTGCTTTCACCTAATCTGACGTCTTCCAGAAAGAAGAAATTCTACGTGACTCTGAGCCCAAACCCCCTTCTTTAAAAATTATATATATATACACACACACACACACATATACATTTCCCCTCCCCCCAAAAAGCAAATGCCAAATTCACGCCTACGTGCACACATGGCAACATCAGTGCTTTCATTCCCGAAGGCAGACCCGACGCAGGCGCCCACCCGGCCGACAGCCCCTGTGGTCACTCAACCAAGCTGCAGGGCAAACCGGAGCGGTGGCACCCGCGGGTGACACGAAGCGACTTACCTATGTTGCTCTCAGCACCTCTCCTGCGAGGATTGTTGGGGTAAGAAAAATACTGAGACCCCCCTTTCACCCCGGTTGGGGAAAGCGTGCTCGGACTCGCGATTCCCATTTCGCTGGGCAGGAAACTAGTCTGCAAACAAGGAGACAGAAAAGCCCTTCCATGTCATTACGCTGGAAAACCACCGTGCTCACTGGGAGAGAACAGAGCCGCCTTGAGCTGCCTTCGCACAAATTCAGCCGAGGGGGAAAAAAAAAAAAAGAAAAAAAAAAAGACAAGGCAAAGGACCAGAAGGAAAAAACAAATATGTAAATATGGGGGTAGGTATGGGGGAATATATATGCAATAAGAAAAAGGGTCTTTCAAGCTGTGTTTTCTCACTGAATCCCAGCAAGGAAGCTCTCTACAAACCAAGGATGCAAACTAGCAGGTGCCATCGCAGGGAGCATCGCGGTCCCACGCTCACCTCGCTGCCCACGAGGGCAGGATGAGACCCGGCCGACAGTTTCATCGGCCCAGCCGGCTGAAGGCAAAGAGGAGGTGACAGTCAGGCCGAGGGGCTTGTTAGGCAGCGCTCCCCGCCTGCCTCGCCAGCCTGCCCGCAAAGCCAAGGGGTCAGAAGCATCTGCTGGAGGCAGCGAGCTCTGCCCGCACAGGGGCAAACACACTTACTCGGGAAACAACTCTTCCCTCACCGCCTCCGAGGTTTTGTGGCAAGGGATTACAGCTCCTGATGGGATCAGTGCTTTGGTGCCTGCGGGGGGACACACCTGATGGGCACAGCGCGTCCGCCCATCCTCAAAAGGCACCATGCTGCCCCTCGCCCCCGCGACGCCGTCGGGGACCCGGCTGGGTCAGAGGACAGATACAGCGCTCACCCCCCAGCAAACCAGGGGGTCCCCAGGCTGTCACATCTCTTGGCCGTGCCTAAACCAACTGCAAGAGACAGGAGAGGTTACAGAGCCAGCAGCCCATCTGACTGTGCCTCTCCCAGTTCCCTCGGTCAGAAAACCCAGCCCAGGGTGCGAGCACTGACAGTTTCTCTCCCAACTCCAGCGCCGTGCAGCTGGACCCATCGTGGACAAAGCAATGGAGCTGCAACGCCTCTGCTGGGGGTGGTTTTCTGTTGCATTTTATCAGGGAAAAGTCAAATCCCTCTTTCTAAAAAGAGGAAACTCCTCCCTCGTGTTTATCCCAGCTGACCTTGGGCACTCTGGGAAGCAGCGCGGAGCCAGAGCCCAGGGTGCTCGTCGGCTCCCGGGATGGAGCAAGCGTGCCTTAGCTCCAGGAGCACGCCCGCCTGCATTGCCCCTTTCACCTCGGGAGAAAGTTAAATGTATTTACGTGGAATTTAAGAGGGCTGCCAAAGGGCCTTTAAGTAACAAAAGCTTAGCTTTGACCCATCTTCTGAGGGCAACACGTTGAAATAAAGGAGGATTTCAGGCTTTTGAGAAACTGGAAAGAAAAACCCACTGCTTTAAAACTCCGTCTCCTCCAGAAATGGGTCGGGGAGGGAAAGAGGAGCTCATGTATTCACAGCTGGTGAAATTCCTGCAATCTGTTCCACCGGTCATATTACCTTTGCACTGAAACCGCTACGCGCCACGGAGCAGCGTGGCCAAGAAAAGCAAGCGGCACATCACCCTGGAGGAGATCCTGGAGGATGGAGTTGCTGCTGCCTGGCTCCTCCAGCGGGTACCTCCAGAGAGGCACTGAGATTTTAAGGCAATTTCCCAGAGAAAGGGATTTTCTTCCCCTTCCCACTCCCTGGGGATGCCTCCAGAGGTGGTTAAACGAGGCGGGGAGCCGCAGCTCTGCCCTGGAGGAGGGCGTTTTGGGGAGGAACGTGCTCCCCATCCAGGGCATCTGCCACTGGATAATTTTCTAGCACTTTTCAAAAAGGAAAAAAAAAAAAAACAAAACAGGTCAACCACCCCCCAAAAACTGGAGCCAGAAGCAACAACTGTTCTGGGGGCCACAGCGAGTGTGCAGACAGCCCCGGTCGCCGCCCGCCGTCCCGCACAAGAGGGGTTTTGTCTCCCCTCCACATCAAACGGGCTCCGTCTCCCGCTCTGCCACCCGATCCGGACCCGCACGCCCGCGCCAGGACCTCTCCCGGCCCACAGCACCATTTGCCCACCCCATTTCTGTTACCTTATATCTCCCCCTCCTCTATGAAACCCCAGCAAAACCATAACATTAAAAAGCAAGGCTTGGCATCTGTCCCATTTTTATTTTAGCAGCTTCAGTGGTAAATTAAATCCACTCTGGCACAGACAGCCAGCACAGCTGTTTCAGCAAAGGAAACATCCTCAGTTCAGAGAAGAGGAAATTATGACAAATTTGTGTAAAATTAAAACATGTAATATGTGTGTGTGTACATGTGTAAAATAAAAAGCTGCCCAGCCAAAAGCTGCTCCCTTGAATAAAATGGTGGGACTGTTTCCCTGGGGCCATGCTTGGGCACTGACAGGGCACTTGCAGCAACACATCAAAGCGGAGGTGCTCGCTCCTTCCCGAAAAACTATTTCTGGATGCCGGTGGCAGCAGGCTAGATTATCTCAGGGCTGGTCGACTGCATTCCTGGACTCTGATTTACGCCTGTGGTATTCCCCACGGGAAGCAAGTTTTTCCCCATGGCACAGCCCTGGTCCTCCCACCGGGGTTCACATGGGGTGACCCAACAGGGCAGGGTTGTTGCTGCAAGAGGCAGCTCTCCCATGCCATGTCCCTCCCTGACTGTGGAGATGAGCATCTGGTGCAGGTTCTGCATCGACAGAACCACCATAAAACCAAACCACCGCCCAACATCGACCAAAATGATGCTAGAACAGTACAGAAAACATCTCGCGGACTCTCCCTCCCCTTAACTGGCGAGTGGGGGGACACGGGGATGCTGGCCGGGGCACGGGGGGATGCTGGTCGGGGAGGGAGAGCACGCGGCACCAGGCACAGTGCTTGGAGGCAAAGCAAGAGCCCCAAGGCAGGCAGCCGCAGGGGGAAGGTGCCTCTCGGAGCGCTCTCCTGCCCACAGGCACCCTGTCACAAGGAAAGGTGTTGCTTGGATCCAACTCACTGAAACTCCCTCTGAGGGCAGTGTTGGCTAGGTCATATCTGATTAAATACAAATCAGCTAGAAACAGGATTAACAATAATAAAACAAGTGAGTCTGAAGAGGTTTTGAAAAGAACCGAGAAGCTGCTACAACCCCATTTTCTAAACTCCGACAACTCTTCTGAGCCAGCAACACACACCCATATAAACCCCTGACACTCAACAGACATTTCTGAGCAGAGCAGAGGCTTTCCAGGACCTCGTGCAGAGAGGCGAGACACAAACCACCAGGTTCCCTTTCAATCCCAGGCTCTCACTCCTAGTAGCTTAGCCAGTAAATGAAGCAAAAAATCTCAATGTAGTTTATCATTACCTGGTTTAGTCCTGGCATCCCTGTGTCTCTTCCAAATGTGGAGTACGAGGCTCTTTCGCTGCTCTTCCCTAGAGAGGAGAAAAGAAAAGACAAGGTTTTGTGTAAGAGGGAAGGGGAGGTTTTGCACATACCCCTGTGCGCGCACCCACCCTCCCGGGGCAACCCGCTGAGGTGCGAAGCCCGTTCTCGTCATGCAGCTTCCTCCACCCATCTGCAGAGGTGACTGCCTCTGCAATAGCTTGTTGCTAAAACAGGAGCTCTTTTAAGTTCACAGACAGCAGGGTTCAGCCGGTCCATAAACAGCAAAACCCCAAAACTGCAGCGACGCAGGGAAGTGTTCGTGGCCATGGAAACTGGCAGTGTCAGACTAGAGCAAAAAAACCCCTCCAGACATATTAAAAAAAGCCAGCTGAATTTGGCAGAGGCGGTGACAGAGCAAACCGAAAGCCAGGCACGAGTGACCAGACTCTGCGGGTGCCTTCCATACAATGAGAAATACAATTCCAGCACGTGCTGAGCAGCAGCGTGCGGAGGTGAGCTCCTGCTCCTTACGGCACAGGGACTACCTTCTTCCGCTTTCCTGGTGGAGATTCAACTGCCCAAAAATCCACCCATATCTAAAAGGCAGGCATTCAGTAGAAAAGCATTTCCTTCCTTTCCAAGCCCTCTCCGTTAGGTCCCACTGGCCAGGCTCCTCCTGGACTGCGGGGCTCCTTGCAGCCGGAGCATCCCTGCCGACCGGGACGCTGCGTGGGAGCAGCCCGGTGCGAGCCAAGCCCACGTGCCCCAGCGCTGCCGAGTGAACTTTAGCACCCAGCGATGGCTTTTATTAAACATGCCCAACCTCACCCTGCCCACACACTGCTGAAAATAGTGTTTTCAAGGGGGGGTGGGGGGTGGAAACGCACCGCACATGGTGAAATGTTTCTATTCTGAAATGTCCTTGCAGTCTCTTCCCTCATGGCCACCACACCGGAGCACACTGTGGCCCCCAGCAAGCAGCACCCATGGGTGCCAGGGCAGCGTTGCAGCTCCAGAGAAGGACCCCAGGCCGAGGAGAAAGGCAATCGCTGTACACTGTGCCTGGGGCAGCCAGCAGCACAACAGTCTGCTTTGGGGCTTCCCCCCCAGCCAAAGCAAAATTGGACTGAAAATTAGACAAAAACCGGACTGAAAATACATGAGGAATTTTTCCCTGCTGTTAATCACAGCCTATTAACAGTGTCACCAGGGAAAAGGGGGACGGAAGAGGGAAACGGGAGATGATGATCCCAGGGCAGGGCAGCCCCGCTCTGGCAGCTGCCCCACATCGGCACAGGGGACTCTGCCCACGATGTGGCCAGGAGGCACTGGGGTCTGCCAGCCACCCCGCCGTCCGCCAGCAAAAGCCCTTCCCCGAAAAGGGGCAATCGCATCCTGCCTCCGGTCTGGCTTAGTAAGCAAAATTGGGAGGGGGAGGATTTTGCCAATCTGCTTAACCTAAAGCCATCACCAAAGCCTGCTAAGATGCAGGTTAATGCACCGGGGCAACGTTTGGGCTGGCAGGCAGCTCCACACACGGTTAAGAGGTTTTGGGGAGCAGAGGAAGGGCTGGGGGGAGGGAAGCAAATTTCCCCAAACCAGCCCTCCTGAAGCACAGGGCAGAGAGATGGGAAGAGAGAGGAGGCTGCTTGCAACCTTAGCATGGGGCCCTTGAACTCAAGTCAGACTTTCAGAGTGGGTTCCCCCAGTACAACCCCCAAACCTGAGAACCCCCACTTCCCGATGGAGCCGGGCGTCCCGGCACGGCACGCCAGCATCCCACTGCCCCTCGCCTCCAGTGACAGCCGGACGCACCGGGCACCGCTGCGTTTCGTTTCAGAGGCTTAAACATTAAGTAAACAAAGGTCAAAATGTCAGAGGACGGATCTCCTAAATGACCTAATTTTTAAAAGAGCTTAGCAGATCTACTTGCAGCAGCACCGGCAACATTACACAAATAACTCAACAGGTTGTGGTGTTGGGCAGACAATGATTACTCCTAAACCAGAGGAAAACCAGGGTCATGCCGCACGAGTTTATCTGGTCAGCAACAGCCAGGCCTCCCGTCTGATAATATACTGCCACTTCCACGCGCGGCTCAAGGGGTGAAGTGCCGAGCCAAACACCTCTGCCATCAGCAGATAACCTCAGAGGCTGAACCACAGGGCTCTTGGCACGCACGCAGGAAGACGAAGGACTGCAACCCACTGCCGACGCTGCATCGTCTTGCTCCAAAACCTGCTGCCTTCACCTGATGGTCTGTCATGCCTCGCTCGGCTCACGTGGGACAGCAAGCGTGTCTGGTACCAGCAATCTGCTGCATGCCTGGATCAGCGGGAAACTGGGGGGAAAGTGGGCAAGGGAGGGCAGCTCCCCAGCCAGCCCCAGCCCTGGACCCTGCGCCCACCTTTGTCATAGCAGAAAAAGGGGAAAAAGCAGCAAAAATCTCAGCAGTAGAAATTTTACATTTAATTGTCTAGGAAAACAAGGCAGAAGGAACAACAGCAAACTTTTCTGGATCAGAATGTATCCAGCTACCCACTGAAATAAAAAAAGTCCACAAACTGGGCAAGAAAAAGCTGAACTTGCCAGCAGAAGGTGCTGTTTCTGCTGCCACGGAGATGCCAGCTGGCACACGCAGAGTCGCACCTTTGCAGCCACGGCCCAGGGGCATCGACCAGAAAAGGTGGCAAAACCCCAGGACAACGGCAAGGACCGGGACAGAGGCAGGTCTTGGCAGAAAACATCAGGAATCTCCCCAAACGCCATCTCATTCCTTACTGAATTACTGAAATCCTGCAAGCACGTGTTAAGGAATCTTGGGGCAGAAAAAAAAAAACACCAAAAACCAGAAGATACTGGGAACAAATTCCTTGAATGGGAAAGGAATTTCCCTTGGAAATCCCATCTGTTGGATTTAACTCTGCCATTTTTAGCATGCAAAGGTGAAGCACGGTGGAGGGCACCTTGAGCAAGGTGCATCCAGACACTGGAGGGGAGCATTTAGTATCTCCAGCTCTTCCTGGCATGGCTTCGCTGCAAGTCCTGGCATCACCCTCCTGCCTTTTCCACCCCCGCCAGCTCTTTCCCCTTCCCCTCGCCTGCCCACGCTGCCTTCAACCCTGTTTGATAAGCGATTTCCCAACCTCTCCCCGCTCCCCAGCATGTTCTCTCTTGCAGGATCCGCCTGTGCCAGGCTCAGACGAGCCTCCTCAGGGCCTGCCTTCACCCAGGGCTTTTGCAGAGAAACCCCCGTGCACCGTTTGCGCTCTCTCCTCCTAAAGACAGATTTGCTCCCAGGCTTGGAGTCAAGGTGGCAGAATAAAAACTCCTTTTTCCCAAGGCAGCCGCCAGCTCTGGCAGCAGCAGGATTTGGCCTTGGCACCCAGGACCATGGCAGCAACTCACCTCCAGCACAGCAAACCACGCTTTTAAGTAAACTTGTGGTTTTGCCATTTCTCTCCCCAAGACAAGCCCCACTCGCAGCTGCGTACAAATAAGCCAAGAAAAGGCGACTCAATGCTGCCTCTGGGTTTTGCCAGCGTCTGCCGGGAGGAAGGCAGGTGCTTTGCTGAGGCACAGTGCCCCCTGCTCCTGCCAGCCCGCGGGGAGTTCACACCAGTGTCCCCGCATCACCCCGTCCCCAGCACCCACCACCCTGGCCACGGCACAGCCACCCACTGCACGCCTCCCTGCAGCCCCGCACCTGTAATTCCATTAGAGTTATGGCCTGGGGAAAAAGGGGAGGAAAAACACTGCCAGGGATTAAAAGGGGAGAGAAAAAAAAATGTTAAAAAACCAGGAGCAGTGACAAACCCTGTCCGAGGGCAGATTAAAACCATTGTCCAGGAAGAAGCCAATCCACAACAGCTCACAATACACACAAGATTAGAACACTCCTCTGAAAAGAAGCTAATTACTAGAAATAATTACTAGAAAGAAATCTGTTATGGCTTATCAGTTTCCCCGCCGTTTAAGCAATCCCCCCCCCCCCCCGCCTGCCCCTGCTGAAGATGAATGGTAAAAGAGTGGCAGATTTTGAAGATTGGTGATTTAAAACAAACAGAAAAGCCTTCCCCACCCTCTGGGACGAGCTGGTTCGTCACCATGCAGTGCCCTGGTACCACCCCGGGCAGCCAGGGATGGTCCCTGTCACCTCTCCCCACTCGGGGAGGGATGCTCAGACCTCGCCAGGACATCATTCGGCCTCCCAGGAGCAGCACCGAGGGCTCAGAGCTTGTAAACTTGGAGGAGGGAGTGATGGAGCTCGCAGGCATTGCTGCTGCACCCTGCTCATCAGGTTCGCTGACCCCCACCTGGCAGCCTCGGGTGATTTTTATTCAGTGCACTGATGCTATTTCCATTCAGGGACTGACTTTTTTTTTTTTTTACATTTAGGCTATCCCATCCAATGCAACACAGGCCAGAGCTCCCCATCCAGTTAGTTCTGCAGACAATTCTCACTTTCCCCATCACCTCGTGGAGCTGAAGCTGTGGGACAGAGGGAACCTGGGCTTTGGGAAGCATCCAACCGAAGACTGTCCTCACACCATCTCCTTCAAAAAGTGCATAAGCGGCATCAACCGCCACTCTCGGGGAGCCCTGAGGGCAGGGGAAGACCAGCTCTGGGAGCAGCACCCGCAGATCCCGCTGGCAGTGCAGCCCCAGTCCTGCTCTGCGCTCCAGGTGCCTCCCAAAACCAAGCTCCTATCGTGCCACATGCTGTAGGTTCCTCTAAAGAACACCCATAAGCCCCAAGTACCTCATCTGTGTGTCCCAGCTGAATAGAAATCAGTACGTTTCCTTTCAAAGCATGCTACATGGATTCAAACCAGTTTTGGACTGGGCGTGCATCCGGCAATCTGCAGGGCCATCATCCTGAGAGGGGGCTGGGACTGGGGCTGCCCGCAGATGAGCAGGCAGGCAACCGTCCCTCCAGCCACCAGTGCCCGTGTCTCCTGCTGCCAGGACTGCTGCTTGCTTGCAGGAAACAACAGGCACACTGTCCTTCCGGGAATAAATCTGTCCAGCACTTTGCACCAGAGCTTTGTGCTCCCCCAGCATGGGCTGTTGAAGCGTCTTCCTCCTCCCCAGGAGCTGAGCAGCCCCCTCCACACTGCACTTGGGAGGGGGACCCTGGGCAGGGGACGAGGGTATGGGCTGGGGTGATGGCACAGGGGACCTGCCTGGACAGGCAGGCAGGAGCAAGAGGCAGGGATTCAGCCTTGCGGGGGTTTTGGGGATGTGCTGGCAGTGCCCTGCTCCCCCCAAACTCAGACCTGCCTTCCTTCCCTCCTGGGCCACACAAATCCTTCCAGCTCTGCTCTTCCCGTGGAGTTTGCTGCCCTGGCACTGCTCTCAATTCTCCCCCTCCCTAACTAAATATACCCGAAACCAATGCTCTGCACTGCTTCCAGGCGCAATCACCGCTGCTCGCAAGCCAGACCCACCTGCAGCCAGAGGTTCCCTGGCCAGCCCTGCAAAGCCAGCTCCCAGTACAGGGACACACCGGGAAGAAATTTGGATGAACAAGTTTGCACGTTCCACTGCTCCTTTATCCAAACGGCCACTACACCCTGCGGTTCCCGAATCTCTCTCCCTGCACCCCTGCTCGTGTCAGATCAGGTTTGTGAGTGGCAAAATGGCTCATGCGGGAAGGGGAGCACCCAGCCGCACCCCTGCGCCTCCTCCTGTACCCCATGGCCCCAAAACACCGTCAGTCTTCAGGGGCAGGTGAAGCCTCCATCCTCGAAAGGACACAACCACTGCTTCAAAGCTCAGGCTGGCAGGAGTTCCCCAGTTCACCAAAGGCTGGTGAGAGTGGAGCCTCCTTTCCGTTTGCCGGATGCATGTGGAAAATAGAGGCAAAAAAATCAGTTTAGCTCCATTTCTCCAACAAGCGCTGCCTGGCCAGCAGCATCCCTTCGCTGCAGGACGGGTGCCTGTTGTCCCTAACACGCATTGTTAGAGGATGGCTGAAGGCTGCCTCTGGGAGACTGCACTGACTCAAGAAACACAAAAGCCGGAGGACACGGGTTCCCGGAGGAGGCCAGCACCTCCCCAAGCGAGCGGCAGCCGGCAGAGACCAGCGCTCAGAGCCTGTGCCAACAGGGGATGCCAACACGTGCACGTTTTCTTTGTGGGGTCCTTTCAGCTCAGCCTCCCTCTCTAGCTGGCCAAGTCCATTATTTCCAACACAGCTCATGTTCTTCCTGAAATGTTTCTTCCAGCAGTTTCTGATCCTCCTTGAAGAAAGAGAGGTTGAGTGGGAAAGAGATACAAGTTCTGATTTTAGAGAAGGGCTTAGACGATAGTCTCATGCACCTTTTGTCCACCCAGTACCACTGGACGTGACCATCCTAATCTGCTCCTTCCATCTCCTCACATTTTAAAATCCATTGGTTCCGCTCAATTGCCCCACTAGCGTGAGCTTGTCCAGCCCGCTGCCCCTACGGGGGACCATGCTGGAAACTGGAGACTGGCAGCTGAAGTGACACATCTTCAAAACTCACCCTTCCCTCCCACTTTGCCACTGCTTTTACACTACTGTATGCAAAACCTTTTTTTTTTCCTGCTCCTCTTTCTCTCCCCTTCCACTTACCATTTTGCCACTTGAAAAGTTTTCAGAAGCAGTTTGGTACAGAGGAAGAGAAAACGAACCCCACGGTCTTCCTCCAGTCCATCCTTCTCAGCCCATGAGCACAGAGCAAAACTTATTTATGTATTTTAGAACCTGCTCCAGGAATTGATGTTTTCTACTTTAACCACATTCAATTTTAGGAACAAAAGCAACTTTGAAATGTGAGGAGCCCCCTTGCCCCGCCTGGCTGCTCCGTCCCAGCCTCCCCAGCTTCTGTTTTGGCAGAGGAGCTCCTGGTGCTGCAGCCGACCGCCGAGGCCAGCGGCTGAGACCTTGTGCCAGCACAAGGAGAAGCAGCCCCAGCAGGCACTCGAGCCTCGGGCACAATGCGTGGCCGCTGTCCTGCTGGCCACAAGGCTGCCGCTCGCCCTCCACTGCGGAGGCAGCCGGTGGAAATCACCCGCCGGGGCAGCAGAGGCTCCGGCTCCACGTGCTGGGGACCGGTTGGGCTCGCAGCCTTGCCGGGGAGTGCCGCGGCGCTTGCCAAAGACTGGGAGCCCTGTCTTTGAGAGGAAGCCAAATGCGTCTTCCCTGCACACATCAAAGGGGAAACCTCCGTGTTCCTCCCCGGGCAGCTCCTTCTCGGCTGGAAACTCTTAAGGCTGCCTTGGCCCCAGGCGTGGGATGGGTTGGGATGGGTCCCCCCCACGCACACCCCCAAGAAACCCTGCTGAACTGCATCAAGGCTCCCCTGTCTTACTAAGAAACATCTCTTCTGCTTTGCTTACATCCTCCTGGGGCAGAAAATGAGAAGGAATAACCGCCCTTGCAGAGGGACAGGGGGGAGCTGCTTGGAAACGCTCTTCCACGCCTGCGCAGGAACCCCGAAGGGCAATTAAACATCGTCCCCCCTCAACAGCAAGAGGAACAAAAGGAGGGAGCAGAGCTGAGGGTGAGCCCCTCGCCCCAGACACAAGCTGGGAGGAGCAAACATGTGGCTGCTCACTTCCCAGCACGACCCCGCTCTTCTATTCCCCTTTCCGACCAGCTCTGCAGGAGGAACCTCCTATCGTGGTGGGGATTTTCTGTTTCAAATACAATTCCCTCTTCTAACCCCACCCTTCAAACCATGAGCAAACACCGCTAGCTGCAGGGTTTAGCAGGGTGAGCAAACACCTGCCCCAACACCGCTCCTTCCACACTCGCTGGAGGGTTTTAACCACCACTGCGTGGGCAAAGGTGGGGAGGACTAACCCCAATTCCTGACCTAATGTCATTAGAGCTCTCTAAGCCCTTCAGGATGGATATTTTCTACTCTTAATCTCTCCTCCCACCCCCGAGCTGGGAGAGGTAACTGGGTAAATTGTCTCACGCATCCAGTCACGCACGATCACCGTCTCCAAGCACGGCAGGTGGGGCCGGGGCCGCACGGCACTCGCTGGTCCCCACGAGCTCCTCATGCTGCCCAGTTGTGGCAGGGGATGGAGGAGCCAGATGGGGCTGCTGGAGCCTTGCAGGACACAAGAGGCAGCCCTCCAAACCCCACTGCAGCAAGGGGGAGCACCTCCAGCTCTCTGCGGAGATTGTACTGCCCTGGGGCTCCTGAAGCTGGAAAGCAAAGTAGCCACAAGCCTGTTGCAAGACCTTAACGATGAGCTGTATCTTTTCTCCCCCTCTCTCCTGGTGCTTTTCCACCTTTGATTACCAGCTCTCAAGAGCAAGCTCAGCCCATCCTGTGCCAGCACGGCAGGCATCAATCTCCTCTACTGCCACTGGGTGCTACCTTAAAGCAGGGAAAAGTAATCACGCACATAAAATACAGCAGCTGTCATGCACGTCAGGCACTGATGAGACCCTCCGGACAGCAGCTCCTTTAACAACAGCTTTGAGAACACCTTCTGGAGCAGGTCCGACACGAGGAACAGCAACGCCGCCCAGTGCAAAGGCTCCCACCACCACGTGCCATTCTGCGTTCCATTTCCCCAGCTTTGACCACACACCCACCAGGCAGCTGAAAGGCACTTACCCACTAGTCCAGCTCCCAGGAATGGTGATGAAGATAAGCTGTTGTGAGAGGGCAGGTCTCTGTGCTCGCCGTAGTGGGGGCCTTCGCCATAGCTCTGCTGAAGCAACACGGGAGAGTTACCGCCGGGCGTGTGGGAATGCCGAGCCAAATGCCAAACCGCAAGGCCATCAGAGCTCAGCCTCTCCCATAGCAGGAAGGGTCAAAGCCAAAGGCTCCTCGTAAAAAGGGCACAGAAATGATCTTATCCTCATGGTAAGGGAGGGCAGGGCTGTGCAGCCATGAGGCTGCGGCACTGGGAGGGGATATGGCACCGAAGCAGGGACATACGAGGGGTTTGCCCCGTGCTGGCAGCTCTCAGGCAGTTTCTGCCTTCACCCAGCAGCTTGGCACCCACCAGGTGAGAGCCAGGCAGCCCCCTCCCCAAGGCAGGGGGGGCGAAGGGCCAAGGAGAAGGCCTATAAAAATGAGAAATGACACCACAGCGCCTGCTCTGCCACTGACCTAAGGGAAGGGAAAGGTGCCATTGCAAAAATGAATCACAAAAACCCATTAAAACGAGCATCTGTCAAAATAACACCATTTCAATTAAGTTAATGTCTTTTCTCTCTTCCCCTCCTCAGGCCCCAGTTACGCACTGTCGCAGCCTCGAATCCTTCCCTGCTAAACCCTTCCTGTGCTCTCCATCCCCGCCGAGGGTGCCTCAGCCGGCCGACGTGCTAGATTCCCTCCAAAGCAAGCCCCAGTCGGCCCCTCGGGCACCCAAAGCGGTGCACGGCGAGCGCCCAGCGAGCTTTGCTGAAAGCACAGCCCATCAGGTGAGATCCCTCCACCTGCTCGGCCGCGACCCTATTTTAGGGGCCTTTCCCGCCCTGCGGCCAGGAGCCCCCCCTCCCCACGCCAAAGCCAAGCGCAGGGAGCGGACAGGCCTGAGCAGCCGCGGGGAGCCCACGAGGGGAGGTTTTTGGAGGAGAAGTCTTCTCCAGGGGGACCTCAAGGCAGCAAAGCCTGGGGAGATGGGGACAGGGTCCCCTCTCCCCACTGTCAGCTCCGCAGGGTTAACAGAACCAACGTCTAAAATGCGACAAGAAAAGCTGTTCCAGGGTTAGACCCAACCTGGGCACAAATGCACACGCTGAGAAGCCACGGTAAAGCCCCCGTTTATTTTGGTTGGAGCTCGGTGTTTGTGCTTCGTCCTTACCCTTCCTTGGTCAAATGTGGAGCTGTTTTGATCTCCTGTCCCCCAGGAACCTGATCCCGGTCTTTCATCCAAACCTACCGAAAAACAGGAAGAACAAAGGTTACTCTTGCTTTATCAGCAAAGCCTCAAAGGTGTTCTCGCAAAATTAACTCTTCCTTCTACAAACAAAACAATATTTTCATTAATAAACCACTTCCACTTGGCGTGACCGATCCTCCCCTCTCCCTCCTCAACTTCCCATTCCAGCTGGGAGTTTATTCCACAAACTTCAAAGCAAATCCCACCACAGTCTGGAAACGCTTCAAAACATGGGACAGTGGGAAGAGGAGAAACAAGCATTTTAATTCACTTTATTCCAGAGAGCGCCCATTAACCTCTTCTCCCCAGAGACCGATGGTGAAGAGGATTATGAATTAAAAACTCATTGCACCCACCCCAGTGCTCTAGTGGGACCTGATTTTTGCCCATGGTGCTGCTAGGTCACAGGCCAGACTCTGTTCTTCATCGCACCCAAGCAGATAAGAGCGCCCAGACCTGAAAGAGCCTCGGATGGGAATTGCTGGGGGTACAACGTTACCTGTGGCTTAGTCACACTTGTTCAAGGGCATTTGCTATTTAAACCCCCTCGTGCTCCCGCAGAGGTAGGTGCACTGTCAACACAGGGCTGATCAGAGCATGCTCCCATCCGTCTCCTTTCCAGCCCTCCTGCGTATCCTTGGCAAAGGGGATCTGACCCAAAATGGCAAGGGACCAAACAGGAGGGTTTTGCAATGTGCCTGCTCACAGACTGTGGTAGGAAATCGTCTCCCTTCATCATCTGCCAGGTCCACCCGGGCTGTGCCTCTTGGGCTACCAGCACACGAGGCACCCAAGGGAGACAGCGAACGTCCACCGGGACAAAAAAAGCCCAGGGGGGTCACATCAGCGAAGCTCTCGCAGTTCAAGCCGGCACCATGACTGCACGGGAGAAACCTTTCCTGGCAGCCAAGCCTCGACTCGACTCGGCAGCAGAATTTCCAACTATGTTGGTCCATCTCCTCCACTCCGGTGGGTGACCGGGGTCGGCGAGCAGCAGTCGGTGTCTCCCCATTCAAAGGCTTGTGGGGGTAAAGCTGGGGATTGGAGATGGGGCTGGGCAGGGCAGGGGCATCGTTCTGCCCTGCGGCTGGGCTGGGCTTTGGAGATGCTACGCAGATACTGCGAGCTCAGCCAGGGTGGAGAGGGAGAAATCCTGGACCTGCAAGAGGCCGAGCAGCACAGACGGCACCGGCCAGAGCCATCTCTCTGCCTCATCCCATGGAAACCCCATCCCCACTGCAGGGGGTATATGGCCACACTTACCAGGGGGCAGCACGAGAAACCTCCTGCAGTGGCTCCCTGCAGCGTCCAGCATCACCTTGTGCCACCCCCAGCACCAAGGGCCCCGGGGGCTCTCTGGGGACCCCCTCCACACCGGCTCTTCCAGCGATAGCAAAGTGCCAGCAGCCGAGGTGCTGGCAGGGCCTTACAGGAGATTTTCATTCAGGGGCAGAGTCCCGCTCGCAGCAGCGGTGGCCGCAGAGGCACAGGACGGTGGCAGGGACGGGGTTGCATGCGGGAGCAAGGACACGGCGGGGCAGGGTTGCAGGGCGCACTCCAATTTCATTTTAGCAAAGCTGATTATTATGGCAAACACGCCGTGTATTTGTCTCCTCCGCTCCCCTTACTGTTCATTTAACCAGAAACTTCTTTCAAATTACATCCTTCTATTTCTGTGCCTTTGTGTTAATCATTTCCCCAGAGAATTGGTGTTTAATTGCTGTCTAATTTGCATAATTATGCATATTAATCTCTACACCTAATGAATATTCATAATTCTCATTTAGATTTTGTTTTCTAATCAAAAATTTCCAATGTGATTACTGTGCAGAGCAGGGATAAGCCTCTAATAATACCTTGGATACTAGGGAGAATTACTGCCAATTCTCCCACCTCCTACTTCCTAGAATAAACTTTTGCTTTGCTAATGTGTTTTTCTAAAGCAATTCATCTGCATACCCTGCAAACAGCAACGGAGATCAGGAGCAGAAACGCTCCTTCTATTCATTTTGCTTTCATGGATATTTTTAAAGCTCCCCAACGGTCAGGGTGAAGACACGAGCAGGAACCGCAGCCTCAGACATCCTTGGCAAACTTGCCCCTTTGCGCTGAAAGGACGAGGACTGCGGCACCGAGCAGGCTTTGGCTGCGGCCAGTGCCCCCACGAGGCACCTCGGCAGCCCCAGAGCCAGAGGGGAAGCTGAGGCATGGGGGGGTCTTGACTCCCACACCCACCCCCTGCCCCGTGCAGGACGGGCGTTCACAGGTCCCGGGTCACCCTGCCCTCCTGCAGAGCCACCCCGTCCTGTCTCTAACCCACCCGATGGCAGAGGAGCATCCCCAGGCCAAGATACACCGGGAGAGGATGCTCAGTGGGGCAGGCTGGGGGGAGCTCAGGTGCCTGGAAGCCCAAGATTAATTTTTTTGCCAAAATTCCTGGGGCAGGAGGGGGAAGGGCGGAAACCACTGCCAGGCCTCCCCAAGGAAGGCGGGAAGAGGAGACGGCGGGTGGTACAGGTGACAAAAGCTGAGGCCAAGAGGCTAACGTGACCCCTAGACGTCGGGAAACCATCTGCACGAGCTACTCCCATGCTGCAGCACCACCAGCCCACCCCAAAGAGGGGTCCAAACCGCACCGGGTGCCCCGACGGCACGCACACACTGTGGCAGGCTGCGGAGGACGAGCCGCTCTCCCAGAAGGCGTGCCAGCCCTGGGCATCCCTCTTTCCTGTTCTTGGGGAGACACAGAGCTGGGGGCAAGCAGCCCCACACCATCCTCCCTGTGCCAGCCCAGCAGGAGCCAGGAGGAAAACCCTGACCTCCTCCAATCGGCTCCGCAGCATGCAACCGTGCTGCAGCCGCTGTGGCGGCCAGATCCTGCAACAGCAAACCAACCCCCGGGGAAACCCAAAAGGCCTTTTTTTTCCTCCAGGTGCTGGTGTTCACGTGGTCGTGCGGCTGCCAAGGTGAAGCGAGGTTATTGCTCTCCCACCCGAGCGGCAAAGAAAGCGGCACGTGGCTCTGGAAGCAGCTCCAAAGGCCCAGCCGCCTGCGAACGTGCCCGTGCCGGCGTGCCGCTGTGGAGCCAGCCCGCTGCCCAATACCTACTGGAAAAAAAGGTCTCACGCCTTCCCCGAGATGCAGTCACCGGCGTGACAGGTGCCAGCAAAAATCTCCCATTTTCAGCCCCCAGGTGTTTTAAGGATTCAGGGATTTCTGGGATGAAGCCAGGAAAAAAGAGACTGCCCTCTTTTGACCTCTGGCATCTGTCCTACGTTCAATGCCAACCTGCTCTTCCCTCCCTTTGTATCAGAGCATGGATCTAAAATTTGGCAGCAAATGCCTTCTGCCAGCCCTGTGAAAACCCAAAGTTTGCCCAAAAGCAGGCTCTTCTGGAAAAGCCCCCATCAGCAGGGTTTTGCTCCACTCACACCATAAAATCCTCGAAGACGGTGCCACCACCAAACGCGGTCACACTTTCCGCAGCACGCGGCACTCACCAGTGGTGCCCTCGAGCCCGGCTTTCCCACGGGCATCGCCTGGCACCGAGCAGCCGGCCTTGACCCAAACGGAGGAAGAGGAAGGGGAAGGAGCAGAAGACGGGGAAGCCTGGGGCGAGAAGGACACCGCTCCGGCAGCCCCACACCGGCATCCCCAGGGCTCTCCCCAAATGCTCGCCCAAGGGTGCCCAAGCATCCCACCCAGACCCTTTTGTCCCAGCAGCTCGGGAGGCAAGGCCAGGCACCCAGGGGATGGTCAGAACCACCTGGGGCACCTGGCATTGTGTTTCCTGCCTACAGGCGTTGTGCATGTGCTGCCGGGCTCCCCTGGGTGAGACAGAGATCCCACAGGCATCTCCCTCCCCACCAACCCTGCCTCACCCCCCGGCACAGATTTCCTGCGTAAAAGCACGCACAGTCCGGGCAAAAAAAAAATCATAAATCCAAGTCACCAAGCAAGATCGTGTCAAAATTCATGTGGCACGGAGATGAATTAAGTTTGCACAAGCAAGCTTAATTCTGGCATATCCCAGCTTCTGAGTGCTTGGCTTTGCAACATTTACAATGCTCTTCCAGCGCTGGGCGTGTGTGCAGTTTTAGAGACGCCCACGTGTGCACGCAGCTGTCGGGAGCCAACTTTATTTTAAAATAAACCCATTTTCCAACTAACCAAGTTAAGGCACACTTTCCAATTCAGAAAAGACAAAAATAGGAGCTACCTCCTCTCTCCATTAATACAGTTATTAAAAAGCGTACAGATTAATTGTGCATTTTAATAACCCTGATCATGAATATTCATAACACATTTCTTGCTCATGTTCTAATTAAAACATACTAATAGAATAAGATGTAGCTGTCAGACAGTAATTTTTTTTTTCCCTTACGATTTTTGTGCCACAGCTAAGGCGAGGGGAAAGACAAGAACCATCCTAAGCTCTCAGCATGGATAAAAACAATGTCCACATTTAGTCTCAGCAAAAAAGCCCTTCACCCGATAACAAGCCATAGCAAAAGGCTACACACAAGTGACCAGCGACACAGGGCCCCAGGAGCCACTCTCCACCCAGGAGGAACAAAACCACTTTAAACACACAACTCAAACAAGAAGAGGCATTAAGGAGGGTGTAGGGTTTTCTGCCCCATCCCCACATCCACTCACAGTCCCTCCTGCTCAGTTCCCGGCCCGTGGCTTCCAGCCCTCACCCACGGGGTCCCCAGCGCCGAAAATGCCGCACCAAGAGACCGCTCTGGTTTCAATAACCCGAGCCTCGAAAGCTGCCCGGGCACACGTGCTGGCGCTCGAGCCAGCCGTGAGCCCCAAGGTGTTCTGTAGCTCTGAAACCCCCGATCCGAGCGCGCCTTGAGAGGGAGCGTGGCTTCCGTGCCAGCCCCTGCTCTGCCCACCCGGAGACGGCCAAGAAGGACTCCCCAGCATATGACCTTTGCATTCAGGCCAAGTTCTTCCAAAATAAGCTCAATCCACAACGATCCCTTTGCAAGCAAAGCTCAAGAGGTGGGCAGCCATCCCTCTGGACCCGGAGGACATGCAGGGATGCAGAGCAGGACATTTTGCTCCTGAGACCTCTCAGACACCATTTGTGCAGCAAGATGCAGAGTTTTTGCTCTTAAATCCTGCACCATGGGATACCCAGAGAAGAACGTGCACTGCTGCAAAGCTGCAGTCCAGCAAGCTCAAATGGCTCGAAGGCGCCTGGTTTTCAGTGTCAGGAGGAGGATGCAGCGAGGGGACCGTCACTGCAGCCCCACGGGTGACAGTGGGGGACACCGCCGGGGATGCTGCACTGCTCGAGCTGCGGCTGAGCGCTTCCCTCCCCACGGCCGCCCCTGCCTCCGCAATCTGCCAGCATCAAAGCGCCCTCCCTAATCTGATTCCCATCAAAATGACTAGGCTAGGCCTTTTTTTTTTTTTTTTTTTAAAGTCTATTAAAAATATTTAGGCCAAGCCCTTCATGTGGCTGGACGAGGTTCGGGAGCAGCTGCAGCTGCCATGAAGATGGCATCTTCCATCTTCAAGGGTCTACTGACCACAAGGTGCCCACAGTGAGGCTTTGAAAGCCGGACAGCAAATTCAGCTCTGCAGCCGAAGCAGGACAGGGATGTGGTGGCAGCTGGGAATAAGAACCCCACAGCCAGCAGCCCAGCATGCTTATGGTATGAATACACTTAACCTCTGCTAGCCCCCAAGCTGCCCCCGGAGAAGCGTGGGGGACCCCGCTCCCCACTTGCCTCCGTCGGAGGTGGGATGGCACGAGCCACCACGATTAGAGACACCGGTGCCACTGTAATTTGATTTGAAACAGAGGTGACAGAAGGCTGCTTGATAAACACTTCCAAATTAAGCGGCTTTGTGTCCTAATCGCTCTGGCGATCAGCCTCACAGCAAAATCTCTGCTAAAAGGGATTTGAAATCAATAAAATTAGTCGACTAGTAATTAGCTTTAGTCCCAGTCAAACTAGCAAAGTTGTTTTTCCTGGCGAGAGATGGCTCCCCGGACCTGCGCACCACCGCTCAGCAAGGAAAAACCCACCGATGCATCTCAGCACCCAGGCATCCCCCGGGAAAGGCCCCTGGGTGCAGGCAGAGCCCCTACGAGGGGAAAAGCGGGTGCTGGGAGCGGCCGCCAGCTCTGTCTGTTTATTTACCAGCCCTGTCCACCCCCGAATAGGAAAAAACAGCTGTGAATGGAAGGCAGGCGGTAGCTGTTTACAGGACGTCGATTGTGGATGAGACTATACAATTTGCTCACTTCCTTTTCCTGGCACACGACAAAACAATTTAAAAAAAAAAAAAAAAAAAAAAGGCAAAAAAATCCCCCAAAAGCGAGCAGTGCCGAACACCTGGAGGGCAGCACGGGGTCCCTGGCAATGCCACCTTGGTGGCCCTGGCTCACGCGGCAGACTGGGAGTCTTCGCCCCAGGTAGGGGAGCTCCGTTTCATCCCCTCCATTGCCTCAAAATTTGAGGTTGGACCAAAGCTGGCTGGCCGAGGCAGCAAGGCTCAGCTTTTCTGCTGCCTGGGGAGAAAGAAAAGTATTTCAGTGGCTCTCGCTTGAGAGTGGGTGGTTTTGTGCCTCGACCGCACAGTCCGCGCTGTGCTGCTGGTAGCCGCAGCCCGGCCAGTCCTGTGGGAGGGATGCAGCGTGGCCAGACGCAGGATGGGACAGCTCGAATGAAGACAGCTGCTTGCTGGGATGTGCTCCCCCAAGCCCACAACTGGAGGGGCACAGGGGTGATCCCCGAGGGCGAGCACTGCTGTGTAACTGCCCCCCAGACGGCGAGGTGCCAGCCCTGACCGGAGGGACCCAAAGTGTCATGCCCAGGGAGGGGATGGAGTGACGCTGCCCAAGAAGCTCACAGCTCCCCAGGACCCAGCTTGGTGCTGTCCCCTGCCCCTCTGTGCTGCTGCTTCCCGAGCCGTCCAGAAGAGCAAGTGGGCCAGGCGGCACAAGCAGATGCTCTGGACCACGACAGCCCCGTGAAGCGGAGGGCAGCGATGCTGTCCTCCAGACCAGGCACCCGAAGCAGGGGCATATACAACTGCACTGACATGTTAAACAAACAGGGCATCTCGGAGCCTGCTAACACAGATCCCTACAAGATTTATGGGGCAGACTCTGCCCATTTATCTTTGTGATGATGAATGTACTGAAAATTCAAAGCCAAGACACGCACATCCACCCCACGTGGGCCCCCGCGCCCCTGTCCCCAGGGAAGTACCCGCTGCTGCCTCCCCCCTCCCCAAATGCGTACTCGGGGATAATTTTTGACTTAAAAAAGCTGATGCCATCACTTCGGTGATCATTAATTCCTCCGCTTAGCATCTGCTCTGGCATCTCCTGTGCCGTATTCTGGTTCAGCAGTTTCTGCACAGTCCATACTCGGAGCTGGGTTTTAGGAAATGTTTGGGGCTGGGGAAAGATGGGAGTGGTACCAGGCAGAGAGTGGGGAAAAATGATCCGTGCCCCATTAGATGAGGGATGAGTATGGAGAGAAATTAAGTTTACAGCCAACACCAAAAAAAAAAAGGGCAGAAAAAGGGGGGAAAAGAGCCAAAGAAGTACTTTAGTTACTCCTGGTCTTTTGGAAGATGGCCTGGGAGATGATGCACATGGTGTTTCAAACCAAAGCTGCATTCACAGCTTCTGCTGTGGGTCAGGACACCACTTTGCTCGAATGTCACAGCCCCTGGGCAGCTGCAGCTGCTCTCAAAGGACGGGGCAGGCTCCAAGGGAGCTCCCAGGCTGTTTTCAGGGGTGCTGGGGTGACATCCCAGAAATGCCCCAGAAGGGAAAGGTAAGTGTACAAAACAGTGCCCGGCACAGGGGTGAAGAAGGTTGGGGGGGGTGTGGGGTGATGGTGGTGGAAAACCAAACAAAACAAACCAAAACCCAACAAGCCCAACAAGAAAATTCAACCATCTTTCACTTTGGAAACAAGTGTTATTTGCAGCCTCTACAGGAAGGTCCCTACTACGTTTTGGGGGTGGCTTTTTGGTAATCAAAATGAGACTTTGCCCATTTAAAGTCATAATTAAGGAAATGAATCACCTGGACCGGCCCAAATGTCATCAAGCCCTTGTGCCAGTGGTGGGACAACAATGCACCGTGGCATGGCCACCACCACCGGTGTCCACAGCACGGCCAAGGATGGGATCCAGAGCCCTGTGGTTCATGCCAGTGCCAAATTGCTGGGCTACCCTCTCCCCGGAGGACAGGCCAAACTGGACATGATTTATTAAACTAACAAAAAGCCAGTGAGACCAAGCGAACGCAGCGAGGCCATCGGGCCTCCCGAGCGCAGGGAAGAAGCCCACTCCCTCCAGCAGAAGGGCACGGAGAAGAGAGACGATCCTACCTCCAAGCCCTTAGGAGAGGCAGCAAGATGCCACAGGGAGAAAGAAAACAAACCTGTGACGACAACCAGAGGGAAGAAAATAAACTTTAAAGCTCAAAACACTTCCCCCAGCTGTAAAAACAAAGGCACAGCAATGACCAAACAAGAGCACAAAGGAGCAGCATGAAAAGGGGATGGAGGATAACATGGGGCTCGACCAGTCGGTGCTTTCAAAAGGTCAGCAGCCTGCGGGACAAACCCACCGTGTCCCTTGTCCCCAGGCCCTCTGGGACAAACCTACCCATGTCCCTTGTCCCCAGCCTCCATCCAAGCCCAACAGCCCATCCACACTCTGCAAGAAGCAGGATATCAAGGAGGGTCTAAGGGACAAAAGCACAGGGAAGTGGGCCAAGAATAACATTGGTTTGAGTCAGAGCAGTAACAGGTGTCAGAGAACTCACTTTTTCTTTGCTAGCACCTTGGATCAACACATATTTCAGAGAAGCAGCTCTGCTACCCTCCTCAGGGATGGAAACAGAGACCCAACGCGAGCCAACAGCGGGAACCCCATTGCCACCGGCCGGCCGGCCCTGCGGTCCCATAGCACCATGACATGGCAAAGCAGAGCTGCAGGGACCGCGGAGGGTGGGAGAAGCAAGAGGGGCTGCTCCAAGCCATGGGCATGAGCCACCTGCAGCTGCTGGTAGCAGTTCACTATAAAACCAACCCTGAAGAAGAGCAAGGAGGTGGCTCAGACCTGACCCCGCAGGACCCCCTTACCAGGAGGGTACCACGAAGCACCTCAGCCCTCCCCAAACTGCTTTTTGACAGTTTTTCTGGCTGTGGAACACACCCACACATTGAAAACGGGCTCTGACTCAGGGGCTGCTAAATCTCAGCACAAAGAAACGCAGCGCTGGACACCAGCAGTGCTGCCCCGTCACCTCCCCAGCAGTCCTTCAACCCAAGCTTACTGAACGCTGCCAACACGCTGCTCCTCACTATTTCCAGGCAGGCAAACTTGAAAATGTTTAATTCCATGAATTAAATATTAAAATCCATGGAACTACGAGGAGTTACATCCTTGGCGTAAACACCAGACTCGTGCCCCTCGGGAGCCCCCAGCTTGAAGCCCGTACGTTTGTCTACAGGACCTCCGAGGGCTCCGGGGAACTGCAATCCTGCGAGCAAACTGAAACACGAAGAGAGCCCTGTAGAGAACTTTTACTCATGTTCTGCATCACATGCATCCAACAACATCAACATGTTTGCTACCACAAAACAATTTAAATTTAGTAGATACAGGCTTATTCACAAAACAAGGGGTTATATTCCATTAAACAGAAAGCTTTGGGGAGAAGAGCGAGAGTAAATCCACATCCTGTTTTTTCCAGCTCATTTATTTTACCACAAAGTTGCACACTCATGAAAGATGCAGACACTCGACACTAACGCACGTATTGTTATCCAAAGAAAGAATTCATTTTGCTGAGCGCGCACAGCAGCCCGATGCCAGCGAGGAATGAAATACGACGGCTGCGGGTCCCCTGAGATGCTACGTATTGACCTTTCGTGTTTCGCAGGCAATTGTGTATTTTGCACACACATGCAGATGCATGGAACAGGCTCATACACACCCACTAGTTTACTTAGAAGCATATATACCTCTCTTTCCACTCTGATTTGCAACTTTCCAAGTATTATTTAATTTGCTACATAAAATAAAATTATGGTATCAGAGGTGCAACCAGAACACTGTCCTTTTGCTGGGGAATAGAAATCTTTTCCCACTTGGTTTCCATTACTCACCGAGCAAGAAAATATGGGACAAAAGCCTGTTTACTTAGACCTGGCCAAAAAACCCCAAAAGTTTGCAAGAGAGACATTTCGGATCAAACAAAAAGGCTTTCCTTGGCGGCTTCCCCGGGGCCACATCCAGCGAGCGGTGCCAGCCATGCGTACGTGAGCCCTCCCAGCCCACCACCACGCTCCGAAGCCAGCAGGTACGGAGGCCAGAGGCAGTTAAAAATTAGACAAATTAAAGACTGTTTCCAAATAATGTGGAAATTACATGGGGAAATGGCCAAGCGCACGTACACACAATCACAGCGGCCTTGGTAGTTTATCTGTAAGTCTTCTCTTACCAGGGAGAGGGATGGTGGTTAATGACTTGTACGCTCGACCGCTAACGAGCCAGCACTTACTCTGCAAACTTCCCTGGAGCAAGGGGAAAAAACAGAACCCAAAGGGGAGAGGAAGGCTGAAGCAAACGCACATCCAGGAGTGTTTATTCTAACCCCAAATACAGGGGCTGCAATCCTGCAGGGTGCTGGGCAGCCCAGCACCCTCCGGCTCCACCGGCAGCGCAGGATGCCCCAGACCGCACAGGATGCGGCCACAGGGCTGGCTAGGATAGCTAACGTGTTCGCCGAGACGATGATTCAGCCCACAGGAAGGATCATCTAAGAAGAATTGTTCGACACAATGAGAAAAACTTTCCCAAACAAAGTGTTCTCAACACCACCTGCCTGCCTCCCTCCGCGGGGCTGGGGCAAGCCCTCAACGCCAGCTTTTGTTTGCATATAACTTCAAGACCATGGTCGCCACAACAAAGGTTCGTCTTTTCGCCTTCTCCTTTCCCAAGGCGAGCGTCGCTGAGTGCACAGCAGGCTCACGGCTGCCATCCTGTCCTCCGAGAGCGAGCTGGTGGGCAACACGGATGCTACCGACACCTGTCTGTGGCCGAAACCCCCAGCCTGGCCCAGTTACAGTGCTGTAGCTGCAGGATTACAAACTTCAATAGCTGAATATGCCCAAAATATACAAGCCAGGCTTACTAAGGCATCCTTAAAGCAAAATCAAGTGCCAGTAGTATACAAGGTACAGAGTTCTGGGGATAAATGCATGTACGGCCAAGGAATTTTCTCTCCAGGCACCAGTTCTTACAGAATTTGGTCAACACGACACAGCACGGCAAGATATTTACCTTAAGAACAGTTTAAGGACAGGTGTGACCTATTTAGAGCTCTGTCAAATATTTCTGTAATTGAATATACCATCGATTATTTAAATTGCATTAAAAAGGGCTGTATTCGATTTACTTGCTACTAAGAAGCACCACTTCCCAGAACCACGACTCTTTTTTTCCCCTCTTTAAATAATAAGCACTTCAAGATGTTCACTTGTCCCTTCCCCTGTGAAGAATCCACATCTTTGCACAACAGTACTCCATGCCCCAAATTCCCCTTGTACCCCTAAAGCCAAAAGGGCAAGTCACAGGAAGAGTTTACCTGAAAAAAAAAAAATGCAAAATCATCAGCTTTATTTTAAGGTCTACAGAGGCTTACGGTGTAGATAGCATAGAGCCCATCGGGCAAGGTCTCAGCCAGCCTCTTGATCTCAGCAGAAATCAATGATGCATTGCCCTGTGAGTTTAGGCTGTCAGTCAGCCTCTGAAACCCTGTTTCTAATCACACATCGGCCGGGGGACACGGAAAAGTTGCTCCAGCCCCTTGTGCCCTGGTTCCCCTTGTCTGTAAGACCAGACCACAACACCCATCTCCAAGCAGCGCATTAGCCCAAACGCTAGCAAAGAGATTACGGGACTGAGCTGGTGGTGGTGGGTTGGTTTTTTTAAAAATCTAGATCTGTCACCTGGTCTGGTTCAGTATGTGGACAAGCATCTGGGGCCAGCTCAAGGGAGAGGACAGGAACGGAGGGTGGCACGGCTTCTGCCAACAGCAGCCTGGATGCATCCCATGTTAAACTGGTCATGAAGGTGCGGCATGAAGCATCCAGCTCAAGCTGGGATGTGTCAACCTCAGTAGATACCTACTTCTGGGCTCCTCCTGCACCGGGTGGGACTACAGCTTGCTTGGACAACGAGGACATCGCTGAACGAGCAGAGGGGAAGCGCATCCTTACGGTCTCTTCGTCAGCAGGCTGGGCACACCAAGCCGTCCCTCTGTAAGCCCCATGGTGGGTCCCGCGCTGCTGACCTTCGCGACAGCTCTCCCTGTCCCCCCTCCCCGGCGAACATGTCAATACCACAGATGACATGCCAGTAGATGGCACTCAACATGTAGCACGGCTCCTCTGTTTTCTAGGACTAACCAACACTTTTTTCCTGCATGCGCATTTCAAACCATTTCCTGGGTGCAACTTTAGCATCACTTAAGGATGGCCGGCAGGAGCTGGTCCTCCTTGGTCTGATCCCTCATGCTGAATGACATAAAAAGCCCTGAGAAAAACCCACCGCACAGTCCCTAGGAATCCCCACGAAGATCTCATGCAAGCAGTTTTTATTCTTCTGACTATCACAACACTAAGGAGCAACATTTTACCTAATTTACATCTTTCACATTACCCTGGGCACACACTGACCCATTATTTGGGTTGCAAACAGGTGATGGGAAGGAGGGGAGTCGGTTTTCTCCCCCTGCTCTGCAGCCAGCGTGGTGAACCCACGTGAGCATCCAGCCTGGCTTCATGCATTGCATCCGAGCCCTTTAAATGCACTTCACATTAGTGCTGTCTGCTATCCAGAGGAACGAGTTGGAGACAAAAAGAGACCTATTAGATTATCTTGTCTGTGTCTTCTCTACATGATGTTTCATTTTCTAGTGCTTTTGTCTAGACAAGCAGTAACAGTTCTTATCAGGAATGCCAATGTAACTGTCTCGTAAAATTGACCATTAAGAAGTTTCTCTGATATTTTGCTTAAAGCTTGCTTTCTCTTAACTACAAGAAGCTCTAATGAATTTTTTCCTCCATGAACAAAAAGAGCTGCATCAGTGCCCAATCTGCAAGTGCAGAAGCTCTGGTTGTCTGAAGAGGATTAAAAATGTGGAGCTCCGTGGTTTGTTGGGACGGTGAGAGCCAAGCCACGCGGCTCCCGGCAGGCCTGGGTGAAACGCTGTGTGTGCTCAGGACGAGAAGCCGCTGCCCTGCAGAAAAGCAGCTGCATTTTCAAGTGTAACTTTAGAAAGGATATATATGTATAAAAATGAGGAGGAGGGGGGGAAAAAGCCACTCCTAGCCTCAGTGCTGCAAGGAAAATGTGAAACACCAAAGTCATCACCTGGCTCCAGCACACGAGCTCTGCCAGCAGCTCCCACCTCTGCTCCTGTGGACACCCTGGGCCACCCTGGCCGCGGACCAAGATCCCTCCAGTTCCTCGCTGCACCGCGTTCACGAGGTGGTTCAAGGCATTGCAGCACTCACTGCTCTGGAAGGAAAGGGACCTTCTCGCCCCGCATTTATCTTGAGCAAGTTCTGGGGCTCACCGGACTTTCCAGGGGCTGCTGAACGTGTAAGACAGCAGGAAACCCAACGAAAATCAGTTCCCCATTTGGAGCACAACATGCCCCAGAAGCCCCCAAGACGGGGCAGGACGGACGGGAAGAGGAAGACCTCAGCCGGCAGCGAGCGACCGTCAGCTCAGCTGTTTGCAAAACCACAGCTCCACACCTCTCGCCTTCAGGCGACACGAGAGCCCCATTTGCTTCTGCAACTGCAGCAAAGGGAGCAGGTCAGAGCCTGGAGGGGACAACTGCCTCCGTGCAAGCTGCCTCAGCTGCTCTGCTGGACCCCCTCAACCCCACGCAGAATCGAGGGGAAAACAAGCTGGTTGTAAACCTCTCTGGTGCCCAGGATCCATCACAGTCAAGAGTTCAGCTGTCCAGCTCCTGCCCATGCTCTTCTGATCAGGACAAGGAGCGCACATCCACCTCTGGTGACTTAGGGCACGGAGGTTTAACTCTCTTGTGGGAAGCTAATTCTGGACTTGCATAGTTTTGTCCATCCTGCCCATTCCTCCTTATCTCAGTAGCATCCCAAAGCCTCAGTTGCTCCCCGGCATCCCAGGGTGAACCCTGTCCACTACAAAGCACAGAGCAGACTGCCTCACTTAAACACAAGCCCACATTTATTTAAAACTAAGGTGTACGTTTCCCAAGCAGATCAAGAGCCCCTGCAGCCCACCTCGTTCCAAAGCAGGCACCACTTGTGGCGATTCTAATAAACTGGTTTCTCTCAAGTTAAAACTAGGTATGCACAAGCCACTCGAATTAAAGCATGACCATCTCCAGAGAGCTGGGCGTCGGTTCGATTCGTTTCTAAAACCAGTTGAAATGAAAACCATCCCACGAGCCCCTTGTAGGGGTAAGAAACCCCGCAACCAGGTCGTGTTACCCACCTGGCTGCAGCAGTTAACCATGCCAGCTCCCAGCATGAGGACCACGGGTCACCACCTCACTCAAGAACCCCTCGGCTAGCAATTAACTTCGTTGTGTGCTGGAGCCAGCCTCCAGCGACGTACCCTTCTCCTCTTCTTGCCGTGCCACTCGCCGCAGCTTGCTTTAATAGCTTTTAAGGGACTTACATATACGTTATGGGGGAAGGCAGGGAAGCAGCAGAAAAAGATGAGCTATTCTTGCAGATCCAGGCATCTTGCTCCCGAAACAGGATCATGTGTCCTCAAGCAGCACTAACGCCCTCTGTTCCTGCCCAAAAGCGGAACGGTACTGAAAGGCAGGTACTCAGAGGGTGGGGAGGAGGAAAGAAGGATCCCTGAAGACTTCCAGCCTGACACTCCAGCCCACCTGCCTCCAAATCCCTCAAGAGCAGAATTCCCAAGTGATCCGCTAGAAATTATTCCTTCGCACTCCATCCTCCCACCCTCTGCCAAAAAATCCCAGCACCGCCAGATGTCGTACAGGAAGACCTACCCCAAAACAGCTTGTTCTGGGATGCCATGTCCACCGAGTAGCTGGCAGCTGAGGAGCCCAGTGCCCCTGTGCCGAGCAGTCCGAGCCCCAGCGCGCTCCTCCCACCCGCCCGGGAGTGCTGGGGAGGAGCGCAGCTCCCGGTTCCTCCGTCCCTGCCCACTCCTGCCTGCCTTTGTTTGGGGGACTATAAAGGAGTTCACTCTAAGGACAGGCAAAGACAGTTAAAAGAAAGTTAACGAGGTTTATGGAGTGGATTAAGTTTACCAAGGGATTTTATGATGCACTGCCCGGAGAGCAAAGAGCAACTCAGTAGCATCTCTTCCAGCCTAGGTTCGCTCCCAGGGAGCCCTTGGGCAGCCTGAGATCACCCCGGGGCAATGGGAAGTGCAGGGAAAAAACTCACCTACATGCCTCAACCCTGCTCTTATCCACAGATGTTATCTCCTTAACACAAGCCCTCTTAAAGGCCAGGGTCAGGGCTTAGCTGCACCCCTCCTGCTAGCAGGGCTCCCAACCAAGTCTGCAGCAGCGGCTTCTGGAGCAGTTGTTTGCCCTCTAACAAAAGCCATCTCCACCCAAATCCTGCGTGGCCCTGTGGTGGTGATATAGGGTATTTCTTTGGCACAGCCCTGGTCGCTGTTTATTGTCTTGCTTTCCTTTATCTGCAAATCTCAAAGCATTTTATAAATGTTAAACCTCAAAGCCTCTCCAGGGAACAAAACTGTTTCTAGCTATTGTACATATGGAGAGACTTGCCCAAAAATTAGGGCAGAGCTGGAAACGCAGCAGCAGAGACCAGAGCTGAGACAGCCTCTTTTGGCACAATATAAAGCGACACAGATTATCCCTTAAATACCTGCGTGGACAGACACATCTCCAGCTATTAACCCACATGTTGTCGAGCCACTTCTTGGAACGAGCACTTGCGCTCACCAGGTCTGAAAGCCTTGCACGCTGGAGCACGCAAAAATCTTTACAACTGGCAATCCAAACCACAATGTCTCACTAATCTTTCCGTTTTCTTCTTGGGGTAAAAAAGCACCAGTCCTACAGTTTCAACTTTTTAGAAAATTATTTAAAGAAAACAGAACAAAAAAACCACAATGCTTTTAAAAATACAAAGCAAGCTGGGGGAGAAGCGCTGTTCTCTATTTTTGAGCTGACCCAGAAGGGCTGGAAGAGGCAGCGTACTGTAGGAGATGCTCACGCCTGGCTCTCCTTGTTATGTGGCGCATCTCCTGCTGTCAGAGGTCCTAAGCTGCAGTGGTTTCACAGTGGGGAGCGTAAGTCATAGCTCCCCATCTTTTTTACTCGGCTTTATTTTCCGTGCACTTCAGTTGAAAGGAACCTGAGGAGCCGCAGGAAGCAGGAACTCAGTGCCATCCAGGCTTGGCTTTTCCCACCGCTCCCGGGAAATGCTGCGGTGAGCCGGACGGTACGGGAATCATACCAGCGCTTTACTTGGAAGATCCCTGCCTGTAGGCTCCAGCTAGGGGAGAAAACTGAAATAACCAAGCGTCTGGGATGGGAAGGAGCCAGCACAAGGGTGCCCTAGCTAGTGGAACAGCAGCTTGAAAACCTCACAGGAACGAGAACAAGCAGCAGTGGGAGGCAGCCCAGCAGCCAGCACAAGCATCCTCCTGGATGCACGAGCTCCTATGTGACCTGAAACCACTCCGCTTGCGCTGTAAGGGCTTTGGGACGAGCTCTTACCAAGAGGCGAGCTCAGTGCCTGGCCCAAAGGACCTCCAGTTTTGACTGCAACAAGCAATCCAGAGAGGACCCCAGAAGTCTGCTGTGAGCTCATGGCTCCAGGCATCAGTTCCCTGAGACGCCTCAGTTCCCATGCCCTTCTCGGAACATCATCTCTCCCCCAAGCCTGGGATCTCATGCGACACTCCTCCAGTTTCTGACCCATACCCAGGGCTCTGCACCACAAGTAACCTGGAAAAGCAAAACCAGCTTCAAAGAGTATGTAAAAACCCCACAGGACAGAATTCAGGACTCGTTTTTCACTCCGAGCTGCTCACATCCGAGTGGCGTTTCCAGAGTGACAGAGCTCCATTTGGATCAACTTCACGCTTCCCTGCAGAGCCGGGCAGTTCCTGGAAAGTCAGCGCAGGGAGAGCAGCACCTCTGTGCCACTAGCCCTGAAAAGGGGGACAACTGGAGACAGGCCAGGCAACCGTCAGCCCCTTCCACTGCTTCCCTGCAGCCCCGCTTGGGAAGGGTCCAGAGCCAGGCGGGCCAGGAGGCAGCTTTTACCGACGGGGAAAGGACAAGCAAGGGCTTGCAGGCACCTCGGCTAGAAACAGCAACTTAAAAATAAATAAGCACTAAGTTTTGAGTTCTGAACTAATAGAAACCGAGAGGGCTTCTGC
This sequence comes from Morus bassanus, assembly GCA_031468815.1. Taxonomy (NCBI): domain Eukaryota; kingdom Metazoa; phylum Chordata; class Aves; order Suliformes; family Sulidae; genus Morus; species Morus bassanus. The sequence goes on from CM062593.1 coordinate 1,290,975, forward strand.
AGGATCTCCACTGACCACAAGGCAGCAAAGACTCCTTCCTCTTCAGCTGTTTCACCCCCGGGTCGCTTTTGCAGGTCGTGGCTGCAGCAGCTCTAACCTCAGAGGCTGCTCGTTACATCAGGGATGAGAAGAAGCTAACGAAGGAAATGCAGCCAGGACAAGCACCACCAAGGCTCCATCTCAGAGCATCCCACTTGGCCAGAAGGAGAATTCCACTAAACCAAACCCAAAGCAGGAGTCTTATGCCCCAACTTCAAGCAGGAAGATCCAAAGCAGACCTGGGCTGTTTGGGCAAGGAGGAGCTGCGCACGGCAGCTGTCGGGGCCCTGGGTGTTGCTCCCCAAGGAAGTTCAACTTGCAGGTCCCTCCTAAAGGTTCAGATCAGCTGAGTTCACCAAACCACCCACCCTGCCCCTTCTCTCCATTTTGCAGACCTTTACTACCCACCGATTTCCAGGGAAGGGCGTAATTAAAACCATGATGACTGCTGGCTCTTGCAATATCAACAGTGAATTAACTGCAGACAGATGGACAAAGAGGAGGAGGACAAGAACCAGGAGAGCTCCAGGATTTAGGGCTAGCACTGCCCAGGTGGGACCACTGCCATGGGGTGAGCAGTCTCACGCGCAAGGACAGGAGCTCAGGACCCGCTTCTTCCATGCCCATCACTGCCACGTCCCTGCGGCTGGATGTACTGCTTCCGCCAGCATGGAAATAGCTTTTGCCCCGGGCTCAGCTGAGACCTCTGGATTGCCCCAATTAACACCTTCAGAGGGGCGGCGACAAAAAGGCTGAACCAGAGCACAAAGGTGCAATCCTGTGCTGGTGGCCCGGACCAGACCAACCCCGCACAGCATCCCGAGGCATCCACGGCACAAGGTAACTCCTGCAAGCGCACAGGCGCTCGCCCACCCGTTCACGGCACTGCCGGCGCCTCGTGCCTTGGTCCTCAGCACCTGCGAGGCTGGCTCCAGGCCCGGTGAGAGCTGCTCGTGCCATTCGAAGGTGTCCCAGCCCTCCCGGGGCACAGACCCTGGCTTTTTCTGGGAGAGTCTCTAGAGTTAAAGCAACACCGGTAGTGGGATTGTCAGCAGCACAAATGCACAATCAGGAGGGGAAGATGTGGGGGGAAAGCATCCAACTGGCGAATATAATACTTGGAAGGAAAAGCAGATTTTAAAAAAAATAAAAAATGAGGGGGTGGTAAAAAAAAAATCTCAGGAAGTCATCTAGTCATTCCTGCTCTTTGCTGAAACAATAGACTCGGGATGCTGGCTAAGTTATAAATAATCCTGCTGGCTACACAACACAAATACAAGACAGGAGCAGGGTAACTATCGGCTCGATGGAAAGTGACTCACTACCTTCTTACAGCATACCCAAAGAAGGGCAAACGCCACGGCCCCGCTCCCGCTCGGCGGGGCTGCGCCGGTGCGGGGGCTCCGCCGGCCGGTACCTCCGTCCCGGGAGGGGAGGAGCCGCTCAGTGCTTCAGGAAGCCAAAGCCTGCGCGGCTTCGGGACACAGGCACCCTGCGCCACGGTGTGCTTTTGCAGCGGCAAGGCCGTCTCCAAACCAAAGCAGACCGCACAGCCTGACACTGAGGGACCGATGGCAACAAAGCACTCAAACTGGGGAAAATAATGGGAAGCCACTAACTCCACAACATCCTTCTCTTTTTAGAGGGGAAGTTGCCATTGCGAGATGATTTGGCTGAGCTGTTTTCCAGATCGCTCCTCTGAAATCTGAGAGTGAGCACAGAGATGAGCAAAGCCAACACACCTCGAGATGCTGCTGAAACTGCCCCAGGGAAGGGCATGCGTGCAAGGGTCTCTGCCCCTAACACAGCACGGGGGGTCGTACATGGCCCCTTCGGCCTGGCAGCTCTCATGGGGAAGGGAAGACCCATCTGTTTGGGCACCCAGGACAACTCCGGGTCCGCTGCTGACCACAACACAGAGCAAGAAGCGCAGCAGCCCTTATGCCAGGACTGGGGTGCCGTGCACATGGCCACAGTAGCAAGGAGCCCTCGTGCCAAGAGTAACTGAGAAAGGGAAAGATCTTGGATCTTTCTTGGATAATTTGGAAGTGACATAAATTCTCCTTTTTTTAGAAAAAAAGAAAAAAAAAAAAGGAAAAAAAAGAGCTTCCTGACTTGTTATTCCATTACCCAAATCTGGAAATGTAATCATATTAGTTCAGCTGCATTAACACAACAAAAAGCCCCAACAAAAACTGTCTTAAAGATTGAACTGATCTCCAAGGGGCCAAGAGAAAGGAGAACAAAAGTCAGAAACCTGTGGCAACCAGCTCCCCCTGCGAGCACCACGGCCAGCCCAGCACCCAAGCGATCCTCCGAAGACAGATTCGCAGAGGCAGAGGATGTGAAATAATCAGGATACGAACTGATTTTTAAGGGGGTTTTTTGCCAGGTAGGTGAGGTAAAAGGTCACTAAGAGCCATGTGAGCATGCCCAGGCTCAGCCACGTTAATGCTGAGCTTGTTACAGAGCTAAACTCAGTTTAAAGGTACCTCAGATGAGGAGAAAAATCCAGCCTCCAGCCAAGTGGAAAGCGCAGGCAGCTCTAAGAGACTGTGGGAATGCACTGCCACGGACCCAGCCACCATACGGCTCCTAAAACAGCTCTTCTTCCAGCAGTCCAAGCACCAGCAAGATGCCACCGCTCCCGTTTCAGGGCAGATGGGGAATGCTGCCCCACGCTGCCAGAGAAGCACAGACCACAGACAAACCATGGCCCTGTCTGGGAACGGGCTTGGAGCTGCCACCACTCCAACAAACTGCAAATAAAAAGCCGAAAAGCTTCAGCCCCCAGCTACGAAGCTGCGACGGGTGCACTTTTAGCAAAGCCCTGCATGCCAAGAGATGAGACAAGGCACACGTGCACAAACCCATCCGATGGCAGGGTGGGAAAACAGAGCAAAGAACCCTCACCACGCTCCTGCCGCAGAGCCAAAGGTGACTTGGAGCCTGCACGGCCAGGCTGTCGGCTCACCTTTTGAAAGAAGAGGCGCCTATCGATACCAAAGTCTTTTTTAAGTCAGCAAAGGAGATTACAAACCTATGAGGACAGAGCAGCCACGGCTGAAACCCCGAAGCGCGGGGAGGCTCAGCAGCAGGCTCATCTCCTCGGCCACAAGCGGAGCTGCCACTGAAAACATGTTGCTTAAGAGTATATCTAATCCCTCTGCTTCGGGGGGCTGGAGCCTCTGTGCTTCCGAGGACGCAGGAATGACTACCCAGCCAGGCAAGTTCACTTAAGGTTTTAAAGGAAAGGTGCGAACAGTTTGAACCACACTAAAAGAAATAAAGGAACCTCGCTTCAAAATTTTTTCTTTAAAAAGAAAAACAAAACAAAACAAACAAAAAAAAAAAAAACCCAAAAACACAAAACACAAAACAAAACAAACCAACCACATGCGATAGGGAGGCACATCCACCTTCCCACAGCCTCTCGGGCCATTCATCATTTGGATAAAATCCAGTTTCACATTGAAATTCAGCTGGACTTTCAAATGCAAATACAAGGAGAAGAGCAACATATGGTAGAGGTTAGTACGTATTTTTCCTAATTAAATGGCATACTGCTGTTTTGTATAACAATGTTAACGGGGCATTAAGAAGCCTTTGGAAGAGAGACCACCTCACTTTAAAAAACAAAAAAACGTCCCAGAAAGCAGAAGGGGCCCAGGACCTCCCCGCTCTCCGAGAAGTGGTCACACGCTCACCACCCCAAGGATGGGTTTCGTCCCTTGTCACAGCCAAGCCTCCTGTCCCCCACCTTGTGCAGGACGAGGCGGAAGGATGAGAGAGGTGATCGGCAACACCAGCGTCCTCCAAGGCTTGTCCTGCAGGAATTTGGCTGGGTCTTCTTCCAGGTCAGGGCCACGATGGGTTGTCCCCTGCGGCACTCCTGGATGTCACCATGTCTGCGGCCAAAGAGCACCACGACAGAGGGCCAGGAGGGCTTTCGGAGGGGGGAAAAAGCCTTGCTGATTCCTCGTCCCCAGGGGCCAGGGATGAAGGACAGACAGAAGAGGCTTCAAAACTCTTTGAGGAGAGGGACAGCTCTGCCTCGAGTGGCGGCCAGTGAGCTCTGGGCAGCCACCACCAAATCTGCTGCCCACCGGTTCCCAGGAGAGGTGAGTGCTGCCACCAAAGGAGACCCCCCAGCTCGCTGACCGTCCCCAGCACCCTGCAGACAGGACACGGGGAGCATCACCCACTTTCCTGGAAGGTTCCTCCTATTTAGGACAGGCCAAGGTTTTGTAGACAACTGTCCTTTGCCCTGTGTGGTATGAAAAAACCCACCTCCACAGGCATACCAGGCTGCTGCAGCTGCCCTTCCTCCCAGCCTCGACCCCAGAAGCTCTGAAATGAGGCCCGTTTATTTATTTTCAGTCCCTGTCTAACCATGAAGACTCCCCTGCTAGAAAAAGCTTATGCCACATTAACTTCACCTCCCTCTTGCTCGTGACGCAATCTCCAGCTAAATTTAGAGGGAGACATTGCCTTAGGTCACTTGGGAGGTGGGGATGTGCTTCTCAGGGTTAACAGGCAGATGGACAGTATTTTTAAAAATTTTTCTCCCCGCTGGCTTTGGAGCTGGGCTACCTGGAGAGTTAATTAAAAAATTCAAGATAAAAAAAAAAGGGGGGGCAGATGTCCTGGACTGCCTCTTTCCCTCCTTTAGCGGGGGAGCAGCGTGCTCTGAAGGCATCCTCCTTCCAGAAACATTAATCACGGCAGCGAGAAGAGCATCAAAACAGCCGCTACAAAAATTCTCAAAAGCTGAATCAAGAAATCTTCACTCACAGTTCAGCTTTTTCCTTTTCTGATGTTTCTTCATATTTATTTCCACTCTGCAAGGCCACCCGGGACAGACAAACCCAGAATCTCTATAACCAGACGGCCAAAACCCCCATCCTACCCCGAACCCCGGTCGAATTGGTTTCAAGACAGCAAAGACACAAAGGCCACAAGCGGCTGCTCCTGCCGTGTCCCGGAGAGGACAGGGAGACGGAGGTGCGAGTCTCGTCCGACTGTTTGGCTCCGGTGGTTGGATTCTCCAGCAAAAAAACAGTGACAAGCCCTTGGGCGCGACTGTGTCTTCAGATGCTGCTTCCACTTTGGGCAGGGAGGTTGGCCCGGTCCTAACTCCCCTGGGGAGCACTGCTGGGGCACGCGTACCCCCGAATCAGCCCGCTGCTGCCAGCTGAAAGCCTGGCTGCACCGCCGCTGCCAGATGCACACGTTTCGGTGCCACGAGAGCTCCGTGCCCCACTTTGCCTCAGGTGATCTCCTATGCTCAGCACTCGCTGTGCTCCCAGTCCCCGTACAATTACGCATTCAACACCACAATATATTTCACACTGTATTTCATGCCTCATTTGGCAACAAAATTAATTAAACTTTAAGTCAACACTGAAGGAGTGCAGTACCTTTCTTCCCTCCGCGGCATATATAACTCAATTTGTTTAAGCTAATGTGCTAATCAAGACTTGCAAAGTATTTGGGAACCTTTTGGCAGAAGGGCCTCTGAAGCACGCAGCGAGACGCTCTCTGCACCGGCTGGTCTCCGCTCAGACATTCAGCAGGGGCACAAGCATCAACCCACTGACGACAGGCTGTCTGCAGCCAGCCTGCAGAAAAGCCCCACTTTCTCAAAATGCAATCCCTCCCCCAACAGCGCTGGTCACCAGCAGGTACCTGCATTCAGGCCACCACATCGTCTTAGGGTTTTTTGCAGCCTCCAAGCTGCCTGCTAGCTGGGAAGCGTGACATCGGGCAGGTCACTGCCCATTCTTGCCTCCCAAGTTGATTAGGTTCAGGCACCTGCACATATCCAGCGGGGCTGGGGATGTGCCAGGGAAACCCAACGCTGCCCAGGTCCCTTGTCCTTGCCACACCGGATAAGCGGGCAAGCCGGTGCTCCTCCTTGGAGCCTGCGGGCTGCCACCCCCTTGCCGTGCTCCTGGGATTTCTCAGCTATTTGGAGGCGCTGGGAGAGGGCAGGATAATCCCAACCCACGCGGCTGGGAATCCAAGAGGCAGATGTGGGCAAACTTTTTGGCATAACTGAGACAGCTGCATCGGCCGCACATCCACCGCTGGCCCACCGCTCGGCAGCCCTCCACGCAATGGAGAGGGCGCTGGGCAGCCGCCAGCGCGCAGGCGGGCGAACCCCTCCGCTCCTGTGCCCGGAGCAGGTAAAACAGGCTGAGCAGAAGCAGCGAGGGCCTCGCTGGGGAGCGAGCGCCAAGACAAAAAGAGAAACAACAGCCAGCAAGCAGCGACCCGGGGTTTGCCAGCAATCAGCGACCCGGGGTTTACCTGCACCATGATCCCTGCACCACGGGGGAGAGGGACCAAACCCGCTCCCAGGAGTGCAGCGTGTTTTTCAGGCACAGCCTGGCTCACGCCACTCCTGGGGCAGGTTTCCAGCTGATGCAGCCAAATCACCCCCGCTCCCACAGTTAGCTAATCGTGCCTCGTTGCTACCACGTTGGGCAGATCAGCCCAGTTTAGACAATAATCTCGCACCAGCCTCACCTATGAGGGGATGTGGCGTTTCCTGAGAGGGCTTCACCTGCCCTCCTAAACCATCGAGTTTAGCCGATGGCCTCTTCTCGTGCTCTCGGGTCTGCGGCTCAAAGCGCTCAGGAAACAGAGATGCTCACAACTTCACTCCAGTGACCACGGGGAGGCTTGTGTCAACATTTCCTTCTTCCAGCTAAAGTGGTAGGTCACCACCACCTTCCTAGTTGTGAAAATGTCACTTGCAAATAACATCATTATCCCGCTGCGTTCAGAGTCTGCTGTTGTGTTAGAAGAGCATCGAAAAAACCACCTTTACCAGTGATTTTGGGCATTGCTGAGCAGAGAAGATGCATTTATAGCATCCTTCAGCCATGTTAACACTGGAGATCCTAGTGCCAGGTTAGAGATGAGGCCATCCGGCGTAACAAAATAGCACTATGCATTAAATCCATCCCCTTAAGACAACCATTTGCTGTCTCAAACTAAAAAAAAAAAAAAAAAAAAAAAAAAAAAAAAAAAAAAATAATTCCAATTTGAGTTTCACTGCATACAAACATTAACAATGGAGATGCAATAGGCAGAGTAACTGGTCACACGCGGGACACGTGCTGGAGTAGGGCACCCTACAGAGCATGCAGAATTTGAAATTAGCAGCAGCGAGGTCCAGCAGAAACGCTTGCCAGACCTGCTGGGCTCCTTCCAAAGCCATCTCTCCCCTTTGGAAAGGGCACAACAAGTGTGCAAGGCCTCGAGCTGGGATGCTGAGCCAAAGGCTCGGCCCCGCGCCACCACGTGCTGCTCGGACAGTCCTGCGTGAGCAGGATTTGAGGTGGGCTGAGGCAGAGCTGCTGCAGCCCAGCACCAAACCCCAAGCGTGCTGCCCTCCAGAAGATCATTTGTAATGAGACCCTGGCCCTTGCGATTGAGAAGACAGCAGTGTGAACAAGGCAACGACATTAGGCACGCGATTAATACGGAACCAGCTCCTCTTATTAGAAGGAAAGCAAGTGCTTGATCTTGTACACATTCTTTTGAAACACAGACGGTTCACTTCTAGCCCAGCTTCACATCAGCCTTAATCCAGGCAAGGCACGTGATTTTTACATAAGATACACTCATCATAACCCCTCAAGCAGGCACAGTTACACTAGTACTGAATTGCCTCATCTAGGGAAGAAAAAAGCTCTGCCGGCAGGAGATGGCTGTACTGCTTTAGCTCTTCTGGCAAAGTTAAAACTGTGTGCTTAAACAAGGTCTGCGTCAAATTTGCAGTTTCTAAACAAAAGCTGTCGCTTATCTCAGTACAGCTTTGGCTCTCTGGCACTCCCGACATTCTCTGTGCTCTTTCCTAGTTCAAAATCTCAAATCCAGCCAGGAGAACTCTTCCCTGGGATGGGAGAAGAAGAAAATAAAAAAACCCTCCTCTGAAAACACGCAGCCTTCCACCCCCTAAAGTTAAACACACACCAAGACAGGCAATAAGTGAGATTTCTCAACCGTAACTACAGAGCCACCGGCACGACCGGGTTATATTTGCCTCTCCCAAACTGCTGGAGAAGCACCGAGCTGCCGCCAGAGCATCCCCCCTGCCCCAACAGCACGGTCGTCCTTTCCCCGCTCTTCCCAGGCTCGCTCCTCGCGTGCCTGTTAGAAACGGGCTGCGCCTCCGGCAGGACACCCTTGCTCTCAGCCTCCCCTGAAAATTCAAGGGGAAAAAACATAAATTTGAAGAGAGGTAACAGAGAGAGAGAGACACACGGAGGAAGGCCGTCATGTTTCATCCTCACTGCAAAGGCGCAGGAGAAACAGCTGCCCGGGTGGAGAAGCCCTGGGAGCAGGAACATGCACCCCAGGACACAAGGATCAGAGATACAACTGGGGTGTGACGCTGGATTAAGGGAGACAGGCGTGAAGATCTTCCCCTGCCATTTGTTCCCCCACGCTTGCTACTTCCTGCCGACCCGCGTTCCCTGCCCCCAGCTTTCGGGCCCTCCGAGCCTTTTCTTCCAAACCCTGCCTTCTGTATCCTGGTTAACAGGACCAACCCCATGGGAAAAACAGGGAGCAGAAAGGGGAGAGGAAGGAGAAGAGGAGCTTCCCAAAAGCAGAGACAAAAACAAAGCAGAAAGGCGTTTGACGCACCTGACTAGCACGTGGGAGACGAACTCCACTGAAAGTCCTCCAGGCTTTGTTACTGGAAAGGTTGGGACTGCGGCACCCTGGGTGTTTCCCTGCAATACCCTCAGCACGCCGGCAGCATCCTCCTACACCCCGGGAGCAGGCTCTGCTGGCGACAGGAGTGCAACCGCTCCAGGGGTGCGGAGAGCAGCGAAGGGCTGCAGGGATTGTCTCTTTCCAGGCTAACAAGACCTCACAGCTTTGCAAGCTTGACTTGTCCGTGGCAATGCTTTTTTTTTTCCCTTTGATAGTGGCCAAAAAGTAATTTTTACTTTGAAAGAAACGGTCACGCCAATAGGCAGGCAAGTAAATTTTTCTGCTTTGATTTTTTTGTTGTGGTGGCTTTGTGTTTAGTGACAGTTTTGCAAGCCTGCTGTATGGGCATGCACGCAACCGCAACATAAACAAGCAGCCTGAAGTACATACTTTAATGGAAAGTGCCAGTTTTAAATATCAAGTCACATATTGCACACCTCATGTCTGCCTTTCATCATCTATCAAAATAGCAAGCAAAGCCCATCACTCCCACTTCAGCATAAGCAAAACATGTGGGAACTAGAGGCAGTTCATAGGAAAACGTGATACATCCTTACTAATAAAAGCTCCTGTTTTCCTCACTATGGTAAATAGTTGCGAATGCTATTCTGCAGCCTGAAAACTCAATTGCTGACAACATGGCAACAGAAACGCTGCGTTTAGCTCTTCACAACTCTCCAACTTGGATGCTTTTACAGCAAACTACCCAGCAAGCGAAGCGGAGCCCAGCGCCGCTCCTGCCTTTGCAGAGCTGCCGGGGCAGGCACCGCGCTCCCAGCCGGGGCACCAGTCCCTCCCCGCCCCACCGCCGAGCTTCCCAATACGGGGCTGCGTGCACGCACAAAATAATTAAATCTTCAAACAGCTCACCCATAGCACCAATTAAAGCGACAACCTCATCTTTCATGGAATTTATTACTTTCAGTGCTGTTGCCACAGGTATCCAAGTTTGAACGTTGTTTAAAGCAGGCTTTCAAAGGGGATACAGACTCACCTACCTCCAGGGAGAATGCATTTACTTTGTTCAGTAGACTATAACTTAAAATTTGTTACATGCACCAGCTTGTAACTCTTTGAAAAACTCCCCGGTTAGCCAGCTTCAAATGTATTCTATGAACTTGCCCCGATCAAAGCAATTCCCTCAACAATGAGCCTCATCTCACCATCTCACTAGCAAAAAAGCACCGAACAAATTTTAGGGGCGGAAATCACAGCACGGACCGGGAGGGGACTCTCCCTTCCAAACCCACCTAAGAGATCCCAAGCAAGGGAGCTCCCTTCAGCACAAAGCAAGAAGGAAAAGACATTTAATGGTGAATTCGCTTACTCAAAAGGGAACGGCGGGGGGGAAAGCTGGTTTTTTAGCAGAGCTTTTACGTGTTGCGAGCAGAATCATCTCTCAGCAGGAGACCGCCTGGGCTCCCGTTCCAGTAGGACACAAACCTGGCACCGCGCACCATTTCCGATGTGAAGGGGAGATGGTCGCACACTCTGCATGTTAACCACGGATGCAAAGCGCTGCTCAGGAGCTGCTCCGGGAGATGCGTTGCCTCGCACAACCATTTGCCTCAGCGTTATTTCCCTGCTCCGCAGAGCCCCGACTCACTTGCTGAAGCAAAGGCACAGCTGGCATGCACCGACCCTGCCGAAAACTCAGCAGCCACGAGGCGACAGCCCCGGCACGGCCCCACGCCGCGGCGGCAATGCCACGGCCCAGGCTGGGAAGAGACAATGAAACTTCTTTGCCTCCTGCCACTCCTACTGCCTTAGTGTCAATTAAAAATGGTTATTTCCATGTGAAATTCAGCACGCGCGGTTTCCTGCTAGAGGCGCAGTTTAATTAAGTGCGCTGGGAGGGAGCTTTTTTCTGATCAGATTAGTCATTTATGAACTATGACATGAGGGGGGACGGAGGACACGGTTTTAAATGTTTTGCTACTGCAAATAATAAACAAACAGTTTGGCGAGGGGATGACAAAACCACAGCCTTCTAGGACCAGGACAATAGGCATACACTGCGTGTCCCGGCTAAAATAAAATACCAGCAGCAAATGACACAGCTTAAGCTGGAAAACACTAGTTGCAGCTCAAAGCCCCAGGAAGACCAACTTCCCCGCGGTGACCTATATGTGCTATAAATGCTGCAGACACAGTCTGCGTGACGTAAGTCCATCCTAGTGGCAATTGTTGGGTTTCGTCTTGCCAAGAAAACGCAAAGCGGAGGTGCTGAATTGTCCATGCGGCGGGGCAGCTAAACCAGTTCCTCCCTGGTGCATTTAAGGACAGAAATGAGGGAAACAGTGGCAGAGCTTAAAATAAAACCAGGAGACAAATATAAAAGCAAAGGGATCTCAAAGCTCGAGGGCTTGCATTAAGACTTTGAATTTTCCTGGCCTGGGAGAGAGAAACGAGTTCTTCTTCGCAAAGGGGCCACCCGCACGAGCGCCAGCAGCTTGGCCAGGGCAGTTATTAATTGGGATTTGAAAAGAATTTTAATTTGGAGCAATTTTATCACTGTCGTTTTTTAGTAGCACTGTTTCAAATGACTGCACTACCTTCCAAAGTTGGACTTTGGAAGCAAGAACCTCATCTTGGCAAGTGGGGTATTTTGGCCGGGAGTCATCAGAGTCACTGCCTTGCTGCCTCTTCACTCCTAACTCCTCCTGGGGAAGAAAGAGCCTCGAGTTAATAGCTCCTCTGGAGGGGAAAAAAATAAAAGCTACACACTGCCCCAGGATTTCCGCAAGGAGGAGGGAGATGAAAAGCAGGAGGCCATGAATTCACATGTCCAAGGGTGGATAGAAGCATGAATTAGGTAGAAGCCCAATTTCTCTGGCATGTAAGATGGCACCAGTTTATTATCTTGGGGTTACTACAATAACCCCAAATAATGAGAAGCTGGCACTGTGGCGCACAATACTGAGCTAAGACTTAAGCGAGTCGGTGTTTGCTTCTCCTTTCCAGGCAGAGGGACGGCAGCAGAGGGGAAACGCTGCGCTATCTTTATCAGGAGTACGGGATATCGACTGAACAGGAGTGTCTGAAAAACATGAGGCACATTAAAGATGAAGCCTAGGCCTTCCTGCAAGGCAAGAAGATTTAGGGAGCTAATCTCCAGGTCCAGATTACGGCATGGCTGCAAGGCACTCGGCTCCCTCAGCAAGTCCAGGTACCCAAATCCAAGGACCATCTGCTCTTCACCCTCTGACCACATCAGGGTTGGTGACGATTCGACTTCAAATCAAATTTTGAGCCGCATGGCTGGCTATGCCTTTGTGGATGAACTAGTATCTGATTGTACCTTGCTGTCAATTACTGAATTAAGCTAAACCAACATCAACAAAACTATGAAAACAACCACTCGCCGCTATCTGGGACCTAGTTTAGACACCTTGGATCCTTCTAACAGACACGGTGCCCCCCTGTGCAAGGCACATCTCGTTAACGTCTTACTGCAGTTATTCACCCCACCAGCAAAAATCAATCGTCAAACATTCAGGACCAGAGAGAAGGCACAAAGCTGACACGCAAATGAAACATGCTCCCTGCTCTCCAAAGGTGAGGCCGAGGATGACTGGCCAAGGGATAACTCTGCTGCTGGAGTAAAAGGCTTCCCCTAAACCAAGCCCCGAGCTGCGTTTCGAACCTGGGATGCCCATGATACGATGAAAGAGCCGCTGCAGAGCCCTGAGACTGGGACAGCAGTGATTGTGCAACTGCCTTCAGTGCAGTTGTATAACATCAGTCCTCTGTTTTTATGAACTGCTCACAGCCAGACGCAAAAAGCAGCAGCCCAGAGGAAGGGTGGTGTCAACATTACCTTTCACTCACCCGAAAGAAGGGGCGGGGGGGGGCGGGAATAAAAGATTTTGTGTTGTTTCGACTGCTGCACAGCCAAGCGGAGGGGGGTCCGGTCACTGCGCCGGCTGTACCGCAGAGCCCTGCTCACAGCCTCTCCTCGCTGGCCAGCAATATAAACCCAGCAGCCAAGCCAGCCTCCAAGCAGGAAACGAATTAATGGGAGCTTGCTCCATTACTATTTTCTCACTAGTGTGTAGTGCATCTTTTGTGGATTATTTTAACAGCAAAAGCCGCGCACAGGAACACTCGCTGGAGAGATCAGCTTCCATCTGGGTTAAAGCAAGAGTTTTCTCCCCTCGAATTTCTTCCAGCGCCCACTCAACAGCTTCCTTCCCTGTAAAAATGTTTGCTCAAAACCATCTTGACATGCAGCTAAACAGTCCAATCTGAAAGCATCAAATTTCCCTGGCCAAAAAGGGCAGGAGCAGGGCAGGGCAGAGTTCACCCCTCTCATCCTGCTTCTGCAGGTCTCCCCAAGAGCTGCCCCACAGCACCCTGCGGCATCAAAGCTGCTATCCAGAAATCCCACCCCGGTCTCCAGGATGCCTCCCGGTGTCAGGGCACGGCCATTCCACGTGGCCAGGAGCTTCCCTGGACAGCTCGAGTCGGCCCAGGGTAGAGAAGGTCAAGTTTTAACCATCCACAAAGCGTCAGCATGTTTCAGCAAGAAGGGCAAATTAACTGAACTTCCTGCATGCCAGGGGCTGCAGCGAGCCCTGCACAGAGCAGCTTCCCCGGGCATCAAAAGCCTGGCACGGCACCGCGCCGTCCACCCGGCCACGGAATTCTCCACTTCAGCCTCAAATTAACCAGCGCCGCATTTCCCCATCAGACATCTAAAGCTACGCGCCCTTTAGAGAGTCTCCTATCACAGCCGGTCGCCAGCCCACTCCTCCCCGCAGATGCCCTGCTCCCAAAGCCCCTCGGCAGCTGGGCCAGCAGAGACGTGGCCGCTCGGCGCTTCTGGGGAGCGGGGCCAGCTGCTGGCTTCGGGGGCACCGCGGCAAGGCGGGACAGGCAAGGCTCTGCTCAACAGCACCCCAAAACCGCAGCGGGGTCCAGCTTGGAGGCTGGTGAAACGGCTCCAGCCACCCTTGCTGCCCGTCTCCCCGGGGGCGGCCGTGCTGCCTGGAGGTGTCTGGCCGGGAGGGCTTTGCAGAGTTCCCGTTGGGAATGCTGAGACCCCACCCAACAGCAGGGAGCTGCTGGAGGGACTGAATGGAGCAGACACCCAAACTGCACCAGAGTCTCCCTTTGGGCAGCTGAGCCCCAGGAATTAACCAGCACCACCGTGTCTTCTCAGTGACGTACAGCAAAAGTCTTCCAGGGCGTACGTCTGCAGACACGCGTTCGCCTAAGCAGCTTAAGAGAACAGCATTGACTGTCTGCTCTCAGGCTGCTTCCACTGGAGCGGCGAGACAACAACCTTCAGCTCAGGTAGTGACTTCTTAATTGGAGACAGATCAGCAACAGCAGCTTTGACTACCCAGAGACACGTGGAGCAACAAGAAAATCAGCCAGAGAAATAGCAGCAGACCACCACCAGAAAAATACGTAACACAAAACTACAGAAACCCGTCCTTTTGGGTCTCTGGAAGCAAACACAAATTTATTGCAAGAAACATTACAGTGTTAAGAAAAAAAAAAAAAATTAAGATGACAGTACCTGATCCTCCAAACTGAGTGCTCGCTAGGGTCGTGGGTCTGTTTTTTCCATTAGCCACTGGCAGGGGAAACATCTAGAAAAACAAGAAGATGAGAGAGAAGGGAAGAGAAAAGAGATTTCAGTATGTTAGTTTTACTGTGCTGCTGCAAAGGGGGTCAGATTGGGCAGGCAGGGGGGAGGAAAGGGGGAAGAGAAGCACTTTATTGATGCAAAAAACTTTCCTCTCCTTGTGTCCCTGCTACATAGATCAGCTGCAGGAGGGACAGGAGAGCAGCGCAGCTGTGTGTGAATATACACACACATTCCTACGTGCATAAACTTCTCCTGTGTACACAGCGTGTCTGGTTCCTTAGGTGCAACTGAAACCCATCCAAGAAGCATCATTGCTGTGGTCAAAACCAACAGTTTATTCCTTAACTTATTCACCAAGGCCCAGACGAGAGGGTGCCCATGGGGCCGTGGAGAAAGGCCGACTCCATTCATAAAAAGCTAGCAGGAAAACAACAGCGCCCCACCGAGAGCGCAGCACCCAGCAAAGCTCATTTTATCCCTCAACACCCCGGCACCCGCAGTGGTCCGGGTCTCATCCCACGTCTCCCGCACTCCCAGGCCCGTCTCCGGCAACACTCGGTGCCTGGGGAGGACACGTGCTGCCCGCAGGCTCCAGCTGGCACGGGTGGAGATGACGAAGCCACACGCTCCGGCGATGCTCGACCTCGGTGCAGGAAGCCTCACACCGGCTCTCAGAGGGACGAACCCTCCAGCCTCGCGGAGCAGCTCCCATCCCTCGTCCTTTGGGGGCTTCAGCAGTGCTGTGAACTAACACAGCCCCGGGGTCCGGCGGGAGAAGCTGCGCCAAGGGCAAAGGTATTTAACTCACGATCAGAAAGATTAACGTATTGTACAGTATCGGTCATTCTGGCTACTTGTTTGCTATACCGCGGCTTCAGTATCACAACTAATCTTCTCCTGCCAGGGAGCTTCCTCAAAAATACAGCATACCTCGTCAGCCAACCTGTATAAATATTTTTAATATAAGTTGGGAGGGTTTCAGAAGCTGTTATTTAAAAATTTATATGCACCTGCGTGCAGCAGAAAACTAATTCTTCTCCACACAAATGGAGCTCCAGCCAATAAAACAACTGGTGGGAAAACGCTTAGTGAATTAACATTTTAATATCCTTTTACTACTCAACTCAAGATACTTTCACCACCAAGTCATTTGAATTTTTATTATTTTTAGCTTTGCAGTGTCTCAGTAACTCAAAAGTTTAATGCTTTGAAGATTAAACAATGTAATGGCACAAGAGCCTACAGAAATGCAGCATTTCATGCCCTGACATAGCTGATGTCTGGCTGTGGTCAGAAACATTCCTTTGTACAAAACCGTCTGCCCAGCTTTGTTTTTACAAATGCTGGGGAGGAAAAAAATTTAAAAAAAAAAAAAAAAAAAAAATTTAAATGTGGTAGAGATGCAAACAGAGCAGTTAAGAAACCAACTGCCATTCAAAAAAAGCACACAAATTTGGGAGCATATATATGTATGCACACACGCATCGTGTATATCTTATATACATGTATTTAAATAAAGGTATAAACAGTGTTTAAGTATGCAGCCCGCGTGCGGACAACCGCTCCCGCCAGCAGCCAGCCTGCAGACACCTGCCTTCCTACAGCTTCACCCCCGGCCGTAACGCCGCTCTCCCGACACCCTCCTCCACGCAGCCTTGCAGCGAGAGCCGTGGGACGTGCACCGCTGCGGGGGGGCTCCCGCTGCAACCCCCCCGCGAGGGCTGCCCACCCGGGGTGGGCTCCGGAGTCACTCGGGGTGGGCCGGCAGCCCCGCCATCGAATAAGCCTTGTTTCCTCAGGAAGTCAGGCTAGAAAACAAAAACAAACCCTGACGACACCAAAGACTTGCAGCCTACCTTCCTCTGCAATGCTGCAGGTTTTTCCTGCCCCCCTCCCCTTGCAGGGTGGTGTTGGTTTCTGCAAAGACCTCCAAAATTACTGCAAATGGAATTTACGTGGCTGATCCCACCCGGCCCGTGCTCACTCCCCTCCTCTTAAGGTAGGGAAGAAGATTAAGTGAAGTGGTTAGAAACCCCTTTTCCCAGTGGCAAGAGGCAGTTCTGCATGTGCGAGCTGGGGGGGGGCGGGGATGGGATGCATGAACATAATGCTTCTGAGCAGCAAAGAGCAACAAAAAAACAAACAGACCAAAAAAAACTAAAAAAAAAAAAAAAAAAAAAAAAAAGAAAAAAAAGCACTGCTGGCTCTTTTCCACGAGCATTTCTGCTTAATACTTGCTGATGCTGAAAAACCCAAGGTTTGAGCGGCAAACACGAGTGGAGAAAATGAACAGCCTTGTTCCATTGTGCAACAAGCGCTTTCTACTTCTGCAAAAGAGGTGGGGTGTCCCGTCCCGTCCCCCCCGGCGCCACGCTCGGCAATCCCCAGCACGCCCCCACACCCGGCCCCGCCGGGGGATGCCCTCCCCACGCTCCCCTTCGCCCGCCTCCGCCTGCTTCGAGAGAGAGGTTTCGAGACTGATGCAACACCTTCCTGCTCTCCCTCCCCGCGGGACTGAGGCGTCGCGGGCCCCTTTCCACCCCGAGGCGAGCGGGGATGCTAAAGCGGGGCGATGCCGGAGAGGGGGGAACCCCGGGTTACCCCTCGCCTCAATACAGGCTCCAAATACGCTTATCGCTTGCCGACTCCAGGAAGCGTTTTGGGTTTTTTTTCTTGCTGCCAGCTTGTTTTTCCACTGCGGTGTGGGCTGAAGCCGACTGGGTGCACTGCCTCGAGGAGCCCGGCGCAAGTCATACGTGAAGTGCCGGCTGCCTTCGCTGGCGAATGTCACTCACAAAGTTCACCCACCCACTGCGAATTTCCTTTCTGCTTTTAAATGCTGCTTTGAAAATAAACGGGGGGGAGGGAGGAGACGAACCGGAGCTGGCACATACCGGAGGGAGCCGGGCATCGAGGAGGGACCCGGGCACGAGCGTCTGAGGAACTGTAATTGGGTCATTACTTGGCCTTTGTTGGATTTGAATAATGTAGATTTAAACGGTTATATAAAATCCCCCATCTTAAGTCACTGTATTTGGTTTCTCAGCTCCTATCTCCAGCCTCCCTGACAGCTGACAACAACTCCTGCCTACCCTCGTAGCTCAGTTTCCACTCCTCCCAAAGAATTTATTCTCCCTCCATTTCTCCCAGGTTAAAAGATGCAAATCCAGCACACGGGAAGATCCAAGACGCCCGCACCCAGCACCGGGGAGGTTACAGCTAAGAGACCTCATGCTTTCAGCAGAGAACTCGTAAGCAAGAAAGGGAATTTGCCAGACACAAGTAACAATATCAAGCAGCATTTCATTTAGTGTGTACTTCTACCAGTGCATCGGTGCTTTCAAATTAAATAGCTGTTTTCACTTCCTCCGCTCTTCCACCTTATGAACTCCAGGCTGAACCAACCTCAGGCCTGAACTCAAAACCTGAAATCTATTTTGCAGTGTGGAAAGTATCCAGCTGTTAATTCGGGGGGAAGAGGGAATTCGACTCAATAAACATTGCCAGCAGGATACTTTATACGTGTTCATTTAAGACAGCCCTTCCTGACTACAGCCCCAAGCGTCCACTGCGGCGTAAAGTCAAACTTTATGACTGCTTCACTCTGAAGAAAAGAGAGAGTTTTATCACGGAAACGCAGGCGCTGCGCCTTGGCCGGAGCAGGGCGCAGGGCATGGCTTCAGCATCCTCCAGCATGCCAGAAGCAGCAGCGGCGAGGGCAGAAGGAGCTTGCTCGAGCCCTGCTTGCTGGCAACAGTTTGGCTTTCACCCCCAGTTCGATGGCTGGAGCCAGGAGGGCTGGCACGCAACGAGAGCAGTCGCTTGCGGAGAAATCAGACGGCAGGTCCTATGTGACTGCTCAAGCCCCTGCCCACCCTGCAACGTCTCATCAAGCTAGAAACCCACCCTGACAACTAGCATCCCCGCAGCATATGGTTAATACTCTGCTAATAATCATGGCTGTTAACAGCATTTCACTTCTGCCAGAGACCCAGGCTGGCACGCAGCCGCCTGTCTCTATCTAGCTTGGCAGGCGCGCTCTGTGGCACGGACAGGCCCCCAGCCCCGTCCGCACGCCTGCCTTGACCGCTCCGCCCTGGCTCTCCCCGTGCCACGGGGTGCCCCTGCCCTCCAAGCACGCCAGCCGGGCCGGGATACGCGCCCGCACCTTCCCACAACGCCAGCGGCACGGCACGGCCGAGAGGCCACCCGGGATAACCACGGCGAGTCCTCGCAGCCGAGCACCTCCCGACGGTGCAGACCGAGGGCAGCTCCTGTCCTACGCAGCCTGTGCCCGAGCTGCGAAGCCTGGCAACCGCAGGCCAAAGGATAACGCACCAAAACCCAAGCCTAGTAAATAGGTTAAGCCGGCAACTCGACACTATAGGCAGGATGCTTTCTCGAAAGCTCTCCTCCAGATCTGCAAGCCCGTCCTGGACTACTGCCAGGGAGCGGTGGTGAAAGAAAGCTTACAAATTACCTGTACTTTGGGGCAATTATAAAAGGCAATTTGTTCAGAGGTAGAGGTAAGCACGCTGCCGTGCACACCCCAAAGCAGCGATCAGACTGCACAGCCGGGTGTTTGGCTCCGGCTCACTTAGATGCACGTTACAGATTCTTTTGATTTTTGCCCGTATTGGCAAATCACATTGGCACAAAGCTTTGGGCGAGCGCTTCGCCGCTCAATAACTACCCAATGTATTTATTTATTAAAGAAGGCAGGAGTTTTTCTTTTCAGGACTCTAAGCCCCATCTACAGCATCTCACACAACCCTGCCATTTACTGACCCCACGAACTCACGTCTGACTGCGCAACCCCGTTAGGGACGGACCTTACCATTCACTCACTGCACAGCAAAACACAGCGCAGGGCTGGACCACAGACTACTGGGGTTGAACACATTTTCCCTAGAAAAAAAGGAATTGAAATACTGATCTGAAGCAAATGCTTCCAGCTGCTCCGAGTCTCTCTCTCTCCAGTCTTCCCACCCATCTCCTCTCCTGGAAAGGATTAGCAGACCGATGTCCCACTCCCCCTTATTCGAAGAAAAAAACATAAATATACTTGAAAGAGCGAGCTCTGCGGTCAAAAAGCCCGCAACCCAGCAACACAGGGAGAGCAACCCCCGGAGCAGCCTCTTCGACAGACCCACACCACGCACAAGCTCGCAATGCCAGGGTGAAAGCCGTCTACTAGCTAGGAAGCTTTCCATTTTAGCTACTCATCCTTCAGGGGAGATGTTAATACTCCCTTTATCCAAACTCAGGAGAAGGGTGCGCGTGTGCAGAGATGAGGGTTTGTGAAACAGATCTGGCTCAAATCCAGACTGCGTCGGAGCCCATCGACCAACTTATCCTGGAGGGAACGTCTTCGAATCATTTGCTGGCAAATGACATTTGCAGGCTCTGATCCTGCAAGCAGCCGCCCCCGGTGCCGCTGCCGAACGCATGAGCCTCACAGGAACACGTTCCGGTTGTGCCCAGGTTTACGCCAGCGTAAGAGTGTTGGAACTGAACCCAAATCCAACCGTTAGGTGTAGGTTAATCTCCAAGGACAGAAACACTTGTGTACAGAGGGAAGAGGTCAGGACCCCTGCAGGGAACACAGCTCTGAGCATGCAAATGAGGATGGTTCGTTAAATTTGAAAATAAGGCCTTGGGTTTTGAGAAAAAGCGAAGTGGGAGCCACTGCAGCCCCGGCCAGGGAGCGGACTATGGGTTGCTGACCCGAAGTGCAGCTCAGAACGTGGCACTCTCCAGCGCAGGAGATGGAAGGCTCCAGGGCTCCCGCCAACCCGCAGGACCTCTGAGATGAGAGAGGGACGAACAACCACGCACGGCTCCCCCGCGAGCCCTGAACATATTCCTGTCTTTAAACGCATACCGTCGCGGCAGTCCCCCTCCCAACTGTAAAACATGCTACTGTAAAAATACATCGCTGGTAATTTAATGGAACCAGCCTCCCAACAGGAGGAGGAAACTGGGAGAACTGGGCCTCTCCTCCTGCAGGAAGATTGCTCTTCGGGAGAGTGAGAGACCCCACCACTGACCCCCGCCTCCGGCACGGAGCCCTGTCGGGACAAGTAGAAGCCCCAGCTGTAGAAGGAGTTTTATTTCCCATTGCTAAACCTCAGTGCTCAGGTGGAGAAAAGCGGCCGAGCCTCAGCACTTCCTACAGGTGTAACAGGTACCAGGACAGCAGGTGCCCCGAGTTCTGCCACCACTTTTCTCCCCCTTTACTCCCTTCTTCTCCGAGGGGCAGGAAAATCAGCCCAGCGGAGCCGTGGGCTGGGTGAGCCAGGACAGCCCAGAGCCACAGCAGCGACACTCATGGTTACTCCTCCTCGTGGAGCTGGGTTTTTTTCTATCTTCACAGCACGTTTGCTTATCTAAAAAGCAAGACACACACTCCAAGTGCCGTGAGGGTGCAGCACACAACAGAAGAAGCCAACAGAAAGTTATTTTCTTTTGAACACGAGCTCTCACCTTCACAAGGCACCTGCCGAGGACAGCCAGCGCGGCAAGCGCACAGCCTACGCTGCGTGGCATGTCAGCGACCCCGGACAGCAGCACAGACGGATGTGCCAGGGACTAACCCTCTCCCTGCTACAGCTAGAAGGGACTTCTCCTCCCTCTGAGCTGTGCACACCCTTCTGGGGGAACTCTTAGGTCCTGTTTCTTTGCAAATAAACAGCTCCTAAATGCAGCTAAAGATTTCCAGGGTACAGGAGAGCAGAGCGTGGGGAACACAAGCGTCCAACTCCTGCAAAAATAATGCGCTGGAGAGCTTGGACACGTTTCAAACTGTGACAAAATAACCTGTGGGAGCAAAAGTTTAATGGTCTGGATCTGGGGAGAGGAAAAAAGCCTGATTAATCAGCTACTGAAGTTACATCTCTGCATGGCTTCAGGAACAGTCACCCAGCCCATTTCGCGGTGAGAATTTAAACAGAGAACACACGACTCTATTACATTTCCCCAGAATTTCCCATCCAAAAAAAAAAAAAAAAACCCAACCCACCTCTCTGTGCTCCCTGCAAGGAAACAATACGCGTTTGAGGGGAAGGGGGGGGGAGAGGAGGGGCAGAGGCTTTGCTTTAACTTGAAAATAAACAAGTTGCAGCACATGTGCATGCACACAAACACGGCACATCTGAAACCCATCATGTCCAATTTACAGGCTCACATTTCCTCCCTTCTGCAGCTCCAAAACACTGCACACAAGCAAAGCCCTGGGGCCTTTAAAGCCCCCCGGCCGCGCTCGCTTACCATACTGAAGTCCAGCAGGTCACTGAGCTCTTTGTCTGTCCCAACTGCAGCCATTCTCTGCTGCTGCTGATTCATACTCCCACAGACTCAACAGTGGCAGTCCTAGAGAAAGCGAGGGGGAGGGGAAAGAGATATTTTAATGACTAGAGCAAACTACCCACCCCATTGATGAATATTTTAAAACGACAGAGCGAGAGAGAGAAAGGGGCAAGAAAAGAAAAATCCTTTGCGCGTCTCCAGCATCCAACTCCTCCGCCGAGAGCACAGTCGGAGTCCTCACATAGCACCCAGAGGCAGGAACAAGCGTTCTATTGACCAGACACACTTGTATGTTAGTTTTTTTGCTGCCAATTCCACTAGTTCAGGCCAATTCTGTTCCTGGCGTGTGGCGAATGAAGGGGAAAAAAAAAAAAAAAAAAGAGTCAACTCATTTATCAAAGGGTTCAGGCAAGTTATCACTCAGGCGCTTGTCTGGCTCGGCTCGCCCCCTCTCCCTCCCCCACACTCGCTCCCCGCAGGAGGCTCTCTTGTCCTTGCCTAGTTTTGTTTTAAAATAAAAAAAAAAAGGGGGGGGGGGGGGTGTCCTGATCTTATGCCTCTCTCCTTCGGGTCGCTGAGCACCTGCAGCTGCTTTTTCAGGGGCTAAAATTTGGGGATGCCCAGGCAGGCCATACCGGGCGGGAAGTGAACCTCTCCACTCTCAAAAGAGGCTGGGGAAAAAAAAAAAAAAAAAATAATAATTTTGTTTTCGGAGGGTTTTGCAAAAATAAAGCCCTCCAGGCAACCTTGCAAGATAGGTAAATATTATTCTTCCTAATTTTACAGATTATTTTTTTTAAAGGGAGATTGATCTTTTTGGCCAGCTCACTATGATAGAAAAATATTTCTTTGGGAGGGAGGAAGAGAGGCCTGGGATGAGATAAAAGATTCCTTTTTTTTAGTCCTTTTTTTTTTTTTTAGGAACTCATTCATGGTTACAAAGGGCAGCTGGCCAATAAATTTAACTCATTAATCATAAGTTTAGGAAAAAAAAAAAAAAAATAACAAGAAAACTCCAGGCGATCCAAAGTGTTTGTAGGCTGTGCCGGCTCAGCCACCACATTTCGATGCAGTTTTAAATAAAACGCTGAAATCAGCCCAGCGTGTAAAAACCCTTCGCCACTATAAAAAAAAAAAAAAACAGCCAGGGGATTTTTTTTTTTTTTTTTTTTTTTTTTTTCTAATTTTTCTTTTCTTTAAAAAGCTTTTTTCCTTAAGTGTCATCAACGCATCTGGTCAGTATTTTTAAAGCACCTTCACCAACCTGCTGCCCCGGTGCCGTCGCGGGGAGACAAGCCGGTCCCGGTCAGAGCCCGGAGGAGCCCCCCGCGCCCCCGGCCGCTGCCAGGGAAGGGGGGGGGTGACAGAGGCATCCCTTCAGCAGCCCCCCAAACCCCGCAGCCCCCGGCGGGAGCGCGGACAACTTGAACAATACGCGCCCGCCACCCCAACCCAGTCCGGGATTTTATTTTTCTATCTATCTATCTAATCCCCCCCCCCCCAGTTTTCGCCCCCAGCCCAGCCCCCGGCGCCCTGCCCCGGCCCGGGAAGGGCTCTGCCCGCCCCGGCAGCACAAAGGCCGGCTCAAGGCGCCCGGCGGGAGCGGGGGGCGGCCGGGCCCCGCCGGTGCGGGGCTAACGCGCAGCAGATGTCCGCCCGGCCCCGGCCCCGGCCCGCTCGCCCTTCCCCCGGCGGGGCCCGGCGGCACCTCCTCGCCCCGGACAAAGGCTCGGCTCCTCCGTCTCCCTCAACTCCAGGCGCGGCCTGTGCAGTCCCGGCTGCTCCGGGACAGGCGCGGGCCCAGCTAGGCCGGACCGGGCCCAGCCAGGCCGGACCGGGCGGCGCTCGCCCCTTGCCAAGCCGGGGGTCCCGCCGCGGGGGGGGCGGGGGGGTGGTAAGCGGGCTGCCCCCCCCCCCCCCGCACCGCCCCACAGGGAGGGGGGCGGCGTGGGCCACTGCCCTCCACTCGCGTCCCCCGTGCCGTGGGGCGGGGGTCGCAGCGGGGCCCTCCCTGCCATGGGGGGGGGGGGGGGGGAGCGGGCAGCCCCCCACGCCGCGGGGGGAGGCCGAAGGAGCCCCTTCCCGTCGGGTCCCTCAACTTTGGCAGCGCCCCGACCCGGAGCCGTGTCCGGGCGGGGAACCCCGGGGGGGGGGGGGGGGGGGGGGTCCGGCTCAGACCGCAGGACCGGCCCCCCCCACCCCCCCCGGCGGGGAAACCTCCCCCCCTTTCCAAACACCCCCGCACGCGTGGGGACCCCCCAGCACGGCCCGTCCGCTGCCCGCCCCCCCTTCCCCGGGCCCCGGCAAACTTTGCCGAGAACTGGCGGCACCGGGGACAATAGAGCCGAGCTCAGCCCAGCCGAGCCCAGCCAAGCCGAGCCCAGCCGAGCCCCGTCCCGTCCCGCCGCAGGGAGGGGGCCGGCGCCCCGAGCGCCGCTGCGGGGTGGGGGGAGGGAGGGGGGTGTGCGGGCTGCACCGGGACCTCCAACACCCGCAGCACCGGGGAAAGCGCGTCCGTATTTTATAATTTTATTTGTTTTATTATTATTTATTTTTATTTTTACCTGTTCCGGGGCAGGCGCGCACCCCCCGTGCGTGCGCGGGGGAGGGGAAGCGCATGAAGGTCCCGCGGGGCGCGGCGGGCCGGGGGCGGCGGGCGGGGGCCGCGGCGCCCAGGGCCGGCGGGCGGCGGCGGCGCCTATTGTTCTCGCGCCGCCGGCGGATACAATGTAACGAAGCGGCGCGATCGCCCCGCACCGGGCGGCGCGTGCGCCCCGGCCCGCCCCGCGCCCCCGCCCCCCCCCCCTCCCACCCACCCCCCCCCTCCCTCAGCCCCGGGTCCTGACGCCGCTGCTGCCGCCGCCGCTCCGCCTCCCGCCGCTGCTGCTGCTGCGCCCGCCGGCCCCGCTGCTCCGCATGGTCCCCCCGCGGCGGCGGCGGCGGCGGCGCGAGTCCTCGATGCCGCCCCCCCCCCCCGCACACACCCCCCGCCTGCCCTCCCCGCGCCCCGCCCCCGCGCGTCGCGGCACCGCCCCCTCC